>CM053158.1:15002500-16252500 GCA_028571685.1 Heterohyrax brucei
GGGCTCCCGGGTCCTGCCCAGCAGTGGGAGCCTCAGAGTCTTGTTCTGTAGGTCTCTAGCAGGATGGGGACAAGGTGGACCTGGCCAACCATCTGAGCACTGAGGCATATGTGTCAAGTGGGAACACAGAGCCGGACTGACAGGCCAGCTTTCTGAGCAAGCTCCTTGTGCTCCTATGAGATGCTCAGCAGAGATGCAGCAGCCTCAGCCACCTTCCCAGCCCCCAGGCCCTGGGGCACCGTCCTCTCAGGTTCCTCCTCCACACAGGTCAGGCTGCTGTGGGCATTCCTCCCCGACTCCCACCTATACACCAGACCTGTGTCTCACCTTGATGTAAGAGTCCAGGGCAGGATGGACACGGCGAGTCGCCAGCCAGATGGACAGGGGCGTGGTGTAGGGGAAGCTGGCTGTCACCACGTGGCTAGGTGCCGGGAAGGAGAACACCTTGAAGCCAAATTTCTGGTACAGGTGGATGAGCTCAGGGGAGGGTGGCTCCTCACCTTCACTCAGGATGCTGCCCACAGCACAGCGGCATTTCTCAGGGGCCACCTGGGGAGACACAGAAAGAGTGACATATTTGGGCAAGGGAAGGGTGTCCCCAGACCTCTTGCCTCCGTGCCAACTTGGGCCTGGCAGAACCAAGAGCTCTGACTTGCACAGACCCTGGCCTGAGGCACCCGTGGCAGGATTCTCACCCAGCCCTTCACTGACTCTTTCATCAAATATGCTGGAGACCTTGCAGTTGGGGCAGGGAGTGACCTGGTTGGTCCCTGCCCTCCTGGGGCCTGTGCAAAGGAAGGATGGAAAGGACTTCTGAAGCCAGATACCCCCGCCCCCATATTCCTTCCCCACACACCCCATCAACAGCAGCTCTAAGGTGGCCTCCCACCCCCTGATGTGACCCTCAGCCCACCCTCACCCTCTTGGGCCACTGGCATGCCTACAGGCCAGCCTATTCTGAGCTTGCATCTAGCCCAGCTCTGAGCTCATGTCCCACCCATCTCCTGCAGAAGAGCAGCACTAACTGGTAGAGAAACTGTGGCTGGCAGAGATGGGGTCCCAGAAAAACTGGAAGGTGGGAGCAAGGAAAAGAGCCCAGAGCTCTTCAGGGAAGCAAATGTGTGAGGGTACTCAACAGCAGCAAAGTTTAAGGGAAGAAATGTGTATGTCTGGTTTTCAGGGATAAAGAGGCATCTGGCTGGGGAGGGAGCTGCCAAAAGCACTGGTGACGACCGAGTTTACACTGAGCTCTGGGATGCTGATGAACCTGAGCAAAGGCATCCTCCTCTAGGCCCCCAGGCAGGCCAGCCTCAACACCTGGGCCTCCAGATCCCCTCTCCCACCTGAGTCCACCTACTCCCCAAGTCACTTACTGCCTAAGTCTGAGACAGCTGGTCTTCCTCCCCATCTCTCTGGGCCCCTAGCAGCTGCACTTCTGCTGCCCAGGCTCCAGGAGCCAGTGGGCTCCTGTATGAGCCTCCAATAGTCTCCTAGGCCTGACCCAGGCCTGGAAGACCCAGCATCCACTTCTCCTGGCCTCAGGGATTCGCAGTGGTTTTCTCTTTCTACTGTGTCCCATGCTAGCTTTCCTGCAGCTTGAGTCTACACTAGCACTCAGGTTAGGCCTGTGGGGCCCCTGTTCCTGAATCCAGGAGATTCACACAGAGCCTCACGCTCTCTATCCTACAGGACTCCTTTCTCTCCTGCCCAGGACCCAATCATCCCTACAGTGAAACAGATCACTCCGTCTGCCTCTGCCTTCTACCCAGACCCCCTTCTGGGCGCTGTCAAGCCATTCTGACCTGTTCTCCCTTCCACTCTTCCATTCCGTGCCTTTCCAAAGCACTACAGTATCTCTTCCCAGCCCTGCTCTGCCTTCTCTGTTTTGATCAACTTGGCCTGTCCTTGCAGTCACACTTCGATGGGCACTAACTGGACCATCAGAACCAACTGCCACTGTGTCAACTCCAAGTAACGGTGACCCTATGTGTTTCACACCCAAACTTGATTTTCCAGAAGCAGACCGCCAGGCCTTTCTTCCCAAGTGCCTCCAGGTAGACTCAAAGCTCTGACCTTTCTGAGAGCAGCTAAGCGTATTAATCACCTGCACCAGGGACTCCAGGTTCTCAAATCAGAGCAGCTCCTGGGGTTACCATCAGCCCTGGGGTCTCTGTTCCCCTTCCTGCCCCCTTGAATCCAATGACATCAAGGCTGGTTCAGAGCTGTAGTGGCAGACCACATGATACAGGGGTCAAGACCACAACTTCAGCAGAGAGGCAGGCCTGGGTGTGACCCTGAATGAGTCCCTCGGATTCCTGGAGCCCCAGCTCCTTGACAGCTTCTTACAAAACTGTTATGTTAAGTGGTGGCACAGTGGCTAAGTATGGAGTTGCTAAACAAAAGGTCAGGAGTTTACATCCACCAGCTGATCCTTTGAAACCCTATAGGGCAGTTCTACTCTGCCCTATAGAGTTGCTATAACTCGGTGCATTAGCACATAAGGGCTCAGTCTGGGTCCAGCACCCCGCAGATATTCCATGACTGTTGGTGGTTATTAGCAGCTGTGACACAGGTCCAGTGACTGCCCCTCGGCCTACAATGCCCATCCATCCACTGAAACCTCCCAGTCCATCCTTCAGGCTCAAATACCCGCTCAGGGAACCTTTCAGAGTAGCCTAGCGGTACCCCCGCCACTCCCCATCAACATTTTGCAGTCCCTACTCTCACACTCTTGCCCACGGCAGTCTACCTGGCAACACTGTCACATCTCTTGGCCTCAAAGCTCCTTTCACCCCACCCACCCAGAGGAGATCACTGTAGTACCACCTCTTATCTCTAGATGGTGCAGCTGCCCCACTGATGCCCCAAGATGAGGCTGGCCAGATTTGGGGGTGGCACCCTAGCAAGCTGTGCATGTGGCACACAAGAGACACTCAGTAGACATTACATGAAGAAAAGAAGGCAGAGCCACCTGGCCTCTCTTCTCTACCTCTCATCCTGCCCAGGATCAGGTGACAGAGGCCTTCCTAGAATCACTTGCACAGTCCTCCCAAAGGGTACCAGGAACACGTGATCACCTGCACTCCTGCTTGAGAAGGAGCCACCTTCTCAACGGCTCCCAGTCTGTCTTCAGAATGAAATGGAACCCCCAGGCCTGGTACACAGGCCGCTGCGGCTTCTACGCAACAGTCCTGGGTCTGCCCACACACCCACCTCACACTCCCTTTATGTAGCCCCAGACCCTGGTAGGGCCACAGCCCAGGTGGCCAGGCGCCTACTGAGCATCTGTGTGGCAGAAGGAGGGACTGATCCAGACCGCGGCCCAGCCCGCCTTGCCAGCCTCCTTTCCACACCCTCCTACACGCCCACAGGGAACTATATGCAGCTCCCCAAACATGCCACGTCCTCCCATGCTTCCTGCCTTCGCCTAAGCCACTTCCTCTGCTTGGAATGTCCTTCTTCACCATACTCCTGAGTCCCTTCTGCCTGGGGAACTCCTGTCCATCAGGTTACCACCCCTCCTCAGAGCCTTCTGCTCCTCCCCACCACGGAGCCCCTCCTCTCTGATCACAAGTGCCCACACGAGGGAGGTACTGTGCTACATAGTCATCGGTGGCTCCCCTTCCAACTCCAGGCCACTAGGAAGGAAGGTTCGGGGCTCCCTACGAGCCCCCCTACACAGAAAATTCTTGGGGTATGCTCAGCAACGGTCACTATCTTCCAGGATCCAGAAAGGAGAAATGGAGTCAATTAGCACAGACCAAACCCAGTCCTCAGGTTTGGTAGACAAGGCCACCTGCAGGCCCACAACCTGCACGGACAGCTGCGCCACCTGCCAACACCAGGCCCCAGGGAGCTAACTGTCTGGACCCCCAGCCCAGTCAGTCCGGAACTGCTGAGGTGAAGAAAGAAGTAGGTGCAGTACCTTCTATTCCTACCGGTGCTGCCCCAGGGGAAGGGACAGCTATAACTGTCCATTATTAGCAGGCAGACGCCAAGAGCCTCCAGTGTGCTGCAGGTCCAAGCCCCTACCTGTCCCCAAGCAGCGAAAGACACTGCAACAGGCAGTAGTCAGGACATGAGCTGACAAGACAGCTAAGCCAAGAAGCAGGACCAATGTTCAGGCTTGAGGAGAGGGAAGATGAGCATCAGCAAGGTGCCAATCCCCATAGGGTGGTCTGGACATCTGTGACAGCTCCTACCCAGAAGTGTTTCAGGAACCGTCCTCATTCCCCACAGAAGCATCACCCTAACAACAGCTGATACCTGACAAGGCGCTTTCTACCTGTCCTGGTCGCTGCCTTCTAGGCAGCAGCTTATGAATCCCAACAGCCTTGTGCAGCAGGTTTGGTTATCAACCCTCTTCCAGAGGTTCAGAGAGCCAAGCCAACCAGCAAAGGTCACACAGCAAGGTAGTGCTGAAGCCACAATCTGAAGCCTGCTGATTAACTCCAAAGCTGCACCCCTCCCACCCAACACAGGACACTCGGGGGCCCGAGAAACAGGCCTTTCCAGGAATGAGCTAAACCATGGCTTCAGCCTGCACGGCACCTCCCCGCACGACCTAAGCAACCTGCAGGAGGCTGGCACTAGGCCAGATGCAAATTGGCAACATTCCTAAAAGCGCAAGGCCTACCGGGAGAGGCACAGTTGGACACCTAGCGTGTTAATCACCTACTATGTTCCAGGCAGGTGTTGGGCCTTACCCTTACAATTTAGTCCCCCGAAACCCCAAAACCCTGTGATAGACTCTTTTATCCCATTAGACAGATGAAGGGACAGATATTTAGAAGCCAAGTGACTCGCCCAGAGTCACCACTGGTCAGTAGTGGAGTCCTGATTCACTCCCAGAAGAGCAAATTCAAAGTTTTCTCCCTCTACACTCCACACCACCTCTCTCCCAAGGGTAGCTCTAGTGAGCAGAGGTGGCCACCTCTCCAGAGCTGTCCACACGGTTACCATGCTGCAGAGCAGAAGCCTGGCCACACAGTAACTGGGGAAGGAACGGCCTGGGTCCTCAGGAAACCTCAGACCCAGCATCTTTCCTTTTGCACTTACGGGGGGTCACTTTCTCCCAGGAAATCCTACTGCCCCGTTTTGGTCATCTAGTGCTGCTACAACAGAAACATCACAAATAGATGGCTTTAACAAAGAGACATTTATTCCCTCACGGTCTAGGAGGCCAGAAGTCCGAATTCAGGGTGTCAGCTCAAACGCTTTCCTTGTCAGCTCTGAGGGAAGGTCCTAGTCATCTATGTTCCCTGGTCTAGGAGCTCTCAGGGCAGAGACCCTGGATCCAAAGGACGTGTTCTTCTTCTGGTGCCTCTTTCACTGTGTTATGAGGCTCCCCACCCCAGTCCCATTTCTCTGTTCACTTCTCTCTTTCACATCTCAAGAGATGAACTTAAGACACAAGCTAATCTTGTAGATTGGTTCCTGCTGCACTAATATCACACAGGTAGGATTCCCAATATTTGTCACCCCTTCTAGGCCTCCATCCAACCTCTGCCTGTGGGGAGGGCAGCAGGGCTCATCTCCACACATCATGGGAGTAGGGGTGAGGGGAGCGGGCACAGGCTTGAGTCAGAGCCTCAATTCTGTAGATTTAGGAGAGCCCAGGCCTTGGCACTCACAGGTCTGTGGGGGACAAAGGGGCTTTGTCACAGATTGCATTGTGCCCCCCTAAAAATGTTTGTATTGATTTGGCTGGGCCATGATTCCCAGTGTTGAGTGACATTTCCCATGTGTTGTGAGTCCTGCCTCTGTGACGCTGATGAGGGAGACCAGGCAACAGTTGTGTTGGTGAGGCAGGACTGAAGCTACCAGCTTGCGGGACACAAAAGAGAGAAGTGAGCAGAGAGTCGGGAGCCCCACACCACCAAGAGAGCAGCACTGAGAGCAGAGTGCATCCTCTGGGCCTGCAGCTCCTGCACCAGGATGCTCTCGGTGAATCTGGACTCAGTCTACCGGACTGTGACAACACTTCTCTTTCTAAGGCTATCCACTGGTGGCATGTTCTGTTAGAGGAGTACCAGGTGACTGAGCCAAGCTTCAATGGCAGTCTGTCTTTCTAAAGGGAGAAGCCAGACATGTCTCCAGTACCCCAGCCACTCCACGCCTGGGACAGGGGCTCCCTCCTAGGTGGTGGATGGAAGCAACAGATCCAGGCCCACCTTGGCCAGGTGAACTGAACTGGCTGTCCTGCCTTTCCTGCCTCAGCCAGGCTCTGAGGGGGCAAGCAGGTAGGTTGCTTAAGCCCCAAACAGCCGGGGAGGCAGTGGAAGCAGGTAGGGTCCATGATAACAGCAGCCTGACCACTAGGAGCTGTCCACAGGCCAGAGCTGGTCAGGAACAAGTGAGGAGCCTGAGCTTGGTCCTCCCAGCTCATCTCTGGCCCCCAACACCCAAGACACCCAGAGGCACCAGACCCAGAAGGAGGAGCTAAAGTCACTTTCTGAACCTCAGCCTCCACCAGAGAAACACAGCTGAGGGCATAGCAGTTTACCACTCAAGTGGGCACAGACAAGGCCAAACTGGACCAGTGTATATGTGTATCTGTGTGTGCGTGTGTGTGCATATCTTTGACAAGGACACAGCCTGCACTCCACAGATGCTGGGCTCTACAACAGAGAACACCGAGGAGCTGCTGCCAGGGTCTGTCCAATTCCTGCCACATGCTTCCTCCCACCTCTCTACCCCCACCCACCATGCCAAGGGCCCCAGGGATGGGGAGTACGCTCCCTCCTCCTGCCCCACAGAACTACTCACCAAGGCCCTGCAGCCTTGTTGCACATGGGCTCCAAAACACAGGCTGCTTAGTAGCTCAAACAGCATCTGATACAGGACAGTCCTTAGCAACCACCACTACCCTGTTCTTGTAGCGCATGCTTTCGTGTACCACTTCCTGGGGTGGGGAGATCCCAGCCACACAGTCAGCATCTGATACAGGACAGTCCTTAGCAACCACCACTACCCTGTTCTTGTAGCGCACGCTTTCGTGTACCACTTCCTGGGGTGGGGAGATCCCAGCCACACAGTCAGCATCTGATACAGGACAGTCCTTAGCAACCACCACTACCCTGTTCTTGTAGCGCATGCTTTCGTGTACCACTTCCTGGGGTGGGGAGATCCCAGCCACACAGTCAGATTGCCTGCAGCCTGAGAAGGCCTCTGCCAGCCACTGCTGATGCACACATGACGCTTCATGAGGATGGCAGCACTCGAAAGCAGGTGGAGACCTCTAACCTTCCCACTGCTACTCCACAGACAGCCTGGAACAGCCTCACTTCCTCTTCATACTAACAGAGAGGCAGATTCTGGCTTCTGCTGTGCTGGGCCAGGGAGGGAGGAGGTGTGGGTATGAGACACTCTCAACTGCACAAGCTACATCCTGTCCCTTCCTTCCAAGAACCAGAATATGCAATGCCCCACAACAGACAACGCAGAGGGAAGCAGCCCAGGGGACAGAAAGCTTAGGTTCTCAGCCATCCCCAGGACTAGAATGGGGACTCTCTTTCAGGTTCCCCTGGCCACAGTGTCCGAATTCACACTGACAAGTCCTGAGGGCGGGGTCCCACGGTCTACCATGCCAGGGCCTACACAGACTATATACTCAAACAGCTGAAGGAAAACCAAACAGCACACATGAACTGGGTGACACTGGGTCTGGACTCCTAAATCTCAGTCTCCTCCTCTATAAAGTCAGCAGTTAGACTAGCAGGCCTCTGACAGTCTGTGACAGCCATCAACACTCAAGGCCATGCAGTCTGGTTCCCTGGACTTTTCAGGATCTCCACCAGGCACAGAACACACTGCTCAGCTCCCAGAGTAGGTGAGAGCCAAGTGTCCTTGAGTTATGCCAAGTGTCAAGGTATGACCCAGCTCTGAATGGGACACAGAGATTCCTGTAGTGACCTAGGGCTGGGAGGGGCACAGTCAGAGGGGCTACCTTGTCCTGTTGGGCCATCCTCCTGCTGGCCAGATGACCATAGCCTGGCCAAGGATTTAGGCCTGGGTCACAAGAGCTCAACTGGACCCCTCAGCATACTCTAGCACAAGCATTTTTCCCACCTTTTTTTTTGCTGCTGTTAAACATCTATTGTGGGTCAGGTGCTGGGACAAATGTCTCTCCTATGTCACTTAATTTAATCCTCACCAGCCATTCACTGAAGCAGGTAGTTTACCACCACCCTATGCATGAGAAATTCAAGGCTCGGAGAGGTTACATGATGTATGTGCTTGACGTCACACCACCGGAGAGTGACAGGATGGAAATCAGATTGTGGACTGCCAAGCCTATGCCCTTAGACTAAGATCCCCCAGACAACCACCACCACCACCAACCCACTGCTGTCAAGTTGAGTCCAACTCACAGCAACCCTACAGGACAGAGCAGAACTGCCCCACAGAGTTTCCAAGGAGCGCCTGGTGGACTTGAACTGTCGACCTTTGGGTTAGCAGACATAGCACTTAACCCATTACACCACCTGGGTTTCCACGACCCCCAGACTGCCACCCAATTCGGCCACTGCCCATCTTGGATAGCCAGGGCCCGGACCATGGGATCCTCTACACCTCTGGAAGAGCTGCAGAGTGGGCTTCTTGGAGGCAGAGGCTAGCTAGGATGCCACGGGGAGTGCGCTCAGTTCAGGGTTCTTCCATCTCATACTTCCCAGGACCAGCCTTGAACACTGTCCCCGGGGTATTCTGCTGCCTTGGTCATTTTTCCATCCTGGAACTAGCACCTCTAGCCCAAGAGGCAGTGTGCTGCTCCCAGAACAGGGAAACATGCCAGTGAGGAAAGAGGCAACCACAGTTATCTTCCTCCTTCACACTGGGGCCTTGCAGAGGGTTCCACCTTGGCCAGGTGTGACTGGAGGGGCGCAGGAAGGACTGGGACTCATGCAACAGATGACTGCAGGGGTGGTGGTTGAGCATGTGTCCTAGGAACTTCCCACACCAGGGCCTGCCCCACCCAGCTGGGCCCCAGCTCTTGACTCCTTCACTGCCTGACCTCAAAACTTCAGGCAATGTCCACTCATCCCCCAACCAGCCAAACCCAGCTCCTGACCCCAGCCCACATCACTGCTCACCTGCGCCTGGCCCAATCTCCTGGCCTCTCTGCCTCCTCTCCTCCCTGCCTCCACCTGCTCTCCGTTTAGCTTCCTAAAAGGAAGGCAGCAAGCTGAGCCACACCCTCTTCCCAATCTGCCCTGTCTCCCCACAACCTGGCCCAATAAACCCTTCTACCTCTTTCTCCACCCACCACACATCCACTGGCCACAACGGTCACCCCATGTCTCTGGGCTCCTGCTCTTGCAGTCATTTTAGTAGGCAGAGTAAAATTCTACTTGTATGAGGTCTACCTTCTCCCCGCACCCTCCAGCAGACTTGAGGCCCCTCCTTATGCCTGCAGCAAAAAGCTCTGTGGGCAGCCAGCAGTCTTGTTGGAGAATCAACATTCATGTTGAGCTGACTTGCCAACCACAAGGAGCTTCCTGAGGGCAGGGCCAGGTCTGATACATCTCTGGAGTGCCAGTGTCAAGCAGTGAGTGCCTGGCACAGACAGGCAGTCAGCATGTTCCTGTTTCAAATCTGTGTTCTAGGGAAGACTGGGAGGCCAGGGAGCAGAGGATGAACTGGAACGTATGTCTGCCTCACTTGTCCAGGCAAAGAATCTGGAGCTGGGGATGCCAGATGGATGCTTGGCATGGCTTGGAGCCACAGTGGGTGGGGACTGGAGCCAGAAAGGCTGAGCAGCCCTTGGCAGAGCTGTAAGCCCATCCAGCTGTACGCAGTACCACCCCATGGCATGGCAGGCGGCCACATTGGCGAGCCCTGACTCACTGCAGGCTTAAGTGTAGCCAGACACCCACAGGGTGCCAGGGATGCTGCTGGGTGAGTCTCTGGCTCCAGCATCCTGGGCATGTGGGCAGCTCCCCTGGGCCTCTTGCCTTGAAGCCCTTCTCTCCCAACAAGGCACCCTGAGGTTCAAGGAAACACTGTATCATTGGGCCAGGGACCAACAGAATAGCTAAAAGAATAGACTCAACGCTCGGGACCAGAGGCTGCCTTCTTGGTTCTCACAGGCCTCCAGCCACATGCAAGAGAGAGCTGAGAAGCTAAGACCTGACCCCAAAGACAGGGCAGTGTCTAAGGAGCCTGGCCTTGGTGCCCTGGCCCCCAACAGGGACGGAAGAGAGAAGGATGGCAAGAGGAAACACAGGACTCAGCATCAGTGAGGGACTCAGAGTGGTGTGGCCTTCACACTCTGAAGTCCACGGATAACCATGAGTCAGCGGACCCAGACTGCACGGCAACAAGCTGGTACATGGATGCCTGGATTAGACGCTCAGGCTCAGTTTAGAAAGGGCCTCCGGCTATAAGGTCTGCAGACCCAGCTCAGAGGTGTTCCCATCCCTGCCTCAGAAACCAGCTCCCCTCCCGCAGGAAACCCTGTCCCAGGTCTGCTCATGGGGTGGAACTCTAGAAGGCCCCTTACCATGCGAGGGTTGTCATAGTAGACGGCAATGGAGCGGAGCTTTGGGGAGACACTGCAGCTCTCGGTGAAAAGGTGTCCGGTCTCACCGTAGGAGCCCTTGTGGAACTTGTAGGCCACAGTGATGTTGCGGACAGGGGGTGAGCCAGCACTCACTTCCACCTCAGCCAGCACCCCCGAGTACCCAGCGAAGGCCAGCAGCGTCAGCAGCAGTAGCAGAGTCAGGGCCCCAATCAGGCCCAGGAGCAGCAAGTCCGACATGGCTCCCGGCCCCCCACGCTGTGCCCCAAGGCAGCTGCAAGGGAGACAGAGGCGAGAGGAGGCTGGTAGCCTGCTTTGACCAATGTGCCCACCTGCCCGCCAGCTGATTCTGGCCTGGTCTCAGTCCTGCCTGGGGAGCTCTGACTCAGGATAAGGAGGAGCTGGAGGTGTTTACACATACAGTGAGTGACCTAGAAGACAGCTACAAAGCATGACAGAAGCCACAAGCCTCTCTATTTCTTAATCACAAGAGTTGAGGCTCTCAGAGCAGCTCTGCCTGTTAGTTTGCAACCCTGGTCATACGTGGGGAACCTGAGTCACAGAGGGAGACAGGGCTGAGTCAGCCTGCCTGCAGGATGGGCCAGAGGCCAGATGGCCTGCCTTTTCCCCTATTGCTTCTTTCTTCCCCCAGCTGAGCCACACTACCAGCCCAGCCTCATGGACCACTGCCAGTGGGAAGACAGGCTATTGCCAGGGTCCAAACACATTAACACACACACAAACCACAAGGAGCAAAGCCCTATGGGAAGAATGTGCCACAGAAAAAGAATTTCATAGGAAACTCTCCTCAGCTAAGCAAACTGACCTGTGGAGACCTTGCTAGCCTGCAAGATCATCTGTCCAGAACCAGGGGAAAACAGATCAAAACAGCCAGAACAAGTCAGAACAAAGTTCAGCATTGAGCTTCCCGTACTGAACCACCAGGCTAACATACTTCATCCTATACATCATGGGTGTACAGACACCACGCAAAGCCAACTAAGGGAAAGATAGATGCCACATAAAACTAAGCAATAGCGTGTAGATCACAGACTCCATTAAAGACAGACCAGAATTGACGGTCTGACAGCCTAGAGGGTTCCCTGAGAACATAGTCCGTAGACTTGCTTCTAGCCCAGAGCTAAAACCAGTACTGAAGCCACATTTTAGACAAACAATGGACTGGACTGCTGGTCTTTTTTTAGAGGGGAGAAAGGAGAGGACAAGTGTTGGCTGAGCAGATACTGGCAGCAAAGAATGAAAAAGAGGAGTGTGCTGTCACAGGGTGAGGAGAGCAGATACAGTTGCAGAAAGGCAGGTACTTTGGTTTTATGTGGCAAACTGACTTGGATTGTAAACTTTCACTTAATCACAACAAAAAATTAAAAAAGAAAACAGAAAATAAAAGGAACAGAAGGTGCAAGAGGCAAAGATTTTCCCCCAGAGCCTTCCCCTAGAGTTGGTGTCCTGAATTTGGACTTCTGCCCTCCTACAGTATGAGTAAATAAATTTCTGTACTTAAAGCCATCACCAGTGGTCGTGTGGGGCAGCAGCACTGACTAGGTACCTAAGACACCACTTTTCCAGTCCACAGAAGATTAGAAACAGCAAGGAGGAGGAGGGAAAGACTTCTCAGAGCAGAAATACAGTTACCTAGTAAAAGACAGAGACACTATCAAAGCGCAGGCCTGGAACACAGCACAGAGCAAGCATAAAAGCCACGTGAGGCAGACCTCCAGTCTTCCACACAGCATGGGCTCAGAGGCCTAAGCCCCTTACAGAGAATCACAGCAAACAAAAGGCTTTTAGGGGCCAGGGGAACAGCAGACTCACTGGGTGGAACACTTTCCCCTAAGCATTTAAAATTAATTTTCAAAATGTAAAAGGTTTTGGAGCTGAAAAGGAAATACTTCAGCCTTGTGGAAAATTTAGCTCTGTGGAATTTGTTTCCTGTGGGTTTCTGGATGTCATGATTTTATGCTCAAAACTGTCTTTACCATCAATGAGCACACGGTGTTTGCCTCACACAAGCAAAGAAAACTTCTAAACCTTCTCTGGTATGGTGACATTGAGGTGCCTCTCACATTGGTCTTCTCACTCATCAGTGCTCCTGCCCGTCAACTGTATTATCCTTTTTATACCCACTCCCTGTCCTACTCATTTGCCTTGTTAATTTCATTCCTGTTTTCAATGATGATGGTAAATCTTTTACTGAACACTTACTATGTTTCTGTTGCTACTGTGTCTACTCCAACTCTTAGCAATCCTATAGGACAGAGTAAAACTGCCCCATAGGGTTTCCAAGGAGCAGCTGGTGAATTTGAACTGCCGACCTTCTGGTTAGCAGCTGAGCTCTTATCCACTGTGCCAACAGAGCTTCTACTATCTGCCAGGCACAATCTAAATGTTGAAACACAGCTACTTGCTTAATTGTGACAGTGATCCAGCTGGTAGGTACAGGAAATGAGTGGTCAGAGATTCAGAGGCATGCCCAAGGTCACACAAATACCAGAAGAGCTAACTCGATCAAAATGCAGGCAATGGGAAAAGTCTGACTTTAGGCCCCCAGGTCCACTTTCTCCTTCCTTGGGGCAGGGTTCTAGCATTTAAGCCACGCCGGACATTCCTGAAACTAAGGCTGGAAGCTCCCAGCATCTAGGCCCTCACTTGCCCTGGGAGTCACTGATGGACTCTTCCTGCTACACACTTCCTGTCCCCTCAAGAGAACGTACACTTTCCCTGCCTCCTTGTCCTAAACTGCTTAGAAAAACGGAGAAAATGCACTCTGGTGGCCTCAGCGTCTTGGCCAACATAGGCAGGAAGAGCAGTAACAGGTCTCTTCCACGTGAGTAAGGTGCAGGGTTAAGCTAGGGAGGCTCACCTGAAAAGTCAAGCACACTTAGCAGCTCATGGCGTCCGGTCCTGCAGAGGCCAAGGGCTCCGGAGCTGGGAGCAGAAAGTTACCGTCAGTTAGTGACAACCCACCTGGCCCAGGAAATAAACACTGGGCTGGCCACTACGTCTTCGCTGCATCTTTTTCAGCAAAGTCCACCCAGGTATCTACATTGCCCTTCCCTGCCCTACCCCGGACGATCCTCAGACTTCGTAGGGGTATCATAAGTCAAAACTAGTCTCATCAAGTCAGACTTCTCATGGCAGCCCTGCTCAGGTCCCTGTTCATGGAAATCAGCAGCCGTTTCATCTGGCTCGAAAAAGAGCCCCAGCCTGTGCTCTCTCTTTGGCCTCGGTTTTCCCTCGGGTCTGAAGCACCGCGTCGAAAAAGGCAGTCCCGCGCCAGCTTCCTGGTGCTGCTCACGCGTGAGGCGGCGGCGGCGGCCAGCCCCGCCCTTAAAGGGACCCGCCGCGGGGAAAACTTCGGCGCCCGCAGCGAGCGGGAAGACCGCGACTCCGAGGGGCCAGCGCAGGGATGACGGCGACGCTGCCCTCACCCTGGGCTTCCAGCCCCCTTGCTCCGCCGGCTCTTTTCACCTCAGCCACAATCTCACGACGCCCCACACACCCTCCCCAACAACTTTAGGGACGCTAAACTTTGCAGCCCTCGATGCAAGGCGCGGCCTCTGGGGACAGGTTCTGAGTTAAAAGCGCAGCTCATGCCTCAGTTTCCCTCCAACTGCAGAGTCCCAGAGCCAGCCCTGCACTCGCTGCCCAAACAGTGTAGACAGGGTCCTGAATGGTAGGTGCTAGTCCAAGGTCGCATCTCGGCCTGGACCTTCGGACTCGGCCAGGAGTAGCTGTGGGGCAAGATGAGGTGAAAAAGGCGGTCTGGGCCGTGAAGAATACGGAGGGGCTTCCGCGGCAGACCTTGAGGCCGCGCCAGAGCGGGCAGGATCCCCAGGTGCGAGTCTCGCTCGAGGCCGCCGCGTTAAGGACACCTCCCCACAGGCCCAGCCCTCTCACCTTTGCGGCCGCCCGCCACGGATACTAACCCACTCCCTCCCGGCTGGGTCGCGGGGCCTGCGGGCGTTCGTAGCGCACGCTCGCTCCGCCCCCTCTCGCGGCGGAACGTGGCCGTGGCCGTGGGCGCGTGCGCCCGGGACCTGGAGGGCGGAGGCCTGTCTGGGCCCGTTTCCATAGTAACGGTCTTGCGCCAATCCCTGGGAGCCGTCAGGGGCGGAGTCCACCGAGTACCCTCCCGCCTCCAACAAACTTCAGAGTGGCTGGGGGTTGGGGAGGTGCGCTTTAGCAACAACTCACTGGAATCTGGGTTGGCGGGAGCAACACAATGAATATCTGGGCCCGGGGGTGGAGGATAATCAGCCTGGTGGCCTGTAGTGGCCGCTAGGGTGAGGAAGCTGGGACCAGGGAGGTGTGTTTCTAAGAATTAGCGGGGGACACAACAATATAAGCCTGTGACATTTGTGCTACCCATGGTCCTGCCACGCTCTCTCACTGAGGTTTCGTGACAAACCTGAAAACCAGACAACGCAGGTCCACTAGCTTCCGGGTTACAGCTGAAGCCCAGCCTGGGTTCAGGAAAGACGCTGGTGGACTCAACCTCTGGACAGTGAAAGTATGTCTTGCTCCCGCCTCCCCCTTGCCCCTTCCCCCCCTCCCCCCGCATCCAACCGGAGCACAGGGGTATAGCTTCATCTATATCCGACAAACACCGAGTGCTACTCCCACCAGCATGGGTCTAGGAAGTGGGGTAGCTCAATGAACAAAACATGGTCTTGCCCTCCAGGAACTTGTATTCCAGGAAAATGATCCCCTTTCAGGCTCCTCCCTTGGTGCCCTGGCTGTTGGTCACTTAACCGGGAGGATAGCTGGAGGAGGCTGGTCTGCTCTTCTGGCTGTCCTCAGGTCAACCGTAAGCTCTTTGCAAACACAATCTTTACCTGTTTATCTAAACACTTACGAACACTGAGCATTTACACGCACTCTGCTAGGGCCCCAGAGATTAAACGCTGCCCTCCTATGAGGCCCCATCTTGTGATCGGAGGTTGGAGTGAGGACAGCCATGCTTACAAGCTCAGCTACAAGACAGGCTGGGCCAAGAGCCACCTTGGTGATCAGATGTGGAGTCATGATGTTTAGGAGGGAGATCATTCTGGTGGGATACCTGGAAGGTAGTAGTTATGGAAAAAGTCAGCAGCCATGGGCTGGGTACATTTTCTCCCACCACTCTGGTGGATGTCCCACCACCTACTGTGGTGCACTACAGCACGGAACAGGTGAAGCTCGTAATCTTGGCGTCCTTTTTCTCTACTTCATATTCTTCCTCACATAGGCAGGGAAGACTGACCCTTATCCTTTGGACAGAGTTGGCAGCCAGTCCCTCACAGGCACTCTGGGCTGGGCTGGCAGGGTCATGGAAGTTCTGTTTTCCCTAGGAACATCAGGCACAAGATCAAACCCTTTGAGTGTTCCAGGCTGGTGGCTATAGGCTTGGAAGCATTTCCTGTAATGCAGGAGGGGCCAGGGTACTGGCTCCAAGACCAACAGCCTGTCTGAAGAGTCTGCACCTTTAACTCGTCTACTTCTCAGACGCTGATGAGTTTTTCCTGAGAAACTGTTGACTGGCGCTGCCCCTTCCACCTCTTGTCCTCTCTGATCACTTTGTTTAGTGTGGCTGGGCAGCACCAGTACTTCCCCTGAAGAGTCAGCCTGTGACGGGCTGCAAACCATCAACCAGCCAGACTTCATCTCAGGGGGCGCCTAACACGGGAAGCACAGCCCTCAGCGGGATCCTTGTAAGGCCTCGACTGGCCACCAGGAGGCAGCAGGCTACTTTGCAAGGCACTTTCTTCTCTTCTCCCCCTGTAGCACAGCAGTATGGGGTAGCTGCCTGCCTCAGCCACAGTTCACCTCCAGTCAAGTCTCCCAGTAGCATCAATTTTCCCATCCACATGAGCCCAGACTTAGCTTGTCTCCTCTCGCTGTCTTCTGTTCAGAAAATACCCACAGAAACCACTCCCCCCCCAAACCCAACCAAACCCACTGCCATCGAGTCTATTCTGACTCCTAGTGACCTTAGGGGTCAGAGTAGAACTGTCCCATAGTTTCCAAGGAGTACCTGCTGGATTTGAACTGCCGACCTTTTGGATAGCACTTGTAGCACTTAACCACTACACTACCAGGGTTTCCACAGAAGCTCTTTAATTCTTCCTTTGTATACGTCCAGAGAAGCTGTTTCGTCAGGGTCTGTCCCATTAAAGGAACTGTTGGGAGTGGACTTTGCTTTCCCTGCCCTACCCCGCCACAAACTCCAAAGCCTTGGTGAGCTCTCTGTGGGCCAGTGGCTAGATCCTCCATGCTGGATTGTCTGGAGAACGCCACTGAACAGTTGCAGACACACCAACCCCTGCCTCTGAAGGCAGTGATGCCATGCCTAATCCCTGCCACTGAGGGCCCAGCCAGGACTGCACCAGCAGGACTGGCCAAGGTCGAGGACTGGCCTGCCCCAAGTTACCCCAGCAGTCTTCACCATTTGCCCTGGAAACATGGTCATCTTCAGGTGATCAGGGGCAGAGAAAGTGGAGTGAATCCCACTGCACCAATGAGCCTGCCAGCAATGTGCTTTCTTCCCTCCTTCCTTACCCCGCAAGTGTCATCCAGTGCCCACTATGTCCTAAGTTATATCCCTCCAGCCAATCCCTGGCCAAACCACTGTCCAGACAATTCTTTGATCAAACAACACTACCTTAAGTTTAAATTTTATTTTACAAAAAGAGAAATAAAGAAAACTGATAGGCAGTTATACTTACAATTGTTCTGTTTGCTTTTTTAAAAAAGTGACATGAAACACAAGTAAAAATAAATACGTCATAGAAACAGCCAGTTGCCCAGTCTCTAGGGCAGAAGCGCCTGCCCTGCCAAGGGAGGAGGGAAGCCCATGATCACACCAACAGCTGGTACACTCAGCCAGACACTCCTCCCAGCTAAGTGCAGGTCCCAGGCCTCAGGGGGCATCCTGAGGAAAGAAGATGGAAAACCAAAGCCCGGTGCCAGGTCCCTGGGCTACCTCATTATGTTCTACTCCTCCTGGCAGCAGTGTGGCCTTGGTGGTTATCCATTGCAACCCCCTCAACACACCTGGAGCCACTTTCCCGACACCCCTGGAGAGGGAACAGCAGAGAAAACCAATCTTGGGCAGGTTGAGGAGATTCTCCTGGTGAGTTCCCAGCCTACCCTGAGTACCACCACCAGATGACAGCTTACATACAGCAAGGCGTGCGCGCGCACATGCACGCACGCACACACATGCACACACGCACACACACAGTGGGCTAAGCTCTCTTCCAGAGAGGGTCCTGGGTCAGGTCACAGTATGAGGTCCCCTCTTCTATCATCCCAGTAGCAGAAACGGAGAGTACCCAAACCTTCTCAGCCCTCTGCACTGTACTCTGTGGCCCGCCTGGCTACCCAATGCACTATTTGGGTTACTACATCAAAGAGACCTGTGAAAGAGGACAAGCGGTACACTTAGGACCCTGAAAAGCAAAGATGACAATGCCTGCTCAGAAAGTTCAAAAAAAGCCCAGGGCCTAGGCAGCGGCAGAGAACTAACAACAAGGTCACGGGAATACACAGGCCAGAAAAGTCAGCATAAGGGGAACAGAGTCAGAAGGTGGCTGATGGAGAGCACGGTGTTCTCACAGATAGGCCTTCAGGTGCCCATTTCCTGCAAACAGTCAGCAGAGGATCAGAGTATTCTGGGAGTCTTCAGAGGGGAGGGCCTCTATGTTTGGAAATTTTGATGGGTAACAGCCACAGAAGGCCATGGCCCAGGAGAGACTGGTCTCCTGAGAAATCACAGGGAGCTGGGAGGCAGGGGGAATGAGGAATGTAAAGCTTCCAGAAGACCTTCTCTGTGGGATCGGGACTCAACTCACAGTGATGCCAGGTTTAAACAGACTGAGGAGGGGGTCCTGCTCTGTTGACAGTTTTGGTAGTGACAGCTCTACCCAGACCACTGAAGTTTGGTTGTGTTTCAACCAATCTGCAAACTGGACTTTGAACATTACCCCAGCTTTCTGCTTCGTGCTCCTGGAGTGGGAAATTTCACACTGAGCTGTGACTTCCAAGTATGTAAAGACAGCACATACTAATTCCTATGAAAGAGAGTTCCATGGACCAAACAGTTATCCTGAAGTCAGATGAGATGAATGCTGAGCAAGCACAACTCTGGCGGTAAGGACTTTGCACACACCCAATCTGAAGGAACAGTTCTGATCCAACATGGTTCACTCTTAATTTTTTTACTTAAATGGCTACCTTGCCCCTGATCAAATTTTATCCACAAATACATTAAGAAAATCAAGCGTAACTACAAATGGTATTCCTAAACCATTACCACAGTCTTGCGGTCTCTAGGCTGAGGACCTAGGCTAAACCAGATGGATGGGGCTTGAGAGGCCCTTGACAATAGCCCGTGGAAGAAGACAACAGTGAGAGAACACGCCGAGGCCTGATCTTGTGCCCTCCCTCCTATCACCATCCTCTTGTCACTCAGGCCTTCAGGTTAAGCGGCAGCCATCACCAGGTGTTCCTGATCAAACCTAAAGCACAATTCTGAGAGGTCTCCTGCTTCCCTCACACACTCGATCATGTTTGGTGATCACATCTGCCTACCAGTGCACAGAGACAACAGTGGTCAGGGAAGTGTCTTCAGGTTCATTAAAAACCCCCTAGACATGGAAATGACTGCACTCCAGTTTCCTGTGGTTCTACACCCCCTACCTGCTCCATATGCCTCTGCAACCGCCTTCTCTCTCTCTCTCTCTCTCTCTCACACACACACACACACACACACGCACACACACCTTCCCTGGGACCCCAGTGCTCCAGGGCCCGACAGTGAGCACAGCTTGGGTTGTGAATGTTCTCTTCAGACTAGAGATCTAGACTAGCTCACTACTAGGTACCAGCCTAACTCTGAATGGCCCTTCCAACTAAAGCCCATCACCCTCCATTGCTAGGAAGCATCTGAAAAAGAAAGCACTGGTTCAAACTGTGATTTAATTAAAAATGTAATTTGCATAGCTAAACTGTAGATCTAAGGCTTCTATGAGCAGCAGAGTTAAGGGTCTGACAGGGTACTTATAAAAACAAAGAAAGCTCCATACAGATCACTTTTGGTGTTACTGGACAGCACACAGACACATGCACACACTGTCATCGGCCATCTCCTTTGTGTCCTCTGCGGGAACAACATCCCAGAGTGTGACAAAGCCCTCTAACAATACAAACGGGCTGGTCAGAGAGCTGCAGACACAGTTCCTACTGGCTAGGCTGCCTCCTGGGCTGGAAAGAGGCAAGTGTGGCAGCTTTGCAGCCAGGTTACCCAAGCAGGTAGGAAAGCTCGGAAAGCAAAGTCTCAGTAGTGGGGCAAGGAGAGAAAGCCAATAGGAAGACAGCCAGTGTTTCTGCTTAAGGACTAGGTGCCCCATACCTTGGCATCAACAAGAGAGACCCAGAATGACTGATGTGTTAAGACAAATCAAAACTTCGGGTTTCCCACACATAAAGGGCTCCTTTACACTCCCCTGTGGAGGATGGAGGCAGCTGACACCGGATCCACATCCATCCTCTGACAGGCTGGGGAAGCCAAGCCCTCTCTCAACAAGAAACCAAGAGTCTGTTCCCTCAACCTAGTAGCTTCCTTTCCTCAGCTTCACTACTAAGTGTAAAGAACTTGCCACTGAGTTTATCCCGGTGTAAGTAATTTCAAATTCGTTTTTTATTTGTGGGATGAGTTCCATCCCTACTAACTACCCAGTCCCAGGATTCCTTGATCTTCCTGTGAGTCAATCTCCTCCAAATAGTTGTTTAGTCTAAACTTTGGTCAAGTCTAACTTTCTATCGCTAGTCAACTTACTATCCACCCCAGACGTTTTTCCCACCAGCAGCTAAGGGGCTTGGGATATCTTAAAACTTCCCATCTCCTATACTCCTTACCTCAATACCCCCGCAAAACAAACAAACAGAAAGACACATGAAAAATCCAAATAATAAATAATTGCCCATTAGAAATAAATTAACATGGAGCTCTCTAACAGGGAGGGAGAGGGATAAGGAAAAGCCACCAGGACAGACAGATGGGGTGGAGTCCCATCCCTGTGAGGAATGTCTCTTTTCAGCTACAACTCCCACCCACTCACTCACACAGGGCTGTGCTCTCCCGCCAGGCCTGTGTGCAGGGACAACCTCATATCCTAGAAAAGGAGACGTGCTCAGAGACATCTACTGGGGAAAACAGATTGGTAATGCCCATTTTCTCTCATGATTTCCTCTGAATCCTAGTGACAGATGCAACTCTGAAAACCAGGGACTTGGGTCACTGGGCCTTCTCTCTGCAAAGCTACAAGCAAACTTGTAGTTTCCATGGCTCTTCTCCTGGGTTCACCCTGAAGTTCACACAAATAGTTGCCATGAACCATCATGCTCTGATATCCACTTAAAAGAAGATAAATTCATTTTTGCGTTTCCCCTTTTGTCCCTCCCTTCCTGCCCTCCCATCCCACCTTCTCCTGGCCTGTGACATACATGTATACACTTATATGCACATACACACACACACACACACACACACGTGCGCACACATACACAAACACATATACCTGGTCTACTTCCTTCCCACCCCCTAGAGACTCCACTTCATGTGGAATCTCAGCCTGCTCCCCTGCGTGCCCTCCCTCTCTTACCACCCCTCCCCTCCCCAGGCCAAGCCAAGTCACCCAGTAAGGCAGCTCTCTCAGGAGAGAATGTCTCTAGAGACAGAAATGGATGTGGACCTCTGCACTCAGATGGGCGAGCGAGCAAGCAGACGGCATAAGCAAGGTAGGCAGGAAGGCCGGCAGGCAGCCTTGCCCCCATCAGTCACCATTTGGGTCCCCATTTTCTGCTATGCTGCCCTGGGGGGGTTTCTGCCTCTTCCATTCAACAGCAGCAGAGTCCTGCCACCATGGCCAACCACTCTTCTTTGTCCTCTTCCTTTCTTTTTCCCTCCTGACAACTGCCCTATTCTCAGAGCCCAGATCACTGCTTCCCAGCTTAGTGGGCAACTTTTTGAGGACCCCGAGTAAGGTGGGGAGGGGCTCCTCAGCTATTTCCCAGTGACCTCTATCACGTCATCGTCCTTATCCTCATCGTCATTGGAGCTGAAGCCCACCTCAGCAACCTCATGAGAATCAAACGGAGGCACCTGGGACCGAAGGAGGCTGCC
The DNA here is from genome assembly GCA_028571685.1 of Heterohyrax brucei. NCBI lineage: Eukaryota > Metazoa > Chordata > Mammalia > Hyracoidea > Procaviidae > Heterohyrax > Heterohyrax brucei. The sequence continues at coordinate 15,024,205 of CM053158.1, forward strand.
AGCTGGGTAGCCTGTATGTGGGGACATGTAGCCTGGGTAGACAGACATACCCCGTGACAGGTTGCCGGGCAAGACAGGGGAAGGAAAAGGCGCAAACATCCTCGGCTCGGACAGGAGTGGCTGCGAGAATGGGAGCGAGTAGCTGGGTAGGATCCCTGGCACAGAGGGGTTGAGCATGAAGGAGGGGGTGCTGGCAGTGACTGAGGTAGCCGTGGAGGAGGAACTGACGGGGCCTGCTGGCACCAGAGGGTCAGTAGTCACTGGGAACACCAGGCGAGCGTCTGCCAGCAAGTTGGACAGCTGGTAGTAGGAGGGCGTACTGCCCACAAACAGGGAGTTCTCCCCAGCCTGGGAGGTGAATGGGGGGGTGAGGTTATGGTTTAAGGAGACGGGTGGCATGGCAAACCCGCCAGCAACTGGATACCCGTGTTGGTACGGCTGCACGGGGGCTGGCAGAAGGCCCTTTCTGGATCGTCGGCGGACTGACTCCTGGGCAGCAGGCGCTGTGGCCAACTTTCGCTTGTGGCCCCTTAAGTCCAGGACTGAGTGCCTGTCAACACCACAGGGCTGGCCGGTCACCAGGAGGGAACTGTTGAGGCAATGACCCCCAAGTCGAGGCTCAGTCCCAAGAGCTGTCCCGGGAACAGCGCTACTGTCCATGAGTTGGGCTGGGGGACCAGGCAGGGTGGCGTTGGTGCCAGGGGAGCTTTGACAGGATTCCCGGGCAGCAGCTGCATCGGCGTACTGCTGGAGCTCACTGATGATCTCTGGGCTGTCAGGAGAGACGGGTCGGGCCAGTCCCTCAGGGTCTGGGGCTTTGGGTGATGAGGCACTGTGTCTGCCATTGCTTGTGGACTCACGAGAAGGCCCCTGAGAACCTGGGGACAGAACGTGGATGTAAGTGAGAAACAGAATGGCCAAGGAGAGAAGGAGGATGCAGGAAACAACTCCATAAAAAAATTCCAGAAATCAGCACTGGAGTCAAGACTTCCGAGAATGGGTTGGACTGGAGTCACACAGGTGGTGTGTGTACTTTCTGGTTTCATATATATGTGAGGCTCACCTACTAGTTTTTTTCTAGAGAGGAGAAGAGAGGAGACGGTCAACAGGAGAGGACAAACACTGGCTGAGTGGATACTGAAAGTAAAGAGAGGAAAAGAAGAGTGTGTTGTCACAGGGGGAGGAGAGCAGACAGTTAGTTGCACAGAGGCGGGTACTTGGGATTTTATATGGAAAATTGACTTGGATTTTAAACTTTCACTTAATCACAATAAAAAAAATAAAAAACCATTCCTGTCCCATGGTCCTGAAAGTTCTACTAGCTGAATACTCAAATAGCATCATCTAGTCAATCTTGTGCTGTGACAAGTAACGAAATCCTTTCTTGGACTAGAAAGCCTCCCTGGTGGCATAGTGGTTAAGTGATATGACTGCTAACCAAAAGGTTGACAGTGCACATCCACCAGGCACTCCTTGGAAACTCTATGGAGCAGTTCTACTCTGTCCTACAGGGCTGCTATGTCAGAACTGACTTGACAGCAGTGGACTTTGTTTTCTTGGATTATGTGTCTCATTTTTGATCTAGGAAACAAATCTATTCAGGACAAGACTTGTAACTTCTCTGCAACCCAGTTCTTGGATCTGTAAATCTCCACGGTCTCTGTGACTCCTGTAAAACGATGCATACAACATACTAAGAGATCATTCTTCTAACTAGTCAGGCTCTTTCTATGCGGGGAGGCAGTTACTGACCAGGGAGAGTGAAAAGAAAAGAGATTAAAAAGCAGCCCATCCTAGTTTAAAAAGTAAACAAAATACACAGCTGTGAAAGACACTTGGAACAACTGGAGAAACGTGAATACTGCCAGGGTGCTAGGCGCTAGGGACTGTCATTTACTTTTTCAGTGAGGTAACTGTGTTGCAGTTATGGGTGAAATGTCCTTAATTTTAGAAAACATATGGTGCGGCAGTATTTAGAGAGAAAATGGTTAAGATGTCTTCAGCTTACAAATGGCTTAGACAATAAAAACGGAGAAAGGGAGGGACAGGAATTACAAACACAAAACTGTTATCCATCATTGGATCTAGGCTCACAGTATAGAGCTGCTCGGAGTGCCTTCTTTCCAACTTGTAGGTATACAGGAAAATTTCCATAACTTTGTAGTTGTCTAGCTCTCATACCCTGGTGGTGAGAGGAGGAATTATAACCACTACACAGAGGAAAATTTGGCAAGAGTTCTTAACATTGTTAATATGCTACACGTACACCCTTTGATGTGGAAATCTCACTTGAAGGAATTTATCTTATAGACAGACTTGCACGTCTGTGAAACAGTACTGTCGGTTACAGTTGAGTAAATCTGTCGTCCACCAACAGAGAACCAGCCGAGACAATGTGTTACACCCACCTACAGGACCCTGGGCAAACCTTCAAGGAGGCACCTCTGAAAACAAGGATAAGAAACAAGCACTGGGATATACCAGTGATTGAAAAAGGACTCAAGAGTATATTACAGTATGCCAGCAATTGTTTTAAAAATACCCAAAGCCATTCTTATCCCAGTTTAAAATCTTGGGGCCTTTGTCAAATATCAACTGTTCACATGAGGATGGTGGCATCTCTGGGGTGTCAACTCTGTTCCATTGGTCTGTCTCTTTTTGTACCAGTACCAGGCTGTTTGGACTACTGCTGTAGTGTAATAGGTTCTAGAGTCAGGTAGTGAGAGACCACCCAGCATGTTCTTCTTCAGTAGTGCTTTACTTATCCAAGGTTTCTTCACTTTCCAAACAAAGCTGATAATTTGTTTCTCCATCTCATTAAAAAATGCCACTGGAATTTGTATTGGGATTGCATTATATAAGCAGATTACTTTGGGTAAAATAGACATTTTCACAATGTTGAGTCTTCCTATCCATGAGCAGGGTAGATTACTCCATTTATGTAAGTCTCTCTTAGTTTCTTGCAGTAAGGTCTTGTAGTTCTCTTTGTAAAGATCTCTTATTTCTCTAGTTAGATTTATTCCTATGTATTTTATCTTCTTGGGGGCCACAGTAAATGGAATTGATGTGGTGATTTCTTCTTTAATAATCTGTTGGTATTAAGGAATCCTACTGATTTACTTAAGTTTATCTTGTATCCCATTACTTTGCTAAACTCCTCAATTACTTCCAATAGTTTATTTATGGATTCCTTTGGATTCTCTGTATAAAACAATCATATCATCTGCTAATAAGGAGATTTTTACTTCTTCACTGCCAATACAGATGCCTTTTATTTCTTTGTCTTGTTTAACTGCTCTGGCTAGAACTTCTAGAACAATGTTGAATAGAAGTGGTAAGAGTGGGCACCCTTGTCTAGTTCCCATTCTCAGAGAGAATTCTTTCAGTCTTTCACCATTCAGAACAATGAAGGCAGTTGGCTTTGCGTAGATGCTACCGACTGCATTGAGGAATTTCCCCTCTATTCCTATTTTTCTGAGTTTTAGGCATGAATGGGTGTTAAACTTTGTCAAACGCCTTTCTGCATCAATTAACAAAATCAGGTGATTCTTATCTTTTGTGTTATTAATGTGATTGGTTACATTCACTGTTTTTCTGATGCTGAACCAGCCTTGCATCCCTGGAATGAAACCACCTTGATTATGATTAATTATTTTTTTTAAATGCTGTTGAATTCTATTGGCTAGAATTTTGCTGAAGATTTTTGCATCTAACGTCATGAGTGATACTGGTCTGTAATTTTCTTTTTTTGTGGGATCTTTCTCTGGCTTTGGTATCACGGTTATGCTGGCTTCACAGAATGAATTTGGGAGCATTCCATCTGTTTGGGAGCATTCCATCTCTTTCTCTGGTGTGAAACAGCCTCAACAGTATCGGAGTTAACTCTTCTCTAAAAGTTTGGTAGAATTCTCCAGTGAAGCCATCTGGGCCAGGACTTTTTTTGGTTGGTAGATTTTTGATGACTCTTTCAATCTCTTCCTTTGTGACAGATTTATTAAGTTGATCTACTTCTCGTTGTGATAATCCTGGTGAGTGAAATGAATCTAGAAATTTGTCCATTTCCTCTAGGTTTTCAAACCTGCTGGAGCACACCCTTTCATAGTATTGTTATGATATTTTTTATTTCAGCTGGGTCTGTTGTAATAACTTCCATCTCATTTCCTAATCAGATTATTTGTACCTTCTGTTTTTCTTCTGTAAGTTTAGACAGTGGTTTATCAATTTTGTTGATCTTTTCAAACAACCAGCTTTTGGTTTTATTAATTTATTCGATTATTTTTCTATTCTCTAATTCATCTAGTTCTACTCTGATCCTTATAATCTGTTTTCTTCTGGTGCCTGAGGGGTTCTTCTGTTGCTCTCTTTCTACTTGTTCAAGCTGTAAGGTTAATTCTTTAATTTGGGCCCTTTCTTCTTTCCAGATGTGTGCAGTTATAGAGATAAACTGACCTTTGAGCACTGCTTTTGCTGTATCCCATAGATTCTGGTAAGATGTGTTTTCATTCTGATTTGATTCCATGTATTTCTTTATTTTGTCCTTGATTTCTTCTATAACTCAAGGCTTTCTGAGCAAAGTGTTGTTCAGTTTCCGTAAGTTGGAATTTCTACCTATGAATTTTCTGTTATTGATTTCAACTTTACAGCCCTATGGTCTGAGAAGATAGTTTGCAGTAAACCAATGGTTTGGATTTTACACAGAATTGCTTTATGACCTAACAGATGGTTTATTCTGGAGAATGTTCTATGTGCACTGGGGAAGAAGGTGTACTTACCCATTGATGGATGAAAAGATTTGTATGTGTCAATAAGGTCAAGTTGGCTGATTGTTGCAATAAGATCTTCTGCATCTTTATTCAGCTTTTTTTCTGGATGATCTATCCATAACTGAAAGGGGAGTGTTGAAGTCTCCAACTATTACTGTGGAATGATCTATCTCATTTTTCAGTGTTCTCAGTATTTGTTCAATGTACTTACGTGCTCTGGTATTGGGTGCATAAATATTTAACATTGTTAAGTTCTGCTTGAGTACTGAACCCTTCAGCAATAAATAGTGACCACCCTTGTCCACAATAGTGGATTTTACATTAAAATGTATTTTATCTGCTCTTCTTTGTATATTGTTAGCTTGGTATATATTATTCCATCCTTTAATTTTCAATTCATTTATATCTTTAAGTCTAAGGTTGTGTTTCTTGTAAGCAACATATAGACGGGTCATGTCTTTTGATCCAGGATGTCACTTGCTATCTCTTTACTGGAGCATTCAGTCTATTTACATTCAGCATAATTATTGATAGGTATGTGCTTATTAGCACCATCACTTTGATGTAATTACTTTTATGTTGATGCTTTCTATATTCCTCTTAAATGTTCTGTTCTGGGCTATTCTTCTTTATGGGTTGTTGTTTCAGTATTGGTTTTGTGTTCATTGAGACTCCTGTGTTGCTCTTCTTATTTTGATGATGCATTGTTAATTTGCTTTATGGCTACATGTATTATCCGCCTTAACATATGAAGATTAAACCTGATTTTAACTACTGCATAACTCTGAAACTTCCTCTGCATCTGAAACGACTATAACTACTGTAGCATATCCCTCTTTTAAAGTAATAGTATTATAGTTGTTGTGATATGATCGCAGATTCCCTCACTTTAATACTGTAGCTTTGATTAGGTTTTGTGACTTCCCTAACTGATTAGAATTTTGGATGATGTGTCCTGAATTGTAACCTTAAATATACATTTAATGGTTCTGTTTTTCTAAAGGAAGAGCTTCTTTCAATATTTCATGTAATTCTGGTTTAGTTTTTACGTAGTCTCTAAACTTCTCTTTATCTTCAAAAGTCTTAATTTCACCATTACATTTATAGACAATTTTGCAGGATAAATAATTCTTGGATGGAAGTTTTTCTCCTTCAGGGCTTTGAATGTGTCTGCCCACTGTTTTTTAGCCAGCACTGTTTCTGCAGAGAAGTCAAATGACAGCCTACAGGGTTTCCCTTAGAGTGTTAGCTTTGCTTTGAGCCTTGCTACCTTCAGAAGCATCTGTTTATGTTTCATCTTATTAAGCTTGATTATAATATCTCCTGGCATCTTTCTTCTTGGGTCTAGCTTTTGTGGTGCTCGATAAACATCTTGGATACCTACGTTCTCTTTGCTCATAATCTCAGGAAAGTTTGTTAGCATCTCTACAGCAATACTCTCTATATTGTCATTAACTGGCCCCCCCCATTCAAGGAACTCCATTTAAACATACATTATTCCTCTTAATGGAGTCCCACATGTTTCTTAATGCCGCCTCATTTTTCTTATTTCTTTTCTCTGATTTCTCCTCATAAATGTTGGTGTCAGTTGCTCTATCTTCAAGGTCACTGAGTCTAATTTCTGTCTGTTCAATCCTACTCTTTTGGCTTTGGATTGAATTATTAACTCTGTAATTTTGTTACTGCTCTGATGTATTTCAGATTGTTGACGTTCTACCAGTTCAAATAGCTTACTAAAGTTTTCATTTTGTTCTACTGCATTTTGTTTAATCTCTGCAAGGATTTTATATATAATTCTTTTGCATTCGACCTCTGATAGATTCAGAAAGGCTTCTTCATCTGGGAAATTTTTTGAATCTTTATTTTGGGAAATTTCTGGAGCATCTGAAGGCTGCTTCTTTAAATGATTAATTATGGTCTGCTACCTGCGTGCCATCTAGACACTATTTGATTTCTCTGGTATTGGATCTAAGAGAACTGTTGGTCACCAGCTGTCTCTAAACTCTAGTGATCTGTCCCAGGTGGACTCTCTGGGGTGGAAGTCTCTGCTTATTGGGTGGCAAAGAGGTCATCCAACTTACGGAGAAACTGGGGGCTGTCAGCCAACCCTACAATGTTGGTCAGAGAAGGGTGAGAGGAAAAGCTCCCAGGCCTCTCAAAGACACAGATCTCCAGGCAAATACACAGGCCTCTCAGCCTTAAAAGTAAACTTCACTTCTATGTGGAGAGCTGTCCAGGTGTTGAACTAGGAGCTGTCCAACCTGCTGGTTGAAAACAGGCAGTTAGCAGCAGCAGACTGCACCTTCCAGCTGATAATGAAAGTATGTTACCAGCTGTTCGTGAAAGCTGCAGTTCTCTGAAACCGTGAAACAGCAGAAGTGGAGGTCAGGCGGCTGCTGGCTCATTTTTGAGAGGGAATTATTAGTCTGATACTGGTGCCTAGTCAAACATGCTAGGTCCTAGGGCTCCCCAGATGTTCAGTGCTTCATACAAACATCATCCAGGCCTTAGATTCTCAGGGAAATGAGGAAATGTGTGCCTACTCTGCCATCTTTTAACAGAAAAAAATTTTGTCTACACACACACATATTCCTGTACCAGGCATACACATGAAGTATGTATTAAAAAAAAAAAAAAAGCTGGTAAGAGTGGTACCTCCAGGGGGGCCCAATGGATGGCTGGGTCATGCTGGGAGGAAATTTATTTTTCACTTAACTCTCTGTCATACCTTTTCAATTTTACACCTTGTACACATTACATATTCAAAAAATTAATTACAAATCATACCAAAAAAGTGCAGTGTAGGTCAATGTAAGTAGGAATTATCATACCTGAGGCAGCTGTCCGACCATCTTCAGGGGCTTTTGGTTTGCCAGTTGCCCGGACAGCAAAGATCCGCCCATCACTGGTGCGAATATATGTCCCTATGGAGAAACATGAGGAAGACTGTTTGAAGCAGACATGCAACACAGGCAGCCCTACGACACTCTAGGCCCTGCACTGAGGGCTGGGAAGATGCTATAAAATTAGGTCTCAAGCTTCTCTCAAGACCCTTCAAGGATGGAGCTACAATTATTCATTCATTCCACAAACATTTACTGCGTGCCTACTATGTACCAGCCACAGTTCTAGCCATTGGAGGTACAAGACAGATGGTGACACCAGAAAATACCAAGCAAGGTTGAATAAAGGGGGTGCTGTGAAGAAGAGTAAACTGGGTCCTCTGTCCCCAGGTCCTGTGGCCCTGGTCCTCCTACAGATCTTTGTCTCGATCTGGGATGATGGCCAGATTGTCTCAATAACCCCTTCTCCCACCACAGGAATAATTCAAGACCTGTTTTCCATTCTGACAAGGCACTAACTGACCTTTCCTTAGGTATGGGGTGTGTCTTTCGATCATTCTCCCAGGGCTGTCTCTAAGCCAGAGATGGGCAAACTTTGTTTTTCTTGGTTTTTCTTTTCATTTTATTTGTTGCTGTTGTTGAGAATATACACAGCAAAACATACATCCATTAACTGTTTTAACATGTATAATCCAGTGAAACTGACTGCACCCTTTTTTCCTATTATCATAAACTCAGTGCCTTCTAAGGTCCCTATCTAATTTTCCGAACCGCTCTCAGTTTGATCTCGTATCGGCAGATCTTGAAGAGGACAATGCTCAAGGCAGACATTCTTTACTAGTTAAGCTAAACTACTTACTTTTTGATTTTAAGATGACTTCAGAGGATATTTCTGGTTTATAGTTTAAAGATTATTTCAAGGCAACAGTGTAAGTGAGGAGGGAGTAGCAACCTTAGTTTCAAAGGGCCAGACAGCAAATATTTTCAGCCTTGTAGGCCACAGACAACACATAAATGGGCATAGCTGTATGCCCATAAATCTTTTATTTATGGACACTGTGCATGAATTTCACGTAATTTTTACAAGTCACAAAATACTACTCTTTTGAATGTTTTCAACCATTTGAAAATATAAAAACCATTCTTAGCTCACAGGCCATTACTACGTGCAACAGGTAGGATTCAGCCTGTGTGCCACAGTTTGCCATACCGGTTCTAGACTGGGAAGAACTCAGTAAAGAAACTGGTTAAGATCGTCTCTGTGTGTCCTTCCATCTCATGACACCCTTTCCCTGAGCCTAAAAGTTCTCTGCCTCAAGAGCAACATGAGGAAAAGTTTCTTTCTAAGCAAAGGGCCTCAGGGAATCTCATACAGTGATGGAGCTTAAAGGCTGAGAGGACAGAAAAGACCAGCTTGTGTTCTGACATTGTCCATTCCAGGTTTCTCATTCCACTCATCTCATCTTTCTCTAAAAGGAGGCCAGAGACAGATGTGGACTTGTTAAATGACCATGTTCAAAAATTCTATCATCAACCCACCCACACAGTACATTTGTGGGTGTACTGACCCACCCACATAGTACATTTCCTAGTCGGCAAACACTTTCCACCCCTTGCAAGTAGGTAAAGGTGACACAACTACAGGCATGCTGGTGCAGAACCCACTCCACAGCTCTTACCACCTTCCAATTTCCATCTCCTTGTGTCCACTCATCCCCATTCCAAGATTCTCCACAAAAGTGATGGGAAGATACAGGAACACAGGGACCCTAACTCTCTCTTTTAAGCTACTAACTGATATCCTTCAGGCCAAACTCAACTCTCTTGAGCAACTAGAAATGTCCTTCTCTCAGGCCTTGCCCATTTGCAACACTTCTGTAGAGGATTCCTATATCCCCTCTAGCTCGGAACGTAAGCAATACTGTGCTTTCCAGATGAGTACTCTCCAGCAAAGGCAGGATGGGAATGAAGCCCTCGGTCAGGTGCTCACCTTTTGTCCCACGTATGATGTGGATGCTTTCCCCAGCATTAATCCTTGCCTGTACATCTGTGGAGCTGTGTAGTCCAGGAATAACAATATCTAGTGAATACAAAGATCTCAAATTTAGATTACACAGGGCCTGACTCAGGGACCGAAAGAAAATGCAAGCTCCAGACCCACTGCAGCTCCTCACTAGTTTCTCTAGAAGTCTCTCAATGGGACAGAGGTTCAGAACCAAAGCAGGTGAAGAAGGCACAACCTTCCACAACTGTCTTACACAAACATGATTATAAAAACAAGTGACTTCAAGAAAACCTGATCAGCTTTCTAACTGACTTTCCTTGATTTGATGGAAAAATTGTTTTTGGTTTGGAAAAAATTTTAGTTCAAATGATTATTTCCTTTCCTCCCTAAATCACTTGTATGTATCTGCTCCCTATCACTTCAGGCTCCAGAAACAGCCTCAACCTCATCATTGCTGGTGTCCCCTGAATGCCTGCCTGAAGAGTGATGAGTGTTTCCAAGAGGCAGCAGAAAAGTGGGATTATGAGGAGCTCTCTTTTCCTTTTTATTCATTTCAAATGTTTTATGATAGATATGGAAACCCTGCTGGCATAGTAGTTAAGGGCTGTGGCTGCTAACCAGAAGGTCAGCAGTTCAAATCCACCAGGTGCTCCTTTGATACTCCATAGGGCAATTCTACTCTGTCTACAGGGTTGCTATGAGTTGGAATCGACTTGATGACAGTGGGTAGGTTTATGTTAGATACATATTATTTTCACATTCAGCAAAACAAAATGTTTTCATGAAAATTTGTGTTATCATGAGTATTTCTAAATAACAAGGTAAAAAACAGGATCATGAAATACTTTCCTCCCAATCACCCCAAGTCACAGAACCAACCTCAGGAGGAGATGGGCTCCTTGGACCTCCTTACTTACCTTTGGGTGGGATGATGCTCATCAACACCAAACTCACAAAGAACGAACTAATAAACTAACTGATACTCAAGTTTTCTAACTATCAGGGAGGTGAGTAGCTGCCCATACCCAGCTGACCCTTGTCAGGCAGGGCTCAGAACTTCATATCTTCTCTGAGAGACCTTCTGAAAGCAACTGTGTGTCCCAGTGGTATTTCTGTAATCCCTGTAGTGCTCAGAGTCTATCCCACACATCACACTCAAGAAAACCCAATTCTGTGCTATTTGTGAGCTATTTCACTAAAATGCACAGGAATTGCTATCTTCTCTATTTTCACCAACAGCACCAAGTGCACTAAGGCCTAGAATACAGAACGTGTTTAATAAATCCTTCCTGGATGAGTAAAAAAATTAAAGACAGTGTCCCTGGAACATAATCCTGGAGTCCTGACCTGTTGTGGTGACCACCTTCTGCACGAGGACCCCTGCACGCTGCAGGTAGTTAATTGGGAAGTTCATGGCTGGATTTGTGCCGGCAGCAGAACTGACACTGCCTCCCAGGGGGACATGCCGAGGCATCATGGGGACAGGGGTAGACTGCACGGGACGCACGCTGGCCACAGGTTTTTCATCAGTCTTCAGTGCTGGCTGCCTGTGAAAGAAAGACAAGAGTTCAGCAGAATGTTCTCACTTCCTTGTTTCCACCCTGTCAGATTGCCCCATTCTATACCTTCAGGTGCTTCTAAGAACAAGAGCATAAGATACCTTCAGAATCTGGTTGATTGAAAAAGAGACTAGTAGCAAGACAAAGACAGAAAGGCCGAGTCTAAGTAGAATCAAATGTCAGCAGAGGAACACCTTTCTGAAGATGTCAGAGACACATGCTCCTCTAGAATGTAGACTGTCTACACTAGGAGTCCCTGGGTAGCACACATGGTTAAGGGCTCAATCACTAATCAAAAGGTTGGCAGAGGTGTCTTGGAAGAAAGGCCAGGTAATCTGCTCCCAAAAGGCGGCGTATGTGGGGTCACCATGAACTGGAACTGACTTGGTGGCAACTACCAATAGTACTAACAATATTAGGAATTAATCCCTGAAGGGAACACTAGTACGATGCAAACGTATGATCAGGGAAGAAATTTTCTTCAGACCACAGTGTCTGGTAAGTTCAAACCAAGTATGTGGAATTTTCCCAATCATCAAGGAAAAATGGCCACATGAGCCACGTGTTCAGGTGATCTAGAGAGGCCTCGTCTGCCAGCCCCTTAGCCATCTCTACTCTCCCACAACCTAATCCTCAGTAGGGGATGAAGTACCTTTTCATCCCTACATTAGCTTCATCAGGCCCCCCTGGCTCCTGCTTGGGCCTGGCTTCAGAGGACCAGTCCGCTCACGGCCACCACAGAGCAGCTGCCACCACAGCACTGTGCAGAGGCTGGCCTCCTGATGGCATGGTTCCTTGGCCAGTTTGGGCTGTAGTTCTGCATCTCCTACTAGCCACACACTAAAATGACACATCTTACTGTCAACACCTTGACAAAAGCTGCTTCCGACTGAAGATCTTGGAAATCAAGTCTCTGTAAGCTTTCTAAAGTCATCCAACCATTTCTTCCTCAGAGGACTGAAGTCTAGAAGAAATATGCCACTTTGCTGTTGCTTTCAGGTTGCTACAGACCACTTAGGGCAGCCCCTTGGATGGACTCCTAAGTCCCCAGAGAAGCTACACAGTTGCAGTGAGTTCTACCAAGTCTGGGCCCATTTTCTCCATGTCTGCCTGGGGTGATGACATGTCAGTAAGACTTCTCCCAGAATCAGAAGTCAGGAAGTGACAGGATTCCAGCCCAAGCTTCATAGTCTTATGGGGCTGGAGCCAGGAACTGGATAAAAGGGGTCCTCATAGGTACCTAGAACAATAAGGAATAAGCAGGGCCCCAGTACAACTCACCAAATTCAGCTTCCATAGGGCCAGACCTGTGCCAGGAATGGTATTGACATGCCCTCAGCCTGGCCCACTTGTCCATCTTTCCCCTATATAGATTTTTTTTATGGGACTCAGGCACAGTCCACTCCTACTGTGACACAGAAAAGCCCAGAACAGAGAAAAGGGAGGGAAGACAAGAGATGGGAACATGCCCAAGCTATGGTATGTTGGATGATCACACAGCAATGAAAACTCGGAAGGCTTTGACAATGAATGACTCTACTTGAAAGCACCTTGTATGTCAGATACAGCTAATACACTGATTTAAAAGACTAGAGTCTTCTAATATAATTTCAGTTCCTTTATATTCTCATTTGGCAAGTTTTTTACATGAGAATCCATATAAGAAAAAAGTTATAAATCTTTCCTCCTCAAATAAAAGAATTATCTTTAATTCAAGATAATCAATCATATGGCTTTTAGCAAACAGTCAGGCAGCTGATCTGGTCATTAAGTGGGAAAATGAGGGTTGTGAGGTACCCTGTCTCAAACTAAGAAAAAATAATTAAACAGAGGTAACTTCCATATTTTCTCTCAAAAGCCCCCCTCCGTACTACTTCTCAGCCAGCTTCCATTCTGTTCAGACTCTGAACAGATCTGAGAAACTGTACACCAGAGATGTTCTGCCCAGGACTGTGGCCCAATCACAAATTGAAATACCATAAGGAGCAGCAAATTTTCTGCCTTCATTCCAAGACCCAGAAAAGGCTGGGCTTTCACCCTTGAACCTGAGTGCTAAGGAGAGGTCTAGAGCCAAGGAGCTAGAAGTAGGAGGCGGCTATACAAAAAGGATGGGCCTCTGTGATTCGGGAAGCTATGTTTTCCCAGCCTCCGGAGTCCAGAAGGGTTGCCTGAGCCACAGGTCAGTAGCTCACACCCCTGGCTGGGGCACTACAAACCAGAGCCACTTAAAAGTTCAGTGTCACTCAGCTGCTTTAGCACCCTGCCGAAGAACAGAACCTGTTAGTTCCAACAGCCAAAGCATAGGTCGTACGTTCTCCTTCGGCTGAAAAGAAAAACCAGTTTTTGGTAGTTTTCGGTGGTATCATGGCCTTTAAGCCACTTCAGGGCACCCAATATCAGTGAGTCAGAGACCAGGACTGAGGCCCTGGGGAGACAGAGACACCATCTAAAAGAATCTACATAATTAGTCTGGCTCTTATCATCAAATCCACCTTTAGTAGGTAGAGATTTCAGCTTGGCCCAGGAGGACAGCCTTCCCCTTGGTGACTCACCAGTTTCTCTGACTGAAGGCAGGGATGCTAGTCAGGCTCTGGTCACTGGCAGGGTAATACTGTGCGTATGATGGGCGGGTATACGGGACAGATGTGCGTTTGTCTTCCTCGTAGCTTTTCTTGGCTGCTTTTTTCTCAGCCTTGGTCAGCTTGTGATCCTTTCGGTTAAGGAGCAGTGACTCATGCTCAAAAGGCTCCTGGGGACACACAAGGATGTTGATTTAATTACCAGTCTTTGTGCCACCATGACTGATGTGCTTCGAAACCAAGAAAAAACAGTCTACAACATTAGCAAAACGTCTGCTCGGACACACAGGCAGGTTTCCTTTCTTACTGGGGACAGACAGACAGAATGCTTGATGACTCTAACAAGCCATCAGTTTCCACTAACCTATGCCTTCCATACCAAAAGGATGGGCAGAGTTCAGAGAATTACCAAATTGCAGTTTTAGAACTTTCTCCTTTCTTTCTGCTAGGAAAACTCACACTGGCTGAATTATTTCACACAGCTGAGCTCAGCACTTAGACTCTGGTTAAGGATGGGGCGTACGGGAAAGGAAAAGGACCAGATGAGTCCAAGCTGCCTGTGGTAAACCAGACCTCAGTGGAGGGAGAACAGCTTGCCAGAGAAGCCTCTCCTGACAGAGATGGCCTCACTGGGGGCTGCATGAAATCAGGTCTTCACCTTGGTGATGAGGTGAGGGTACTTGAGACAGGCAAGTTGCAGGACTGACTCCTTGATACCCTTTATGTTCAAGGATGATTGGGGTGCTGGTTCCTTCTCAACAAAGTGTAGTAGGTTCTCCACCTCCTTCCGGGTAAAGTTCAGCATTGGATTCAAATCATCTACCACCCGGTCTTAGGGGAGAAGACAAAGGAAAGTCAATACGTGGCAACGAAGACTGCATAAACACAAGCACAGAGGTTGGCAGGGAGAAGGGTAGTTTTTCGTGGCATCATAGTCTCTAAACCATTTTAGGGCACCTTATATAAAGAGTCAGAAGCCAGGACTGAGGCCCCGGGGAGACAAAGACATCATCTAAAAGAATCCGCATAACTAGTCTGGCTCTTATCATCAAATCCACCTTTAGTAAGTAAAGGTCATCCTCTCTTACGCACTTACTGGAAGCACAACAGAGCCCTGGTGGTGAGGTGGTTAAGAACTTGGCTGCCAACCAAAAGCCCAGCAGTTTGAAACCACCAGCCACTCCTTGGAAATCCTATAGGACAGTCCTACTCTATCCTATAAGGTTGTTATGAATCAATCTGGCAGCAAAAGGTTTGGTTTCAGATTCAGAATCAGAACGAGAGAGGAGGAACTACTAGCTTTCCAGGATATAAAGTCCTCTGGCCTATGTTCCCATGTCCCACCACCACTACCACGATACTACAGGGATGACAACCTATGAAGATGTGCCTCTCCCCAAAACAGGAAGGTGGCCCACCTGACATGCCCTGCTTGGAAATCTGACGGTCATAGATCTTCTTTTCGAGGGTAAAATCAGCCACAAGGCGATAGATGTGACAGGGCTTTTTCTGGCCATATCGGTATACCCGACACACTGCCTGGGCATCATGGCAGGGGTTCCAGGAAGCATCAAACACCACCACTCGATTGGCACCAATGAGATTCACGCCCAAGCATCCAGCCCTTGAAGACACAAGTCAGTGATCACAGAGCCCTCTGTTTTGAAGATGGTTTGCAAACTGGTTTGCCCATGATGACTCCCACTCCAACGTTACCCTCTTTAACCTGTATATTCCTTAAGCACTGAAGTGTGACCTAAAAATTCAACAAAAAAGTGCGTGCCACCTCATAAATCAAATCCACTCTCTATTTCTCTGTAACAAGTAGGGCCTCACATACTAGCCCCAGAGCCATGCCCTTGGCAAGGAGAAACTTCTGCACACAGGTGATGATGTTTTTAGTTTAACAGCTTAGGAAGACAACTGGTTCCTCTCCTGCCAAGGGCACTCTGATGGCAGAGGCAGCACATCTCTCAGCTGCTTGGCAGGAGACAACACCAGCAGCCTTTACCGTTACGCTATGCTGCTCCCTTTTTCATGCTCTTCATTTGTATCACATGGTCTAAGCTTCAGAACACTCCCCCCAAAAGGCAAGATACGTTTCTTGTTAATGAAGGTCTGAAAGCACTTCACGCCACTATCCCCATTGCCCTTCTGACACAATGGAAGCCTCTCTTTGGTCCCCATTCCAGAACAGCAGACCTGTTCTGAATGGGCTTGGATAAGTCTCTGGGGTTGCTGCCCATGCGGCCAAGGGTCATGAACACACCCTACTGTCGTGACCTCCCCTTTTGCGTTCCACTCACCTAGTAGAAAGAAGGAACAGCCAGGTGGTGAGGTTGCTGGGATCATTGAACTGATTAATGAGCCGCTCCCTCTCAAAGGCAGGCGTGCTACCATCTAACCCTGTGAAGAAAAACCACAAGTGGAGAGATGAGTACAGTATCACTGGGAAAATGTGCTTTAAATCAAACAAAAGAATGAAACCTACTGCAGTGCACAGACCCGGCCCTGGACATTCCAATCAGTCTACACTGAGGTGCAGGCTTTGCAAACTTCCAGGTGACTGAGATGCGCAACAAGGATGATCAATCATGTTTCCCCGCATCCGTATTTTGGATCAATTTTAAGATCAAGGTTCCTAGACACTGGGGCACCTAAGAATCACACGGAGCTTGGTAAACAGTGCCTTGAGGTAACCTCTTTTTCTTAGCCTTGCATAATACATAAGGACCACGGGTATTTGTTTTGATATGGCTGATGTTCCTCCACCAAAAATGTGAGGCATTTTTTTATATTTTAATATTTTATTGTGCTTTAAGTAAAAATCTATAATCTAAATCAATCTGCCCCATAAAATCATGAACACACACCACTCTGCAGCTCTAACTGCCCCCCCACCTGTAACGGCACACTTCTCCCTTCTGCCCTGTACTTTCCATACCCATTCAGCTGGCTCCTGTGTCCCTCTACCCCGTCATCTCTCCTCTAGAGAGGACAGACTGTGTTTTTAGCATCTTCTGCTCCAGAGGCCAAAAACTTGCTACAGAGAGATACAAAAGCAATAGCTAGGAACAGTGGAAGGCGACACATGAATGAAAAGAGGAGGCTTCACAGGAGAGAGGAAAATAATCTGCACTTAAGAAGCATGAACAAGAGAAGAGAGGCAACAACGGTCTCTGGTGAAGCAGACACATGAGCAAAGCTAAGGCCATTAAATGTCTTCCCACAGAGAACTGAATGACCACAGCTGTGTTGTTGTTAGTTGTTATCTGGTACATTCCAACTCCTGGGGACCCCTGTGTCACAGAGCAGAACTGCTCCACAGAGTTTTGTTGTCTGTAATTCTAACAGAAGCAGAACTTCCAGGCATTTTTCCCCTTGGTACTGCTAGGTGGGTTCGACTTGACAGTGTTTAGGTTAGCAGTAGAGAGAAAAAGGTGCCACCTAGGGACCGACTTCAGGCTCTCTCCATCAGCACCCCAGCATACCTTTTCAGCTTGAGTTTCCACAATTTCTGAACAGAGCTCACCAGTGACTCACCGGGCGGGCCTAACAGAACACAAGCGCCAGAACAGACCCTGCGTGGGCAGTCTTCTCACCAGCCCTTTGAACCTCCAGCTCTCTAAATCCTTCCTCTAGGTCAGTGGCAGTCAACTGAGGATGACTGCCTCCTGCTCCTGGGAGACATCTGGCAACGCCTGTAGCCACGTGGTCATCAGGAGTCAGAAATGACTCAAAGGCAGTAGAGTTGTTTCTTTGGTAATTAAAATTCGAGGGGACAGGGTGCTGACTTTCAGTAATGGGACACCGCAACAAAGAATTATCCAGCCCAAACATCACCAGTGCTGAGACAAACGTGACTCAATCTTGAAATCAAATGACATACTGCATTGGGCAAATTTGCTGCAAAAGACCTCTTAAAAGCATTCAAAAGCAAAGATGCCACTTTCAGGACTAAGGCATGCCTAACCCAAACTGTAATATTTTCAACTGCCTCATGTGCATGAGAAAGCTGAACAGTAAGGAGGACTGAAGAACTGACATCTCTGAATATGGTGTTGGTGACGAATACTCAATCTACCACGGGCTGCCAGAAAAAGGAAGTGTCTGCCTTGGAAGAAACACAGCCAGGGGAAACGCGTACCATCGAGAAAGCATCACCGGCAGAAGAGTGCATCCTTCAGACCCGAGGTTCCTGCACCAAGATGCTCCCTGGACAAAGACTGATGCAATACCGAACTTTCCTCCAGAGTCAACACGGGGGAAAGCCTTCCTCTGGAGTGAACATAGAATTTGGACTTGTAGCCTACTGGACTGTGTAAGAATAAACGTTCCTTTCTTAAAGCCAATCACTCTGTGGTATTTCTGTTAGAGCAGCCCTAGCTGACTTAAACAGAATTTGCTGCTGTGAGAATGGGGTTCTGCTCTAGCAAATACCTAAAATGTGGGAGCCATTTTGAAACTGTGAATGGACAGAAGATTTCAGAAGGAATGAAGAAGGCAAGATGGTGAGAAACAGCACAGGTGGCGGCAGCGGCAGAATCAGAGGCAGCACTGAAGCCGACCCACAGAGCGAGCGAGCTGAGTGCCTGCCCACAGAGTTTTCCTTGCGGAACAGGGTGCCTCCACGCACTTGAATCGGTGGAGCTGGCCTTGCGGACCCACAGAGCAAGAGAGCTGAGCGCCTGTGGGCAGGATGCTTTCCAGCAAGAATGGGGTGTCTCCCCACATTGGTGAGTGGCGTCTGGGGTCTTAAAAGCTGCCAAGCTGCCATCCGAGGACACAGCAAATGGTCCCAACTCAGCAGGAATGGATGCTCACCGAGGGCCAAAATGGCATGCGGTAAAGACAACCGAGAAGACAGAGAGACCCACAAGAGTGGGTGCCTACATCGACCTGGGACCGGAAGAACCGGATGGTGCCCGGCCACCACCAGTGACAGCCGTGACGGAGCTCACAGAGAGGAGCCTCACTGGCAACACAAGAATAAAAAGAGGTGCATCATGAGATCTCCACTAAAAGACCTCAATTGATGGTCCAGCGGTTTTGGGGTTCCTCTGAGAGCATGGCCCCCGGCCCTGATGCTGCCCGTTCCCATAAATTATAACAGAGGTCCACTCTTTGGACAGGAATGGATTGGACTTGGCAATGCAGAGTAACCATATATTGGAAGCACTTTATGGTTCTATACATCTATAGGATATCATCTTGCTGACCTCTGGCTGGAGGAAGGGGAGGGGACGGAGAGGAGGGGAAAGGAGACTGTTGGAAGGATGAGACATGTATGGAGCAGAGAAGAATAGTGTGCAGTCACTGGACAGGGAGAGCAGTGGAAGCTGCATATAGGGGGGCATGTAAATTTACATGTGAATGTACATTTTCACTCAGTTATGTTAAATAAAAAAAAAAAAAAAAACCAAAAAAAGAATGGGGTGCCTCTGGGCACTTCAATCAGTGGAGCTACAGAGCTTTGGAACACTTGCCCTGGCAGGGCAGACGTGGGCCTGAGCCCCGGGCCATGAGGCCACAGGAAGCTGAAGCTGAAGCGAGGAACAGCATGAGAAGCTGAGCTCTCTCCATCTCAAAACCCCATGACCTCAGGGGTTTGCAAGGGTGGAACCACGGTGTCCTGTGTTCGTAAGGGTGGAAGTGCCACTCATTTGGGCTTAGGGTGCTCCTAAAGCCAATGGGGCAGAGTTTCTGTCCAAGTGGGTCTTGAAGGCAGAGCTGTAGGACAGGGCTGGGGTCTCCACTCAGAATCCACAAAGTGTGGCCAATACCTAGAATTTGGAAGGCAGGGCCATTGTGTAGAATGTCTCAGAAAAGGTAAGAGTCTTTTCAAAGCTTTGAGTACTAATGTAGTAAGTTCTGCTGACTTGTTTGTTGCCTGTTAATGCCTTCTTTCCCTGCAATTTCTCCCATTTGTATGGAATGTCTGTTCTGCCATTGTACCTTTGGAAGCAGATACCTTGCATTCTACGTTTCATAGATATAAAGGAATTTCTGAACTTTGGACTTGGAACTGATTAAGACTTCTATCATATGGAATGGACATATTTTTGCTATGAAGGGATGAAATGTGTTACATGTTTCAGTGACGTGATTTTTGGGGTGCCAAAGGGTGAGATGTCATGGACTGAATTGTGTTCCCCAAAAAGTATGTGTAGTCATGTGGCTGGGCCATGATTCCCAGTATCTTGTGATTGTCCTCCATTTTGCAGTTTTCCTATGCTACATGTTAAAGGATTAGGGTGTGGCTGTAAATCCCTTCATAAGATCACCTCCCTGCTCCACTGTAAAGGGAGTTTCCCTGGAGTATGGCCTGCCCCACCTTTAATCCTTTCATCCTGCAAGAGATAAAAGGAAAGGGAAGCAGGCTGAGCATTGGGAACCTCATACCATCAAGAAAGCAGCACCGGGAGAAGAGTGCATCCTTCAGACCCAAGGTTCCTGCGCCAAGATGCTCCCTGGACAAAGACTGATATAATACTAGACTTTCCTCCAGAGTCGACACGGGGGAAAGCCTTTCCCTGGCGTAAGCATACTGAATTGGACTTGTAGCCTACCAGACTGTGTAAGAATAAACCTTCCTTTGTTAAAGCCCCCCAAAAAAAGAAACACAGTCAGAGTGCTCCTTGGAAACGAGACCAGCAAGACTTTGCCCCACATTCCTTGGACATATTATGAGGAGACACCAGTGCCTTGGAGAAGAATATCATGCCTAGTAGAGTACAGCCTCAGCGAAAAAGAGGAAGACCCTTGGTGAGAGACTGAGAGACAGACACAGTGGCTGCAACAACAGGCCCAAACATAAGAGCAGCTGTGAGGACGATGCAGGACTGGGCAGGGTTTTGTACTGTTGCACAAACTGTACTGTTCTGTACTGCTGTACTGACTCAACAGCACCTAACAAGGAACCTTCTGTTACGTCCTTGGGTGGTGCAAGTAGCTTGTGCTCAGCTACTACCCTAAAGGTTTCTGGTTTGAGCCTACCCAATGAGGCTGCAGAATAAAGCCCTGGTGATCTGCTTCAGTGAAGAGCACTGCTACAAAAACCATATGGAACGTAGTCCTACTCTGTAACACACAGGGTTACCAAGAGTCAGAATCAACAGGTTTTTGGGTTTTTTTTAAAGATCCTTTTTAGAGAATCTCTGCCCCCTTGAAATTTTAGTAACACTTGACATACTTATTTATGTACTATATGAATAGCTATGTCTTATATATAAAATGAGTTAAGATTCTTTCACATATTCTCTCCTAGAATCAATTTTTACCCCCTTGAGGATGTGTGTTCTAGGCTCTATGTCCACTCTGGTCCTTCCACTTGGGATGATCTTCATCTCTGTGAGTCTGATTCCAGTCTTGCCTCCTCAGGAAGCCTGTACGCTAACCTCACGATGATGATTCTGTCCTCCACAAAACTCTAGTCAGGGTACTTGATCAGCATCATTTTCTATTTGTTCTTAAGTTGTCACAGCTCAGATCAAGACATGCCCAAGTTCCAATCCTCTCTACTGCCCCTTTTTCCCAAGGCTTCCTAGCCTCTAGCTCAGAGTTTTGAACAGAGCAGCTGGCTCTCAGGATCTCCAGGCTCTGTGGCTAATCACAGATATATCCAAGTTTGATGGAGAATGAGTAGGAGAACAGCGAAAGAGAGGGAGAAGAGAACGGAAACCCTTAAGCCAACCTTGTCAAGTCTCCAGGAACAAAGCAGTAATTAACTCACGGAAATAGCTGACGTTTCGAACCCACTTCTGTGCTCCTTGTGCTTCAGCACCAGGCAGACAGGGCACTTCTCGCTTCCCTAGGAACTCCTCGATGAGAGCCAAGGTGGAAAGGCTCTGACTGAAAGGGATAACATCAGATTCAGAAGGCTTCCAGACCCAAGGGAACCCTGGTCCCCAACAGGTCCATGCTCATGTGCAGCCTCTGATGGTGGAAGCTCCTACAGCTGACTCCCCTTACAAGGTAACCCCCAAAGAGCAATGAAGGGTGTCTTCCTTAGCTGAAAGTAGTCAACTACACACTTAACTACCATCATTCCTCTAGAAACATTCTCTGGTCTCTCAATTCCTTGCTTCCTTGACTGAAAAACTTTGACATTTAGCTCAGTACACAGTAATATATTTGGCATTAAAAATCAACACCATGTGAATATAGTTAAGACCTGTGACAGCCAGCACCTGTGTAAGGCAGAAACCCATTAGAAAAGGGAAAAATGCAAACATTCTCCATTGAAATGAGTGATAAAAAGGTCGTAAGGCGGGAAACGTGTGACATCCAGAAAAGCAAGGCAGTCCTCCTATCAAGTTCCAGCTTGCACAGGTTTCACTCAGCTATTAGATCTGACCACCTCAGCGGTCCTGCTAGAGACAATCACTTGGCTGCTTCCAAGTTACGCAGTCAGTCTCCCGAGAAGTGATCAGTAGGACCAAGGTGTACGAGGCTCTCCCCAGTCAGAACTGCTGCTGTCCTCTCAGTGTCTCATGAGTGGAAGTGCTCACTCTGAGGCTCGAGAGCTGGGCCCCTGTCACTTAACTCTCCTTGGAGTTTAACTCGCTCAAAACAAACAAGTTAGCTCCTTTATTACTGCTTCCCTGAGAAGTCACCCACAATAAGGTTCAGCCTAGCCTAAGAATGTGATACTGGAATAAATCTTATCACTCATTTGGGCTTTATACACAAAGCTGTAAAAAGCAAAAGCTGCAGAAGGAGAAAACCAGATTAGAGGAAAGGTCAGCCATCAGCTCTGCAAAGGGCCAGATAGTAAAAATTTCAGGCTTTGCAGACTACATGTGGTTTTGACGGCATACTCTTCATCACAGTTTTTTTTTTTTTTTTTTTAATAACTGTAAAAACTTTTCAGAGCTCTCAGGCCACATCTGGCCTGGGCTGTGGTTTGCTGTATTAAATGCTGACCTTCTTCTTCAAGACACCCTACTTCTCTACTGTTAGCCACGTTTCTAACTTGTTCTCCATGGAGAAACCATGGTGGGCAAAGAACTTCCAGAAAGAGACAGAAAGGCATGTAGGTCCTCACAATAAGCACTGCATTGCAGAGGCATGGGGACAGAGCAAGGAGGGCTGACATGGCTCCAGTAGGTCTCACTCTGCTGGGGTTGTGTCACTCTTTACAAGAAGACACAGCCTCATTTGGACCATCCCCTCCTACCTGAAGACAAGGATCTTGTCCCCAAGCTTCACACTTTCCTCAATCAAGTAGAAAAGCAGTACCATCTTGGGAGAATTCTCTAAGACTCCAGTTTGGTAATTTGTCAGAAGATCCTTTGCCTGCAAGAAAAAAAAAGGCAAGCTGGAACAGGTCTAAGGCCAGATCACCAGAAATAAAATCCTCGCTGTGAGGCAGCACCTCACCAAGCTCCCTCATGGTTTCTCTGCAAACACCTTGGCAGAGCAGTACACACCCCACCCTCTCCCCAGGTAGGTCTTTCACCGTCCTTTCCCAGCTGTGGCTGATGCCTGCCTGACGCACCCATTCGTACGTGACAATGTTGTTGCCTCGTTCCTGGAAAGGACTGAAGCCGACCCCCTGCAGGAACTTGCTATTGGTTGCCTCTCCCATTGAGGGGGCCAAAGCACTCTCCTCCCCCTTGCTTTTTGTCCCCTGTGATGGGCAGCGGGTGCTGGTCCCTGCTGAGCCAAGTTCTTCCACATCTAGATCCTGTTCATTGGCCAGGTTCTCCTTTTGAAGGGCTTCATACAGCACGTCCGGGTGATTCCAGATCTGAGGCCCAAAGAAAAAGAGAGATGGAACGGGGCAGGGAACACTCTGAGGCTGTCTCAGAGTCTGGAAACACACACTGCTCAAGCACACACCTCCCAAAGCACACACAACACACCAGAAATTAAAGTATCTTCAACTCCTTCATAGCCAAAGAGCCGCACACTCACTTTCCCTACCTGGCTCTGATCACCATGACACTGTGTGTGGGGACTCACAACAGAGACATTCCAGCCTCACAACAGGGGCATGCCAACTGGTTTGGTACATAATCCAAACGGCAGCATCAGAAGACTTGCGTTTTTATTCAGATAAGTGTAAGAAAATTCGTGTTTCAAGGAACCTACCCAACTATCAAATAAGAGCTACCCCACCCTATGGGTAAAATACATCTGACTTACAGGCGACCAACCAAAAGTTACTGTAGAGATTATTTCCGACAGGTGCCAAGAGCTGCCTGGTGGTGCGTGGGTGGGGGCACCAGCACTGCGACACTGTCACAGGCCAGGTCGGTTTCAGCTGCTGGGTCCTGGTCTAAGACTGAGCTGCAGCGAAATATTCTGAAACCTCATCTGTCCCTGGATACACACCTTCAGCTGACTTAGTCAATCGATAATCTGAAATAAGACCTAACAGGTGTGCTGAGAGCTCAGCCAGAGGCACCAAGTCACAGAATCAGGTCCCTCAGGAGGCAACAGGAAGTACCCAACCAGACCAAAGCCACGTCACAGCTTATCACCCTGCACAGGAGGCTATGTGCTAAGGACAACTGACTTTTGTCTCAGACATATGACTCTTCTTGTCCCCAAAATATTTCAAGCAATTAGGAAGAAAAAGAAATGTCAACTCAATTAAATGTAGAACTGAATGAACAGAATCCCTGATACCTATCTAAGCTACGTATATCTCTTCAATCCTTATTATGCTAGCAGCAAAAAATTCTACTCTATGATGTTTCTCCACCAGTCCCTTTTTTCAGGTAGAAAATAAAAGACTGAGAAAGCACGTGTTCTCTCTAGCATGGGACCACACGCAGTACAGCTGAGGTGCACAACTAGTACATCTCTCCCTGGAGCAGCCAACGCTGCAGGGCAGCGGCTCGCTCTCACTTCACTCTTCCTTCAGCGAAGGTAAGGAATTGCTCCTGTGGGACCACAGGCCTCCTTAGTTCTCATCTCAGTCTCCTTGGAGGCCCCAACCCACCTTGCAGCACACACAGAATGCCTTAAGGGGATTCAGCCCCAACCAGCCACTGCTACCACAGTCCCGGAAGCGGTCCATGAATTGTGTGTACAAATCTCGCTGGATCTTGGAAAGCCGCACCAGGATCACATTTTCTTCCTTGGCAGGGAGATGAATCTTCAACACAGTGTGGCCTCTCCTGCAGAAGCAAAGAGGTCAGCAGCGGCAGACAGAGTGGGCAGGAGCAGTCGGGGGAAGTAAAACAGAACTGCTGCACTCCTGCTAAAACCTCCCCCTCGATGATCTCAACACATCACACAGCCTTGCAATAACGAAGATTTCAGCAACCACCAAGAAGAAATTGAGCCCATTAACAGAAGAACGGATAAACAAACTATCTCTGGCACACACTCATGACAGAATACTACACAATGGCAAAGACCTCTGATGAATCTGGGAAACATCTCACAAAATGAGAGAAGCTGGAGGGTATTACGCTGAGTGAAATGTCAATCACAAAAGGACAAATACTGTATGAGATCATCACTATAAAAACTCGTGAAAAGGTTTACACACAGAAAGAGACAATCTTTGAAGGTTACTAGGGAGGCGAGAGATGGGGAAGGAAAAGCACAAAGTAGACAAAAGGAGTAACTCGTGAAGGGTAAAACAGTGCCCAACACCGGGGAAGTCAGCACAGCTTGACCAAGGCAAGGTTAGGGATGCTTCACAGGTACAACAAGAGCCCCAGAGGGAGCCAATTACTGGGCTGAGGGCTGTGGGACTACGGTCTTGATGAGAATCTGGTTCAACTGGCACAACACAATTAATCAAGAAAATGTTCCACATCCTACGTCAATGAGTAGCTTGTCAGCAGCTATCTAAGATACTCCACTGCTCTCACTCATCTGGAGCAAGGGGGAATGAAGAAAGCCAAAACATAAGGAAAAGATTAGTCCCAAGGACTAAAAGACCACAACAACCATAGCCTCCACCAGACTGAGTCCAGCCCAGCCAGATGGTGCTTGGCTGCCACCAGCCAGTGCATGAACAGGAATCACAACAGAGGGTCTTGGACAGAGCCAGGCAAAACTGCAGAACAAAATTCTAACTCACAAATGAAAGACCAGACTTACTGGTCTTAGAGAGACTGGAGAATCCCAGGAGTACGGCTCCCAGGCACTCTTTTAATGGAGTACTGAAGTCACATCCTGAGGGTCCTTATTCAGCCAAAAATTAGACAGATCCATAAAACAAAATGAGCCTAAATGAGCACACCAAGCTGGGTGCAAGGATGAGCAGGCAGGAGGGGAGAGGAAAGATGGTAACAAAAGCCCAAGGCTAGGAAGGGGAGAGTATTGACACGTTGTGGAGTTGGCAACGAATGTCACAAAACAGCATGTGTATTGTTTAATGAGAAACTAACCTGCTCTGTAAACCTTCATCTAAAGTACAATAAAATAAATAAGAAAAAATTGATTAAGGATGAAGAACTAAAGCAAGGAGGCAGAGTAATCTGTCACATGTCACTGACTAACAGTGACCAGGGTAACTGAAGGAGACCTTCTAGTTATTCTTATGATAAATATAAGGTAGAAGAAGGAAAGGTGACATTATGCAGCCCACCAGCACAGGCTCCAGCGAGTAAAAAGCCAAGGACAAGAGTTAACAGAAGAAGAACAGAAATCAAATGACCTTCTTACTTCAGAGCCACCTCTGAGCCTTCTCTACACATGCTGTCTGGACAAGGAAAGCTGAGGGGACTACTGTAACTTGGCCTGAGCTACTCTACAGAGATGCTGAAATCTGGTGAGGGCACATTCCTAGAGTACCACCTCTATTCTTTCATCCAAGTCCGCAGAGTTTTAGCTCTCTATCGCTTCTCTCAGCAAGTAAGGTTAAGTGTCCTTTGTGACTTCCAAGATTAACTTCTGAGAGGAGTATCTGTACAGAGTTTCAGGGAACTGAAACAGTGGACATCCATCACCTATTCGCTATTTACACAAAGGCAACTTTTATTACTGCCTCACTAGGAAGGATTCTCCCATCGCAAAAATATCCCTCCTTTCCTAACAGCCTCGGTGTGTCCGCTGCACTAGGGGCTGGGGATGCAGAAGGTGGGGCCCTGAGGATGGCTCACCGCTGCACAAAGCCCTCCAGGAGGCTATGCAGGACGTGGCTCCGGTACCGCATGAGACGGACATCTTGAGGTGTGCTGTCGATACACTGCCCGTTCAGGATGGGGCGTTCAAACATGTTGCTGAACTCTTGCCGGGTTCCGAGGAAGTCTGGGCGCACAAAGTCCACCATGCACCAGTACTCGATGAGGTTGTTCTGCAGGGGGTACCCAGTCAGTACCACCCGGCGGCGAGAGCGAATGTTCTTCAGGGCCTGTGAGGTGCTGGCCTGGCAGTTTTTGATGCGGTGTCCCTCGTCACAGATCACCACATCGGGGCCAGGGCGGCATAAGGCCTTCTCAAACTCTAGGGAGGGAAGAGGATCCGGAGTCAGAGGGTGAGAGGGCCTGCTCTTAGTCAATAATATGTGAAGTAGGGGTACCCTGGAAGAGACAGAAGAAATGAAGGAAGCAGGAAAGCAAGAGTCAGCCCCCAAAGGTGAAAGGGAGCCAACCATACTAGCGCCTGCACATCTGGTGTGCAGCTAACCTAGAATGCTGAGTCTTGCAGGAACTGCCCTTTTCTCTCCTTCCCTTCCCTTGTTACCATTACTGTTATTCCTTTCAGCTGGAGTAAAACTGACTGGCATTCCCAGGGTATATACCACTTGGGCAGCAGAGGAATAGCAGCCTACGATTAAAAATGCATTCCTGGATGAAACTGAATGGGAATAACCCAGACACTTCAGTGGGCTCTTGCCACACCAGAGAGCTGGGTGGTGGGAGCCAGCTAAGGGTCAAGGTCTGCCCACAGTTATTTGTAAGTCATTAATAAATGGCAAATTGATTCCACAGGAACAAACTAGAACACAGCCTGAGAGATGAAGAGCCCTATAAAATGAAACCGCCTCTATGTCCTTACAAAATTCCTTTCCAAAAGGAGCAGAAGCCCCTCAGAAGAGGAAACAGAACTACAACTACACAGAAATAGCTGTGTCTAAGAGCAACTCAGATCAACTCTACTCTGTCTTTCTGTTAGTGACTGAAACACTTTAAAAATGTTTTAATATTTTCTCAGCACATCTCCAGGAAGGGATAAAGGGGGTGGTCAGTTTTCTAACTAAACAGGGCTAGACTGGCAGGAATCTCCCCTGAGCCAGTCCGTGGCCTGGTCTAACTGGAAGCCCACTGCTTGTGGAGGAAGCAGCATTGCTGAAAGCCAGGGGAAATCATCCAGCTCATCCCAGGGACCGGGGTTTCTGGTTCAGGACAACTCACTCAATACAGGATTTCACACTCCACCAGGTACCACTGGCAGACCTTTTTTTTCCCCTGAAAACAGCCCCCTGAGCACACCCAGGATAAGCTGCCCACCTCTCCGAAACTCCTGCTGCCGATCTTCCTCATCCAGATCAATGATGACCGGGTGAGAACGTTTCTTGGTTTTCTTCGGTCTACCTGTGGCAAAGGATTTCTTCAGGGTGAGGAGTCTGTACATTTCATACCCCATCAGCAGCACCCCACCCTCTGACACCCAATCAGCCATCACTTTAGCACGAGCTGCCATTGTCCTGCAAGAGTGAACAGAGAGAATTGTGTGATATGTGAATTCTATCTCAAGAAAGCAGGTTTTTTTTTTTTTTTTTTAAGGTGAACAAAGAGAAAATATTGCTTCTGCTACTCCCCAGGAAGAATTCCCCATAATCAAAGCTGTGCTGATATACATTCAGAATCCCTTATTGCCAAAGACCTCCTGTGGCAGCAAGCACAGGGCTGGCCAGCTACCCAAGGACTTCCTTGGCATGTTAGAGACAAGCACTGAATTGAGGACACACTGTGTTACTGATACCATTAAATAGCAATAAACACAATAATTCGACAGCATGAGGCCAGTGAAAATGACAATCCTCTTGGACGCACATACTTAACTGTAGTTCTACATCTGAAGGAGACCTTCTAGTTATTCTTATGATAAATATAAGGTAAAAGAAGGAAAGGTGACATTATGCAGCCCACCAGCACAGGCTCCAGCGAGTAAAAAGCCAAGGACAAGAATTAACAGAAGAACAGAAATTAAATGACCTTCAGCACAGTCACTTGACTCCTAAACAACTAAGCCCTGCCTGCATTTCATTAAACTACAGGTGACCTCTTCTTGTTGTTGTTCTGTTGTTGTTGCTGTTAGGTGCCATCAAGTTGGTTTCAACTCATAGCAACTCTATGCACAGAACACCACAGAACACCACACTCCCTGGTCCTATGCCATGCCCACAATCATTTTTTTTTTCATTATGACTGAGTGAAAATGTACATTCCCATATAAATTTGCATGCTCCCCCCATATGTAGCTTCCACTGCTCTCCCTGCCTGGCGACAGCACACTATCCCTCTCTGCTCCACACATGTTTCATCCTCCCAACAGTCTCCTTTCCCCTCCTCTCCACCCACTCCCGTTCCTCCAGCCAGAGGTTAGCAGGATGATATCCTATAGATGCATAGAACCATAAAGTGCACCCAAATCATTCTTAAACTTAAACCCATTGTTGCAGCCACTGTGTGAATCCATCTTGTTCAGGGTCATTTTCTTTTTTGCTGACCCTCCACTCTACCAAGCATGATGTCCTTCTCTAGGGATTGGATCCCTCCTGACAACATGTCTAAAGCATGTGAGATGCAGTCTCACCAACCTTACTTCCAAGGTTGGTGACCTAACAGTCCCGAAATCTCAGCAAAGCAGAGCAGGTCATCAAATACCTAAGAAGGCCCTCACCGTCTCCTCACTTGGAGGTGGATGGCCAAACATTACAAAAGGCAGCCTCTGCAGAAGAGAAGTCTACCTTTTCAACGACCTATGCCTGCCAGCGAAGAGAGAAGGTAGCATGGATAGCTGGACTGGACCAAGACACAGTTTTAGATTTTTAGAAATCAGGTGGGCTTGATGTAAGCAAAAGAGAAACCCTTTTATTCAAATCTAAAGCAAAAACAAAGCTTTGGACAAAGCTTTCAAAGCTTTGGACGCTGTACCTCTAAAGGTCAATCGTAGTTAGTGCTTAAAAGAAGAAACTGATGATTAGGCTTCTAAGAGAAGAAAAAGGTGGGGGCTACGTGATGGTAAGTTCCTTTCGATCAACCTGAAATTTATTACTACATGCATGGGAAAATGTGACAGCACACACAGATTTTTAGGATACAAAAGCATCTTAGAACAGAAGACATTTCCCAGGCTATCTAACTCTGGCTTTACTGAAAAGCTAGGAAGAAGGAAGTAAAAATACAAAGAACAGAGAAAGGGACTGGCAAGAAACCAAAAGGCAACTGGGAGGGTAGTGCTTGTCCCCCAGTAGACTTTCCTGGCACCTAGGTCCCTGATGGGAGTCTAAAAGGAAAAGGACCAAGGGTGGGGGCAGGCCACCTACTTGTGCTCATCATTCAGGATGTGGACTTTAAAGAAGCGTGGCTGAACTTCTTCAGGCTTGCTATCAGCTGGAAGGGCTTCAGGTGCTGGAAGCCACATGTTGAACTCAGCCAGCCAATTCTGAAGAGTGTTCACCTGTTGGAAAGCCAAGTCCAAAAAACAGGGTTTTAAGGAAGCAATTCAGGGGTGAACTCATCACGTATTTTTCAGTTTCCAGTAAAGGTACTAGGCCAGAGCTCTTCAGAGGGATCACCAAGTGTAATCTTCTCTCTTACCGGCACAATGGCGAGGACTGTTTTGGCTGGCGTGTGGCGGAAGAGGACATCAATGAAAGAGATCACCTGCAAAGTTTTCCCTAGACCCATACTGTGGGCTAGGATGCAGCCAAAGCCACTGCTGGTCTTAAATCTCTCCAGGGACTCCACCAAGTTATCATACAAGAACCGGATTCCACCAATCTGACACGGGACAAACACAGACAAACATCAGAGGGGCTAGCAAACACCAGGGCCCAGGATTTATTCTCTTTAGGATGAGCCTGAATCAAATAAATGAGCAGACACTGTAACACACAGCTAGTGTGAGAAACTTCGTGATGTAGTGGTTAAGTGCTGTGGCTGCTAACCAGAAGGCCAGCAGTTCAAATCCACCAGACACTACTTGAAAACTCTATGGGGCACTTCTACCCTGTCTATGGGGGTGGTATGAGTTGCAATCAACTCGATGGCAGTACCTTTTTTGTGTGTGTGTATTAGCATGAATCCACTCGATGGCAGTGGGTTTGGTTTGGTGGACAGCTACATAAGTTTTCCTGCACCCTGACTGCTCTAGTAGATTGGTCTTCTTAGGGCAAACACAGGAAAGCATTCACTTTGTACAATGTTCTTTCTGATCCAAGAATCTGCAGTACCAAATTCCTGGCAGGGTCTTTCAGCCGAGACTTGGCTGCTCTTGACCTTGGAGACCTCACCTCCTCAAGGAAGTCCATTCCATGAGGAACAGCTCTTGTTAAGTTCTTTTGTTGAGTCAACTTCTGCCTTCCTGGAACTTCTACTTACTGGTCTGGTTCCAGGTTCTGGATCAATACATACTAACTCTGCTCCCTCCTCTCTACTCCCAAGTCTGCCAGACACCTGACTCTCGTGTCTCTTCTGGAGCTACAACTTCCTCATCAAAACAGGCTATTGAGAAAGCACCTTCTACATGATACGACAAACCTGAGACTTGTCTCTTTCCTTTCCTACTTGTCAGGAATCCTGAAGCACCAACTGCTAAAGGGAAGGATCAGGGCTCTCCAGGAGCTCTTGATACAAAATAAAGTGCTTTACAGGCGGTGTTGCTGATAATCATACAAGAAAAGGAGAGTGAGGATGGCTGTACCTGATGAGGTTTTACTGCCCGTGCCAACTGTGGTGCCAGGAAGACATTCTCCTCCTCTGGAGGGTGGTTCAAATTGACAAGGACCCTGCCCAGAGCATCACGCTGGTTTAAGACATCATTTACATGGGTGCCACCCTTCTCCTCTTCTTCATCCTCCTCACTGACAGACTCACTGCTGTCCACAATGTGCAGAGCATCCTCATCTCCAGAGCTCAGTTCAATCACCTCTGAGACAGCAGAAAAAAAAAATTACCCCAGGGAGTTAGGGAGAGCACAGAAACTTAACAGAGCATGTCGTCACTTACAAAAATTCTGATTTTTTTACCTTTTCTCTTGTCTAGCTACAAATTAAGACAATAGAAAAACTTGCGTTTACTAAGGAGACCCAGGGACATTTGTGAAAGCCACACCCTAAAGTGAAGGAGAAATGGTTGACTTCACTCTCTTCAAAGACACAGCTGGTCTTTCGGGGCAAACGCTGAGTTGGGAGGAAGGAGAAGCACCCCCAGAGCTCACTCTTACCATCTCGACTGCTTTTCTCATCCTCACTGCCGCTGCTACTATCCAAACAAATGACTTCCTGGGCCAAGACCCGAGGAGGCAGTTGGGGACCATCGCTTGCTCTTAGGACAATTTCTTCTAGGACAAAAAAGTAAAAGGGAATGTAAAAAGGTAGTTAGCTCAAACAAATTTCCCCAAAAGATTTACCACTTCTCCTCTTTTGAAGTTCTCGTGGGGAGTATCCCGTGATGAGAGCTGTGGCCCTATTTTCAAATTTTCTTTTTTTCTACTGGTTCTTACTTCCTAGGACCCACCTAGCTACTAGAAAAGGTCCCAATCTCTTGCCATATTAAGATCCAAAGTTACAGGAAGGAAATCTAAACGAAAACCATTTGAGGAGCAGATTTTTATCCATCTTAACTTTTTAAGTAAAATCCTTTTGATCACATACTCCCAAAAAGCTCATCCCAGATCTATGCCCCCCATACCCTCTTCTCCATGAAGTTCAGGGCCTTTTCTGCCACCTCCACTGCTTACCAGGGAGGAATTCCAGGGCAACGGTGGGAATGGGGGCTGCATAATCTTTCCTCTGCTGCTCCAGGCGTTTCCTTCTTTCCAATTCTTCCTGTTGTGCTGCTTTGGTAACTGGCTCCAACTGATCTTCCCGGAGCAGCTTTCTAAACAAGAGAGTACACACTTGGGTTCACTTGAGATCTGGGCAAAGTAATGTCACGGCTAAAGAAGGAAATCACCATTGCCAAGCTCAGAGAGTTGACAGGGGAGGTGGACAAGCCCCGCCAGTTCCCTGGACCCTGCAAAGAGCAGGAGAAAAAGGGACTTGAAGGCACAGGTGGTTCTGAACTAACACACTTTCTTATAGATGCCCCCCATCTGTCTCTGTACATAACATGTCAAGAGTAATGTGGTTACACATGTAATTTATAAAGCTGAAAAGCAGTGTAAAAAAAAATAGAGTTGTTATGCAGGGAAGTGGGATTATGGGTAATTCTACTTCCTTATTTCCCTAATACACGCTAATACTGTCAAGTTAAAAAAAAGTCCATAAATCATAATGAAGGTCAACTTTTCAGACAGCAATGGATTGGACTTGGTGATACAGAGTGACCGCATCTTGTGGGAACTTTATGGTTCTACGCATTTATTGGATGTAATCCTGCTGACCTCTTACTGGAGGAAGGGAAGTGGGTGGAGAGGAGGGGTTAGGAGACTGCTGGGAGGATAGGACATATACGGAGCAGAGAGGAATGGTGTGCTGTCACTGGGCAAGGAGAGCAGTGGGAGCTGCATATAGGTGAGCTTGCAAATTTATATGGGAATGTACATTTTCACTCAATCATAATTTTAAAAAAAGAGAAAAAAAAAAAAGCAGAGGTAGGAGGGATAACATCTGCCTCCTTCCTACTGCCTGAGTTGTTTTGGCAGAAGGAAGGACTGCGAGACATTCAGGAAGTTAAGAAGTTCGCGTTTTCTCATTTCTTAACTCAAGAAAGCAAGCCTGCTTTAGGCCGGACAGTCTCCTACATCTAGAGTCACAGAGTCTAACCCAGAGTACCCTATCACCCTGGGGTTGCCTCCCAAGGCCCACAATGAGACACATTCCTAGTGGTCAAAGGCCATCCGACAGCCTCTAACACCCCAAGTCCATGGACCTGAGATGCTTCTTCACTATTAATGGGCACCTGTCAACCTGTACTTTCCAACTCTGGTAAGAAGGCTCTCCTGCTCGAACCAGTCCTCCTGATACCAGTAGCCTTAAGATGCAGGTATTACACCTGTACAGGCATATAGCTCACCGAATGTTTCTCCTCATGTGGGAGGGCTTCTGAGCTCTCTTCTTCTTGGGGTCCTCAGAGGCTAGGCTCTTGCCTTGGTGGCGCCTGAGGGGCTCTGGAGGCTCAGATTGAGATGAGGTAGTTGAAGTGCACCGTGGTGGCTGCTGTCCATCTTCCTCAAGCTGGGCACACTCAGTGCCACACATGCCCTCCAGGGATGGGTCTGAAAAGATAAGGAGAAAGAAATGCCTGGGACCAATGTTAGTGGGAGGAAAATCGGGTGCGGAAGTCAGACACACCTGTATTCAAAACTCAACTATGGAACTTACCAGCTGGTGGCCTAAGGCACAATCTAAATCTCTCTGAAGGTAAAACCCTGGTGGGGTAGTGGTTAACTGCTACGGCTGCTAACCAAAAAGCTGACAGTTCGAATCTGCCAGGCACTCCTTGGAAACTCTATATGGCAGTTCTACTCTGTCCTACAGGGTCACTATCAGTCAGAGCTGACTCAACAGCAGTGGGCTTGGTTTGGATTTGGGAAGCTTAATGGGCTTATCTATAAAATGGGGATAGCTACATCCACATTTCAGAGTTATTGTGAGGACAGGTATGTGTGCCTAAAACTCAGCTTGAACCTCAATAAGTAGGACTGCAACAATAGTATCTATCACTCTTACTGAGCAGTGCCATCAGAGCAATGAAGCTTCATGGCTTCTGACTGCTCAACAGGAGACAGGGTCAAAACAGCTGGAGCTCACAATCCTTGTATGACTGTAAAAAGCCCCTTAACCTTTATCTGCAAACAGGAAGAATAATCTCCTTTTCAGTGTCTCAAAGTATTTCTCTATTCAACTCACCAATCATTTAATGTGGGGTTATCATATGGCAAGTGCTGTTCCAGATGTTTCAAGGGATATTTATTAAGACTCCTTCCCTTCAAGGAGCTTGTACTCTACTTAGAAAGACAGATCAAGCATAAACACAGACACGACAACACGAGATATGTTATAGGAGAGGCAGGCCCGACCTAAAGAGTTTTGAGACTTGACATCATTTTTACACCAGAGACATAATGAGCTAAACCAAGAATAACAGCTAGAGTCACAGCAACATGAGAGCCACTCCTCACTGGATGATCATACAAGGGAAGTTACATGGGAGGCAAAATGTGAATTAAGCCTTGAAAGATGAGCAGAATGTCCAGAAGTAATGCCTTGGCCAAGAGGGAAAAAAATGGAAGGGCTTCCCAACAAAGGGAACGTTGTTTGTGGCAGCATCAAATACCAACAAGGTCTAGGTTTGGGATGGGTAAGTCCATGTGCACATCCTTCTCCTTGGCCCGTGAAGCTGGCTGGATTCTGTTCACTGGACACGCAGGCCTTGACAGTCACACAGACTTTAAGCCTGCCCTGAAATCCTCCAGAGCCTCCTAGATGCACAAACCCAAACATCTTCTCCAAAAGTAAGAAGAATTCAAAACCCAAACATAAATGCTATGACTGAGGTGCTCCAGTTAACGCCTTTTGGTCCTTAGGAAGGTTTTTGTGCTTGTTTTTTAAATGAGCTGTCAACTTTATGCAGATTTCACCAGTTTTCTACCAATGTCCTTTTGCAGGACACCATATTGCAATCAGTTATCATGATTCCTTACAGTTTCCTTTATCTATGACAGTTTCTCAATTTTTCTTGTTTTTCACAACCCTGATATATTTCTGAAGAGTACTAGTCAGGAATACCCCTTGAAGTCTTTAAAACGATATAATACTTTTAGCTTAACTAGTAAAGAATGTCGGCCTTGAGCACCATGCTCTCTTAAGAACTATTTATATGGGACCAAACTGACAACAACAACTCAAAAGATTATATAAGAACCTTAAGAAGCAGTTAGTTTATGCTGATGAGGGAGGAACAACTCAGAAAAGGAGAGAAAGAATGATTGTACAATTCAAAGAATGTCATCAATGTCACTGAATTGCCTATGCAGAAACTGCTGACTTGGTGTGTGTCTTGCTGTGTATATTTTCCATAACAACAACAAAATAAATTATACACAATGATTTCTAGTGAGGTGTTATTTACACAACATCTCTCAGTCTGTGTTTGTCTAATGTTTTCTCACAATCAGACTGGGGTTACTTGTACATGTTATCAGTAAAGAGCAAGCACTGGAAAAGGATATCATGTTTGGTACAGTAGAAGGACATCAAAAACGAGGGAGACACTCATGAGATGAATGGACAACAATCATAAAGATGGCACAAGACCAGGCAATGTTTTATTCGGTTACACTTATGGCTGTCACGAGTTAGAGCCGACTCAACAGCAGTAACTGTTTTGAGGGGTCACAGGAGGAACACCACAGAGGTGAAACATCTGTGATGGTTAAGACTGTGTGTGTCATCATGATTGAGGTCAGCTCTTCAGACAGAAATGGACTGGACTTGGTGACACAGGGTGACCATATCATATGTGCACTTCATGGTTTCAGTTATTTACAGGATGTCATCCTGCTGACCTCTTACTGGAGGCAGGGGAGAGGGTGGACAGGAGGGGATAGTAGATTATTAGGAGGATATGACACATATAAAATGCAGAGGAAGAGTGTGCTGTCACCGTGCAGAGAGAGCAATGGGAGCTGCACACAGGCGGGCATGCAAATTTATACGCGATTGCACATTTTCACTCAGTCAGGATGAAAAAAATTAAAAAAAGATTGTATGTCAACTTGGCTGGGCCATCTCAGTGTTTTGGCAGTCTAGTCATATAAAGCTGTGGGAAACCCTGGTGGCAAGTTGTTAAGTGCTATGTCTGCTAACCAAAACGTCAGCAGTTCAAATCCTCCAGGGGCTCCTCAAAAACTCTATGGAGCAGTTCTACTCCGCCCTATAGGGTCACAATGAGTCAGAATCAAGTCAACAGTAATGGGTTTTATATAATGTGGTGACCTGTTAAGATCTGGCATATGATCACCCCCTTAATGAGAGCAGCTGTGAGTAGCCAATTGGCTGAAAGGGAACTACTTTGGGTACATGGCCTGCGTAAGTGGCCTGGGGGCTTTTTGCTCCTGTTGGATCCTGCTGCTTGCTCCTGTCTGCCCGAAATCCCGTTCTTGGGACTTGAGCTAGCAGTTTGCCTGCGGTCTTGCCTGCTGATCTTGGGATTCATAGCAGCCTGTAAGCAAGAATCCTGCTCTCTGACCTGCCAATCTTGTATTTACTAGCCCCTGTGGCTACATGAATCAGAACACTCAATCCTGACCCCGACTTGAGATGTTCCAGCCTCTACAACCACAACAGCCATTCCCTTGATACAAATCTTTCTATATGTGTATGTTTTACTGGTTTTGCTTCTCTAGTGAACCCAGCCTAAAGCAGTACCCTTCTTAGCACAGCATAGCAGACGGGACATAACGGCAGCGTGACTTGTCACTGGTGGTGTTAATGTAGATGAGTTGGTTATGGTGGTGTCTGCTAGGTTTCTCTACTGTAAAGTTACTATTTTTTCCTTCCATGGTCTATCTATTAGAACTAAGTCACCAAGTTCAGCCTATATTCAGGCAGAAGAGAATTAAGCTCCACCTTCTGGAGATAAGAGTATCAAGTAATTTCCAGTGTATGCTAAAACCACAACAAAAATAAGTATTTTGGAGGAAATACTTTAAGCTATACAAACATTATATTTCTCCTTAAGCATTTCCTCACTAATTTTAGTATTCATCAGTGGATCTTATCTGGAGCAATTATTACTGTGGTATTCTAATGGTAGTTTTCTATTTATCTCTTGGCTGCTATATTTATCATTTGGAATTTTTCTATAAGAAAGATCTGTCCCTTCGCTCTCATTTATTTATTCAGTCATTTTTTTACATCAGCATTGACTCAGGTATCTAATGAAGTAGGAAACAATCCTGCCTCCCATAAGCTGCTGTTTAGCCAGGGAAGCACTGAGCTGGTGTCCTCATGCTGAAAGATATACCACGGGTCACCATCCTACTACTTGACCATACTAACAAATAACAGATGTGCTGTCTCACCAGTCAGTAGCTGAAGTGGGAACCATGATGCTTCAGACATTCTGCTCGCCCTCAGAAACTCAGCATAGCTTCCTCCTTGTCCTCTTATCGTTCTGGGCTCCCTACGGTCCCTTTTCATATTGATGCCAGATTCTAAAACAGCATGAAGTTGGTAACTAATGTTTCCTAAGAAAATGAACAGACTGAAGTAGTTAATGGCATGGACACTGGGGCCAGACTGCTGGACTGAGAACTCCTGCTCTGCTCTTATTTCACTTTTCTATTCCTCCATTACACAAAGAAAGTAACTTCCAGTGGCCTCAGAAGTTGCAGCAGCAATTTGTATGAGACAGCCTAAACAAAATACTAAGACAATGCCTGGCACAGAGTAAGGACAATATAAAACAGGGTGTTTATGACTACTACTATTCCAAACAAAAGGCGGATATTTGGCTTCTTACAAATGTCATCTCCTTTCCTCCTTAAAATTACTTTACAAGGTGAGTTTTGTTTCCCTTAATCTAAACACAAAAAACTGAAATTCTAAAAAGTGAAAAAGGCTTGCCCATGGGTGCACAGGAAATAAGTAGGAACAGGCAGTTAAGAACATGAGCTTTGCAGTCCTGGCTTTGAACCTTGGCTCTGCCACTCGACATTCATGGGTTCATCTTCTCTGAACTACAGTTTCCATACCTGTAAACAGGGATGTCAGTACCTCTCACGGGAGTACCTCAAACCCTCATCAGCCTAACTCCATGGCACTCTACACTCCCAGCCATACTGAACTGTCCAGGAGTACACAAGGCCCCAGGACTCGGTCAGCCACGCCAGGAGGCAGTATTTATGCATATGGAGAACACAAACCTCAATTATATATCCTAACTGAAGATTAGAAATAAGAAAACAAAGGGGAGGGTCAGAAATGGCATGTGCGAACTGCATTTTGCTGAGTCACAAGACAAGTGTACCTTACACAGACACACATTACCTGAGACTGCAGCCACATCTTTATCTTAAACCTCTCCACGTGGTGCTCTCACAAACCAGTCACTTGTTGTCTCTCCTGCTCCCTGCTTTCAGTTAAGCCTGACATACATCCTGATGCATTTGCTGTGTGCCAGAACCTGAGCCAAGGCAAAGTGGAATGGATCACAAGGGGAAGAAAACATGTCCGCAGTCTGGTGAGGAGCTACTAGTTGAAGCACTTGGGAAAAGGACAGCTAGCCAAGCCTCGCCTAGGGCTGGGGGTGGGTTGTGTCTTTGGGAAGGGTAAGATTTGGGTTTAGTCTAACAGATGGGGTAGAAACCAGCTAGTAAAGGAGGATGAAATGAAATTCTAGATAGATAGAAGAGCATAAGCAAAAGGTATAGACTTTAAACAAGTCATAATGGCTAGGAAAGTACATGCAACTGAATATTGGTTAAAAAAAGAAATAGCAAAATAGCAAGAAGGGCCCTCCCACCCAGCCATCAACTCCCTGCCTCTTCCCAGGAGCCCTTCAGCTGAGGCCGACACAGGTCTTTCTCTGGAGACAGGCACAGAAATTAACTCTCATCCTGGGGAAAGACTGCATTCAAGGCCTCTTCTTTTTAACTTTCTACATTGCATTGTCCTTATGTTTGGGGTCAGGGGTCACAGCTACTGTAGAAGTGCGTGTATCTCTGTGCGCACACACACTCGCACAGGAGGATGCTCAGGGTGAGTCATTCCCTGTGGCAGCACTGGCAGCCCCTTGCCTGCCCTCATACCAAGAGCTCACTGAAGGTTTCAGTAGACAGCCTTTTTGAAAACCAAAGAGGAAACAGTCAAGGAAGGCACCAGACAAGTGATGCTCATGATGTGGTACTGCAATACCATTAACATGCACAAGAGGTTAAAGCATCACACTCCTCTCTACTACTACTGGATTCTCAGCAGGCTGTTTACAAAAGGTCTCCCAAACAGAGCACAGCCCAGGATAATGAGCACTGGGAATGCGGTGTGAGCCCAGGCTCATGGATGTATTCCACCTGCTGAGGAAGAAAAGAGCTACTACTCACGTGTTCTGCCAACTATGAAAACTAAAGAAGCTCCAACATGGTGCTGCATGTCTGCCAAGTAGCCCTCCCAAATTCACTACCCTCCCGAAACATCCCTGTCCAACTTGCACCTGAAACACTGCAGGGAAAAAAGCTCAGCAATTCTCCGTCGTCCTTTAGAAGAACTATTGGACAGCAATGGATTGGACCTAGCGATGCAGACTGTATCTTCTGGTGATTTTATGGTTCTGTGCATTTATAGGATGTCATCCCACTGACCTCTTGCTGGAGCAAGTGGAGTGAGTGGAGAGGAGGGGATAGGAGACTGTTGGAAGGATAGGACATGTATGGAGCAGACAAGAGGGGTGTGCTGTCACTGGACAGGGAGAGCAGTGGGA
Source organism: Heterohyrax brucei (assembly GCA_028571685.1). Lineage (NCBI taxonomy): Eukaryota > Metazoa > Chordata > Mammalia > Hyracoidea > Procaviidae > Heterohyrax > Heterohyrax brucei. The sequence goes on from CM053158.1 coordinate 15,064,518, forward strand.
GCTGCATATAGCTGAGCATGTGACTGTATATGAGAACGTACATTTTCATTCAATCATTAAAAAAAAGAACTATCATTGCTACAGGCACCCACCTCTTCAAAGAGCTCGTATTTCTACATCCCTGTCACATAACATGAAACTCACTTTCCTTCTAGCTCTGACCAAAACCTCATGTCGTAAACTGTTGTTGTCAAGTTAACTCACAACTCACAGGAGCCCCACATGCAAGAATGAAACACTGCCTATTCCTGTGCCATCACTATAATCCACTGTTTTCTTCAGCTAACTTTCAGAAGTAAATCACCATGTCTTTCTTACTAGTCCACAGAAACATACAAACCACCAAGAGATGGGTCATGGCTAAGCATAAGGTATACTTCCAGGCCTCTCACATGAAAGGTGAGAAAGCTGCCACCGAATCGCCAATATTCCTAAAAGGTGAGTCCAAGTTCCTCCTCCCATGCAAACAATAGGCTGGAAGTAGACTCCACAAGAGGTAATGTCCACTACCAAATGGCCACTTCCACCAATAGTGCAGTTTGGCCTACACGCCAGCTACACTGGGGGCAGGGTTGGCAGACTTCACCTTGGCATTTTGTTGGGTCCTCTGGCCTGGTTCTAATAATGACCTCTGACATTCTCCTGATCTTAAGCTTTTTCGTTTATTTGTTTGTTTTTCTGTATCACAAGTAGATTTACGGAGCAATCATTTGAAAGAACAGTTGCAGACAAGGTTAGGGAACAGACAGATAGGACAGAACCAGAGTACAGAGGACAGGCCCTGAATGGCAGGCTGACAAGTGTCAACTGTTGGGCCATGGGAACTGACTGTCAATTGCTCTATTTCCTTCTTCTGACTTCTGCCTTGTCTATGTGAGTTGTTCCTAGGAGGAGGAAGAAAATACCCTGATGGCCTCTCAGTATCACAGATGGAATCAACTGTGGAACGTCCCAAGTTGTGAGAAGTGGCATTGGGCAAAATGTGGCCAAGTGCACCCGCAATTCAAAAATTCTAAAATGATCAGAGATAGTATATATACTATGCACACTTAGTTCAGACACAGTTTCCCCTACCCTTTACACAGACACAGAGGTCTAAACTAGTTCCTTATCAACAGGCAGTCTGAATGAAGCCTCAGCTTCTGGGTCCAACAATGACTGCTCGAGAAAGGTTTAGTTTTAAGGTTCACCATCACGTAAGTCCTAGTGGCACAGGGGTTAAGTGCTACGGCTGCTAGCCAAAAGGCTGGCACTTCCAGCCCACTAGGCACTCCTTGGAAGCTCCACAGGGTTCCTATGTAACATTTCTTTTTTTTTTTTTCTTTTTTATTTAACATGACTGAGTGAAAATGTACATTCCTGTATAAATTTACATGCCCACTTATATGCAGCTTCCGCTGCTCTCCCTGTCCGGTGACAGCACACTATTCCTCTCTGTTCCATACATGTCTCATCCTCCCAACAGCCTCCTTTCCCCTCATCTCCACCCACTCTCCTTCCTCCAGCCAGAGGTCAGCAGGATGATATCCTATAGATGTACAGAACCATAAAGTGCAACCAATATATGGTCACTCTGCATTGCCAAGTCCAATCCATTCCTGTCCAAAGAGTGGACCTTTGTTATAATTTATGGGTAAGGGCAGCATCAGGGCTGGGGGCCATGCTCTTAGGGGAACCCTGAAACCCCTGGACCATCAATTGAGGTCTTTTAGTGGAGATCTCAGGATGCACCCCTTTTTATTCTTGTGTTGCCAGTGAGACTCAACCTAGTGAGCTCCATTGTGGCTATCACTGGTGGTGGCCGGGCACCATCCAGTTCTTCCGGTCCCAAGTTGATGAAGGCACCCACTCTTGCAGGTCTCTCTGTCTTCTAGGTTGTCTTTATCGCATGTCATTTTGGTCCTCGGTGAGCATCCGTCCCTGCTGAGGTGGGACCATTTGCTGGGTCCTTGGATGGCAGCTTGACAGCTTTTAAGACCCCAAACGCCACTCACCAATGTGGGGTGTAGAGAGCTCTCTTAGCAAAACGCTAGTTGTGCCAATTGGCCACGATTTCGCCTAAGAGCATGGTCCCCTGACCCCCGCTCCAGCTACTCTATCCCTGCGATATTGGGTTAAGATGGAAGGAGTACTCAAGTTATGCTGAAGTCCACTTAATGTTGTTCTTGTTTCTAATGTGTGCTATCACCCCTTTCTCCCAACCAGATTTCTAGCAACTATCTAAACTAAACGCTCCCCCCCTCACCCTCCTTCCCTCCCCTCCCTTGCAGCCATCCAAGAGTCTTTTCTTCTATACACAAGTCTGTTCTTGAGATCTTATTGTAGAGGTCTCATACAGTATTTGTCCCTTTGTCGCTGACTACTTTCACTCAACATAATGTCTTCCAGTTGACACCAGGTTAGGAAATGTTTCCTGGAATCATCATTATTCTTTATCATTGCGTAGTGCTCCATTGAATATATGTACCATAGTTTACCTATCCATTCTTCTGTTGTTGGGCATCTGGGTTGATTCTATCTTTTTGCTATCGTGGACTGTGCTGCGATAAACATTCTGGCGCATGTGTCCGTTGGTGTGAAAGGCCTTGGTTCTGTAGGATATATTCCAAGTAGTGGAATTACTGGGTCAAATGGTATATCGATATCCATTTTTTTAAGGAAGTGCCAGACTGCTTTCCAAAGAGGCTGGACCATTTTGCTACCCCACCAACAGTGTAGGAGGGTTCCACTTTCTCCACAGCCTCTCCAGCATTTGTTGTTTTGTGTTTTCTGGATCATGGCCAATCTTGTTGGGGTGAGATGGTATCTCATTGTCGTCTTGATTTGAATTTCTTTAATAACTAAAGATCGTGAACGCCTATGTAGCATTTCAATGTGTCATACCTTAGTAAACCATTGTCAATAATAAAGCTATTTAAAAAATCCTGTAATTACAGAAGAACCAAGATGCCGCCTGACCACTACAAAAGACAGCTGTGATGGGGCATACAATGCTGAATCCCTGGGGCAACAACTAAAAGGCCACAACTGATGGTCCAGTGGCCTGGGGGGACACCCTGGAAGCATGGCTCCTGGACCTGCTGCGGCCCTTGCCCAGAAAACACTATTGAGGTCAACTCTTTGGGTAAAAATGGGACTGGATTTGGGGACACAGCATGACCACATGGTGTGTGTACTTTATGGTTCTATGCATTTATAGGATGCTGTCCTACTGGTCTCTTTTGAGATGGGAGAGAAGAGCATGGAGAGGAGGGCACAGGAGATTGTTGGGAGGATACCACAAGTATAGAATGTAAAGCAGGGGTGCGCTGTCACTGGGCAAGGAGAGCAGGAGCTGCACATAGGTGGGAGTGCAAATGAATTTGCATTGTATATTTTCACTTAATCAGAATAAAAAAAATCCTGTAATTAATTTTTCCCTAAAGCAAAATGTGACTTTACTCTTGTACTCTTTTGTACGTTCTGCATTCTGAATCATGTGAACTTAGGGCCTAACCAAAATAGGGCATTTTTTCAAATAACAGCTTTCCTTTTAGGCAACACCGTTCCTTCAAATTCTGTAACTCATCACTGAAGAAAACACAAAAAATGTCTACAAGGAGGTAAAGAGAGATGTACTCTGACAAGAAACTGAGGTTAACAAATAAGTGTCCACATAGCTTAAGAGTCATTGGCTATTACAGCTTCATTCAGAATCACAGAATGAGACCTGGTAGCAAATACCTGTGAACTTTCTCCTTCCCATGAGCCAGCTGGTGAGCAGTAATTACTAGAGTTACATAATCATTGAAGAACACTTACAAAAGGTTCTTAGGAATAAGTTCTGAACATCACCACCACAAATTCAGCTAAGCAAACTGAAACAAAAGTCCTCTACCTTTCACTCACAATGAGTATAAGGTGCAAATACCTTCAGGGCCCTCTCTTCAGCTGTTCTAGCTCTTCTTTCTCCACAATTCCATTTGTATAAGTGAAGATCAGTGGCCTCCTCACCACATGCCTCCTGATGACAGCACGTATACATATAACCCATGAGCTAACATACCCCAAACACTGAACCTGAATCTGAACATATTTACAGACAAAACGGTACAACATTAAGAATCTTTGTTTCCAAATGATCCCTCATTGGAGGGAATACAGACTGGTCCTGTATTCAGGGTGACTGAAGAAAGTAACAGGAACACAGGTTTCATTTGATCATTGTCTTTTTTTTAAATGATGTTTGATATTTTCCATAATAAAAAACTCACAATATTTTTAATTTTCAAAGTTTGAACAGAAAATAGAGTTTCAAAAGCATTAACCTCTAAATGGAAACACCGTGAGAGCCCCAGTGGCACAGTGGTTAACTGCTATGCTGCTATTTGAAAGGTCAATGCACCAGTAGCTCCTAAGGAGAAAGACACAGCAGTCTATTTCTATAAAGATGTACAGTCTTGCCACGATAGCAAAAAGATGGAATCAACCCAGATGCCAGCAACAGAAGAATGGATAGGTAAACTATGGTACATATACTTAATGGAGCACTACGCAATGATAAAGAATAATGATGGACAAATACTGTATGAGATAAGATAAGATCCCCAAAACAGACTTGTGTATAGAAGAACAGACTCTTTGACAGCTGCAATGGACGGGAGTGAGGGAGGGGGAGGGGGAGAGGGTTTAGTTTAGATAGTTACTAGAAATCTAGTTGGGAGAAAGTGGTGATAGCACACATTAGAAACAAGAACAACATTAAGTGGACTTCAGCATAACTTGAGTACTCCTTCCATCTTAACTCAATACTGCAAGGATAGAGAAGCTGGGGCGGGGGGCGGGGGACCAAGCTCTTAGGCGAATTCCAGGCCAACTGGCACAACTAGCGTTTTGCTAAGAGAGCTCTCTACACCCCACATTGGTGAGTGGCATCTGGGGTCTTAAAAGCTGCCAAGCTGCCATCTGAGGACACAGCAAATGGTCCCAACTCAGCAGGGACGGATGCTCACCGAGGACCAAAATGACATGCGATAAAGACAGAGAAGACAGAGAGACCCACAAGAGTGGGTGCCTACATCGACTTGGGACCGGAAGAACCGGATGGTGCCCGGCCACCACCAGTGATAGCCACGATAGAGCTCACAGAGAGGAGTCTCACTGGCAACACAAGAATAAAAAGGGGTGCATCATGAGATCTCCACTAAAAGACCTCAACTGAAGGTCCAGCGGTTTGGGGGTTCCTCTGAGAGCATGGCCCCCGGCCCTGATGCTGCCCTTTCCCATAAATTATAACAAAGGTCCACTCTTTGGACAGGAATGGATTGGACTTGGCAATGCAGAGTGACCATATATTGGAAGCACTTTATGGTTCTATACATCTACAGGATATCATCTTGCTAACCTCCGGCTGGAGGAAGGGGAGGGGACGGAGAGGAGGGGAAAGGAGGCTGTTGGGAGGATGAGACATGTATGGAACAGAGAGGAAGAGTGTGCAGTCACCGGACAGGGAGAGCAGTGGAAGCTGCATATAGGTGGGCATGTAAATTTATACGTGAATGTACATTTTCACTCAGTTATGTTAAATAAAAATAATTAAAAAAAAAAGAATAATAATGATTCCAGGAAACACCTCATAACCTGGTTTCAACTGGAAGACATTATGTTGAGTGAAGGTAGTCAGCAACAAAAAGACAAATACTGTATGAGACCTCTACGATAAGATCTCAAAACAGACTTGTGTATAGAAGACAAGATTCTTTCACAGCTGCAAAGGAGGGGAGGGAGGAAGGATGAGGAGGGGAGGGTTTAGATTCGATAGTTGCCAGAAATCTGGTTCGGAGAAATCGGTGATAGCACACATTAGAAACAAGAACAACATTAAGTGGACTTCAGCATAACTTGAGTACTCCTTCCATCTCAACTCGATATTGCAAGGACAGAGTAGCTGGGACAGGGGGCACGGGACCATGCTCTTAGGCTAAATCAAGGCCAATTGGCACAACTAGCGTTTTGTTAAGAGGGCTCTCTGCATCCCACATCGGTGAGTGGCCACAGCAAATGGTCCCAACTCAGCAGGAATGGATGGTCACCGAGGACCAAAATGACATGGGGTAAAGATAACCCAGAAGATAGACAGACCCACATAAGTGGGTGCCTACATGGACTTAGGACCTGAAGAATTGGATGGTGCCCGGCCACCACCAGTGATAGCCGCAATGGAGCTCACTAAGTTGAGTCTCACTGGCAACACAAGAATAAACAGGGGTGCATCCTGAGATCTCCACTAAAAGACCTCAACTGATGGTCCAGCAGCTTCAGGGTTCCCCTGGGAGCATGGCCCCTGGCCCTGATGTTGCCCTTGCCCATAAATTATAACGAAGGTCCACTCTTCAGACACGAATGGATTGGACTTGGCGATGCAGAGTGACCCTATATTGGATGCACTTTATGGTTCTATACATCTATAAGATATCAGCCTGCTGACCTCTGGTTGGAGGAAGAAGAGTGGTTGGAGAGGAGGGGAAAGGAGACTGTTGAAAGGATGAGACATGTATGGAGCAGAGAGGAATAGTGTGCTGTCACCGGACAGGGAGAGCAGTGGAAGCTGCATACAGGTGGGCACATAAATTTATACAGGAATGTACATTTTCACTCATAGCAAATAAAATAAAAATTTTTAAAAAACTGTAAATAAAAAAAAAGACGTACAGTCTTGGAAACCCTATGGAGCAGGTCTACTCTGTCCTGTAGGATCTCAGTGATTCACAATCAACTTGGTAGTTTGGTTTAAGTAGCCCTGGCAGCACCGAGATTACGTGCTTGGCTGCTGACCAAAAGGCTGGAGGCTCCAATCTACCAGTTGCTCCCCTCCATTCCTCAGGAGAAAGATGCTGAAGTCCACTTCCACAAGAAGATTACAGTCTTGAAAACTCCATGGGGTCACCATGGGTCGGAACTGGCTTGAGAGCAACAGGTTTGGGGATTCTTCCCCCTAATCTCTAAACAGAGTTCCTGACAGTGTAAAGAGTTGGAGGTTGACTAGATATTAATGGTCTGAACCTACCAAGAGGTACTTTGGAAGTCAGTAATGCCTGGCAATCCACTTCCCTAAGGGTCACACAGTACTGAAAGCTCAGTGCAGTTAATGTACTCTGCACACATGTGGAATCAATCAGTTTCACGGCAAGTGATAAGAACAACCTCATAACTATTTAGAACTCAATTTTTTTAAACTTACTACTACAGTGAAACCTGTGAGAACTGGAATTCAATGAGACTGCCTCATTTTTGAGGTCTTATCAAGTCTTCTGCCCTTGACAGGGTACAGCCTGTGACTTTTTTTATCAATTCCTCTTAGTTAAAAATATTGGGGTTTTCCTTCTCTGACAGGTTTCTGTTTTAAACAGGTTCTGGCTTTCACAGGCTTTACCTATATAATTTCATGTTTTATATAATGGTAATCAATGAGTGGAAACCATTTTGTTTCCTTCTGGCCAATTGTTACATATAAATATGTATTTGACACAATTCACATAACTGTCATTTAAAATGTCATGCTGTCAGTATATCATATAACACTTAGTCATTTACCTGCTTTTGGCCATTTGGGCTCTTATTTTTCATTTGCATCTAAAATGCCATAAATATCTTTGTACAAGGTATTTTCTGTTTTAACTTGAGTATCTATGGTATTATCCACCATAGCTGATAAGAAGTAAAAGAGTTATTAGGACGCTTAGCTGACCAGTAAACTATTTATGCAAAGAACCAAACAGTAAATATTTTACACTTTGTGAGCCACACAAACTACACAACTTTGCCATCGTAGCACAAAAGGAACTACACATAAATGAATGAACGAATGAGCATGGGTGTGTTCAACACAACTATTTACAAAATCAGGCAGTGGGTCAGATTTGGCACACGGGCTTTATCATCCACTTGTCTAACCTCCACATGGTGATGAAAACAAGTCTATTTTCCCCTAGTTTTTCTATATACTGAATAACCACCACTTGACCACAAGCAGTGTGTTACTTTCATATAACTTAAAAAGTTCACAGATATTAATCAAAGAGGCACACAAATAATTGCGAAATTGCAGCTGTGATAAAGAAAAGTAAACAGAGAGCTGTGAGAGCATGTCATAGGAAAGACATTTTCTAGTCAGGAAAGTCAGCAAGGCAGAGGCAATATTGACTAGGCAGAGATCAAAAGACTAAACGCTGATAACTAACTGAAGAGTGACATTTCCAGTAAACAGACGGAGAAAGGCTTTGTGGCAGAAGGAGAACAAGAAACTGGAGTACAAGAAACTGAAAAAAAAAGGGCTACATCTTCATCTCATATTCTCCCAATTTTCTAGATGTCAGAAATGGAGAATAAGTTTGAAAAAACATGAAATGAGAAGGATGAAAATTAGAGTAGGTGCCAGAGACCTATGATTTATTTTAAGTTAGAACTTCAGACACTGCTGGCAATATTCAATTAGGACACCCATAACTTATTAGCTTCAATGTCCTACTGCAGGTTTTTTAAAATATTACTTCAAAAGCTGACTTGGTCATTATGCTAGTGAAAGATACAAAAGACACAAAAAGCCACAAATTGTTATGATTCCATTTATATTAAATATTATATTAAATGTACAGAAGAGGCTAATCCACAGAGACAGAAAGTAGATTAGTGATTGTCGGGGGCCAAGGGACGTGACTACTTTTGGGTATGGGTTTCTTTTCAGGGTATGGAAACATTCTGGAATTAGACAGTGGTGGCAGTTGTAAGCACACTATAAGCCACTGAATTCACTTAAAAATGGTGTGTTTTATGGTATGTGTTTTATATGTTTATAAACAGAAAAAAATTAAATAGATTTAGTACTTCAGTTTTCAGCTATGATGGAACAGCTTGACACAAACCAATGTTTGCATCAAACACAACTACACACATTTATCAAATAACACAAAACCAAAACATCTTTCTAAGGCACTTAAGAGCTGCAAAGGGAACTAGGACTTGAAGGAACAAGACCCGAGAGAAGGGGAGGAGTTCAATCAGCACTCTATAGACACGTCTTTCCACTTTTGTTAAGTCTCACTGCTGGTGCAAGAAGATAAGAATTCTAGATAACCAAACAGAGAAGTATCACTAACAGGCAAAGAAAAGCCCAGCACAGCATTTTTTGTGTGAGTGGTAAAATATATATAAAAAACATACGCCACTTTAAGTGTGCAATTCAGCGACATTAATTGTATTCATCACCAACAAGAGCATTTGACAGTTTCATGGGGCTATCGAGATAAAAATTGCAGATGTGAACTGATAAGCCATAGGCTAATCTTTACAAAAGAACAACAGGAGAGGAAACAAATAACCCAAACAAGAAATGAGATAGAAGATGTCACAACAGATCCATGTATCATAACAGACTACTAAGAAAAATTATACTCTAACAGATTTAAAAATCTAGAGGAGATAGACAAATTTCTAGATTCACACCACCTACCAAAACCATCACAAAGAGAAGTAGAACAACTTAATAAACCTATCACCAAAGAAGATTGAAAAAGTAATAAAAAAATACCAACCAAAAATAGTTCTGGCCCAGATGGCTTCACTGGAAAATTCTACTCAACTTTTAGAGAGGAGTTAATTCCAGTACTACTGAGGCTATCTCACAGCATAGAAAAGGGTGGAATATTCCCAAATTCATTCTATGAAGCCAGCATAATCCTAATACCAGAGCCACGGAAAGAGCCCACAAAAAAAGAAAATTACAGACCAATTATTACTCATGAACCTAGATGCAAAAATCTTCAATAAAATCCTAGCCAACAGAATTCAACAACATATCAAAAAAATTATTCATCATGACCAAGCTGGATTCATGCCAGGGATGCTGGGCTGGTTCAACATCAGAAAAATAATTCACATGATCAACCACACAAATAACACAAAGGATAATAATCATCTGGTTTTATCAACAGATGCAGAAAGGCATATGACAAAGTCCAACACCTACTCATGTTAAAAACTCTCAGCAAAATAGGAATAGAAGGGAAATTCCTCAGTGTAATAAGGTACATCTACACAAAGCCAACCACCTACATCATTGTGACTGGAGAGAGACTGAACGAATTCCCGAGAATGGAAACCAGACAAGGATGCCCACTGTCACCACTTCTATTCAGTGTTGTGCTAGTGGTTCTAGCCAAGATAAAGAATCAGACAAGACAAAGAAATAAAAGGCATCCAGATGAGTAAAGAAGAAGTAAAAATATCCTTATCTGCAGATGATATGATCATATATACAGAGAACCCTAAAGAATTCATAAATAAACTATTGGAACTAACAGAAGAGTTCAGCAAAGTATCAGGATATAAGATAAGCATAAGTGTCATGGATTGAACTGTGTTCCCTAAAAACTGTGTGTAGTAATTTGGATGGGTCAGGATTCCCCACATTCTATGACTGCCCTCTATTTTATGATTTTCTTATGCTGTAAATCCTAATCTCTGCCTGTGGTTAACAGAGTGGATTATGTTAGAGAAGATTAGGGTGGGATTTCAAATCTCTTCCTCAGGGCACCTCCCTGCTCCACTGTAAAGGGAGTTTCCCTGGAGTATGGCTTGTACTACCTTTTATCCTACAAGAGATAAAAGGAAAGGGAAGCAGCAAAGAGTTGGAAGCCTCACACCATTAAGAAAGCAGCACCAGGAGAAGAGTGTGTCCCCCAGACCTGAGGTTTCTATGCCAAGATGTTCCCTGACCCAAGACCAATGCAACACAAGGACTTTCCTTCAGAACTGACAGAAGGAAAGCCCTTCCCCTGGAGTGGATCCCTCTGAATATGGAATTATAACCTACTGAATATGGAATTATAACCTACTGGACTATGTAAGAATAAATTTTCCTTTGTGAAAGCCACCCACTCTGTGGTATTCCTGTTACAGCACTACCAGATGACTAAAATAATAGTGTGTAGGATTCCTTCACACTAACAAACAGGTCATCAAAGAGGAAATCACCAAATCAATACCTTTTACTATAGCCCCCGAGAAGAGATAAAGTACCTAGGAATAAATCTAATCAGAGAAGAGTTCTATACAGATAAAATTACAAGACCCTACCACAAGAAACCAAAAGAGACTTACATAAGTGGAGAACTCTACCTTGCTCATGGAGAGGAAGACTTAACATTGTAAAAATATCTATTCTACCCAAAGCAATCTACATATACAATGCATCCCAACACAAATTCCAGTTGTCATTTTTTAATGAGACGGAGAAACAAATCACCAACTTTGTTTGGAAAGGGAAGAAACCCCGGATAAGTAAAGCACTAGTGAAGGAAGAAGAACACAGTAGGAGGCCTTACACTACCCAATCTTAGAACTTACTACACTGCCACAGTAGTCAAAACAGCCTGGTACTGGTACAAAAAGAGACATATAGACCAATGGAACAGAATAAAGACCTCAGAAAAATCTTCGCATGAAGAGCTAATATTCAGTCAAGGCCCAAAGGTTGTAAACTGGGGTAAACACAGTCTATTTAACAAACAGTGTTGACAAAATTGGATAGCTACCTGCAAAAAACTGAAACAAGACCCACATCTCACATCTTACATAAAAACTAACTCAACATGGATCAAGAACCTAAATATCAAACCTAAAACGATAAAGATCATGCAAGAAAAGACAGAGTCAACAATGGAAGTTCTAATACAAGGCTTATACAAAAGACTACAAAATCTGACTAACAATGCATGAACAACAGAAGAGAAAATAGATAAACGGGAATTCCTAAAAAACATGCATTTATAGTCATCCAAAGACTTTGTCAAGAGAGTTAAGACTACCTACAGAATGCGAAAAAACAGTTGGCAACTGCATGTCAGATCAATGTCTAATATCTGTAATCTACAAGGTACTGCAAAATATAAACCAAAAAAAGGGTAAATAACCCAATTAAGCAATGGGCAAAGGAGGTGGACAGGCACTTCACCAAAGAAGACAATCAGGCAACCAAAAGACATATAAGCAAATGCTCACAATCATTAGCTATCAGAAATTCAAATCAAAACTACAGTGAGATATCATTTCACCCCAAAAAGGTTGGCCATAATCCAAAAAACACAAACCAACAAAGCTGGAGAGGCTGTAGAGAGATGGGAACTCTCCTACACTGCTGGTGGGATTGCAAAATGGTACAACCTCTTTGGAAAGCAATTTGGTGCTTCTTAAAAAGCTAGATATGGAAGTACCATATGATCCAGCAATCCCACTGCTCAGAATATATCCTACAGAAATAAAGGCAGTCACACAAACCGATATATGCACACAAATGCTTACCGCAACACTGTTCACAATAGCAAATGGATGGGATCAACTTAGGTGCCCATCAACATATGAACAGATAAACAAACTGTGGTACATATACACAACGGAACACTATGCAATGAAAAAGAACAATGATGAAATTAGGAAGCACCTCATAACCTAGTATTAACTGAAAGACAGTATGCTGAGTCAAATCAGTCAGTTGCAAAAGGACAAGTATTGTATGAGACCTCTGCTATAAGGACTTAAAAAATGGACTTTATGTATAGACAAAAAGACTCTCTGATGGCTAAAAGGGGAGGAAGGGAGGGAGAAGGATGTTCATACATTAGACAGATAGTTGATACGAGTTTGGTTGGGTGAAGGGAGTGACAATACACAGTAGAGAGCAGATCAGCATAACTGGACTACACCATAAACTGAAAGGTTTTCTAAACTCAAACAAATATTTCAAAGCATAGAGAAGCAGGGACAGGGGTCTGGGTACCACGTTTTCAGGGGATGTCCAGGTCAACTGGCAGTTAGTCTTTAGCTAAGAAAGTCTTCTGCACCCTATACTGGTGAGTGGCATCTGGGGTCTTAAAAGCTAGCAAGCTGCCATCTGAGGTAAACCAAATGGTCCCAACTCATCTGGAACAGATAATGACCAAGAACATCAAAAACACAAAGAAAAATAAGCCCAGGAGACAGAAGGACCCATATGCAAGGGAGATTGCATCAGCATGAGACCAGAAGAACCAGATGGTGCTTGGCCACTATCAAAGGCAGCTGTGAGGGGGGACACACTGTAGAGTCCCTGAGGCAACACGAGAAAAACAAGTGTACATTCAAGAACACTTCTAAAAGACCAGAACTCCTGGTCCAACAGCCTGAAGGGTCGCCTGGGAATATGGCCCCTAGACTTGCTGCCCTGATGGGAAACCAGTACTGAGGTCAACTCTTCAGACAAGAATGGACTGGACTGGGGATACAATGAGCATATGGAGTGTGTATTTTATGATTTTATATATGTATAGGAGGCTGTCCTACTGGTTTCTTTCTTTCTAGATGGGAGAGAAGAAGGTTGAGAGGAGGAGACAGGTGTTTGTTAAGAGGATACCGGAAGCATAGCACGAAAAGGAGATGTGTGCTGTCACAGGTAAGGAGAGGAGATAGAGCTACAGATAGGTAGGCTTGCAAAATTGATTTGGATTGTATACTTTTGCTTAATCATAATAAAAAAATTTGGGAAAAAATTACAGATATGAGGAGTCAAGATTCTGGTGACATGGGAAAGGAAGAACTAAGTCAAAAACTCAGTCTTTTTTCTGCTCAAGTCATCTGCTGTATCCTGAACTCACTGAGTTTAGGATACAGCAAAGAAACTGAAGATTTTTACTAGCTTCTGAAGTTGATCAAACATGCAATCAGGATGCACTAATAATTACTGATGACTGGAATGTAAAAGTTGAAAACAAAGAAGGATCAACAGTTGAAAAATATCACCTTGGTGATAGAAATGATGCCAGCAGCTGCATGACAGAATTTCACAAGACCAATGGCTTCTTCACTGCAAAGACCTTTTTCACCCATATAAACTGTGACTACACACACAGACCTTATTAGATGGAATACACAGGAATCAAATCAACATCTGTGGAAAAAGACAATGGAAAAGCTCAGTAAGATCAGTCAGAAAAAGACCAGGTGCTGACTGTGGCAGAGAACATCAATTGCTCATATTCAAGTTTAAACTGAAGAAAATGAGAACAAGTTCATGAGAGCCAAAGTACAACCCTGAGTATATTCCACTTGAGTTGAGAGACCATGTCAAGAACAGATTGACACAATGATTAATAAGACTAATAACTGAAGACCAGATGAGTTGTGGAATGATAAAGGATATCATACACAAATAAAGCAAGAGCTCATTAAAAAGATAGGAAAGAAAGAAAAGACCAAAACTGGTATCAGAAGAGACTCCAAAATATGTTTTTGAACATCAAGTAGCTAAAGCAAAATGAAAAATGATGAAGTAAAACAACTAAATAGAAGATTTCAAAGGGCGGATCAAGAATACAAAGTAAAGTATTATGACGATATGTACAAAGGGCTGAAGATAGAAAACCAGAAAGGAAGAACACACTCGGGGCTTCCAGCCAACATGGCACCACACACAGAAGCACCATACCATCCCTCCACAGCAAAAACCAGAAAAACCAAGTAAAACAGAGACAATCTCAATCCTTCAACATGAAATATCAAATAAAGAGATAAAGATCTTGGCCAAAAACTGAATGGACTACAAAGCTGACAGAAAACAGGGAATGAGAAAAGACACAAAAGTTCCCTATCAGCTAACCCAGCATGGAGTCACCATCTTTTATGCCTGTCAGAGATCAGCAGACAGGGAGCTAGGCAAAGCAGATTTACGTGGGTCTCAGAGGAGGACAAAGTACCTGGAGGCAAGCAAGGCACACTTTCCCAGCCCATCTTCTCCCCATGCTCTACCCCTGGTACCTCCTGGTTAGCTGCGATGGTTCAGCTAGCTAGGAAGTGTAGCACCCCTGCTAGCAGGATCTGCAACACCTGCATCCAAGATCAGCAGATGGGGAATAAGCAAGATCACCTTCAGGAGCTCCCAGAAAGACACAGCTCAGCTGCTGGACCTACCCTGCTGCACGATAGCCAAGCAATTGGCCCTGTCTACTGAACAATTAAGTAAAAAATATCGTGAAAACAAACAAGCAAACAACAAAGAACATACAGCCTGCTTGCTCTGACATAACCAAATAAAACAAAAAAGAATTAAGCAAACAGGACTACAGTCACTACACAAAGAAAATACTTACTGAATGGCCCAAAGGCAACAGATAAAACATACTTTAAAAAAAATTTAAAAAGGCAGGAAGTTTCTAGTAGGTGTCCAAAATAAAACACCACAAGACTTTCTAGTAGAAGTAAAGACACTAGAACTACCTGACAGGGAATTCACATCTCTAATATTCAGAACTATCCAACAGCTGAAACAAAAAACAGATAAAAATGAGGGGGAAAAAAAAACAGACAAATTCATGGAAGAGGCAGAGAAATTTGTGGAATTCATGAAAACATATGAACAAAATGTCAAAATAAATTCACAACTAAAAATCATACATAAAAACAACAATTAGAGAGGGGCGGAGTCAAGATGGCGGACTAAGCACACGTCTCCTTATATCCCTCTGGAAACCAAGACCTGAATTGATAATCAAACAGAGCCTTCTGATCACCTAATCAGCCCCAGGACACGACACAGGGTTGTTACTGTGGACTTCATAACACTGAGCGAAAAACCTCCTCTCTTTTGCTGATTCCTGTGCCTGGCTAGCCCTAGCTCTCACGGACTGAAGGTAAACGCATCATTTTGACTTTTTTTTTCTTCTGTCTTGGCTGGCGGGCGGAGTAGGGTCTTGCCTAGCAGCTAGACTCAGACACGCCGCTGGGGGGACAGGCAGGCGAAATTCCCATATTTTGAGGGCCAGGCTTAGGACTCTGTTAATCTAGCCACTTTGAGCCTTTCGTTTTATATCTGCCTCGGTGGGGTTTGTACAGAGTTTCGCAGCCTGTGTGCGGGATGCCATGTTGGATACGGAGATTCTAGCGGAACCTCAGTCTTAGCCTGGGAGCCAGCACCTGCAAACAGGACAGCGCTTCTCCGACAGAAAAGCAGTAATTTACCCAGTGCCACCTGCTTTGGGGGTCCTGCAACAGAATCAGAGGAATTACTACCTCTTGGCACCTTTACCCCTTTGGTCTGCTGCCTGTGTGGAGAACGCAATCTTGGATACAGTGGCCGCAGATGGACCTAATTCTTAGCTTGGGAGCCAGACCCTGCCCACAAGAGAGCGCTTTTCTATCACAAAACCAGTACTCGACGCAGTGTCGTCGGCCCTGTCAGCAGAGGCCAACAGAGCAGTAGCATTGCTGTATTCTGAATTAGTTTGTATCATTTAGGGTTGGATATAGTGGCACTTACTTTGCCAGTTGAGAAGTGGGACCTCTACACCTGAAAACCTCACTGACTTGTGAAGTGGTCAGGTATCTTTTGCTTTACAATTTAAGACAGCCTAGAGAAACATCTGCAGTCCATCCTCACAGAATCTCTTCCAGCTCTACATACTCACATGGGTCCCAAAAAGCAACAGACGCTTGAGGCATACAAGAAATTGGCCATGGCTTCAGAAGGCGCCCAAGCAAAGCAACCAAGGAGTTTTCCAGATGAAGAAACTTTTATGAAAGCATCAGAAAGTGAATACAAAATGATTATATACAGAGCCTTTCTACACCTTATACAAAATGCAGGAGAATAAAATGAAAAATTAGGAAAGATGTTCGATCTGATGGAACACCAGTACTCTGAAATCCAACAGATCAAGAACAAAATCAAAGACTAAGAAACTTCAATGCAAAGCGAAGAAAACAAAATGGAACAAATACAAAAAAGAATTTCTGACTTGGAAGACAGAGCTACTGAGGCCAGTATCTATGAGCAGAAATCAGAAAAAAGATACAAGAAAAATGAAGAAACATTAAGAAGCATGTGGAACTCTATTAAGAGGAACAACTTTCGATTAATTGGAGTCTCTGAACAGAGTAAGACATCTGAGAACACAGAAAGTATTGTTGCTGAGGTGCTGACAGAAACTTCCCAGAAATCATGAAGGGAGAGAATATAAACATCTCAGATGCATATCGTATGCCACCCAATATATATCTTAAAAGAAATACTCTAAGACATATTATAATCAAGCTCAACAAAATGAAATACAAGTAGCAACTCCTAAAGGCAGCAAGACTCAAAGCAAAGTTAACATTCAGAGGGAAACCCTGTAGGCTCTCTTGAGATTTATCAGCAGAAACCACACTGGCACAGAGACAGTGGCACGACACAATCAAAGCCTTGAAGAAGAAGAACCTCCAACCAAGAATTATATATCCTGCAAAACTATCTTTCAAATACAAAAATGAAATTAAGACATTTCCAGATAAACAGAAACTCAGAGACTTTGTAAAAACCAAACCAAAACTACAAGAACTATTGAAAGAAGTTTTTGGCTCTCGCTTAGAAGAACAAAACCACTAACTTTATATTTTAGAACGACATACTACTGAAAACTCTATTCAGTTAGGGAAGGCTTCAAAGCCAATCACAGCTTTGATAAGGAAAGAAGCAATCCAATGATCATCATGAAAACTATGGTGTCATCATATTGAAAACAGGGATGTACTACAGTTGTTATAGTCCTTCCAGATGGAGAGGAAGATGACAAGACTGGTAGTAATTAAAATTGGGTTTATATATAGTTTATTAAGGGGGATTACAGAGGCAGCTGTAAAGCACAACAAAGATGTATCATACCATTTCAAGAAATGTAACACAGGAATCTCAACAACCACAAAACCAGCTCTGAAAAAGGTGAAAAATCAACTCACAAAAAAGAACGTCCCAGAACAGACTAATAAGAACAGAGAAAACATCAACACAAAAATAAACCTATCACAATGGCACCACTGAACACATATCTATCAATAATTACACTGAATGTGAATGGACTGAATGCTGCAGTAAAGAGACATCGAGTGACATCTTGGATTAAAAGACATGACCCATCCATATGTTGTCTACAAGGAACTCACTTGAGACCTAGAGAAAGGAACAAACTGAAAATTAAAGGTTGGAAGAATATATATCAAGCTAATAATGAACAAAGAAGAGCAGAGGTGGCAATTCTAATCTTAGACAAAATCAATTTTAATGTCAAATCCACCATCATGGACAAAGATGGACACTATTTATTGCTGAAAGATTCAGTACATAAGCAAGACTTAACTATATTACATATTTCTGCACCTAATATCAGAGCACCTAAATACGTCGAAGAAACACTGACTACACTCAAAAGAGAGTTAGATGACTCCACCATAATAGTGGGAGACTTCAACACTCCACTCTCAATACTAGACAGATCATCTAGAAAAAAGCTCAGTAAAGATACAGAAGACCTCACTGCCACAATTAACGAACTAAACCTCATTGATATATTCAGAACTTTCCACCCATCAGCAGACAACTACACCTTCTTCTCCAGTGCACATGGAACATTCTCCAGAATTGACCACGTGATAGGCCATAATGCAATGCTCAACAAAATCCATATCATTGAATTACTGCAAAGCATCTTCTCAGATCATAAAGCCATGAAAGTTGAAATCAATGGCAGAAAAAACACAGATAGAAAGTGGAACTCTTGGAAACTGAACAACATCTTGCTCAAAAAAACATGGGTTATAGAGGAAATCAAGGATGAATTAAAGAAATTCATGGATTCCAATGAGAACGAAAACACTTCCTACCAGAACCTATGGGATACAGCCAAAGCAGTGCTCAGAGGTCTGTTTATCTCCATAAAGGCACACATCGGGAAGGAAGAAAGAAACCAAATCAAGGAACTAACTCTACAGCTTGAACAAGTAGAAAGAGAACAACAGAGGAACCCCTCGGGCACCAGAAGAAATGAGATCATAAAGATTAGAGCAGAGCTAAATGAATTAGAGAATAGAAAAACAATTGAAAAAAGTGAAAAGACCAAAAGCTGGTTTTTTGAAAAGATCAACAAAATTGACAAACCACTGGCTAAACTTACTAAAGAAAAGCA
Source organism: Heterohyrax brucei (assembly GCA_028571685.1). Classification (NCBI taxonomy): domain Eukaryota; kingdom Metazoa; phylum Chordata; class Mammalia; order Hyracoidea; family Procaviidae; genus Heterohyrax; species Heterohyrax brucei. The sequence continues at coordinate 15,083,519 of CM053158.1, forward strand.
GGAAAGGAAACAAATAACCCAAATTAGAAATGAGAGGGGGGTTGTCACCACAGATGCAACAGAAATCAAAAATATCATAGCAGAATACTACGAAAGACTGTACTCTAACAAATTTGAAAACCTAGGGGAAATGGACCAATTCCTTGACTCATACTACCTACCCAAATTATCACAACGTGAAGTAGAACAACTTAATACACCCATCACAAAGGAAGAGGTTGAAAAGGTCATCAAACACTGCCAACCAAAAAAAGTCCGGGCCCAGATGGCTTCACGGCAGAATTCTACCAAGCATTTAGAGAAGAGTTATCTCCAATACTACTGAGACTATTTCACAGTATAGAAAGGGATGGAGTACTCCCAAACTCATTCTATGAAGCCGGCATAACCCTGATACCTAAGCCAGGGAAAGACCCAACAAAGAAAGAGAACTACAGACCAATATCACTCATGAATCTAGATGCAAAAATCTTCAACAAATTCTTGCCAAAACAACAACAACAACGGGGGGTGGAGTCAAGATGGCGGACTAAGGACACGTCTCTTTTTATCCCTCTGGAAACTAAGACCTGAATTGACAATCAAACAGAGCCTTCTGAGCACCTAATCAGCTTCAGAACACGACACAGAGCTGTTAATTGGGACTTGACATCATTCAGCGAAAAACCTCCTCTCTTTCGCTGACTCCCGCTCCTGGCTAGCCCCGTGTCACGGATGGAAGGTAAACACACCATTTTGACTTTTTTTTTTCCTCAGTCTCGGCTGGCGGACGGAGTTGGGCCTTGCCCGGCGGCTGGACTCAGACACGCTGCTGGGGGGATAGGCAGGCGAAATTCCCATGTTCTGAGAGCCAGGCTCGGGACTCTGTTAATCTAGACACTTTGAGCCTTTCGTTTTGTAGCTGCCTCAGCGGGGTTTGTGCAGAGCTCCACGGTCAGGGTGCGGGACGCCATGTTGGTACCGAGATTTTAGCGGGACCTCGTTCTTAGCCTGGGAGCCAGCGCCTGCAAACGGGACAGCGCTTCTCAGTCAGAAAAGTAGTGATTTTGCATAGTGCTGCCTACATTGGGGGCCGTGCAACAGAAGCAGAGGAATCGCTGCCTCTGGGCATCTTTAGCCCCCCTGTCTGCTGCCTGTGTGGAGGACGCCATCTTGGGAACGGTGGCCGCAGCTGCACCTAATTCTTAGCTTGGGAGCCAGACCCTGCCCACAAGACAGCGCTTTTCTATCACAAAACCAGTACTCGACGCAGTGTTGGATAAGGCTAAGCCCTGTCAGCAGAGGCCACCAGGGCACTAGCAGTGCTGTATTCTGAACTAGTTTATTATCATCTTGGGTTGGATACAGTGGTGCTTGCTTTGTCAGATGGGAAGAGGGACCTCTACACCTGAAAACCTAACTGACTTGTGAACTGGTCAGACACCTTTTGCTTTACATTTGAAGACAGCCTAGAGAAACATTTGCAATTCATCCTCACAGTACCTCTTCCAGCCTCTATATACTCACATGGGACCCAAAAAGCAACAGACAATTGTGGCATACAAGCAATCACTCATGGCTTCAGAAGGCTCCCAAACAAAGCAACCAAGGAGTTTTCCAGATGAAGAAACTTTTATGAAAGCATCAGGAAGTCAATACAAATTGATTATATACAGGGCCCTTCTAGACCTTATACAAAATGCAGCAGAACAAAAGGAAAAATTAAGCAAGTTTTTCGATCTGATGGAACACCAGTACTCTGAAATCCAACAGATCAAGAAGAAAATCAAAGACATAGAAGCTTCCATGCAAACCCAAGAAAACAGAATGGAACAAATGGAAAAAAGAATTTCTGACTTGGAAGACAGAGCTACTGATGCCAGTGTCTATGAGCAGAAATCAGAAAAAAGAAACAAGAAAAATGAACAAACATTAAGAAGCATGTGGGACTCTATTAAGAGGAACAACCTTCGATTAATTGGAGTCCCTGAACAGGGTGAGACAGCTGAGAACACAGAGAGTATTGTTGCTGAGCTGCTGAAAGAAAACTTCGCAGAAATCATGAAGGAAGAGAATATAGACATCTCAGATGCATATCGTACGCCACCAAATATAGATCTCAAAAGAAAGACTCCAAGACATATTATAATCAAGCTTAACAAAATGAAACATAAGCAGCAACTCTTAAAGGCAGCAAGACTCAAGGCAAAGCTAACATTCAGAGGGAAACCCTGTAGGCTCTCGTCAGATTTCTCAGCAGAAACCATGCTGGCACGGAGACAGTGGCACGACACATTCAAAGTCTTGAAGGAGAAGAACTTCCAACCAAGAATTATATATCCTGCAAAACTGTCCTTCAAACATGAAAATGAAATTAAGACATTTCCAGATAAACAGAAACTCAGAGACTTTGTAAAAACCAAACCCAAACTAGAAGAAATACTGAAAGAAGTTCTTGGCTTTGGCTTAGAAGAACGAATATTTTAGAACGACACACTACTCAATACTCATTTAGGGAAGGGTCCAAAGTAAATTACAGCTTTGATTTGGAAAGAAGCAATCCAGTGATCATCATGAAAACTATGGTGTCATCATAATAAAAGAGGGATGTACTACAGTCGTTATAGTCCTTCCAGATGGAGAGGAAGATGACCAGACTGGTAGTAATTAAAATTGGGTTTATAAATAGTTTGTTAAGGGGGTTCATAGGGGCAGCTGTAAAGCACAACAAAGATGTATCATACCATTTCAAGAAATCTAACACACGAGTCTCAACAACTATAAAACCAGCTCTGAAAAAGGTGAAAAATCAACTCACAAAGAGTGTCTCAGAACACACTAATAAGAACAACAGAGAAAACATCAACATAAAAATAAACATATCACAATGGCAGCAGTGAACACATACCTACCAATAATTACATTGAATGTGAATGGACTGAATGCTCCAGTAAAGAGACACCGAGTGTCATCTTGGATCAAAAGACACGACCCATCCATATGTTGTCTACAAGAAAGTCACTTGAGACCTACAGACAGGAAGAAACTGAAAATTAAACGTTGGAAGAATATATATCAAGCTAACAATGAACAAAGAAGAGCAGGGGTGGCAATTCTAATCTCAGACTAAATCAACTTTAATGTCAAATCCACCATCGTGGACAAAGATGGACACTCTTTATTGCTGAAAGGTTCAGTACACAAGCAAGACTTAACTATATTAAACATTTATGCACCTAATGTCAGAGCACCTAAATATGTCGAAGAAACACTGACTACGCTCAAAAGAGAGTTAGATGACTCCACAATAATAGTGGGAGACTTTAACACTCCACTCTCATTACTACACAGATCATCTAGAAAAAAGCTCAGTAAAGATACAGAAGACTTCATTGACACAATTAACCAACTAAACCTCATTGATATATACAGAACTTTCCACCCATCAGCAGACAACTACACCTTCCTCTCCAGTGCACATGGAACATTCTCCAGAATTGACCACGTGATAGGCCATAATTCAATGCTCAACAAAATCCATATCATTGAATTACTGCAAAGCATCTTCTCAGATCATAAAGCCATGAAAGTTGAAATCAACAGCAGAAAAAACAGAGATAGAAAGTAGAACTCTTGGAAACTGAACAACATCTTGCTCAAAAAAACATGGGTTATAGAGGAAATCAGGGATGAATTAAAGAAATTCATGGATTCCAATGAGAATGAAAACACTTCCTACCAGAACCTATGGGATACAGCCAAAGCAGTGCTCAGAGGTCTGTTTATCTCCATAAATGCACACATCGGGAAGGAAGAAAGAAACCAAATCAAGGAACTAACTCTACAGCTTGAACAAGTAGAAAGAGAACAACAGAGGAACCCCTCGGGCACCGGAAGAAAGGAGACCATAAAGATTAGAGCAGAGCTAAATGAATTAGAGAATAGAAAAACAATTGAAAAAATTGAAACGACCAAAAGCTGGTTTTTTTGAAAAGATCAACAAAATTGATAAACCACTGGCTAAACTTAATAAAGAAAAGCAGGAAAGGAAACAAATAACCCAAACTAGAAATGAGAGGGGGGTTGTCACCACAGATGCAACAGAAATCAAAAACATCATAACAGAATACTATGAAAGACTGTACTCTAACAAATTTGAAAACCTAGGGGAAATGGTCCAATTCCTTGACTCATACCACCTACCCAAATTATCACAACGTGAAGCAGAACAACTTAATACACCCATCACAAAGGAAGAGATTGAAAAGGTCATCAAAACACTGCCAACCCAAAAAAGTCCGGGCCCAGATGGCTTCAGGGCAGAATTCTACCAAGCATTTAGAGAAGAGTTATCCCCAGTACTATTGAAACTATTTCACAGTATAAAAAGGGATGAAGTACTCCCAAACTGATTCTATGAAGCCAGCATAACGCTGATACCTAAGCCCGGGAAAGATCCAACAAAGACAGAGAACTACAGACCGATATCACTCATGAACTTAGATGCAAACATCTTCAACAAAATTCTTGCCAACAGAATACAACAACATATCAAGAAAATAATCCATCATGACCAAGTGGGATTCATACCAGGGATGCAAGGCTGGTTCAACATCAGGAAAACAATTAATGTGATTAACCACATAAATAACACAAAAGACAAAGATCACCTGATTTTGTCCATTGATGCAGAAAAGGCATTTGATAAAGTCCAACACCCATTCATGCTAAAAACTCTTAGCAAAATGGGCATAGACGGCAAATTCCTCAACACAATAAGGGCCATTTATACAAAGCCAATTGCCCACATCATCCTGAATGGAGAGAGACTGAAAGACTTTCCCTTGAGATCAGGAACTAGACAAGGATGCCCACTGTCACCTCTCCTATTCAACATTGTGCTAGAAGTTCTAGCCAGAGCAATTAGACAAGACGAACAAATAAAGGGCATCTGCCATCGGCAAAGAGGAAGTTAAAATTTCCCTGTTCGCAGATGATATGATTGTATATGCAGAGAACCCCAAAGAATCTATAAGTAAGTTACTCAAACTGATAGAAGAGTTCAGCAAAGTCTCAGGATACAAGATAAACATAAGTAAATCAGTAGGATTCCTTTATACCAACAACGAGACTGTTAAGGAGGAAATTATCAAATCTATACCATTTGTGATAGCCCCTAAGAAGATAAAGTACCTAGGAATTAATCTAACCAGAGAAACAACAGACCTTTACAAAGAGAACTACAAGCCCTTACTACAAGAAACTAAGAGAGACTTAGATAAATGGAAAAACCTACCCTGCTCATGGATAGGAAGACTTAACATTGTGAAAATGTCTATTTTACCCAAAGCAATTTATTTATATAATGCAATCCCAATACAAGTTCCAGCATCATTTTTTAATGAGATGGAGAAACAAATCACCAATTTTGTTTGGAAAGGGAAGAAGCCCCGGATAAGTAAGGTACTACTAAAGAAGAAGAACACACTGGGAGGCCTCTCATAACCCGACCTTAGAACATACTACACTGCCACAGTGGTCAAAACAGCCTGGTACTGGTACAAGAACAGACAGACTGATCAATGGAACAGAATTGAGACCCCAGAGATGACACCATCTGCCTATGAACAGTTGATATTCGACAAAGGCCCTAAGACATTAAACTGGGGTAAAAACAGCATCTTCAACAAATAGTGCTGGCAAAATTGGTTGTCCATCTGCAATAAACTGAATCAAGATCCATATCTTACACCTTATACAAAAACCAACTCCAACTGGATAAAAGACCTAAATATCAAACCTAAAACGATAAAGCTCATCCAAGAAAAGGTAGGAACAACAATGGAAGTTTTAATACACAATGAGGACAGACTCCAAAATCTGTCAAAGAAACCTCAATCAACAGAAGAGAAAGTAGATAAATGGGAACTATTAAGAATCAAACACTTTTGCTCATCCAAAGACTTTATTAATAGAATTAAAAGAACACCCACAGAGTGGGAAAAAATATTTGGCAACTCTATGTCAGATCGACGTCTGATCTCCATAATCTATAAGATACTACAAAATATCAATAAGAAGAAGATAAACCATCCAATTAAGCGATGGGCAAAGGAGATGGACAGATACTTCACTAAAGAGGAGATCCAGGCAGCCAAAAAACACATGCGGACATGTTCACGATCTTTAGCTATTAAAGAAATTCAAATCAAGACAACAATGAGATACCATCTCACCCCAGCAAGATTGGCCATGATCCAGAAAACACAAAACAACAAATGCTGGAGAGGCTGTGGAGAAAGTGGAACCCTCCTACACTGTTGGTAGGGTTGCAAAATGGTCCAGCCTCTTTGGAAGGCAATCTGGTGCTTCCTTAAAAAAATGGATATTGATATACCATTTGACCCAGTAATTCCACTGCTTGGAATACATCCTACAGATTCAAGGCCTTTCACACAGACGGACACATGCACCAGAATGTTTATCGCCGCACAGTCCACAATAGCAAAAAGGTGGAATCAACCTAGATGCCCAACAATAGAAGAATGGATAGGTAAACTGTGGTACATATACTCAATGGAGCACTACGCAATGATAAAGAATAACTATGATTCCAGGAAACATCTCCTAACCTGGTTTCAACTGGAAGACATTACGTTGAGTGAGAGTAGTCAGCAGCAAAAGGACAAATACTGTATGAGACCTCTAAGATAAGATCTCAAAAACAGACTTGTGTATAGAAGAAAAGACTCTCTGACAGCTGCAACGGAGGGGAGGGAGGGAGGGAGCGCAAGGGGAGGAGGGTTTAGTTTAGGTAGTTACTAGAAATCTAGTTGGGAGAAAGCGGTGACAGCACACATTAGGAACAAGAACAACATTAAGTGGACTTCAGCATAACTTGAGTACTCCTTCCATCTTAACTCAATACTGCAAGGATAGAGTAGCTGGGGCGGGGGGCCGGGGACGATGCTCTTAGGCGAATTCCAGGCCAATTGGCACAACTAGCGTTTTGCTAAGAGAGCTCTCTGCACCCCACATTGGTGAGTGGCGTCTGGGGTCTTAAAAGCTGCCAAGCTGCCATCCGAGGACACAGCAAATGGTCCCAACTCAGCAGGGACGGATGCTCACCGAGGGCCAAAATGGCATGCGGTAAAGACAACCAAGAAGACAGAGAGACCCATAAGAGTGGGTGCCTACATCGACCTGGGACCGGAAGAACCGGATCGTGCCCGGCCACCACCAGTGACAGCCATGACGGAGCTCACAGAGAGGAGCCTCACTGGCAACACAAGAATAAAAAGAGGTGCATCATGAGATCTCCACTAAAAGACCTCAATTGATGGGCCAGCAGTTTTGGGGTTCCTCTGAGAGCATGGCCCCCGGCCCTGATGCTGCCCGTTCCCATAAATTATAACAAAAGTCCACTCTTTGGACAGGAATGGAATGGACTTGGCAATGCAGAGCAACCATATGTTGGAAGCACTTTATGGTTCTATACATCTATAGGATATCATCTTGCTGACCTCTGGCTGGAGGAAGGGGAGTGGACGGAGAGGAGGGGAAAGGAGACTGTTGGGAGGATGAGACATGTATGGAGCAGAGAGGAATAGTGTGCAGTCACCGGACAGGGAGAGCAGTGGAAGCTGCATAGAGGGGGGCATGTAAATTTACATGTGAATGTACATTTTTACTCAGTTATTTTAAATAAAAAAAAAAAAGTATTAAAATCATAAAAAAAAAAAAAAAAGAATACAACAACATATCAAGAAAATAATCCATCCTGACCAAGTGGGATTCATACCAGGGATGCAAGGCTGGTTCAACATCAGAAAAACAATTAATGTGATTAACCACATAAATAACACAAAAGACAAGGATCACCTGATTTTGTCCATTGATGCAGAAAAGGCATTTGATAAAGTCCAACACCCATTCATGCTAAAAACTCTTAGCAAAATGGGCATACATGGGAAATTCCTCGACACAATAAGGGCCATTTATACAAAGCCAATTGCCGACGTCATCCTGAATGGAGAGAGACTGAAAGACTTTCCCTTGAGATCAGGAACTAGACAAGGATGCCCACTCTCACCTCTTCTATTCAACATTGTGCTAGAAGTTTTAGCCAGAGCAATTAGACAAGAACAAGAAATAAAGGGCATCTGCATCAGCAAAGAGGAAGTTAAAATCTACCTGTTCGCAGATGATATGATTGTATACGCAGAGAATCCCAAGGAATCTATAAGTAAACTACTCAAACTGATAGAACAGTACAGCAAAGTCTCAGGATACAAGATAAACATAAGTAAATCAGCAGGATTCCTTTATACCAACAATGAGACTGTTAAGGAAGAAATTATCAAATCAATACAATTTACTATAGCCTCTAAGAAGATAAAGTACCTAGGAATTAATCTAACCAGAGAAACAACAGACCTTTACAAAGAGAACTACAAGCCCTTACTACAAGAAACTAAGAGAGACTTAGATAAATGGAAAAACCTACCCTGCTCATGGATAGGAAGACTTAACATTGTGAAAATGTCTATCTTACCCAAAACAATTTATTTACATAATGCAATCCCAATACAAGTTCCAGCATCATTTTTTAATGAGATGGAGAAACAAATCACCAATTTTGTTTGGAAAGGGAAGAAGCCCCAGTTAAGCAAGGTACTACTAAAGAAGAAGAACACACTGGGAGGCCTCTCATTACCCAACTTTAGAACATATTACACTGCCACAGTGGTCAAAACAGCCTGGTACTGGTATAAGAACAGACAGATCGATCAGTGGAACAGAACTGAGACCCCAGAGATGACACCATATGCCTATGAACAACTGACATTCGACAAAGGCCCTAAGACATTAAACTGGGGTAAAAACAGTATCTTCAACAAATGGTGCTGGCAATATTGGCTATCCATCTCCAAGAAACTGAAACAAGATCCATATCTTACACCTTACACAAAAACCAACTCAACCAACTCCAACTGGATAAAAAACCTAAATATCAAACCTAAAATGATAAAGCTTATCCAAGAAAATGTAGGAACAACAATGGAAGTTTTAATACACAATGAGGACAGACTCCAAAATCTGTCAAACAAACCACAATCATCAGAAGAGAAAATAGATAAACAGAAACTATTAAGAATCAAACACTTTTGCTCATCCAAACACTTTATTAATAGAATTAAAAGAACATCTACAGAATGGGAAAAAATATTTGGCAACTCTATGTCAGACCGACACCTGATCTCCATAATCTATAAGATACTACAAAACATCAACAAGAAGAAGACAAATCATCCAATTAAGCGATGGGCAAAGGAGATGGACAGACATTTCACTGAAAAAAGAGATCCAGGGAGCCAAAAAACACATGCGGACATGTTCGCAATCTTTAGTTATTAAAAAAATTCAATGGATTGCACTTGGCAATGCAGAGTGACCATATATTGGAAGCACTTTATGGTTCTATACATCTATAGGATATCATCTTGCTGATCTCTGGCTGGAGGAAGACGAGTGGATGGAAAGGAGGCTGTTGGAAGGATGAGACATGTATGGAGCAGAGAGGAATAGTGTGCAGTCACCGGACAGGGAGAGCAGTGGAAGCTGCATATAGGTGGGCATGTAAATTTATATGTGAATGTATATTTTAACTCAGTCATGGTAAATAAAAATTTTAAAAAAAAAAATTCAAATCAAGACGACAATGAGATACTATCTCACCCCAACAAGGTTGGCCATGATCCAGAAAACACAAAACAACAAATGCTGGAGAGGCTGTGGAGAAAGTGGAACCCTCCTACACTGTTGGTTGGGTTGCAAAATCGTCCAGCCTCTTTGAAAAGCAATCTGGCGCTTCCTCAAAAAAATGGATATTGATATACCATTTGATCCAGTAATTCTACTACTTAGAATATATCCTACAGAATAAAGGCCTTTCACACCAATTGATACATGCACAAGAATGTTTATTACAGCACAGTCCACGATAGCAAAAAGATGGAATCAACCCAGATGCCCAACAACAGAAGAATGGATAGGTAAACTATGGTATATATACTCAATGGAGCACTACGCAATGATAAAGAACAACGATGACTCCAGAAAACATCTCATGACCTGGTTTCAACTGGAAGACACTATGTTGAGTGAAAGCAGTCAGCGACAAAAGGACAAATATTGTATGAGACCTCTATGATTAGATCTCAAAAACAGACTTGTGTATAGAAGAAAAGACTCTTTGACAGCTGCAAGGGAGGGGAGAGAGGGAGGGAGGAGGGGAGGGTTTAGATTAGACAGTTGCTAGGTATTTGGCTGGGTGAAACTGGTGACAGCACGCATTAGAAAAAAGAACAGTATTAAGTGGACTTAAACATAACATAAGTACTCCCTTCCATCTTAACCCAATATTGCAAGGATAGAGAAGCTGGGGCAGGGGGCGGGAGACCATGCTCTTAGGCGAAAGCGAGGCCAATTGGCACAACTAGTGTTTTCCTAAGAGGGCTCTCTGCACCCCACGTTGGTGAGTGGCATCTGGGGTCTTAAAAGCTGTCAAGCTGCCATCCGAGGGCACAGCAAATGATCCCAACTCAGGAGGAACAGATGCTCACCGAGGACCAAAATGACATGGGGGAAAGACAACCCAGAAGACAAAGAGACCCACAGCAGTGGGTGCCTACATCGACATGGGACCGCAAGAACCGGATGGCGCCTGGTCACCACCAGTGATAGCCACAATGGAGCTCTCTAAGTTGAGTCTCACTGGCAACAGAATAATAAAATGGGGTGCACCCTGAGATCCCCACTAAAAGACCTCAATTGATGGTCCAGTGGTTTCAGGGTTCCCCTGGGAGCATGGCCCCTCGCCCTGATGCTGCCCTTGACCATAAATCATAACGAAGGTCCATGCTTCGGACAGGAATGTACTGGACTTGGCGATGCAGAGTGACCATATATTGGATGTACTTTATGGTTCTATACATCTATAGGATGTCATCCTGCTGACCTCTGGCTGGAGGAAGAAGAGTGGGTGAAGAGGAGGGAAAAAAGAGACTGTTGGGAGAATGAGACATGTATGGAGCAGAGAGGAACAGTGTGCTGTCACCGGGCAGGGAGAGCAGTGGAAGCTGCTATAGGTGGGTATGTAAATTTATACGGGAATGTACATTTTCACTCAGTTATATTAAATAAAAAATTTAAAAAAATAAAATAAACTAAAAAAAAAAAAAAAACAATTAGAAATCCAAAGGATAAACATCAGAAACGGACAGTGCCATAAAAGGGATGTAGAGCAGGTTTGAAATGATGCAACAAAGGATCACTCAAATGGAACATAAACACTTAGATATATCTCTGTTTGAGGAAAAATCAGGAAAAAAGAACAAAGAAAATTGAAGAAACCCTGAGAATTACGTTGGATACAATCAAAAGCAAAAATCTGTGACTGACTGGAGTTCCAGAACAGGGGGAGAAAATGGAAAATACAGCAAGGATCATTGAAGAGTTCCCTAATATCATGAAAGATACAAAGCTGACCACCCAAGAAGCTCTGTGAACCCTATAAAGGACAGACTCTAAAAGAAAATTACCAAGGTATATTATAAATTACACTCACTAAAACCAGACACAGAGAAAAAGTTCTGAGAGCAACTCAAAAAACCTAAAAGTCACAGAGGAGAAATAAAAAGACATGCCCTGATTATTTGTCAGAAACCAGGCAGGACATAAGGCAATGGGCTGATATACATAAAACCTTGAAAGAAAAAAATGCCAACAGAAAATAATACATCCTGCAAAATTCTCATTCAAATATGACTGAAATTAGGACATTTCCAGGTAAACAGAAATTAAGGGAACATGTAAAAACCAAACCAAACTTACAATAATCACTTAAGGGAGTCCTTTGGTCTGAGAACAAACAATATGTTAGATCACAGCCTGAATCTAGGATGCAAGACTGTACCAGCTAGATGGAAATAAACTCTCAAAGATTATACAAAACTAAAAAAATTACAAAGAACCAGAGATACCAATCTGTAAACGACAACAGTCCTAGAACAACAGAACAGAAAAGATACCATGCAGATACACAACTTCTAATGAAGTTGAGGCACTACCAAGTAACAACAGATCGGTTCAAACCCAAGCCTGGGGTAAATTTTAAAGCAATCACCAAGAAGGTTAATAAAGATACCCATCAAAATATAGAATGAAAACATAAAGTCTCAATAAAAAAAACAAAATCTACAAAAATAAATGATATAGAAACCCACAAACTAAAGAAATTCAGTAGAGGAGAATAAAAGGAACAAAGAAAATGTTAGCACCACAAAATAAATAAATAAATAAAAGCACTATATAAAACAGCAGCAATAATATGCAGTATACAAGACACATACCCTAGAAATAGACACCTACTACTAGTATAACAGATATTAATGACCACTGAAACAGAATGGAGAACCCAAATGAAATCCATCCACAGAGTCACCTGTTTTTTGACAGGGACTTAAAGTCCATCAAACGGGAAAAGCAGTCTTTTTAGCAGATGGTACTGGCAAAACTGGATGTCATCTCACAGCATGGAGCAAACTGGAGGGCATTCCACTGAATGAAATGAGTCAATCACAGAGGGGCAGCTGTTGAAAGAGATTACTATAAAAATGAAAAAGGTTTACACACAGACAGAAAGAATCTGATAATTATTAGCAGAGAGGGGAGGAGTGGGGATGGGAGGGAAAAATAAAGAAAAGCACACTTGGCATTTCTCAAGCTGAAAGAACTAAAGAAAAAATTCAAGCCTCAAGTTGCAATAATGAAGGAATCTATGGGGAAAACATTAAATGAAACAGGAAGCATAAAAAGGTAATGAGAAGATGGAAGAAATACACAGAGTCATTACACCAAAAAGAATTGTTCCACGTCCAACCATTTCAAGAAGGAGCACATGATCAGGACTCAAAGGTACTGAAGAAAGAAGTCCAAGCTGCACTGAAGTCCCTGGTAAAAAACAAGGCTCCAGGAATTGATGGAATATCAATTGGGATGTTTCAACAAATGAACACAGCACTGGTGTCCAACTGTCTATGCCAAGGAATTTGGAACTACCTGGCCAAGTGACTAGAAGAGCTCCATATTTATGCATATTCCCAAGAAAGGCGATCTAACTGAGTGCAGAAATTACTGAACAGTATCATTAACATCACACATAAGAAATATTTTGCTGGCAATCAATCAAAATGGGCTACATCAGTATACTCACAGGGAATTGCCAGAAATTTAGGCAGGATTCAGAAGAGCATGTAGAACCAGGGATATCACTGCTACATCAAATGGAACTTAGCCGAAAGTAAACAATACTATCAAGATATTTACCTATGTTTTACTGACTATGCAAAGGCATTCCACTACATAGGTCATAACAAATATTGGATAACATTGCAGAAAATGGGAATTCCAGAACACTTAATTGGACTCAGGAAGAATCCATACATGGATCAAGACTCACTGGAATAGAACAAGGGGACACTCTATAGTTTAAAGTCAGGAAAAGTGTGTCAGTCAGCATTGTATCCTTTCACCATACCTACTCAATCTGTATGCCAAGCAAATAATCCAAGAAGCTGGACTGTATAAAGAAGAATGAGGCATCAGGATTGGAGGAAGATTCATTAACAACCTGCGCTGACACAACCTTGACTGTTGAAAGTGATGACGACTTGAAGCACTTACTGATGAATATCAAAAACCACAGCCTTCAATATGGATTAGACCTCAACTTCGAGAAAACAAAATTCCTCACAAATGGACCAATAAGAAACATAATGATAAATGGAGAAAAGATTGAAGTTGTTAATGATTTCATTTTACTTGGGTCCATAATCAACATCCATGGAAACAGCAGTCAAGAAACTAAAAGATGCAGTGCATGGAGCAAATCTACTGCAAAAGACCTCTTGAAAGTGTTGTAAAGCAAAGATGTCACCTTGAAGACTAACATGCACCTGACCCAAGCCACAGTACTTTCAAGTGTATCTAATTCATGCAAAAGCAGACAATGAGTAAGAAAGACAAAAGAGGAATTGATGCTTTTGAATTACGGCACTGGAGAAGGATAATGAACTGCCAAAAAAATAAATCAGCCTTGGGAGAAGTATAATCATAGTGTTCCTCAGAAGCAATGGTGGCAAGACTGTGTCTTACATACTTTGGCCATGTTGTCAAGAGGGGTCAGTCGACTCCTGGAGAAGGACACCATGCTTGGTAGAGTGGAAGGTTAGCAAAAAAGTGGAAAACCTTTGATGAGATAGACTGACACAGTGTCTACAACAGGCTCAAGCGTGACAACAATTGCAGGCATGGCGGAGGACCAGGTAATGTTTCATTCTGTCATACACAGAGTTGCTATGAATTAGAACCAACTCAACAGCACCTAACAACAACAACAACAACAACAATAACATGGGCCAGGAAACCCATCATACCATTTCCTGACGGTTTCCTGGTTCTACAGCCTCTGCTGCTGCCATTTCTCTGCCACTGCTTCCTGCTGTCTCCAGTGTTACAGTTGTCTTTCGCTCTCTGTCTCTTGGGTGCGAAAGGTTCTCAGCGTAGGGATCCTGGTTCCCAAAGGACACACTCCACTCTTAACTCTTCTTTCTTGGTGGCAGAGAGGTCTCCCTCTTTCTGTTGGCTTCTCTCTCCTTTTATCTTCTATAAGATAAAAGGTGTGGCTCAAATAAGGACATAAGGGTGGTGGCTGGCAAGTCACAACCTCTAAAAAAGGTGGTAACTCAAGATACACCCCATTCCAATCCTGCCTCTTTAACACTACAGACAACTCACTCCCAAACAGGTCCATAACCACGGGCATAGAGACTAGAATTTAGAACAGAAAACCAAAATGAAGTACAATTATATCAGATCACAAGATGGAGGATGACTACATCATTATTTGACTGCCAGATTACATCATTACATAACTGCCAAACCACTGAAAATCATGGCCCAGCCAAGCTGACACACAACATTAACCATCACAGTTTCCACATAACTTATTTATACACTAAACCAAACCAAACAATAAAATAAAAACCCACTGCCATTGAGTTGGAAACCCTGGTGCCATACTGGTTAAGTGCTAGAGCTGTTAACCAAAAGGTTGGCAGTTCAAATCTGCCATGCACTCCTTGGAAATTCTATAGGGCAGTTCTGTTCTGTCCTATAAGGTTGCTATGAGTCAGAATCAACTCGACAGTAGTGGGTTTGGTTTTTGGTTTTTGGTTTCTGACTCACAGCAACCCTACAGGACAGAGAAGAACTGTCCCACACAGTTTTCAAGGAGCATGTAGTGGATTCAAAATGCCAACCTTCTGGTTAAGAGCTATAGCTCTTTAACTACCATGCTACCAGGGTTTCCATATAAAAAGCTAGAAGGAAAAAACAGAAAACAGAACCACAACTGGTAATCTAAAACCCATGGCTGTAAAGTTGAATTCTCACTCACAGTTACTCTATAGAACAGAGCAGAACTGCCCCATGGGGTTTCCAAGGCTATAACCTTCCCGGGAGCAGCCTGCCATCCTCCTACCAAGTGACCTAATGGCTTTGAACCACTAACCTTTTGGTTAGCAGTTGAGTGCATAGCCACTGTACCATCAGGTTCCTATTGGTAATCTAGATAATAAAAAATTAACTCTCTATAAAATATGTAAGAAAACAGAGAAAGATACAGAGAAAATAAACTAAGAGATTAATTTCACCAGATAATTAGAATATAAGAAACAAAGGATAATTTGAAACAGAATATACAATAAACTAGAAGCCCTGTGAACATCAACCATTTAATGACACAGATGCCATAGCATATTAGATATGTACAAGAAGCTCTGTAAGTGGCAAGTAAGATAAACACAAAGAAAACACCTCTAGGGATATTTCCATTAAAGCACTGAAAACGAAAAACAAGAGAGAATCTTCAAAGCAATCAGAATTATGGGAGAGCACATTACCTGCAAAGGAACAATAATAAAAATGACAATGGACTTTTGAGAAATTAAAGACATTAGAAGATAGCGGGAAATCTCCTAAGTACTAGGGTAAACAAACAAAAACCATTGGTAATGAAGAATTTTCTATCAGTGCTATAGCCTTCAAAAAGGAAGGCAAAGGGAAACATACACACACACACATAGAATTTGTTGCCAGATGACCCACAGTGAAACAAATACTAAAGGGCATCTTTCACATAAAAAGAAAATTATCTAAGACTGAACACAGAAATGAACGAAGGAATAAAGAACAAAAAGGATGCAGTATAAAGATATAAATATTAAGTATAAAAACAAAAGTAAAAAGCTTTACGGCATTTAAAACATGGAGAATTGAAATGCATAAGAACAATAATAATACACTAAAATCCATGAGAACAATAATGGTGTTAAAGTGCCGCAGAGTTCTAACGCAGTGGGGAAGTTAATAAAAGCAGTACTTTACACTGGATGAGGATGTACACTATAGCCTAGGACAAGCACTAAAAGAAGCTAATATGAGAAAACGCAATCCTTAAAAATATCTGACTAATCCAAAAGCAAGCAAGAAAGAAGATAAAACAGAAAACAAACAGGCTGGTTAATTTTAACACAACTATATCAGAAGTCGCATTTTCCAATTGAACTCTATCAAACTGAATGAAAAACAAAAGCCAACTATACCCTGCTAGCCAGCAACACAACTTAAATAAGAATACTAGAAAAGTCTGCAAGTAAAAAGGGTTGTTGTTGCCAGGTGCCACTGATTCAGTTTTGACTCACAGCAACTCCACGTGACACAGAAGAACTGCCCATAGGGTTTTCTGGACTGTAAACCTTTATGGGAGCAGATCACCAAGTCTTTCACCCCCGGAGCCACTGGGTGGGTCTGAACCACCAATCTTTCAATTAAAAGCTGAGCACTTGACCACTGCACTACCAGGGCTCCTTAAGAAAAAGGGTAAATACTAACCAACACTAACCGAAATAAGGCTGGTGTGTGTATACTAACACCAGGTGAAACAAACTGTAGGGCAAGAAATATCAAAGATGTTCTCATCATGATAAAGGGTGTCAATGACAAGTAAGACAGAGGTTTAAAATATATCAAAACAGAAAGGGGAAATAGACAAGTCTGCAATCACAGTGAGTGACTAATACCTGTTTCAGGGTTGATAACAGCAACAAAACAAGAAAAGAGTAAGTCTGTAAGCTGAAGAGCACACTGAGCAGGCAACCTTAATTAACTGAAATATTTAGTATACTTCACCCCAAAATGACAAAATATGCAGCTTTGAACAGCACATGCATCATTTACCAAAACTGTCCATATACTGAAACCATACAGCAAACCTCAACAAGTTTCAAAAAACTAAAATCACTCAGAGTATGCATCTGACCACAGTGGAAGTAAGTTAGAAATAAAAAGCAAACAAAAAAGTTAACTAGAAAATACCCAACTATTTAGAAATTAAGCAATACACTTTTAAATAATCCGTGGGTCAAAAAGAAATGTCAGTGGGAATTAGAAAGTAATTACATAAAATAAACAAAAATTTGAGATATGAACTTACACTTCAGACAATAAAGGAGTAACTGGTCCTGAGCTAGCCCTATGAAATGATTTTTTAAATGGTTACAAATTCTTTGACTCTTTTCCTAACAAGAGCTGGGGTCTCGGTTCCCTGCCCTTGAATCTGGATGATCTTGTAACTTCTTCAACCAATACGGTATAGCAAAACAGACTTATGTGACCACTGAAACAGACTCACCGCATGAGTCAACACCAAGTCTGCCTTATGCTTTGGGCACTGCGTGTGAAGCCCCGAGCCATCATGTAAAATGTCTGCCCAGCCTGAGGCTGCCACGCTGCTGTACGGAAGCCCAGGCCATGTGGAGTGACACGTGTACACTCCAGCAAACAAAGCCGGCTGAGTTCTCAACACATGACTATTAACAGTCAGCCATGTAAGTCAATATGGATGTGCAGCAGAGTCAAGGCAGTGAAATCAGTGCAACTGCATAAAAGACCCCAAAGGAAAATATCTCAATCATTGCCTTCCAGAACTCCTGACTCACAAAAGCATGAGCAAAAGCATGAGCAACTTACAATATAGTATCTATTGTAAGTTGCAAAGTTTTAGGAGTAATTTGTTATACAGCAATAGTAACTGGTGCAGTCTCCCTTTGTAAATATAATACTGGACAAAATATATGAGTTAAGTGTTTTTAGGTATTGCCCAACAGACAGCACAAGCGTACGATTCCCGAAAGGAAAAAAATCACACGGTGAGTCCCCCAGTCATCTCGCAAAGCACCACTAAACTGAGGAAACAGAAACGTGAGTTTGGGGCAGCTAAAATGACTAAAATTTAGGAGCTTGGCATAAAAGAGAAGGAACTTGTACAAAGAAGGAAGTGGGCCCTGAAGTCTGAGTGGTGGATGCTGCAAGTCTGTAGCTACAGGCTTGGCTGTACCTGCACAGGGTGACACTAACTTACACTTACAGAACAGTAGCAGTTACTGGGTTGAGAATCATCCATAGTTACTAGAAGTCCAGCATACCAGGGGAAAATGGGGGCTTTGGCGTTGCCAGAGTAGAAAGATTTCATTAGCACCTTATATCACACTTCTACCATCCAGCGAGACGACAGAAAGGCTGTCCTGTAAGAGTAAGAACCACTCCGTAAAGTAAGACTCATTTTAGATAACCCTACTGTCCACTAGAGTTTCTAAGGCCGTAAATCTTTATGCAAGCAGACTGCCACATCTTTCTTCCACAGTGCAGCTGGTGGCTTCAAATCATCAACCTTCTGGTTAGAAGCTGAGTGCCTAACCACTGCACTATCAGGCTTCCTGGACACGCCCCCAGGCTGCCCAGCAAAGCCTGCCACATGACACTGTCTCCTTTCTTCCAGTTTTTAGTACCATTTCCCTTTAAGCCTTCACTCATCATCTTCATGGATAATAGTCTGCTCAAGGTCCTTCCAGTTTCCACTTGAGCTCTAAAGGCCACAACTTAACTTTTTATTGTGGCAGTATCCCACGTACCACACACCTATTTTAATTATTACTGCTGTGTCATATACCACCACAAACTTAGTGAATTCAAACAACATTCATTTCTTATCTCTCACTTTCTGTTGGTTCCACTGGCTATCTAACATCTAGCCCATGCAGGGTTAGGTTCTTCTTATGTATGGGTCGTACTTTCCTGATTTGTGTTATGTCTAATGATTCTTCATTAAATAATAGACTTTGTGAATAATACATCTGTAGAGACTTAGCATTCTGTTATCTTCTGAAAAGTGTTCAATTACTGTTCGATCACTGTGAACTTGTGCAGCTTTGGTTTTATGCTGTTTTTAAACATGAATCAGTGAAAAGCCCCAAATGTTACCCAAACCTAACTGGCAGGAGTCCCTGGGTGGCACAAGCAGTTAAGCTGGTGGTTACTAACCAAAAGTTTGGCAGTTTGAACCCACTCAGACTGCCTCAGAAGAAAGGCCTGGTGATCTGGTTCTGAAAGGTCACAGCCATGAAAGCTTCTGGAGTAAATTTCTCCTCTTCAACACATGAGGTTGCCATGAGTCAGAATCAACTTGATGTCAACTGGACAGTTTTCTGTTTTTGTTTTTTAACCTCTAAATTCTGTCTCCCTGAAGATGTTATGGAAACCCTGGCAGCATAATGATTAAGAGCTACAGCTGCCAGCCACAAAGGTCTGCAGTTCAGATTCACTAGACAGTCCACAGAAACTCTATGGAGCAGTTCTACTCTATCCTATAGGGTCACTATGTGTCAAAACAGACTCGCCAGCAAAGGGTTTGGTGTTTTGGGCTTGAAGACATTTTAAGGGCTTGGTTTTATGGGGTTCTACTCTGCCACATGACGATCAAAGTAACTCAACACTATTCAGAAGAAGTTAACAGAATGCTAAGTCTCTACAATGGATTATTCACAAGTCCATTATGAATGAAAAATCATTAGACATACAAAGAAATACAAAAGTATGACCCATACTCAAGACAAAATTTAGCTAAGGAAAACTAAACCCTGTATGGCCTAGATATTAGACTGCCAGCTGAACCCTCCCTGAATTGTTTACCCCCACAAACTGTGAGAGATAACAAAATAAAATGTTGTTTAAAACACCTAAATTTGGGAGTGATATATGACAGAATAATAGTAATTGAAACAAAAATTTGGTGCCTGGGCTACTGCCACAATGAGAAACTAAACTGTTAAACCAATGAAACAGAATTGAGAATCCAGGCTTAAATTCATCTACCTATCATCAGCTGATCCTTGTCAAAGGTACCATGTCCAGTCTCTTTAACAAATGGCCCAGGTAAAACTGGATGGCCATTTATAAAAAACAAACAGGACTCACACCTCACATCTTACACAAAAATTCAAAGTGGATCAAAGACCTAAATATAAAACCTAAAACTAAAAACAAAACAAAACAAACTGCTATCAAGTCAATTCTGACTCATAGCGACCATACAGGTCAGAGTAGAACTGCTCCACAGAGTTTCCAAGGAGCAACTGGAAGATCTGAACTGCTGACTTTTTTGGTTAGCAGACGTAGCACTTAATCACTATGTCACCTGGGCTTCCTGATATACACTAAGGGCCCTAATATACAACATAAATAGGATACAAACCATAACCAACAGTGTATGAACACTGAAAGAGAAGCTCCTAAAAATTAAACATTTATGCTCATCAAAAGACTCCACCAAAAGAATGAAAAGAGAATCTACATAATGGAAAAAATTTTGGGCTACCACATATCTGACACGGATCTAATCTCTAAAATCTACAAGGTACTGCCATACCTCAACAACTAAAAGGCAAATAATCCAATTAAAAATGGGCAAAGGACTAACAGGGAACATAATGTACAGCCTCTGGCATAGCAAGAGAAAAAGGGGAGTGCAGATTTAGAATTCTATTAAAAGACCAGACTTCATGGTCTAACATCCTGGGATCCCTGAGAACATGGCCCCTGGACTTGTTGCTGGCCCAGAGCTGAAACCAGTACATAAGCCAACTCTTCAGACAAAAAACTAAACTAGACTGTAAGACACAGAGTGAGGCAGGTGGAGTGAGTACTTCCTGGCTTAAATACACACGAGACTGTCCAAACAGCTCCTCTCTAGAGGGGAGAAAGGAGGGTGGCAAGGAGGGCACACGTGTTGGTTGAATGAAGACTGGAAGTACACAGTGGAAAGTAGCAGTGTGCTGTCACAGGGGCTACAGAGCACACAGAGTGACAAAGAGGCGTGTGTTTGGGGTTTATATGGTAAATTGAACTGGACTGTAAACTTTCACTTAATCACAATTAAAAAAAAAAATGGGCAAAGGATGTGAACAGGTACTTCACCAAAGAATACACTCAGGCTTCTAAGAGACACGTGATCATCAACCATCTGAGAAATTTAAACTGAAACTACAATTAGATACCATCTCACCCCATTACTGGCACCAAACAAAAAACAAAAAATAGAGAGACTGCAGGGAGACTGGAACTCTATAAGAGTGTATAACACTTCTGGAGTGTATAACTCTATAAGAGTGTATAACACAGCAGTGTATAACACTGCTGGAGGAAAGTAAAATGGTACAACCACTATGGAAAAACACTACGGCACTGCCTTAAGAAGCTAGAAATATAAATGCCATATGATCCAGCAATCCTACTTCTAGGAATATATCTTAGCGAAATAAGAGCCATCACATGAACAGACATATGCACATCCATGTGTGTGGCTTAATTATTTACAATAGAAAAAGATGGAAATAACCTTAGCACCCATCACCAGATAAATGGATACACAACAAATAATGGTACATACACACAATGAACTACTCCATAACAATAAACAACAATGATGAATCTGTGAAGTATCTCACAACATGAGGGAATGTATAGGGCATCATGCTGAGTGAAATAAGTCAGTCACAAAAATGCAAATATTGTATGAGATCACTATTATAAAAACTCAAGAAAAGGTCTACACACAGAAAGAAACAATCATTGATGGTTATATGAGAGGAGAGGGTTGGGAATGGGAACCAGGTTAAGTGTTAACTTTAGTGAAGGGAAAGACAGAACAAAACACACAGGAAGTCAGTACAACTTCATCAAGGCAAATACACAGAAGCTCCACAGACATATTCAAACACCCTGAGGGACTTGAGTTACCGGGGCTGAGGGCTGGGAACCATGGTCATGGGGGATGGTCATCCAGGTCAACTGGTGTCTTTTGGCTGGGTTCTCTAGAGAAGCAGAAACAGCAAAGTGTATAAATATAGAGAGAGATTTGTAACAAAGAAATGGATAATGCATTTGCAAAGGCTAGAACATCCCGAGTCCATGGATCAAAACAGCAGCTTCTCTTGATTCACACAGCAATAGAGGCTGGCAAACCCAAGACTGGCAAGTTACAGCAGGAGCCCTGCTGTCAGGCTGTGAAAACTGACAAGATCTGCAAATAAGCTGAAAACTCAAGTCCCAAGACTCAGAGGTCAAAACAACAGCAGGCAGCCACAGGATTCAAAGTGAGCCATAAAGCTAGCATATCTGCTTATATTTGGATGTAGGCCCCAATCCCAAGACGACTCCCTTTCAGCTGACAGGCTACTCACAGCAGATGCTATCATGGCAGCAATCACATGTAAACACTGAGAATCACAGCCCAGTCAAGCTGACACACAATCTTAACCATCAGCATTGACATGACAAAGTTCATAAAGAAAATGTTCTACATCTAACTTTGGTGAGTAGTGTCTAGGATCTTAAAAGCTTGTGAGCAGCCATCTAAGATAAATCCACTGGTCCCACCCCATTTGGAGCAAAGGAGAGTCAAGAAAACAAAAGACACAGGGAAGGATCTGTCCAAAAGACTAACGTACCACAAGAACCAAAGTCTCCACCAGCCTGGATGAACTAGATGGTGCCCAACCACTGACAGAATCACAATAAACGGTCCCTGACAAGCAAGAAAATATGTAGAAGAAAATTCAAGTTCATGGGGAAAAAAAAAAAGACCAGACTTACTGGTCTGACACAGGGTGGAAGAATCCTTGAGATTACAGCCCCAGACACCCTTTTACCTCAGAACTGAAGTCACTACCAAAGTTCATCCTTCAGCCAAAGATGAGACAGGTCTATAAAACAAATAACACACCTAAGAATGTGCTTCTCATCCGAGGGTACAGCAAATGGTCCCAACTCAGCAGGAACAGATAATCACCTAGGACAAGAACGACATGAGGAAAAGAGAACCCCAAAGACAGAGCCACGTGAGTGGGTCTCTACATCAACTCATGACCAGAAGAACCAGATGGTGCCCGGCCACCACCAGTGACAGTCAAGATGGAGCTCACAAAGTTGAGTCTCACTGGCAACAATAAATAGGGGTGCACCCTGAGATCTCCACTAAAAGACCACAATTGATGGTCTGGGGGCTTCAGGGCTCCCCTGGGAACATGGCCCCTGGCCCTGATGCTGACCCTGTCCATGAATCATAATGAAGGTCAACTTTTTGGACAGCAATGGATTGGACTTGGTGATGCAGAGTGACCGTATCATGTGGGAGTTTTATGGTTCTATGCATCTATAGGATGTCACCCTGCTGACCTCTTGCTGGAGGAAGGGGAGTGGGTGGAGAGGACGGGATAGGATACTGTTGGGAGAATAGGACATGTATGGAGTAGAGAAAAGGGGAGTGCTGTCACCGGGCAGCAAGAGCAGTGAGAGCTGCATACAGGTGAGCATGTGAATTTATATGGGAATGTACATTTTCATTCAATCATAATAAAATAAAAAGAAAATGTGCTTCTTAGTTCAATCATATATATGAGTCCCAAAAGGTAACACTTGCCCCAAAGCAAAGACAAGAAAGCAGGAAGAGACCAAAAAAAAAAACAGACACAACAGGGCACTGTGGAATGGAAAGCAAGTGTTGACATATTATGGGGATGGCAACCAATGTCACAGATCAATTTGCTAAGAGGCTAATTTTCTCTGTAATATTTCATTGAAAGCACACAAAAAGAATAAATACAACAAGGTGCTACTAAAAATAAAAAGAAATTAAACTATGGCATTGTATTTGGGATCAAAGAGCAAGTGGAAACTGAAAAGACCTTAAGAAGACTGTTATTGGTGAAGATTATCAGTGAAGGCTTAACACAAAATGTTACTGCTAAGTGGAGAGAAGGAGATACTATAATGTGGCATAAAGTTTAGCAATCTCATCACTTGCAGTAAAACAGAGCTCAAATCCTTAAGATCTCAGTAAATGCTTAAGTGCCTTACAGACTTTCTCAGACAGACTAAAGGTCTTTCTGAAGATCTTAAAGATATGACAACTAGAAAAAAGATCACCTCAAGGAGATTTGAAGGGTGTCTAAGCAGATTACATATTGGTACGTAAATTTATATAGTAGTCTATCACCTTACTGAAAAAGACAGAAACAGTACAAAATGAAAAAAAAGAGTTTGGACCTTCATACTACTATGTCAGCCAGCAGACTGAGAACACTACTCAGCTATTACTCAGAGGGCAGAACTAGGAGCCCAGAGGACAGAGCCAAAAGTCATGAAGAATCTGTCCCAATGAGCAATACTGAACTCTAATCAAGGAACTGAGAAATGTGCTCAGCTAAGAATTTCAAAATTGCTATGGACCAATGACTGCTGTGTGCTTCTAATCCTCTCCTACAACCATACCTTCTGAATAGGAGTGACAATCTTACATTTGTATCAATCTTTCATGCTTGTGAGGTAGGAAGGACAGATAACTTGCCTTTTTAGTCCATAAAGGTCTTTAGATCAAGAAACACTATATTTAGAGACTAAACCCAAGGAAGTATACCTGAAAGCCACATCTACACACGGACCTGACTTAGATGACAAGATCTTGAACTCTGTAGCTGACCTGTAATAGAATTAGACTTTGGGAGTTTGGGGAGGAGGTTTACTTGTATTTAGCATGTGAGAGGGATAAGAACTGCTATGACTAGAGGGTGAAACGAGACATGTTAGATTTTTTCAAAGGGAAATATGAAAGTATCTCCGATATCACAAGTTTTTCTGGAGTATGACCTTGACAATCCTCCCACTGAGAAGTGGATTCCAATTTCTTTCCCTTAAATCTCCATGGGCTTGTGACTTGCTTTGTGACCTGCTTGTGACCAAAAGAATGAGGCACAAATGTCACTGTGTGACTTCTAAGGCTAGATGACAAAAGGTAATGCAGTGTTCATTTTATGCTATTTTAAGCACAGCCACTATCTGACAGTAACACCGTGGGAGACCAATAAGTCTAAACCAGTTAAAACAGTAAATAAATGTAAAAGGACAGAAATCAATGGCAACATGCCATGTTCACGGAACAGAAGACTCGATAATGTTATGATATCCATTCTCCCTGCATTGATCCAGAGGTTTTTCATGTCACATTCAAGCCCTGGGATTGTGTATGGGGTGCTGCTTCTGTGTTAAGTGAAAGTTTACAGTTCAAGTTAGTTTCTCATACAAATTTATACACCCATTGGTACATGACCCTAGTTGCTTTACCTTCAGTGTAACAGCGTATACCTCCTCTTCATCCCATATTTCCTGTGTCTGCCCAACCAGCTCCCATCCCGTTCCACCCTGACATCTCACCTCTGGACAGGAGCTCCCCATTTACTCTCCTGTGTCTACCTGAGCCAAGAAGCACACTCTTCATCAGTATCATTTTATGTCTTGTAGTCCAGTCTAATCCTTGTTTGAATGGTTGGCTTCTGCAATGGTTTTACTTCTGGGTTAACAGAGACCAGGGTCCATGTAGTCTAGAAGAACCCATTCAGTCTCAGTCAAACCATCAAATCTGGTCTTTTTACATGAATTTGAGTTCCACACCCCACTTTTCCCTTATCACATACTCTGTTGTGCTTCCTGTCAGGGAAGTCTTGGTAGGAAAACTCCAGGATTTTAAAAAACAGAAACGGACAAGCTATGTCTAAAATTTTTATAAAAATGCAAAGGTCCAAGAATAACCAAAATAACTGTCAGAAAGAATACAAAGTTGGAGATGAATACCTGATTCAAGCTGTACTAAATTCTTGTATTACATAGACACAGAAATCAATGGAACAGAGTGCAGAAATAGACCATCATTTATGTTCAAATGATTTTTTTACAAAGGTACCAAAGTAATTCAGTAAGGAAAGGACAATCTTTTCAATCTATCCATTTGCAATAGACATCCAGAGAAAAAACAATAAAGCTTAACCCTCACCTCACTCCACTCCATATGCAAATATTAATTCAAAATGGATCAAGGACTTACATATAAAATTTAACACTAATTTCAATTAGAAAACACAGTAAAAAAAATTGTAACCATGGATAGGCAAAGATTTCTTGGGTAAGACACAAAAAAGCTCAAACAACAAAGGAAAAACTGACAAAATGCACTGCACCAAAATTTAAAACTCCAGCTTTTCAAAAGATACTCGTAAGAAAAAGAAAGAGCTGGTGGTTACAAGGGCCAGAAGGGAGGAAGAGGGGAGTCCACTAACTAGACAGTAGACAAGAATCATCTTAGGTGAAAGAAAGGACAACACATGGTACGGGAAAAGTCAGCACAAGGAGACTTAGCCAAAAGCTATTTTCTAAATACAACCAAACACTCTGAGGGACAGAGTGGCTGGGGTGTGGGGACCATGTTTTCAGAGGACATTTAGGTCAACTGGCATAATAAGGCTTACTAGAAAGATGTTCTGCATTCCATTTTGGTGAGTGGCATCTGGGGTCTTAAAAGCTTGTGAGTGGCCACTTAGGACACATCAATTGGTCCCAACTAACCTGGAGCAAAGGTGAATGAAGAATATCAAAGATACATGGAAAACATTAGCCCAAAAGACAAATGGGCCACATAAATTAGAGACTCCATCAGGCTGGGACCAGTAGAGCTAGGTGTCCAGCTACCATCAAAGACCACTTTGACAGGGAATACACAAGAGTCCTTAACAGAGAGGGAGAAAAGTATAAAGCAGAATTTAAATGCATGTTAAAAACAAACAAACAAACAAACAAAACCCCACCAGATGTAACGGTCTCACAGAGACTAGATGCTGACAGCAGCAACTGGATGCTCTGCTAACCCCGAACTGAAACTATTTTCAAAGCCCACTCTCCAGACAAAGATTACACTGGACTATATAACAACGTAATACCTGTGAAGAGTGTGCTTCACAGTAGAAGCAGACTCACAAGACAAAACAGGCAGCTCCAGTATGAAGGAAAGATGAAAAGGTAGGAAGGGACATGAGCTACTGGAAAGGATATGGGAATCCGGACAGACAGGAAGAATGTGCTGTCACATACAGATGACAACTAACAACCCAGAACAATACATGTATAAATTTGGGTGTGAGAAATTAACTTGAGCTGTAAACTTTTACCTAATGCACAATTAAAAAAAGAAAAAAGAAAAACCCCAAATAGTGGCTTTAACAAAAAAAAAAAAAGGCATAGTCTTAGAAAAAACATTAGCAATACATATACCTAACGAGATTTGTATCTACAACATAAAAAGAAACTGTTACAACTCAATAAGACAAACAACCCAATAAAAAAGAACAACAGGGGAAGACAAATACTCCTCTCTCTTTCTCTCACACACAAGACATACACGTAGCCAATGAACACACGAAAATATATGCTCAGTATTATTAGTAAATAAATGACTTGTAAACACAACTATATATCTTTTCAACTCATCTGATGTTTTAGTCATGTGCTACATACAAGTTTAATTTTGACCCTGCTCAGCATCACGATAGATTTCTGGCCATCTCTGCAAGTACAGGCAAGAATTACTGAGTTCTCAGCAAACCAGCCACAAAACTGGAACTTCCGAGCTAAATGTATAAAGAAGAAAAACTAAGGCTGGTACTGTGAAGAATTCCAGTGTAATTTCTGAATAACACATAAAACTATAATGAAATGCCAATCCACACCACTAGAAAGACTAAAATTAAAGACTAACCATACGAAGCACTAGCAAGAATGTGGGGCACCTGGAACTTGCGCAGTGTGCTGGCAAGACTATAAACTGGTACAGTTACTTTGGAAAACATTTTGGCAGTTTCTTATAAAGTTAAACATACACCTACCACATGACCCTCCAATTCATTTGTGGGTATTTTATCCAAGAGTTAATGAAAAAGTAGGTCACGTGTTGTTAGGTGACATCGAATCAGTGTCAACTCACAGCGACCCTAGACACAACAGAACAGAACACTGTGTGGTCTGGCACCATGCCCACACTTGTTTTTATGCTTAAGCCCACTGTTGTTATATATTCATGCAACTGGAAAACTACTCAGAAATAAAAAGAAACACACTACAGGTACATGGAAAAACGCAGATGAACCTCATAGGAAGTATACGAGAGAAGAAGTCAAACACAAAAGTGTATGTGTTGTACGATTCCATTTATCAGAAATTCTGGAACAGGTAAAACTATGATAGAAATCAGTGCAGTAGTTACCTGGCTGTTGACACAGCCACGGTGTCAATCCATCTTGTTGAGGATCTTTCTCTTTTTCGCTGACCCTCCACTCCGCCAAGCGTACTATCATTCTCCAGAGACTGATTCCTCCTGACAATATGTCCGATGTAAGTCAGATGCAGTCTCGCCCTCTTGTGCTTCCACAAGGAGCACTCTGGTTGTACTTTTTCTAAACAGATCTGTGTGTTCTTTTTGGCAGTCCATAGTACATTCAATATTCTCCAACACCACAATTCAAAGGCATCAGTTCTTCTGTTTCCCTTATTCAGTGTCCAGCTTTCACATGCACATGATGCAACTGACAATACTGTCCCTTGGGCCAAGCCCACTTTAGTCCTCACGGTGACATCTTTACTTTTTGACACTTTTAAGAGGTCCTTCGTGGCAGACTTTCCCAATGCAATGCATCTTTTGATTTCTTGACTGCTGTTTCCATGGGCATAGGTCACATTTGTCTAGCTAAAACACAAAAACTTTATAGCAATGTTCAGAGCACTTTTATTCATAAGAATCAAATGTTCATCAACAGGTAAATGGATAAACAAGTTGTTGTGTATTCATGCAATTGGAAAGCTACTCAGAAATAAAAAGAAACACACTACAGATACATGGAAAAATGCAGATGAATCTCACAGGCAGTATACAAGCAGAAGAAGCCAAACACAAAAGTGTATGTGTTCTATGATTCCATTTATCAGAAATTCTAGAATACGCAAAACTATGACAGAAACCAGTGCAGTAGTTACCTGGAAAACTGACTACAAAGGGGTAGGGGAGAACTTTCTTCATAAACAGGTATTTTCTATATCTTAATTATGAGTGTGATTACATGGGTATACACATGTTAAAAGTCTGTATGTATAAAATGAGTGAATTTTATTGCATGGAAATTATACAAAAAAGTTCATTTTAAAACAAACTTTTGTGATATTGCTAGAGGGGATTTCACCTTAAATTAATACATTTAAAAACAACAAATAAAAGTTACCATCAGTGATAACAAATTTTCTTCTTAAAAAAATTACAAAAATAACAGGAAATTACAACCAAAGAAAGGAGGGAGAGCATTATAATAATAAGAGCAAATTCATGAACTAGAAAACCAACTTTAAAAGCAAAAACAAAACCGAAAGTTGATTTTTTGAAAACACGAGCACAAGTGCTGCCTCCTCGGAGTGGCCCCAATCATTCCGCCTAAAATAGGCTGCTCTTCCCTACTACGAGGTTCATTTTTTTTCCTTTGTTGTCTCCACCTTCTCATCATGATTTGACAGTATTTTAGGAACATGTTTAACTAACCGCCTGTAGTCTGCCTCCCCTCCTACAGGGCAGGGAGGAGTTCTGCCATTTCATTCGCCACTGTATCTCTAATGCCTAATAAAACTGCCTATGATGTAACAGATGCACAATACAGATCTCTTGAATAAAAAAAAAAAAAAATTAACTTGGTTATAAAAACAACTGCCACTCAAGGAAACAAGGATTAAGAAAATGTAAAAATATATGACCAAATATCTACTGAGGCATACCAGACCTTGTTCACTAGAATTATCATGTCCAGTCACAGACTGGTGCTCTGTATAGGCAAAGGTTTCTCTGACTTTAGAAATGTCATTAAAATCAATGTACTTATCACTAGGCTGAGAGAAGTTAAAAATATGCAAACCAAAATGTGATTCACCTTTAAAATAGTTACGGAAGCCAGTTATAGATTAAAAAAAAAAAAATCTCACCATAGCTGCTCCTTAGGAAGAAATAAATATTCACAGCATTAATACTGAAAAGCCTTAGTGGATTTTAAATTAAACACATCTTTAAACATGAGATCTGCAAGGGACCATATAATACCATCCTGCCTAACCCAGGAAACAACCTAAGATTTGAAGAAAAGAAACCATCACCCTTCTCAGCTCTCAC
Source organism: Heterohyrax brucei (assembly GCA_028571685.1). Lineage (NCBI taxonomy): Eukaryota > Metazoa > Chordata > Mammalia > Hyracoidea > Procaviidae > Heterohyrax > Heterohyrax brucei. The sequence goes on from CM053158.1 coordinate 15,114,039, forward strand.
AGGGAAGGGAAACCACTATAAATCATTTTTAAAAGATAGGATGCCTTCACAGGGCTTCTCAACATCAGCACCACTGACATTCCAGGCTATAGGATTTTTGACTTGGGGAGGCTGTCTTGCGCACTGTGTTTAGCAGCATTCTTAACTTCAACCCACTAGAGGCCAGTAGCACCTCCTCAACTGTGGCAACCAAACCCTGCCGAAGGTCTGTTGGGGTGCAAAACCACTCCTGATTGAGAAACTACAGGTTTTAGCAGAATGAAGGCTTAACATAGTGTATATATATATATATATATATAAAAGGAATCATTTTTAAACACAACTACACATCTTTTCAACCAATCTAGCCATATGCTACAGAAAAATTTAATTTTGACCCTGTTCAGCACTGCAATGGAAGACTTTTGGCCATCTCTACAACCACACGCAAGAGTTACTGAGTTCTGAGCAAATCAGCAACTAAGAAGGAATGTCTATGTAAAGGTATAAAGAAGAAAGGCTAAGACTAGTACCTTGAAGGATTCTAGTTTAATTTCTGAGTAACATGTGAAGAAGTATAAAAAAAATAGGAGGTTAATGCTTGGCCCTACAAAAATTTTACAGACAAGGTAATGTTTAGAAGAATTTTACACAGTCAAAATTAAATAAAATATAAATTACAGTCAAAGACTGATAAAAATCATGTTTCAACCTTTAAAATATGCCTCTACTGTGTCCTTCTACTTCCCTCATAAAGTAAATTACAAACAATGGGAAAACTGTTTACACTGGCTACAAGAACAGTTTTCTTTACAACCAAGAACAGCACAAATAAAGTTAAAACAGAGTACATGTTACCTACAACAAGTAACACAGGACTAGTACATTCAGAATACAGATCATTTACTAATATGATAAATGTAGCTGCCACCTCAAATAGCCAAAACTGACATCACCATTTCAGAAATTTGAGTTAATTCTTAAAGCAGTCCCCCATCTCCAATCACTCAACTTCAATATTCTGTCAGCCACAAGAAAAGGTCGAAGCTTGTCTTTGTATGGCTGAATTACATAACTCAGCCTGAATTCCCCCATTCCTTCCAGCCCTCAGAATTCCAGAAGCAACCCTACTTCTAACCATTACTACACATCAAGGAAGAGAAGCCCACCACTGTCTAGGCAGCAGAAGGCTGACAAAGAGCTGGGTCCTACCTGCCAGCAGCTGCAGCTCATCCAGCAGTAAGCTGCCTGTGGTACCTGGCAACCTGCCACCAGCTTCCTGAAGGCAGAGCCCTTCTTTCCTTTCAGCTTCTGCCAAAGGATTCAAATGACAATGAGCTGGCCACTCTTTCTTGAGAAGCTCCCTTCCCAATTTTACCTCCAAAGGTCTCTGGACTCTCTAGTAAAAAAAAAAAATCCAACCCCGCTGCTGTTGAGTTGATCCCAACTCACAGTGACCCTATAGGTCAGAGTATAACTGCCCCAGAGAGTTTCCAAGGCCTGCCTGGCGGATTTGAACACTGCTGACCTCCTGGTTAGCATACGTAGCACTTAACCACTATGCCACCAGGGTTCCCTGACTCTCTAGTAAAGATCTTTTAAAAGGAATAGGCTAGGAATTTGAATGAGAAGACAGAAATAATGGAATATTTTCTTGCTCATTTCCTTCAGGATGAGTGATCCAAATGTGGGAGAAATAAAAATAGAATTAAAGACTCAAGCATAATTGTTCCTGGAAATTTCAGAATCACTAAAGGGCAGAGCTTCCTCCACCTGCCATTCAGCACTGCAGGGAATGATGTGGTTCCAGGAGCCACAGCTGCCTGAGATTACATAACCAGGGAGAGGAGTCAGGGCTGGAGCCAGGACAAAGACCGTGTCAATCCCTGCTGAGTTTCATGCCCGCCTGGGGGCTCCAACTGGCAGCCTATCCTGAGGAAGCACAGACAGCAATCTCCTGGCATCTCTGAAGAGTCTGGGAGCTGAGTCAGGGGACAGAGAGGACCTCTGCAATGGAGGAGCCAGCTTGTAGCCTTGGGAAGGGGCTGCTCAGGAGCATAAAGCCCCATGTTACTGCTGTTCAGTCCAGCCTGTTCTTCTGTCTCGGAGTCCATTTGTAATGGCAGCAAAGCTACAGAATACTAACAAATCTATCCATAACATTGAAACTCTACTACGGCTCCATGTGAGGATGGCCACAAGAAGCAAGAGGTGCTGCCACACACTGCCTTTTCCAAGGAAGGGAACAGGCAGGGAGAAACACCAACAGCTCCTTTTATCTCTCCTGTGAGAGAGGACTTGGATAAATACAGCATGATGATAATTCTCCACAATGCTACTGCCGTATCAGTTAACCTACAACAGTGGAAGACAGTAACCCAGGTCCTGCAGACACAGACCTGCACTGGACCATGGAGGGGAAACTAACAAAACTCACTTTACTCTTTCATTTGACTGAGCACTTGGGAGCACTGAGCTACTTCTGAAAAACAAAACCATAAAATTCCCAGAAGGATTCAGTAGCTGGGAAAGGGCTGTGAACACAGACTGAGGTTTCACAAGCAGAGCATCAGACTTCACAGCAGACATCACACTGGGAAAACACAGGAGGCCAAGGAGAAGACACCACCGCAAAATTCCCGAATGAGAGAGCACTGCCATGGCACGTGTCTTCCGTGAGAAGGATCACTCAAATATAACTGATACTCAAATTGGTCCTTTGGACCCTTACTGGGGATCAGAACTTCTGATTTAAGAGTACAGAACAGGGTAGGTGGAATGGCAGGTGCTGAAGACAGGGCTCAAGTACCAGTTCCCACATACCGGCCTAATGTGAGCATCACGTTAAAGGCATGCCTCGGAAAAATAATGAACCAATGCATGCCGTGGACTCTCTGAACTGTCTCATCACGTGAAACCTGAGGTGTTAACTCTATAAATGCTGAAAGAGTCAAGTCTGGTCAGAGAAAGACACGTAAAGTCCCTTCTGACTTGTCTGTCATTAAAAACAAAACAATAAACCTTATCCTAAGGCCACAGGACACTCAAAGAAAATAGTATGTAACCAGGAGCACATTACAGCTTGCTTTGTGATGGGTGAAAAGAAAGATCAATGAAGAGTACCTCGAACAGAAGTACAAAATCCCTGAGCTCAGAGTCTTCAGCGTGGCTTTTCCAAAACCTTGCACACCAGTGTAGCAACTCAAAGCATCCTTACCAGTCTCGGTCACCATGAAAAGAACCTCATCCTTGCCTGCTCTCCTCTCCCTAGATCCAATCACAGATGCTGAACCTAAAAAATACCTCTAATTATTCTACTACTCCAATCTATATACCAGGTCTGGATTCCTGCACCAACCTCCTACAGTCTCCTTGATGTCTGACTTGTTCCCCCTGCAACCCACACTGCACATAGAGTAAGCCCTCTTTGAGTCTTTGCATGTCATACTCTTCACCCACCTAGGCTCCTTGAAAGCAGTTTAAATCTATCCTTTCTGCCCTTAGGATAAAATCTAAAATGCTTAAGGCCTTTTCTGACCTCTAGCTTCCAGCCTTCTCTCTAGGGGGAAGTACGATGTCCCTCCCTCCACATACCCCCTGTTCCAGCCTCAAAAACACAGTGCTCTCAGAGTCTCTAAGCATTTGCTGATGCTGTCCTTCTTTGCCTCCCTCTTCATCTAACAGTCACATGTTAGATTCTACTAACTTAATTCTAACTCACAGTCTCACTCAGGTCTCAGCCCTTATAGGTTGCTGTTCTTAGCTGTTGTTGTCAGTCCTCAACGCACAATGTCCCTGACTCATGATGACTTTCATTCAAACCTGGGCACTTCTGGCTTTTTTTGTAGTCTAAATTAGTCCAAAGATCACTTGAAGATTTCAGAGGACAAGGATTAAGGAAATACTTAAAGTTCATCCCTTCCTGTAGGTTTGTGAGTAACCATGACACCAGAGCAGGCATGGCAACCGATAAGTAGGCATAGCTCTAGCTCCAGGTCTGTGGTGATCCCACACTGTCCCTAGCCCTGTGACAGACCACCCAATAACTGCTCTAGTCACTAGCTCTGCTCTCAGGAGAACTAAAGCCCTACCCACCAGCAACACTTATTATCCTTCTTCGACTAGATTTATCTTACAGATATTAACTCAGTCTTCAAAACAGTCCTATTAAGTAGACAATATTGTGATTATTCCCACTTTATAGACAAAGAAACATGGCTCATAAAGCTGTAAGAAATACAGAAGCTGAACCTAGATGGTTGAACTTCTTCCAGAATCTAAGCTTTTAACTACCACAAGGCACTACATCCATGTTACTCTCATCTCCTTGAAAACCACAGAGAAACAAAATCAAGAATTCAAAGACAGACCTGTACATGCACAGAGCCTTGGTGTATAACAAAGAGTACAATAAAAATGCAGTACAGTGCTAGATCAAACAGAAAAACCACACTGGAGGAGGGGGAGCTTTAAACTTCTTCCTCACACCATACAAAAATTAATTCTAGATCAATCCCAAACCTAAATGCGAAGAGTATCTAAGACATTAAAAGACAACAAGAGAATATCTTCATGATCATGGTTAAACAAAGATTACTTAAAGCACAAAACATAAAAATATAGGGAAAAAATTATAAATTTGATTTTATTTAAAACATCTATTCATTAAAATCATTAAGAGGGTGAAAATCAATACAGAGAGAGAAGACATTTGCAATATAAATGTCAATGAAAGAGTCACATCCAGATATAAAGAATTCTTACATTTCAGAAAGAAAAAGACAATGGGCAAGATAAGAAGAAAAATGACAAAAGACGTGTTTCAATACCTCATGAAAGTGAAAATGGCCATGAGCATACAGAAAGGACTCAACATCTTAAGTAAATCAGGGAAATGAGAATTAAATCACAAAAGAAGCACCACAGATCCTCCAATATGCTAAAACTACAAAAACTGACAAAATCGAGTATGGAGCAGATGGAAAGCAACTGAAAATCTCATACACCAACCAGAAATGTGACTGGTAAACCACTCTGGAGAACAGTATGGCAATATGCACTGAAGCCAGCTAAGCTCACGCATACCCTTTAATCTAGCAGTTCCACTCCTCAAGATTCACACATACAATCAACAGAAATGAGTGCATATGTGTACCAATGGCCTTTCTTTACAAGAGACAAAAACAAGCAACTACAGTACAATGGCTAAGTACATTCATGCAACAAAAGACTGTATAGCAATAAAAACAAACCTACTACTGCTAAACATGACATCAAATAGTGCTGAGTGAAAGAAATCAAATACGAAGACCCCCTTTATTACTACATGATGTGAAAAGAAAAAAACACAAGCAAAACTAATTTATGGTGACAGAAGTCAGAATAATGATTACCTTTTGGAGGGTAGTAATTAGGGAGGAGCACAGGGAGGTTTCTGGGTTCCTAAGAATATTTTATATCTTGATCATCTGGGTGATGGTAACATAGACATATTCAGTGATTACAGGAGCTGCATACCTCAGATGTAAGTACTTTATGTATATACAACTTTTCATTAAAAAGTTTCAAAAACTAAATGGTAGTCTTTGGGATTAGATCATTTCAAAAACCCCTTAAGAGAGTGAGAAGACAGTTACCCAGGAGGCATCCAAAGTGATGCCCAGTAACTACACTAAACAAAAAGGCTGCTACCTGGTAAGAGCTGCAACAAATAAGAACAGACATTTATAGAAACAGGAAACAGAGATAATAACAGAACTCACTACCAGAGAGAAACGGAAGCACATGTTCACACAAAAGCTTCCCCTTGAATGTTCATAGCAGCACTTTCTGCAATAGTCAAAAAATGAAAACAGCAGGGAATGGATAAACAAATCAGAAGTATATCTATACAACAGAATATTACTTAGTGATGAAAAAGAACAAAATATTGATATACAAAACAAAAATGAATCTAAAAATAATTATGTTGAAAGTTAAGCCAAAAAACAAGGAGTGTATATTATATGATTCCATTTACAAACAAAAAACCACTACCTTCAAGTCAACTCCACTCACAGCAACCCTACAGAACAGAGTGGAACTTCCCTGTAGAGTTTCCAAGAAGTGCCGATCTTTTCGTTAGCAGCTGTAGCCCTTAACCACTACACCACCAGGTCTTCTATTTATATAAAAAGTCTAGAAAATACAAACTTATGTATAATGACAGCAGAGCAGTCATTTCCTACTATTAGGGGTCTGGTGGCAGGCAGGAGAGGAAAGCATTTCAAAGGAGCACAAGGAGACTTTCAGGGATTACATATATATTCACTATCTTGATTCTGATGATGGTTTCAGGAATGTATACATCGTATACAATCATACCTCAACGAAGATGGAAAAAACAGACAGAAAATTTAAGTAACTTTTAAACACAGTATTCTATACAGGTTCAGTGGGATATATTATTAGGAAAAAAGGAACTGCAAAAAATCTTGACGTTTACTTAGATTTATTATCCTGCAGTGCAACTCACGTAGTTGTTTGGAATGATTCTGAGTATTCTGTTGTCGTTAGGTGCTGCTGAGTCCGTTCCGACTCACAGCAACCACATACAACAGAATGAAACACTGCCTGGTCTTGCACCATGTCCACTGTCACTGCTATGCTTGAGCCCACTGTTGCAGCCACTGTGTCAGTTCATCTTGTTGAGAGTCTTCTTATTTTTTGTTGACCTTCTACTTTACCATGCATGATGTCCTTCTCCAGGATTGATCATTCCTGACAACATATCCAAAGTATGTAAGATGTAGTCTCACCATCCTTGCTTCCAAGGAGCACTCTGTTTATTATGCTTCTTCCTAGACAGAAGTTTGCTCTTTCGTTAATCCATGGTATATTCAATATTCTTCTCTACCACCACAATTCTAAAGCATCCATTCTTCTGTCTTCCTTATTTATCGTCCAGCTTTTGAAAGCATATTATGCAACTGAAAATGGCTTGGGTCAGGCACATCTTACTAGTCTTCAGAGTGACATCTTTGAGCATTGCAGGACTGAGTAAATGAGTGATTATATTGATGCTGCAGAGAACCAGGTTCTTATAGCGAGAGAAGGGAAATACAGACAAGAATAAGACAAGAATTGAAATTGAAGGTCTTATTGTGTCATGGTTTGAGCTGTGTTCCCCCAAAAAACTCTGTGTAGCAATTTAGCTACGCCATGATTCCTGGTATTGTGTGATGCTGCTCTAATGTTGTAAATCCTGTCTCTATGGTGTTAGTGAGGGTGGATGGGTGGCACCTGTGTTGGTAGAGCAGGACTCTGGATAGAAGTTTGTTTTGTGCCTTAAGATAGTGTCACAAGATATAGAGGAAAGAATCTAGCAGAGAGACTTGGGGACCTCATACCACTGAGAAAGTAAGCAGTGCCAGGAGCTGAGTGCATACTTTGGAAAGGACTTCTCCTCAGAAGTTTCCAGTCCAGGGAAAGACTGATGACAAGGACCTTCCTACACAGCCAGCAGGAGAAAGCATTCCCCTGCAGCTGACACCCTGAATTTGGACTTTTAGCCTATAAGACTGTGATGAAATAAAATTTCTCTTCTTAAAGCCATCCACTTGTGGTATTTCTGTTAAAACGGCACTAGATGACTAAGACATGTTGTAACTCATACATTTTTAAGTACATGTATTTCCTAGTTCAATCTACCAAAACAGCTTATAAGCAATGATACCTCCGTGGTGATGAACATATGTAGAGGCCACATCTTGGTTCCTAAATACTGTTCTCCACAAAAGAAACCAAGACACCTTAGACAAAAGGCTGATTCCAGCTTGGAATGGAGAGAATACAAGCTAAGTCAGAACACCTTCTTGTGCCAGAAAAAAAAGGAAGTACCCCTAAATTATAAGAGTCATGTCAAAGGAACACAAAAGTCATTTGGTAGGTGCTCCCAAATCAGGGACAATTTTGGCATCAAAATGAACAATGACCAGAATGAATTCTACCACACTGATGCTTAAAAAAAAGTATCTATGAGATGCTACTAATACTTAAAAGGGAAAGAAGTGGGGAAGGAAAGCTAATCTTTACAAAAGAATGCAAATAAATGGAGAAGTGATACAGAATAAGAAAAATCACCATTTAGCAGCAACCACATTAATAACCGTTTCAGGCAAGAATCACAAATGGAAACTAAAACCATTGGATAAAGACCAGAGAATACGATAGTCATACAGTTTAAAAGCATCAACCTATACATTGCCTGTTAATTACCAAATATCTTTTCAACAGAATAGTAGATATCACCTTAACTAAATGATTAAGCTTAGTATAGAATGGACAGGAAGTGCATGCTGTCACCGGGCAGAGAGAGCAGTGGGAGCTGCACATAGGTGGGCATGCAAATTTATACTGGATTGTACACCTTCACTCAATCACAGTGAAAAAAAAAAGATTAAGCTTACCATTTCCAGGGTGGTATTGTCTTCTGATGTAAAGCACTACTAAAGCACGTGTTATCTGCTACAATGCACTAAAGACACAACACCATTTATTCCTGCTAAAAATACTTCACCTGAGCCTAATCACAGGGGAACAATTAGACAATCCCAAGTCGAAGAATAGTCTGAAAATAAAGCAAAAACTGGTGAGGACTCTTCAAAATATCAATGCTATAAAGAGGGGGAAAAATGCTCAACTATTTTAGAACAAAGCAAAAACCCAACCCACGGCCCTCTAGTTGATTCTGACTTACGGTGACCCTAAAAGATAGAGAGAACTGCCCCACAGGGTTTCCAAGGAGCAGCTGCTGAATTAAAATGTCTGACCTTTCGGCTAGCAGCCAAGCTCTTAACCACTGTGCCAACAAGGTTCCATTCTAGAACCGAGACTGGCTAAGTTATTCTTAAACGACCACAGAGTAAATGCTGCAAGCTTTGTGGGTGAAACAATCTCTGTCACAACTATGCAGCTATGCCACTGTAACACAAAAGCAGCCATAGAGTAAACGAATTAGCATGGATGGCTATGGTCTAGTAACATTTTCTTTATAAAAACAGGCAGCCACCTCGTCCTAGGATAAAAGTGACTAAAGACACATGACAACAAAATGTAATGCAGGATCCCTGACTATATCCTGGATCAGCAAAAAGCAAAAAAAAAAAGCTACAAAAGACATTACTAGGGCACCTGGTAAAATGTGAACGTATATGAGACAGTAGTAGTATGTAACAATAATAAATTCCCTTATTGTGGTTATAAAGTAAAATGTCATTTTTTTCTCAGGAAAGACAAGCTGAATGACTTATGGGTAAAAAGCCTTGATATATTCTGCAACCTTCAAATGTATAAGAAAAAAAAAAGGGTACACGTGTCTACACATACACACATGTGTAATGTGTACGTATGCACGGAGAGTTTAAGCACACATGGCAAAACGTTAATTGATGACTGTGGATAACAAGTGTTACTGTACTCTTGTAATGATTCCATAACTGTAAAATTTTTAAAACTTGAGAAAGTAAAAACAAATAAACCACCACTGAATTACAAAACAGGTCTGATTTTGACAAATTTTAAATGACATGTGCACTTAGGATTCCAATTTTGTGAAGTGCATAGGAAAATGACTAGAAACAATACAACAAAATATTAGCACTTTTTACTGTCTCTGGCTGATAGAATTATGGGTCATTTTTGTGTTCTTTACAATATTCTGTATTTTTCCAAATTTTATTTGATAAGTATATATTACTCAAAATCAGAAAGTAGCTGTTAAAATCAACAACTAGACTGGTGTTATAGATTTTTTTAAATATGATCCAAACTCCAGACACATCCTCCAAATAAGGATCTGGGACATTAGGAAATCACAAGGCTCATAACATTTACTTTAAACTATTTTTAGAGGAGAACGAAATCCAGGTTCAAAACAGAAACACCTAATGTGACAGACAGGCCATAATAAAGGGTGAAAACCATAAACTCTCTGACCTTCTGCTGCCTTATGAAGGACCCATGAGTCCCACAGGAAAGAGAAAACACTGGCCAGCATTCTCATTATATTGCTCAAAGTACTTGTCCTTACTGCAATTCTTAATAAAACAAAAACCATCCACTCTGATCTTAGTTAAAATTCTGGGGACTCTCCTACACTTTTCTCATTTTCAGCTGCTCAGAGAGCATGACTTTACCTGCAAACTGCTGCTGTTTAACAATATGTCCAGAATTCACAGCAGGAGTTTGATAGCACCTATTAGAACTCAAGGTTCCAGGCATATCTCAAAATACTGTCACTGGCCCTGTATGCTAAGGCCCCTGCCTATCCCATCCCAGACTACTTGACCTTTTCCTTGCTCTCTAAATTTCAGGCACAATGCCTTCAATTTTCCTGATTTCTTGAACAAGCAAATTTGCACCCATTGCAGGGCCTTTACCCTGGACCTCCACCTACAACACTCTACTCTGACACTTCACACTGCAAATAAAGACTATAAACGGAAGGGAGTTAGAAGAAAAGCGAAAAAGCTCTGAAGGCACCATCCAAAGCCCTCAAATCCCACTCCAAAATTTCTTTGAAAAAAAAAAAAAACCTTGTTTTACCTTCAAAATGTACGTTAATTCTGATTTCAATACCTAAATTTTGGCTACTAAAAAAAAATTGTTTTTTTCAATTCTTCACTAGTTAAAAGTACTGAATTCCCAACTCTTGACAGTCTTCTACCAATCTTCCAATAAAATCAGCATTCCAACAAGGTTGGTCATGCTCATGTTGAAACTTCACGAAGTCCCAGTACCTCCTCAAATCTAAAATTCAAATTTGGAAATAAATCCCTTCGACGAGCAATCATTCTTACAACCAATGGGTTATTTTAGAGTGGAAAATATAGCTTTAAATGCATACATTTTAAAAAAGTAGCTACAAAATCAGTGAGCTAAGCATCACTAAAAGTTTGAAAGTACAGCAAAAGAAATACAAAAGTAGTAGATGGTATAACATAAACTAGAAATGACAAAGAAAATGCCACAGAGTGGATCACCAAAGTCAAGAGTTCTTTTAAAAAGTCAGCAGAATTGTTGAAATACTGTGTAAACTATAAAGAAGCAATAAGAAGTGAGTTAGTGTTAGCCAACAGAGACGTGATTTCAAATAAAAGCAGCTGAAGTAACAGTACCTTTTAGGAAAAGGTTTCTCAGTCTCACCACTACCGATACTTTGAGCCAGATAAATTATTGTGGGGCCATGCTATGCATTGCAGGAATTTTAGCAGCATCCCTGGCCTCTATCCACCAAGTGCCAGTAGCATCATCACCCCAGAGTCATGACAAACAAAAACATTTTCAGATATTCCAAAACATCCTGTGGCAGGCAAAACCATCAGAACTTCTGATCTAAGGAAACAAAAGGGCCACATCATCCTATACCAGATATGATAGCTCATCCATAACTGTTTCTATTTTTAGAATAGCTGGCTGTTCTGCCCATTGAGGACTGTGAGAGACTAGCAAGCCAAAGCAGCCAGGGGCAAAACTGATGAAATTCTTTCATCAACACTGCACAGAATATTCAAGATGAGAGGATCAAAAAAGTCATAAGAGCTAAAATAGCATCAGAGTTGCCACAAGAAACAAAAGTACCACGTTTATTTCTAGGAATAGAGGAAGAAAAAAGTGCATAGCCCTAACATTACAGTGAAGTATAAAAATGGCCCTTGAAGCCTCAAAAGCTTGCAAGTGCCCATTTAATATACAACTGGTCTCTTCCTATCTGCTGCAATGAAAAGTAAAGAAAACCAAAGATAGAAGGAGACATGAATCACACCCCTGCTTCCCCAGCCTGAGACCAGAACTAAAGAGTGCCCAACTAACACTACTGATCACTCTGACCAGCATCACGATAGTACACCCCGCATTCAGTAGAAAAAAAATGTAGAACAAAATTCAAATTCACAAATAAGACCTAACTTACCAGTCTAACACTTAGACCTAACTTACCAATCTCGGGCTGGTAGAATGCTCTTCAACACCTTCAGACTTGGAACTGAACCCACTGCCAGAGATCACATTATAACAATTAAGATCACATTATAAAAACAACAGACAGGCCTAAAACGTGAGCAGTGTAACACCCGACAGGAATGTATACCTCAGAACAATCAGCTACGCAACATCAAAAGGATAACTACCTCCTTCCCCTACCAAGGATCAGAAAGCAGGTAGGTCTCCCAAAGAAAGACCCCTGAATTCTCTGTTAGCCTACAGCTGAAACCAGTCTCAAAGCCAAGTCTTCAGACAAAGACTGGACTAATATATAAGACATACTACAATACTGGCAAAGAGTGCAGTTATTGATAGATTAAGTATTTTTACATGAGGCTAACTGGGCAGCTCCTGTTCAGAGTTGACATGAGAGGGCAAAGGGGACAAGAGCTGGTTGAATGGATAAGGGAAATACAGGGTGGAAAGGAGAAGAGTACTGTCACAGGGTAGGCAGAGCAGCTGGAGTTGCATAGCTATATATGGCGGGGGTTGGTTGTATGGCAAACTGATTTGGATTGCAAGCTTTCACTTACAGCACAATAAAATATTTTTCAAAAATAAAATAAAAATGCTTTAGAGAATCAGAAAAAAAAAGGCAGGCAGGGTAGAAAAGATAGGCAAATGGAAACTGGGACGTCAGGGTGAAAAGGGGAGGAGTGCTAGCACACTGAAGGGATTGCACCCAATGTCATTAAAACAAGCTGTGTATAAACTGTTGAACAGGAAACTAATTTGCTCTGTAACTTTCACCTAAATTACAATAAAGAATTATTTTTTTTTAAAAAAAAAAGACCCTTGAGTCAAATTCCAAGAAATCAGGGACCCTAGCAGAACAAGAAAGTACCTAACAAAACTCCAAACTACAGAAGTAATAAAAATAAATCATTTCAAATTAAAGTATACATACATGTATTTAGTCTGGAAATTGTGTAAATAATCTTCAGAAAGTTCCTACCTATACAGCTAAACTATTGAGACAAATCACAATTAAATTCTTTCCATTTCTAAATAAATAAGAGTAAAGTCTCCAGAGACATCATATAATTTCAAATAATTAAGAATATGACAAGAAGAGTCCAAAAAGCCAAGAAGGAAGACATGTGTATACATCCATTATACTCACCACCAGCATCTCAAATCCAGTCAAAACTCCACAGGAGTTCCTGGGCTGTCTTAAGAGCTGATTTCGTTCTGAGACGCCAAATGACGAAAAGCAGCAAGTGATGCAGACACCTGGGGATTCTGCTGCCGTCTCAAAACATGACAGCCAAGCAGGACGGCCTGATGGCATGCCCTCACATTACTGCCTCCCATTATTTCTACTTGTTCCACTTCACAGAAAAATTTTCTTTAGTGAAAGAATTTTATTTTACAGAAGTAGCTACAGGAAGATTCTGACTGAATAATCCAGCAGCAGATACCAAATGTTGCTGACAGAGGAGAAAAATGTGAAACGGCAATTTCCCTGCCACGGGTGAACTGGAAATGGGGCAGACACTGCTAAACAGTATAAAGGGGAGTAAAGGGATTCCCTGGTAATCCGGCAGTTATTAAAACGAGTGAGAATTGAAGACAGTTACCTCAGTGAGGAAAAGAGGTCAACAACGCTCATCCTCCTGGAATCTGGAGGATATTAGGAGAGAATTCTCCTAAGCCCCTTGAAACTCAAGTAATGGTGATCAAATGGAATGTTCAATTCTATTAGGGCAGACGGTTATAAGTACATAAACACTGTTCTCAGTCAGTAGGAAGTTTCTAAACAATGAAATCTCATGCCATGTACGGATGAAAGCCCACGTAAGGGCTCCTACAGCAGGTCGGGGCAAAGGAGTGGGCAAACCCAGCCACTCAAACAGGACCCAGACGGCCCCAGGAGCAATGGCAGTGCAGTCCCCTCCCAGAGTAGTTTACAGTCACCAGAGAGCCCAGGAGGCAGAGTGGTACTCCACGAGGTACCATAAGCTTTCTGGGGTCATGAACCCCTATGAGACTCTCTCCCCATAAAACTCCCTTGTATACACACACACAAAAAAATTGAGTGTCATTTTAGAAGGCTCATAGATGACTCATGGTCATCTGAAGGGTCTATGGCCTACAGAGCACCAAGTCTCACCACAGGGGCTTGTCACTAACTCTTCTGCATCCCTGGGCTTGTTCTACTCCCAGATCTCTGCATATCTGTCAAATGTAAGTTGAATGCTACTGGTCCTTCTAGCACCACAACAAGGCTTATATGAAGAAACAACAATCCGTTCCTGACAATAACCGTGAGTTCTCAGTGGATATGTTACCCAGCTGTGCCTTGTCACTATGGATGGCCTAAGAAATCCAACTGGAAACACCACACTCTCAAAGTAAAAATGCTATTAGTAGAAAAGACAAGGCAGTCTCCATCGTTCACTAGAGCCACTCACCATCCAGCAAGTCTTCCTCGTCATCCCTGTCATGCTCCTCCACTGCCACCTCCTCCTCCTCCTCCTCCTCTTCCGCATCCTCCAGCTCCACGTCCGGGTCCAGGTCTGGATCGCTCCCTGAGGTGGATTCGTCTGACATGGCTCCCAGAGGTCCTCAGTGGGCATTACCGACTCATGGTCCACTGTAAGGGTCCTGAGGGGAAGACAAAGGGATAAAAATCATCACGGTTCACTGAAAAATACAAATCTTTCAAAGAGAAAATGCCCAAACTGAATTCCCTGGACTTTCCTAAGCAAGGCAAGCTAACCTGACCCAAATCTCAACCTTCTCCATAAGTACACTGGACCTGGGAACTGTTTAGGCAATTCTCTCCCCAGCTCAAGCTTTTGTCAACTGCTTGGACATGGAAATACTTTAGAGAGACAAAAAAAAAAAAAAAAACAAAAAACAAAAAACACCAAAACTACGTACTTCAGGGTTTTAATTTGTTCATTCCTTCATGCAGCAACTACTTCATGAGTACCAGCTCTTTATCAAAAGCTATCTATACATATGCATCTGTATGTATATAAAACCACAGATACTATTCCAGGCTTTGGGAACACAGGAGGAAGCAGTGCCAGGGGGCAGGGAAGTACCAGGAGAGGTTGCTATTTTCTATAAGGGTCAGAGGATTCTTGTTGAGTAGAGGCGGAAAGAAGTGAGGGAATCACACAAACATCTGGAGGGACAGTGTTCCAAGAACAGTCTTGCAGTAGGAGTGACTGAAAACAGGCAACAGGTCCTGCCTGGAGTGCTACAAGGAAGACAAGTCTACTCTCCAAACACCTGAATGAAAGGCTTTTCACAGACAGCTGACTACTCACCACACTGTCATTCCTCCGAAATACGTGGGCTGGCTGATCTCTGGCTCATCCAGTTTGGAATGCCCTTGTGGGCACTTCCACTGGTGGGCCTTGACCTTCCTCTTGGCCCAGTTCCAGCTCCATCTCTCCCAAAAAGCCTTTGCCAACTGTCCCAGTCTTTTGAGATCATAGTCCCTTGTAGTAACCATGATGACAACATTATTAACATTCACTGAAGGCTTCACATTGGCTACCTGGCAAAGTAGTTTGCATTCTATGGCTTCGCCTCCTGACCCAGCAGCAAAACCCGAGAAGCAGGGACTTCTGGAGCTAGAAAGATGCAAATTATTCATTCATTCATTCCCTGATTTGCTGACCTGCTTGCTCTAGGTACCTGATGCCATGCTTCACCTAGGCACTAGGGATAAAGACAAATGAGACTAGGTCCTCAAAACCCATTTGCATACAGCCCACATCTTCAGAGATGAGGATTCTCCCACTACCAGACAAAAAAAGCAAATCACACAATGCTTGATTTAATCACAAAGGAATCACTTTTCTAGCATTCTCAGAAAAGGAAAGATCCCTCCACACAGGAGAAACCGAGAAAATGAAATCACACTAAAATAACCAGCTATGTAAAGTCACAACACAGCTTCCAACAGGCAGAAACAGGGTGGGGGGCATTTGTCAGCCAGTAGCTCTCTCTATCTCATCTCTTCACTGTTAGCTATCATAAAGGTGATTTCTTTTGGAGGGTAAAAAAAAAGAGATGTATAGTTATATGATAATATAAATATAGCAAAATGTTTACATGAAGATTCAATGGCCAATTCTCACAATTTTTCTGTATTTGTGAAAGTTGTTATGATAAAACGTTGGAAGCGGGCAAGGTAAACAATGTTTTACAAGACAAGTGGTCAATAACAGCAACAAGAAAATCATCCTCAAATTCCTCCTGTCTCCCAAAATAAAAGCTGAAGCACAAGCCTCTAATCGTTCAACCTAAAAAACCACTGCAGGCTAAAACTGTATATTAAGGTCCAGATATAATCTGAAACAACTTCTATATTTTCCTAAACAGAAACAAACAAAACAAACTGGATCCTTTAGTTTGGAGTTCAAAAAAATCAGAACTTAAGGTTAAGAGTGCTCAGAGGGAAAACGTTATGTGTCCAGATGTGTCAGGTACTCAGCTAGCAAGACAAGCAGAGCAAAGGACAGCTGTGAAATGACATCATAATAAAATTCAAATGTCTGCAATAGAACACTTCCAAAAGCATCTGCAAAGGACAGTAAGGCACAGTGGAAGCAAGGCAACCCACAAACACAAACCAACGTAACAAATGCAGGGAAGATTCCAGATCTTCATTGGAATGGTTATCTCGAATCTTTGGTTCTTTTAGTAGGCTTTAGGAAGTAATAAATTAATCAGATACCAATGGCTTTGAAAGCAGAATTTATTTCTGAATATTAGTTTGATAATAACTCATCAGCAACTGCTCTGTCTGGAAATTGATCTTCAAAATTAGCACAGTCCCTCAGTTTCATCACAGACCTGCTTGAGATTAAGAATGTTTTGCTTCCAGTGTGCTTAGCTGATTATGGAGTAGCTTTTATAGAACAATTTTTAATTAGCAAGTACTTTCAAGTAATCTGAATGCCCGTCAGTCTAAAGAAGAAACGGTGTGGTGGTAGAAGAATGACAGTCACCTAGAGATAAGCAGTTACAAGGAAAAATCCTCTGAACGCCCCTCAGTAACAACACCTTCACACCAAACTCTGCTCCATGCTCCTGACAGATAGACACAAACATATTACCAAACATCTGACAACCACACATAGATAGTGCTATTAAAATACGAGTGATACCCACTGAGCCAGCCTCCCACTCAAAAAGCATTCCACAGAACAGAGGACACTTTCAAATAGTACCCAGACCAAGAGATGCCCATTAACAGAGAGAAGAAGGAAAGTGGTGGAGTTCTTGAAGTCCCATCAAATTTGCTTTTTTTTCTTTCTTTTCCTTCCACAGGCCACTAAATTTCTTAGAGATGACAAGAAAAATTCTTGTCTCAGCTCTTTAGAACCACACCAACTACTTAAGGGGTAAATTTTGCTGTTACTCATCTCCTTCGAGAAGGTATCCAGAGAAAATCTGACTGTGGGGGACAGAAACATGGCCAACTACATTCCGCCTTTAAGAGGCAACACACACAGGTGCACACAAACACACACAGATATGCAGGCACAACTTTTTCAGAACCGCTGGAAAGCAGCTCTGATTCAAGAACTTAGTTTAGTA
The DNA here is from genome assembly GCA_028571685.1 of Heterohyrax brucei. Taxonomy (NCBI): domain Eukaryota; kingdom Metazoa; phylum Chordata; class Mammalia; order Hyracoidea; family Procaviidae; genus Heterohyrax; species Heterohyrax brucei. Next base: position 15,131,604 of record CM053158.1, read on the forward strand.
GAAATGTTACACAGAAGTGAGGAAAAATGTTGATAAAGCAAAAATACATCTCTCACACTTGCTCCATTCCATGCAAAATACGGCCTTCCACTCTAGTGAAGAGGGGGCTCTGCCTCTAATAGGCCAAGAAACCTGGAGAGTAATTACGGGTGTGCTGCACCTTAATGAGGGATTGTGTTCCTAAGAAGCAAATTCTGGGAATCAAATCTATTTTAATGAACCTGAAGAACTAACTACTTAAAGGAACTCTAAGGTGCCACTCTAAGAATATCGAACCCCAGAGTAACATGTTAATATATTGGATTTGCTAAAAAGAGGCTATCATTCTAAGAAAGCCCAGTCCCAGTCCAGCCTCTCACAGCAATCTTGAAAAGGAAGGAAAAGGTTGTTCTGCCCTGCTCAATTCAAGACAACACCTGTCTACAGAATTAATGACAAGTGCACTGCCCTTACAGACACTCCTGGAGGGGAAGGGGACACAGAAGTGGAAAGAAATACATACTACCTAGCAAAAGCCTTTGTTCACAGAGCAGACTCAGTGGAGAGACCACACTGAAATCAGAGAACCGGGGACACACACAATGTCTCCCCACTGCTGAGTGGCATCCTGATCTTGCCTTTTAAATAAAAGAGTCTTTTTCAAAGTGTCATATCCTCAGTAATGTCAGTGACCTTGAGCAATATTAAGTTTTCTCAAACGATCTTAAAGCAATTTCATAGCAAATACCACTCAATTTGTTTTTCCATGAAGAATTAAAAGAAAAAAATCCTGGATTTAAGCTCATTTCCTAGAAGAAAAGTCTTGAGAAGAGAAAAATACTGAGTCTAAAACTTCAGGCAACACGCCTTCTAAGAAGCCCATTAGTTAAAGAATTTATATAATTCAAAGAAAAATAAGAGTTCAACATATATACAGTACTCACTGAGGACTCACAGAATCCTACCAGTCTGGTGAGAGATCCACCAGGGACCTCTAAAGTTATTTCAAAACACTCTTCCTGTGTGAGAGGAATGTATCACTCCAATTCTACCCAATGTGTACTTCAAATTTCCATGTAGCCTGAATACCTTTCAATTACCTGTCCAATACTTAAAAGCACATTTAGATATATCCAAAGCAGGCACAGAGTTAGACAGACACAATTCAATCTATTTTACTTGGAAATACAATGAGACTTTCGTGATACGGAACTTAACACAAAGTAAGAACAGAAAAGTGAATAAAAACATTCAAGACAATTTTCTCCTAAGAGGCAGCAAAGTTGTACCCAGCCCAAGAAATCAGCACAAACCACAGCTAAGGGCAATGCAGGCAAGAAACCTAACTTCTAGCCATAGCTCTGCAGGTTACTTACTAGTTCTGTAACCTTGGGCAAGGCAGTTCTCTCTGAATCAAGAAGCTCTCTTATTTCAGTCAAGATCAAAGACAAGCTTGAGCTAATCCTCAAGACACCTTCAAGATTCTAAAATAGAAATTCTCAAAGTATAGTGCAGAGACCCTTGAGACCCTTTAAGGGGTCCACAAAATCAAACGTGTACATTAGTTAAAGATTCATTCAGTAGCATCTACTGGTCCTAATCCACCTGGACTGGAAAAGAGGAGAATGAAAGACATCCAAGACAGAGTAATATGAGCCCAGCCAAGAGAAAGTGCTCTATGATCCAGAGACTACATCATCACAAGATCAGAAGAATTAGATGGTGTCTGGCCACTAACAATAACTTCCTTGACAGGGAACACAGCATAGAATCCCTGGCAAAGCAGAAAAAAAAAATGGGTGTGTAGAACTAAAACTTTATTAAAACACCACAGACTAGAAGGTCCCTTGAAGACACAACCCCTGGACTCTCTGTTAGCCCAGAGCTGAAACCAGTACTGAAGCCAACCCTTCAAAGACTGGACTGGACTATAATGCATACAGTAATACTGCCAAAATGTGCGCTTCGTGGTTTAAATATACAAAGTCTGATAATTAAGTCCACAAACTTCATTGTTCTGAGTGCTACATAACACACTGCTGAACATCACTACAGTCACGTTTGAAGTACTCCCCTTTAGGAAGCTATTGACTGACGCCAGTGCCTAGACCACACTTCAAAGCAATTCTGGAACTTTCTGGAATGGCCATTGTGCACAGTGACAAGGTGGGAAGTTTGCAAACTTAACTGTATAGTTGTCTGTGAGGGAGTTTTTAGCCAGTAAACAAATAACTGCATTAGAACACCCTCCCTACTCACCTGATCTGGCCCCCAATCAGGACATCAGAATTAACATAATACAATGACAGCTCTGCTGGCCATTCCAGAAAAAGAGTTCCAAAACTGCTTTGAAGGCTAAACTAAGTGCTGGCATCAGTGCATAGCTTCCCAAGGGGAGTACTTCGAAGATGACCACAGTGATACTCAGCAATAAGATATGCAGCACCTTTTCTAGGATGAGTCTGAGAACTTAACTGACAGTCCTTGTACAGAGTAGGCTGTCTGAGAAGCTCCTGTCCAGAGGGAAGATTGGGGGGGGGACAGGAGCTGGTCAAATGGGTGCAGGAAGTACAGGATGGAAAGGAGGAGTGTGCTATCACAGGATGGGAAGAACAGTTAGAGTTGCACAGTGGTATGTGTGCAGAGTTTTATATGGCTGTTTGACTTGGACTGTATACTTTCACTGAAAGCATAATAAAGTACTTGGGGGAAAAAAGACCCATTCAAAACACAAGACAGACTAATAGATTTTCATGTGAGGGAGCACAAAAACTTCTTGCTACAGTTTCAAATTTCATACTGCAACTAACCTTGAAAAAACTTGCCTGAGTTCTGGTATAAGTGGCAATGGAGAGGGACAATTATCTGAAAAGGCTGAAAAGTTGTATCTTCCAGATACAACTATCAGTTTCTTTTCATCTGGAACAAAAGAGTTAAAAAGGAAACTAAAGACTAGGAGAAGAAACTAGTCTACAAGACTAACAGTCTGAAAAAACACAACAGCCTCATCCACTCTGAGACCAGAAGAACTAGACAGTGCGGGGCTACCACTGAAAACCTGATTAGGGTCATGATAGATGGAGTCTGATAGAAGTGGAGAAAAATGTGGAACAGAACCCAAATTCTTAACAAGTCCAGAGTTACTGGAGCAGTTGAGACTTGAGGACTCCCAAGAGTTTGCCCTTAGATACGCCACAAACCCTGAACAGAAAACACCCCCTAAGGTCACCTTTTAGCTAAATAACAGACTGGCTGTCATGGATTGAATTGTGTCCCCCAAAAATATGTGTAGCCATGTAGCTGGGCCATGATTCCCTCTATTCTACGACTGCCCTTGATTTCGTGATTTTGTTGTGCTGTATGTTAAAGGATTAGGGTGGGGCTGTAAATCCCTTCATAGGATCACCTCCCTGCTCCACTGCAAAGGGAGTTTCCCTGCAGTATGGCTGGCCCCACCCTTAATCCTTTCATCCTACAAGAGATAAAAGGAAAAGGAAACCAACCGAGAATTGGGAACCTCACACCACCAAGAAAGGTGCGCCGAGAGCGCGTCCTTCAGACTTGAGGTTCCTGCGCCAAGACGCTCCCTGTACAAAGCCTGATGCAATACTGGACTTTCCTTCAGAACCGACAAGGGGAAAGCCTTCCTCTGGAGTGCCAAGCCAAGCCAAGTGCCGTCGAGTCGGATCCTGAATTTGGACTTACAACCTACCGGGCTGTGTAAGAATAAACTTCCCTTTGTTAAAGCCATCCACTCTGTGGTATTTCTGTTAGAGCAGCCCTAGCTGACTAAAATACTGGCTCATAAAATAAAATCGCCAGTGAGTACTATGTACCTTTAAAAAATTAGCTACATGAGACCAAAACAGTCAACACTTACACAAAGACAAAGGATAAGGGGACAGGGAAACCAAATTCTTGAAAACAAAACATTCAGATTGGAATTAATGAGGACGCTGAAACATTATGAAAAACGTAACCAATGTCTCTAAACTCTGTGTACACAATCACAAAAAACAAATTAAATATTATTTTTTTTAAATGTGAACAGTTCTACATTATATTCAAATAAACTACTAAGAGTAATCTAACAATAAATGATATGCTGTTGTTGCTGTGAGCCACCAAGTCATTTCCAGATCATAAAGACCCAAGAAGAACTGTCCCACAGGGTTTTCTAGGCTACGATAGCGGCTTGCATGCTGCTGTAATGCTGGAAGCTACGCCCAGTATTTCAACTATCGGCAGGGTCACCCATGGTCGACACATTTCAGCAGAGCTTCCAGACTAAATAAGACCAAGAAGAAGAATCTGGTGATCCACTTCTAAAAAAAATTGGCCAGTGAAAATGTTTTGAGTAGAGGCAGAACACTGTCTCATACAATGACAGAAGATGAGCCTATCACTGGAGTCAATTCTGACTCATGCTAAAACTTGGAAGAATCCAATTACACCATGAGATCCACTTCAACATAATTCCTTTCTTCTCAAGGTGGCAAACACCTTTCCCTAGAATGCCATGAGTTAGAATCAGAATGAGAACTAGAAGACAAGCTCTTAGGACTAATTGTAGATACTCTCATCATATATGTAAAATTGGATCCACAATCAATACCGATGGGAGCAGTGGTCAAGAAATAAAAAGGCACACTGCACTGGGAAAAGTGGCTGCAAAAGACCTCTTTAAAAGTGTTCAAAACCAAAGATGATACCTTGAGGACTAAGATGTGCTTGACCCAAGCCATGGTACTGTCAATCACCTCACATGCACACAAAAGCTGGACAATGAATAAGGAAGACAGAGGGAGCAGTGATGCATCTGAAGTATGGTGCGGCTACGAATATATCCTACAGACTGCCAGAAGAACACACAAATCTGTCTTGGGAGAATTTCAGTCAAAATGCTCCTCGGAAGTAAGGATGGCCTCTGGTAACATGGCCCCCAGACTGCCTAACCTCAAACTGCATCCAGCACTGAAGCTTGAACTGGACTATACAAAACATGGAGACTGGCAAAGAACAAATTTTTGAACTTAAATTTACCCATGGCTATCCAAGAAGCTCACCATTGGAGGCAAGATGATACGGTGAGGTGGGGACAGATCATGGACAAATGGACTTCAGAAGTTCTGGACAAAAGGGGGTAGCATGCTGTCACGGGGGAGAAGGGAAGAGAGGGGAGAGGTGTTACAGTAGAATCGTGGTGAAAAGTTCCAGGTGTTATATGGCAAATTGATGTGGATTGTAAACTTGTACTAAAACCACAATAAAATTTACCTTAAAGAAAAAAAAAGAAGTGAGGGTGGTATGACTTCACCTTATATAGTTTGTAAATGTTATTGGGAGAGACCAGTCCGTGGAGAAGCACATCATGCTTGGTAAAGGGTCAGCAAAAAAGAGGAAGACCCTCAAAGAGATACAGACTGACGCAGTGGCTGCAACAACAGCTCAAACACACCAACAACTGTTGTACCCTATGTACAACCCAAGAAAGGCCCACACAGGACCAGGCAATGTTTTGTTCTGCTGCACAAAGGGTCACCAAGAACCAAGACCAACCTGACAGCACCTAACAACAACACTCTATCAGTATTAAATTTCCTGATTTTGATCAGTTTTGTGTTTATGTAAGACAGTGTCCCTAGGGAATACAAACTGAAGTACTTAGTCACAAAAATAAACAATCTTCTAAAAGATAACAGTTAGCAAGGAAAACAGTAAGTTCTGTTCCTAGTTCTCCAGAAATTTAAACACTTAAGAAGTCAAAAATATCTTATTTCAAAGTACAAATTTGAAACATTACCTAACTGACTATTCTCTATAGTTATAGTTACAGTTAATTAGCAACAAGCTCCCTTTCCCTTGAGACACAATGACTTAGGGTTAAAAGGGCTAATTATACCTTCCATCATCCCCAAGCATAGACATTACACCCTCTTGCTGAGGGGATGACTCCTCTTTTCCTGATTCCAGTAGGAAATGGAGCCACGTCTGAGGCAAAAATTGCATTTGAGCTCTCTCTAGAAGGACTGAGGCCTGATCATGTCAAAAAATGGTGTCTCACAGGCAAGCAGAAACTGGACTCACCAGCTTGCCCTTCTTCTTTGTGTAGATGGGACTCAGTTCTAGTTTTCTAAGGAGATTCACATAATTCAATCTAGAATGCATGTTTCACTCTTGCTTTATGGCTAAGGTTACTCTATCTTTTTCCTGATTCTGTCTTAGACACTTTTCTGCATGCGCACGCACATGCGCGCGCACACACACACACACACACACGCAGTGTAGAAACAAGACAGCTGAAGGGTCATACCATTCAGAATTATTTATTTGCACTTGCACTATCTCACATCAGCCTACCAGAGTCTCTCTAATCTACTGCTGAACACAAATGTTGAAGAAACAGTGGCATCTAAGCATTAGCAGAGGTAGTGGGAAAGAAAATGTGAGTTCTGTGCCAGGAAGTCAGGATCAGAAAGAGCACTAGAAGCCAAGCTTGCCCTAAAGCCAGTAGAGTAAACACGAAAAAAGGCTTCTGCTTTCAAAGTAACACTCCTATAACCTTTCTAAAGAAAAGCACATGGAGTCTGGACAAAGTTCAGGCCATATATTTTGCAAGAAAGATGAGAACCGGCATGAAAACTCTGTTTCTGTAAAGACAAAATAATAGAAATTAACCCTTGGCTTCAAGGGCCATCTATCAAGAGCTGGAACATGGTCTATGTGTATGACACACCCAGCCGCTGTGCAACTCCCACCATTCTTCAGAAAAAGAGGCTAGTCCACAGAGACAAGGCCAAACATCATCATACCAAACAGGAGGTACAAGGACCATGATAACTGACACAGGGACTTACGTGCACAGAAGATACTGTCAAGGTAGAAGGATCAGGACACAGACTGGGCTGCACTAAAAGCTTGAGGAAATATTTTGAAGAAAAAGTGGCTGACAGTCACTTTTCAGAATGGGTAATTAAATGGAAAGTCAGAAAAGCTACACATCTATCCGACCAATTATCTAATAAGCAATTTCAATCACAAAGACACCATACTGGGCACCAAGGAGATGACAAAAATACATGCTTAAATGAAGAAAACAACTGCAAAACAAGAAACAGTTAAATCATCTAACTCCAAAAAAGAAATAATCAACAAAAAATACCATTTTAACCACCAAAGAAGTATGCAGAATTTGAATAAATACCAAATCAAATTTAATTACAATGTAAAGTGGTAACAAAATGAAAGACAGTTAGTGTCCCATCAGGAAACTCACAATGCACTTATCACGTGCTCTGAATATATTCACATTCTCCCTCTCACCCGCTTCCCCCAGTGCCCAAGGTCAGTCACTCACCCTAGTGCAGTTAAGAGTACAGTTTGGGGCTTCATAGTTTTTGTCTAACCAGGCAAGGCTGCAACGACAAATTAAACCCACAGTCTCTGCCTCATCAACACCTACTAAGGCAGCCTACAACTGTGGGCAACCACTGTGTAAAGTGATCTAGAGGACTGGCAACAAAGCCAAAGAATCAAAACAGAACTCCTAGAGAAAACTGCCAAATCTCAAGGATAGAGACTGCAGCCTGAGTTTGGGGAGGAGGATTAATGAAGTTTCAAGCTTCTGGTCATTCAGTCAACAAGTAGTTATTAAACATTCTTGTGACTTATTCTCAAGCGGACATTTCACTGGGGCTGCAGCCAACATAAAAATGTCTATCCAAAAAAGGGAAGGGGAGTGAGTGATAGAAAGAGGACAGGATGGGGAGCTAATCCTCCCTCCTGCTCACCACATCACCACAGCAAACAAGAATGAGAGTGCAACTCACTGTTATATAACTGTGAAGCTAACAAAAGCCCCAGCTATGGCAATGGTAGCATCTGCAGGCTGAAGGTTGTTGACACACAGCCATGCCAATTCATAAACTGCTGAACACCCCACACCACAGTCATTTCCAGAAGCTTCTCCTCACCCTTCCAATTAAAGACAAAAAACATGAATTTCCAAACAGTTTTGACAGGAAGGTCTCTGCACATTCAAAAGTTCCCATTTTAAAATACTTCTACTTTTAACAAAGTTTTTATCATTAAGTCTTTTTTCTACTGGTTCGGGTGGGAATGAGGGTCAAAGCAACTGAAGAGTTTTGCTTTCAAATTAAATATTATACAAATTGGACTTCACTCCTTATAATTAATAAAATACGTAGATTATAAGAGCCTGTATTTTGAACTTGGACGGGCTTCTACAAATGTCACTCACATGAAGAGATGAAAAGAATCCATGCAATGTGACAAATGCCATCTGGGCAGCTGTTTCCTAGATCAAGAACTATGAAACACATCACTTTCCAAATTTCAGAATTAACACAAACCAAGATTACCTGTGCCATCGTACAGTTTCTTCATTGATTATGCCTGTACAGCAAAAGCCTCTAAAATTATTATCTGCCAAAGAAAGTGCTGAGTGAGAGCTAGTACTTAAAATACTGAATGCATCAAAGTCATGAGGCGCACACTACACTAGAAAAAAGATTACAGACCAACAGCTCTAGAAACTACCCAGTGAGAACTCACATGATACTACCACAGTGAACACAATACACCTGACGAGTTGGGCAAGGATTTCCTGTACCCTGGCAAAAAGAAGACCCTGCAGATCCTCCCACTGTAAAACACCTAGAAATACGGATAGGGGGCAGAGTGAAGATGGCAAACTAAGCACATGCTTCCCTAAATCCCTCTGGAAACCAAGACCTGAAATGATAATCAAACAGAGCTTTATGGTCACCTAGGGAGCCCCAGGACATGGCACAGGGCTGTTAATTTGGACTTTATACCACTGAATGAAAAATCTCTTCTTTTTCACTGACTCTCATTCGGGGCTAGTCCTGGTTCTCACCAACTGAAGGTAACTCACCACCATTCTGACTTTTTTTCTCAGTCTTGGCTGGCAGGCATAGCTGGATCTTGCCTAGTGTCTAGGCTCAGACATACCACTGGTGGGACATGCAGGTGAAACTGCCATATTCTGAGAGCCAGGCTTAGGACTCTGTGTATCTCGTCACTTTGGGTCTGTCTTTCTGCCTCTGCCATAGTCTAGTTTGTCCAGAAGTGGTGGCGCTCTTGTGCGGGACACCATCTTGGTTACACAGATTTTAGCTGGACCCAATTCTTAGCCTGGAAGCAAGTGCCTGCCCACAGGAGAGCGCTTTTCCAACAGAACAGCAGTGGTCTACACAGTGTTGCCTATGGCTGGGGCCTATCAGCAGAGGCCAACAGCGCAGTAGCACTGCTGTATTTTGAACCAGTTCCTATCATCTGGAGTTGGATACAGAGGTGCTTACTTTGCCAGTTGGGAAGAGGGACCTCTACACCTGAAAACCTAACTGACTTGGGAAGTGGTCAGATACCTTTCAGTTTTCCTTTTAAGACAGACTATGGAAACATCTGCAGTCCATCCTCACAGTATCTCTCCCAGCCTTTATCAACTCACATGAAGCCCAAAAATCAACAGACCCTTGAGAAAACAGTAAACAAGAAATCACGCATGGCTTCAGAAGGCACCCAAATGAAACAACCAAGGAGCTCTCCAGATGAAGAAACTTTTCTGAAATTATCAGAAGGTGAATACAAAAGGATTATTATACATATATACAAAAGGATTATAGACCTTATACAATATGCAGCACAGCAAAATGAAAAATTAAGCAAGTTGCTCAATCTAGTTGAACATCACTACTCTGAAATCCAACAGATCAAGAACAAAATCAAAGACACAGAAACTTCCATTCAAAGCCAAGAAAACTGAATGAAACAAATGGAAAATAGACCTGCTGACTTGGAAGACAGAGCTACCGACTCCAGCATCCACAAAGAGAAATCAGAAAAAAGAAACAAGAAAAATGAAGGAGCATTAAGAAACATATGGGACTCTCTTAAAAGGAACAAGCTACGATTAACTGGAGTCCCTGAACAGGGCGAGACACCTGAGAACACAGAGTGTATTGTTGCTGAGCTGCTGACAGAAAACTTCCCAGAAATCATGAAGGAAGAGAACATGGACATCCAAGATGCATATCAAACACTACTCAATCTAGATCTCAAAAGAAAGACTCCAAGACACATTATAATCAAGCTTAACAAAATGAAACATAAGCAGAAACTCTTAAAGGCAAAGACTCAAAGCAAAACTAACATTCAGAATGAAACCCCATAGGCTTTCATCAGATTTCTCAGCAGAAACCATGCTTGCACAGAGACAGTGGCATGACACATTCAACGTCTTGAAGGAGAAGAACTTCCAACCAAGAATTATATATCCTGCAAAACTATCTTTCAAATATGAAAATGAAATCAAGACATTCGCAGATAAATAGAAACTCAGAGACTTTGTAAAAACTAAACCAAAGCTACAAGAAATACTGAAACAATCTCTTGGCTTCGGCTTAGAATAACAAAACCACTAACTTTATATTTTAGAAGGACACATCATCCCGAATCCTAAGCAGTTAGGGAAGGCTCCAAACTCAATCAAAGCTTTAATACTGAAAGAAATAATCCAGTGATTATCATGAAAACTATGGTGCCATCATATTAAAAATAGGGATGTACTACAGCTGTTATAGTCCTTCCAGATGGAAATGAAGTCGACAAGACTGTTAGTAATTAAAATTGGGTTTATACACCCAGAAGACAGAGAGACCCATGTGAGTGGGTTTCTATATCGACTCGCGACCAGAAGAAACACATGGTGCCCAGCTACCACCAGTGACAGCCACGATGGAGCTCACAAAGTGGAGTCTCACTGGCAACAAGAGAATAACTAGGGGTGTACCCTGAGATGTCCAATAAAAGACCACAGTTGATGGTCCAGGGGCTTTGGAGTTCTCCTGGGAGCACAGCCCCTGGCCCTGATGCTGCCCCTGTCCATTAATCATAATGCAGGTTAACTTTTCTGACAACACTGGATTGGACTTGGTGACACAGAGTGACCATAACTTGAGGGAACTTTACGGTTCTATGCATCTATAGGATGTCATCCTGCTGACCTCTTACTGGAGTAAGGGGAGTGGGTGGAGAGGAGGGGATGGGAGACTGTTGGGAGGATAGGACATGTACGGAGCAGAGAGGCGGGGTGTGCTGTCACCAGGCAGGGAGAGCACTGGGAGCTGCATATAGATGAGTACGGGAATGTACATTTTCATTCAATCATAATAAATAAATAAATTAAAATAAAATAAAATTGGGGTTATATATAGTTTATTAAGGGGTATTATGGGGCAGCCATAAAGCAAAGATGCAACATACCATATCTAGAAATATGGATAGAATTATAACATCCTGTTTAAACACACAGCTGGGCTAACAAAAAAAGTAACAAATCCCCAAGGACCAAGTATGAAAAGCAAACAGAAAACACAGACCAACACTCTTGAGAGCTGATAACTACAGCAGTCTCAGAAGAAGAAGGTGTCAACCTTGGGGGAGAGGACAAGACAAGACATAACGCCTTGGGCCCAAAGAAGCTAAGAGTAGGGTGGCCACTTCTGCATAAAACCAGGACCTTGAAGAGGTACATTCTTATGAAAGAGTGGACTAGAAAAAAATTTGCCCTCTAACACAGAAGACAGTATGAAAACTTGCATCAACCAAGGCAAGAAGAGGGCAAAAAGGCATTCTACAGGAGTCTATAATCCTGAGTCTGCCTTCAAAGCCAGTTAAAGCCTAAATTTACACTTACCTACATGGTCTGACCATGACTTTTCTGTCAGTTTGTCATACTTTAGTAGCTTGCATGTTGTTGTGATACTGGAAGCTACACCAGTGATACTTCAGACACCAGCAGGGTCACCCAATGTGGACAGGTTTCAGCAGATCTTCTAGACTAAAATGGACCAGGAAGAAGGACCTGGTGATTTACTTCTAAAACAACTGATGAAGGAAAACCTCGTGGACAGCAGTGGAAAACTGACAGACGGCCAGAAGACAAAGCTGTTGGAATGCACTTAAAATATTACTGGGGAAGAAATGCCTCATCAAAACAGAGTTGACCTTAATGATACAAATGTAGTAACAACTTCAGGACCTTCATTTGCTGATGCGGCATGAGTCAAAACACGAAGAAACAGCTGCAAACATGCATTAATAATCAGAACATGGAATATGAAAAGTATGAATCTGGGAAAACTGGAAGTTTTAAAAATGAAATAGAATGCTTTAAGATTGATATCTTAGGCATAAGAGGGCTGAAATGGACTGGTACTGGCCATTAGGAATGAGGCAATCACACGGTTTACTATGCTGGAAATGACAAATTGAAGAGGAACAGCACCACACTTTCAAAAAGAACAGGATCTATTCTAAAGTATGACATTTTCAGTGATAGGATGACAGTCACAGGCCCACAAGGAAGATTAGTTAATATGACTATTACTCAAATTTATATGCCAATCGCTAATACCAAAGATAAAGAAACCGAAGATTTTTACTAACTAATAACAGTCTGAAATTGATCAAACATGCCATCAAGATGCAGTGTAATTACTGGTGATTGGAATGTGAAAGCTAGAAACAAGGACTGGTATTTGGAACATTTGATCTTAGTGACTGTCTTAGGCTGGGTTCTCTATGATGCACAGCCAGTAAAGCATATAAACAAATACACAGAGAGACAGAGATAACTGTGTCAAAGAAATGGTTCACACAGCTGTAGATGCTGCAATGTCCCATGGGTCAGGACAGAGGTTTCTCCTGAGTCATGTCACTTCAGGGGCTGAGGAACCCAAGATCAGCAGGTTAAACAACAGCAAGGCTCCTGCTCACAGGCTGTGAAGATTAGCAAATCCCAAGATCAGCAAGCAAGACAGTAGGTAAGCTCCTAGCTCAAGTTCCAAGAAGTGGAGGTCAGACAAACAAGAGTCAGCTTTGCCAAGGAAATTCCCTTTCAACTGACTGGCTACTCACAGCAGATCCCATTAGGTACATGATCACAGTCTATCAAATCTCATGGAAGTGATCACATCATCACAACTGCTAAACTACATCATAACTGCCAAACTACTGAGACTCATACACAAGCCAAGCTGACATATAACTCCAACGATCAGAGCAATGGAAATCATGCTACAGATTGCATGACAGAATTTTGGAAGACCAGCCACTTATTCATTGGAAATGTCTTTTTTCTACAACATAAACATAGACATCCCCAGATGGAATATACAGGAATCAAATCAATTACATCTGTGGAAAGAGACAATGGAGAACCTCAATATAATCCGTTACAACAAGGCCAGGGGCCAACTGAGGAACAGACCAATGGCTCATATGCAAGTTTAAGCTGAAGCTGAAGAAAATTAAAACAAGTCTACGACAGCCAAAGCATAATCCTGAGTAATATCCCACCTGAATTTAGAGACCTCAAAAACACATCTGATGTACTTAACACCAATGACCAAAGATACCAAATGGGTTGTGCAATGACATCACATATGAAGAAAGCAAAAAGGTCATTAAAAAGACAGAACCCACTGCTGTCGAGTTGGAGCCGACTCACAGTGACCATACAGGACAGAGAAAAGAGGGGGGAAAAAGCCCAAAATAGATGTCAGAAGAGACTCTGAAACTGGATCTCAAACACAGAGTACTTACAGTGACTGGAAGAAGTGATGAAATAAAAGAGGTGAACAGAAGATTTCCCAGGGCAGCTAGAGAAGACAATACTTTAAGTATTGTAATAATATGTACAGACCCAGAGTTAGAAAATCAAAAGAGAAGAACATGCTCGGCATTTCTCAAGTTTAAAGAACTGAAGAAAAAATTCAAGCCTCTAGCTGCAATACTGAAGGATTTGGGGGCAAACTACTGACTGACACAGGAAGCATCAAAAGAAGCTGGAAAGAATACACAGTCACTGTACCAGAAAGAACTGGCTGATATTCAGCCATTTCAGGTGGTAGCGTATGATGAAGAAGTTCAAACTACACTGACGGCACTGGTTGGAATACCAACTGAGGTTTCAACAAACGGATGCAAAGCTGAAGGCTCATGCCAAGAACTTTGGAAGCAGCTACCTGACCAACTGACAGAAAAACATTCATATCTGTGTCCACTGAAAAGAAAGGTGATCCAGTGGAATGCAGAAATTATTGAACAATATCATTAATTCACATTCAAGTAAGATTTTGCTGAAGATAATTAAAACAGCTGAAGCAGTACATGACAAGAACAGCCAGAAATTCAAGCTGGATTCAGAACAGGACTTGAAATGAAGGTTATCACTGCTGATGTCAGATAAGTCTTAGCTGAAAACAAAGAATGCCAAAAAGATGTTTACCTGTGTCTTACTGACTATGCAAAACCCTGCAACTGTGTGGCTCGTATTAAATTCTGATAACATCGTGAAGCACGGAAACTTCAGAACACTTAATGGTGCTCATTCAGTAACTATATAGATGAAGAGGTAGTTATCAGAAAAGAATAAGGGGACACGGTGCAGTTTAAAATCAGAAAAGATGTGCATCAGAGTTGAATTATTTCACCATACTTATTTAATCTATATGCTGGAAAAGTAATCTGAGAAGCCAGAGTATATCAAGAACATGATTATCACGACTGCATCAAAACAGAAGACTCACTAACAACCTGCAGATGATACAACCTTGCTTGCTGAAACTGAAGAGGACTTGAAGCACTTAATGATGATCAAAGACTACAGTCTTCAGTACAGGTTATATCTCAACATAAAGCAAACAAAAATCCTCACAACTGGACCAATAAGGAACATCACAATAAATGGAGAAAATAAAAAGGTGTCAAGGGTTTCATTTTACTTTCCACAATCCGTGTCCACGGAAGCAGCAGACAATAAATGAAATACAGCATTCTACTGGGCAGATGTGTTGCAAAAAAAGCCAAGTGCTGTCGTGTTGCAAAAGACCTCTTTCAATCTGACCCTAGCTGTGTTATTTTCAACCACTTTATATGTGTGTGAAAGCTGGACAATGAGCAAAAAGATCAGAGAAGGACTGACACCTATTATTTGTGGTACTGGTGAAGAATATTAAATATACCATGGACTGCCAAAAGAATGAACAAGTCTATCTGGAAGAAGTACAGCCAGAATCCCCCTGAGAAGCAAGGATGGTGAGACTTTGTCTCGTATACTTTGGAAATGTTATCAGGAGGGACCAGACCCCTGGAGAAGGACATCATGCTTAGTAGGAGAGTCAGCAAAAAAGAGGAAAAGCTTCCATGAGACGGACTGACACAGTGGCTACAACAATGGGCTCAACTGTAACCACAACAATCGTGAGAATGGCACAGGGGCAGGCAATGTTTTGTTCTGTGGTCACAGGTCAGCACAGGTAGGAACTGAACTGATGGCACATCATGGTCTGAGAAACACGATATTAAGCAAAACACAAAGCGGTCCCTGTCTGGGGTCTTAAAAAGTCTGTAAGCGGCCATCTAGGATACTCCGATGGTCTCACCCCTTCAAGAGCAAGAAAGAATGAAGAAAATTAAAGATACAAAGGAAAGATTAGTTTAAAGGACTAACAGACCAAATCTACAATCACCTCTACCAGACTAAGTCCAGTACAACTATATTGTGCCTAGGTACCCACCACTGCCTGCCCTAACAGGGATCCCAACAGAGAGTCCTGGTCAAAACTGGAAAAAAACATAGAACAAAATTATAACTCAAGACCAGACTTGCTGGCCTGACAGAGATGAGAAATTCTCAAGTACGGTCCCTGGGCACAAATAGATGCAATGAAATCACTCCCGAGGTGCGCACCTTTTAGCCAAAGACTGGACAGGCTCCTAAATCAAACCAAGACTAAACGGCCACACCAGCCCAGAAGGCAAGAAGGGACAAGAAAACTGGTGATAGGGAACCCAAGATTGAGAAGGGAGAATGTTGACATGTTGTGGGGTTATTAACCAATGCTGTAAAACATTGTGTACTGTTTAATGAGAAACTAGGTTCTGTAATCCTTCATCTAAGCAAAAAAAACCATTGTCATCAAGTCAATTCCAGCTCACAGCAAGCCTGCAGGACAAAGTAGAACCACCCCATATCGTTTTCAAGGTGCACTTGGTGGATCTGAACCACTAACCTCTTAGCAGCTGTAGCTCTTAACAACCACAATGGCGTCAGGATTTCCAATCTAAAGTACCAAAAAAAACAAAAAACTCTTAATAAAGTGGTCCCAGCCAAGCAGTATGCCTCTGGTGTTTAGACATAAACACAAAACATCTATACAAAACACCTCAGCCCAGGTCACAAAAGGTTTTCTTACAGAAAACTTTGTTAGAGATGATCTTACAACCCAAAAAGTACAAATACCTGAAAGATCAATCAAATATAAGCAGGAATGAGCAAGATTAAGCTCCTCAAAAGTTCCAATAATATACCTATCAAATTAAAGGATACGAACTACACAATTATCTCAAAAGATACACGAAAGGTTTTGATAGAAAAACCGATTCATATATTAAGTGGACTTCAGCATAACTTGAATACTCCTTCCATCTTAACCCAATATTGCAAGGATAGAGTAGCTGGGGCAGGGGGCAGGGGACCATGCTCTTAAGTGACATCGAGGCCAATTGGCACAACTAGCATTTTGCTAAGAGGGCTCTCTGCACTCCACATTGGTGAGTGGCATCTGGGTCTTAAAAGCTGCCAAGCTGCCACCCGAGGACACAGCAAATGGTCCCAACTCAGCAGCAACGGATGCTCACCGAGGACCAAAATGACATGGGGTAAAGACAACCCAGAAGATAGACAGACCTACATGAGTGCGTGCCTACATCGACCTGGGACAGGAAGAACCAGATGGTGCCCGGCCACCATCAGTGATAGCCACAATGGAGCTCACTAAGTTGAGTCTCACTGGCAACACAAGAATGAAAAGGGGTGTATCCTGAGATCTCCACTGAAAGACCTCAATTGATGGTCCAGAGGTTTCGGGGTTCCCCTGGGAGCATGGCCCCTGGCCCCGATGTTGCCCTTGCCCATAAATCATAATGAAGGTCCACTCTTTGGACAGGAATGGATTGGACTTGGCGATGAAGAGTGACCATATATTGGATGCACTTTATGATTCTATACATCTATAGGATATCATCCTGCTGACCTCTGGCTGGAGGAAGGAGAGTGGACGGAGAGGAGGGGAAAGGAGACTGTTGGGAGGATGAGACATGTATGGAGCAGAGAGGAATAGTGTGCAGTCACTGGACAGGAAGAGCAGTGGAAGCTGCATATAGGTGGGCATGTAAATTTACACGGGAATGTACATTTTCACTCAGTCATATTAAATAAAAAAAATAAAAACCTATTCACGATTAAAGAAAAAAAAACAGAACACAGTAAATGCTGGTGAGGAAGGGAGGAAACCAGAACCCTATGCACTGCTGGTTGTTGTTGTTGTTGCTGTTGTTAGGTGCCATGGAATAGGTTCCAACTCATAACAGACTTGTGCATTGTTGGTGGGAATGCACAATGTTTCGGCCACTGGGGAAAACAGTTTAGTGGTCCCTGAAAATGTTAAATATAGAATTTGAAAATGATCCAGCAATTCTAATCCTAGGTATATACCCCAAAGAATTGGAAACAGGGACTCAAAACACTGAACATACATACACGTTCATAGCAGCACTAGTCACAATAGCCAAAAGGCAGAAACTGCCAAACTTTCATCAACAAGTAAATGAATAAACAAACTGTGGTATATACATACAAAGGAATATTATTTGGCCATGCTACAACACGGATGAACCTTGAAAACACTGTTGTCACTGTTGTTGTCAGGTGCCATGAAGTTGATTCTGACTCACAGCAACCCAATCCACAACAGAACAAACACTGCCTGAAACATTGCAGCAAGTGAAAGAAGCCAGACTCAAAAGATCACAAATTATGTCATTTCATTTATCTGGAATGTCCCAAATGCTTAAATCCATAGAGACAGACAGCAGAATGGTGGCTGCCAGAGGGGGGGGCAAGAAAAGGCAGAGGACTGGGGAGTAACTTGCTTCATGGCTATGGTGTTTCCTTTTGAGATGATAAAAATGTTTTTCCATGAAAGAGTGGTTGGTTGCATGGGCATATGAATGTATTAAATACCATTAAACTGTCCACCTTAAGAAGGTTAATTTTATGCTAGTTTCCTCTCAATTAAAAAAGTTAATTAAATTTAATTTTAAAAAATGAAACAAACTCTTAAACTTGGCAGGACACTTCATTCATCTAATAAAGGAAGCCTACCAAACCAGCCACCATACTCAGTAAGCAAGACTGAGAGCACACCCTTTGATGTTTCTATTAACATCAAATAAGGGATCACAACCAAGAGACAGAAAAAAGGTGTAAGGAGTGAAACAACAGAGAGAAAAATCTCAACAGTCAAGGATTACACAGACTGTATTTCAGTGTAGAAAATTTACAAACTATTAGAGAGTTCAGTAAGGAGATCAGCATACAAAAAGCAATATTTTTCTATGTACTAACAACTTAGAAAATGTAACTTAAAATACTACTTATAAAAGCTACAATAACTATATGATATATCTAGTGATAACTCTAGCAAAACATATGTTGAGACCTTATACGGAAAAAAGTACAAAATTTTACTGAAAGACATGAACAGAAACCTAAATAACCAGAAAAATATCACATGTTCATGAATGGGCAGAGGATATCATAAAATGTTCATTTCTTTTACAAATTCAATGCAATACTAATCAAAATCCCAAGACACAAAATGTGTGAACTGTAAAAGCCTGATACATTTCACTACATCAGAAACAAAAATGTCTGTGTAAAATACCACACACAAAACAGAAAACAACACCACCATCTGACACAGGAAATCTGTAAGCACAGAACCAATTAAAGGATTAATATCCAGAATATATAAAGAATAAGTATCCATCAACAGAAGAATGGCTAAATAAAATGTACTATATTCACACATACTCATAGGCAATGGGCTTGAGTTTTGTTTTGTTTTATATTCATACAACAGAATGTTTTTTGAAAAATAAAGCTTTGATAAATGCTAGAACACAGATGAACCCTGAAAACATTATCCTAAGGGAAATAATCCCAACAGAACAGTAGAAATATTGTATGACCCCTCTGCTATGAATTATGTGGAACAGGTAGACACACTGAGAAAAAAGTTTCTCAGTGGTGACCAGGGCTAACAAAGGGGAAAGGTGTTGCTTAAGGGGCACTGAGTTTTTGTCAAGGGTAATAAAAAAAAATGGCAACAGTGACAGTTGCTCAGCACAGCATAATTAATTAATAACATAACATAATTAATCAACATAATTCCTATCACTGAATTACATGGCTGAAATAGCAAATGCTTTATTATATATATTTCACCACAATAAAATTTTTTAAATGTCTTTTTAAAAAAATCATTAAGAAAACAATAATCCTAGCAGAAAATTGACAAATGAATATGACTAGGTAATTCATGACAAGAAAACCAACCCATTATCCAGTTGCCATCAAGTCATTTTCAACTCACAGTGACCCTATATGCCACAGCAGAACTGCTCCAAAGGGTTTTCAATGCCATAAATTTTTCTGGTAGCAAACTACCACATCTTTTTCCCACAGAGCAGGTGGTGGATTTGAACCTTTTGGTCAGCAGCCAAGCTTTTAACCACTGTGTCACCAGGGCTCCTTCTATGTGTGTGAAATAAACAAAAGAAACAATAATTTCCCCTAGTAAGACAGTAAATAAAAGTTCTAGAAAGCAGTGACCCCAAAAAATCATTCTCTGGCATTAAAAATTGGTTCCAGCTCCCTGAAGGAAACATGGATAGATGGAGGATCACTGTATTGCAGGAACCCTAAGTCGTCTCTGTCAACTACTCAAGACACATGCTTGTGACATTCTGATCTGCTGAGGCACAGTAATCCATAATGCTATGTTTTCTGAATTATCTCACTTCTTAAAGTTGTACCACTTCACCCTAGCTTGGACTGGATTAATATGTAATGATTTTTTTCTTTTTTATGTTAATAGGAGTCAACAGTTAATGGGCATAAACAGTGTGAAGGAAACAGATCCTTGAAGGAGTCCAACAGGACAGCATGCTTTCCTTCTCTGCTTGTGCTGTAGCTTTGTTATTAGACCCAGGGGCTACTCCTGGAGACCAGTCCCCAGCCACTCCCAGCACCTGCCCAAGAAACTGTCAATACAGCTGCCTCAAAGCCACCTTCCCTCAGAAATAGGATGAGTGGACCACAGGCACTGGTGTTAAACAACTCTACAGACAGTGGGTCCTAATCGCAACCAGAGAAGAATCTGAGAGACCCAGCAAGTTCAGTATCAATACACATTTCTGAAGTTCAATCATGGGGATTCATCCAGGCTTCCCAAAAGCATCTGAGGACTGACAATTAGACTGAGTAGCACGCAGGAGTGAAAAGTCCTCGTTGTTCCAATTGCAGCTCTAGACACTGACTGATTTCATGAATCAAATACCCTCTACTATGTCATCAGCAAAGTGGGAAATGAACAAGGCTTCCCTTATTTGGATTTGTAGAAAGGCACCAAGCACATGAGCCTCAAATGAAAAGCTCTCCCTTAACAGCATCCTATTACCAACATGTAAGTAACATGCACCACATGCTCCCACAAAGCTGTGACTCCATCCTCTTGTCTTTTTTCTCCTATTATAATATCACCCTTGAGCTAATTTCTTTAATACCCATATCTCATTTAGCCAAGAAGCCAACATCTAGGCTTTGCTGAATCCTAATAACATTAATTAACCTCTTCTTTAGAGGGCCAAAGGAGAGGGTAGACTCCAAGAGCCCTTCCTATAGTTTTCATGTAGTCCCCCTATTCCTAACTCCTCACCCTACAGATAAAATGTTTATATTTTGGCTTGGCTTGATTAGGAATCCTCGATAACATGAGCTGTAATTCCTATCTTCAGTTACAGCTAATGGAAGACCCCACCCAACATATTTTGTTAACTGGGCTAACTGTGGCCCAGAGGGAAGCATTCCTTGTTTTCCAGTGTAAGGCACAGACAAAGCACTTCACTTCTTTGGAGAAGACACTCCTGGCTGTGGATTTCCCATGGCCTTACCAGGCAGGCCCTGGCAGTAGCCTCAGACACTTCAGAGGGCTTATATCTACGTAAGCTATTAACATCAGGATAAAGATGCTATATAGCCAGCTGACTAAAAACCCTGAAAAGCACATCAGCAATTGAATCAATTATTTAATTTTGTTTTCCAAAAGCTGCCTCCACCTAAGCTGCCTCGAAATTTGATAGGAAGTAACAGTTTTTAAGGAAGATTTAGAAATAACTACAGTGTGTTTAGGGAATCATTCGACGGGAACTTCTGTGAAAAGGATCATGATCTGTGGGGGACAAGCTGATGTTCTACCACTTAAGAGCTGATCCTCCCACACCTGGGCCTTTTCCAGTGTCACAGAGAGTCAACATTTTCATTATCTGCAGACTTAACACTCAGTTAAGACTCACTAGATATACTACAAAACGCTTACGCACAGAGAAGAGTTCAGAAAAAAAGAAAAGAGAAATAAACCCTTCTCAGCAAAATGATAAAGCAAATGCTAGGCATTACTACATTCTAACTGCTGACCCTGATGGTTTTCCATAAACACATCGGGGAGGGGGGCAAACCATGACATGCAAATCAAGAGGTTCTTCTAACATGCACATTTTCAGTATTCTGACATAAAGAGGCTCTGAGCTCTTAGACCAGTTTGTTCAAGGAAGCTCTAGAGAAAGCTCTCTTGTACCATACATGAAATCAAAGCCATTACTTATGGACACAGCCTCTTAGGGCACTAGCTCAACAGACTACAGAATAGCAAGGGAGGGCCAATTAAACAAAGGAGGAGGACGATGGTTCGACAAAGGGAGTTCTAATGCACAGAGTGCCCAAATCAGAAACACTCCAGGTCCTCTTGTGGAGTAACAGGTTACATTCTTCACATCAAACAGTGATCCTTACCTACTCCAAGGTTCTCGATGGACAAAAGACATCACTTCTGCATCTCTGAAATGTCTGCTTGTCAACAGAGTCACAGTTCCAAAAATTCAGTTTGGCTCAACAAACACTAAACCTTTACTATATACTGAGGACACAAAAATAATGAGAAAACACAGGCCAGGTCACAAAAATTTTTAATAGAATGATGCCCAAAATGAGTTGTGAAGAGACTTTGACAGAGTTAGGTAATACACAGAGCAGAGGGTGGGTGGTGCAGAGGCACTGACGAGTGTGTGCGTGTGTGTGTGTGTGTGTGTGTGTGTGTGTGTGTGTGTGACAGAGAGAGAGAAAGAGAAAGAGAAAGAGACGGTGCTGATTGAGAGGAGAGGAGGGAAGAGTTTAAAGACAGAGAATTCCATGAACAAAGATTCTGAGACACAAAAGAGCAGCACGTGTTTAAGGAAATCCAAGAAGTTTATGTTATGGAGCATAAAACAGGAAGTACAGAGGAAGAGCAGTAAATGGACCTAGAGAGGGAATGGGGCCAAGGCCAAGACCGTGAAGCATTTTGGATGCATGCTTAAGGAGATGAGATTTTATCCTTTACAGCAATGATTTTTTAAACCACAGATCTCACTGAAAATCTGACGAAAATTCAGATAAATGTGTGCATCCACACACACTTTTTCCCCTTACAATTTTGGGATTAACACAACCCCTGAAGTTCAGTGATTAGCCCCAACTATGGACAAAGTACTTGCTCTCCAGGAGTAAGAACTCCTGTAACTGACTAAGGAAGCCACTGAAGAGTATGAAACAGCAGAATGACATAATCACTCTATAACCACAACAGAATGTTGACTAAAAGCATAGTTCTATACAGTTCAAAGTGAAATCCCAGTTCACTTTGCTGAGCGACTCTGGGCAAGCTGCTGGGTATCTTTGGGCCACAGCTGCCTCATCTGTAAAAGAATTATTAAGCAAGTGGTGAATGAAAACAAATGTAGATTAAGTTTTGAAGACACACAGCACATTGTAAGTATTCAAAACACAGTCTAAAAATTATCGGAAGAAACAAGGATTCAAGAGTAAGAGGGCTGAGCAAATAGAAGACAACCAGGGAACAAGTCACAGGAAAGCCTAGATTGGAGGACTCTTTTGGAGATCCAACTGTCTTCATGCCTCAATGAAAGACTAAAAGACAGAGGAATGAAGTTTTCCCAACTAGGGCCTAGGGTGCTATTAACACCTCCTCACCAGACACCCACCCAGGCTAGAGACCAGATGGTACACACATTCCAGCTTTTACTATCAGCACCAGTATATATCACAGAGCAGGAGCTCTCTGGTATAAGAGACCTGGTCTGATGGCACCACTTAACTGCAGTAAGTTAACTGAGTTTTTCCTCATCTACACCACTGGTAAAGTGGCACCTACTTCAGGTGCTGAGGGTCTTGTGCCAACATGACCTGGCCACCTAATAAACAATAACTTCACCCAAAACAACTCTACATAGCTATAAAACTTATGTTAAGGGTATCTTTCATGAAAATACCACACAGCCTTACCGTGTTGCCAGCCCATCTGGAAGCTCCTACTGCTCAGCACACATCACTAGTTGGCTCTAACACAGGCAACCAATGTTCCGTTTAGGAAGAGCCTGTTCTTATTTCTAATATGTGTTTAAACATCTTCCACCATAACATGTGCTATCTGGTTGCTAAACAAATAAAACCGGTTTCAGAGAGCTCATCTCCGGAGAGAAGAGCTGGGATACTGTAGTTTTACCCAAAAGTTAAGTAAAAAATTGGCACCAAGCCCAGAAAACAGACATCCCTCTAGACAAAACTGGATACACCAAGTCTACAAACAATGAGTGGATACAATGGGACACACACACACACACACACACACACACACGTGTCACACTGGCACAGCCAGAATAACCCCCACAGAAGGGTCCACCCATAGTCAAGAAGGGAAACACATAAGGCTCTAGAATGTACATGTTCAGATCTGAAGCAATCAAGTGAGGCAAGGCTTACAAAGGGTAAGATACCCAAGTTATTAAGTATAAACTACCATCTAGACCACATATATTCCCCATTACATCAAAGGTAGATTTATGGGAACAGTAAAAGTCAAGTGCTCTATCTTCAGTAAGAGTCCAGATTCCTTATGAGGTTAAGACGCTGGAGAGAAATTATCTGGGAAAGGAAGAATATCAGTGGAGACAAAATTCAGACACATTAAATGTGAAAGAGTACCACCAGGTTCTACTTCAACAGGATAGTTCATTGATTCTGACTGTTAGATTTGATTTCTGATGGGAAGGTACTGAATGTATATGTCCCATGGCATTCTTTGCTATCTTCCACTTATGGAACAGTAAGAGGAGTAAATCTTCAAAGAAAAACTTGCCATAATGTCCTCCGCTATGTGGCATATCATTATAATTTTTTTTTACATAAAGCCTTTTTTAAATGTATTTAAAAAAAATTAAACATTTAATCTGAAATACCCACTGCAGAGTCAGCAGATGAAAAGCAAGTCTAGCAGACACCAGTGGCAGATGGGACCAGGTCACAGGCTTTAATGGAGGAATTCAGGCTGAGACTAGCGGTTAGGTCCATCACTGAGTTCTACAAATACCATGAGCAATCTGATAAATACAGTAATAAATGACTAAGGTTCTATTATCAATCAATTGATGAACAGAAATATAAAATATTGTGTATTCACGCAATGGAGTATTATTTTGCAATAAAAAGGAATGACATTCTGGAAATAGCATTACAGAGAATAAAAAGATCAGTGGTTGCCAGGGTTCAGCGGGCTGAAGGAGGGATGAAGAAACTCTGGGCACTTCTGGAGCAAGGCAACTATTTCTCTACAATGCTCTAATGGCAAACACACGACACTGCAACTGTTAAAACTCACAGAATGCACAACACAAAGGGTAAACTCTACTACAATTATGGGCTTTGGTTAATAATAATGTATTGATTTTAGTCAGTCAGCTGTAACAAGTGTACCACAGGAATGAGATGTTAATAAAAGGAGAAACAGTGTGGGGAGGCATATGGGAACTGTGTACCTTCTGAACAATTTTTTATTAAAACTGCTCTAAAAAATAAAGCCTACTTTTAACAAAGAGAACTTGATTTTTCAAATAGGCAAAGGATGTGAACACACATTTCTCTAAAGCAACATACAAAAGGTTGATAAAAGCACATGAAAAGATGCTTAATATCATTAGTTATTAGAGAAACATAGTCAAAACCACAATGCAGTATCACTTCACACTCAGAAGGGTAGGTATAATAAAAAATATGGACAATAACATATTCTTAAGGACATGGGAAATTGCAGCTCTCAAAATATCACAATGGTGCAAATGTACAATAGTGCAGTCCCTCAGGAAAGTTGTCTAACAGGTCCTAAAAAATGAAACAGTTACTAAATGACTCAGCAGTTCCACTATCAGGTGTCTACCTGAATTGAAAACACATCCACACAAAAACCTGGACAAAATGCTCACAGCAGCATTACCCACAGTGTCAAAATGTAGAAACAACCCAAATATTTACCAGTTGATCAATGAATAAAAGGGAGTACAATGGAATATTATTCAGCCATTAAAAGGAATGAAGTTCTGATACATGCTAGCACTTGTATGACCTTGAAAACATTACACTAAGTGAAGTAAGCAAGATAAAAAGCATCATACTATATGATTCCACTTACCTAAAATGCCCAGAATAGGCAAATCAGGAGAGATACAAAGTCCATTAGTGGTTGCCAAGGGAGGGAGAAATGAAAAGTGACTGCTAACGCATATAGGGCTTCTTTTGGGAGTGACGAAAATGTTCCGTAACTAGACACCTGTAATAGTCATGTAATCTTTTGACTATACTAAAAATCTGAGATTCTGTATATTTTAAAAAGGTGAATTTTATAAATTACATTAATATTGAATGCATTAATACTAAACACATGAGGCAGGGACGCAGAAAGAAAAAAAAAACCTGTTGCAATTGGGTTAACCTTGACTCACAATAATCCTACCAGGGCAGAGTGGAACAGCCCTGTAGGGTGGCCAAAGAGTGGCTAGTAGATACAAACTGCTGATCTTTTGATTTAACTACCACATCACCAGGGCTCCAGGCAGACTGGCTAAAGTTCTGAGAGGACAAAGAAGGAAATTAACTTTTGGCAAACGCCTCCTGGAGCAGGCAACAGGCCTAAGTGCTGAAGGACACTTAGATGGAGTTGTCCAGGAAGCAGCAACACACATGCAAAAGTACACAGTTCCACGGGACTGACGGCTTAAGTAAATGAGGGGCTGCCGGAGAGGAGAACAGATAGGCCACATCCTCACCCTGCAATGCCCTGGAGACCCTGCTAAGGAGTCTGAACTCCTACACAAAACCAAAAAACCAAGCCCAATGCTGTCAAGTCTGTCCCAACTCGCAGCGACCCCACAGGACTGAGCAACATTGCCCCACAGGGTTTCCAAGGAGCACCTGGTGGATTTGAACTGCTGACCTTTTGAATAGTAGTCACAGCTCTTAACCACTAAGCCCCAAGGGTTTTTCAATACAATAGTTGGCAAATAGGTGACACCTGGCATCACTTTCCTGCCTACACCTCTGACAGACCTAAGTATCAAGCTTTACAGCCCTTCCCTGCTGAACACGGAGGGCACCACAGGGTCTGTCCGCACACAATACTCTCCACAGCCCAGTGGGAGCCACTGAAGGATCTCAAGCAGGGGAGGTGGTATCATCAGAATTGTCTGATGGATCTGTAAAGGCACAGAGGTTAGGAAGCAGACTGTTACAACAATCCGGGCAAGAGGTGTGAGACCCTGAACTAAAGCACTGGCAATCAAAAGTGAAAGAACAAGAAACTAAGGAGGCAAACCCAGTTAAGACTTCAGTAGCAACTAGAGCCCCACAAAGATAATTTGCTTACCACTGTCTCCCCAGCACCATCACAGTATATCACACAGAGGAAAAACACGTTGCCACTGAGCCACTCTGACTCATAAGGACCCTGCAGGAGAGACTAAAACTGTCCCCTAGGGTTTCCAAGGAGCAGCTGGTAGATCTGAACTGCTCGTCTTTTGGTTAGCAGCCAAGCTCTTAACCATTATACCACCAGGGCTCCATAAATATTAACCAAATCACTGAATGTCTTGCCTATATCTTTTCATCAAATCTTTACGATAGTAATAAGGAAAGTAATTTTTTAAAACTTTTTGTGACTACGTCAAAGTTTACAACTACAGTCAGTTTCCCATACACAAACTTACACACACTTTGTGATCTGACACTACCTACTCTCCCCATGCTGACAGCACATTCCTCCCCTCCAATCCATATTTTCCATGCCCTGTAACAAACTTCTGTATCCGTCCGTCATCTTCTCTTGCCTCCAAACAGGAACTAGAATTAGTCTCCTGTATGTGCCCAAGCCAAGAAGCACACTCTTCATGAGTATCATTTTATGTCTCAAATGCCAATTTAATCTTCGTTTGAAGAGTTGGCTTCCAGAATGGTTTCAGTTCTGGGTGAACAGAGAATTCAGGGGACAAGTCTTCCAGGGACCAAGGGCAGTACCATTATCCCCATTTCACAGATAACATATTTAAGGTTTAAAAGTACTGGTAGAATTCGATTCTAACCCAGACTTCTAACTCCAGAGTCCAAGCTCCTATCCATGGCCCAGATTTCAGCTTAAACAATAATACAGGTATCAGTGTTATTACCTGTGAAATGCTAGAGATAGTTAGAAAACGGACTGCAGTTCAGCTACCACATTTAGGTAGGTAGTAGTTAAAATCTAAGATATAAAAGTTCCCCATGAAATGTGTGTAGTGAGGAAAGGTTAGCCAAGGATCAGCCACCCCATTAGGGTGTAAAAAGTCTCTACAGAGTCAGAAAAGCAAAGAAAGAGCAGGGGAGGGGAGTATGCTATTAGGAAAGACATCAGTATGGTAGGTATGCTCAATAGCAATGTCAAGTCTATCAGATGGGGGGGAGTCACCAAATAACAAAGAAAAACAGCATGTAGGGAGAGATTCTAAAATGTGCTGAAACTTTCCTGGTGCTTTCCAAACCTGGCAGAGCATCAGAATCTAAGCACCTTGTCAGAAAACAGAGCCCTAGCTCCCAATGTGACCATGTGCAAGTGACTTCGTCTCTTAAAGCCTCTGTTTTCTCATCTCTAGATTGGAGATAATACAACTGACCTCACAGAATTATAGTAAGAACTTTACTATATATACACTTTAAAGGAGCTGCCCTAGCAACTATGACACTATTTGAAAACTGGCTTTTAGGAATTACAGCTACAGAAACCATCAAAGGAGTTGTACCTGGAAAGGGTAAAAGGCAATCATTCCCACTGAAGAGTCGAGAGAATGGAAGAAGGACAACTGGTTGTCATAACCGAAGACCAGACCTGGACTGAGGGAAAGGCAAAGAGGCCAGAAAGAATGGAGCAGGTGTGAGATGCTCCAAGGTAAACTCGATAGCGCCTTCTGTTTAAGAAAGCAAAGACCCCTTCCCACTAGTCCTCCCAGCAAAAGGAGATGCTCAACAGCCATGAGGAAATACAGGCTTGTTGCTGAGTAAAAGGTCCACGGTTAGAGTTACAGAACTGAGACACTTGGACAGCATGAAGCTATGGGTAAGGGCCAGAACAGACATAAAGGACGTGGCGAGGAGACAGTGGTAAGACAACACCTTAGCTAAGAGACTGGGACAGGAAAGAAAAGCCCACGGGAACATAACAGCTCCTAGAGCTGAGTCAAGTCACTGTGGTTCCACCTTGTTTGTAGGTTAAAAACAAAAAGAGAGGAGAGGGAAATAGGTGACAGATGATGCTAGAAAGAAATTCACTGATGGATCAAGGACAAGGAAGAAGAAATAGGAACACATGGAATCCAAACAGAAAGCAGCATTAGCTGGCAGGGGAGGGGAGTGGCAGGGGGGTCAAGACCATCTCTCCTTCTCAGAGGATGAATAAAGAGAAAGTAGAATCCTGAAACTGGAATCCATAAAGCTCCGTGTAGTGGAACAGTCAAAACATTCAATCACCTGCCTTTAAATCCCAGCTTGTCAGTGTCAACTGGGTTCCAATTTCCTCATTTGTAAAATAGGCTGATAGTAACTGTCTACCTTACAGGGCTGCTGAAAGACCCACTACGGTCAACACAACTAAAGAGCCAATGCCTGGGAAGAAGTGTACAACATATGATTAACAACAATAGGTAGAGTGAATCTCTCAAAAAAAAAAAAAAAGTCCTGTCAAGTTGATTCTGACTCATAGCGACCCTATAGGACAGAGTAGAACGGCTCCATAGAGTTTCCAAGGAGTGTCTGTGGGTGGAGAGGAGGGGGCAGGAGATTGTTAGGAGGATAAGACATGTATGGAGCAGAGAGCAAGAGTGTGCTATCACCAGGCAGGGAGAGCAGTGGGAGCTGCATATAGGTGGGCATGCAAATTTATATGGGAATGTACATTTTCATTCAATCATAATAAAAAAAAAGATGACTAAAAAATTGGCACTATTCTAAACCCTTCTGGGTAAATAACAAAACTCACTGCCTCCTGGCAGTGAATTCGTTCAGCAGTTTAAGTACTGATAAGAGATTCTGGCTAAGCAGAGAAATGTTACAGGTAACTTTGGAACCACTGAGCTCAAGTTCCTGAATAAAGTTTGCACAAATGATCTGATTTTCTGAATATGGTAACATTGAGTTTGGCTGGATCTCCAAAAGATCCACAGGCTGCAAAGGTCACGATATTCTAGTGTTAAATCCATTAACCACTTCCAAGCAGAAAGCAGCTGCCTAGCAGTTGTCTAGAGACCCTGCAGCCCAACCTGACCAACCAGTCACTCCTCTTTATACATGAGGCCAAAGTACTTAGAGCAATAAATGGCCAATTGAAAACATAGATAACACCAACCAAAAAAAGTCATTTTCTTCAAAAGGAAACTTTGGAAAACCCAAAGAGAACAAAACACAGTTTTAAATCCCCATAAACATATGGAATAAGGAACAGGCTGTCACTGCAAAGTAAACAGCATGGCCTTCAGCAGCCTGGAAATACTCAGGTATAGGAAGGAACTGCTTTAGCTGGTTCCAAAAAGAGGCCACAAAGTCGGAGTTCACATCATGCCACCACCAGTGTCACCAAGAATGATCCATCATGTCACAAGCAAAGATCATTCAGCTGTTAACTCAACAAACATTTACTGATTAACTCTGTGCCAGAAGTGGTTAAGTGCTGTGATACAGAAATGAACAAGACAAGGTCCTGCCCTCAAAGAGGTCACATCTAGGCATGCAAAACACACCAAAATGTCAAAACTTAACATACAGCGCAGACTGCAACAGCTACACAATGGTGAGGCATTCAGCTTACCTGGAGGGACACAAGAAGATTTTTAAGAACAGGTGGTGCCTAAACTGATAAGTTAAGTTGTACAGCCAGCCAAGCAGCAGCACAGGGAGGAAAATGATGAGAAGGAACAGCCTGAGCAAGCAGGGACCTTGAAGAAATTCACTGAGTGCCAGAAAAACTACCGTAGAGGAGGAGTGAGAAAGGTAGATTCACTCTACCTACTGTTGTGAGATGTGGGAGCAGAAGCATGCCAGGATCAGTGGGTACAAAGTGCTATGAGGCCTGGGGCATGTTGTTCACCCTAGACTGGACAAGAGCAGGCTTAACCTATGGCAAAATGGGCCAGTTATTTTCAATCACTTCTGCCTCCTACTTATTTTACTCTTGGATATTTTAGTGAGACTTTTCTTCTCTTTTTCCCTCACAGAGAAATAATAAACTGAACAATTCTATAGTAAAGCCTGAGAACCTTCTGTTCATCAAAAACACATCTAAGAGGTGGAGTCAAAATGGCAGCCTAAACACACATCTCCCTAACTCCCTCTGGAAACCAAGACCTGAACTGACAATTAAGCAGAGCCTTCTGGACACCTAGTGAGCCCTAGGACACGGCATAGGGTTGTTAATTTTGACTTCAAACCACTGAATGGAAAACCTCCTCTCCTTTGCCATCCCCCACTTTTGGTGAGTGTCAGCTTTCATGGACCAAAGGTAACTCAGCATTTTAACTTTTTTTCTCTGTCTTAGTCAGTAGGTGGAGCTGGGACTTGACTAGCAGCTAATATCAGACGCACAGCAGGTGGGATTGGCAGGCAAAACTGACACATTTTGAGAGCCTGCCTTTGGACTCTGTGTATCTCAGCACCTTTGGCCTCTCTTTCCACCTCTGCCACTGAGTAGCCTGTACCAAGGCAGGTGGGGAGCTTGTGCAGGATGCCTTCTTGTTCCACCAGGCGGCAGAAATATCCATATGGAGGCCTCAGCTGGACCTAATTCCTAGGCTGGGAGGCAGTGTCTCCCCAGAGGAAAGAGCTTTCCTGGCAGAAAAGCAGTATTTTACACAGTGTGGCCTATGGCTGGGCCTGGCAGCAGAAGCCAGCTGGGCAGAAGATTCTGAACTAGTTTATAACATCTGTGGCTGAATTTAGAGGTGCTTACTTTACCAGCTGGGAGAGGGACCTGCACACCTGAAAACCGGACAGACTTTGGAAGTTGTCAGATACCTTTTACCTTTCATTTTAAGATGGCCTAGAGAAACAACTGCAGTCCATCCTCACAGCATCTCTCCCAGCCTTTACTGAATCACATGATGCCCAAAAAAGCAACAAACTCTGGATAAAAGCATAACTAAGAAATCACTCATGGCTTCAGAAGGCCCCCAAAAGAAACAACCAAAGAACTTCCCAGATGAAGAAACCTTTCTGAAACTATCAGAAGGCGAATACAAAAGGATTATATATAGAGCCCTCTTAGACTTTACACAAAATGCAGCAAAGCAAAATGAAAAATTAAGCAAGCTGTTTGATCTGATGGAACACCACTACTCTAAAATCCAACAGATCAAGAACAAAATCAAAGACACAGAAACTTCCATTCAAAGCCAAGAAAACAGAATGGAACAAATTGAAAATAGACTTGTTGACATGGAAGAGAGAGCTACTGACTCCAGCATCTATGAGGAGAAATCAGAAAAAAGAAACAAGAAAAACAAAGAAGGATTAAGAAACATGTGGGACTCTAGTAAGACAGATAATCTGCAATTCATCAGAGTTCCTGAATAGGGTGAGATACCTGAAAACACAAGAGTATTGCTAATGAGCTGCTGACAGAAAACTTCCCAGAAATTAGGAAAGAAGAGAATATAGATATCCAACATGCATATCAAATGCCACTGAATATAGATCTCAAAAGAAAGACTCCAAGACATATTATAATCAAGCTTAACAAAATGAAACATAAACAGAAACTCTTAAAGGCAGCAAGACTCAAAGCAAAGCTAACATTCAGAGGGAAACCCCATAGGCTTTCATCCGATTTCTGAGCAGAAACCATGCTGGCACGGAGACAGTGGCATGACACATTCAAAGCCTTGAAGGAGAAGAACTTTCAACCAAGAATTATATATCCTGCAAAATTATCTTTCAAATATTAAAATGAAATCAAGACATTC
Organism: Heterohyrax brucei; assembly: GCA_028571685.1. Taxonomy (NCBI): domain Eukaryota; kingdom Metazoa; phylum Chordata; class Mammalia; order Hyracoidea; family Procaviidae; genus Heterohyrax; species Heterohyrax brucei. Next base: position 15,164,175 of record CM053158.1, read on the forward strand.
GCAGATAAACAGAAACTCAGAGACTTTGTGAAAACCAAACCAAAGCTACAAAAAATACTGAAAGAATCTCTTGGCTTAGAAGAACAAAACTAACTTTATATTTTAGAAGCAAATTCAGGACACATCACCCAGAAATCTACTCAGTTAGGAAATGCTCACAAACTCAATCAAACCTACAACAGTGAAAGAAATGATCTAGCGATCATATCATGAAAACTACGGTGTCACCATATTGAAAAGAGGGATGTACTACAGTCGTTATTGTCCTTCCAGATGGAGAGGAAGTAATAAGACCGGTAGTAATTAAAATTGGGTTTATACATAGTTTATTACGGGGGATCATAGGGGCAGCCTTAAAGCACAAGATGCAACATATCAAATCAAGAAACACAATACACGAGTCTCGACAACCACAAAACCAACCCTGAAAAACTAAAAAGTCAACACACAAAGAAGAAAGTGCCAGAACAGATTAATAAGAACAACAGAGAAAACATGAGCACAATGACAGCATTAAACACATACCTATCAATAATTACACTGAATGTGAATGGACTGAATGCTCCAGTAAAGAGATATTGAGTGACATCTTGGATCAAAAGACACAACCCATCCATATGTTGCCTACAAGAAGCTCACCTTAGAATTAAAGACAGCAACAAACTGAAAATTAAAGGAGGGAAGAATATATATCAAGCTAACAATACACAAAGAAGAGCAAATGTGGCAATCCTAATCTCAGATAAAATAGATTTTAACGTAAAATCCACCACGATGTACAAGGATGGACACCATTTAGTGCTGAAAGGTTCAATACACAAGCAGGACTTAACAATATTAAATATTTATGCACCTAATATCACAGCCACTAAATACATCAGAGAAACACTGACTACACTCAAAAATGAAATAGACCACTCCACAATAATAGTGGGAGACTTCAACACTCCACTCTCAAAAATACATCTAAAAAGGAGTGCTAGACTTGACCAAAGTAGTCCGAATTAGAGAAAGGCAAGAACTTGCTTCGGCACCTGCAGTCTCCCTACAAGAGCAAAGCCAGGTTTCCAAAGCCAACAGAAAAAGCTAGAAAAATGTCCTATCAGGGGCCACAGAGAACATAATGCCATGTGGCATACTCTAGCACTCTGTCAGTGGGAATACCCATCTGCCTAAAAGAGTTACCTCTTGGCTTCTCCACAGACACTATCAGGAAAAAAAAACTACCAGTGCCAAGAATGACCTCGGACTTCAGAGTGTGGACTCCTGCCCACCAGGGCTGGATAAAGATTACCTTGACAATTCTCTTACCTGTATTGCCTGCCAGGAAGTACAGATAATGCCACTGGCTGTCACTCTCAATAGACAAGAAAACTGACCCTCCCTATCTCTGCGTAACACCACCCAACCATACCACTACTACTGAGTGCAGTGTCCTACATAATAATAATACACATCAACTACCAACTGCCAAGCACTGACCACCCATGAAGCGCTAGGCCCTTGTCACCCTCTCCAGTCCTCACTACAACCTTACAAAGAGTAGCATTATAGCCCTAACTTACAGACTGAAAAAATATATATATTGAGGCTCAGAGACATAAACAGCTTATGCGAGGTCAAAAGGTAAGCAAGAGGCAAAGTTGCAATGATTCCAAATACCATAGTATTCCTACTGTACTAGGTACCTCTCAGAATTTTTCTAAATAAAAAACTTTCAGCCTTCTTTCCCAGAGTTCCTGAAGTTGATCCACTTTAGTAGCAAAAAGCATTTGTATCAGTCATTACCTTGCTTTCAAAGCAACAAATAAACCAAAGTTTTTATTTTCTCTGATGAATCAAACATCCCAGATGGAAAATGAGAGCTATCTTCACAAATATAGTTATGATCCAGCTGCCTTGATTTTAAATTTCTTCATTTATTTTTTTGCCAAGATAAACACAAGGAGAACAGAACAAAGGACAAATTTAATACATCAGACTAGCTTAACAAATCACACCAAAAATATTTAGGTTTCTATCGAATAAACTACAAACTAAGAAGCAAGTGACTTCAAAGGGACTGAGCCTTACCTCAATCTTATCCCCCTGCCCTAGGGCCCAGCACTCCAAGCTGTCAGTGGACACGGTGAACCAAAGGGGGTTAACAACACCTTCAGGTTCCCACAACCACAGTGAGAAGGGAAGTGTAATGTGGTAACTTCCTGGTGAATCTGAGCATACACAGAGTATTTGTATGTCACTGTTCATCCGGACACACAAAGAATGAAAGTGTTTTACTCTGTCACAGGAGTACACATTAAAGTTAACAGGTGTGCTTAATTAAAATAATGCGTAAGAATCCTATAGCAACATGAACACACAGCTGCAGCTAAACTCTCCCCATAGAAACTTGTAACCAACTGTCACTAATACTTAAAAAAAATTTATTCAGTGGTTTGCTGATTAAAGTCTTCTTACACTTGAATTACTTTTTCATACAACAACCACCTCTAAACTGATAACTACCACTATTAAAATGCCCAAAATCTGTCCTACTGGTTTCTTTCTAGAAGGGACAGGAGAGAATGGAGAGGAGGGTCAGGTATTAGTTAGGAGGCTACTAACATTAAAGGGTGAAAAAGGGGAGTGTGCTGGGACCAGGGTGGGATGGGGTTGGGTGGATGTTAGGGATAGAGGCAGGTATCCAAAACTGACTTGGATTGTATACTTTCAGTTAATCATAAAAAAAAAGGGAGAGAGAGAGAGAAAGCCTTTCCCTGGAGCAGACACCCTGAATTCAGACTTGTAGCCTACTAAACTACGTAAGACTGAACTTTCCTTTGTTAAAGCACTATGCCGCCAACCAAATAAAGGCAAAAATAACATTGCCACATGAAGGTGCCCAGCACAATGCTGGACATAAGTCAACAGATATTCATTTATGAAAGAATGAATGACTTGGGGTAGAAAATTTTAAGAGTGAGAGAAAATAAAACACTACCCATAGGTGATGATTTTTTTTTTTAATGAAGAGTAAGAAAAATAAAACAATTCCTAGAATAACTAGAATGATCATGACAATTGCAAGCAGTCAAAACTTGTCTTACTACTCACTTGAAAACTCCTAGGAGATCCAGTTGGTCAATAACTCCACTCTAAATAAAGTTAGAAGACACAATGCTTCTGACAGTTCTTTTTTTCATGTGGGGCTCTGTTTAGTATCTCACCTACTGACACCATACCAACTTTTGCGTGGATAATACATACAGAAATCTGTCACAAAGCTGCAAGCCTGAGTTGGAATTTGCATACTGTCAGTGATTCCGATTGTCTCAGGAAGACACAGCGAACACATAACATTCAGAAAAGACATGTAAAGCTTCTAGTGAAGAAAATGTTCTATGAGTGTTAACCAAACCCAGTGCTGTCGAGTTGATTCTAACTCACTGTGGCCTTATAAGTCGAGTAGAACCACCCTCATACAGTTTCCAAGGAGCGCCTGGTGGATTTAAACTGCAGAACTTTTGGCTAGCAGCCATAAGCGCTTAACCACTACACAGGGGTGCTGAAAGACAGTCACTAAGGTGTAACAGATCAACATTACCATTTTCTGGCATTAGAAGAAAACGAAGTTTCCTGGATTTATAGATGTAAAGAACTTGTAACAACACGAACAGCTAGTTTTTACTCTACCCCAGACTTGCACAAGAACCCCGGGTGGCACCGTGGTTAAGTGTTAGGCTGCTAACCAAAAGGTTCACAGTTTGAATCCACCAGTCGCTCCCTGGAAACTCTATGGGGCAGTATCTACTCTGTCCTATAGGGTCACTATGAGTCAAAACTGACTCGACAGACAGGGGTTTTGGAGACTTGCACGTATTCACTAACCCATGACACAGGTTAGAGAAAACATGGTTTTAAATCACTTTAGATTCATAAGAATTACACTGAAAACTCCTTGAATTTACATTTATAGCGTCCTAAGTTTGTCTACCATCACAAACAGCAGCCACAGTGCTGAAAAGAAACAATGAGTAATAAAACAAATGAGTCAAACGGAAATGAGAAAATAAAAAACGAAGGGGAAAGCTCTGGATCCAGATATCAGGCGGAAATCCTTAAAATACTGTGCCATTCCGACCTGGGATTCAGAGGAACTGTCCACCGTTCTTCAGCTCAGGAACAAATTCAGTCAGCCCCCAAAAGTCCCTTTCAGCCTCATCCATCTCACTGCCCAGCACCCATGTCGTCAGCCACATCAGCCAGCAAGAAGCAAGAATTCGAACAGATCTGAGTCACCCACTCCCCCGCAGTAAGAGGTCATTCTCTATCAGAGAGCCCACTCTGCAAAGTTCCCCTGTTCACCTCCCAGGCTGCCACCGCCACGGCTCACGACAATCTGATTCTCCAAACTCGGCAGACTACCAACTCTGCTCTACACTCCCCACAGCACAGCTCCCACCGGCCTCACTCTAACGCCAAGGCAGGCGACATTACTCACCGCGACGTTCCTACGACAATGTCCCTGCCTCAGAACCACTTCACGCCAGGGTGCACCTGGGCCCGCGAGGATCCGGCTCTTGGCCCAACTCTCCTGCTCCCAGCTGAGCTCCTGACCTTCCAGGAACTAATAAATCGCCGGTTCCCTCCGAGAAGCTCAAGTTTCAACGTCTCTTGTGCACACAGCGGATCCCTGGACGCCCAATTCCCGGCACCCCTGAGGGATCAGACACACGAAGGCCCCTAGAATCCCCTCACAAGCCCTCCACCCCCATTCCAAGCTCGCGCCGCGGACAGGCTCCGGGACGCCAGCATCCAGCCCCGAGAGAGCGCACGACCACTCGACTGAAGTCTCCAAGCGTCCACAACTCCCTTCTCCGGCCACAAAACTCGCCAACATCACGCTACCCAGGCCCCAGGTCGAGGCCAAGACCCCCGCCAAGCCTCCAGGTACTGGAGTTTCCCAAGATGGACCCAGTGCCCCCAGGCCCAGGCCGCTGGGACCCGTTTGCAGCCCCCGGTGGCCGTACGTCAGGGCCCTGGGCCGCGTCCCCACTCGGCCCCCATTGTTGCCAGTCCCGACGGCCGGGTTGGGGGCTGCTGCCGGCTCTCACCTCCCGCGCCGCGGCTCCGGGCCGCGCCGGACCGGGCAGGGCCGAGCGGCCACGGGTTCGGCTACGCCGACCTCGGCGGTGTCCGCAGCAGCGAGGGTTAGAGCGGCGGCTGCGGCGGGAAGCAGCCGGCCAGGCCCGGGCGCCGCGGGCTGGCTCCAGCCGAGCGTCTGTCTCCTCCAGCGGCGGCGCTAGCAGCCTCCGCTCTTGGTCCGCTCCAGAAAGCGTCCCCCTCCCGGCCCGCCCGCCAGGCCGCCCGGACGGGAACATGTGCAGCGGACAGAAAAGTTCCGCTGCTCGCCAACAGGAGGTCGTTCATTCTCCTGCACGGTAGTAGACCGCGATACTTCCCTGGATGGAACCCTTTATCTGCTATGGAAGGTCGTTTGGGGAGTGAATGCGGCACAGAAATCTCAGGTCAGAGCCCGCCCAGGAATAGTTCCAGGGCTGGATCTTACAGAATAGATTTGCACATCTCCAGCCACCGGCAAGACACGGTGACCACTTCGTGGCTTTCTTCTGATCCCTCACTTGATAATATCGGAGAGTTATTAGGATTGAGATGATGCAAGAGCCTGTGTCAGAGATAAAGGTTCACCATTAGGGTGCGGTCACTGCTGCGGCTACTAACCACTATCCTCCTACAGAGGTTTGCGTGTAGTCCTCGGGGGACCTCTGAAGTTAATGGCAGTCCTGTAACTAGGTTTTTCCCCCTCTTTCTCCACACCCCGTCCTGTTTCCTGTTGCAGTGAAGCTGGTCCTGGAAAAGAATCAGGGGCCAGAAAGGGCTTTCTTCATCTCTGACAGAGTAAGGATGCAGGTTCTCCTCCCTTCCACACCCAAATTGAGAATGACTGCCCTGGTCTCCAGTTCACTGGTGGGAGTTTATTGTGTCTGCGCGCTCTCTGTCTCTACAGCCCCCGGTTCCCATCCTTCTCCTCTTCTCAAGAAGTAAACATTGGCGAGATGAAAAGAGTTCAGACAGTCTTTTTCTGACGGTTTCTGAGGTTTTCTTCATAAAATCAAGAAGGAAAACAATCCTGTCTCCTCACCACCTCCCTTCTGGACACCAGTCAGGGTTATTTTTGGAGCAAATTAGGTTATAAAAATGTAAATGTGTTCCCAAACTATCAATGGGAATTTAAATCTGCAGAAGGTGCTCCAGAAAGTATCATAGCTTTCACACCTTCTCAGTTTTTCCATTCTCACTTATTCCCTCACTTCTGAGACTCAGGAAACGTCACCTCAATGCTCTTCCCATTATCTGAAGCTACTCTCAGAAAGCCTCACCAGTTACTTGCACCTGAGTGAAAGTTTGTCACTGTCTTTAACATGCATGGGTTATAACTAGATTTCCATTTGGGATTATCCTTTAGAAGCAGCTCTGTCAGTCTAAAGATCTTTTGGTATCTGTCTGGGGAGGGCAGGCTTTATATAAGGGATAGAAAGCACACCCAAAGTCTCTGAAGGCTGTCATTCAGGTAAAGAAAATTTGGTCCTAGGCTATTGGAAAGCCAAGGATGTCTCAAAAGTTGGTTTGTTTCCCTTAGCCTCTTGAGATCAGCTCTCTTAGATTGGCTTCCTAGGGTGAAACAGATAAAGTTGAAGCAGGTTTAGATGAGAATCCCAAATATGACTAATGAGAGGAGGGAGAGATTAAGGAGGCTGCTGAGATACTTGGTGAGGAAGTCTTGTTATGCCCCTAAAATACCCAAGATACCTGTGTAGGTACAATCAGCAAAGACACGCATACTTCCTTCCCTGTCACTCAGGTGGGAGCAACAAGGGCTAGGCCAGGACTGACTCCTGTAGTAATGGAAGTCTCTTCCATTCCAACTATACCATTGCCCTCTGTGACATCATCACTTAACGTGCCCTCCTGGAGTTCCCTTGATTACTCGTGTGATGTTACACCATCCATGAATCTGAATTCAACAACAACAAAAAAAAAAAACAGGCTCTCATTCAGGGATGGGTAGTATCGCTAAGGTGATTTGCGCGAAGCTCACCAATGACTATTTAATCAGAAACTAGGACTATGCCTCTTCATGTCTGTTGGTTAAGGTTGTATGTCAACTTGGCTGGTTCATGATTCTAAGTTGTTTGGTAGTTATGTAGTCTGGCTGGTATGTATTGCTATAATTTGGCAGTTATATGTTGATGTAGTTATCCTCTATTTTATGATATAATGTAATTACCTCCATGATGAGATCTGAGGGGATCAGCCAAACAGTTATAAGAGGAATTTCTTCAGCAGTGTGGCCTGCACCCAGTATATATAGACACCAGCAAAGCTGGCAGTGTTTGCATCCAGCTCTTCATCATCTGACCTCTACTTCTTGAACCTGAACAAGCAGCATGCCACACTGCCTGCCTGTCTTGGAAATTGTCAGTCTCTGCAGCCTGCAATTCAAGAGCCTGCCATCTGACCTACCCATCTTGAGTTCATCGGCCCCTTCATCAGGAGGAGACTGTGGCCAGAGGTCTGACCCATGGACTTGGGACTTGTCCACCTCTATAACCACATGAATCAGTTTCTTGGGATAAATCTCTGTCTCTTTCCATGTGTGTGTGTGTTGTTTTGCTTCTCTAGGGAGCCCAGCTTAAGATATACCCTTTTCATTTTACCTATTTCACCTTCTCCTCATTCCTTAAGAATCAGTGCAGTCCTTCCTTGGCCAGCTACACTTTTGGCCCACTCCCATTTCAGAATGCCCAAAACATCAAAACATGTTCACTGTGAATTGGATTCCAAAATGACAGAAAGTTATACTGCTTTCTTCAACAGTCATCTCCTCTTTTTTAAAAAAAAACTTTCTGCTGGCACACTACTTATCACCCAGGCTGTAATCTGGAATATTTTGTTGTTTTTTTCATCCACCCAGTGTCTAATACTTGCTGTACCATCGAATACTCGATTAAGCAGTTATTACTGAGTACCTACCTTGTGCCAGGAACTGTGTGATGCTGCAAAATAAATACTAAGATCACCCAGGCATGACTGTGAGCACTTTAGTTGTATTAACTCATTTACTTATCACATTGACCTTTTGAGGCCTGTACAACTACCATTCCATCTCAAAGAAGGAAAAACTGAGACTGGGAAGTAACAGAAACCTCTCAGAACACAGGATATAGTTCTTCAATCAGGATAGCTTCCAACCAAGATAGCTCTCAGCTCCTTCTCTGACATGCCTGTAGGCAGGCCACACTCACTACCTGGCTTCCGCTGCCAGGCCTCTTTCTTGCTTGAACAGGTATTACAGCTCTTAGTTCCACTGACAATTTCCTGGAGGAATCCTGCTCCATCAGTAAATGTCCTGTCCACAGGCACTCAGCTCTCCTACTCCATGGACTAGCAAGCCCACCACCGCTGCTTTGCTTCATGGGCAAGCAAGGCCACCACAGTCATCTCATATTGGTCTCCTGGTTCCTGCAGTTTCACGTCACTGCCACTCATGCAGCTGCCACGTGGTCTCTTACCATCTGCAGTGTCACAGCTCTCTCTCCTGGGTTTCAGAGGTTCTCAGGGAAGGGACCCTGGTTCCGAAGGATGCACTGTATTCCAGGTTCTTCTTCTTGATGGTAATGAGGTCCGCCTAAACATCTGTGAGATTAGCCCTGTTATAAATCTACTTCTTCCACCAAAACCACAGACTGACCAATACTCACAATAGGCCACAGGTACCCAATGTGCACAGTAAACTCTCCAGTCCCTACAACGGTTTTATGCACTTCATTTGCATAGTGGACTGTCCACTACCTTTGCAAGATGTGGCCTATGGAATCATCTTGGAATAACTACAAACCCAGAGCCAGGGGTGCCACATAGAATACACAGAGAAATCGGTTATGCTGTAAACCATTTCCTAATTGTTCCATGAAGCCAGCATTACCCTGATGCCAAACCCAGAAAAAGACATGACAATAAAAGAAAACTACAAATATTTCTTACGTATGTAGGTGCAGAAATTCTCAACAAAGTAATAGCAAACTGAATCCAACAGTGTATTAAAAAGATTATACACCATAACCAAGTGGATGTTATCCCAGGAATGCAAGAGTGGTTCAACCAATGAAAATCAATCCATGTCAGACACCACATTAATAAAACGAAGGGGAAAAGCCACATGAGCATCACAACTGATGCAGAAGAAAGATCTTACAAAATCCAGCAGCCTTTCACCACAAAAATATTCAGCAATCTAGGTGTTGAAGAGAACTCCCTCAATATGATAAATTGCATTTCTGAAAAACAGTAACGTGTTTAATAGTGAAAAACTTAAAGTTCCTCTGTCTCTTTAAGAACAGCAACAAGACAGTGATGCCCATTTTTATGACTGCTGTTCAACCCTGGAAACCCTGGTGTCTTAGTGGTTAAGAGCTACATCTACTAACCAAAAAGGTTGGCAGTTCATGTTGACCAGGTGCTCTTTGGAAACTCTATGGGGAGGTTCTGCTCTGCCCTATTGGGTCACTATGCATTGGAATCAACTCAGTGACTGTGGGTTTGGTTTTGTTTGGTATTCAACGTTATACTAGAAGTTGCCAGAGCAATTAGACAAAAACAAATATCAAAACCAAACCAAACCCATTGCCATCAAATTGATTCCTATTTGAGTGACTGTATAGGACAGAGTAGAACTGTCCTACAGTGTCTCCAAGGCAGTGATCTTTATGAAAGCAGACCGCCACCTTTATCCTGTGGAGCAGTCGGTGGTTCAAACTGCTGACCTGTTCGTTAACAGCTGATTGCTTAAGCACTTTGCTACCAGGCACCTCTGGAAAAACAAACAATAAAGCAAAAGCATCCACATAAAAAAGAAATAAAAGCTTCCACTATTTATAGATGACCTCTTACGTATTAAAAAAGTACTGAAGAATCCACTTAAAAAAAAAACTATTCAAGCTAATAAATGAACTCAGCACACTTGCAAGACACAAAATCAATGCACAGAAATCACTAACATTTCTATACACTAACTACAAACAATTCAAAAAGAAAATTCCAATTCCAAGAGCACTTAAAAGAATGAATGTTCAGAGGTAAATTTAACTGGGCGGGTGGGGCACAAGCCTTGTACACCAAGAACTACAAAACATTGCTGAAAGAAATTAAGGAAGATGGAGAAAAACAGAAAGACAACCACTGTTTACTGATTGGAAACTTAATATTCTTAAGATGACAATAGTCCCCAAAGCGACCTACTGGTTCCACGTACTCTTCATCAAAATTTGAGCAGCCTTTTTGCAGAAATGCAAAAGCTGATCCTAATATTCATAAGGAAGACACAAAGTGGCCAAAACAATATCGAAAAAGAACAAAGTTGGGGAATTCACCCTTCTCGACTTTAAAACTTACCACAAAGTTATAGTAATCAGAACAGTGTAGTCCTGGCATAAGGCTGGACATATAAATCCCTGGACAAGAACAGTCCAGAAATAAACCCATTCATCCATGCTCATTTGATTTCAACAAGGACGCTATGACTTTTCAATTGGCCAAAGAACATTCTCTTCAACAAATTGTGCTGAAACAACTGGATAGTCACATGTAAAAGAATGAAATTGGACCCTTACTTCACATCACATTCAAGAATCAGAATGGATCAAAGATCTAAATGCAAGCACTAAAACTCTTAAAAAAACAAAACCATTGCCATTGAGTTGATTCATAGTGACCCAATGGGACAGACTAGAACTGTCTCGTGGGAAGCAGATTGTCACAGCTTTCACAGTGGAGTGCCTGGGGTGTCCAAACTACTGACCTTTTAGTTAGCAGCCAAGCACTTCAATCACTGCATCCTCAGGGCTCCTCTTAAAAGAAGACATAGGGGTAAATCTTCATAACCTTGGATTTGGTAATGATTTCTTAGGTATGACAACAAAAGCATAAGCTGCCAAAGAAAAAAGATTGGGTAAACTGGACTTACACAAAATTGAAAATACTTGTGCATCAAAAACTACTATAAAGTAAAAAGACAACACAGAGAATGGGAGAAAATATGTACAAATCATAACCTCATAAAGGTTTAGTACATCTTCTGAATAGATGAAGAACTCTTACAACTCTAACAGAAAGACAAACAATCCAATAAAAAAATGGGCAAAGGACTTGAATAGATACTTCTCCAAGAAAGATACACAAAAGGCCAACAAGCACATGAAAAGATATTCGATATTAGTGATTAGAGAAATGCAAGTGCAAATCACATCAACTAGGATGGTTGTAATAATAACACTATTAACAACAATGAAGGAAAAAAACAAGTTGGTGAGGATGTGGGGATTTGGAAGCGTTGTAAATCCCTGGTAAGAATATGAAATAATGCAGCAATGTGGAGATCAGTCCAGCAGTTTCTCAGTAAGTTAAATGAAGGATTGTCATGTTAGTTGCTGTTAAGCCTATTCTGCCTGACGGTGACCCCAGCTGAGTTCTCAAGGCTGTGTGACCTTTACAAAGCAGATTGCCAGGCCTATCTCCTGAGGTGCCTCTAACCAAAAACCAAACCCACTGTTCTTGAGTGGATTCCGACTCACAGCGACCCTATAGACAGAGTAGAACTGCCCCATTGAGTTTCCAAGGGGTGTCTGGTGGATTTGAACTGCTGACCTTTTGGTTAGCAGACACAGCACTGTTCTGGGTAGATTTAAGCTGCCAACATTTTAGCTGATAATCAAGCACTTAATTGTTTCCACCACTCAGGAACTCCCAGGATTGCCACATGACTCAATTCCACTCCTGAGCCTATGTCCATAAGAAGTCAAAACAGGTCACCAAACAAAAACTTCGTACTTGTATGTTCATAGCAGGACTATTCACAGTACACAGAAGGCAGAAACAACCAATGTTTATTAATTGATGAATGGATCAAGAAAATGAGTTCTATTTATATAACTGATTCTTATGTAGTCCTAAAAAGGAGTGAAGGGCTGATAGATGCTGTAACACCAATAAGGCTCAAAAACTTGCTAAGAAAGCAGACACAAAGGCCACACATGGCCAAATTATTTCATTTATAGGAACCCTACAGAAGAGGCAGATCAGAGGGACAAAAACAGATTAGTGGTTGCCAGAGCTGTTTTGTGTATTTTACTGTATCTTTTAAAATAACATGATCTGTAACAGCAGAAAGAACTCGAGGCCTGTGGTGCCAGGTGAGGACAATGGCTCTCTGTCCCAGTGAGCTAGAAAGACCTCTGGCTTTAGGACAGCAGGAAAGCAGTGATTCCCCTGGGTCACAGGGGTGCCCGTACGTCTTTTGGGCCTCCACACTTGCGCAGATCCACTACCTGAACCTCTCCTGTGTCCACCTCCACCCGGTGACCCACCCAAGCTGCTACAACCAAGAGGAATCCAGAACCTGCTATGGCCCGCTGGGAAAATCAGTCCTCACTGGCCCTTCACGTTTGCCAGTCATGAACAGGTCTGTACTAGAGGCAGAGAGGCAGCTCTGTAGACAGGTATTTCCGACCTAGGCTTCTAGGAAGTGGCACTGGTGCTCTTCCACCTCTGCCAAGTCCCTTCCATAGACACAGCCTTTTAATGCTGTAACAGTTAAACATGCAGTGTGCCAGACACTATGCTGTGTGCTTTACGTGCAATTTACCATTTGCACATCACAAGTTACCAGGTTCTTCCTTCTATAATGAGGTAACTGAAATCCAAAAGCCAAAGCCACTGCTGTCAAGTTGATTCTGACTTATAAAACTAAACCTACTATTGTTGAGTCAATTCTGATACACAGCAACTCTATAGGACAGGGTAGAACTGCCCCAAAGAGTCTCCAAGGAGCATCTGGTGGATTTGAACTACCGATCTTTTGGTTTGCAGCTATAGCACTGAATGACTATGCCACCAGGGTTTCCATTCTGACTCATAGAGACGTTGAATTCTATAAGATGTCACAGTCAGTAACTTGTGGAGCTAGAATTTGAACCCAGGTCTGAGAATTCAAATACGGTATGTATCGCACAATGAGAAACTCGGAACATTTATTTTACCTTGGGGGTAAGTTACTGCTATGTTGGTGTTTTTCTGAGAGCAGGATTCAATGAGGGAGCTGGGGCTGTGATGTCTCATAGATAGTAGGTGCTCAGTAATGTCTCATCTGAGTACAGGTGGCAGAAGAGTCCCTACTTATAGGGCTCCTAGGTCTGGAAAGAACCAGAGGTGTATGAATGGGCCTCTAACTCCTTCCAAGCTATGAAGTCTCATCCTGTTCCTCTGCCTTCCTCTGAGATGCTGGGGAGTGACCAGCTCCACTGACTAGCCACATGAGCTGGGAACAAGTCCCTTAACCTTTCTAAATCAGGCTCTTCATCTGTAAAAATGAGAATAACATGCCTTCTTTATAGTGGTGACGAAGAAAGGGAAAATCCGTATACTCTTTGAATGGTCTAATATATACGAGTTTTATTTAGTACATAAAAAATCCAGCCAACAACATTATTGTTTGAAGTCAATTCTACCAGCTCATCCTGGAGAAGCTGACAGATTGTTACTCTCCTCTCTGGGGTTGTCTGGAGTTTCTCAGCCTCAGCTGCATTTCTGCAATTCTCTTGACAATTTCAGTGATGCCATTCTTATTAGAACTGTGTCTGACTCCTCCAGGTGGGACCATGGTCCATCTCAGTAGCCCCAAACTCTGACATGGGGTTGACTTCTGTGAGTTTGTATGATGGAGAATCTTAAGGTTATCTGTGACCCACTCCCTTGCCATGAGAGGAATTGGCTTCATTCAAGAGACATTGGGGATTTGTTATACAGAGCTCCTGTTATACATAGTTCCTGAGGCTCCTAGGGGAGACAGGTACACAAACATCGTTGACTCCTGTGAGAACACAACAACAGCAGTTCCGAGGAAGAAGCATTTGTCTCAGACACTCTAGGGGTCTAGTACCCCCTTCAGCTGTGCCTTACCCATTTCCAGGTAAACTCATTCATCTTTAATACCCAGACAAAATGTCACTTCCTTTGTGATGGACCCGAAGTCCTGTCCTTTTTCTGGGTGTCCTTGGCACCTTCATCGCACAAATACTTGTTGGGCATGTTCTGTCTCTGTTGGCAGAGTTGCATGACTTGGCCCTATCCTAAGAGCATCTGTCTACCGGTAAGGCAGACCAGTAGTACACAGGATACCACCAGGAGTGAATACTTTCAGAGCTGCAGGCAGCATCTTTGGGACCTTCACAACCAATACCTCGCTTTCTGAAACAGCCCACCCACTTACAGGTGAAGCCCCCAAATCAGTTTGTGCTACTCTCAGGCCCTTAGCAGTAGCTGACTGACCCAGGGAGAACATCTGATTACAGACAGGCCAATCAGATCCAATATCCCTGGAATGTGGAGTCAAGTTTCAAAGAAGCAGGGAGTTGAAGCAGCTGGACAGAAGGGCACTGGAGTGAGAGTCCCAGAAATCCCAGAGAAGGGAAGGGAGGAAAGGACAAGGCTTCTTGTAGAGTCCAGCAAACACTCCAACTCTCCTTATAGTTAATTCCTGGTTTTGCTTAAAGGAGCTCCAGAAAGTTTTAGGAATAACCACAATGGCCCTGACTGAGGCAGGACCAGCCAGACAGGTTCCTGATCTAGACCGTGGTCAAAGGAGGGGAGAGAGCAAATGAGCCAGGTCACAGGCTGAAACCTGAAGCAAAAGTGGGAGTTGGGTCAAGGATGGAGAAGAAGATTGAGTAGGAGGGACAGCACAGGCAAAGCCCAAGAGTTGAGAACTGCATGAGCATGAGGGGAAGAAATGAAGCTGGAGATGTGAGCAGGACAGGGGCCACAGGGGACTTTGTAAGCCCCACTGAAAGCCTGAGACAACTTGCAATATAGATGGCTCATAAAGCGGAGACCTGCAGATCCCACATGGAGGAGGCATTCAGCAGTGGACCAGGCAGGGGATGGTTGGACATAGATGAACAAATGGATGTAGAGTTGTTTCAGAAGTGGCACTGTCAGGTCTTGGTAACTGCAAGTGGGGATAAGGGAGGGAAGGTGTCAAGGATGTCACCCTCCTATCTGGTGATACTTTTTGCTGAGCAGAGAACTCACCTTGGAAGCAGAGAAGCAGGGCTAGACAGAGTGTAGTTGCTTAAAGCCTCATCATTCAAAGTGTGGATCAGAAGCAGTAGCTCTGGCTTCATTTGGGAGCTTTTTAAGAATGCAGAGGCTCTAACTGGCTCAGGAGCTGAGTGGCTGACAGTGTCTGTCCCCTTCCTTTGAAGGGGAGCCTCTATTGCCTGAGTCCCTGGGCCCCACTCTCTACCCAGAGAAAACCACTGCAGGGACCCTGTTCAAGTTAATCTTTCAGACACCATTAGGAATTTTAAGTCCTTCAGCATCACAATTTGTAACCTGGGGTCCTCGAAGCCCATGAA
This sequence comes from Heterohyrax brucei, assembly GCA_028571685.1. Lineage (NCBI taxonomy): Eukaryota > Metazoa > Chordata > Mammalia > Hyracoidea > Procaviidae > Heterohyrax > Heterohyrax brucei. Next base: position 15,179,648 of record CM053158.1, read on the forward strand.
AAATGTATGCAGACTTCAGTGTACATGAGTAGTTTTCTGTGGAAAGGATCCATAGGAAGGTATGGACTTACTGATGAGAACCACTGGAATCCAGGAAAATGCTTCCATGGCTGAATGTGGAGCTTACAAACACACAGTGGAATCCTTGATATTGCTCAGATGCAAAGTAAATTTTTATTTATTTATTTATTTTATTTTTTATTTTTATTTAACATAACTGAGTGAAAATGTATATTCACATGTAAATTTACATGCCCCCCTATATGCAGCTTCCGCTGCTCTCCCTGTCCGGTGACTGCACACTATTGCTCTCTGCTCCATACATGTCTCATCCTCCCAACAGTCTCCTTTCCCCTCCTCTCCTTCCACTCCCCTTCCTCCAGCCAGAGGTCAGCAAGATGATATCCTATAGATGTATAGAACCATAAAGTGCTTCCAACATATGGCTACTCTGCATTGCCAAGTCCATTCCATTCCTGTCCAAAGAGTGGACCTTTGTTATAATTTATGGGAACGGGCAGCATCAGGGCCGGGGGCCATGCTCTCAGAGGAACCCCAAAACTGCTGGACCATCAATTGAGGTCTTTTAGTGGAGATCTCATGATGCACCTCTTTTTATTCTTGTGTTGCCAGTGAGGCTCCTCTCTGTGAGCTCCATTGCAGCTATCACTGGTGGTGGCCGGGCACCATCCGGTTGTTCTGGTCCCAGGTAGATGTAGGTACCCACTCTTGTGGGTCTCTCTGTCTTCTCGGTTGTCTTTACCGCATGCCATTTTGGCCCTCAGTGAGCATCCGTTCCTGCTGAGTTGGGACCATTTGCTGTGTCCTCGGATGGCAGCTTGGCAGCTTTTAAGACCCCAGACGCCACTCACCAATGTGGGGTGCAGAGAGCTCTCTTAGCAAAACACTAGTTGTGCCAATTGGCCTGGAATTCGCCTAAGAGCATGGTCCCCTGCCCCCCGCCCCAGCTACTCTATCCTTGCAGTATTGAGTTAAGATGGAAGGAGTACTCAAGTTATGCTGAAGTCCACTTAATGTTGTCCTTGTTCCTAATGTGTGCTGTCACCGCTTTCTCCCAACTAGATTTCTAGTAACTACCTAAACTAAGCCCTCCCCCCTTGCCCTCCCTCCCTCCCTCCCCTCCCTTGCAGCTGTCAAAGAGTCTTTTCTTCTATACACGAGTCTGTTTTTGAGATCTTATCGTAGAGATCTCATATAGTATTTGTCCTTTTGTCGCTGACTACTCTCACTCAACATAATGTCTTCCAGTTGAAACCAGGTTAGGAGATGTTTCCTGGAATCATCGTTATTCTTTATCATTGGGTAGTGCTCCATTGAGTATATGTACCACAGTTTACCTATCCATTCTTCTATTGTTGGGCATCTGGGTTGATTCCACCTTTTTGCTATTGTGGACTGTGCCGCAACAAACATTCTGGTGCATGTGTCCGTCGGTGTGAAAGGCCTTGAATCTGTAGGATATATTCCAAGTAGTGGAATTACTGGGTCAAATGGTATATCAATATCCATTTTTTTAAGGAAGTGCCAGATTGCCTTCCAAAGAGGCTGGACCATTTTGCAACCCCACCAACAGTGTAGGAGGGTTCCACTTTCTCCACAGCCTCTCCAGTATTTGTTGTTTTGTGTTTTCTGGATCATGGCCAATCTTGTTGGGGTGAGATGGTATCTCATTGTTGTCTTGATTTGAATTTCTTTAATAGCTAAAGATTGTGAACATGTCCGCGTGTGTTTTTTGGCTGCCTGGATCTCCTCTTTAGTGAAATATCTGTCCATCTCCTTTGCCCATCGCTTAATTGGATGGTTTATCTTCTTCTTATTGATATTTTGTAGTATCTTATAGATTATGGAGATCAGGCGTCGATCTGACATAGAGTTGCCAAATATTTTTTCCCACTCTGTGGGTGTTCTTTTAATTCTATTAATAAAGTCTTTGGATGAGCAAAAGTGTTTGATTCTTAATAGTTCCCATTTATCTACTTTCTCTTCTGTTGATTGAGGTTTCTTTGACAGATTTTGGAGTCTGTCCTCATTGTGTATTAAAACTTCCATTGTTGTTCCTACCTTTTCTTGGATGAGCTTTATCGTTTTAGGTTCGATATTTAGGTCTTTTATCCAGTTGGAGTTGGTTTTTGTATAAGGTGTAAGATATGGATCTTGATTCAGTTTATTGCAGATGGATAACCAATTTTGCCAGCACCATTTGTTGAAGATGCTGTTTTTACCCTAGTTTAATGTCTTAGGGCCTTTGTCGAATATCAACTGTTCATAGGCAGATGGTGTCATCTCTGGGGTCTCAATTCTGCTCCATTGATCAATCTGTCTGTTCTTGTACCAGTACCAGGCTGTTTTGATCACTGTGGCAGTGTAGTATGTTCTAAGGTCGGGTAATGAGAGGCCTCCCACTGTGTTCTTCTTCTTTAGTAGTACCTTACTTATCCGGGGCTTCTTCCCTTTCCAAACAAAATTGGTGATTTGTTTCTCCATCTCATTAAAAAATGATGCTGGAACTTGTATTGGGATTGCATTATATAAATAAATTGTTTTGGGTAAAATAGACATTTTCACAATGTTAAGTCTTCCTATCCATGAGCAGGGTAGGTTTTTCCATTTATCTAAGTCTCTCTTAGTCTCTTGTAGTAAGGGCTTGTAGTTCTCTTTGTAAAGGTCTGTTGTTTCTCTGGTTAGATTAATTCCTAGGTACTTTATCTTCTTAGGGGCTATCACAAATGGTATAGATTTGATAATTTCCTCCTTAACAGTCTCGTTGTTGGTATAAAGGAATCCTACTGATTTACTTATGTTTATCTTGTATCCTGAGACTTTGCTGAACTCTTCTATCAGTTTGAGTAACTTACTTATAGATTCCTTGGGGTTCTCTGCATATATAATCATATCATCTGCGAACAGGGAGATTTTAACTTCCTCTTTGCCGATGCAGATGCCCTTTATTTGTCAAAATAAATTTTTATTTTATAAGACACATTCACTTCCTAAATAAACGTACCTGGGCTGTGAGAAAAAACCCTGATGGCACAGTGGTTAAGTGCTACGTCTGCTAATCAAAAAGATGGCAGTTCATGTCTGACAGGCGTGCCCTGGGAACTCTGCGGGGCAGTTCTACTCTGTCCTATAGGGTTGCTATGAGGCAGAATCAACTTGAAGGCAGTGGGTTTGGTTTTTTGGGGGGTGGGGTGTGAGACACATAGATTTGACCCTTAAAGGGCCACGTGTCTACCATCTTGGCTCCTGTCACCCTCTAAGCACCTTTTGGGATCCCAGCACATACACTAAAGAGACCCAGCCTTTTTTCCACATGTGGCTGTTTGTATGTCTCCTGTAGGAGCTTGTGAACAGGAGGGAGGACCCTCTTTCCTGCCCACCATGTAGTGCTCAAAGAAAGAAGGAATGGACAAATGACCAATAGGCAGGGTGAAATGCCCCGCAGTTCTAAAGAGAAACTGCTCTCTTGGTTCTCCCCATGGTTCCCTTCATCTATTCCTCTCCTTTGCAGCCTACCACTCAAAGTCAATACCTGCAGAAAGCCTTCCCAGATTGTGCTGAGCCATGGAATTTAAGGTCTGAGCCTCCCAGGTAGTTCCTTTTCCCTACCTCCCTTTCACCATGGGCAGGAGGCAGGCAATGCATGGACAATGAGAGACACGAGCTGCTTGCAGGGATCTGATGGTGGAGGGAGGATGGACAAATGTTACAGCCTGGCTGCACAGCAGTGAAACTTACAGTTCAGAAACAAATGAGCATGAAAAGTTGAAAAAGGAATGATGGGAGCAACTAAAAGGAGAAGCAGGAGGAGATCACAGGACCAGGAGAAAATTTGCTGGGGCCAGTGGGGAGTGGGATCTCCTGGGTCAGCTTCCCCAACCCCAGGTCCCTAGGGAGGGCACTGGGCGGCTTCCTCACCCCTCCCTGGGACAGGTGTCCCAACATACATACGGTTGAGGCCACACCGGCTGCTGCAGCCGCTCTGAGAAGATGCTGTCTTCTGAGGTGGCATCTTCTTTAAGCTGCTGCTGAGTGCTCTTAGAGGGAAGGGGTGTTCACAGGCCAAGTGGTCTTGGGGTGCTAACTGAATGTACCCCCTCCTGCCTCCCTTCCTGATGGAGAAGAGAGCAGGGCCTCTGGACTCTGTCCTTGGAACTAAGGAGCCTAAGACCACTTAATATAACCCCTGTGAGACTCAGTTTCCTCATCTGTTAAAATGGAGCCTGATCTCTACCTGCAGGATGTTGAGAGGCTATCTTGAAAAGCTGAACATAGGACCTGGTGCAAAGTACATGCTCAATGCCTGTCAGAAGTCTGGGCTGAGCACAGAAGTCCAGTTTGGCAGAGGGGCTAGTGTCACCAGATCCCTGATTACAGAATCACCAATTAAATCACGTGGCCAAGTTAGTGACAAAGGCTCTGGTGGCCACAGCATCCTCAGATAAAGAGCATTCCCACCATCTCCTTCCCATGAAGGAGGGAGACATCGTGTCTCTGTGTCCCGTGACACGGAGAGAGTCATCGGACAGAGATGACTTTGGAATGAAACATGAAAAGCCAACTGACACTGAGTATCCCCCGGGCCAGGCTAAGCCCTTTACGCCTATCAGCCCCTACAATCCTCGGAAATCCCACGGGGTTGGCACTGTTATCCCTACATATTAGTTTTGCTTTCCAAGACAATTTTTTTTTTTAAATCAAAATAATAAAAGCTTGGTGGCTTAAAAATCACCAACTACAGAAAAAAGGCTTATCTGGAAAATTGACTAGGCTTCTTCCTCCTCTCCTCACTTTTCCTAGTCCCCAGGCCCAGGTCCCAGAGGCAGTGGCATCCTTCTTATTAATCTTCAGTCTCAGGGTGGCCACACACCTTAGTACCACAGGGAAGTCAAAAGGGCCTGGGGACCAAACAGCCCATTTGGACCAAATGGCCAGATTGGCTGCAAGGCCTGCAGACCACTCAGGGTTCTAAGAGGCAGCTCAGATAAGACATTCTAAAAGTATTTTTTAAAATTCACTGCCTGCTCACAGAGTAAGGAGAGCAGAGAAGAGTTGCACAGAGGCGGGTACTTGGGGTTTTGCATGGCAGATTGACTTGGATGGTAAACTTTTACTTCATTACAATAAAACAGTTAAAAAAAAAAAATCTGTTGCTTGCTTCTTTAGAAGTCCCAAGCTGGATGAGGAGAGTTCAAGTTTAATACAGACCACCATGAAGCAAAGTCATTGGGCTTGGGGGAGACTCTGGTTCCAGCTGGCTGTGTGGCCTAGGAAAATCTCTTCCCCTGGATTTGGGCATTTCCATGTGAAAAACAAGCAGTTGGACAGCTGATCCTTAAGGTCCAGTCTGTGCTGACAGAGTCTGTACTGCTGCTACCATCTGCCTGGCTTGTGCAGTGGGGAGCCCAAGTTGCCCCCTGTGCTATTTACCTTAGGTGGAAAGAAAACAGGGAGTACAGGCTCTGCTCTCCATTCAGACTTCTCTGGGCATAGGTGAGGCTGGCAGCCTCATGTAAAACAAAATAAAACCCACTGCCTGCCGTCAAGCTGATCACACTGTGAAACTGCTTTACAGCGTTTTCTTGGTTGTAACGTTTACAAATGCAGATTACCAGGCCTTTCTTTCATAGGACCACTGGTGGGTTCAACTAGCCGACCATTAGGGATAGTAGTAGAGAACAAACCATTAGCACCAGCCAGAGACCACTGCATTAAAAAAAAAAAAAGACAAGGATAATTCTAGATGCTACAAAGTTCTTAGAAGAGAATAAGGCAAAGCAGAGTGTCACCTGGAGAAAGTGAGTCTCCTGTCTCTTGCCCACTAGATTGAGGTATAGAGGGGTACCTAATGTGCTCTGCCTTGGATGCCCATGTGGTTTGTGGGCCATGGAGCCCTGGATTTCTGACTTCAGAGCCTGAAAGAGAAGGGCAAAATTGGGAGTAGAAGGCCAGAGGAGATGTGGGGCTGGGGACTTACTGGCAATAAGCTGAACTGGACCTAGAAGTGGTCATTTGAATAGGACTCTGAGGTAGCCACTGAAACCTACAAACGTGTTGCTAAGATGAATCTGACTCACAGCAACCCTGTAGGACAGAGTAAAACTATCCTGTAGTGTTTTGAATGAGCAGCTGCTGGATTCAAAGTTCTGACCTTTTGGTTAACAGCCATAGCACTTTGCCACTGTGACACCAGGGCTCCAAGTTGGTTACTAAACATACATAAATTCTAGGTAATGTGGTGACAGATTCATGGCAGGTCAAACCAGGAAGGGTCTGGAAGCCCTGTGATGTGTGGTTTTCAGACTGAGTTCCTCGGAACCCTAGGGGTTCTTCAGAACAGGTAGGGACTCTGGTATATCATGCTGTTTGCCTACTTAATGAAGAGGTATACGAGGGTCGCCATGAGTTGGATCTGACTAGACGGCACTTGGCTTTCGCATGTGAGAATTTACTGGAGAGGAGATTCTGTGATAAAATAATTACTAATAAAATTTGACAACCACAGATCGAATCAAACCATATTCATGCTAGGCCTGCTCCCACAGCAGTCAGCAGGATGGGCAAGAGAGGCTCTTAACTGCAGGCTGAACTCTCCTTGCATGGGATCACAGGAGGAGGAAATATTCTCAACAAAATAAACAACCCCAACACTCTCAACTTATAGACCCTGAGAGGCAGCGGGATACTGCCTTGGCTCAGCTGCCCAGTATACTCAGAATCCCAGCCTGACCTTACCTTCAGGAAAATGCCGGGCCCTGGACTGGGAGGCAGGGCTCCTGAGTTCTAAGGTGCTTCATCCCTTCCAGGGACAAAGCTTTCTCTTTAAGAGAGGCAGCTGGGCAGTCACTCCATCTGGAGACTATGGGCCCTTGAGGGCAGAGCCTGCTGTCACTTTTGTATTCCTTCCGAAACAGCACAGGACACACAGTGGGGAAAGGGCAAGGCACAGAGCTACAGAGCGGGAGCTCCGAAATTCCTACATTAAAACACAGCTCTGTTCACTTATTGTTAAAATAAAGCTTTTCACCAAGTGGTTGTCCCCATCCCTGAGTGACAAATTGGAAGCTTTCCACTCTTTCATGGAATGAAACTTTCTCTTCTTTTCTCCTCTGGGTTGCCTCCTGGGGAGGTGGGCGTCTATGCTCTAGAAAGAGTGGGTACTGGACACTGTCACTTCTCCTGTCCGTCGTCCTTTCTCTGGGCATCCTGGCAGATGTCTGGGCCGCTTATTAGTGTAGCAGCATTGTGCAGTGTACTTGCCCAGGAAGCCACTGGTGTGGTCAGTAAGTGGTTAATCATGAATGCATCTTATTGAAGGGAGGAGCTGGTCTCCGGCTCAGTGCCTTAACCTCTTGGCCATGGAACACCCAGAACACCAGTGCCCAGGAGCCTTAAAGGTACTCAGGAGGGGCAGGGCTCCTCCTCGCTCCCCTCCTCCTGCATCACCAAGGACAGGTTAGGGTCAAGGCTCATAGGCCCAGGCCTCCATTATTCTCACCTCCTGGCAATGACACAGACTTGAGAATCTGTCCTCACCGCCAGATTCCCAGCCCCATAGAGCCTTTAGCAATTCCCTTTAGTCCCCTGCCTCCTCTTCATTGCCCAAAGGTCTATCCTGCAGCCTTTTGTCCCCCAAAGTCATGCCCTGGCTTTGGTCCTGTAGGGAGGCAGCTGGCATTGTGACTTCACAAACAGCTGTCTCTGTGACAAGTCTGGGCCTGGTGAAAAGTAACTAGGTAGAGCGAGCTCCCACCAGGAACATCATGTGACTGTTCATGAAGCAGCACCTCCATCTCTCAGGGAATATAGAGCAATTGCCTCGCAGTAAGCTCCCAGAAACCCCGTCCCTGCCTAGAATGCCTCCCCCGGATGACCTTAGGTCCAGGCCTGAGTGAGCACTCCTGGCTATCTCTGTCGATACCTCTCAGGGGTCTAGGCACATGGCAGCCAGGCTTGGGAGGGTAAGAAGGTAGGTTACTCCAGATGGTGGTAGTGGGTCTTTGACCTAAAAACCGGGGAGTCTGACCGGCATACCCCCATTAGACAAAGTCATACTTTTCTAGATCCTTTAGAAAGGAAAGAACTAACAGAATGAGAAGCTTTACCTGACCTCAGTCTTCTTAGGTGGGGGGTTTGCCCCAGCAGTCCCCACAGTACCTTCAAATGAGTCAGGCCAGAGATCTCTGAAACCTTCAAGAAGCTCCTGTGGTTACATACAGACATTGCCAACCCAACAGACACACCAACTCCCCGAGAGGTTCCTGGGAACTTAGAGGCCAGGTCAGTATAGATTTACAATCTCAGGGACTTGAGGCAAAGGAGACTGGGGGTGGGGTGGTATAGAGGGAGGAAGCTCAGGATCCCCCAGATCTCTATCTGCATCTCCCTCCTCATCTGTCCTACACTGTTCCCCGAGCTCCAAGCCTTACCTGGAGTACAGCCTCTGACAGAGCAGGGCCCAGGAGTCAGCAGAGACAATAACTGGTGGGCCAGCCTGGGGGATCTGACAGGCCTCGGGGGTATGCGGAGCTTGAGTTTGGGCCTCTTTGAGTTCTAGCCTCTGCCATGTGCTGTGCCATCTCTGACCTTCCCCGCTGGCCTTTACTTCACCACATCACCCTTCTACCACAGGCTCCCAGGACAGTGAGTGTACTCTGGGCAAGCTTTGTCCCAGCAGAGTGACAAGGTCCATGGCCTGGGGTGGGGAAGGCAACATGTCTGGCTTGATGTCCAAGGGACTCCTTGATCTCAACTGCCTTCTCCTCTCAATCAACTGTAGCCCACTCAGGCACAAAGAGGCCTGTTCCCAGGGAACTTCTACTCTCCGACCCACTCAGTTTTCAGTTCTCTGCTGGGATGGAGAGTGGACAGGTGACCCCCAAGAGAGGATACTCTACTACTGGTTATTGCTCTTGAAGATGTACCTAGTTTTCTTGTTATGGACTGCTTTTTCATTTAAATGTGGAGAGCCTGAGCCCCTGCAGCAGATAGAACTGAGAGCCAAGAGAAACCAGCCAGGGTTAAGGTTGTCCCAGATGGACAATAATCAAAACAGAAGTATCCAGGATTTTTTCCGCACTTTCAGTGAACCAGCCTCTAGCTGAGCACTTTCTGTGCATTATCACGCCGAACTCTCACAGTGCTGGGAAGAAAGTATTTCTCCTGTTCTCCAGGCAGGGAAACCATAGCTCAAGAGAAGTGAAATAACTAGGGCAAGGGTGCGTGTCTGGTAAGCACAGGCACCAGTGTTGGGACTCAGGTCTGTTCACCTGCCTGTTCACTCAGCTGCTGAGCTGCTTCCACCTACAAACTCTTTCCAGTAAAGAGGAAAGATGACTCTCCTCTAAATCCTGACCATCAGTGCTAGGACTAAAGAGAAGTGCAGAAGAGAGGGATTTCAGCCTGATATCACTCAGCTGGGAGCGCTGGTGATGCAAGGGTTAAGAGCTTGGCTGCTGATCAGGAAGTCGGCAGTTTCAGTTTACCAGCTGCTCCCTGGAAACCTCTATAGTGCAATTCTACTCTGTCCCCTAGGGTTGCTACGAGTTGGAATTGACTTGATGGCAATGGGATCACTGAAATAATCAGGTTTTGGACAAAGGTACCCTGAGTGCTTGGGTTGTCTAGTCTTTAACGAGACCCACTGGGAGGTGGCTGTTTTGATTTGCTGCTTTCCGTTCTACATGTGATTAAAGTTAGGCCCTGGGACCACAACAGGTGACTCCTTTGGGGTCCATGGCTGAGCAGTGGCTCTGGGGTAGAGTTTCAGATTAAATACAGGATGCCCAGTTCAATCTGAATTTTAGATAAGCAATCAATAATTTTACTTATTTTGGGGACGCATAAATAATTCTCAATATTGCATGAGCTCCTTATTCTGACTTGGGCTCTGGTATATTGCAGCTGGAATAAGGATGATAGCTGCTATTTCATTTCCCACTATGGCCTCAGGCTCCTCTGTGAATTACATCTGCAGGGGCAGGAGTGGAGACCGACTTTTGGAGACTGCAGCTACTGTGACCACTGGACAAGGGAGGGTTTAAGCTTTTAGAGCCTCAGTTTCTTCACCTGTAGGGAGGCAGAGGATGTGGGTGTAGTCAGATGGGAGAGGTTGCTTTGTACACCTCCTGGGGAAGGCAGTAAGGGTCCCTCTCCCCATTTTGTGAGGGGCTTCAGGGGACCCCACACAGAGATGGGGCACCAGGTAAACCATGGGGGTTTCCTTTGTCCAGGCTGCATCCTCAGAGGCTACAGTGGCCCTAAGACTCTTCTTGGTGGCTCCCGTGACACTCTTGAGTACAGCAGCAGTCTTGTTCAGCCAACAGAAAAGTCAGCATTATTTGTGAGGCAGTTGTGTTTCCCTCTTAGTCTCAAGGAGTTGTAGGAGAAAGCACTGGAGTTGTGGGGGTAGTCAGCAGGCTGAAGATGGGCTAGGAAGAGCACCTGGGTTGGGTAAGGAAGGTACTGGAAGAGAAGGGATGGGGGTAAGAAGGGAAGGGGTGCAGCCTGAGACCCAAAGAACTAGGCTCCAGCTACTTTCCTACTTCAGGGAATGGTCATGCTTAGACATGGGAGCAAGTTGGAGCCCTTGATATTGGGACCAGGACTGAGCTGCTCTTGCTCTGTCTTTGTGACCAGACAGCCCCATAAGATGAGGTCCTTGGTCTTTCAGAGGGGTCTGCTTCCTTCTGAAGCCAATGGAAAACGGGGAGGTTAGGGTGGGGCAGAGTCCAGAGAGAGTCTGCCAAAGAGGCCAAGGAATCTTTCTTCATGAGCAAGGGTCTATGTGCCAGTGCCAAGCTGGACATGTGGTCCTGGCCTGTCTAAAGCTTTGTGTTTGCAAAGTTTTGCCTGCGAGCCCTGGTGTCTAGTCCATGTGGGTGCACAGGTGTGTGGTGTTGGTGGCCATGTGCATGGGTGGGTAATGGCTGTAGTGTGAAAGGTGTCAGTGACCATGCCTAAAATATGTATGTAGCTTGGGAGGCCTGGGTGCGGCTCCTTCTTGGGGGCACCTGCAGGTGTGTGACTGTAGGGAGCAGTGGGGGGAGGGGTAAGAGAAGCGGGGCGCTTCAGCGGTTGTGGGGCAGGGGTTGTTGAGGAAGCAGCCCTGGGCAGCTCCTGCACCTCTTCCCAACCTCCTGGGCTCTGGCTTTTCCTAAGTCCTTCCTCAATCCACCTCAGTCTCTGTGACTGGACCTTCTGAAAGGGAAGCAGTGCCATCTGGTGGCAGATCAAAGTAGTGGCAGGCAGTGGGTGAACAGGTCCTAGGTTCACAGAACCCCACAGAGTGGGAAAGTCCACACGGTGAGAGGGAGGGCACATGAGGCTCCAGTGCTCCATCTACATACATTTTGCTTCCATGGCCCAGAGACGCATGGCAAGGAAGTTGCCTCAAGGAGTGCCACAGGATGAGAAAAAGTATTGGAAGGGTTATGAACCCAGCTTCTATGCCTGTCTCTGCTTCTGTGGGCTCAGGCTTCTCATTTGCAAAAGAGGCTTAACCATATTTACCCTGCGAGGGTGGTAATGAAAGTTACAGGAGAAACTGCAGCTGAGCCTGCTGTATGGTCAGAGTAAAAGGTAAACCAGTAATCAGCTGTGGTTGAGCTGATTCTGATTCATGGCAAGCTTCTGTGTGTCAGAATAGAACCGTGCTCCATAGGGTTTTTTTGGAAGGAGATCATTAAGGATTTCTTTTTCTTAAAAAATAAAAATTATTGCGTTTTAGGTGAAACTTTACATGGCAAATTCGGTTTCCATTTAACAGTTTTTTAAGTATTTTATTGTGGTTAAGCGAAAGTTTACAAAGTCAATTTGCCGTAATAAATTTCGTAACAGAGACCCCCATGCATCTGCTGTTCCGCACATGCCTCCTTTCCACTCTGTACTTCCCACATTCCTTCAGCTTACTCCTGTCCCCTCCTCTCCACCCTCCCATCTCATTACTAAAGAGGAGTTGCTCCAACAGTCTCATGACTCACAGTCCAGTCCAATTTTTGTCTGAAGAGTTGTCTTTGATGCTGGTTTAATCTACAGAGTACAAGCAAGACCAGGGGCCATTCTCCCAGGTGACCCTCCAGGATGTCAGAACATCAAGTCTGGTCTTTCAACACAATTTTAGATCTGCACCCCTATTTTTATCCTGCTATGTCAGGGAGTCTACATTGCATTGCCTTTCAAGGCAGACATTGGAAGTGGCTAGGCATCATCTAGTTTTTGTGATTTCATGTTGGTGCAGACTCTGGATCATTTGGTCCCTTCTGTCTCCTGAGCTCACAATTTCCTCATGTCCTTGATTTCCTTTGTTCTCCTCTGTTCCAGTTGGACTGATGCTCTTTAGGCAGCAGCTTGCTAGCTTTTAAGACTCCAGGTGCCACTCACTGAGTTGGGATGCAGATGATTTTTTTTTAATTATGATAAAGCATACAATCCAAATCAATTTTTCATGCCTCTCTATCTGCAACTCCATCTGCTCTCCTTACCCTGTGACAGCACACTCCTTTCACTCTTATAGTATCCTCTTAATGAACACCTGTCCCCTCTGCTCCATCTCCTCTTCTGGCATCTATAAAGGTGATTTTGTTAAAAAGTTTAGCTGTTACAGTTGAACTAGATGTCCCCCAAAAGCATGGTCCCACACCCCTGCCCCTGCTACTCTGACCTTTGAAATGTTGGTTTGTATATAGAAAATCTTTTAGCTCTTGGTATATAGCTTAGCAGGGTTGATCTCCTTTCTAGTGTGTGCTGTCACTTCCTTCAATTAACCCAGTTCCTATCTAATATCTAATCTCTGAATACCCATCTCCCCTGCCAACCAGATTATCCTCTTCTATGCTTAGTCCATTTCCTGAGGTCTCATAACAATGGTCTCATACAGTATTTGTCCTTTTGTGACTTACTGATTTCACTCTGCATGTCTTCCAGATGACTCCATATTATCAGGTATTTCCAAAGACTCTTACTGTGCTTTATCATTGCATAGTATTCCATTGTGTGAATATACCACAGTTTATTTATCCATTCATCTGTCATCTGTTGGTAGGTCGATTCCATCTTTTTGCTATTGTGGACAGTGCTGCAGTGAACACTGGTGTCTATGTATCTGTTTGTGTGACAGCCCTATTTCTCTAGGATATATTCCAAGCACTGGGATTGCTGGGTCGTATGGTATCTCTATCTCTAACTTTTAAAAAAAAATCTCCAAACCACTTTCCAGAGCAGTTGTACCATTTTGTATTCCCATCAGCACTGTAGAAGAGTTCCAATCTCTCTACAACCTCTCCAACATTTGTAGTATTGTGTTTTTTGGATTTATGTCAGCCTGGTTGGGGTGAGATGGTATCTCATTGTAGTTTTGATTGGGATTTATCTAATAGCTAATGATCGTGAGCATTTCTTCATGTATCTGTTAGCTGTTTGAGTATCTTCTTTAGTGATGTGCCTGTTCACATCCTTTGCTCATTTTTTGAGTGGGTTATTTGTTTTTTTCTTGTTGAGATTTTGAAGCACTTTGTAGATTAAGGAGATTACATGCCGATCAGATTCTTCACTGGCAAATTTTCTTTCCCAGTCTGTAGGTGGTCCTTTTTACTCACTTGATGAAGTCTTTCGGAAAAGCACAAGTGTTTGATTTTTAAAAGTTCCTGTTTATCTGTTTTCTCTTCTAGCGTTTGTGCATTATTTGTAGTATTTTACAGCTTTTATACAATTTTTATACAAATTGTTCCATGACATTGGTTACAATTTTCAAAATGTCAACATTTTCATTATTTCCATTCTGTTTGTCCCATTTCCACTGATCTAGCTTTCCTTCTCGTGTTTGATTTTGGGTAAATGTTGACGGTTTGGTCTCTGTAGTTGGTTGTTTAAGGGACTCATTACTCACAGGTGATATTATTTCTTTTATAAGTCAATCTATTGGCTGAAAGGTGACCTCCATGAATGACAGGCCTGTCTTAGGAGATGTCTCTGGGTGGACTCCAACCTTTCAGATAGTGACTGAGTACATTAACTGTGTGCACTGCCCAGGGTCATGTCCATTAGTGATATAAGCTAAGTTCCACAAGCTAAGACAACAGTGAATTCTGTATCTTGTGGTGGGAGAAAGGGTTGTGAGGTTGTGGAGAGTGCTATCTCTACACATTGCCATGGCACATTCTAGAATCTTGTACCTGGAATGTTTACTTCAACTCATACATTCAAGTGGAGAGTTCTCTTTTCTAGAAAGAGGTGGATAGGATTTAGGGAGTGTTAAGTATTGAATTGGGCCTTCCAAAAATTCGTGTCAATGTGGCTAGGATACGATGCCTGGTATTAGGGTCGCTGTGAGTCGGATCCGACTTGACAGCACTTGGCCTGGCTGTTATAAGTTTTTATCCATTTTTTGGTATGATGTAATTATGCCATGTGCTGTAAATCCTAAATTTTACAACATTAATGAGGCAAGATTAGAGGCAGTTACATTAATGAGAAAGGACACAATCTACACAATTTGGCTGTATCTTTAGTCAGTCTCTCTTGAGACTCTTTTGATACTGGGTCTCTGTACTGAGAAATTCTGAGACTTAGGGAAAGAGCAAAGACGAGAACCTCTCCCTAGTGATGACAGAGAGAGAAAGGCTTCCCCTTGTGCTGGCATCTTGAATTTAGGACACAGCACAGGGCTATTTGGTCTACATACCACTGAGTGGGAAACTTCTTCTTTTTCACCTATCCCAGGCCATGATGATTTTCGGCTCTTGTGACTGAAGGTAAATCACCATTTTAACTTTTTTCCCCCCCCTCTGTCTTAGCTGGAGGGAGGGGCTGAAGTTTGACAGGCAGCAAGGCTCAGACACACTGCTGATGAGATTGGCGAGCAGAGTCACCACATTTTGAGAGCCTGGCCCTGGGATCTGTGCAACCTGGCACCTCTGACCTCTCTCTCTCGGAATCTCCAAATCTCTGCCACTGAATAGCCTTTTCCAAGGTGGGTGGGGGAGCTTGTGCGGGATGCCATCTTGCTTGACTGGAAAGTGGATTTTCCTACACAGAGGCCTTAGCTGGACCTAATTCCCAGGCTGGAAGGCAGTGCCCACCTGGAGAGCGCTTTTGTGGCAGTAAAGCAGTCTTTGATATAGCAGTGCTCACTTTGTCAGCTGGGAAGAGGGACCTGTACACCTAAAAGCTTGTCTAATTTTGGAACCTGTCAGGTACCTTTTACCTTTCAATAGAGAAATAACTGCAGTGCATCTGGACAGCATCTCTTCCAGCCTTTACTGTCTCACATTATATGGTCGGCTGATGGCTCCCCAGTGACTCTATAAGTGGGACTGTGTCCTTGCCCATCAGAAGGTGGAGCCTGCTGCCCTAGAGATTCCACTGAATCCAGTCACTGAAGTACATAGAGCTGTCTGGTGATCAACCTTCTTTTCAGATTGAGCTTTAGATCCCATTAAGGTAACACTAAAGAAACAAAACAACCTCCAAATGCCCCCAAAACAACAAACTTTGGACCAGAACATTAGGAAGAATTCACCTATGGCTTCAGAAGGCCCACAAAAGAAAGATCCAAAGAACTTCCCAGAAGAAGAAACCTTTCTGAAACTATTGGAGGGAGAGTACAAAAGGATTATATACAGAGCCCTCCTAGACTTCATACAAAACTCAACAGAGCAAAATGAAAAATTAAGTAAGCTGTTAGATCTGATGGAACACTGAAATCCAACAGATAAAGAACAAAATTAAAGAGAGAGAAAATTCAATTCAAAGCCAAGAAAACAGAATGGAACAAATGGAAGACAGACTTTCTGACTTGGAAAACAGAGCTACAGACTCCAGCATCTATGAGAAGAAATCAGAAAAAAGAAACAAGAAAAATGAAGAAGGATTAAGAAGCACGTGGGACTCCATTAAGAGGAACACTCTACAACTTATTGGAGTTCCTGAACAGGGAGGGACACCTGAGAACCCAGAGAGTATCGTCGCTGAGCTGCTGATAGCAAACTTCCCAGAAATTATGAAAGAAGAAGATATAGATATCCAAGACGCATATCGAACACCACTCAATTTAGATCCCAAAAGAAAGACTTCAAGACATATTATAATCAAGCTTATAAACACAAGCAGAAACTCTTAAAAGCAGCAAGACTCAAAGCAAAGCTAACATTCAGAGGGAAATCCTGTAGGCTTTCGTCTGATTTCTCAGCAGAAACAATGCTGGCATGGAGACAATGGGGTGACACATTCAAAGCCTTGAAGGATAAGAACTTCCAACCAAGAATTATATATCCTGCAAAACTATCTTTCAAATATGAAAATGAAATCAAGACATTCGCAGATAAAAAGAAACTCAGAGACTTTGTAAAAACCAAACCAAAGCTACAAGAAATACTGAAAGAATCTCTTGACTTAGAAGAACAAAACCATTAATTTTATACTTTAGGAGGAAATACAGGACACATCATCCAGAAACCTACTTGGTCAGGGAATGCTCCAAACTCAATCAAAGCTGTAATATTAAAAGAAGTGATCATATCATGAAAATTATGATGTCATATTAAAACGAGGGAGGGATGTACTACAGCTGCTATAGTCCTTCCAGATGGAGAGGAAGTTACTAAGACTTGTAGTAGTTAAAATTGGGTTTAAACATACACTATTAAGGGTCGCCATGAGTCGGATCCAACTCGACAGCACTTGGCTGGCTATTAAGGGGGATCATAGGGGCAGCTGCAAAGCACAATAAAGATGCAACATATCAAATCAAGAAACATAATACAGGAGTCTCAACAACCACAAAACCAATTTTGAAAAAGGTGAAAAATCAACTCATAAAGAAGAATGTCCAACAGAGAAAACATCAACACAAAAATAAATACATCATAATGACAGCACTAAACACATATCTATCAGTAATTACATTGAGTGTGAATGGACTGAACGCTCCAGTAAAGAGATGAGTGGTATCTTGGATCAAAAGACATGACCCGTCCATATGCTGCTCACAAGAAACTCACCTTAAAGATATGAACAAACTGGAAATTAAAGGATAGAACACTATATATCAAACTAATAATACACAAAAAAGAGTAAGTGTGACAATACTAATCTCAGATAAAATAGATTTTAATGTAAAATCCACAATTGTGGACAAGGATGGACACCATTTATTGCTGAAAGGTTTAATATACAAGCAGGACTTAACAATATTAAATATTTATGCACCCAATGCTAGAGCATCTAAACACATTGAAGAAACACTGACTACACTCAAAAATGAGATAGATAACTCCACAATAATAGTGGGAGATTTCAACACTCCACTCTCAATACTGGACAGATCGTCTAGAAAAAAGCTCAATAAAGACACAGAAGATCTTATTGCCATAATTAACCAACTAGACATCAATGACATATACAGAACTTTCTATCCATCAGCAGACAACTACACCTTCTTTTCCAGTGCACATGGAACATTTTCCAGAACAGACCATGTGTTAGGACAGAAAGCAAATCTCAACAAAATCTATACCATTGCATCATTGCAAAGCATCTTCTCAGATCACAAAGCCATTAAAGTCAAAATCAACAGAAGAAAAAACATAGCTAGAATGTGGAACACATGGAAACTGAACAACATCTTGCTCAAAAAGCCATGGGTTATAGAAGAAATCAAGGATGAAATAAAGAAATTTATGAATTTCAACAAGAATGAAAATACTTCTGTCATAGGTTGAATTGTGTCCCCCCAAAAATGTCTGTGTTGATTTGATCTGGCTATGAGTCCCAATATGGTGCCCCTCCTCCCATGTGTTGTGAATCCTGCCTCTGTGAGACTGATGATGGAGAACAGCCAACAGCTGTGTTAGTGAGGCAAGTCTCAAGCTACAAGCTGGTGGAATATAAGGGAGAGAAGTGAGCTGAGGAAGTTGGGAACCTCATACCACCAAGAGAGAAGCACCAAGTACAGAGCACGTCATTTGGACCTGAGGTTCCTGTGCTGAGGTGCTCTCCCTGGATTTGCACTCAGCCTACTGCACTGTGATAAATTCTCTTACTGAAGGGACTTACAATTTGTAAATGGATTTGCAGCTTACTGGACTGTCTCAATAAAGCTTCTCTTCATAAAACCTTCCACTCATGGTATTTTCTGTTAGAGCAGTACCAGATGACTAGGACAACTTCTTACCAGAACCTATGGGATACAGCCAAAGCAGTGCTCAGAGGTCAGGTTATCTCTATAAATGCACACATCTGGAAGCAAGAAGGAACCCAAACAAAAGATCCAAACCTACAGCTTGAACAAGTAGAGAGCAACAGATGAACTCCTCAGGCATCAGAAGACAACAGATCATAAAGCTTAGAGCAGAACTAAATGAATCAGAGAACAGAAGAACAACTGAAAAGACTAAAAGCTGGTTTTTTGAAAAGATCAACAAAATTGACAAACCTTTGGCTAAACTCACTAAAGAAAAACAGGAAACAAATAACCCAAATAAGAAATGAGAGGGGAGTTGTCACAACAGATCCATCAGAAATCAAAAATATCATAACAGAATACTATGAAAGTCTGTACTCTAACATTCTGACCTAGAATAAATGGACAAATTGAAAAAATTGAAATTGAAAACCTAGAGGAGATGCACAAATTCTTAGATTGCTATCACCTACCAAAATTATCACGAGGTGAAGCAGAACAACTTAATAAACCCATCCCAAAGGAAGCGATTAAAAAAGTCATCAAAAAACTACCAACCAAAAAAAGCCCTGGTCCAGATGGCTTCACTGCAGAATTCCACCAAGCTTTTAGAGAAGAGTTATCTGCAATACTACTGAGACTATTTCACAGCATAGAAAGGGATGGAATACTCCCAAATTCATTCTATGAAGCCAGCATAACCCTGATACCAAAGCCAGGGAAAGACCCAACAAAAAAGGAGAACTACAGACCAATATCACTCATGAATTTAGATGCAAAAATATTCAACAAAATTCTTGCCAGTAGAATACAATATATCAAAAAAATAATTCATCATGAGCCATTTGGATTCAGACTAGGGATGCAAGGTTGGTTCAACATCAGAAAAACAATTAATGTGATCAACCACATAAATAATGCAGAAGACAAGAATCACCTGATTTTGTCTATTGATGCAGAAAAGGCCTTGATAAAGTCCAACACCCATTCATGCTAAAGACTCAGCAAAATAGGAATAGACAGCAAATTCCTCATTGCAATAAGGGCCATTTATACACAGCCAACTGCCTACATCATCCTGAATGGAGAGAGACTGAAACAATTCCCCTTGAGAACGGGAACTAGACAAGGACACCCACTCTCACCTCTCCTATTCAACACTGTACTAGAAGTTCTAGCCAGAGCAATTAGACAAGACCAAGAAATAAAGGGCATCTGTATCAGCAAAGAAGGAATAAAAATCTCCCTATTTGCAGATGATATGACTGTATACACAGAGAGTCCTAAAGAATCCATTGGTAAGCTCCTCACATGGATAGAGGAGCTCAGAAGAGTGTCAGGATACAAGATAAACATAAGTAAATTAGTAGGATTCCTTTATACCAACAATGATGTTATTAAAGAGGAAATCACCAAATCAATACCATTTACTATAAAACTGGTTGGGGTAAGACGAGTAGAGGCCAGAAAAGTTTTAAAGTACCTAAAAGCAAAAGCCTAGATTGCCTTGAAGAGACTACTGGTGGAATTATGGATGTCAGACATCAGGGTGCGAGCTCCAAAGGAAGCGAGGAGAGCTGTGATAGTGGAGATGGAACAGATGGTGAAAAGTAGTGACAGAGAAATGGCTGCAGCAGAACTAGAAGACTGGTGTGAAATGGTGCAGGAGCCAACTCACGGAGCAAGAGAGCTGTGAGCCTTCAGGCAGGAGGTTTCCTGGCCGAGTGGGTGCTTCTGGCCATTTGTTGGAGGAGATAGGCTTGCTGACCCGTGTAAGCGCACTCAGCACCTCTGGGCTTAGGTTTACTGGCAGAGTGGGGTGCTTCCAGGTACTTATTGGTGGAGC
Source organism: Heterohyrax brucei (assembly GCA_028571685.1). Classification (NCBI taxonomy): domain Eukaryota; kingdom Metazoa; phylum Chordata; class Mammalia; order Hyracoidea; family Procaviidae; genus Heterohyrax; species Heterohyrax brucei. The sequence goes on from CM053158.1 coordinate 15,199,693, forward strand.
TAAAGAGCTTTGTAACACTTGCCCCAGTAGGGCAGAAGCTGGGCTGGCCAATGAGCCCCAAGGGGCTTAGAAAACAAGGAATCAAGAAACAGAAACTGAAAAGACAAGAAGCACAGGAAGCAGAGCTGTCACAGTCTCAAAGGGTTGGGCCATGATCTCCATAGTCTCAAAGGGTGGGGTCATAGCTTCATAAGTTTCAGAGTCAGATCTTTACCAGTTCAGTTCTGGAGTATGGGGTTGCCATTCCCAAGCACCAGGGGGATAAGGCCAGAGCCACTGCCCAAAGCTAAGCAGCAGGGCTGCCATGCACGAAGAGCAGAGGAATGGGGTCTGTCCCAGCTGAGGGTGCAGCGTTGCCACCTAGACAGATGAGAACGGGCTCACCCAAATCCTAAGGAGCAGAGTTCCATCCCAGTGGGCCTGGAAGGCAGAGCTGAAGCCCAGGGCTCAGGAGCTTCCACTTAGAATCCGGAAAGTGTGGCCAACATCCAGAGTCTGCAGGGCAGGCTCACAGCCTAAATGGTCTCAGACAACAGAGGATTGTTTTTCAAGGACCTCCCATCACCAAGAAACAATATCTGGGAATAGAATGTGTCCTTTGGACTGGTGCTGAGAAACTCCTAGACCCAGTGGAAGACTGATGACAAGGACTTTCACTCAGACCCAACAGAGAAAGACTTTCTCTGGAGCCGCATTCTGAATCTGACTTTTAGACTGCTAGATTGTGACAGAATAAATCTGTTTGTTCAAGACATCTACTTGTAGTGTTTTTGATATGGCAGCACTAGATAATTAAGACAGCATGGAATGGAAAGAAGATCCTGAAGATCCAATTCCTGAATAGTTAATGGACCCTGAACATGGCACCAGGCGCACTGTGTCCCCTCTTCTCCATCTGGAAATGCATAGCTGGACCAGGAACTTGCTCAGGACTCCCAGAGATAACACGCTATATTGGGCCTAAAGGGCACAGTTGGTGCAGGATTTTGTCAGGTAGCGATTCTACTCAACTTCGGAGTTACGTGCATCTTTCACATCCTCCTAAAAGGAATCCCTGACTGAGACTCAGGAGTCCTTCTGGTTCTACTGATAAATTGGTTGTGCAATGTTAGGCCACTCTCCCTCTCTGGGCCTCGTTTTTCCCAAATGCAAAACAAAAGAATTGAATGAGATGAACTGTGAGGTCAGTCCAATCAAAAGTCTTAGGCTTCTGATTTTTCCTTTTCTCTGCCTAACATATAAACCTGGGCATACATTATTTACTGATGACTATAACTTAAGTCTTAGGAAGATAGAGAGCAAGCAAAACAGCTCTGTTTAATGAGTGCTTGCGGTGATTTCTGATATTTATTCTTGTGAGAAATATTTTCTTAGATGCTTGTATGTTCTAGGTATGTTAGGGAGAAATGGGACAGAAGCTATACTGTCACACAAGGAAGGATATAAAACACAGTAGAAGTTGGAGGAAGGAGCAGCCATTCCAGGTTGGAGCAGAAAATAAGACAGCAGCTACTGAACGAGGCCTTGAAGGACAGGGGGAATCTTTTTTTAAACATTACAAAGGTGCATAAATAATTCCTTGCTTTAAAAGAACAAATGATACAGAAGCACATGTAGCAAAACGTACAGGTCCCCTTCACTTCTCCCCATCTGTAAAAATGGCATAGGCATAGCATCTGACCTCCTCTAACTTCACAAGGTGAAAGGAGAATCACAATCAATAGCCCAAAGGTGATTCCTATGAGGCAGAGGTCTGACATGCCTTCTCTCTCTGCCATCTTTACCAATTTTGACACCGACTATCCCCGTGATGGCATTCTCTACCTCTTTGTTGGATTTGATAATTCACTGCAATGACCACACAAAATAAACTGACAATACTCACAATTGTGAGGTTTATTAGAAGTGAAACAGGTTACAGTTCAGGTTTAGGGATGCTCAGGATACAGGTCTTCTATCATGACAGCCTCTTCTCAGTTGTGCTCACAAGCCCGCATCTCTGGCTCCTTGGCCTCTTTCCTGCTCTGGCAAGTGTTACAAAGCTCTTTTAGTTTTGCTGAGAAGTGCTCCAAGGCACCCTACTCCGCCAGGAGGCCTCTGTGGGAAGGGGAGGGGCTCAGCTCTAACTCTGTGTGTCTAGCTCCACCAGGTGTCTGCAGGCACCCTGCTCCTGGAGCAAGCATCCTGGCTGACGGTGCTAAGATCTATCCAACAGTGGGCTGTCCCCTGCTGCCACTTCTCTCTCACCACTTCTCACTATCTTCAATGTTACAGCTCTCTCTGTTTCTTAGTTAACTGGTTTCAGAGGTCTCTCAGTGCAGAGATCCCAGACCCAAAGGATGCATCCTGCTCTTGGCTCTTCTTCCCTGGTGGTGGTGAGATCTTCTCTTCCCACCTCTCAGCTCATTTTAAGCCTAGTGGGATGGCAAAACTGACCAATCCACTTGGGATGCCACAATAATCTTATTTGCACAGTCGTACCCAATCACTTGGGTCGGAGTTTCCTGACCACGGTGGGAAAGGCCACACAAAAGCGATCTATTGCACTGCACCATCCCTAGGGATAACCCACTGCTGTCAAGTCAGGTGGACGCATAGTGACCCTAGAGGTCAGAGTAGAACTGCACCATACAGCTTCCAACAAGTGCCTGGATTTGAACTGCTGACCTTTCGGTTAGCAGAGGTAGTACTTAACCCACTACTCCACCAGGGTTTCCTTCCCTAGGGATAATCACTGTTAAACAATTTGGCACATGTCCTTCTGAGTACTTTTTCTATACAGCTATATACAAAAATGTATATTATACATTTAAGGTTTTATTTTTTAAAAACATATATGAAATTATGAGGAATTATCCGCCTTCCTTTGTTCACTTACACTAGGTCTTGGACATCCCTCCTGACAGTACTACTTACTGCCTTTTAAACAGCGCATGTTTCCCTACAGGTTTCAGAAATAGAACAGCAGAGTCATAAGTGGTACCTGCGACTTACACTCTGTTAGACAAATTTTGATAAAAATCCAACCCAACCTACGGTCCTCGAGTTGATTTTGATTCACAACGACCCTATAGGACACAGGTGTACTGTCCCATAGCGTTTCTAAGCCTGTAAATCTTTTACCGAAGCAGGCTGCCATGGAGCAGCTAATGGGTTCCAACTGCCAACTTTTCTGTTAGCAGTGGAGTTCTTAACCACTGCGCAGCCAGGACTCCATCACTTACTGTCAAACGGCCTTGGGTCGAATGCCAACATCCCCAAATATTGAGAATGGTTTGCGCTTTGTAGTGAATAGAACTCAGAGACCTTGATTCATGAGACCTAGTTCAGCACTCTTGAGCCTCCGCTTCCTCATCTGTCAAACGGAATGTTCTACCAGGTCTCTGAGCTCCCTCATGAAGTCCTGGGTACAACTGACCCACCATCAAATAATTACTGAACTAGTACCATACATAAAATGCTGAAAACTCGGAAAGCATCTAGCAGTCACAGCCTTGCCTTGCTGGACCAATTCATCACTTTGCTTCCGCCTTCCCAAAAAGCCAATGAATATACAGCAGTTCGCGTCTACCCTAAAAACTACAAATCCCAGAAGCAAAGTCGTGGTGTGCCAATCCTAAAGGGTGGACCGCGCCCTAGAAGCTGAACTACATTTCCCAGATGGTCTCGGGACTCGCTGATTTTTTTTTTTTTTTTTTTTAATCCGCTTGCGTAGGCCTTCTCCTCCCGCCCCTTGCCCGCTAGCCTAGCGCCAACTCGGTGCGCGCGCGGGCACGTAGAAGGCGAGTGACGCATAATATGTGGGCCGCTCAGGAGCCGTGGTCGCGCTGTGTGTGTGTGAGTGAGGGAGAGTGTGAGTGCGGGACCTGAGGCAGTGTGTGTGTGTGTGTGAACTGTGGCCGCTGGCGGGGTCAGGGGGGAGCGGCGGAGCCGCCCGGAAAGGTAAGTGAGGTAGGGTGGGAGACGGCTCTTTCAGAGAGGGGCGGAGAGATAGGGCGCGCGGGCGGGAGAGTGGGAGCCGGGCTGGGGGAGGGGCAGCACCTGTCTGGGCCGCCGGCGGGGAGGGGGCGGGCCGGCGGAGAGGTTGGGCCCTTGGCCTGACAGGCCCTTTCTCCTCTTGGTTTTTGACCCGGGGGCGGGGCCTCCGTATTTTACCCCAGTTCCCAAAAGAAGCTTCCCGAGAGTCCTCTTCCGCCCGGAATAGGGGCAGAGGTATGGCCGCCCCTACCTGGAGGAGGGGTGCCCTTCATTCCCCTGGTCACCTTTTTTCTCAATCTTGCTTGTCTTCGTTCCGTACCGGCTTGGGGGGGGGGGCGTCTCCTTCTTCCGTGCCGTACGGCGGCCCCCTTTCCGGACGGTGTCTCCGCCTCCTGTCCCAGTCACCTGGGCGGGCTCTCCCTCTCTCTGCCTCGTGCCACCTCCTCTTCCGCCCGCTCTGGTCTCGGACAGAGCGGTGGGGTGGAGCTTTACGGTTCCCCTCCCACTGGTGATGGAGGGGAGGGGCACGGAGAGAGGTGTGGGAGTCCTTTAGCTTGCGGCCCCATTAGGGTGCCTGCCAGACTTTCCGGCAGGGTGTTTCCGGGTGTTACAGTTTTCCACAGGGTATCAGAGGCATTTGCTTAACTGGGTCCTTTATTTCTAGACGCTCTGTCTCGCTTCCTCTTACTGAGTGGTAGCGCTCTGGTTTCCCATTTGTTGAGAAAGTTTTAGAGTGTTCGTGGTACTTTTGTAGCCCCGAATGACTTGTCTATGACTCGTTAATGTTGGTCTCGATTTTTCGTGCTTTATCTTTTCATTGAAATGTTTTAACTAGCATACACGTTTTAATCATTAGTTCATGTAGCAGCATCTTCGTGTTCTAAATGCTTTGTTAATGTACAGGATTAGTGTCACCCTGTAATTTTAGTTTTCCAGTTTACTGGCATTTACCTTTAAGGTTTGTGTATGCCTGTGTGTTTAGACTCTTTAATTAGGAGTTGATTTGGTATTTTTCTGCTTGCTGTTGTCAAAGTTTGACTCGGTGCATAGCAGTAAGTATTACCTATTTGCGAATGGTTATGAAATTTTGGATATTGAGATAATAAGGAGTCCTGGTGGCCCAGTAATTAAGCTCTTTGCTGGAAACCAAGAAGTCGGAGGTTTGAACCCACCAACCTCTCCTCGAGAGAAAAGAGCTGGCTGTCAGTTCTTATGAAGAGCAGATTCCTGGTGTGGTGGCCCTAAAAAGCACAGTAGAACTGCCCCATAGAGTTTTCTAAGAAGCACCTCGTGGATTCCGACTGCCGACTTTTGGGTTAGCAGCTGTAGCTCTTAACCACTGCTCTACTAGCATTTCCCCATGAGCACTACAGCCTGGAAACGGAATGGGGCAGTTCCACTCTATTATGTAGGTCTCTGTGAGTGGGACGCGACAGCACTCAACCAAACAGGAGATAATAGACACAGAATTTGGGGAATTTAAGGGAGTCATTTTATGCTCCACATCTCTCTTTAACAGACTTTTTACTCTTCTACCTGTTGTAGAATGAATCACGTGTTAAAGTGGTTGGCGTTGGTTTACTAACAATGTTCTTGTGTTGTTTTTGTAAAGGAGATGGTCATGGACAATATAGTAATAGGAGGTTATACATATTGTATGTTACAGTAATTACTGGGTAAATTTTTACTTGAAGCTCTAAACTTGGGTTCTCCCCCCTACTTTTTTTTAAGTAACATAGAATGCTTGTTTCAGTAATGTCACCTATTAAAGGACCCATCTTGAACATAAAGAGTCCTCGTAGTGCAGTAGTTGGAACACTTGGCTGTGAATCAAAAGGCTGGTGATTGGAACCCACCACAGCATCACCAGCCACCATGTGGAAGGAAGATAGGGCAGTCTGCTTCCATAAATGTTTATAGCCTTGGAAACCCTGTGGGACAGTTCTGCTGTGCCCTTAGAGTGGTTGTAAGTCAGAATTGACTTTATGGCCAAGGGTTTGGGATTTTTTTGGTTTTGTCTTTAACATGGACTTTAGGTTTTAGGATAGTTTCTGCTCAATAGGCCATTTGGCGTTATGTATTAGAAAAAAACAGGTTTGATGGTTTAAGATGTTACCAAAGGTTATAGTGGGAATAATGGTACAGGTGGAGTAAAAAGTGAAAATACCTCTTTCCTACCTTTATCACCCCGAAAGTTAGTTACCTGCCATAGAAAGTAATGGATGGTATTAGTTTCCAGTTCCAGGAGCCTTGTATCCCAAAAGAAAAGCAGATAGGTAGAGACACACACAGCCCCAGACATACACATACATGTAGACAGACAGAGAGACACAAGAACAGGTAGGTAGGTAGACACACACACAGAAGGGCAGATAGTTGGATAAAAACACACATAAACACTTCTTTTTTTTATTTACAGTGGTAGCATCCGTGGCATCCGTGGGTGATGTATGTTGTTAAGCAGTCAGCTGTGGTACTTGATATAAGGCTGGCAGTTTGAACCCATCTAGAGGCATCTCAGAAGATAGGCCTGGTAATCTGTTTTCAAAGGTCACAGCCTTGAAAACCCTATGGAACAGTTCTGCTCTCCACAGGTGGGGTCACCATGAGTCAGAATTGACTTAATGGCCTCTAACAAGCATGTTATACAGAGTTCTGCCCTTTGCTTTTCTCTCAACATGTATTTGAGAGTTGATCCAAGTTAGGAAAGAAAATGCTGCTTAATTTTCTCCAACTTTTTATTAAAAAAAATTTTAGACATACAGGGAAGTTGAAAGAATAGTAATATGAATACCTGTCTTCATCCAAATTCAACAATTGTTAATATTTGGTCTCAATATATGTAATTTGTGGAACAGTTTGCAAATAAATTGCCGGTACATTACTGCTAAATATGCTAAAGACATTCAACATGTTTTCTAAACCTTGGTATTTCATTATGTGGGTAGTATTATATAACCTCTCTTAACCACCATTTCCTTTTTTAAAATTTCGAAACTTTTATTAGTCATCAGCATATGTTAAGTAAAGCTGTCAGCAACAGGTAAAGTATCTGTTATATACAGGTTTTATTTTTGATTAATGATACATTCTCAGTGAAGGTTTATACAGCAGTTTGGGTTCCCATTTCACAGTTGGTACACCGGTTGTTCAGTGACATTGCTTACATTTTCCACATTGTGTGTACATTCTCATTTCTGTTCAGGTGGTTCAGTTTCCGTTTACCTAGTTTCCCTGCCCCTATGCATTTGTATATTTGAAAGTAATCATTGACAGTTTGGTCTGATGTAGGTGGTTTTTGTTTTTTAAATTGTGCTGTAAGTGAAAGTTTACAGTTTAAAGTCAGTTTCTCATACAAAAAATTTATACACACATCGTTATGTGACTCTAGTTACTCTCCCTACAGTGTGACAGCTCACTCTTCCTTTCCACTCCAATCTCCAGTATCCTCTAAAGCAGCTCCTGTCCCTTTCTGCCTTCCCATCTCACCTCTTGACAGAAGCTGCACAGCTAGTCTCATGTATCTACTTGAGCCAGGAACCCCTCTCTTCATGTTATTGTTCTGTGTCTCACAGTCCAGTTTAATCTTGATCTGAAGGTTCACTTTGGCAGTGATTTCAGTTCTTCACTTAACAGTCCAGGGAGCGTGTCTTCTGGGACCCTTCAGTCCTACTCATACCATTAAGTCTGGTCTTTTTGCTAAGGTTTTGAGTTCTGCATGCTGGTTTTCTCTTGCTCTGTTAGAGACTCTCTGTTGAGTTCCCTGTCAGAGTGGTCATTGGTGCTAGGTGGGTGCCATTTAGTTCTGGTCTCTGCAGTCTCTGGTTTATGTGGCCCTTTTTGTCTCTTGGGCTAATACTTTTCATGCATCTTTGGTGTTCTTCATGCTCCTTTGTGCTAGGTGAGTTGGGACCAATCGATACATCTTAGATAGTTACTCACTCACTAGCTTTGAAGACCCCACACACTGGTCTCATGATCAATTTCTAAAGGCACACAATACTTAATATGTGATATTCATTCTTTTTGAACCAATTTATTATTTAGCTACAAGATGACCTTGGATTAATTTTGGTTCAAAGTTTGAAGAGTAGCTCAAGGCAGTTGTCTCAGGGAATCCTCCAGTTTCAACTAGTCCAGCAGGTCTGGTTTTTCTTTTCTTTTTTAGGAATATGATGCTCTGTTTCACATTTTTTAAAAATTCTACTAGGATCCATCTATGGTGGCACTGATAAGAATGGTTGGCAGGGTAGTAGCCAGGCATTGTTTTCAGATCTTAGGGTGCCTGAGGCTGTGGTTCATGTAGACTGTCCTGTAGACTAATTTCTTCGTTGAGTATTTGGTATCCTTTTTTCTGTTTTATTCAGAGTGTATAGAGACCAATAATTGTATATTAGATGACCAGTCACAAACTCTTAAGGCCCGAGGCACTAATTATCAAACTAGATGACGTAATTTAATGAACTGTATTATGTCGATTAACTGAGATGCTCCCTGAGACTATGGTCCTAATCCTTGAAAGCCAGAAATTAGCCTTGCAAGTTGTTGGGTTCTGTCTGAAGTATCTGTAACTGTGCCCCCATGTGCTTTCTTATATGTATGACTAGATGTGTATATAGTTATAGATACATATACATATGCATGTGCCTGTATACATGTATGGAAACACTGGTGGCGTAGTGGTTAAGTGCTATGGCTGCTAACCAAAAGGTTGGCAGTTCAAATCTACCAGGTGCTCCTGGAAACTCTATGGAGCTGTCCTTTAGGGTTGCTGTGAGTCAGAAATGATTCAACAGCAGTGGATTTGGTCTATATATACACCTATATGTACCTATACATGTATGTATGCCTACATAGGTACCTGCATATTTGTTTGCCCATGTATTTTTTTATTGTTTTTGTGGGTGTGTCAGAATTAATATGCTGTAGCAGCTACCAGCAGGTCCTTTTTTCTTGTGTGCTTTTTGGTGACATTGTTAAGCTGTGTACACTTCATCCTAGTTTGGTATTTGTTTTTATATGGTCCTTTAAGAGATTATAATTTTAGACACACTTAGGCAGATTTATATATGCTACATGAACATACCAAGAATAGAAGCTCTAAATAATAAAATACAAATTATGTATCCACAAATACAGGTGAAAAATAAATTCACTTAATGACATTTAAGTAAGTACTTAATCCTGTAGGCATTTTTGTTTTTTTTTTTAAACCCTTTCCGTTTTACAGATAAAAAGATTAAGATTTGGGGAGGTTAACTTCACCAAGGTCTGATGGTCACATTAGCAGAGCTGGAAATTGAATCCTTCGTAGGCATTTCTACTGAGTACCAGTTGCTTGTTCTTAGAGACTTTTCTGAGCCCTCAGTTTCCTCATCTGTAAAAAAAAGGTCAGGGTCGTTGTGAAAATTTAGAAGACTGTCCCATACTAGATATTTACTGTTGTTGCTCTTGGCATGAGCTCCAACTCATAGTGGCCTTGTATATGTAATAAAATGAGACCTTGCCTACTTAGTAGGTGTGTTTGAATTCATTATTGAATGTATTATGTCAAGATATTTGCTGATTGGTAACTAATGTGTCACTGTGTAACCACTTAAAGAACTCAATTTATGCATGGTGAATTGAATAATGCAACCACATTGTCTTGTGCATATAGTCTTTGAATTCATAGTGAAGTGAATTAGCATTGATACTGTATTTTCTCTGGGCAAGTGGTTATTCCCAAAGTTGTAATTATTTTCAGGAATAGATTAATTGTAAGTTCTGATACTAGGAGTACATACATATTTCTAAACTGAACTCTAAAATTTTAATATTTTAATGCCTTGGAGTTAACGTTTATTAGAAGTAATATTTTTGTTAAATTTTGCCTTTATGTGCTCTACTAAACTGAATACTTAAGTTCCAAGAGACAGTCCTTGTTATCCTTTTTTTTAAAAAAAAATAAATTGAGGTAACATTCACTTACCATAAAATTAACCATTAACTATTTTAAAGTGTACAGCTAAGTGGCATTTAGTGCTGTCATACTGTTGTGCAGCCATCACCACTGTTTAGTTCCAAGACATTTTTATTCCTCCAAAGGAGACTCTGCATCTCAAGCTCTTCATTTGGCCTGCTGCCCTGATACCTACCCACCAGTCTGTGGTCTGTCTGTAAATTTACCTATTTTGGATATTTCATGTAAATGTAATAATGTATGTGATCTTTCATATCTGCTTCTTTCAGTTGACACAGTGTTTTCATTCACAAAGCATGTTTCAGTACAGCATTCCTTTTTATTGTTAAATAATAACTCAGTGTGGGACTGTACGACTTTTTGTTGATCCCTTCATCATTTGATGGACATTTAGGTTGTTTGGACTATTACAAATAGTGTTGCTATGAACATTTTTGTAAAAGCATTTCTTTGAATATCTGTTTTCAGTTCTTTTGGGTGTATACTTTGGAGTGAAATTGTTGGGTGATGTAATAGTTCTATGTTTACCTTTTTTTGTTGTTTGTTTGTTTTCCTTAATTCTGGTTATTTTCTGCCTTTTTGGTTTTAACTAGTGAGAAGTCTCTGGGTGGCTCAAACATGTAAGTGCTCAGTTACTAACTGAAAGGTTGATGGCTCATATGCACCCAGGGGCACCTCAGAAGAAAGGTCTGACGACCCACTTCTGAAAGATCATGGCTGTTGAAAAACCTGTGGAGCACAGTTCTATTCTGAAACACATGGAGTCGTCCTGAGTCAGAATGACTCCTCCATGGCAAATGGTTTTTGGTTTCAGTCGGTATTTCCATTTCTATGATGACTAATATTGAACAACTTTGAATGTGCTTGTTGGTCATTTATATATCTTTTTCAGAAAAATGTGTATTTATGTCTTTTGGTTGTTTTTATGGGATTCTTTTGTAGTTCTTTGAATATGTATATGTATAATATATATAGTTTCTGTGTGTAGTGTGAGGCAGGGGTACAATTTTGTTGTTTTAGAAGTGAATATCCAGTTGTCCCAGCACCATTTTTGAAAGACTCTTCTTTCCCAACTGAGTGATCTCAACACCTTTTGAAAATCAGATTTATTTCATGACTTCCACTGCTACTCCGTTTACCTGTATGTGCCTGTAGTTACACTAGGACTATACTCTTAATTAGTGTAGCTTTGTGGTATGTTTTGAAATCAGGACGTGTGAGTCCTACAGCTTTTTCTTCTTTTTTGAGATCGTTTTGGCTATGTGGGGTCCCTTGCAATTCTCTGTGAATTTTAGGATCAGTGTTTCTATTTCTGCAAAACGATTGTTGGAATTTTGCACTGAATCGGTCAGTCTTCTGGGAAGTTTTGCCATTTTAATAATATTAAATCTTCCCATTCCGTGAATACAGAATATCTTTCCATGTATTGAAGTCATCTCTAGTTTCTTTCAGCATTGTTTTATAGATTTCAGGCTGTAAATTTCGTGTTTTTATTTCCGAGTGTTTTCTTTTAGGCTGTAAATTGAATTTTCTTAATTCTATTTCATATGTTCATTGGTAATGTATAGGAATGCAAGTTTTTTGGTATGTGTGCGATCTTACATCTGGCCTGGAACTTCACTAAATTCATTAGCTCTTTTCACATGTATTTTTCAGGATGTTTTTATATGATATCCTGTCATAAAAGTGTTCTACTTTGGATGCTTCTTATTTCCTTGTCTAAGGCAACATTTCTTAGAAATTGTATCACAGTCTCAAGCAATAACAAAAAGTTAGTAAAGTAGACTTCATAAAAGTTAAAAACTTTTTGCATCTGTCTCTGGATAGACCCTCCAGTACAGTGTTGAATAGCAGCGGCAGAATTGAGCATCCTTGTCTTATTTCAGATTTTGGGAGAAAGTTTTCACCACTGATTGTGACATTAGTGGTGGATGTTTCATAAATGCCCTTTATCATGTTCAGGAAGTTCCCTCATATTCCTGGGGAATCTTTTCTCTTCCAACACATATAAAAGGGTTTTGAAATTTGTCAAATGCTTTTTCTGCATCAATTAAGACAGTTGTGTTTTTTTTTTCTTTTATTCTGTTAATGTGATGTATTACATTGATTTTGTATGTTGAGCTACTCTTGTATTCCTGGTTTGAATCTCACTTCATAATGGTAATCTTTTTAATGTGCTGCTAGATTTAGTTTGCTAGTATTTTGTTGAGAATTTTTGCATGTGCGTTTGAATGTTTGTAATTTTGTTAGGTGGTCAGTCAGTCTTTGGTATAGCCTCATAGAATGAATAGAGCATCTTTCGTCCTTTTCTACTTTTTGGAGGCATTTGAGAAGGATTGGCAGAATTCACTAATAAAGCCTCTTTCCCTCTTGTAGAGTTCTCTCTTCTCGAAGGTGTATTTTATAAGGTTAATTTTGCTGTTACCATGTTACAACATCGCTCAGTCTCTAGATCTTTTGATTTAGCATGAAATTGTATTATTGTTGACAGAATTTGAATTACTCTTACCCCCTTGCTCCCCTCATCGCCACTTTTCACATTTTGGACAGTATTGGCAAATACCCATGTTTTTGGGACCACATGTATGTAATGAACATTTTAAAAGATTGCCAGCGATTTTGCTGTCTGACTGGTCTTGGGTCTCCTTAGAAGGAGAAGGTGATGTTCATGATTTAGAAAAGTTAAAATCCTTGCCTCCTTGTGAAGCTTCTGGATCCTAATAAAGACATTTTAAAACTTCAGAGATGAGTAAAAGGAATATTATTGTCTTTGTTGTGATGTTGAGTTGGCCAGTTGCCCCTTTCCTTTCCAGTATTTTAGCTTACTTGATGGCTAAGGAGGAGTTGAACAAGTAGAAATACGGTAGTTCCAAAATAAGATGTGTACTGCCTATAAAAACTCACTGCTGTCAAGATGGGTCCAACTCATAGCGACCCAAGAGGTCAGAATAGAACTGCCCCATAGAATTTCTAAGGAGTGCCTGGTAGATTTGAATGGCACACTTTTTGGTTAGCAAAGTATCACTTAACCCACTGTGCCACCTGGGTTTCCATACTTCCTGTGGAGACTGGTAAATATCATATCCTATTTGACAGCAGTGGGTATTGACACTGATACTTTGATTTGCTCAATTCATTATCCCTACAGGAGGATATAGCTAACAAGATGCTTTGGAGTAAACTTGGTATATTGTTTGAAGAAGTAAGTAGTATTTGATAAAACAGTTTAGTGTAGCTATGGATGGCAAAGATAGTTGCTGTAATGTTTAAAACCTGTTGGAATAATTGAAATATGAAAGAGCAGAAATATTTTAAAATCTTAACTAGAATTTTATTAAAGAAATTCTGTTGAGGGATGCATAGGTTTGAAAGTTTTTTGTGGATGGACTGTGATTTATAAATTTTAACATAAATATGTTATGGTATTTAAAGTGGTAAAACTTGGTCAGATGCTTTGAAATAAATTCCTAATTTTAGTTGACAAATGCTGTTCTATATTAAGTCAACAGATGTCTAGAGTGAATTCTGTAAGACATAAATTAGAGCATAGGATAAGTTAATACTAGAGAGGCAGCCAATGTTTTTGCATTTTTTTAAATTTAATTTTGTTACCAGTTTACTTTATGACCTTAAACAGCCCATACATACTTACGTGAATCTTTTTCTGGTCTCTAATCAACCTGATAAGTGGGACAGAGCACCAAGACTCTGTGATTAAGGTGTTTTGTTATACAGTGTTAACATTTTACATGATTATTAGATACCCTGGTTGCATAGTGGTTAAGTGCTATGGCTGCTAACCAAAAGGTTGGCAGTTTGAATCCACCATTGCTTCTTGGAAACTGTAGGGACAGTTCTGCTGTATCCTGTAGTGTTGCTGTCAGTCAGAGCTGACTTGACTGCAACAGGTGTAATAACATCCATTACCCTTAATGAGCCTATATTGATAGATTATCATTAACTGAAGTCCATACTTTACTCAGGGTTCCTTAGTTTTTGTCTGATGTCCTTTTTCTGTTCTAGGATCTCATCCAGGATACCACATTACATTAATGCCATCTTTCTTTAGGCTTCTTTTAGCTGTGACAGTTTCTTAGACTTTCCTTGCTTTTCATGACCTTGACAGTTTGGAGGAATACTGGGCAAGTGTTTTCTTAGAATATCCCTAAACCAGGATTTGTCTGATGTCTTTCTCATAATGAGGACTAGAGTTATGTGTTTTGGGGGAGCAAGACTACAGAAATAAAATGCTTTTCGTATCACACTGAATCAAGGGTCATGCTTACGTGACTGGCTTTTTTTGTTGTACTTTAGATGAAGGTTTACAGAACATGCTAACTTCTCGTTAAACAGGTCACATAGAGTATTGGGACATTGGTTACTGATCCCATAACATGTGAACATTCCCTTCTTGGCCTTGGGTTCCTCATTGCCAGCCTTCCTGGCACCCTCCTGCCTCCTAGTCCTTGGCCCTAGGCTGGTGTGCCCCTTCAGTCACATTTTGCTTTATAGTCTTGTCTGATGTTTGACTGAGGATGAACCTCAAGAGTGGCTTCATTACTGAGCTAAAAACTGTTTGGGAGCCATATTCTCAAGGTTTCTGCCATCTCGGTCAGGCTGGTAAATCCGATCTTTTTAGTGAGTTAGAATTTTGTTCTACATTTTTCTCCTGCTCTGTCCAAGATTCTCTATTGTGATCTCTGTGAATCAGTGACTTCATCGCTCTTCATGTTAACCTTAATCATCTGATCGAGACAGTGTTTGTCAGGTTTCTTCAGTATAAAGTTGTGAATGTCAGTGCCTTTTCTCTGATTTCTGTGGTAGTACTCTTCTTTCTGTAGAGTCCACAGTTACGCTCTACCTCCTTGAAGGCAGAGCCTCACCTCTTCGTCCCTGATTTTCTTCCTCGTCTGCCTTTCACAAGGCTGATATGAGTGTGGATCTTGGTGGATTTCTTCCCTTGTTGTCCCCTTGTGGAAAGCTTTGCAGTTTTTCTGGCAGATAAGTTAATTAATGGAGTCTCAGATAATTTCCTTCCTTTGTTGCCCTGTGGAGAAGCAGTACCACTTGTATCTGGATGATAATTTGGAAAGACATATAGTTACTGTTCTGTCTGCCCTGGCAGCACAGTGGTTGAGTGCTAGACTGCTAACTGAAAGGTCAGTGGTTGGAACCTACCAGCTCTTCTGCAGGATAAAAGACCTAGTAATCAGTTCCCATGAAATTAAAAAAGCAAACCTGTTACTGTGGAGTCGTTTCTGACTCACAGTGACCCTACAGAGTAGAGCTGCAGCATCGGGTTTCTAAGGCTGGAAAACTTAATGGAAGCCAACTGCTTTGCCTTTCTCCCAAAGAGAGAGTACTGATAGGGTAGCAGCTGGACTCTTCAACCTGGTAACCATTGAGTTACCAGGGCTCCTGCTGTGAGACTGTAACCCAGGAAACCCTAAGGGGTAGTTGTGCTCTGACCTACAGGGTCATTGTAGTTGGAATCAATTTGATGGCGCACAGTTCTCTTTGTCTTAGAATTTAGGTATTAGAGCTATCATTTATTTTCAGTCATTTCTAAGGGTCGAAATAGCTTTTTAACTTGAATGTGTTAAAATTAGAATCACCTTTCTGTAGCTACTCTCATTTGGCATTCCTAAGATTTAAACTTGCAAGTTCTGGAAATCAAACCCTACACAATCAGAAGCCTTCATTTCTTCATCTGGAAGAAATGAGGATTAGGAATATTTGGACTGCTGTTTTATCTTGCCTGTCACAGCTTCCTTGGACCTACCTGTTTTTGCTTAGGCTGCGAGTGTGCAGGTGTTGTATGAAGTTTTATGTGCTTGTTTCTTACATCTCGTGATGAGTTTACCTTTCAAAAAGTGAATGTTGTTTGTCTACCTCAAATTTTGTTTTCATTGTTGTTGTATGCCATTGAGTTCATTCTGACTTACAGAGATCCTGTATGACAGAGTAGAACCTCTCCATAGAATTTTCTAGGCTGTAATCTCAGTGGAAGCAGTGGCCAGAAGGTTCACACTGCCCTGTATGGTTGCAACTCCTAGCAACACTATAGGACAGAGTAGAACTGCCCTGTAGGGTTTCTAAGGCTCTAATCTTTTTTTTTATTGCTTTTTAAAATATTTTGTTGTGCTCTAAGTGGCAGTAGGATCCAAGTCAGTTTGCCAAGTAAAACCCAGGCACATACACTGTACTGTAACTTGAGCTGCTCTTCAAACCCTGTGGCAGCACATTCATACTTTCTGCTCTGTACTTCTATAACCATTCAACCGACTCCTCTCCCTGGCTACCCTCTCTTCTTGCCGCTGGACAGAAGCTACTCAGACATCCTCATGTATGCATTTAAGCCAAGAAGCACATTCTGTGTCTTGAAAGTCCAGTCCAATCTTTGTCTGAAGAGTTAGCTTCAGTACTGTTTTAAGCTTTGGGCTAAAAGAGAGTCCAGGAGCAGTGTCCTCAGGGGACTCCCTGGTCTGATGGATCATCAAATGTAGTTGTTTAATAGAACTGTAGTTTTGCACATCCATTTTTCTCCTGCGATGTCAGGGACTTTACATTTTGTTCCTTATGAGGGCAGTCAGTGGTGTGGCTGGGTACCATCTAGTTCTTCTGTCCCATGCTGATACAGTTGGATCACAGGGCACCTTCGATCTCTTGTGTTCATATTTTACTCATGTCTTTGGTGTCCTTCATTCTCCTCTGCTACAGGTGGATTGGGACTAATTGATACTACTTAGGTGGCTGCTTGTTGGCTTTTAAGGCTCCAGACACTACTCAGCCAAAGTGATACACAAACATTTTCTTAAAAAAACCTTAGTTGTGCCAGTTAGTGTAGATGTTCCCTGTAACCAGGGGTCCTTGGCTACGCTGTTCTTCAAAATGTTGGGTTATATTTAGGAAACCTTTTAGCTTTAGGTATAGTCGAGTTGTGCTAACCTGCCTTCTACTGTGTGCTGTCACTGCCTTTACCTAACTGTGTTCCTATCTACTATCTAATCTGTGAATACCCTTCTCCACCCCTGCCCACCTTTGTAACCATGAAAGATTATTTTCCTCTGTGCTTAAACCTTTTGTTAAGTCCTTATAACAGTGATCTCATGCAATATTTGTCCTTTTGCAGCTGACTGATTTCACTCAGCATAATGTCTTCCAGATGACTCCATGTTCTGAGATATTTTCTAAAATCATCGTTCTTCTTTATCATTGCATAGTATTGCTTGTGTGAATATACCATAGTTTATCTGTTCATCTGTTGGATAAATGGATAGGTTGATTCCATCTTTTTGCTATTGTGGACAGTGCATGTGGTAAACATTGGTGTGCACGTATCTGTTCATGTGATAACCCTTATTTCTGTAGGGTATATTCCAAGAAGTGGGATTGCTAGATCATATGGTATTTCTACTTCTAGCTTTTTAAAAAAGCACCAGGTTGATTTTGAAAGGGTTGTATCATTTTACATTCCTGCCAGCAGTGCAGAAGAGTTCCAGTCTCTCCACAACCTCTCCAACATTTATTATTTTGTGTTTTTTAGATTAATGTCAGCCTTGTCAAGGTGAGGTGGTATTGTATTGCAGTTTTGACCTGGATTTCTCTAATGGGTAAAGACTGTGAACATTTAATTATGTAGCTGTTAGCCGCTGTACTGCCAAGTTTCTTCTGCAGAGGGGCTGTTGGGTTTGAACCACTGGCTTTTCAGTTAACACATGAGCACTTTAACGTCTTGCTCCTGGGTCTTCATACAAAAAGTTGCTTAATAGTGATGCTAATCTGATACTGCATCTAGTCTTGTTAGTGCTCAGTAGCTATTTACTGTATCATGTTGGTATACTTTACAGTAAAGAAAAATGTCACAATATAAATTTTATCATGTATGTTAAGTGTCTTTATTCTGGCAGTAGACATTTTAATACTCCTTTTTGCCTCAAATAGTTTACAGGCACCAACATGCACAGTTTTCACTGTTCTCACTGTATCACTCTGAGTTAAGTGGCTTATAGGTCCTTGGGTGGTGCAAATGATCAAGCTCTAGACTACTAGTCAAAACGTTGGTGGTTTGAAGCCACTTGGCGACGCCTTGGAAGACAGGCCTGATGATCTGCTTTGGAAAGGTCACAGTCTTGAAAACTCCGTGGAGCAGTTCTGCTCTGCACGCATGATGTTGCCGTGAGTTGGAATCAGCTCCATGGCAATTAACAGCAGGAAGTGGCTTTTAGTCCTGTGTGCTTACAGCTTCGTTAAGCCTTTGATGTCTGCTGTTGGTTGACAGAGAAAGGTACTGGAATCTAATCTCTTGGTTTCTCGTTTAGTGTTTTTGTTGGGCGCTGGGAAACCCTGGTGGTGTAGTGGTTAAGTGCTACAGCTGCTAACCCAAAAGGTCAGTAGTTGAAACCCACCACGCACTTCTTGGAAATGGGGGCAGTTCTGCCCTGTCCTGCAGGGTCACTGTGAGTCAGAATTGACTTGATGGCAGGATTTTTTTGTTTTTGCAGAAATTGAAAAAAACAAAAATGTCACTGGTTTAATTTTTCTTGCTGCTTAGATGTTTGAATGATTAAGTGGATCATATCCACTTAGGGCTAAGGAAACCAGCTGTATGGTATTATATGTGCAATAATTACTTACATAGTATAGATGGTGATCATTTTTATGGCTGTTCAGAAGCTTGTATGAAGCAACAGTGACCATATCTACCACCCAGACCTTGATTTCTAATGCCATTCCCCCCTAAAAGAAATTAGGGTTCCTTGGAGAAATAACATTCTTGGGCTGGGGCAGGAGAGAGAGAACAGGAGCCTGAAGCTAGAAACATTCCTAGAGTAGGAAAGTACTCAAAATGCAAAAGGATGTGGCATGCCGAAAGGACACAGGGGCCAGATGGAAAGCCCATCCAGTGACCAAAACTGGAACAGTTTGAGCCATAAACAAAAAATACTGGGTGTAACCCAGAGTGTAAATATGTGAGTCCATGTTTGTATTTGTAAATAACTGAATAAACAGTTAAATTGAGAAAAGAGACAAACACTCCTTTCAGCATAATTTCAAATAATTTATGTAGATACTGCTAATTCTACCCTACCCCAGAAATAGAACTTTAATCCCTTTACCATCTTCACTTCTGTCTCTGGTTGTCTAGACTTAGTGACTTGCTTTCTAAGAATATGGTAGAGAAGGGAGAAAATAGTAACTTTGCAGTGGAGAAATCTGGCAAAACATTACTTTAACCAAGTAATCAGGGTCACCAGTGGTGTCATGTAAATATCATGTATGTCATGATATGATGCAATGGGAAAGGCATTTCAATTTCACTGTATTTTTTCCAAAAACCTATAATCCCTGTCTGTAACCATGAGATAAACATCAAGCAAAGACACATTGGGGGATTTTTTAAAAAAATATTTAATTATGCTTTAAGTGAAAGTTTGCAGTCTCAGTCAGTTTGCCATATAACACCCTGCACACTTACCACCACGTAACTCGGACTGTGCTCTCCCCAACCCCGAGTGACAGCACACTCTTCCTTTCCACCCTGTACTTCCCGCATCCATTCAACCAGCTCCTGTCTCCCTCCATGCTCTCATCTTGC
This sequence comes from Heterohyrax brucei, assembly GCA_028571685.1. NCBI lineage: Eukaryota > Metazoa > Chordata > Mammalia > Hyracoidea > Procaviidae > Heterohyrax > Heterohyrax brucei. Next base: position 15,219,231 of record CM053158.1, read on the forward strand.
CTCTGGACAGACGCTGCTCAGACAGCCTCTTATATATATTTAACCAAGAAGCATATTCTTTGCCAGCATCACTATGTGTCGTATAGTCCATTCCAGTCTTTGAAGAGTTGGGACCAGTTGCTGCTACTTAGCTGGCCACTTGCTAGCTTTTAAGACCTGAGATGCCACTCCACAGTGTGGTATGCAGAACATTTTCTTAAGAAAAAAAAATCATACTGATTAGCGTATATGTCCATATTGGGGGACTTTTTATAGGGTTACCTGGTTAGTATTCCTCAAGACTGTGAATGTCATGAAAAATAAAGACTCATACTATCGCAGACCACTGGACACTAAGGAGACATGACAACTAAATGCAATATAGTATCCCAGATGAGATCCTGGAAGAGAAAAAGGATGTTAATGAAAACACTGGTGAAATTTAAATCAAGTTTGGAGGTTTGAGAACAAAAGGCTTTTCAGCAGTTTTTGGAACGTTTCATTTTAAAAATGATACCTTGGAAGTTTTAGGTCCCGGAGGTCTTCTAAACAGGGGTACATAGGTGTGTGCATTTTTGAGAAGAAAAACTTAAACCAGCCTTTTGCTATTGAGTTGATTTTGACTGATAATGCCCGTGTGGGGCAGAGTAGAACTGCTTCATAAGGTTTCCAAGGCTTCAGTCCTTACAGAAGCCAACTGTCCCACCTTTCTTCCCCAGAGCAGCTGGTGGGTTTGAATCGCCCATCTTTCAGTTCGCAGCTAAGTGCTTAAACACTGTGCCACCAGGGCTTCTTTGAAGGGAGAAAGGGACTATGAAAGTGACTTCTTGGTATGGCTTTTGTCTTGTCCACAGAAGGGTTCCTGATCCTAGAAAGGTTAAGAATCATCAGTGTGATGGAGTTCCCTGCCTCATTTGACAGTTGAGGAAGCTGAGGCTCAGATGAGTGAAAGGACTTTTTCACCATGACTTGATGACTGTCTAGGCTCCCAATCCAGGATTTCCTGCTACAGACAAATAAAATTACGTGGAGGGTTCACAGGTTAAATTTCCCTTGCCTTTGAATTCTTTCTCTTGCTTGCTTATCCATTTTCTGCCTTCTCACATTTGCTTTTGCAGGAGGTATGTCAAATAATTGCCTGTGTTCACTATTATTATTTTTTGCCTTAGGTCAAGCCATGACTATGACTACCGTAGCTGTCCATGTGGACTCCAAAGCTGAGCTCACGACCCTGCTGGAGCAGTGGGAAAAGGAACATGGCAGTGGGCAGGACATGGTCCCTATCCTTACACGGTATGAACAATTAAGGTTTTTTTCTTTTTCACAGTTTAAACTAGTTTAAAAAAAAGACTGGTATGGGGAATAGTATAGGAACTTTTTTTTTTACTTTGACTCTTAATAAATTCTGAATCTATTTTTCCTTTCTCTTAGAAGTAGTTTTTGTCTCTTAGGCCTGTTGTCTTTGGTCTCCTTTGTAGGTTCTTTTCCTGCCTGTTCTTAAAGGTTGTTGTCCCAGGATTTTGTGTTTTACTTTTCACCCTGTGTATTCTAGCTAGACAGATTCATCCCTCTTTTTTATTGTTTCAACTGTCTTGCTTATGCTAAGTTCCAAAGATCTATTTCTACCTCAAACTGCTTTTTGTTTTTTATTTCAGACGCATTTCTCAGCTATTTGGTATACATCTTTACCTGGCTACTCCATAAATACCTGGGAATCTACCATGTCCAAAACAGAACTTATGATCTTTACCTCCCTCCTCCTCTTGAGCTTGTACTTTTTGCGCTTCCTGCATTGGTCTAAATGGTTTTAAATTGAAAAACTAAAGAACTATCCTCTCTAATATATTCCTGTATGTGCAGAGTCTCAGTTACCATTGTCTGCTTCCTCCTTTTCCGTCTTTCCCATCCTCGCTACCACTTCCTTCATTAGTCTTGATCATGTTTTGACTGGCCTGTTAGGCAGTGTGTGCGTCTCCAGTTAACTTTCTTCTAATCCATTCTCTCCTTTGCTGAAAGATTCATCTTTCTCATACACAAATCTGGTTGTCATATCTCTGTTCCCAGTTCTTACCTGTCCTTCTGTCCTTCTGCAGAATAAAATACAGTCTTCTTAATGACCTTTGAGGCCCTTTGTGATTTGGTCTTTACTTTTTACTGCCTTATTTAGCCTGGAACAATACTGTATTTTCTAATGTCTGTGGCCTTTGCACTTGCTGTTTCTGTGGCCTGAAATGCCTGCCTGTGGCGTATCTGCCTGGCAAGCTCTGGTCCTTTCAGGAGGTAGCTTAAGGGTCATGTGTGCAACACCTTCTCTGACTTGGATTTCCCTAGGTGTGAAGTATCCTAGTCCCTTCAGTGTTTCTTTTTTATGCTTCTGCCTGTCCTATATGTATGTGTATCTCTGTATGTGTATTTATGTATGCATGTATATATATTTTACCCGTTGTAACTTACCACATAATATTGTAACTGTCTTTTTATACCTGTCTTCCCTCCCTCCTAAAAGGCAAGGACTTCACCTTTTTATGGGTATTTCCTCAGACAGTACCTTGACTGCTACCTGGTAGATAGTAAGTGCATGGTACTTTTTATTGAATGAGCATGTTAAGGACGAGAGGAAGTGGAAAGTAAAAGCAGGAGAGGAAGAGTCGTGGCCTTCTTAAGGAGGAAGTCAGTGGAACATAATGAGCTTTATCATCAAATCTTAGATGTAACAGTGAAAAAAGCTTTTTATTTTATGCAGTAGTCTGTTTAGGAATAAACAGAACTATGATTTTATGAAAGTTTAAATAGGGATAATGCTTTATTCATAATTGCTTTCCTTACATGGGGAACATGTAAAGGTACAGTATTAGGGACAAGATTATTGCTGACTGGTGGGAACTGGCTTTTAGTTTGTAGAGGAACTGGAGATTAAGAATGCTTTAGTACAAGACACCTGAAATGCTACCGCAGTCAATTAAAGGATCTAAATGTTTTGCAGTTAACCTGTGGATTATTGACATAATTAGGAAAGGAGAGGGTCATAAGTGGCAGCGAGTTCAGTTGTTTAAGAAAGATATTTTGAGCATTTATTTTACTAAAAATGTTTGCTGTTTGTTTTTCAATGCTATCTTAAACATTTATTCATGTTTGTATGATGATACTCAGAGTAAACTGTAGGGGTACTATGAAAACAGTGTGGTGGTGGGTCTGACCTCCTCTCATTCATTAGGGATAGAATCATTATCAGCATCAATGGCTCAAGGCTGGTTCCTGTGAGGCTGAGGTCAGATATGCCTTTACCTCTCAACCTTTTACCAGTCCTGACACCAACCCTCTCTGACCATGACACTCCTCTGCTGGGCTTGCCAGTTCATTGTAATGGCCATACAGAGCTCACAAACTATACTCAATGATTATGAGGTTTATTTGGGAAGTAACAGGTTATAGTTCAGGTTCAGGAGTGCTCAGGGTACAGTTCTTTGTTCAAGAGAGCCTCTTCTCAACTGTGTCCATGGCAGGGCTCTCACGGGCCTTTGGCACCTCATTTGTCCTCTGCCCTGCTGGAGCAAGTGTTATAAAGCTCTTTAGCTCCCAGTAAGTGCCCAGAGGCACCCCACTTGGCCTGAAGGTGCTCAGCTTTCTTGCATTACGCTGTCTCCTGCTGGTTTCATAGTTCTGCTGCCCCTGCTGCCGCCATTTCTGTGCTGCTGCTTCTCACTGTCTTGGGTGATACAGCTCTCCCTCTCTGCTTCTTCGGCTGCACCTCTCTGTGTTCTGTGTTACAGCTCCTCTCTCGGTCTCTTGATTCTAGGAGCTTCTCAGCGCAAGGATTCTGGACCCAAAGAAAACGTTCTGCTCCTGGCTCCTCTTACTTGGTGGTGGTGAGACCCTCCCTTCCTGCCTCTGGGATGGCTCATTTTAAGCCTAGCAGGATGGCAAAACTGACCAGTTTCCTCATTAGGGTTCTGTACATTTTATTTGCATGGTCCTACCCCCACATTTACTGTTTACATTATTAGCAAGCTGTCTAATTCCGTTGGTGGGACACAAGCACCTCATTTACACAGTCATGCCCTATCGTTCGGTGGGATTGTAACTTATCGCATAATAGAAGGGCTTCATTAAGTAACTTGCTGTACTGCGAATACTGTCCTGAAGGAGATAATCAATAGGACTAGCTGAGAAAAAATAATTAGGAGTAGTAAAAAACAGTAGATAATGAAGTACTCAATCTGGCAGGATGGTTTATAAATATTATAAAGGTTGTAAGAATGAGAAGAACATGAATAAGCTTTTTCTATTTACTAAACAAATATTTGAGATCCTGTTATGTGTCAGAACTGGACTAGGTAGGCATTTATCTTTAGTGAACTTTTGTTTCTGCAGTTTGTCCCTAAAAGTATCACTGAAGGTTACATTGTTAAGACAGCCATTCTCAGAGCTTGCAGAAGATGGCGTGACCAGGCAGTAGAAAGCTAAGGTTAGAATCCTGGACTTTGACTCGGTTTCCAGCTGACTTTCCATGTAGGATGTAGTAAAGGTTCCTTGGAGGAGGTACTTGAAGGATTGCAGGATATAGGTTGATGAAAATCAGAGAAAAAAAGAGAAAAGGAGGAGATAGGGCCTTCTAGGAGAATCGAAAAGTGTGACTGAAAAAGGCATGGAGGAGAGAAGGAACAGTGGCATCGTTTTGTGTCGCTAATGATATCCCTTCTTCTTCCCAGAGACGAGGGTAAAATAAGGTAGGAATGGAAAATAAAGTTGTAGGGGGCACAGTCTTAAAGGATCTTCAGGGTTAGACTACGGAGTTCAGGAGACCGTTGGGTAGACTCAGCACCTCCCACTCTACAAATTGTAGGTGTATAGTATATTGGAGATTTTCTGGAGAAACTTCCCTTTTTTTTTTTCTCTTTCAGCTAGCTGTAGGTTTGGATATTTTGGTATACCTTGAGGAGCAAATGAATTTTAGGATTATTTCCTCTTTGGTTGACCACTACTTTTGTGATGTTGTGGCAGATATCCTAAGAATAGTGTAAAATGGTATCTTAGTTTCTTAATGCTGCTATAACAGAAATACTGCAAGTGGGTGGCTTTAATGAACAGAAATTTATTTTCTCATAGTTTAGGATCCGAGAAGGGTGCCAGCTGTTGGGGAAAGCTCTCTCTGTTCACTCTGGGGAGAAATTTGTGTGTTATTTTCTCCTCCGTGGGTCCTTGGTGGTCTCCATTGTAGCATTAGTTTTTCCCCATTTGGCTTGCTTGCTTTCGTGCTTAATGTGCTCTTTGTAGATATCAGAAGTGACTGGTTTAAGACACACCCTGCAGTGATACAGTTTTAACTATATCATACTGTAACATCATAACAAAGAAACCTCAATCCAGATAGGATTTCATCCACATGTATAGTTACTGCATGCCATCTAGTGACTCTCAAATGACCCTATAGGACAGAGTGGAGCTGCTCCATAGAGTTTCTTGGGCTGTAAATCTGTACAAGAGCTGATTGCCAAGCCTTTTTTCCTGTGGAAGGCTAATGGGTTTGAATGACTGACCTTTCGCTTAACAGCCATGCCCTTAACTATTACGCCACCAGTGCTCTTTCTTCATATATATACATAAACCAAACTGAACCTATTGGTGTAGAGTCGATTCCTACTCAGAACAGCTGTGTAGGACAGAGTAGAACTGCCCCACAAGGTTTCCAAGGAATGGCTGGTGGGATTTGAACTGCTGACCTTTTGGTTAGCAGCCATAGCTCTTAACCACTGTGCCACCAGTTCTCTTCCACATATATGGAGTTATGATTTACAACACATATTTTTGAGGGACACAATTCATTCCTTAACAGATGGTTTATAGCTTTGACTGTTAGTTTTTTTTTTTAACAGTGGTAAAATACATGTAACAAAAATTTTGGAATTTTAACCATTTTTTTCAGTCCCTTTAAAAAGGAGAAAACTTTTTTTGGTAAAAACTTTATGAAAAACAACCAAACGTGTTGCTTTTGAGTTGATTCTTACTTTTAGTGACCCTGGAGGACTGAGAAGAACTGCCCCATAGGGTTTCCAAAGAGTACCTGGTGGATTTGAAGTGCTGCCCTCTTGGATAGCAACCAAATTTTTAAACAGTGCATCACCAGGGTTTCCTTGGTGAAAATACACGTAGCCAAACATACACCCATTCAACAGTTTTTGTGTGTACAGTTCAATGACATTGGTTACATTTTTCATGTGTGTCTTCATTCTTGATTGTTTCACTACCCTTAACTTAGACTCACTGACCCCAAAATAAAACCACCAATTGTTATTTGTGCAGCTCAGTGTCATTAATTGTATTCTTCATGTTTTGTCAGAATCCTTGCTGACAAATATCTCTTTACATATTGCACCACCATGAGTTTAGACTCACTGCCCATCTGTGCCTTAGAATTACTGTTGTTATGTGATCACATGTGTGTTTGTGTGTATATGTGTGTATGTGGAAACCCTGGTGGCGTACTGGTTAAGTGCTGTGGCTGCTAACCAAAAGGTTAACAGTTCAGATACACCGAGTACTCCTTGGAAACTATGGGGCAGTTCTGCTCTGTCCTATAGGGTCACTATGAGTTGGAATCAACTCAGTGGCAGTGGGTTTGGTTTTGGGGTCCATCTGTGCTTTAGAGTTACTGTTGTCATTTGATTATATATATCTATGTGTATACTTGGGTATATATGCATATAAAATTCTTCCTAATGAATGCAGTGCTCAAGCCAAACCTTTTCTGTTATTTTTTTTCAAGGCAGATGCTCTTTACTAATCAATTTAACCATTTTAAGTGTATAGTTCAGTGATACGAGTTATGTTCACCATGTTGTACAGCCACTACCACTATCCATTTTCAAAAGTTTTGCATCGTCTCAGACATAAGCTCAGTACCTTTAAGTAGAAAGTTACCATTCTGTCTTCTCTGTAGTCCCTGCTAGCCATTAATAAACTTGATTCTGCATTTGTCTGTTCTGGATATTTCACATAAGTGGCATTAAAACTGTCCTCTTGTGCCTGATTTATTTCATTCAGCAAAATATTTTCAGGTTTTATCTATGTCATAGCTTGTATTAGAATTTCATTTCTCTCCATGGCTGTGTAATATTCCAGCATATGGATATACCACATTTTGTTTATCCATTGATTTGTTGATGGACACTTGGATTGTTTCTACAATCATGAATAATGTTGCAATGAATATGTGTATACACCTGTTTTTTTTGTGTTCCTGTGTTCAGGTCTTTTGGATATAAACTAGGAGTGGAATTGCTGGGTCATACTGTAATTCTAGGAAACTTTGGTGGCATAGTGGTTAAGTACTACAGCTGGTAACCACAAGGTTGTCAGTTCAGATCCACCAGGTGCTCCCTGGAAACTCTATCAGGCGTTTCTCCTCAGTCTGTAGGGTCACTGTGAGTTGGAATTGACTTGACGGCAGTGGGTTTGGTTTTTGGTTTGATTGTAGTTCTATGGTTAACTTTTTGAGGGACTGCCAAACTGTTCTCCAGGAGCTGCACCATTTTGTAGTCCCACGTGGATAGTAGTGGGTGCCTGTTTCAGCTTCTCTACATCCTCACCAACACTTATTTTCCATTTTTCTGATAATTGTCACCCAAGTGGGTATGAAGTGATTTTGATTTGTGTTTCTGTAATGACTGATGACTAAACATGTTTTCATACACCTTGGCCATTTATATATTTTTAGAGAGTTGTCTATTCAAGTCCTTTGTCTGTTTTTTAATTGGGTGATGGTTGTTTCATGATTGAGTTACAGGAGTTCTTTATATATTTAGGATATAAGTCTTTATCAGATGTATCCAAATCAAATCCGTGGCTGTTGAGTCAATCCCAACTCAGAGACACTCTAAGAGAGTAGAACTGCCCTATAGAGTTGCCAAGGAGTGCATGATAGATTTGAACTGCTAACGTTTTGGTTAGCAGGTGTAATTTTTAATCACTGTGCCACTAGAGTGTCCAGATATGTGTGGTCACTAAATATTTTTCTCATTCTGCGGATCATCTCCCCCACTTTCTTCATAAAGTATTGACGCAAAATGTTTTTAAGTCCAAATTAGTATTTTTTCTTTAATTAGCTTTATGCTTTTGGTGTCACATTTAAGAATCCACTGCTAAAAGCAAGGTCTTTGAAGGGTTACCCCTGTGTTTCCTTCTAAAAGTTTTTTATTTTTTTAATATTTTATTTCTTCTGAAAGTTTTATAGTTTTAGTTTTTATATTTAGGTCATTGATCCATTTTAGGTTAATTTTCTTTGGTAGTGTATGGTGTGGATGTGGATATCGAGTTGTTCCAGCATCATTTGTTGAAGAGACCATTCTTTGTCCAGTGAGTGGAGTTGGCCTTGTTGAAAATCATATAGCCATAGGTTAGTGGGTCTTTTGCTGCACTTTCATCGTATTCCATTGCTTTATATGTCTTTGTTTATGCTAGTACTGCACCATTATTACTGCAGCTTTGTAGTATGTTTTGAAACTAGTGTCAGTTTTCTTTCTCTTTCAGGATTGTTTTGGCTATTTTTAATTGCTCTTTTATTAATTTTTTAATTGATTGTGTAGTGTAGAAAGACTGACTTTGGACCAGACTGTGTCAACCTAACCTAGAACTAAGCTCCATGGATATATATATATTTTTTAAATTACTGTGGTATAATTTGCATGCTGTAAAGTTCTCAGCCTGATAAATTTTTTAGAATACCATCCAGCTCAAGTTACTGAACTTGAGCACTACCTTTAGAATGCTCCCTCCTGCTCCACCCCAGTCAATATCCATTCCTAAGTAAATGTTTTTGACTCCCAGCTTTCAGCAGTGATAACATTAATACTTACATAACTCTCACATGACAGAAACTGTTCTAAGCGTGGTACATATGTTAGTTAGCTCAAACTTCAAAGAAATTTTGTAAGGTAGGGACTGTATTCTGGATAGAGAGCAACACAAAAATGTAGAATAAAATTCAGCTCCACAGAAGACCAGACTTATTGGTCTGACAGACTGGAGGAACCCTGGAAACTATAGACCCTGGACACTGCCAACACAGAGTTGAAGCCACTCTCAAAAGTTCAAGGGTTACCTTTTCAGCTAAGATTAAGGCAGCCCTGTAAAACAAACAACGCACACAGGAAATGTGCTTCTTAGTTCGAGTATACGAGACCAAATGGGTCAACAGCTGCTCAAAAGCAGAAATGAGAAGGCAGGAAGGGACAGGAAACCTGGACGAATGGACACCGGAAACCCAGAGTGTAAAGGGAAGGTGGAAGGTGCTGACACATTATGAAGACTGCAGCCAGTGTCTCAAAACAGTTTGGATACACATTTAAAAAAAACTGCATTTTCAGTGAAAGTTTACAATCCAAGTTAGTTTGTCATACAAAAACTTACCTACTCACTGCTGTGTAACTGTAGGTGTTCTCCCCATCCTGTGATAGCACAGTCTTCCTTTCTACCCTGTTTCCCATGCCTGTTCAACTGGTCCTTGTCCCTTTCTGCCCTCTCATTTTGCCTAAAAAAGGAGCTGCCCAGTAAGCCTCATGTATCTACTTAAGCCCAGAAGCACAGTCTTTGCCATTATCATTTTATGTTTTATAAAATGTCCAATCCTTGTTGGAAGAGTTAGCTTTGGGCATATCTCATTTGGGTTGGTGGTTATGAGGGGTGTTCATGCATAAATGCTGGAAAACTAACCAAAAGGTTGGTGGTCCAGACTTAACCCAGAGCTCTGATGCTCTGTTACCAAAAGGTCGCAGCTGTGAAAACCCTGTGGAGTGCAGTTCTACTAGGCACACCTGGAGTTTTATTTTAACAGACTGTTAGAGTAGTTTTATGGTAACTGAAAAGTTGTTTGGAAAGTACAAGGGAGTTCCCATATAGTCTCTCTCCCGTCCCCCCCTGGGAACTGTTTCTCCTTTTAACATCTTGCATTTCTTTGTACGTTTTGTTACAATTGATGAGCTAATATCAGTACATTATTATCAAGTCCATAGTTACAGTGGGATTCAAGCTTTGTTTTATACAGCTCCATGACTGTTTACAAATGCGTGATATCATGTGTTCTTCAAGACAGTGTCACACAGAGTAGCTTCATTGCCCTAAAAATGTGATGTGCTGTGTCTGTCCATCCTTCTCTCATTCCGTTTAAGCCCCTGGCAACCACTGCTTTTTTCACTGTCTACATAGTTTTGCATTTTTCAGAATGTCATATATTGGAATCATGCAGTATGTAGTTTTTCAAACTGGTTTCCTACACTTATTAATGTATATTTAAGGTTCTTCTGTGGAGGAAACTGCCAGACTACATCCAGACTGTCTGCACCATTTTCATCCCCACCTGCAATGAATAAGAGTTTCCATAGTTCCACATTCTTGCCAGCATTTGGTATTGTCAGTGTTTTGGATTTTAGCCGTTTTAATGGGTGTATAGTGGTAAATCATTGTTTAATTTGCATTTCCCTAATGCCATATAATGTTGAGCATCTTTTCATATGCCTATTGTTATGAGTATCTGTTTTGCAAATACTTCCTTCCAGTCTGTGGCTGTTTATTCTTTTCAAACTTTTGCAAAGTAATTTTAATGACTTCCAGCTTTTCAGTTTTTTCCTGTTATGGATTATGCTTTTGGTATTACTAAAGCCAAGATCACCTAGATGTTTTCCTGTTATCTTCTAGAGGTTATGGTATAGCTTTGTGTTTTATGTTTATGTCTCTGATTCATCTTGAGTTAAATTTTGTGAAAGATGTAACTTGTGTTTAGACTTATTGATTTCATGTGTATATGTCCAGCACCGTTTATTAAAAAGACTGCATTTTTTCCATTTAGTAGCCTTTGCTTCTTTGTCCAAGATCAGTTGATTATTTTGTGTGAGACTGTTTCTGGGCTCTCTATTCTGCTGATTTCTGCTTGTTCCTTTGACTAACACCACACTGTCTTATGGTAAGCTTTGAAATTGGGTAATATCAGTTCGCCAACTGTGCTCTTTAGTATCCTGTTGGCTGTTCTGTCTTTCCATTTAAACTGTAGGATCAGTTTACTGACGGCCACAAAATGGCTTAATGGGATTTTAGTTGGCATTGGAGGGAATCTGTGGATGAAGTTTGAAAGAGTCAACTTTTTTTTTTAAGATGAACTTTATTTTGTTCTTGTTGAGAATGTGTACAACAGAACACACCAACAGTTTCTACATGTACTTATAGTGACATTGATTGCATTCTTCAAGTTGTGTCACCCTTCTTACCCTCCTTTTGAGTTGTTTCTCTCCCGTTAACAATTTCACTGCCCCCTAAGATTCCTGTCTAATCTTTGACTGAAGAGTGAAATTTAGGAGTGCCTTTAGTACTGAGTTAAAAGGGTGTCTGGGAGCCATACTTTAGGTTTTCCCCAGTCTCTGTCAGACCAGTAAGTTTGATCATTTATTGTCAGTTTAAATTTTGCCCAGTCTGTTCGGGACCTCTGTTGTGATCTTTGTCAGAGGAGTGGATGCTCAGCTAAATGTTATTCTGGACTCAGTCTGGTAGTGTTGTGGTCCATTAGTTCTTTGAACTAATCTTATGTCTTTGGTTTTCTTCATTTTTCTTTGCTCTAGGTGGGGTGGGACCAGTGAGACCTATTTGGTTTCACTATAGTTATGAAATGGCTGCTCACAAGCTTTTAAGACCTCAGATATTCACCAAAATAAAATTTAGAATATTTTCTTTATAAACTGTGTTATGCAAGTTGAGCTAGATGTCCCTTGAGACCGTTGTCTCCGTCTTCAGCTCAGTAACTCAGTTCCTCGGGGAGTTTGGATGTGTCTGTGAAACTTCTGTGACTTTGCCTTGGTCCTGTTGTGTTGATTTCTTTCATCGTATACTGTCTTACCCTCTACCAGTTAACACTTGTCTTCTGTCTAGTTAATAATTTTACCTCTCCAACCCTTGTAACCATCAAAGATTATTTCTGTGTGTAAATCACTTCATGGGTTTTTATAGTAGTGGTCTCATATAGAATTTGTCCTTTCGTGATTGACTTATTTCACTCAACATAGTGTCCTCCAAGTTCATCCAGGTTGTGAGATATTTTGCAGATTCATCATTTTCCTTTATTGTTATATAGTGTTCCATGTGTGTATATACCATAGTTTGAGTATCCATCTGTTGATGGGCACTTAGATTGTTTCCATGATTTTGCTACTGTGAATAATTCTGCAGTGAATGTAGATGTGCAAGTGTCTGTTTGTGTGACAGCTCTTCCCTAGCTTAGGTTCCTAGGAGTGAGATTGCTGGATCAGATGGTATTTCTATTTTTAGCTTTTTAAGGAAGTGCCGTTTTATTTTCCAAAGTGGTTTATACCATTTTGCATTCCCACCAGCAGTGTGTAAGAGTTGTATTCTCCCCACAGTCTTTCCAACATTTGGTAGTTGGTGTCTTTTCATTAGTGCCAGTAAAATGTCAGGGTAAGGTGGTAGGTATCTCACTGTAGTTATGACTTGTATTTCTCTAATGGGTGGTGATCTTCACTGTTTTCGCATGGGTTGATTAGCTGCCTGAATGCTGCCTTTGGTGAAGTGTGTGTCCATATTCTTTGACCATTTTTTTAAATTGGATTGTCTTTTTGTTGTAGAGGTGTTAGATTTTCCTGTAAATTTTTAGAGATTAGATCTTTGTTGGGTGTCTCATAGACAATTTTTTTTCTCCAGTCTCTTGGTTCTCTTTTTACTTTCTTGGTAAAGTCTTTAGTAAGCATAAGTGTTTAATGTTTAGAAAACTGCAGTAATCTAGCTTATCTTCTGGTGTTTGTACATTGTTAGTTATGGTTGTATCCTGTTTGTGTCATATTTTAGGGCCCCTGGAGACCCTGGTGGTGCAGTAGGTTAAGTGCTACTTCTGCTAACCAAAAGGTCAGCACTTCAAATCTGCCAGGTGCTCCTTGGAAACTGTTCTGACCTCTAAGGTCACTATGAGTTGGGCCTGACTTGATGGCAGTTGGTTTTGGGTTGATATTAGGGCCCCCAGTAAGATTGGTAGTTAGAATCCACCAGGTGCTCCTTGGATATAGGGCAGTTCTACCCTGTCTGATAGGGTTGCTATGAGTCAGAACTGACTGCACAGCACTGGGTTTGGTTTTTTGGTTTTAGTGTTGACCCTGTTATTTCTTCCATTATGTTTATAGCTTTTGGTTTTATATTTAGTTTTTGATCCATTTTGAATTAGGTTTATATATGGCATGAGGCAAGATTCTTGTTTTCATTTTTTTACAGATGGACATCCAGTTTTGCCAGCACCATTTGTTTAAAAGGCTGTCTATTCTCCATTTAATGGACTTTGAGCCTTTGTCAAAGATCAGGTGTTTGTAGATGGATGGATTAGCATCTGGGTTCTTGATTCTGTTCCACTGGTCATTGAATCTGTTGTTGTACCAGTACCAGTAGGTTGGACTACCATAGCTGTAGTGTAGATTCTGAGGTCAAGATGTTTCTGTATTGATGAAGTTCAGTTATCTGTTTTCCTTTTCTTGCTTGTGCTTTTGGTGCTGTTTCTAAAAATCTTTTCACAAAACCCAATGTTGTAAAGGTTTGCCTGTATATTTTAGGAGTTTTATAAATTTTAGCTTTTACATTTAGGGCTTTGACTCATTTTGAGGTAATTTCTGTATGCTGCATATTTCATAGATAACGCCCATGTAAATAATGTGAGCATATGAATAATACACCCACATAGGTAACAGACGTAGTGTACCTAGGAAAACTGTGCAGCTGGTAAAAAAAAAATGTATTGTGCATATTATTTGTATAAGAATACAGTATAGTGTGATATGGGGTCCCCATCAAGTGGACTTGATAACCACTATTGAAAATCAGTTGACCATAAATGCAAGAGTTTATTTCTGAATTTTCAGTGGTATTCCATTGATCTTGTTGCTTATCAAGTCAACTCCAACTCATAGTGACCCTCCAACTCATAGTGCGTGGTGGATTTGAACCACCAACATTTTGGTGAGCAGACCTAGTACTTAACCACTGTGCCACTGGAGTTTCCATGTTTGGAAGACAGCTACCTGACCAACTGAAAGAGATCCATGTTTATGCCTGCTCCCAAGAAAGGTGATCCAACTGAAAGTGGAAGTTATCGAACAGTGTCATTAATATCACATGCAAGTAAAATTTTGCTGAAGATCATTCAAAAACTGCAAGGGTATGTTTACAGAGAACTGTTAGAAACTCAGGCCAGATTCATAAGAGGAACTGGAACCAGGGATATCATGGCTGATATCAGTGGGATCTTGACTGAAAGGAGAGAATACCAGAAAGATGTTTGCATGTGTTTTATTGACTGTGCAAAGGAATTAGACTGTGTGGTTCATAAGGAATTATGAATAACATCGCAGAAAATGGGAATTCCGGAACACTTAATTGTGCTCGTGAGGAATCTGCATTGATCAAGAGGTAGTCGTTCACACAGAACCGGGAACACTGCATGGTTTAAAGTCAGGAAAGGTATGCATGAGGGTTATATCCTTTGACCATACCTGTTCAGTCTATATGCCAAGCAGATAATCTCAGAAGCTGGTCCATATGAAGAACAGGACACCGGGATTAGAGGAAAACTCAGAAACAACCTGTGTCATGCAGATCACACAATCTTGCTTGCTGAAAGTGAAAATGACTTGAAGCACTTACTGATAGTGCTGTGTGGATTACACTTCAACATCTAGAAAACAAATTCTCACACTGGACCAGTAAATAGCATCATGAAATAGCATCATGATAAATGGAGAAAAGATTGAGGTGGTCAAGGATTTCATTTTATTTGGATCCACAGTCACCACCCATGAAAACAACAGTCAGGAAATTAAAAGATGCGTTGCTTTGGGCAATCTGCTGCAAAAGACCTCTTTAAGGTATTGAAAAGCAAAAATGTCGTTTTGAAGACTAAGGTGCACTTTACCCAAACCATGGTATTTTTCGTCATCTCACATGCATGTGACTACTGGACAATGAATAAGGTAGACAGAGAAGAATTGACACTTTTGAATTGCGGTGTTGGAAAATAATGTTAAATAACAGTATAGACTGCCAAAAGAACAAACAAGCAAGGATGGCAAGACTACATTGTACATGTTTCGGACATACTGTCAGAAGGGATCGATTCATGGAGAAGGACATCATGCTTGGTCAAGTAGAGGGTCAGTGAAAAAGAGGAAGACTCAGTGAGGTGGATTGCCAGTGGCTGTAACAGTGGGCTGAAGCATAACAACGATTGTGGGCATGATGCAGGATTCAGGCAGTGTTTCATTTGTTGCACACAGGGATGGTAATAAGATGGAACTGATTCAACAGCATCTAACAACATTCCATTGAGCTTTGTGTTTGTCCTTATGCCAGTGTCATATACTTTCAGACTCCTTTTAGCTATTTCTTCTGGTGCTTAATGCCTTATTTCAGAAACAATGTGATTTTCTTCCCTTCCTTGATTAACATTGAACATTATCATCGGATGGATTGCTGTAGGAGGCCTGCTGCACGAGATTTGTTCTCCCAGCGTAGTTAACACAAATTTTGTTTTAAATCAATAAGCAGTGTTTAATGTGGAGTCAAAGTACTGTTAAGCCATATTCTATTTTTGTACAACCTTTCCTTCTTTTAGAATTTAAATTACGCTCTTTATTCATTTGCATGTTTTTCTACAACCCTCTTGCTGACTCTTTTTACATTCTCCAGTATTGTTGTAAAACATCTCAGACTATCATTTGTCTCATACTCACTCACATTAAATATTTATCAATGTTACTTTTCCTGGGAATGTTCCTTTTAGAACCCTCTGTCCTCATCCAATCTAGTCTGGCTTCCCGCCAGGCTCACGTTAGAGCTATCATCCTGAAATGGTAAGGTATCTCTTCACCTTTCTGCTGCTTTGGGGTCTCTTATTTCTTAGATTTCATATCTTCCTCTTTCCTTGGTTTATACTCAAGTTTTGTTGAAGCATCTCTAGTGATTTCCAGAGAAAGGGTGATTAGGAAGTAAGTATTTTGAGATGCTGCATAGTTGAAAATGACTTAAATCAACTGGCTTGATAGAATGATGAAATGGCCTTCTAAAGACACAGTGACAGTGCCAGTTGGGTGGCAGTGCCTTGCAGGGTTGGGGTGATGTCCTTCAGGAGGCTGTATATGCTCTAAACTAGTATCCAACAGGAGTGCTTTTTCTACCATAGCTAGAATTCCTGGGTTCAGAAATGAAGGGATGGAAATGGGAGTGGCACCGCTCACTATTACCCCTAGTGATCCACTCGCAGGGTTTCTTCTTCCTATCCCTGAGATCTTATGCTATGCAGTTTTAGAGATCTTAGTTCCAAAGGGAGAAATACTCCCCTCAGGAGACACATCACTGATTCCATTGAACTCGAAGCTAAGAAATACTCCCTGGCTACTTGGGGTTCCTTATGCCTCTGGATCAGCAGGCAAAGAAGGGAGTTACCATACTGGCTGGTGTGATTGATCCTGACTACCAAGGCATGTTACATAATAAAGGTAAAGAAGAATATGTCTGGAATGCAGGAGGTCCCTTAGAGTGTCTCTTAAGACTGCCATGCCCTGTGATTCAAGTCAGTGGGAAACTGCAGCAACGCAATTCCAACATGGTTAATAATAACCCAGACCCTTCAAGAATGAAGGTTTGGGTCACCCCACCAGACACAGAACCACAACCAGCTGATGTGCTTGCTGAGGGCAAAGGGAATACTGAATGGGTGGTGAAAGATGAAAGTTCTCAATATCAGTTATGGACATGTGACTAGTTGCAGAACAAGGACTGTAATTGTTATGTATATTTCTGCTTTGCATGTGTGCATCAAATAGTTTATTTTCATTTATAAAATATAAGATGTAAACAGGGCCACTGTGTTTTCAGTTATATGCATGTTAGTGGTGTCGTGTTAGGTGCAAGTATGACTTTATAATTTTCTTTATTCAGACATTATGTGTGGTTTAAGGAGGTATACTTGTGCCAAGTTGACAAGGGGTGGATCATGATGGTTCAAATTACGTCATCTTGGCTGGGCCTTGATTCTCAGTGTATGTATGTGATTGCTCTTGTGACGGAATCTGACACTAGTAGCTGGTCAGTTTAAAGGGAGTTTCCTTGGAGGTGTGACTTGCATCTGAATAGAAGCAGACCTTCTTTGCTTTTTGCTTGCTGTGGCTGCCTCCTGTTCATTTTACATCTGGTTCTTGGGTCTTCAGGTATCAGTTTACCTGTGCCAATCTTGGGCTCACCAGCCCCTGCAGCTGTGCATCAGAAGAAGCCTTTTAGTCTTGCCTGCCAATTTTGGGGTTCATTGATATTTACAATCTTGGAGCAAGAGCCTTGCCTTCCAACCTGCCAGTCTTGGGTTTTATTAGCCCCTGTAGCTATGTGAATCAGGAGAAGCTTGTATTTTAATCCAGCCTCTATAGTCGTGTATGCCATTTCTTAGATATAAATCTTTTTTTCCCCTATATGTATATGCTTTACTGGTTTTACTTTTTAAAAGAACCTAGCCTGAGACATTTGGTGTAAAATTACAAGTTGAAAATAGATATTTTTCAGGAATTAGAAGTTACTGCTACAATGTCTTCTGGGCAGCCATTGAGAAGTCTGTTGCTTTTTTAATTCTCAGAACTTTTATATATGGCTTCAGTGGAAGAATCTCCCAGATTTTTTCCTGGTAGGGTAGATATCTGACAGTTTTTGAAACCTGCATGTAGATTTGTACTACATGTTCTGTTCAATGTTCAAATGTTTCAGTGAGGACCATTTCCCCTACTGTGTCTGGTATCTCTAGATCTGGAGCCCTTTTATCCAGTTTCTTTTCTGAATAACCCTCCAATATGTTCTGGGGGTGGGGGTGGGGGCAAGGGGGTTGTCAGGTTTGTGAGGAATGATAAAGGAGACCTCGCCCCCTGTATGTTTCTTGTAGACTTTCACTCAGTCCGTTTTTTTCAGCCCTATGCTTCCTTGCTTTTGTAATTCCTGCACCTACGCTTTTGGGGACCCCTGTGGCCTGAACTAACTTGATTGCTGTTGGTGTCACCTTTCAAGCACTTAGTGTTGAGCTTTCTTAGCTGTGCTAACTCCTCCATCCACTTTGCAGCTTCCAAACTTTTGTTGGCTGACTCATTTATCTTTTAGATTTACTCTCATTTTAGTGGGAGTTAGGGAGGGAATAGAGGCAAAATCTAGTGTTCGTTTTGTCATGTTGAACCAGAGTCCTTTTAAGTAACTCCTTTAGCTTCATCTTTGTGCTACTTGGTAGAAACTGTCTGCTTTGTTTGAGATTCATACCTATTACTGTTCCGTGATAATGGAGTGAGTCAAGTAGCATCTCTTTCACTTTTTGTCCCTTTGTGATAAACACAATATACTTTTTAAGTTTTAAGGCTGTGTTTTGTTTTTAGAGGAGGTTAAAAGAGGACCTCTGGTCACACAGTGGTTAAAATGTGTGGCTGCCAACCTAAAAGGCAGTGGTTCAGTGTTGGTGAGCCACTCCAAGGGAAAAAGATAAGAAACTCTGCTTCTCTGCTTCTTGTAAAGATTTACAACCTTGGAAACCCTGTCAGTTAGTTAGGACTTTTGTCCTAAAGAGTCTACTGTGAGTCTCATTTGACTTGCCAGCGTAACTAGTTGTTGTAGTTATCTAATGCTGCTGTAACAGGAATACTAGAAGTAGAGGGCTTTAACAAACAACTTTTTTTTTTCTCTCTGTATGGAAGTCCTGATTCAGGATGCCAGCTCAAGGGCAAGGCTTTCTTTCTGTGTTGGAACTTCTAGGAGATTCTTAGATATAGTGCCCTCGGGTACAAAGTATGCATTCTGCTCCCAGGGCTGCTTTCAGATGGTACGAAGTCCCCTGCCTCTACTGCCTTCTCCTTTTTATATCTCGGAAGAGATTAACTGCAGACTAAACCTAATCTTGTAGATTGAGTCTTTCTTCATTAACATCATAGATGTAGGATTTATAATGTATGGGAAAATCACAGCATATGACGAAATGGTGGAATAGTCACCCTACTGGGCATCCTGGCCTAGTCAAGTTGACACACATTTTTGGGGAGGCATCACTCAGTCCATAACATAGGTTTAACAGGTAGAGGCTTGGAGAGAGCACGGAGGAGAAACTGGAAGTATTGAAACATGCCATCATGAAGACAGACCATTGCAGTTCTTGGAGCAGAGTATAGGTAAATGTAGTGTTTTGAGGGTAGGTACTACTTAATGAGCCTAGATAGAACCATCTTCTTGGTAGAACTGATGTTGTTTTACAGTTGTTTGTGCTTGTTTATTATTGTGAAGTGAAGTTTCGGGATGGAACAAACTTACATTTTACTTTCTTTTTTTAGCTTACTTTCTTTTCATAGTTAATAAAATACAAGATGGGTGCCAGTATCTGGTACAGGGAGTCCCAGGACAGATGTTTAAGCACCGGACTACTAACTAAAAGATTGGTGGCTTAAACCCACTCCAAGGACACCAGGAAGACAGGCCTGGTGACCTGCTTCTGAAAGATCACAGCCTTAAGATAGAGTACAGTTTGACTTTGCACATTTGGGGTCAGAATTGATGGCACTTGATGACAACTAATGACAACAAGATATGGTATCCAGGAATACTGTTAATATTGTTGTATCATTTCCACCTTCTGTTCCTTTAAGGTCTTTATGAGTTGGAAACGACTTCATGGAAATGGCTTTTTTCTTTTTTTTAAAAATTCCTTTGTACAATCAGTATGTTTTGTCAAACACATGGCTCCTTATGAAGGGGCAGGACAGACTTCACGTCTCACATAGGTGGTTGCTTTCTGATGTAGAGGATTATTTGTTTTCGGTTTTTCTCCTTTCCTCGTTCTCCTGCTAAGATTGCTTTCTATCCTTCTGCCTGATTGCTGCTTTTACCCTCAGTAGCTAATTACCCGCTGTGCGAGTGTGTTGCCTCTAAAGTAGGCAAAAGAAAATTATTATTTTTTTGTATTCATTGTTTTCAGTATTTATAAAGAGGAAATGTCAAAGATACCATTACAGTTTTGGTGAGTTTATGTATTCAGCATCTTTATTGAGCTTTTTCAGTATGCTAGAACCTTGCCTAGGTGCTGGGGATACATCCATGAACAAGACAGACTGAGTCCTTGCTCTCATGGGGCTTATTTTCCAGTGAGGTTGGGTAAAAACAGTGAACAAGTAAGCAAATTAATAAAGTAAATTCAGATATTGGTAAGTGCTCTGAAGAAAACTGCGAAAACCAGTCAGCCTATCAACTCTATGCATCAGGAAGTATGTCCCAAGTAGAGAGAGAGCAACCAGGATGATAATCCAGAAAGTGGGTCCAGAGAAGGCCTAGCTGTGGAGAGAATGTTACAGGCTAAGAATAGCACACAGGAACACCCTGGAGCAGGTCTTCACTGGGGATGTTGGAAGGGGGGAGAAGGCTATGACTGAAGCTTAATGAAGAAGGGGCAGAGGGGTGAAAGTAGTAGTCAGAGGAGTGGGTAAAAGCCGAATTTTTAGGGCCTTGTAGCTCGTAGTAGTTCTTGGATTTAATTCTAGTTGTGGTGGTAAGTTATTGAAGTTGGCGAATGAATTGTGTCAGGTCAAGCATGAAAGCAGGAAGCAAGGAGACATCCAGGTCATTGGTGATGATAGTCTGGAAAAGAATAGGAGTGCTCAAGAAGGGAGGTGAGTTAGGAGGTATTTTGTGGGTGGAGCTTACAGAAAATCTTATGGAGGATGAAGAAGAAAGGGAAGTTTTAATGGTGACCCCTAAGTTTTTGGCTTAAGCCTGTGAGGGGACTTTTTTTTTTCTGAGGCAGGTGGGTAATAAGACAAATGGGATTGGGAATACAAACTGTCCTATGAGATGGTTGCTTAGCTCTCTTTTTATTGGTAAAAGTACCCTTTTTCCTAACTCTTTGTATTCTGTGCCTGTGAATTGACTATTGTAGGTGGTGGTGCATTTTTTCGTATGCTTGCCCATGGTTGACCCTTTCTTCCCTTTGTGCTAGGATGTCTGAATTGATTGAAAAAGAAACTGAAGAATATCGTAAGGGGGACCCAGACCCATTTGATGATCGACATCCTGGTAAGACTTGTGTTCTCTTAGGCTTGGATCTTTTTTTCTCTTGCAAAAGTAAATTGCTAAAAGGAATATTTTTTGATTGAAATAGTACCTTTTTATGGTAAGTTTAAAGATATTTGTTAAAATATTGTTGAAAATATTGACAATGAGGGAAAAATATATTCGTAGAAATTTGATACATTCACGGATCTCACTTAATTAGTTAGGTACACCTTGGATGGTTTAGCATTAACTAGTTAGTAATCATTAAAAAAAAGGAAACCTTAGTTGACTCGGTGGTATAAATAAAAATACTAAAACTGGAAAAGAGAAGAATATTCTCTTTCTGACTTTTTAAACCATAAAGGCATTTTCCTCTGTGCTTTCATCTTTCTAACATTGATAAAATTCCTTGTTTTACTGATGAAAAATGCAGTCAGGAATGCCTTCAGTGGCTTACTTTTAGTTGTTGTGTTAGTACTTGGAACCTGGAATAATTAACTTCGTGTGTGTACACACATATATACACGCACATATGTATATGTGTATGTATATATATGTTTTATTGTGCTTTAAGTGAAAGTTTATAATCCAAGTCAATTTGTAATACAAAAACTTACACACACATTGGTATATAACTCTTAACTGCTCTCCTCGCACTGTGACTGTATACTGCTCCTTTCTACCCTGTATTTCCTGTGTCCAGAGCTCCTGTCCACCTGTGTCCCTTCATCTCCTCACTGGAAAGGAGCTGCCCAGTTACTTTCCTGTCTGTTTAAGCCAAGAAGCACACTCTTCACCAGTATCATTCTCTGTCTTAAAATCCTTGTAAACAGACTTCCTGATGTCAGCTTTCATGTCTTGACAGCAAACAAATGTTGTCTTATGTTAATTTGGTTTTATTTTGAGCTGATTTAGTAACAACCATTATAACCTAGTCTTCCTAGGCATGGTATTTGATGTAATATAGAGCTGTATAGGACTTGAGACTTTACCCTTGTATGTTCTGTCTGAGAGACTGAGCTCAGGCATCGCAGTGACTGTGAGGGTGGTGCAGGACCAGGCAGTGTTTCATTCTGTTGTACACAGGAACACTTGGAGCCAGAATGGACGTAACAACACCTAACATTAACAAGATTGGATCCCTGGTGGTACAGTGATTTAAGAACTTGTATGCTAAACAAAAGGTTGGCAGTGGAATCTGAGGTATAGCAAATGGTCCCAGCTGAGCAAGAACAGATGATCACCAGGGACAAAAACGACATGGGGGAAAGAGAACCCAGAAGACTAGAAAGACTCATGTGAGTGGGTGACTACATCACCATGCTACCAGAAGAACCAGATGGTGCCCGGCTACCACCAGTGACAGCTGTGATGGGCTCACAAAGTTGAGTCCCAGTGGCAGTATGAGAATAGGAAGAGGTGCACCCTAAAACTCAGCTAAAAGACTGCAATTGATGGTCTGAAGGCCTGGGGGTTCCCTGGGAGTATGGCCTCTAGACCTGATGCTGCCCCTGATCATAAATCATTACTGAGGTCAACTCCTCGGACAGGAATGGACTGGACTCAGCAACACAGAATGACCATATTGTGTGTGCACTCTATGGTTCTCTGCATCTATAAGATGTCGTCCTACTGGCCTCTTACTAGAGGGCAGTGGAGAGGGTGGGGAAGAGGGGATAGGAGATTGTTAAGAGGATATGACTTGTATAGAACAGGAAGGAGGAGTGTGCTGTTACCGGACAAGGAGAGCAGCAGGTGGGCATGTGAATTTAAACCAGATTGTACACTTTTGTTCAATCACAATGAAGAAAGAGGGAGGGAGGGAGGGAAGGAGGAAGGGAGGAAGGGAGAAAGGGAAGGAGAAAGGAAGGGAGGAAGGAAGGTAAGTTGGTTGTGGAAATCCACCAGCCGTTCCTCAGAAACCCTGTGGGATGGTGCCTAGCAAAAACAAAGCAGTTTCCCAGTGTAGGAGCTTAAGTCATGTATTTCGACTCATAGTGACCCTGTATAATAGAGCAGAGCTGCCACATAGAGTTTCCAAGGAGTGCCTGGTGGATTCAAATTGCTGACCTTTTGCTTAGCAGCCGTAGCACTATGCCACCAGAGTTTCCATGCCATGTGTTAAAAAAACAAAACGAAAGCCAAAACGTCTTGCCGTTGAGTTGATTCCAACTCATAGCAATCCGGTAGACAGATAAAACTGTCCCACAGCTACCACCCATATAGGAGAATACTGCCTTTAAACTCTCTAGCCAAAGGCAGTTCTTTGTAGAGAGAGTAGTGTGTGAAATTTTGTGTCGCAATCATTAGAGTGAATGTGAATTATAAAACGTAGGATTATTGTATGCTCACCTGAATGTTCCAAGTTTTATTTCTATTTCTTGGACTTTCGCTCACAAATATAAGTAAGCTAGTCATTTCTAGTGGAGTGTGTAGTAGTTCATTCTGTGTTGGCTGCTGCTTGTGTCCTAGAAATTCGTGTTTGTGACCTCAGAGGAATATTTTACCTATTTAACCCATGTCTTTAGTAAGGACAATCAGAGCATGAAGAAGTACAAAAGTGAATGTGAAAAAAAATGAAGTTAATGCAGAACCCATGAAAAGAATTATAAGGGAGAGGAGTATACATATTGCTTTGTACATTGCTTTGGAAAGGATGAAATAGGAATGACCAAGAAGGGAGATGCCAAGAAAGATACACTTTTTCATATTAAGAAGTTTGTTTTCCTCTTTGCCATTGGCATACTTACTGTTAGTAAATAGGGCCTTACCTCACTTTAGTCGTGGAAATAGGGAGGTAATCTGAGGTCCCAGTTTATTTTTGTGATCCTATTCCTCTAACTTTTCTTTTTGTCATTTACTTTGGCATACTAATTAAACAAACCAAAAAAGAAAGAAAGAAAACAAAATCCATTGCTGTGGAGTTGATTCTGGCTCATGGTGACCCTATAGAACGGAGTAGAGTTGCACTGTAGGATTTCCTGGGAGTACCTGGTGGATTTGAATTGCTGACCTTTCAGTTAGCAGCTATACTTCTTAAGCACTATGCCGCTTATTACAGCTTATGTTTTTCCTTCATCCTAAATTGTATCTTTTGACTAAATTTGCCACTCTAATGCTCTGAAAGGAAATTCAGTGTAAGATAGATGGTGTCTCTTTAAAAACAAACCAGTAATTCTCAATCATTAACTGATCATTCTACTACTATACAGTGAATAGATTCTGGGTCCCTGACCTCCTTTCTTTGCCCAGAAGCCTAGTTAAAAAGTGGTCAGGATTACTGTATCTTCAGGGCTGGTGATTGCTTAGTGGGATTTTTTTCAGGGATCTCCTTGTAGGTTTGAGGTTTCATGTCTACTATTCCTGTTATTGTAGCTGAAGGAGCAATTGGACTAATAGCCTGTCTTCTCCAAGCCACTCATCAAAGGAAGCAGGCTTCCTGCCTGTCTCTGTTTCACTGGGAGGTCAGGGTTTTTCTGTCTCTTAGGCTCTTTTGTGATTCTTTTGTAGATCTTGTAGATCCTTGGTAATCTGCAGACATCTAGTTAGGGTTCACTGCTTATTTAATTTAGCATCACTGTATAGGCAATATGCTGGGTGATGGGAAAGTTACAGAACAGTTTTTATACTGTACTTTTAGTGTTAAAGAATGCCTCTCATGAAATTAACTCATTAAATGGTTCTGTTCTTGGTTTTTATTTTTGCTGGCATTTTGATAGTACTTAGAACAACCTAGATGTCTTTCCAGGTCTTGAATTGCTTGACTGGGATGACTTACTCATTCCTTTGTTTGTTTCTCCCCTCTTCTTTTGTTAGGTCGAGCTGATCCAGAGTGTATGCTGGGCCACTTGCTGAGAATACTCTTCAAGAATGATGATTTCATGAATGCAGTAGGTTTGCTTCTTTAGAGATTATCATCAGCAGATGCTGCACCTTTATTGTTTTTTGTGAAGGGTTTGCTGTCTCCAAAGGCCTTGGAGAAATGGGGATTAGATTAGGTAGATTGTTTATTAGGTATTGGTTTAACTGAAATAAAAATAATCATGGGCTTCTTTCTTGCCAAAGTCCTGCTTGTGGCCAGGGTGCTTTCTTTTTGCTGTGTACTTTTAGTTGAAAATTGGTGAGGGCTCCTAAGTCATCTTCGCTCATTGTTAGGCAAGAATGTTTTGAGTTTGGGAATGTAGATATCTCTGGCTCTTGAATGAAAAAATGAGAGCTGTGCATATGACATCATTCTCATTGACACTGTGGTGTGTGTATTGGCCAAGTGGAAGGATAGAAAGATGCCTAGAGCTCTTGTGAGGAATGAATTATGAGAATGTATATCTACACACATATATACGTGTGTGTGTGTGTGTGTGTGTGTGTTTATATAGAGATCACTCAGCAGCTCCTGAACTTCATAATTGCTTAATAGATGGTGATTCTTGGTTTGTTTTTGGAGACAGAATGGCATGGTGGTTGACAGCATACACAACTTTGTGTTTAAATCTGACTCTACTGTTTCAATGACAGTTGGACTTTTGGGAAAGTAACTAAGCCTCTCCAAGCTTTATTTTCTGTAAGCCTCTTTTTCGTGACTTATTAAATGGGGAAAGTAGTACTTACTTACCTCAAAATGTTTTTGTAATTACTGAATGGAATTAAGCATGAGAAATGCTTGACACAGAGCTGAAACATAATGAGGACTTAGTAAGCATTAGCTGTTATTGTTATCTGTCTGTATTGACTCTCAGTTTTATTATCTCTATAATAGATGTCTCTTTTCAGCTTCAGATCACCTTTAGCTATCTTTTAGAGATTTCTGCCTGGATATCCACCACAAACCCAAAACCCATTGCTGTGAGTCAGTTAAACTCATAGTAACCCTATAGGACAGAGTAGAACCTGTCTTCCTGGAGAATCCGGGGAGCTCCTGGTAGGTTTGAACTGCCAATCTTTTGGTTAGCAGCCATAGCACATAACCACTATGCCACTAGGGTTTTCATCTAGCTAGTTAGAAATTATCCTTTACATCCTTGTGTTTTCTCATTCGTTGAACGTAGCAAGTCCTAATGCTTCACTTTCCCTTAAACTTCACACATTATTGTACTCTCTCTTCTTGTTGTTAAACCTTAGTTTAGCCACTACCATTTTTCCCCTGGTTACTTCAGTAGCCTTTTAACTGGTTTCTCTTCCTTGTTTTATTTTCCTCCAGTCTGGTCTTCACTTCATATCCCAGGAAGCTTTCTAAAATGCAAAAACTGGCAGTGGCACTCTCTTTCTTAAGATCCATGGATGGTTTCCCACCGTCCTCAGGATTTAAGTTCCTTGGTTTGGCATGTAAACTGATTTCTCTCTGGCCTTGCTTCTCTTCAGCTTCAGTTCTTGCCCTTCGACCTTCCATGCCTTCCCACTCTTCCTTAGCTCCACCTTACTTGTCCTTTACTTCTAACTTGGAATCCTGTCCTCTCTAAAGCCTTTTCTGTCTCCTGTGCAGGGGCTTGTGTGACCACCTAGGGCCTTCCCTACACACTGTACCCATGATACATTGTCTGTTTCTCAACTGTCTCTGTTGAATTATTCATTCTGTGTTTTATTCACTGCTGTGTACCAGTTGCAGAACACAGCACCACTTCTGGAGAGATTCAACAAATAATTGGATGAGGGCCAAATGGAAAGTTTTATTAATGTATTTACATAGAGTTTTTTTAATTAAGCAATGTCAGGCATCTGGGACTTACCTCACCCTGTCGAATGCTTCTGGAAAAGTGTATGTATTCAAGTGTGGAAGGTGACTTCTTTGAGAGCCCTGTATTTGAGTTTAAATTTCAGTGGTTGCTAAGTTGGATTGTTTTGGGGGATTTGGCTTTAAGGCTGCAGAAGAAATTATGTATAATATCATTGTGGCTCAGCAGGATCATAAATATTTACAATAATTAAATGTTTAATTAGTATTATGAAATGCAGTCATGAATACTCTTTAAGAAAGCAGTGAGGATATATTAGATGTATTAGACTTCACTAATTTGACTAGATTGGATTTCAGATCAGAAGTGTTCCTCTTTCTCCGTACAGTTGGTGAATGCGTATGTGATGACAAGTAGAGAGCCCCCTTTAAATACGGCTGCTTGTAGACTTCTACTGGACATCATGCCGGGGCTGGAAACTGCTGTTGTCTTTCAAGAAAAGGTACTTACTAAAAAGAGTAGTCGTCATTTTACTTTATAACAGAATGGAGAACTGTTTGATTTTTCTTTGTTATCAAATTACAGCTTTTCTTGCTACCATAGAAATTATGTATTACAGAAATTTAAGAAACCCAAATAAGCAAGAAGGAAGTGTAAAAAATATTTTAATGATTAGTTTTTGCTTGGGTGCGATTGTATTTTTAAAAATCTTAGAATTGTATTGTGAAACATTGATTGCTTTTATATGACCCTTGTAGCTATGGTCTTGTAATTCCCACTGAAAGACTGGTCAGGGCTGTGCAAATAAAATGCTTCTTGCCTACAAGGGGGATAAGACAGCTTGCTAGTAATATAAACAAGGTGCATGGTACCCTTGTGGGTGGTGGGACCATGTAAATAGGTATATGGAACCTAACAAGGGGATTGGTCAGTTTTGCCATTCTTCTAGGCTTAAAATGAGCCATTCTAGAGGCAGACAGGGGGACCTGACTACCACAAAAAGGAAGAGCCGGGAGGAGATTGCATCCCTTGGACCTGGGGTCTCTGTGCTGAGAACCTCCTAGACCAGACCCAAGATACAGAGAGCTGTAACACTGGAAACTGAGACTCACTGGCAGCAGAACCAGGATACTGGTGTGAGATGCACGTTGGACTTCCCAGCCCATAGAGTGCGGTGGTAAACAGGGTGTGTGCTCACTCCTAGAGTGTGAGAGCTGCGTGTCTTTGGCAGCAGGCTTCCTGGTGGAGTAGGCTGCTTCTGGGCACGGGTCAGGGGAGATAGGCTTGCCAATCCACAGAACGAGAGAGCTGAACACCTTTGGGCTTTGGCTTACTGGCAGAGTTGGGTGTCCTGGGCACTTACTCGTAAGTTAAAGAGCTTTGTAACACTTGCCTAAGCAGGGCACAGACCAGACTGAGGGGCTGGAGGGCCAGAGAAAGGCCTTTTTGTGGGTGCAGCTGAGAACCTGTCATGATCAAAGACCTGTATGCCTAAATTTTAACCTGTTACTTCCCTGATAAACTCCGTAACTGAGTATGGTCTGTGAGTTCTGCATGGCCACTCCAGCAAATTACTGAACCCACAGAGAAGTAAGGAATGACTGGTGTCAGAATTGGTAAAAAGGTTAGAGGATAGAGGTATGTCTGACCTCCCTAGGAAGCAGCCTTGGGCTGTTGATGTGAGTAACAATTCTCTTCCCTTGTGAAGTTAGATGAGGAGGTCTGATGCTTTTGCTGCCATTTTTACATATAGGTTTTCAGATAAATTTGTGATTTCTTCCAGACTTTAGTGTGAGTGATCTTTCCCAGTGATGAACGACTCTTTGGGGAAACGCATTCTGTTTTTGGTGGCATTTAGTACTCAGCTAATGTTTGAAGACTTGTTTTGTGCTATATGGTCAGTGCTAGATACTGGGAATATTTTGTCAACGAAACGGGGGCTTATATTTAAATATGCATTTGTGGGGGAAGCAGACACCAATAACTTAATCATTTCAAATAACGAGTGGATGAAAAAAACAAATAATTTGATAGTGACTGTGTGTTTCAATTGTCAAAAAATGAATTGCTCTATTTTAAGAAATATATCTCTTTAAAATGTGTTCATTGTGAGTTGAATATTCTACACAACTCTTTATTTGTAAAGTTAAAAATGTAGTCTTGAAAACATTCTGGAAGTTCTGGTATGGTTTATGAACCAAATGAAAGATCTGGAAATAGATTTTTGTTAAACTTTTGATTAAATTCACATTAACTTTTCTTAATTGTACCATGTAAAGTATTTTAGAGAGTAGCATTGTAATTGGTGCTATAACGTGTAGTACTAAATGCCTGCTAAATTTAAGAATCTTTAATTAGCTGTCACATCTATATCCTTGTCACAGGTATTTTAATGTAACTTGAAAATCTTGATGATAAAGCATTTATAGCAGTGTATTTAGATGCACAAGATATATACAAAGCTACAGATGACTTCATTTTGGGAACATTTTCTGGGTGTCATTGTAGGAGAAGAATCTCTGAGTTATGTGGTTTCATGTTTATATATCTGGAGTGCAGTGTATTCACTCTGGAAGTCAGGAAACAAGGGATATTTTGAATAATAAAGTTTTTTGTAAGAACAGTTTTATTATTTCTTAATGATTTTGTCTTTTTTTAAAGTCAGTAGTTGACAAGGAGCCTAACTTGTATTGATGAATTCAGATAGAAGATAGTACCTTATTCAAGCATAATCAGAATCAGATCAGATCAGATCAGAAATATAATTGCCTTGACTCTAATATAGAACACAGACTACAAAGCTCTTTGGCATTGTGATACCTTGGTATTGAATTTCATGTTGATTTTTGCTTTTCAGAGGTGTTCCTTGACAATGTTTTTATATGAATCAGTGTTTTTGTCTTTAAAAGAGAACTTAATTATACCTTAAATTAATGATTCAGGAATCATTATTTTTTAATAGGTTAGTACTGGTGTTTCATAAAACTAGGGTTAAGACTCAACTTGAGAGCAGTGTCGCTCAAACTTTGTGAACTACAGTAACATATTTTTTTATATTGCAACCCAGTCCATTTACTCTATATGTGAAAAAAAAAAAAATTCTTGGAACGTGTGGTACATTCAGATATTTTCTGCTTCATTTTTATTTTAGAACTGGTTGCAGTTCACTACATTGATTTTACTGTAATTTTTTCAAAAAGTTGTTGACTTGTACTTTCAGAGATATTTAATTAAACTTCACATATTTTATGGAAAATTATTTGGCTGTGTAGTTTCATCACTTTGTCAAGTGTGCCACAGAACTGAGTACTTTATTTGATGATTATTTGTGTGCTAAGATTTTAATACTGTTAATAAAGTACATGCTGTTAATCTAATTTATGTTGGGGTGGTTACAGATTTGTTCATCTGCTTCAACATGTTACTCCTTGAGATTGTCTTTATGGTTTTAATATGTGTTCTTCAGGAGTTAATTAAAAAATATAAAAGAGAACATTTCCATGACCCTAGGAAGAGTTTATTAAGACATAAAGTACAAATCCAAACCAAACCAAAACCACTGCCATCAAGTTGATTCTGATTCATCATGATGCTAGAGGACAGAGTAGAACTACCACATACAGTTTCTAAGGAGCACCTGGAGTAAAGGACATAAACTATTTAAAAAAACTGTAAACTTAAAATCATTAGGAAATAATAAAACTGTTGTTGTAACAAGTGACCTCCAAGGTGAATTCACTTCGTTCCAAATATACAAAGATTAAACTACGTGGGAGCAGAGATTATTCTCCTGCACTGACAATGTAATTACATAAAAATTAGGAACTTAGCTCCACCTAAAGACAGTGGCGAAAGACACAAGTGTTTCACATAAGTGGGACTGGTCAGCAAACACAAAAAAATGCTCAACCTCATTAGTAAACAAAGAAATTCAAACTAGATGAACTACTGTTTTCATACCATGAGACCGCAAAAAAATAAAAAAGTCCAATAGTTTGATTGTTCACAAAGATGTGCAAAAATGTGAACTGTTGGTAAAAATCTGAATTGTTGCAGTCACTTTGGAAAATAGTGTTGCCTCATCTAATAAAGCTGATCACAAATGTGTCCTAGAACTTAGCAGTTCTGCTTTCCTTGTCTGCCCTAGGGACATGCTTGCACAGCGGTAGTTTATGGAGTGATTGTTGGATAAGCCAACAAAATGGTGGTGGCAGGGCTTGGGAGGTGAAGAGCATCTGGAGGTAGACTGCCTGGCGTCAGAACCTTGCTCTGCCGCGTAACCAGTTCTTTGACCTTGGATAAGTTACTTAACCTCATTGTGCCTTAGTTTCCTCACCTGTAAATCATAAACCAAACCCACTGCTATCAGGTTGATTCCTACTCAGTCATATAAGATCCCTGGGTGGCACAAGTGGTCTGCACTTGACTCTTAAATGAAAGATGGGTGGTTTAAATCCACCGAGTGACACCATGGAAGAAAGATCTGACTACCTATTTCTTTAAGATTGCAGGCACTGAAAACCCCACGGAGTAAAATTCTACTCTGACACATGTGTGTTGCCATGAGTTGGAATTGACTCAAAGGCAGTGGGGTGTTTTTTTTTTTGAGGAGTAAATAGATTAGTATTTGTAAAGCCTGTTTTATTCTGAGTGCTGTTTTTTTTAGTGTTACATGTAACTGTCACACTTAAATAGCAAAGTTGCAAAACATGTATATTATCACTCAGTTTATACAGCTAATAGCATGTAACAGCAGTAGTTTAACAAGAAAATTGTTAGAATTCAGGAAGTGAAGAGCCCTTTGGGAGGAGGAGACACACGTGGTAGTGGTAGGGCACGTGGGGGAATTGTTTCTTAAGTTGGGTGATGGGTTGTAGGTGATTTTTATTTTCTTGAATGGGACTGTACATGTTGCTAGATGTATTATATTTCCATAATAAAAATTAATTAAAAATAAGTTTGGGATGTATTGTGGCATTAAATAAAATATTTCTTTGAAAGAGGACTTCTTAGAGCATTAATGTTAACTGCGTTGTGAACGTCCAAGAGGGATATGGAATTTTTAGTGCTCCCCACGTAGCCACGGAATCTTTGGGATCTTAACACCTGAACCCAAAAACCAAACCAAACCCACCGTCATTAAGTCAATTCCAACTCACAGTGACCCTCTAGAGTAGTACAGCTTCCCCATAGCGTGTCCAAGGAACAGCAGGTGGTAGACTCAAACTGTTGACCTTTTGATTAGTGGCCAAGCTTTTAACCACTGTACTACCAGACCTCCTAACATTTGTAGAAGGACTCTATTCTGGTGATTGCTAGCCTTTGTCTTTAAATAGGATTCTGTTGTGTGTTCATAGACATACTATTTAAACTGTCTACTGCTGGACACTTAGTTTGCTTGCATTTTTAATTATGACAATGTTGAAATGTTTTATTAGAATTTTTTTAATGAGATTTAATTATGAACGAGGGTCATTTTCTGAATTGTAGTGTTTTGTTTCCCATATTGCAGGAAGGAATTGTTGAAAATCTTTTCAAATGGGCCCGAGAGGCTGATCAGCCATTGAGGACATATTCTACTGGACTGTTAGGAGGTGCTATGGAAAACCAAGACATTGCTGCCAATTACAGGGATGAAAATTCACAGCTGGTAGGGACTGTTTGTTAGATTGACGTTTTGTATAGGCTGGGAGAGAATTCATGGATTCTTGTTACCTAACTGAGCCTGAATCAGGGTAGATCCTGTTTGTGACTGAATACTGGAGGATAGCTGTCATTGTTAACTTTTCAAGATTCTCATAAGAATTTTGCATTTCACACTGTTTTTTGTTAATTTAAAAATGCATGTTTTTCATCTTGCCATGGATCATGAAAGTTGTGTCAGATAAAGAATACTGTTCCCTTGTGTCCATTCCCTCCCTGTGCCTGTAGCATCTGTTAAAAATGTTCAAATAATGAAGTTGAAAGAATTTTACAGCAACGTATATATATATATCACTTAAATTGCTTGTGAAAGCTTTAGTATACTTATTACATGTCCACCCATCTGCCCGTCTGTCTGGCTGTCATTCCATCTTTTTTTTTTTTTTAAATTTAGATGAAGTTCAAAGTAAATTATAGACATAATCTCTCTGGTCTTGGTTGGTTCAAAAGTAAGTAAACACTTAAAAGAAAAAGCTAAAAGTAAATGGTGTACTTGAAAAATAGATTATGTAATTATATACAATATAAATGACAGTATCTAATAAAATACAACATACACCTAATAAGTTTAAAAAATCTTCATGTTTGATTTTTCAGAGACACTTCTTAAAAATTATGAGTATATCTAGTGTCTTGCTCTTCAGGTGTGATAATCTAGCCCAGCTTGATCTAAACAAAGTAGTTGTAAATAATATTTATATGTGCAGATCTTCTGCTTTGGATTCTCTGGAAGCCTTTATGGAGAACAAGACTTTTAGCCTTGCTTTTTCATCAAGCTGTAGTAGTCAAGTTCAATATATTGATCACATTCTTATTACCAGACATTAGACCAAGTTCATGAATACCCAGTTCTCCTGAAGTGGTAATATGAACTATTAAGAATAATTTAAATTAAGATGCAGAAAAGACAGTGCCTGTTACTCCAATATCTGTTGACAGGTGGCAATAGTGCTTCGAAGACTGAGGGAATTGCAGCTTCAGGAAGTGGCGTCACGGCAAGAAAACAAGCGTCCCAGCCCACGGAAGCTCTCCTCTGAACCCCTTTTGCCTCTGGATGAGGAAGCTGTGGATATGGACTATGGAGACATGGCAGTAGATGTAGTGGATGGTGAACAAGAGGAGGCCTCGGGAGATATGGAGATTTCTTTTCATCTTGATTCAGGCCACAAGACCAGTAGCAGAGTAAACTCAGCAGCCAAACCTGAGGAAGGAGGATTGAGGAAAAACAAGTCAGCAAAACAGGGAGACCGAGAAAGCTTTAGGAAAGCCAAGCAAAAGTTGGGTTTCTCATCTTCTGATCCAGATCGCATCTTTGTTGAGTTGTCTAATAGCAGCTGGTCAGAAATGTCTCCTTGGGTGATTGGCACCAATTATACTCTTTACCCTATGACTCCTGCGATTGAGCAGCGACTCATTCTCCAGTATCTGACTCCTCTAGGAGAATATCAGGAGGTAAGCTTATTGAGAAGAGTACTCTTCACACTTGGGGCTGTTGTGTTTATTTCTAGGGTATGTTATGGGAGCATTTAATATGTTGATTATGTTCTTACTCTAGTAAAGTGTTTACACTAAGTTGGTATAGTTTTATTTAGGTCTCTTTCAGTAACGCTTTTTGATCAAAGTGTGTACATACATTTGTCTTCATGAGGGAGGAGGAGAATAGGTGCCACATTTCTTTAGTCTTATGTTCTCATAGAAAGGATTGGGAATGTGGAAAAAAAAGCCAAAATTTGAGACTTGTTTTTGGTGTTCATTCTAGTTGCTGCCCATATTCATGCAGCTTGGATCACGAGAGCTGATGATGTTCTATATTGACCTGAAACAAACTAATGATGTCCTCCTTACCTTTGAGGCACTCAAGGTAAACTTCTTCCTTCCTTTTTACCCCAAGGTAAACGTCTTAAAACTGTTGGGTTACTGAAGTTTTGTGTGTTTTGGTATAGCATTTCTGAGTTTTGTTGGTCTGAGCATTTCTGTTGCCCGATGAGTGAGGATAGTAACAGACAAAACATTCTTACTTACATAGAAGAGATAAGATTGCTAGGTACCTCCACAGAAGTTCAGAGGTCAGACCTAAAGGACTGAGTGTTGAGTTAGAAAGCAGAGTTAGACATGGGATTGGCTTCAGTTGTCCCTGGATGGTGCAAGCTGGTAATGCATTTGCCTGCTAACCAAAGGTTGGAGTTGTGGGTCTGTGCAGCGGTGCCTCGGCAGGAATACTTGCTCTTCTACTTTGGAGACTTCAGTCGTTGAGGACCTTTGGGAGCACAGTTCTGCTTTGACTCACATGAGGTTGCCATAAGTCCGAGTCAGTTTGAGAGCAACTTCTGAGTATTTTGGTGATGCTGCTTTTTCAGTGTTCCCTCTGTTAGGCAACAACACTTTTTTCTAAACTCTTAACTATTAATATGTACATATTGTATGATGTTAGGTGGTCTGGGGCAAACAAAATATAAACCAGAAAACAAGTAAAAAGATAGTAGGCAGACTGAAACTCAGTGGTAATAAATGGATGTTCTAGGTTGCAAGGGACGTAACCACAGGAGGACAGGCAGGTCTCTTCCATGAGGTTTACATCTGTCAATGGTTATGATTAAGATAATCTGAATGGAGAGGGTTAAGTTGGGTGAGTAACACTGTGGATGTTTTATGGTTCTATCCAACAAATGACTGTTAAAAAAGATACCATTCTGAGGTGTTAGGTGCCCTTGAATTGGTTGTGAGGTGCCCTTGAATTGGTTGTGACTCGTAGGAACACTGTACAACAGAACAAAACACTGTGGGGTTCTGTGTCATCCTCACAGTCATTTTATGCTTGAGCCCATTGCTGCAGCCACTGTGTCAGTCAGTCTGATGGAGACTCTTTTTCTTTTTCTGTGATTCTTACCCAAGCACGATGTCCTTCTCCATGAACTGATCCTTCCTGATAACATGTTCAGAGTATGTGAAATGTAGTCTTGCCATCTTTGCTTCTAAGGAGGATTCTGGTTCTATTTCTTCCCGGACAGATCTGTTTGTTCTTTTGGCAGTCCATGCATATTCAGTCTTCTTCACCAACACTACAGGTCAGAACTGTCAGTTCTTCTGCACTTTTCTGAGTTCATCATTGAGCTTTGCATGGTTTGAGGCCATTGATTCTGAGATGAGGTCATTAAAATGACATGAAAGCATTACAATTACTTTTTAAGTAAATACATGACATGAATAGTATTGTAACAGTCCTGGCACCCTGAAGAAAATAACATTCATAATCACTCTTAAAATATAATGAACATAAAACTTCATTATTGTGTTGCCTTCTGATTTTTATTCATAGGTACAGATGAATTTAAAGTAATTGTTAGCTAGATTTTTTAATTTTATTTTTCACTTGTAATATAAGAATGTTTATATGCTACTATGTAGGTAAACTATTTAAGTTAATGTTCCATATTTTCTAGTTTTTCTTTTGTGGGGATACTAGTGTTGTTGGATTTTTTTTTTTTTTTAAATAAAGAACACCTCTGCATATAACTCGGTTACTTAAAACTATTTATTGTGCTTTAGGTGAAAGTTTACAGCTTGTTAATTTTTCACACAAATATTTTTACACATTGTTATGTGACCCTCGTTTCAATCCCTGTAATGTAATATCGCATTCCTCCTTTCTACCCTGGGTTTCTTATGTCCATTCAACCAGCTCCTGTGTCTTTCTGACTTTAATCCTTGCTCTAGACAGAAGCTGCCCCATTTTAGTCTTGTATGTCTACTTGAAATAAGAAGCACATTTTTCAAGAGTATTAATGTCTTATAGTCCATCTAATCTTTGAAGAGTTAGCTTTGTGAATGGTTTTTGTTCTGAGTTAACAGAGTCTGAGGGCCATTCGGGGATTCCCTTTAGGGATTTCTCCAGTCTCAGTCAGACCATTAACTTTTTTTTTTAATGTGAATTTGGGTTCTGCTTCACACTTCTCTTGCTCCATCAGGGACTTTTCTTGTATTCCCTGTCAGGCCAATCATTGGTGGTAGTTGGTTACCATCTGATTCTTCTGATCTCAGGCTGATGGAGTCTCAGGTTTATGTGGCACTTTTGTCTCTTGGGCTAATATTTTACTCCTGTCTGGTGTTCTCCTTTGTTCCACATGGGTTGGGACCAGTTGATGCATTGTAGATGGCTGTTTGCAAATCTTTAAGCCTCCAGGTGCCACTCATCAAAATGGGATGCAGAACATTTTCTTAATAAACTTTGATATGCCATTTAAGCTATATGTCCCCTGAAACTATGGTCCCGAGACCCTACTCTGTTCTTATAAGTGTTTGGTTGTGTTCAGGAAACTTTTTAACTTTTGGTTTAGTCTACTTGTATTGACTCCTCCTGTATCATAATGACTTCTCCTGTATTGTGTGTTGTCCTTTCCTTCACCTAAGATAGTTCGTGTCTACTGTCTAGTTAGTAGATTCCCCTTTCTCCCTCCCCACCTTTGTAACCATCGAAGAATGTTTTCTTCTGTGTTTGAAACTTTTCTTGAGTTCTTGTAATAGTGGTCTCATACAATACTTGTCCTTTTTGTGACCTACTGATTTTTCTCAGCATGATAATGCCTTCCAGATTCACCCAGGTTGTAAGATGTTTCATGGATTCCTTATCATGCTTTATCATTGTGTATGTATCCCACTGTGTGTATATACCATAATTTGTTGAGTTTGTCTTTTGAATGGGCATCTGGGTTGTTTCTATCTTTTTGCTCTTATGAACAGTGGTACGGTGAACGTGGGTGTGCATATATCTATCTATGTGACAGCTTTTATTTCTCTAGGAGAAATTACAAGCAGTTGGATTGCTGAAAGTGCCAAATCAATTTCCAAAGTGGTTGTACTATTTTACATTCCCACCAGCAGTGTATAATGTTCCACAACCTCTCCAACATTTATTATTTTGTGTTTTTTGATTAATGCTAGCCTTGTTGGAGTGAGATGGGTAGTTTGCATTTCTCTAATGGCTAATGATTGCGAACGTTTCGTCATGTATCTGTTACCTCCCCGAGTGCCAGCTTTGGTGAAGTGCTTGTTCATATCCTTTGTCTGTTTATAAACTGGGTTATCTGTCATGGCTTCTTATATATCTTAGAGATCAGGTCCTGATTGGATATGTTCCACTCAGTTTTTGTCTTAGCTGTAGTTTTTCCTTTTGGTGAAGTCTTTTGATAACCGTGTTTGATTTTTAGGAGCTCCCAGTTATCTGGTTTCTCTTCTTGTATTTGTGCATTGTTAGTTAAATTTTGTATTCTGTTTATGCCATGTATTAAGGCTGCCAGCATTGTCCCTATTTCTAATACCATGATCTTTATTGTTTTAGATTTTATATTTAGGTGTTAGATCCATTTTGAGTTAGTTTTGTACACGGCGTGAGGTATGAGTCTTGTTTCATTTTTTTGCAGATGGATATCCAGTTATGTCTGCACCATTTATTAATGAGACTGTTTTTCCATTAAGTAGACTTTGGGTATTTGTCAAATATCAGCTTGTCCTAGGTAAATGAATTTATGTCTGGATTCTGAGTTCTGTTCCTTTGGCCTATGTGACTGTTGCTGTACCAGTACCAGGCTGTTTTGACTACTGTGGTGGTGTAATAGATTCCAAAATCAGTGCGAGACCTCCCATTGTGTTGTTCTTCTTCAGTAATGCTTTATTTAGCCAGGGCCTCTTCAAGCCTTTCCATATAAAGGTGGTTTCTTTCTCCAACTTGCTAAAAAGTGTTGTTGGAATTTGGATAGGAATTACACTGTACTGTGGATCACTTTGGGTAGTACTGACATTTTTACAATGTTGTCTTTTTTATTTTTTATCATGATTGAATGAAAATACACACTCTCATATAAATTTGTGTGCTTACCTATGTGCAGCTCCCACTGCTCTCCCATAGCGCACTCGTCCTCTCTGCTCCATACATGTCCTATCCTCCCACAATGTTGAGTCTTTCCATCTGTAAGCAAGATACGTTTTTCCAGTGGTGTCTTCTCGGTTTCTTGCAGTAACATCTTGTATAGGTCTTTTATGTGTCTGGTAAGTATTTTGTCTTTGGAGACTCTACTAAATGGTATTGTTTTGGTGATTTTCCCCTTTGAAGTTCTCTTTGTTTCTGTAGAAGAGTCCAAGTAGTTTTTTTGTGTGTGTGTTTTTATCTTGTATTCTGCTACTTTGCTGAAATCTTCTAGTAGTTTTTGTATGGATTCTTTGTGACTTTCTGTGTATAGGATCATATCATCTGCAGATAGGGATATTTTTTACTTCTTCCTTGCTAATTTGGGTGCCTCTTTTTGTATCTTACATTATTGTTCCAGCTAGGACCTCCAGGACAATGTTGAATCAGTGGTGATAAAGGACATCCTTGTCTGGTTCCCATTTTCAAGGGAATGCTGTCAGACTTCTATTTAAGATGATTTTGGCTCTTGTCTTTGTATAAATGCCCTTTATTGTGTTGAGGAATATCCCTTGTACTCCTATTTTGCTGAGAGTTCCTATCATGAATGGGTGGACTGTATTAGATGTCTTTTCTGTATCAATTGATAAGATCATGTTCTTACCTTTTGTTTTATTTATGTGATGGATTACATTGATTATTTTTCTAATGTTGAACCATCCCTGCATGCCTGGTATGAATCCTACTTGGTCATGGTGAAATATTTTTTTGACACTTTGTTGAATTTTGGTTGACTAGAATTTTTTTGAGGATTTTTGTATCTATGTTCATGAGGGATAGTGGCCTGTAATTTTTTTTTGTCGTGTCTTTCTAGTTTTGATATCAAGGTTATGCTGGCTTCATAGAATAAGTTCGGTAATATTCCATCCTTTCCTGTGCTCTGAAATACCTTTAGTAGTGCTGGTATTAACTCTTCTCTGAAAGTTTGGTGGAATTTTCCAGAGAAGCTTTCATGGCCAAAGTTCTTTTTTGCTGGGAGTTTTTAAATTGCCTCTTCAGTCTCTTTTGTTACAGGTTTACTTAGTTTTTCTCCTTCAGTTTGTGTTATTTTAGACAGGTATGTTTGTAGAAATTGTCCATTTCCTCTAAATTTTCAGACTTGTTGGAGTACATTTTTCTAGTGTGTTGTTATGATTCTTTTAATTTTAGTTAGGCGTTTTGTCGTATCACCCATTAGATTTCTGATTTAGGTTATTTGCATCCTTTCCTATTTTGCTTTTGTCAGTTTGGTGAGTGATACCTATTTTGTTGATCTTTTCAGAGAACCAGCTTTTGGTCTTGTTAATGCTTTCAATTGGTTTTTCTATTCTCTGTTTTATTTGTGCTCTGATTTTTTATTATTTCCTTTCTTTTGGTGCCCGTGGGCTTCTTTTGCTGCTCTGTATCTATTTGTGCGAATTGTAGGGTGAATGTTTTGATTTTGGCCTCTTTTTCTTTTTGGAGGTGTGCATTTATTGCTATAAACTGACTTCCAGGCACTGCTTTTGCTGTGTCCCAAAGATTCTGATAGGATGTGTTTTCATTCACCTTTGATTCTATGCATTTCTTCATTGTGTCCTTGATTTCTTCTATTACCATGTAGTTTTTGAGCAAGGTGTTATTCATTAGTTTCTTTCCTTTTTCTGTTGTTGATTTCTGCTTTTATGGCTTTATGATCAAAAAAAGATGCTTTGTAATATTTCAGCCTTTTTGGAGTTTGTTAAGGTTTGCTTTGTGGTCTGTGGTCTGTTCTGGAGAATGTTCCATATCCATTGGAAAAGAAAGTATACTTGGCTGCTGTTGGGTAGAGTGTTCTCTATGTATCTGTGAGATCAAGTTGGTAGACTGTGACATTTAGATCTTCTGTGTCTTTATTGAGCTTCTTTCTGGATATTCTGTCGTTCACTAAAAGTTATGTATTGAAATCTTCTGTTGTTACTGTGATGCTGTCCATTGCTCTTTTCAGTACTGTTAGAGTGTGTTTTATGTGTTTTGCAGCCCTGTTGGGTACATAAATATTTATTAATGGTTTATGTCTTCCTGGTGTGTTGACCCTTTAATCGTTATATAGTGTCCTTCCTTATCCTTTTTTGGTAGATTTTGCTTTAAAATCTATTTTGTCAGAGATTAATATTGTGACTCTCACTCCTTTTTGATTGTTGTTTGCTGTATATTTTTTTCCATCCTTTGAATTTTAATTTGTGTCTTTGAGTCTAAGGTGTGTCCCTTGTAGACATCGTAGAGATGGGGCCATGTTTTTAGCCATTCTGCCATTCACCGCCTCTTTATTGGTGCACTTAGTCCATTTATATTCAGCATGATTATTGATAGACATGAGTTTAGTGCTGTCATTTTGGTGTTTCTTTTTGTGTGTGTGTATTGACAGTTTCTTTGCTGTTCTTAATTTTCTGTGCTGTATTGCTTTTCTTTATAATATTTGTTTTTGATTTTGTATTTTCTAAATCTTCGTTTTTTATTTTGGTGTATAGAATTGTTAGTTTCCTTTGTGGTTACCTTAATATTTGCCTCTGTTTTTCTAAGTTCAAACCTATCTTTTAGTTCTTGACTTCCTCTCCATATATAAGTTCTGCAACTTTTTAGTCTCTCTTTTTTGTTTTAATATTGTCATCTTTTAACATATTGATGTGTCTGTTTCCCTTATGTTCAGTGTTTTAGCTTGAATTTATTTTTGCGACTTCCCTATCTGGATTGATAGCAGGTGGTTCAGTCCTGTGTTCTAGTCTTGGGTTGTTATGTGATGTTACTGATTTTCTAGCTAGAGGACTCCCTTGAGTATTTCTTGTAATTTGGTTTGGTTTTGACAAATTCTCTAACCTTGTGTATATCAGGAAATGCCCTAATTTTGCCATCGTGTTTGAGAGACACTTATGTAATTCTTGACTGGCAGTTGTTTTCCTTCAAAGCTTTATATATGTTATTGCATTGCCTTCTTGCATGCATGATTTCTACTGAGTAGCTCCAGCTTAGTCTTATTGACTCTCCTTTG
This sequence comes from Heterohyrax brucei, assembly GCA_028571685.1. Classification (NCBI taxonomy): domain Eukaryota; kingdom Metazoa; phylum Chordata; class Mammalia; order Hyracoidea; family Procaviidae; genus Heterohyrax; species Heterohyrax brucei. The sequence goes on from CM053158.1 coordinate 15,260,611, forward strand.
TAGATGACTTTTTGTTTATCCTTAGCCACTTTTAAAATTCTCTGTGTATCTTTGGTTTTGACAAGTTTGATTATAACATGTGTTAGGAACTATCTTTTGGGATCTATCCTATGTGGGCTTCAATGATTTCTTGGATAGATATCTTGTCTTTGACAATATCAGGGAAATTTTTTCTTAACAAATCTTTAACAGTTCTCTCTGTATTTTGTCTTATCCCCTTTGTTCTGTTATTCCAGTCACTTGTAAGTTATTCCTGTTGATAGAATCCTGTATAATTCTTAGGATTAAAAAAAAATTGTTCTACTTGATTTTTCCTCAGATAAGTTGGCGTGAAGTACTTTATCTTCACTCTCACCAATTCTGACTTCTATTGCATTAGTGCTGATCCTGTTACTTTCTGTTGAGTTGTCTAATTCTGAGACTTTATTGTTAATCTTTTGGATTTCTGTTTGCTTTCTTTCCATGGATTCTTGCAGTCTGTTAAATTTGTCAGTGTGCACTTGTAATAACCCTCTTAAGTTCCTTTGTTACTTTGCATGTGTGTTTCTTGGTTTGGTCTGCATTTTGCCTGATCTCCTTTTTGATCTCTTAAAGAGCTCTGTGTGTCAGTCTTTTGAATTCTGCCTCCCATAACTCCAAGACTTTGTCTTCCACCAAGTTGCTTCTTGGTGTTTTGTTTTGGTCACTTGCTGAAGCCATCATGGTCTGCACCCTTATGTGATTTGATATTGACTGTTGTCTCTGCACGGTCTGGGTTACTCTTTTTGAATCTCTGCTGTTTAGAATAGGGACTGGCATATAGGAAGCAGTCAATGGTCATTTAATAAATGAAAGTTTCTTTAGTACTTGTTGATCGAGCTTTTGAAATCAGACTTTTTATGAAGAACTCTTTAAGTTTGATGAAAGCACACGTGTGATGAAAGCACACGGAATCCAAACTTTTTCAGTGATTTCCTGAGCATTCAGGTATCAGGAGAAAATGAGGGAATATATAAGAAGCAAAAATGAATAAAGATTAAGAGCAAAATATGAAAATGAAGTTATTTTTGTCAAATTCCAAGTCATACATTTATTTACATGATTTGGATTACTTGGATTTAGCTTGTGTTTCCTTCTCTTATTTCTTTTTGAAAATGTTACACAAATAGCACCAACTTAAAAAATAAGATCTGATAAAGCTTTTGTCATACACTGGACTGAGCTAAGGAGTACCTGGGTGATGCAAATGGTTAATGCAGTCAGCTGCCAGCTGAAGGGTTGGAGGTTCGATTCCACCGAGAGACACCTTGAAAGAAAGGCATGGTGGTCTCATTCTAAAAAAATCGGTTCTTGAAAACCCTGTGGAGCTCAGTTCTGCTCTGGCAGACATTGGGCCGCTTTGAGTAGGAATCAGCTTGATGGCACCAGGCTTGGGCTGGGCTAAATATGTTCTCTGGATTGTTGAAGTTATTTTATGATAAGCAAAACTGTTAATTTGCTTCCTTTTGGTTTTCAGGATTGTTGCAATATTGTTGTTGTTATACATTTTCTTAAAAAATACTTTTTATGGCCTTGTCCCAGAATGGTCCTTTGTTTCAGTAGACACCTGCTTGGTAGAACTGTACGATAGCCACAGTGTTACTCATTCAACTTACCTGTCTCCATTTTGAGTACCTTAGTTTTCATGGATAGATGCAGACCATGTAGTAGGCTGTACTTACCTTCCTTTCTGTGTTTAGCTCCTCTGTAAACTGAGAAATCCTTTACTGAGTCTGTGTCTGCCTGCTTTTTCTTTACTCATTTTCTGTTTATTTTCCCTTGGCCAAACTGCTCATTTTTCCACCACCTGGTAAGCATATTTTCGCATTGATTGTGTGGTGAAGGTGAACACTTTTTTGATGCTTTCTGTTAGCCAGGTATTGCATTCAGGTGTTATGGATATACAGATACCAATAAGTAAACACTGTAGTTATCATACAGTTCTAGACAACAGATTAACTATTGAGAAATCAAGTCTTTGCTCTTTATGACTTGGTTAAGAGAAGCACACGAGTAAACTTATGATTTCTTTTAAATATTACAGATGTTGTGAAAGAAGCATGGAGGCACCATGGAGGTAGTGGTCTTATTCTTCCTGAGAGATGGTAGTTTCCAGAAAGGACTTCATAGAAGAAATGATGCATTCTGGGCTCATTATTGATATTTCAGAGCATCACTGCCTAATAAAACTTTCCATGTAATGGAAATGTTCAGTACAGTGACTTCTAGACAGATGTGTTGTTGAGTACTTGAAATGTGGTAGTGCCACTGAGGAGCTGAGTTTTTGATTAGCTACATGTGGCCAGTGATGACTACATTGGACAGCACAGTTCCAGAGTATACTATAATGAAATAGAAATGAGGAAATTTCTCATTCAGCCTCAAGAAGTTTTAAATTTGGAGGTCAGATATGTGTTGGAGGAATCTCTGTCCTTCAGTGAGGGATGGTGTGTTTGTGGGTGTGTGTGTGGGTGTAAAATCATGGTTATATTTTGGACTGTAGATAAAGTGGAAGTCAGGGTTACCTCCAGGACACCTTGCAAGAATGGATCGGAGCTTTTGCTATTTCTGTAGATTTTTCTGAGGATTTAAAGTGGGTGCCATCCTTCAACTATTTGCATGCAAAGTCCTATAAAGGATTAAAGAAAACAAAGTGAGAAGGAAAAGGTCACAAAAGAGATACTGCTTATAGGGAAATAAAATTGTAGAAAGATGTGTATCATATTGTTCAAAAGGAGACTCACTGTGTAGAGGGAAAGGACAGGTGTTGAAGTTAATAGAAACAAAAACAGGTTAAAATAGTTAATTCCGGAGGAAGTAGAACCTTAATACATACTGAGATAAAAAAATAAAGGTGAGAACATGCAGAGTCTTTGAGCTGAGTTGAGCTGAGAGACAGGAAGTGTTGAGCCCAATAGAATTAAAGTTCTCGTGTCAGTAGAAGTTGAGCCTGCTGCTTCTCTGTTTCCCAGCCCTATCCCAGTAGAACTCTGCCTCTTATGGTAATGACATAGTGATACTTGGTTTAGCTGCTTCTTGAGGGAAGGACAGAGTGGGAGTGTGGGAAGGTCCTATTTAACAGTTAGTGATGAGGGAAGAGATTTCAATTAGAATTAGAAGGACATCCTGTGTCTGGATATTGAGAGAATTTCTGAAGATGGTATATACCTCTTCCTTTTGCCATTGACCTGGGGTGGAATAGGTGTAGGTGTCAAATCATGTAGTTGCCAGGTGGAGTCACTGTCAGGAGGAGACCTTGGTATGGGAAACAGGAGGGGGAGCTCTAGCTCTCCTGAGCCCTGTCCACACTGGCCAGGGTGCAGAGTCATACAGCAAGCGGTGCCTTTGCACCCAACTCTGCCTTTTTCTTGTCCAGGAGAGTGGGTCTGTAGTGGGAGTTGAACAGGGTGAGGTAACAAACCAGGACAAGTTAACAAAATTTAAAGTATCAGAAACTTGTAAAGATCTATTTAAAGTACGTTCTGATTAGAATTTACTAATTTTGATAATTTCCTGAAGATGTTCTTTGAATATGTTGAAGGTCAATTTAAAATACGGCGTACTTGAGGACTTTATTTGTTGATGACTCACTTACTGAGCTAGGATATAGAACTGTTTATGTTAAAAGGATTAAAATGGGAAGGTTAATTAAAATCCCTTTAGGGAAACTGTAGTAATAAAAGGGTTGTTGGAGTATGTCATTAATTACAGCTATATTTTTTATTTTTCGTCACCTTCATAAAAGCCTTTGGGGTTGGGAGGGAAAAGACAAATGTTACAAATCTTTGCTGTGGGAATTTTTTCTTCTCTTTTTATCCCCCTAAGCGATGTTTCTGTTTTTGGATAAGTTGGTGGTTGTCTATGTCAGAGAACTGATTGTATTTAACAGCTTAATTTATTTAGTATTTTGGGAAAAGGTTTTGTGGTTGTTCTAAATTGTTCCACAGTAACATATGTTTTCTGTGTTTAGCACCTAGCATCTCTTCTGCTGCATAACAAGTTTGCCACGGAATTTGTTGCTCATGGTGGAGTACAGAAATTGCTGGAAATTCCTCGCCCTTCTATGGCTGCAACTGGTGTGTCCATGTGTTTGTATTACTTGTCCTACAATCAGGATGCCATGGAAAGAGTAAGTGTAGTCCTTTCAGAAGTGTGGGAGTGGAGCTTGGGGGAGGAGTCAGTCTCTTTCAAAGAGCATATTCACAGAATAACTTTTGGATAAGGAAAACACCGGTAGTCGAAGGAGTAAATTACAGTAAAAGGAGGAGGAACATAAAAGCTTGGTCTTTGCAAAGCATTCTGAAAAATTTTAATTGCTTTGAAAAGATCAAGTTTTTTTTCTTATGTGGCAGGAAAAATTTAGAATGAATTGGGGTCTAGGAGGTTTATTTAGTTCTTGCTGTTATTGTTGCATTAAGATTAATCCTTCAGGCACTTTTCACATGTCCGTTAGTGGAATTATATCTTACATTTTTTAAGTCAGTCTTGTAAAACCAACAATAAATGCTTTGTGTGTTAACGAATAGTTTGTGGTAGAGATAGTAAAATCATTCCAGCTATTCTCAGGCTGCAGAGACTTATCCATGTGGTTCTCCTGTTCTAGTCCAGTTAAGACTCTTTTTATATTTAGTGATTGAAAAAGAAAAAAAAAAAAAGTAAAAGTGGATTATCCATTTGAAAACTAACAGACCTTTGGGGATCCCTAGGGATGCCTTGTCATTTCTATGCCTGGACCATTTTTCTAATGTTGTCTGTGTGGCATAGCTTTTCTGGTAGAGTGAAGATGGCAAGTGCTTCTTGAGGTACGTTTTTATTCATCTTTGCTTATTTGTCCATAAGATTGATAGTACTTAAAAAAATTTTTTTTTCTTGTCTAAGTTCAGCATGATGCTAGGGTAGGTAATCTCTGAGAATAGTAAACTAGTCATTGTGTGTGTGCATAAAACTAATTATGGCTAAGATTCAGAAAAGTGTAGCGAGGTCACTTGGAGAATGCTTTACAACTTATCGTGTGACCTGTAGTGGACATCAGAGTGTGTAAATGAATCAGTGAATGAGTAGATGCTGAACCTGTAGACTTTAGTGTAAGACTCAGCCACATCCAGCACCTGTATCTCTGAGCGTCTTCCTCATCTGTTAAATGGGAAGCCACTGTGACTATTAAATCACAGAAATTGGTACTCATTAAGTATAGGTTGAACTTAAATGTTTATTTAAATTTTAGTTGATTTCAGATTTGGAATGGGTTCTAAAAGTTCATTTGTAGCTTAAACTTAGAATGACTTAATTAGTATGATCATTGTATTCTGTGAAGGTATTTGTCTACCTTGGTGAATTTTTCATCTCTTAAAAGGTTCTTTTGCCCAAATTATAAAGATGATTATTATTATTTATTTTTTTGCAGGTGTGCATGCATCCCCACAATGTTCTGTCTGATGTGGTGAACTACACCCTGTGGTTAATGGAGTGTTCTCATGCCTCAGGGTGCTGCCATGCTACCATGTTTTTCTCAATTTGCTTCTCTTTTCGGGCTGTCTTGGAGCTCTTTGACCGCTATGATGGTCTTCGTCGTCTAGTGAACTTGGTGAGCTTCTTTCCATGGCTTCTCTCTGTGAGGGGCACAGGGACCCTACTTGTGTTGGCTACTCTTGGGCAGCACACCACTGAAGAGAGAAAGCTCTGTCTGGAAGCATTTTCGTGATTACTCTTTGTGAATGAAGTCTTTGTCCTCTCTTTCATTCATGAGTTTCTCTTCTTTAAGTGGTTAGAGAACTCTGTGCCATGATAGACTTGCCTTGCATAATTTAATCTTGTAGGGAGAGTTATTGTTGAGAATCTTAATCTTCCAAAAGCAATGGTTTTATGTTTGTATGTGTTCCAACATAAACTGAAAGCTGTGTAATTTTCTGGTATGGGCTTAATATTTTACCTTTATATGTCTACTGTTAGTGCGTTAGATGTACTTTGATGTATGTTAGTCTTACTGAGCATGAAATTTTAACAGAATCTTTCTCCCTTTTTTCCCCTGCTTTTACTTTTTTCTTCCTGCTTGTTCTTTCGTCCCCTTTTGCTCCATTCTTTCTTCCTCTTTCTTAACAGATAAGTACTTTGGAGATTTTAAACTTGGAAGATCAGGGTGCACTTCTGAGTGACGACGAAATATTTGCTAGCCGCCAAACCGGGAAACATACTTGCATGGCCTTGCGCAAGTACTTTGAGGCTCACCTGGCCATTAAATTGGAGCAAGTGAAGCAGTCACTTCAGAGGACTGAGGGTGGTACTCTTGTCCATCCTCAGCCCCCATACAAGGTGAGTGGAACATGTCGTAAAGGGGAAAGTTCTGTTAACACGCTCTGTAGCATCTCTGGCCTGAAACTCACTTTTCAGCCTGTATGATGTTGGATTGTAGTTGTGCTGTGTGGAGGCAAATGGTGAAAACTGGACTTATTAGGTGAATTTCAGTGATGTACTTTATTTACAATTGTAACTTGCTATTTCTTCTTTCTGGAATACTAGAGCTGAAAGATTAATCAAAGTGTGTGTGCCTGAGAGCTTTCTTTTATGAAAAGTAGTAGAAGTCCTGATGCCTTCTCTATGGAATTCCTTTTCTAAAAGAGTGTGTCTGCCACTCTTTCTTTTTTGTGTATTTTTTGTTTTTGGTGAAAAAATAGATATTTTCATTGTGTGTGTGTGTGTGTGTGTGTGTGTATTTGCTGAGTTGGTACAACAAAACTGTACCCATTCAACAATTTTTGTATGTACAGTTAAGTGATACTGGTTACATTCTTTACATTCTGTCATTGTTGAGTCTCTACTGAGATTGTTTCATCACCATCTACTTTGCGTCTATACCATAACCAAACCAACTGCCATTGAGTCAGTTGAGACTCATAGCAACTCCATAGGGTTTTCAAGGCTGTAAATATTGACCAGAGCAGACTGCCACATACTTCTCTCACGGAGCTGCTGGTGGTTTCAAACTGCCAGCATTTTGGCTACTGTGCTACCAGACACCTTAACCATGTTTCACTGTCCCTAAACTTCTTATGTGTGCTTTAGAGTTACTGTTGTCAATTTGATCTCATACAAATAATTCTTTAAAGAAGCAAAATGCTCAAGCCAAACATTTTTTTACTAATTGGGCTAAGCTGTTGTTTGGTTTAAAGATCACTTCAGGGGATAATTTCTGTTCAGGGTTTAAAGAGTGTGTCAGGGCAACAGATTGAGGGCTTCCTCCAGCCTCACTGAGTCCAGTGTGTCTGGGTTTGCTGGGAATGTGAAGTGCTTTTCAAACTTTTCCCCCCTTTCCATCAGGATATGTGGTACAGTGAATTATTTAGTATCGCCTTTCTTGTCATGCATGATCTTGTGCAAAATGATTGGGCTGCCTGAGGGGATCCTCTGTTGCTTTCTTTCTACTTGTTCAAACTGTAGAGTTAATCCTTTGGTTTGGGTTCTTTCTTCCTTCTGGATGTGTGCACTTATAGAGGGGAGTAGAGGGTGGAGAAGAGGGGACAGGAGAGTGTTAAAAGGATATGTCATGTATAGAACAGAAAGGAGAAGTGTGCTGTCACCGGGCAAGGAGCGCAGCAGGAGCTGCATGTAGGCAGGCATGCAAATTTAAACTGGATTATACACTTTCACTCAATCACAATTAAAAAAGAAGAAAATGACTGGGTGGGACTATGCAGATAAGGTTCTTGGTTCTTGGGTCCCACCAAGGGGATTGGACAGCATTGCTGGTAATGCAGATGTATTGCATGGAATCCTGTGGGGTTGGGACCATACGAGTAAGTTGTATGGAACCCTAATGAGAAGATTGATCAGTTTTGCTATCTCGCTAGGCTTCAAAGAGAGCTAATCCCAGCACAGAGGAGGACTTTACTACCGTGAAGAAAGAACTAGGAGCAGATTTTGTCCTTTAGACCCTAGATTCCTGTGCTGAGACCTCCTAGACCCAAGAGATATGGCAGCACCAAAGCAGCAGAACCAGGAGATGGTGCAGTGAGCTTCCTGACTTGCTGAGTGAGATAGCTGAATGAGATAGCAGAGTGCCTCGGGGAACAGGCTTGCTGGTGGAGTGAGGTGCCTCTAGGCACTTACTAGTGGAGCTCGAGAGCTCTGTAACACCTGCCTGCACAGCACAATGTGGGCCAGGTAGAGGTCCGCTTGCAGACACAGCTGAGAAGGGGCTGTCCTGATTAAAGAATTGTATCCTGAGTTGTTTCTGGTTCAGAGTTGCAACTTGAAACCCTTGAAGCAAGAAGAGTAATCCCATGGGGTCTTTGGTGGTATCTGTCAGGAAACCCTGGTTGCATAGTGGTTAAGTGCTATAGCTGCTAACCAGAAGGTAGACAGTTCAGACCTGCCGGGTGCTCCTTGGAAACTCTATGGGGACAGTTCTGCTGTGTCTGTATAACGTTGCTGTGATTCAGAACCAACTTGACGGCAGTGGGTTTTAAGTGGTGTCCATGACTTCACTTGAAAAAAAAGTTTTCTTGCTGCTTAAAATTATATAACACAACCTTTGCCATTTTGTCCTTCTTCTGTTATGTATGGTGTTTAGTGATACCAGTTATATTGGGCAAGTTATATAACCATTGTCATTAATTGATGTCATTTTTCCCATCACCGTAGATAAAAAATACTTCCCAGAGAGCCAAGCCAGCCTAGTGCCGTCTAGGATTCCCTTTTCCTCCCTCTCCCGCCCTGGTTACAGCTAATAACCCTTGGTCTCACTGTGTTTACATTTTCTTGTCATTTTATGTATGTGAGACTGTACAGCGTTGGTCCTTTTGTGATTGATATGCTTCAGTCAGTGTAATGTCTTTGAGGTTCATCTGTGTTGTAGAATGTATCAGGCTTCATTTCTCCTGATGGCTGAGTATGTAGTATTGCATTGTGTATATGGATCACATTTTGTCTATTCATCTGTTGATGGTACCTCTCCACTTTTGTGTCATTTTTTTAACTTAGTCAATGTGTTTTAGGATCAAGATCATATATGTATCTGTATGGTTTAAAAATCACAAATTAAAAAAAAGTCAGTGTGTACCAGTAAATTGAACACTGTTCCCTTTTGGAGTAAAATGTAATGGGAGTGTAGTTGTAAGATTGGACATTCTGCATTCATTATTTCAGGTGTGGACTGTTGACTCAAATATTGTATTTAAAGGTGATTATTGTTTAGCTTTGTTGTTAAAAATGCGTTGCCCTGTTAGCCATGCTAGAAAAGATAGCAGATGATAGACCTCTTTAATAGTATCTCTCTCCTTATAGGCATGTTCATATACTCATGAACAGATTGTGGAAATGATGGAATTTTTGATAGAGTATGGCCCTGCACAGTTATATTGGGAACCAGCTGAAGTATTCCTCAAACTGTCTTGTGTGCAACTCTTGTTACAGCTTATTTCTATTGCCTGCAATTGGAAGACCTATTATGCAAGGTGGGACTATAGGACACTAGATCCTTTATTTTTGCAAAAGTCAATGTTGGTTTGTATGTGATAGATACCTAACAAGCAGTTCTTGAATTGATACTTTGGGCTTGAATCGGGAAACTGGATTAACGGTAGTAATATGATTTCTAATTTATGATGGTATCTGTTCATATTTATAGTCTTGGTAGTTGTGAAAATACTGCATAGTAGACGGAGATCAACATCAGGACTCTCAAGAGAGGTGACATAGTTCACAGGGCTGCAGCTGCACAGCTGGGGTTGGAGTTCTGCTTAAGACTATAGAGTTCAGTATTCTCAGATACTTAGATTCTAAATGTCGTCCTGGTATTTGACAGGCAGATATAATTTATCTTACCTTTACATAAAACCGTGCATTTGCTTTTGGAATCTGATTTGTTATTATGATTATTGCAATTCAGTTAAAACACAGACCAGAGCAGGACAAGCTTCAGAAAAGGGAAGCTGAGGTAGTCAGGAGGTTGGATGACTTCTGTTTGCGGATCAGGGAAACAGAATTAAGACCACATTTTGGAAAGGAAGGGATCTGAAGACAGGATAACAGAGCTTATAAACAGCCGTTCTTGACCTCTTCTGTACACTCGCTGCCATAAAGATAAAGAGGAAGTTGTTTAGGGTGAATGTACTTGTTTACCTTGTCCTAGGATATTAATTCTAGGGGGTATTCTGGAGCAGGGTCCTAATTTTTTGTTTTGGGGGTCCTAGGACTCTTTATCATATTAAAAGTTGACAGCCTCAAAGAAATTAAAACTGAGAAAAAAGAATTTAAAATAAGCAATTTATTTAAAAAATAATATGAACTCATTGTATGTTAGCATTTTTTATGGCAACAAATTTCTGAAACAAAACCCAGATCATTTTAGTAAATTTTAAAAATGTCTGGCTTATAAACTCTTATTTGCTTTTGCATTCAATCTGTTATGTCTCCATTCATCACATAGCGTCTGGAAAACTCCACTATATACTCTTGAGAGGATGACAGGAAGGAAAATAACTTCTTAGTATTACTGTGAAAATTATTATTACCTCACAGGACCTTCCTGACCACACTTTGAGAACTGCTGTTTTAGAATGTCGAAGAGAAGTAGGTTATTATATTTACTTGGAGAACTTTGCTTAAAAGCTCTTTTGCTAAAAGCTCTAAATGGAACTAGGAAAGGAATAAATGCATTTTTGAGTGACAAATTTATATTTACATTACTAAGAAAATAAAATATATTTGGAATATGTACTTTAGTTTTTGCAAGTTTATTTTTTTAAAATGAAAGTAATAAATGCATGTTTCTGCATTTTAGAGTATAAGAAACTTGAAAAGAGAAAATTACTGTTAGACACTGCTAATTTCCTTCCAGTCTTTTTTCTAATTTATGTGACTCTTCTTAAGATAATGCTATTTAATCAAATTCACCTTTTTAATGAAATATGTCAAAATACAAAAAAGTTCACAGGATAATGTTACTACTCTTAGAAAAACTCCAGGTTTAACTGAGGTTGACATTTTGCTGTGTCTGCTACTTCCTCAGTCCTTTCCCGTCTGTGCTTCCCTTACCACCCCTCTGAATTTGATGTGTTCACTCCATTCATGCTGTGCTCACCTACATGTCCATAAACAGTAGAGTACTGTTTTGCGTATTTTAAAGTTACATAATATTATCCTGTATACATTTTTTGCAACTTTGATTTTCACCATGTGTTTTCGAGATTTATATCTGTGTGCTGTTTATTTAAACTGCTATGTTTTTATACTGTAGCTTCTGTTTCCCTGTTAGTGGACATATAGTGTGTTGGTTCCCCGCACCCACTATTAAAGAAACAGCACCACAGACCTCCTTTTGTAGTCTCTCAAGCATATGACCTAGAAGCTAGTTTATAGAGTGTCTGTACTTTCTCTTTAGTAGATTTTGTCAAACTGCTTGAACAACAATCCTGGCATTTTCTTCCGCCACTGGCAGTATGTGGGTGTTTCCATTTCTCTGCCATCTTGCCAATACTTGGTTTTGTCAGATTTTTAGTTTTATGTTTTTATTTCATTAATGTACTTTGATTGACCCTTTCCCCTTGTCCTTTTGACAGTGTCAGTGGCTGCACAGTAGCTCATCATCTGGGTGTGTCATAAATGAACACCTTTATTCCTATTGGCTGTGTAGCTTCTCTACTGCTTGTGCTACTTGAAATGATGTGGTCATAGACATGGCAATGCATGAGTATTTGTATTACTGTTTATTTCCTTAGGACAGATACTTAGATGTGAAATTCTTGGGTCTAGGGTTATGTCTGTTTTAAGAATCTTGATTCCTATTTGCAGATTACTTTCTAAAATGAGTGTTCTAATTTCTGTTCCTACCAAAATTTGAGAGCATTTGTTTCTGTAAAACCTCATCAGCACTGGAGTTTATCTTGTTAAAAAATAATGTAGCAGTTCGATAAGTGGAAAATTCATTCCTGTGTTTTTTCATGTCATGATGACTTACAGATCTTGTTGCTGTCATGGCTAGCGGCAGAGCCACACAGGCAGACATTCTGATCCATTGTACTTTTTTCTTAAGACTTGTTGTTTCTTGTGACTATTTCCTGGTTTCACTTTGACTAATTCTTCCTGTCCAGGAATGACACTGTGCGCTTTGCTTTGGATGTCCTGGCTATTCTCACAGTAGTCCCCAAAATCCAGCTCCAGTTGGCAGAATCGGTGGATGTGCTGGATGAGGCTGGCTCCACTGTCTCTACTGTAGGTAGGTTGTACCTTGCTGGTTTGGTTGTTGCTTGGTTTGGATTTGTTTTCCTTTGCTAGTCTAGTCATGGTTACTTACCTGATCTAACTTTGCCGTATTAGAACAGAAGGTAGTAGAGAAAGGTCCCTTATCCTGGCCTTGTAAATTGTGTCATATGGTTTTATATAAGGGAGTAGTACTAGTAAACTCTGGTTTTCTGAGTGGTAAAGACATTTGTGCTATACTGGTACACACACGTTCTTAGAAACCTAACACTTTTTAGAGTCTTTCACTAAAAATAAAGTTCATTTGAAAAATGGGTTAGGGTAGATGGTCAAGATCTTAGTGTGCGTGTATAACCTGAGCACTAACAAGGACAGTAATTGGCAAGCAGCTCAGGCTGGGTAGAGAGGTTGCATACACAGAAACAGAAGGGAAACTAGCAGGGCTTTATTTAGAGCAGGGATGGCGTGGGCTACTGCTGAAGGTGCATGGGGTGCCATGGGACTGGCTGTGAGTCTTGGGTGTACCACTCTGGGGAGGAAGCCCAAGGTGTAGATGCCTGGTTTTAATTTTCATGTGTGGTGGAAAGGGTTCTTGCTGCCACTGTAGCAGCCAAGCTGAGCGTGTTTTTTTCTCTAGCTTAAGGTTTTTATTCCCATTACTTTCTGCTCCCTTTCCTTGAGAAAAATTGATCAGAACTTTGGTGATTTCCATATGATACTGATGTCATTCCTTCATTTAACAACTGTATATGAGGTGTTGTGTTACAGTATAGTGGAACTGATAGTAGTTTATACAGGTAAAAGTGGGATAGTTTTTGTGTAAATGGAAGAAAATGAATAGAACTCCAAATTTCGACTCCGGAACATGTGTTGAAGTTGGCCATTTGTTTTATGAGGAATAACATAAAAATTTTGTTTTTTTCCGATAGGTATCAGCATTATTTTGGGAGTGGCTGAGGGTGAATTCTTTATCCATGATGCTGAAATTCAGAAGTCAGCACTTCAAATTATCATTAATTGTGTGTGTGGCCCAGATAACCGAATCTCCAGTATTGGCAAATTTATCTCTGGAACTCCTCGGCGAAAGCTGCCTCAGACTCCCAAAAGCAGTGAGAACACCCTAGCCAAGATGTGGAATGTCGTTCAGTCCAACAATGGCATCAAGGTGCTGCTGTCTTTACTGTCCGTTAAGATGCCCATCACAGACGCAGACCAGATCCGGGCCCTGGCTTGCAAGGCCCTCGTGGGCCTGTCTCGCAGTTGCACTGTCCGGCAGATCATCAGCAAACTGCCCCTTTTCAGCAGCTGCCAGATCCAGCAGCTGATGAAGGAGCCTGTGCTACAGGACAAGCGTAGTGATCATGTCAAGTTTTGCAAGTATGCAGCGGAGCTTATTGAACGGGTGTCAGGAAAGCCACTTCTCATTGGCACCGATGTGTCCCTGGCACGACTGCAGAAAGCAGATGTTGTCGCTCAGTCAAGGATCTCCTTTCCTGAGAAAGAGCTGCTTCTCTTGATACGAAACCATCTCATTTCTAAAGGGCTTGGAGAGACAGCAACTGTGCTGACGAAAGAGGCGGACCTGCCTATGACTGCTGCTGCCCATTCCTCTGCCTTCACCCCAGTTGCTGCTGCTGCTTCCCCTGTCTCTCTTCCGCGAACCCCTCGCATTGCCAATGGCATTGCAACCCGACTGGGCAGCCATGCTGCTGTGGCCCCTTCTGTCCCCTCTGCCCCCACTGCTCACCCTCAGTCACGGCCCCCCCAGAGTTCATTAGCTGTGCCTGGCCCATCTTATTCAGGCAGTTCCCCTTTGATTGGCAGGATCAGTTTTATCAGAGAGAGGCCATCACCCTGTAATGGCAGGAAAATCAGAGTACTGCGACAGAAGTCGGACCATGGCGCCTATAGCCAAAGCCCAGCCATAAAAAAGCAGTTGGACAGACATCTTCCTTCCCCACCTACGCTGGACAGTATCATTACAGAGTATCTTAGAGAGCAGCATGCCCGCTGCAAGAACCCAGTCGCCACCTGCCCACCTTTCTCTCTCTTTACTCCCCACCAGTGTCCTGAGCCAAAACAGAGGCGGCAAGCGCCACTAAACTTTACCTCAAGGCTGAACCGCAGGGCTTCATTTCCAAAGTATGGCGGGGTGGATGGCGGGTGCTTTGATAGGCACCTTATCTTTAGCAGGTAAGGAGAGGCCTCCTCATGCCCTGGGAATTAGGATGGGTTTTATATTTAAATCTGTATTTGAGCAGTTTCAGCATAGAGTTATTGGTTTGGAAAGCTGTTTATTGGCCTGCAAAAACTGACTTACTAGGCTCCTAGCCTAGACTTGTTTTTGTTGCCTCTTCCGATTCTTTACAAATCTTACATAAAAGTCATAGAACCACAGATTTTAAACACAAAAATTCTTTTTGTTAAGTTTGTCAAGTGGAGCTCCTTGTCTTGCATCTAAAATGGACCACTGAAGATCACTGTGGTATTCTGTAAGAACTTATTTAAAACAACTGCTCTAGTTTCTTCTCATCCATCTAGCAAAGTTGGTGTCTTCTGAGCCCCTACAACGTTCTTTGTCTATAATTCTTTTGCTCAGATTCCGTCCTATTTCTGTATTCCGGGAAGCCAATGAGGATGAGAGTGGCTTCACTTGCTGTGCATTCTCAGCACGGGAGCGGTTCCTGATGCTTGGTACCTGCACGGGACAGCTGAAGCTCTATAATGTGTTCAGTGGACAGGAGGAGGCCAGCTATAATTGTCACAACTCAGCCATCACACACCTCGAACCTTCCAGGGTAAGGGTCTTCTTAGGTTGCCTGACATCGTTTTTCCAAGTAGCTGAGCCGCAGGACCATGAACTGTATCAAGTTTTATTGGAACACGGCCATGGTCAGATTTCTGTGGGTGCTTCTACGCTAAACTGCAGAGGCGACTAACTGCAGCAGAGGCCAGGTGACCCAAAAGCCTACAATATGTACTGTCTGGCTCCTAAGTTTGCAAACATCTGGAGATAATGATAAAGACATGCAAACATGTATGTATACACATACATGTTTTTGTTTGCTTTTTCTGTGTGGAGTGTCTAAATGAATAATTTATGAACAGCATCACAAAGCTGGTTTTTCTTAGGTGGAGGTTAAAAATGTTTCAAGTGTCCAGTCTTTCCAGACTGCTTCCTGCTCCCGTCAACCTCTCTCACTCATGTCAGCTACTCTGTCTCCCCTCAGTACGCATTCCTGTTTTTAAATTCCGTAATTCGCTGCAGTGTCTCACAGAACTCATGGAGTATGTGAAAGAATTGATTTGTGTGGTTGTGGAGCTGCAAATATCTAGGTCACATGTAAGCTTCTCCAGATCCACTTGGCTGTAGCGTCTGACGAATCCAAACCGGCACTTCAGACCACAGGCTGCTGGCTTACCAGGCAGAGGTCAGATGATGGAGGCCAGTGAATCCCAGAGTTGGCAGGTCAGACAGCAGGCCTCTGGTACAAGTCCCAAGAACCAGAGGTCAACTGATCAGATGCAGAGAGACTTCGAGTCTCATTAGAACACACACATATGAGGTCTGACAGTGAAGTTTGCAAACAAATCCTAGAAAAAGTGCTACATACCTCACATCACTACAGTCACCTTCGAAGTACTTCCCTTGGGAAGCTATGCACCGAGGCTGGTGCCTACTCTACCTTTTAAAGCAGTTTTGGAGCACTTTTTGTGGAATGGCTACCAGAGATGTTGTCTTGTTATCCTGGATGTCCTGAATGTCCTCCTTTCAGTATTTCTTTAATCTTCAGGTAAAGAAAAAGTAATTGGGGGCCAGATCAGGTGAGTAGAGAGGGTGTTCCAACACAGTAATTTGTTTCCTTTCCAAAAAAGTACCCCACAGACAACAATACAGTTACGTTTGTGAACTTGCCACCATGCCACCATGTGCAGTGGACATTCCAGAAGGAGTTCCAAAATTGCTTTGAAGGGTGAACTAGGCACTGGCATTGGTGCATAGCTTCCCAAGAGGGGTACTTTGAAGGTTTCCATATCAGTATACAGTAATGAGATGTGTAGTACTTAGTAATAATTAAGTTTGCAGACTTAATTGTCAGGCCTTATATACCTTGGGTTCAGGCCACACCCCAGGAAAGGGCATAACTTTGGTAGAGGTGGGACTTGAGTCATGCCCTCCTCTCAGACAGACTCCACACCAGTCCTGCCTCATCTACACATAGAGGTCAGGATCCATAGCGTACAAAATGCAGGACAACTACACAATACTGGGAATTATGGCCTAGTGAAGTTGGCACGTAACTCCAGCTGGTTACAAATAAGGTTATTTGCGTAGTCCCACTCATTCGTTGTGCTTGGGTCACAAAGACCGTTGCGAAATGGGCCATATTAAGTCATTCATGGTACCTCGGTATCATAAAGAGAGTACTGTCAAGATTTAGGAAAGACAAGTGTTTATATGATTCCACTGGGTCCTACTTTATTGATACTGTTCTCTGGATGGAATTGACATTGTTATTTGTAAAAGTCAGGACTATATAGATGACAAGTATAGTTTTTCTGATTAGATTTTGTTGTAGCAAAGAATTGTTAATTAGAAAGTCGAACAAAAGTTTTTATTGACTGATAATTTCAGATATGGGAGACTGAGCAATATTGTTAAATATTAAGAAGGAAGCAACTGCCTTTAACATCTTTCTAAATTTTTGTCCCCTCCCAGCAACTATTTTATGTTACTACTAGTTCAGGAGAGTTATTGATTCTTTTACATTTAGGTATTGTCTAGGTTACTGTAGGTGCAGTATACTTAAAGCTTAGAGGCTTTTGACCTTTTCTTCATTCCTGGGAATTTCCCCGGTCTTCTCTGTAATAGTGTTTTTTTATCTGTGACAGCATTTTTTAAATGCTGGTGACAGCAACATCTGTATCTGTGTAAACACGTAGTTACCTACCTTTGACCTCTGTCTTCTTTTAGGATGGGTCATTGCTGCTGACATCTGCTACTTGGAGCCAGCCTCTGTCTGCACTCTGGGGAATGAAATCAGTGTTTGACATGAAGTATGTATTTTCTTTTGCAGTATAGTCTTGCTGTATTTTAGTCACTTATTTATAGCTCCCTTTCTCACATTCTTAGACTCAAACCCTTTTGAGAGGCGAGGCATCCTGTGAACTACTATTAACTTGTTCCTTACCTGAGGCTTATAGGTCTTAAGATTTTATCTTTCCTAATTCCTGAATATTTGTACCGGGTGTAACAAATTTGTACTTGTTGTGCAGTGGACTCCTCAGTAGTCCTCAGTGGAACATCTGTATGTTGTCTCACTATCACGTGAGGCACTCTTTTCCGGGGGCATGTTGTGCCCGTTAGCTGTTTCTGTAACCAAGTAATTCCTGTTGGTTCTCTTGGGCCTGCTTAGACAAACTGATGGAAGGAGATTTCTTTTTAATCTTGAAATGTACCTTTTTCCTATCTGTGAGTTGATGATCCTTCTGGTAAGCATGGCTGGGCAAGAGGCTGAGAATCACCTTTATTTTCAGTTACTTGAAGGACTGTGCTCTGTAGGCCTGTTACTTTAGTATTTCTGTCTTCTGTCCATAGGCATTCCTTGTTACTTTAGTATTTCTGTCTTCTGTCCATAGGCATTCCTTCACAGAGGATCACTATGTTGAGTTCAGTAAGCACTCTCAGGATCGGGTCATAGGCACAAAAGGGAACATTGCCCACGTAAGTACTCATGAATCCACTTCTTTCAAGCTGATAATGCCGTTTGTTCACAAAATCTTCTGGATTGTGAGTGTTAGGGCTTAAATCAGTGATACGGCCTCCAGTCAGAGTCTAGAAGGGTAATAAGGTCTAAGCTATGTGGAAAAATGTAAAAGGTCCAAACAGGAATTTAATTTGGCAATTTGAGAAAGATGTTCTTAGAACAGTGTTATTATGTTGTTGAATACTTGGAGCATATTCAAGTTTTAGATAAAATAAAGGCTTGTCTCTATGAAGCGCACGGTGGGAGACAGCCATTAAAGGAGGAAATGTGTGATGTATCTGTTGGTAAGTGCTGTGGAGAACAAGGAAGCGGAGTAAGAGATAGGAGGTCCTTGATGGTGGTGGGGGACTTTGGTTTTTTCTGGGAGACTCAGTCCTAGCAGGCCAGGTGACATTTAAGCAGACCCTAAAGGTAGTGGGGGTGTTACACAGATACCTAGAGGCAGAGTTCCCAGGCAGCTGGATTAGGAAGGGAAAAGCCCTTGTTCTGGATGTGAGAGGGAGAGGAGAGGATGGTAAGGACTGAGTTGATGAGAGGACCACCTCAGGTAGCGTCTTGCAGGCTGTGCTAGGACTTTTGCTTTTCTTCAGAGTCAGGTGACGCCACTGGAGGGTGAGCAGAGAACACATGACTGGATATAAAATCCTTATAGCATGACTATTCTGTAAGAGAGGCAAGAGCAGGCCATCTAGTTAGGAGGGTTCTGTGTCAGCCCATGTGTAAGGGGTGATGGGACTGTGCCCAGGTGGATGTGGTGGAGATGGTGAGAAGTGATGGGACTGGACCGTGTAGTTTTGGAAACATTAAATATGAAATTCTGTTAGATATGCAGTCAGGGAATGGGCAGTTGAGTATACATATTGGGAGTTCAAGAGAACAGCCTAGGATGGGAGAGAGGAATGTGGGCATTTCCTGCATGTGGATCCAGGTAAACCTGGGTGAGATCACCAAAGAGGAAAGAAGAGATGTGGGGATGGAGCTCTCATTTTCACCAATATTTAGAAGTTGCTAAGTGAGAAGAGCTTTGGAAAGAAGAACAGGAGTGGCCAGTAGGACAGAGATATCAGGGGACAGCCGTGCCCCAGAAGCCAGGTGAAGACTGTTTTGAGGAAGATTGATTGGCTAGGGTAGAAACTGCTGATGAATTGTGTAAGATGAGAACTGAGAGGTGACCTCAGATTTAACAACCTGGACGTCACTGTTACCTGTGTCAGGAGCTAGTTCTGTGGAGCAAATCGGAGTGGTTCATGAGAAGACAGAGGAGAGACATGGAGATAGTGAGTGTGGACAACTCGTTTGAAGCGTTTTGTTGTAAAGTGTAGCAGAGAAGTGGGGTCATAGCTGGAAGCGGGGGAGACAATGGGGTGGTGAAGGGAGATTCTATTCCCCCCACAACTTGTCACTTGAAAATGTTAAAGAGTACAGAAAAGTTGAAATAATAGATTCATCATGTAGATTTTGTCATTTGTTAATATTTTTCCGTATTTTTCTTTTTGTGTAAATGTATTTTATGAGTCATTTGAAAGTAAGTTGCAGCAAACATCATGATATTTTATCCCTAAGCATGTTATCTTATGATAAAGACATTTTATTACATAATCACAGTACTATTATCAAATTTAGGAAAATTTATGTTAATTCCCTAATATCTAATAATCCAGTCCATATTCACCTTTCCCAGTTGTTCCTGATGTGTTTGGTTTCAAATGTTTTTTTGTTTTTTTTTGAACCAGGATCCAGCCAAGAGTCACATATTGCATTTGGTTGTTATGTCCCACTCATATTTTAAAGCCAAGAACTATTTCTTCAGTTTTTATGACACTGACTTTTGAAGAGACCAGGCTAGTTGTCTTGTCCCATGATCTGAAATTGTTTGTTTTCTTGTGGTATCTCTTTGCTTGTTACTTTATAAAAAGAAGATTTTGTTTTAAAGACTGAAAATATTATAACATGTCTGTAAGCTAGTGAGGAAGATCCAGTCTCTCTGTGGGCTGCACAGTGCAGACTTGGGTGCTTACAGGGGACTAGCATATGGATGTTGGGAGGTTTAAAGAGAAAAGTTTATTTCATCGATTTTCTCTTTTCTCCCTCTCAAAAGTGACTCTTAAGGAGTATCCTATGGGTAATCATTGATTGAACCATATGGAGAATTAGCTAGTTTTGATCTTAAGGGGAGGAGAGACGGTTTTCTTGTCCATATCACTGATTCACCTGTCATGTTCAAGCCTTGAATGGAAACCAGTGAACTTAAATTTTGCTTTGATAGGTGTGGTCTTCTGCTTCCTGGTTATTTTAGAGTATTAGGGCTTTGTTAATTTTGGGGGTACTTAGCAAGCATGACAGATTTTACAGAGCTTCTCTTTGAATTTGTCACTGGCTGCATTGGTCTGATTTTTCTCTCCTTACCCCTTCTTCTCTAAAGATTTATGATATTCAGACTGGCAACAAGCTGTTGACTCTGTTTAACCCAGATCTTGCCAACAACTACAAGAGGAACTGTGCCACCTTTAATCCTACAGATGATCTTGTCTTAAATGATGGCATCCTCTGGGATGTCCGCTCTGCGCAGGCCATCCACAAGTTTGACAAGTTCAACATGAACATCAGTGGTGTCTTCCATCCCAACGGTCTGGAGGTCATCATTAACACTGAGATTGTATCCTTTGTACTCAGGTCTTTCTTTCCGTTGGCTATCTGATTTATTTATTAAAGTTTTTAAAAGATTTGTTTTGTCTTTCAGCCAGTGCTCAGTTGAGTGTCCACACAGGTGATGATAGGATGCCTTCTCTTGTAGAAGAGATGCATTTGTGAGTCTCCAGCAGACTTTTGCAGACCTCGGTCTGTAGTCCTGGTAGCAGATTGCTGTGATGGTATCAGTGGGCACATTTTCTCTGTATTGGGAAGTGTGACCAGATTTCTGTTCCTGCTACCCTGCTTTCCCGAGTAGTAAATTGAATTTTATTTATTTTCAGAAGCTTTGTACAAATCGCTTGATAGAGATAAGAGTAAAATGAAGGGCTGTCGTTCAGAGGAAGGGAGCTCATGTAGTTTTTGTGTATGTAAGGGTACAGTGGGATATTTTCTCAGACAGTATTCAGTGATATGTATTCTACATGCTTTTATTTTACCCTGATCTCATCGACTTTTCTGCCTTTCAGATGGAGAACCTGTACTGATCAGTGTTAGTACCTAGTAGGAAAAACAAAACGATGTTTCAGAATTTCCCCCATGAGGTTTGTTAAGAAGTTTTGCTTAAAACATTGTTTCCTTGACCACCGCCCTCCTAGTGGGACCTTCGCACGTTCCATCTGTTACACACCGTTCCTGCTCTGGATCAGTGCCGTGTGGTGTTCAACCACACAGGCACAGTGATGTATGGAGGTAATAAACCTCTTGTTTTTCTTCATTATTTCCTTTCCCCTTCCCCCCTTTCTCACTTAATTTGATATTTTCTGAAAATACCTGATGAACATATTTAACCTTTCAGTTGTAATACTCACTGGGAGCTAGATGAAAGGAGGTGGAGGATACTGTTTGCCGAATTAGAATTATGTCCACAGGTTTAAGTATGAGGCCTCCAACACATAGACTGAAGGACACAGTTAAATCCAAAGGCAGGATATACAGGAAAGATGCTTGGAGGATCTGACTGTATGCCGAATGAATTTATTACAGGGAAACTCAGCGAAGTCTTGACCATGAACATTTTCTGTACTCATAAATAGAGTATGTTTCAGATTCTAATAGTGTTTTGTCCCTCTTCGTCTCTGTCTCCCCATCAATTAGCCATGTTGCAGGCAGATGATGAAGATGACTTAATGGAAGAGAGGATGAAAAGCCCTTTTGGGTCATCTTTCCGAACATTCAATGCAACTGATTACAAACCTATAGGTAAGCATGAAAGAGCAGACATTGATTGTTTTGTCATGTTTGGTGTTCCTTATTTAAGCTCCTCTGCTTTCTGGAAGGACTGCAGTGTTCATTGAAAAGCACAAAAATTATAGAAATAGCTATGAAAAGTCACCTTGAAGTCCTTTAGCGTAAAAGAAGGTTTTAAGGTCACAGCAGTGGTCTGGTTCCAAGCTTGTCACATCTGTTTTCCAGCCACCATTGATGTGAAGAGGAACATCTTTGACCTGTGCACAGATACCAAAGACTGCTATCTTGCTGTCATTGAGGTAAAGGGCGCTGGAAGAAGCTCTCTGCTCTGGTTCTTTTGCTTAGGATCATTTTCAAATTACACTGTAGGCATTTTGTCTGCTATAAGATGTGTTGTAAAGTCAGTGCATTCCTGATGGTAGATTACTGTGGCAGTAGCCTACCCATTTGATGGGGTTTGGGAAGTATAAAGAAGAGGTACCCGATATAAGACAGCCTCGAGCATCCTGTATCCCCTTAGCCTGGACTCACTGCTGTCCCTGTGTCAGAGCAGACCGTCTCTCGCCAGAGCAGGACATGGATTCCCAGGATGGTGGTCTCTTTCATGCCTCCTTCTCCACTGCCCAAGACTTCACATCCTGTTTGTCTTGCCCCTTCTGTGTACTGGGCATAACATTTTTAGCTCAAGAATTTGGGGTATCAGAAGCTTTAAAAGTTTCAGGGTTGAGATTCGTGGGTCTTAAATCAGAGATGAGCTGTGGCTGTGGGCCATCTGAAAACTCGTGGGCGCTGGGTGTTCTGTTTCAGAACCAAGGCAACATGGATGCCCTGAACATGGACACGGTGTGCAGGCTGTATGAAGTAGGCAGACAGCGTCTGGCAGAGGATGAGGATGAAGAGGAGGACCAGGTCAGTGGTTTGGGGGATGTCTTTCTGTGTGATTATGATGCTCTTCTGCTCTTTCCTATCAAGGCTTTTAAGATCAGCCTTTGTTACTTAATATTATATCCTGAAGGACTGTCTATCATGTGCCCTTGATCACTGAAGCTCAGGAAAAAAGCAAACTGTTGTTACAAAACCTTGATGAATACTTGATGGTCCTGTGAACTCAACTGGTAGATTAATTTGCAGGCTTGCAGTCTGATTTTGAGATTTCCTTGAGTCTCCTAGTGGACCAGCGGTGTGTTCTGATTTCATTGCCCATCCTCCAATGTCAGTACAAAGCAGAAGAGTAACTGGTGAGATGGAGTGTGAAACTGGGCTCTTTTATAAAGTTCTGGTTTGCATTTTCTCAGTTTTATAGCATAGCCTGTTTTCAGAAGCAGTGGAGTGTTGCTTAGAGAGAAGGGTTTTGTTTTTAATAATCAAAGCTTCCTTTTTTAAGAGAGAATTACAATTCAGCTGAGGTGTCACATTGTTACCTTTCGTTACTGTGCTGGTAGCTCACCTTGAGAGTTGCTTCTTACTCTTAGTGTCAAGACCACATTGCTTAGGTTTTTGTAAAAGTGCACAAATCAGTGATATTTTTTGGTGAATTTATAGAGTCGTACAACCATCACCACTGCCCAGTTTTGGAACATTTCTCTCACTCTTACAGAGTTCTCTATCCATTTGCAGTCACTCCCATTCCAACCCCCAGCTCCAGGGGACCACTCTTCCTGTGGAAGAGAAGTTTTTTTGGAGAAGTTAAGCCTAAACTCTAGGTAGATAATATTCTGTTACATGGAGTCTTAGCCTTTTCCTTATTGTCTTAGTTATTTAGTGCTGCCATAACAAAAATACCATAAACTGGTGGCTTTAACAAACAGATTTATTTTCTCACAGTTTAGGAGGCTAGAAGTCCAAATTCAGGGTGATAGCTCTAGAGGAAGGCTGTCTTTCTCTTTTGGCTCTGCACAAGGAAGGTCTTTGCCTCTGAGTTTCTGCTCCTAGGTGATGTTTATGTGACAAGGCATCTCTTTTCTTTCATCATAGTTTCTGTCGCTTCTTTAATCTCTCTTACATCTTGAAAGAGATTGATTCAAGATGCAGGCTACACTAATCCTGCCTCATTAACACAACAAAGACAGCCCATTCCCAAATGAGATGATAACAACAGTCATAAAACCACAAAAAAACCAAACCACTTCCATTGAGTAGATTCCAACTAATAGCAACCCTACAGGACAGAGTACAACTGCCTTATAAGATTTCCAAGGAGTATATGATGGATTCAAACTGCCTTCCCTTTCATTAGCAGCTGTAACTCTTAACCACTGTGCCACCAGGGATTCTAAACCACAGGTATAGAGTTAGTATTTATAACACATTTGGGGGAGGGAGTGGGCAGTTCATAGTATTCTACTCTTTGGCTCCCGAAACTTCATTCATGTACAAGCCACATGCACCCCTGTGTGTCTGTCCGTTTGTCCTATTATGGTGGCTTGCATGTTGCTGTGGTGCTGGAAGCTATGCCACTGGTACTCAGATACTATTGGGGTCACTCATGGCAGCCAAGTTTCAGCTGAGCTTATAGCCTAAGACTAGGAAGAAGGACCCTACTTCTGAAAATAATTAGCCAGTGAAAACATTAAGAATAGCAGCAGAGCACTGCCTGATAGATACAGTACTGGAAGATGAGCCCTCTGGCTTGGAAGGCAGCCAGAAGACAACTGGGGAAGAGCAGCCTCCTCAAAGTGGTGTTCAGCTTCATGGTGTGGATGGAGCCAAGCTTTGGAGACCTTCATATGCTGATGCGGCACAACTTAAAATGAGACGAAATAGCTGTAAATGTCCATTAATAATCAGAACCTGAAACATCCCAACTGTGAATCTAGGAAAGTTGGAAATCGTCAAAAATGAAGTGGAACACATAAACGTTGGTGTCCTAGGCGTCAGTGAGCTGAAAGGGACTGGTACTGACCGTTCTGAATTGGACAGTCAATGTGGCCTGCTATTCCAGGAATGGCAGCTTGAAGAGGAGTGGCATTATAGTTATCATCAAAAAGAACATTAAAAGGTCTGTCCTGAAGCGTGCTGCTGTGATAGCATAATATCCTTATATCTGCAAGGAAGACCACTTAATACGACTGTTACTCAAATGTACACACCAGCCACTAAGGCCAAGGGCGAAGAAACTGGCGATTTTTACTACCTTCTGCATTCTGAAATAGCTTACACATGTAGTCATGATGCATATAACTACTAGTGGTTAGAATGCAGAAGCTGGAAACAAAGAAGAAGGATCAGTAGTTGGAAAATAGGGCCTTGGTGCTAGAAATGATGGTGGAGATTGCACAATAGGATTTTGCAAGACCCATGACTAATTCATTGCAAATACCTTTTCTCACCAACATAAACAGTGACTGTACACATGGACATGACTAGATGGAATACCTAGGAATCAGATTAACTACATCTGTGGAAAGAGATTATGGAAAATCTCAACATCATCAGTCAGAACAAGACCAGGGGCTGACTGCAGCACAGACCATCTGTTGCTCATTAGGGGCCATCTCAAGAATTTAGATTTGATGCATTGAACACTAATGACCAAACATCAGACAGGTTGTGGAATGACATCAAAGACATCACCTATGAAGAAAATGAGGTCATAAATAACAAGAAGGAAAGAAAAGACCAATTTGGATGTCAGAAGAGATTCAAACTTGGTCTTGAATGTTGAGTAGCTAAAGTAAAAGGAAGAAATGAAGTAAAAAAACTGAACAAAAGGGCAACTTGAAAAGACAGATTATTATAATGACATGTGCAAAGAACTGAAGATAGAAAACCAGAAGGGAAGCACACACTTGGCATTTCTCAAGCTGAAAGAACTGAAGAAAAATTCAAGCCTGAGTTGCAGTAGTGAAGGATTCTATGCAGAATATATTAAATGACATGGGAACATCAAAGGAAGATGGAAGGAATATACATTGTCGTTATGCGAAAAAGAATTGGTTGCTGTTTAACCATTTTGAGAGGTAGCATATGATTAGGAAGAAGTGAAAGCTGCATTGAAGGCACTGGAAGTGCTCGTTTGTCTATGCCAAGAAATTTGGAGGACAGCTACCTGGTCAACTGACTGGAAGAGATCCATGTTTATGCCTGTTCCCAGGAAAGATGATAAAACTGAATGTGGAAATTATTCAACAATATCACTAATATCATACCCAAGTAAAATTTTGCTAAAATCATTCAGAAGCAGCTGCAGCAGGATATTGACAGAAACTCCAGCTAGAAATTCAGGCTGGATTCAGGAGGGGATGTGGAACCGGGGATATCATTGCTGGTGTCAGATGGATCTTGGCTGAAAGCAGAGAATACGGAAGGATATGTTTTACTTATGTTTTATTGACTATGCAAAGGCATTCAGCTGTATACATCTTAACAAATTATGGGTAACATTGCAGAGAATGGAAATTACAGAACACTTAATTGTGCTTATGAGGGATCTGTATATGAAACTATATGAATGAGGGATCTGTAGATGAATCAAGAAGCAATTGAACAGACTAAAGGGACACTGCGTGGTTGAAAGTCAGGAAAGGTGTACATCAACGTTGTATCCTTTGATGTTACCTATTCAGTCTGTATACCAAGCAAATAATCTGATAAGCAGGACTCTCTGAAGAAGAATGGCTATCAAGATTGGAGGAAGACTCACTAACTGTATACATCATGCAGATGACACACCTTGCTTGCTGAAAGTGAAGAGGATTTGAACCACTGATGAAAATAAAAAAACACAGCCTTCAGAATATACTGCACCTTAACATAAAGAAAAGAAAAATTCTCACAACTGGACCCATAAGCAACATCATGCTAAGTGGATAAAAGATTGAGTTTATCAGAGATTTCATTTTACCTGGATCCACAGAGAACATCCATGGAAGTTAGCATCAAGAAATGAAAAGATGCATTGGGAAAATCTGTAGCAAAAGACCTCTTGAAAGTTGAAAAACAAAGATATCACCATGGACACTAAGGTATGCCTGATCCAAGCCATTGTACTATCCATCACATCATAATTTATGTATGCAAAGGCTGGACAATGAATAAAGAAGACAGAAGAGAAATTGATGCCTTTTCATTGTGGTTTGAGAGAAGAATATGGACTATACCATGGATTGCCAAAAGAACGACCAGATCTGTCTTGGAAGAAGTACAGCTAGAGTGCTCCTTAGAAGCAAGGATGGTGAGACTATGTTTTACATACCTTTGACATGTTGTCAGCAGGGATCAGTCCCTGGAGGTCATCATCATGCTTGGTAAGCTAGAGGGTCATTGAATAAAAGGAAGACCCTCAAGGAGGTGAGGTGACACAGCTACTGTTACAAATAGGAAACTGTATTGTGCTGGCATAGTGGGTTAAGTGCTGCATCTGCTAACCGAAAGGTTGGCAGTTCAAATCCACGAGGCTCTCCTTGGAAACTCTAGGGGGAAGTTCTACTCTGACCTCTAGGGTTGCTCTGAACTGGACCTGACTCGATGGCAGTGGGTTTTGGCTGTTACAGATGGGCTGAAGCATAATGATTGGAGGAGTGGCACAGGATCAGGCGTCGTTTCATTCTGTTAGACATGGAGTTGCTGTGAGTCAGTTAACTCAATGGCAGCTAACAGTAATGGGCACAAGCAAAATACATTTTACCTTATCACAAAATTCCAGAAATCTTAAATCGTCTTCACATTCATCTGAATCAAATAGGAGTGAGACAGTAAGTGTGTTCAGTCTGTGGCAAACTTTATCTTCATCTGTGAACCTAAATACAAGTTTCTCTGTTTCCATACTACAGTAATAGAACAGGCACAAGATAGATGTTTCTACTACAGATGGAATAAATTGGAGGGAAAGAAGGAATAAAGGGCACCGAGCAAGTTCAGAATCCATCAGAACAGTTTACATTAGCTCTCAAGGCTTGAAAATAATTCTCTGTTCTCTGAGATCCTCTAGTCAGTGGCCCTCCCTATCAGACTCTGAATTTTGGCTTTCTGGATACTGTGTAGAGGCCTCTGAGCCTTGGGCTTCACCTCTGCCTTCCAGGCTCACTGCTTCCTTGCCTCTGGGTGGGTCTATTCTCCTAGTCTTATCTGAGTGGTGACCCCACCCCTTCAGCCCTGGCAGGCCCCATTGCAGTCCCATCCTCTTGGCCAAACTGAATGGCAGCCCCAGAACCGAGCTGGTGAAGGTCTGTCTGCCTGAAACCAAGGAGGCTGTGAATCTAACTTTTGAGACCCCAGAGGCCATGCTGCCACCCTTTGAGACTGAGGCAGCTCTGCTTTCCTTGCTCCTTCCCACAGTTAGGCTGACCTCTGAGCTGTTCCAGGGATGGTCCTGTCCTTTTCTCGGAGGACAACAGATGGGGCTCCTTTGGCCTGTTTCATGTCTACAGAATTCTGAGACGCAGACAGCCTTCTTTCCTTTCATGCTCTGTCTGTCCCCGTGAGTCTAAGCTGATGGGTTTTCTGCTGTGCTGCTGTGGTAATTGGTTAGATCTATTAGTCATAGGCATAATCTATTTTATAAAAAGATGATGTAGCTATGTCTTTGGGAACATTCTAAGATGTGTCCTTAGTTTGTATAATATGGTTTTATTTTTTTGCAGTTCATTTTATTTATTTATTTTACACAATTCATGTTTAAGTTCATTTCTTTCCCTGCACATTTTAGTGTAAGAGACAAGGAAAAACCATGCAACTCCTTTAAGAGCTTGCTTAGAAATCTCCTCATGTAAATATACAAGTTCATCACTTAGAGGTTCTACCTTCCACCAAGAATTGGAATGTTATTTAGACAGGTTGTTTGCCACTACACAGAAAATATTGTCCAATCACGTGCCCATCCTTTTCTTTTAAATCCTCACCAGAAGCACATTTAATGTCCATGTTTCTATCAGCTTTCTGTGGCTGGCTCCATAGTCAGTCTCTAAGACAATAGAGACTTTCTCTGTGGCTTTCCTCACTTCTTTCTGAACCCTCACTAGAATTACCTTTAACATCTATAAGTCCACCAACAATCTCTTGAAGACAAACTAGGCTTGTACTGTTGTTGCAGTTAGGTGCTGTCGAGTTGGTTCCAACTCACAGTGACCCTATATACCACAGAACGAAACACTGCCTGGCCTTGTGCCATGTCCACAGTTGTTTTACGCTTAAGCCCATCCTTGCAGCCACTGTGTCAGTCCATCTTCTCAAGGGTCTTCCTCTTTTCTGCTGACCTGTCCATCTTATCGAGGGTCTTCCTTTTTCTTGCTGACCCTCCGCTCTACCAAGTGTGATGCCCTTCTCCGGAGGCTGATCCCTCCTGACAGCATGTCCAAGGTATGTAAGACGCAGTCTCATTGCCTTTGCTTCAAGGAGCACTCTGGGTGTACTTCTTCCAGAACAGATCTGTTTGTTCTTTCAACAGTATGCTTCTCCATCACCACAGTTCACAGGCATCCGTTCTCCTTCTGTCTTCCTCATTCATTGTCCAGTGTTTACATGCAAATGATGCGACTGAAAATACCATGGCGTGGATCATGTGCACCGTAGTCTTCTAGGTGACATCATTACTTTTCAATACTTGAATGAAGTCTTAGGCAGCAGATTTTCCTAGTACAGTGTGTCTTTTGATTTGTTGACAGCTTCCTTTGGCATTGATTGTGGACCAAGTAAAATTAAATCATTGACAGCGTCAGTCCTTTCTCCATTAATCATGGTGTTGCACCTGGTCAAGTTGTGAGGATTTTTGTTTTCTTTTTGTTGAAGTGTAGTCCACATAGGAGGCTGTGGTTTTTGATCTTCATCAGTAAGTGTGTCAAATCCTCTTCACTTTCAGCAAGTAAGGTGGTGTCATCTGCATAATGCAGATTGTTAATGAGTCGTCCTCCAATCCTGATACCTCATTCTTCTTTGTATAGTCCAGCTTCTTGGATTATTTGCTCGACATACAGATGGAAGCACCTTAAAACTCTTCCAGTTTCACCACTCATTGCCCAGTTCAGAACTACTTCCACATTTTAGGTGTCTGTTAGAGCAGTACCCCACTCCTGGTACCACATTCTGTCTTAGTTTATTTAATACTGCTCTAACAAATAACACAGGTGGGTGGCTGTTTTAGTCAGCTAGGGCTGCTGTAACAGAAATATCACAGAGTGGATGGCTTTAACAAAGGAACATTTATTCTTACACAGTCCAGTAGGCTGCAAGTCCATATTCAGGGTGTCCACTCCAATGGTAAGGCTTTCCCCCTTGTCGGCTCTGCAGGAAAGTCCAGTGTTGATCAGTCTTTGTCCAGGGAACATCTTGGCGCAGGAACCTCAGATCTGAAGGATGTGCTCTTCTCCCAGTACAGCTTTCTTGATGGTGCGGGGTTCCCAATTCTCTGTCCTTTATTGCTTGTAAGATGAAAGTATTAAGGGTAGGGCAAGCCATACTCCGGGGAAACTCCCTTTACAGTGAAGCAGGGAAGTGATCCTATGAAGGGATTTACAGCCCCACCCTAACCTTTAACATACAGCATAGGAAAACCACAGAATGGAGGACAGTCACAAGATACTGGGAATCATGGCCCAGCCACGTGGCTACACATATTTTTGGAGGGACACAATTCAATCCATGACAGTGGCTTTAACAAACAAGTTTATTTTCTCACAGTTTAGGAGGCTGAAAGTCCGAATTCAGGGCTCTGGCTCTAGGAGAAGGCTGTCTTTTCTCTGTCAGCTCTGGAGGAACGTCCCTGTCTATTTGAGCGTCTTCTCTTGGGTGATCTTCTTGTGGTGCTGTCTCTTCCCCCATTGCTGCTTCTCTCACTTGCTTCTTTAATCTCTTGTTATATGTCAAAAGAGATTGAAGACAGTCCCACCATAATGCTGCTTCGTTAACATAGCAAAGACAACACATGGTCCCAGATGGGATTATAAACACAAGCTTAGAGGCTAGGGTTTGCAACACATTTTGGGAGGAATACGTGTAATCACTACCACTTTCAATAGGGGATTTTAATTGTGGTCATCATACAGTGGGCACTTGCCTGTGGAGTATATCGGTGTTGGTTCTGAAAAGCTCCATCGATGGAGTGGTGGCTGTCATCCATATTCTCTTTCTGAGGGTAAATTCTCCAGGCCAGATTCTTTTGTCTTGTTTTCTGAGAGTTATTTCTGAGTAAAGTTGAAAATGAATGTGATTAAAATTTGATTTTCTTTTGCTTCAGATGTTAAAGCAGGTAAAATGTCTTAGATGATGGTTTTATGTCTTTTTTTGACCCCATTATGGTGGTGTTCAGTCTTGGTGTTCTGACTTCTCTTCAGGGACAGGGTGCTCTGGCTGATGGGAGGGGCTGGTGCTGTGAGAAGAGTGGAGGCTTCTCTTGCCACAGTCTCACCCTCATCCTTCCCCTACTCTTGGTCAGTCATTCTAAGTGGCTAGGGCTGGTGGGATAGTTTTCTTTTATTATCCTTCCCGGATAGCTTGTATTTAAAATTTGAAAGAATTCTTTAAGACACAAAATTATAACTTTGGATGCTAGTCTAATACTACAGGCAAAACAGGACTTAGTGCTAACTAAGCAACGGTGCTTCGTCCTGCAACTTGGAGATTCAGGAGCATGTCGCACTGCCCATCTTTCCAGGTCAGGAGCAACCAGTTTGTCCTCTAAATGAAACCCTTCTTGAATATAATATCACCTGGGACTAAAGAAATAGACTCAACTACAAATCCCTGTGTATGCTTTTCTAAAATTATTTTTATCATATTTTATTTCTTTATTGTGATTAAGTGAAAGTTTATAGTACATGTCAAGTTGCCATACAAAACCCCAGCACCTGCCCTGCGCAACTCTTGTCTCTTCTCCTCACCCTGTGACAGCACACTCTTCCTTTCCACCCTGTACTTCCAGAATCACTCAACCAACACTTATCCCCTCCACTGCACCCTCTCTTCTCTCCTCCACCCCCTCCTGTCCCCTCTAGAGAGGAGCCAGTTGGACAGGCTCATATATATATTAAACCATAAAGTACACACACGACCTGCATCAGTCTGTGTCCCACAGTCCAGTCCAGTCTTTGTCTTGGTTTCAGTACTGAGTTTGTCTTTGAGCTAGCAGCAAGTCTAGGAGCTGTGTTCTCTGAGGACCCCTCAGGTTGTTGGACTGTCCGGTCCATTCTGCAGTAGCGTGGTATATCAGCACTCCCCTTTGTCTTCTATGTGTGCTTTTTTCATGTCCATTCCTGCTGCTGTGTTCTCAGTGGCTAAGCAAGTGTTTTCTTTAGAGCTCAGAGGTGATTTAACCCCCAGAAATAGGTTTGTGGAGCTCCCGTTAGAGGGAGGGCACTTTCCTTGTCCTCTCGTTTCTCTGGACACAAATGGATGCAGGTAGGAATGGTCCTTGTTGAATACCATGGGGATATTACTTTGTAAAGAACTTTGTTGAAAATGATGTTCTCAGTGCCAGTTTTTGTTATATACCATGTTTATTATAAAGAACAGTTAGACTCCAGAGTCTGAAACTTAATGCCCCAGGAATTTCCTAGTGTAGAAGGAGTTCCTGTCATGCTTTCTAGCTGCATGGTTGGAAGGGGCTTCAGGGTCCTCTTGGCATAATGGGTGAGAGGTGCTGGCAGTGTTGAAAGCTCGCTTGTGTTAGGGGTGTGGCTGAGAAGGCAGGGGTGTCAGATGGATGCTTGAAATCTTGGCTTCATTTGTGACACAGGTTCCAGTTTTTCCTGAGTGCTGAACTCTTTATGTATACTTGTTGCTAGTCTTTTTTAGTACCAGTGCTCATGGGTGGTGCTTGACCCACCAACCTTGATGTGGCTGACTTGGGTAGGTTTCTTACTGGTGTCCTTTATTCTTGTTTCCTTACACTTATAATGTAACTCTTCCACTGCAGCTGCTGTGCAACAAGATGTAGTTTATTCTTGAGTAGATAGTATGGCTGTTAAACTCTGGCACCTCACACTGGTAGAGGTGGCCACAGACCGTCCCATCCTCCAGGGCTTTGCTCGTCAGTCCTGGGCTTCACTTCTGTCTTGGGCTTCTCTTGGTAGTACATGTTGTCCCTTAAATCTGAGCAAAGTGGATTTATTTTACTCACTGACACCACTGACCTGCTCTCTCACAGCCTTGCAGTTTATGAGGTGGGGACAGCAGTTACCTGTGGGTTGCCAGCTTAATGCGATGCCTGGTGTCCATCTTCGAAGGGACTGTCAGAAGGAGGAAAGCTAGGATTGTCTCCAACACCTTGGGAGGTGGACTTGTTCTTCCTGCAAATCGTGGGAATGAAGGTGCTGGAGGTGGGGGCTGGCTGTGAGCAGGGGTTGCCGGTGGGAGCAGGGGTTAGTGCTCCATTCCTAGCAGCTCCCTGTTTCCAGGGAGGCTTGTGTCAAGGAAGACTGGTTTTTTGTTTGTTTTTGTGGTTACAGTTAACTTCTTTTTGAGTGGTTAAGGGAGAAAGAGATTTGAAAAGGTGTTGGAGTAGTGGTTAGAACTTCTGACTCATGTACAAGAAGAAAAAACATGACTATGTTGGATGGACTGCAAGACCGAGAAGGGTGGGCTCAGCAGGGCCCCTCTGGGTGGCTCTGGGGTACAGTCTACAGAAGAGCCTGGAAGCTGTCTAGCTCTGACAGGACTAGGTGTCTAGGTGGATCTGTGCTGTGGGTGACTTAATATTGCTTCCTGATTTCTTGGGGTCAAGGCACACTTCCCTGCAGCCATGACCACACAGTCCTTGGGTCCCTGGGTGTGTGTGATATTTGAATGCTCACATTTCTGCATTGCTAGTCTTAATTTAGAAATCTTTCTTGTGTATAATGCCATGTTTATCTAAGCAAGTCTCTCTGTAATCTTAATTCCGTTGGTTTCCCTGCCCTCCTGGAGTCTCGCAGTGGCCTTTTGCTATGTTTACTATTTCCATCTAATTTCTCCCCACTGTCTCTTTCTGTGCCAGTTTGATTTTTTCTTCTTACTCTCCTTGTATGCTTCACCTGATTTTAAAACTAGATACTGTCCATTTTCATATGAATCATTTGTTATTCAAAGTGTTTTCTTGGTGTGGATATCTGCTCTCAGGTCCTCTCGGATGTCCAGGTATGTCCTGCAAGGCCGGGGACGCAGACACCTGTGACCAAATGGAATTTGCCTTTTACTTCAACAAAGTAAACTCAGAAGCCTCAGTGGTCAGGCTCCATGTGATCTAATGTTCCAGTGTAAAGTGTCAGCATAAATGTCATTGCTTACTGTCTTAGTTATCTAGTGCTGCTTTACCAGAAATAACCTCAAATGGGTGACTTTAAACAGAGAAATTTTATTGTCATATCTTTTAAGCTACAAGTCCAGTTTCAGTATGAGAGCATTTGGCACAGGAACCTCTGGTCCAGAGGACGTGCTCTGCCGTCAGTGCCACTCTGTGGTGGGGTGAGGCTCCCGACTGTCAGCCTTGTAGTTGGCGTCCTGCGTCACCAACCCAGCTGCTGCCCGTTCTCCCTCATCAGCGGGAATCGTGGCCCAGCCAAATCGATAAAACACGTTTTTGGGGGGGGGACACAGTGCAATCTATGACACTTAACTAATTTAGTTAAACACCTTTGTTAAGATACAATTTATACTCTATAAGAATGGATATCTTTGGCCCTTTTATTTAAATAAACTTGGAGACCAACAGGAAGGAAGGAACTGCATTTATAAATGAAACATACCTAGTGTATCTGAGACCTACAGTATTGGGGTCTGCCAGGCTGGCTTGGCTAGTCCATCTGCGTTCCGACACTTGATATTTGGGAGCTAAGCCAACACCTCTCAAAACTCCTACTCATTGCAATTTAGTAGCCATGGGTTGTTTTTAAAAATGGTTTCAGTCAACTTTGATGTTGGCTTTTAGGAAAATGGAAATGCCACGGATTAATTATTGATCATTGTTGTTAGATTTTGAAAATCCCCGTACATCTCAGTTAGTTACAGTTAGCCCTAAATTTATAAAAACCTCAACAAGAGAAGAACGCTCTTCTTTCCACTCTAGTGTGGAATCTGGGCCACACCGTGTGCTGTGCTTCCTGGGTGTGTGTGCCACCTGTCTGCAAGTGGATCTTTTCTGATCACTCACCTACTGAGTGTCTACTTAGAGCTCATTGTGGCCACTTGCAGGAGGCCTTTGCTTGTCTGTATAAAACTTAAACTGTGTGCCAGTGATGAGAGAGAAGTACAAGTTTTATGACCCTGAAGTGACCCTCCACCTTTTTTAAAATTTTATTGTTTGTTGAAAATATACACAGCACAACTTGTACTAATTCAGCAGTTTCCATGTCTGCCATTCCGTGATGTTGGTGACATCCACATTCTGCAGCCACTCTTACCCTGCTTTTCTGCATTGTTAATTGTTCTCCATTAACATAAACTTACCCATGCTGAGTTTGCTGTCTGACCTCTTGGGCTATGGTCAGTTTGATCCCCCGTAGATAGTTTTTAAGATCTTGTAGCTGTTAAAGATATTTAGCACCAGAAGGAAGGGTTGGAGGAGAAGCAGAAGTTTAAATCGTGCCAAAGAGGACACATTGAAGTGTCAAGGTGGTCGTAGGTTCAGGTTTCAGTTACCTTTTTTTAAGTTCTTAGCTTTTAGATTCTGTTATTAAAGTATGATTATAGAGTTGAGTTTTCTAGGAGAGATGAGCTATGTTTTTTGAAAAAAATAATAGACTAAAGGCTTTTGTCTTGCAAAAATAGATATGTATTCAAGAATTTTGAGTGATTTAGAAAATGTTATAGTAAAAGAATCAAATGCCTGTCATCAGATAAATCTTGAATTATCTACTGGGAAAGGTTGTGGAAGTTACTCTATTTAAACCCTAAAGAAAGAGACACGGCAGAGAAGATCACAGGGACTGCTCAGGTTTACCGTGTCGGTCCTCTCA
This sequence comes from Heterohyrax brucei, assembly GCA_028571685.1. Lineage (NCBI taxonomy): Eukaryota > Metazoa > Chordata > Mammalia > Hyracoidea > Procaviidae > Heterohyrax > Heterohyrax brucei. Next base: position 15,296,333 of record CM053158.1, read on the forward strand.
TCAGCGTGAGTCTGTGGACAAGGGTCCACTGTTACAGAAAAGTCAACCTTTAGAGATCATCTTGTCCTGGAGATCTTTCGAGGGTCACACCTTGCAGTTCCTGAGGATGCTTTGCAAACCCACCTGTGTGAGTGTCATGATCTGTAATCCTACTTCTTCTGTTGTTCTGGATCCTTGGTGGGGTTTAGGCTTGGGCATTTTGGAAAAACAGTTTTCCCAGTTCCTTCTGATAGTCACATCTGATTAAGAACCATTTATTTAGTTAGACCACCTCATTTAACTAGAGACTGAGATATGGAGAAGTCTGGCACGTGATAGGTAAGTGTTCAGTTTATGTGGTCGTTGCTTTGTTGTAATTCTGTAGCATGGGCAGTGACAGAGAGTCCCTGTGGACTTCTGACCCATGCTGGCTCAGAACATAGAAAGTTGGGGAAACTGGAGGCTGGCAGAGGAGGGACCTGGGAAGGAGCATTTGGGATTCCAGCTCTGTGGGACACCACAGTGGATTGAATGGGAAGCTGTGAAAGTAGAAGTGAAAGATGGCTGTGAGGTTCTGAGCTGGGGGCTGGGAGAAGTGGCGAGCAGGTCCTAGGCTGAAGGGTGGTTTGAGTTCAGTCACAGAATTACAGGGTTCTAAACCTGGTGGTACAAATGGATAGAACCCAGCTGCTACCAAGTCGACTCAAACTCATGGCAGCCCCATGTGTATCAGTGGAGTTCTACTCTATAGGATGTACAGTGGCTGCTTTTTCAGAAGGCAATCACCAGGCCTTTCTTCCAAGGAGCCTCTGGGTGGATTTGAATCACCAGCCTTTGCTTAGTAGCTGAACAGGTTAACTGTCGGCACTACCCAAGGACATACAGCTTTCTACTAACAAGACTGCAGGGTCTAGTAAAGAAAGGAAGTATGAAGGGAGATGTAAGGCTGGAGGAATCCTTATGCCTAGAGAAGAGACTGAGCAAGGATTAGGCAGCAGCACAGTCTGGAAGCCAGGGTTGCTTGGTGTCAGTCACTGCAGAGAGTCACAGAGTAGTGGCAAGAGGCCTCAGGGTTGGTGGCTCAGGATTTCATATTTATTTAGGAAGTTTGCCATAACTGTAATAAGAATAATTAATATGTGAGACCTTAATATATGCCAGGCACTTTTCAGAAATCTCTCATACATACGTCTGTACACCCATCTTCCTCACCTTTGTGTCCCTATAACAACTCCATGAAGCTGAATGAATTACTCAGGGTTGATGATAGTGTTTGCAGATCAGGGGTTCAGCTCAGGCAGCCCGTCTCCAGGGCACACATCCTTGACTGCTCGGTGGGGATGTGGGCAGAAGCTGTGCTGCCAACTGTTCGAGGGAGAGAGCATGAGTGAGTGAGGCCCTGGGCGCCAGGGATAGAGCAGGGGCCGCCCTTCTCAAAACTCCCTAGGTGGAAGGCATTGAAAGTTTGTGTCGACTGAGACAGTGTTAGATTTGCCTAGAAGGAGCCGGTGAAGAGAGAGCTCGGGTACGTGGAGTAGGGACAAGGAGGGTGTGCCTGTAGTGACAAGGTCCCGTGGCGGACTGAGATCCGGAACAGGAGAGTTGTCCTCCTGAGACCAAGGCGAGGTCAGGGCGGCCAGGGGAGCTCGTGCCAGCTCACCTGACCTCTCTAGTGGTGGGCGGGCCGCTGCAGAAGCTGGGGCCTTTGGGTAACCATGGACTCAGCTTTGAGTGGCATTTTTCACTGGAGAGTCTTGTGTATGCACCACACAGCACCGAACCCGGTGTGTCACAGACGGGAGAAGTACAGGAGCTGTTTTTAACAGAGCTGGTTACACGACTCGCCTGCTCCATTGTGACCATTCAGGCAGCGTGCAGTGCAGTACAGACGTGGGATGTGCTGTTTGACCGCCATTGACTGAGGGATACGTGGGTATTTATTGGTAGTTTCAACTAAAAATTGCCTTGCCCTGAGTTCCTCTGGTTTGATTTCTGAGCTCTGAAACAGAAATCTTAGAAAACTGAAAATACAAAACAACATTCCTAGAGACAAAACATCATCTGAATGTTGCTGAAGTTGAGTCAGGACTCTGACACATTTGTTTTGTGAAGTACTTGTTTTCACCTTGTCTGGCCTCACACCTGCAGCAGCTGTCCTTTTTACATGGGAGAGGGCTTCATGCTGCCAGTCAGGTCCCTGAGCCAGGAGAGGACACTCCTAAGATTGTCACCTGCAGTCTCTTAGGTTCAGCCAGAGGATTAGATTCTGCCACAGCATTTTGGACAGGTCTTGTGAACATTTGCCTCATGATCCAGTTTCAGATTTAAAATTTAGGAAGTGAGTTTATGGGCATGGCTGTGTGCAGTGTAGCCACAGTAAAACAGCACTGGCCACGGAGTACTGAGTACGGATGGTGACGCCATGGGCTTCACTTCGTGACTGGGGATCTCTCTCCTTCCTGCCTGTTTGCTGTCCTGTCCCAGTCACAGCTGTGTATCTTCTCCTGCAAGAGTAGAGGTTAAGTCTGTGGGCTGAAGACAGAATGTAGGGTGGGATCTGTCATTCAAAGCCAGGCCCTGCTTGACCAACTGTTTCCCAAAATTGCTTTTAGTTTGGAAGCTTTTTCTCTCAGTTCTCCTAGATAGCTAAGTTTGGTATATGTTTAGAAATGAAAGACAACTGGTTAGTAAGTGTCTGTCTGAACAGTTTTTTTATGTACTCAACTGTGGAGCTGTAAACCTTGTGATGTTAACTTTTCAACAGTTGTATTCCGTAAAGGCTTACATGACACGGGGCCTGGATGCTCTGTACTTGAATGTATGTTCTTGTTTTGGAGGGTGGGACATTGTGAAACGGTTAGAGCGAGTTAACCTGTTGCTGTTGATTCAGACTCCTGGCAACTCTGTCGGATGGAGGAGAGCAGCCCTGCGGGGCTTCCTGGGCTGTGGAGCTTTAGAGAAGCAGACTGCTGGGCCGTCTTCTGCAGTGGCCGGCGGGGTCGCACTGCTGCTGGCTCGGTCAGCAGTTAGCTCGCCAACCACTGTGCGTCCAGGGTCCCCTTGAGCTCAGGGCATGAAACTCGACCCAGACAAAACGTTGAAAGTTGTCATCTGGTGAACAGTGATTCTGGAGATTTCCCCTGAGTTTTGGGTGCGCTGATGTGCTTGCAGGGACAGAGTTTGCCCCACCTCACTCTTCTGTTGCTGCTCCAGGGCGTGCGCCCCTCCTCCCTGCAGGTGGTGTGGGGGGCAGGCTGTGGGACTGTGGGCACACACACAGACTCACAAAACCTGGTAGAGACCATCTGTACACTTGTGCCAGCAGGAGGGTGGCTGTGGTTATGGAGAAGGGCCATTTTTCACATGGAGCTGCCAGAAATTGTTGAACAATCTGAAGTCATTGACTGGGGGAAAGTCTGGAAAGGTGGTTCCACAGTCATTGAAAGTCTCAAGGCAGAGCTGCCCTCTGGCTGAGGTGGGTCACGTCACCACAGGAGAGCAGTCTGGGGGCATGCGAGTGGCAGGCAATAACCTCCCTCTTTCTTTGTTTCATTTAAAGTGGTTTCTTTCTGTCTTAATTTTTAGTAGGCTGGTGTGTTAAATAAAATTGTGTCTTCCTGTAGCAAGAATTGGAAACCCTGGTGGTGTCGTGGTTAAGTGCTACAGCTGCTAACCAAGAGGTTGGCAGTTCAGATCTACCAGCTGCTCCTTGGAAGCTGTGTAGGGCAATTCTGCTGTGTCCTCTAGGACCTCTGTGAGACAGCCATGGTTTTTGTTTTCTTTTTTTAATAGCAGGAATTGGATTCCTTTTACTTTGTCTCAGTTGATGTTTGAGCAGAAAGATAGGTGACTCAGTACTGACTATGCTGACTTAGGGGAGGCTGTCAAATTTATCCAGCGGGGTATCTTTGTGCCCTCTCCCCCTCAGAGGGAAACAGTTTGGATTCTAGTGCTAAGTTGAAACCTGTGGGAAAATGCTAGAATGTATCATTTAGAAGGCCCAGAGTGCTTAAAGCAAAGTACTTGGTTGGTTTTCGGGTAGTTTTGCCTTTGGGGCAGTCTCTTATGAAAGGAAGATGGACAGTATCTGGAGCATACTGTTTTCTTTTTTTTGGCTCAGAAGAGAAAACATAGGTGTCAGTGTTTGTATTGTCAAGTCTGTCTTGTTGCAGTACCCCTGTCATTGATGCTTATCATGGCATTGTTAGGGATTTGCTACTTGCTTGGCTACAAGATCAAGGGCAGGAGCTTAGGAGCTGAGGACCTGGCAGCTGTGTTCTCCTGTTCAGTGAAAGCACTCCTTTTCAGAGTCTGGGTAGAAGATTCGGCAGTGGCAGCTCCACTGACTTCGGTTGCTTGGGCTGATGCAGGAGAGAACGGAGGGCCCTCTCGGGTTCACTGGTATTTCACTAGGAACCTAGGAGAGTGATGGCTCACATCTGTGTGAAGCAGCTTGTCCGCTGCCTTGGACAAGGTCTGCCTTTGGGGCAAGGCCAGTAATCCTTGTTTGAGGGGGGCTGTAACCATCGTGGGGACGTGTGTGGGCCTGCCTTAGCCCCTACTGCCAAGGTAGTAAGGGCTGCTGCCTTGTTGATTGTGGCTTTCCTCCCCTGGCCTTTTGGGAAATGCTCACTACGTGACCCCTGTGGGTACGGTTTCTGTACGTGTCCTAATGAAGCTCACACTTTCTCACCAGGAGGAGGAAGAGCAGGAGGAAGAAGATGATGATGAAGATGACGAGGACACTGATGATCTTGATGAGCTTGACACCGACCAGCTGCTGGAGGCTGAGCTGGAGGAAGACGACAACAACGAGAATGCGGGGGAGGATGGGGACAATGACTTCTCCCCCTCTGATGAGGAGCTGGCCAACCTGCTAGAGGAGGGAGAGGACGGGGAGGAAGAGGACTCGGATGCAGACGAGGAGGTGGAACTGATCCTGGGGGACAGTAAGTACAGGGCAGCCCACCAGGCCAGCCTACCCCGAAGGCTGCACGGCGGGGCTCTGTGCCCCTGGCCAAGGACTCTCATCTCTGACCCTCGGCTCGCCCATCTGATGTATAACCAGTTGGCTGTCATCTGTTCTCTCTAGAGCAGGGGCGGGCAGGCTTTCTGCAGAGGGCCAGGCACTACAGTTCTAGGCTCTGCAGGCCGTGTGGTCTCATGTCACCAGCCACTCAGCTCTGCATAACATGCACAGCACTAAAGCTGCCATAGACAGTAAGTAGCTGAGTGAATGTGGCTGGGTTCTGGTGATGTTTTCACAAAAACAGGCAGCAGGCTAGATTTGGGCCTTGGACCAGAGTTTACCAGTCCCTGGTTTAAGGGATTTGCCTTCCAATGGAAGGCCAAAGTGTAGTTCTCCCTAAGGTTAGGGCAGAGATACAGTCAGTCAGATATTCCTCATGTCATACCTATACTTTCTAAAGTGATTCAGAAATAAAGCCCCTCTCATGGAGGTGTTCTTTCCTGTCTGCTTTTGGCTGATCCCTCTTAACAGGTCAGGGGACAAATGTTTCCTCTTTTGCTTTCTTTTTTTCTTCAACTCTTACTCCAAGTTAGGAAGAACAAACCTCCAGTTTCTATAGTAATCTCCCATCAGGACAAGTCTGCATCTGACTTGGATAATGGTTCTGAATCAGTGGGCAAGGAGTCTGAGCCTGCTCCCTCTGCAGCTGGACTTGGTGATTTTCTCAGGAGGTCCTGTCAGCAGCATCCCTATGGGACAGACTCGTGGCTGCCCTGGGCCTGGGTCTTCTAGTGTTGGCCTGCCTGATGGGAGTCACCCTGGTGGTCTAGCCAGTTTCCCTGTAGCTAACCCAGCCAGCATGTAACCACCAGGGGAGGTGTCATGTTGAAAATGGTTGTCACTAGCCACATGTGGCTACTTAAGTTAAAATTCAGTTCTTATTTTCATGGCCACATTGCCGATTCTCAGGAGCCACCTGTGCTGCCGTATTGGCAGCCCAGAGAGAACCCTCCCAGTGCCACAGAGAACTCTGTTGTGCTGTCTACACCCAGTGAATGCCAGGTCACTTCATGATGGACGCTTCAGAAACAGAAAAAGCATGCGAAAGTATGTATCACGAAGTATGGTGTTCTAACTCACTGGCAGTAGTTATAGTCACAGTATTACATAACCACCACCATTAGCTATCTCCAGGCTTTCCCATGATCCTGAACAGAAACTCCGTACCCAGTAAGCATTTGCTCCCCATCCCCCTCCCCTTGGTAACCACTCATCTCCTGTCTCTATTAATTGACCTATTCTGAACATTTCATATAAATAGAATCATGCAGTACGTGGCCTTTTGTGTCTGGCTTATTTCACTTTAGCATAATGTTATCAAGGTTTATCTGTGTTGTAGCAAGTACAGATCAGTACTTTTTGGGGCCAAACCATGCCTCTGTGTGTATGTAATATGTTTTGTTTATCCATCTTTGGATGGACGTTTGGGTTGTTGTCACTTTTGGTGATGGGAGAAAGCGTGTGTGTGTGTGTGTGTGTGTGTGTGTGTGTGGTGAAGGGAGGGCAGGGGGCAGTCTGTGTTTAAGGATTTGTGTGAAAAAGGTTCTCCTGTTCCTTCCTATTCTCCTATTCTGTGTATGGAAAAGGTTCTGTTTTTCTTTGAGATAAATCCTGTACATGCTTCCAGTCCTCAGGCATGATGGCTAGCTGGCCTAGGGGAGATTTGTTTCCCTAAGTCCACCGCTTTCTAGAGTTGGTTTCTGAAGCCCTCCGGCTCGGGGTGTGCGTCTTGGCTGCCGTCTGTTAGTTACCTGCACCTGCTTTCTTGGCTCCACACTTGGAGTAGGACTCACCGTGTTTCTGTACAGGGTCATAGAGACCAGAGGGCAGTGACACCGGACACACTGTAGTAATGAGTGGGAATAACAGGCCAAGGCTTAGTAAAGCTTTCTGTCCTATGTGAGTAGGGAGACGTGGGGCCCGCCTCCCGTAATTAAAGGAGGGGCAGCAACCAGCAGTCCAGCCTTTGAGGGGCCTGGGTGCAAGAGAGTCACTCTTGATTTTTCATTCTTAATTTGACTATGAAGCCATGAAATTTGCATTTGTTTTCTAAAACTACAGCCTCCTTTAGCCTCTCAAGAAACCGTGGTGGCATGGTGGTTGAGGGCTATGGCTGTTAACCAAAAAAGGTCAGCAGTTTGAATCTACCAGGTGCTCCTGGACACCTCGGTGGAGCGGTTCTCATCTGTTCTGTAGGGTCACTGTGAGTCGGACTTGACCCAGTGGCAACGGATTTTTTTTTTTTTTTGACATTAGCCTCGGAACCTTTTCTTTCTGTCAGTCATGAGAATGCTGCCACTGTACCTTGGGTGGGTATCTTTCTGCTGTGGAAACCAGGTTGAGGCAGACGGTAAACGCAGGACGGCCGCCGTGTGCTCGGCAGAAGCGGGCTGCAGCTCTTTGCGGCCGCCTTGGTTTGCTGGTCTCTTCTCCCTCGGTAACCCTCTCCAGTCATCGCTCTTAACGTGGTTGGGATTAGGGAGCCCTTTCAGGCTATGACAGAATTGCAGAAAACCACGCCCACACGCTTGTATCTCACTGGAGTGGGGCCCGAGGACTCCAAAGGGTTTTTTTGTTAAACTAGAACAGGGAAACAAAAACTGGTAAATACCGCAACATGTTAAAACCCTGCAGGGATTATTTCAACCTAGATTACTTGTTTTAGTCACCTAGTGCTGCTGTGACAGAAATGCCATGAGTGGATGGCTTTAATAACATGGAGCTGCTTTGGTAGGCTGAAAGCCGGAACTCAGGGCTTGTGCTCCAGGGGCTTGTGTCCAGTTAGTCCCAGAAATAAGGAGTTTTTCCGAGGCATCTCGCTTGCTTACTTACTTGCTTACTCTCCCTCTGTCGGCTCTGGAGGAAGGTTCTGGTCTGTCCATCCTCCCGGGGTTCTGGGAGCATCTCAATGCGGGAACTTTAGGTCCCAAGGATGTGCTGTGCTCCCGGCACTGCTTTCTTAGGTGGTGTGAGGTCCTTGTGTGTCTCTGCTTGCTTCTCTTCTTTTATATCTCAGAAGAGATTGGCTTACGACATGACCTAATTTTGTACACCTCATTAACATAACTGCTAATAATTCCTGTATTAAATCACAGTGATAGAATTTTTAACACAGGAAAATCTCACCAAGTGACAAAATGGCAGACAGTTGTACAACACTGGGAATCATGGCCTATCCAAGGATACATTTGGGGTGGGGCATGATTCAGCTCAGGACATCCTTTGCCTCAAAGAGTTTGGGATTATTGGGTCCTTTCAGCACTCATAGGATGAGAAAAGGCCCAGAAAGCAGCTGGAGAGAGGCGTCCGGTGACCTTGCCCATGCCCTAGTGGCTGTCTCTCAGATGGAGTCTGCCATTTATTTGCTCAAAGAAGATTGTGCTGCACTTATAGCCCTGAGATGTGATGCAGAGCTGTTAGGACACACAGCCCTCGACAGTGACGGGGCTTAGGCAGGCAGGTGTGCCAGAGTGCCGGGGCAGCTGTGCTCGGCTCTGGGCAGGAGCACCGTTCCCCGCTGGAGGCCTCCTGGTGTTCCTGAAGCACAAGCCTTGTGAGGCTTGGTTTGTATCTGCGTCGTCACCCAGTGGCTGGACTTCTCCCTGTTTTCACCTCTCACCAGTGAGCTGTGCCTGTGTCCAGTCAGTCCCAGAAATAATGGGTTTTTCCTAGGCATCTCACTTGCTTACTTCCAGGCTTTTATGCCACGGTTTTCTTGGTTTTACCTCACACCGAAACAACCAACCCTCAAACGCACTGCCATCGAGTCAATGCCAACTCACAGGACAGAGCAGGACAGCCCTACAGAGCTTCCACGGAGTGCCGTAACCGCCTGCATTTTCTTCCTGAAAAGAGCTGGTATTGAATGAAGGGAAGGTGGTGAAGACACCTTGTTCATCCTAACCTTTCCCGAGTGCATTCTGCAGGCTCCCAGGAAAGGCTGGTGAGGGTCCTCTCTCCCCACAGGAGCCCCAGAGCCTCTGGCAAGGCTGAAGCTCAGGGTGTGCTCACCCACTTTTTTGAGGACCTTACTAAAACCCAGCTTCCTGGGCTGTGTGTAAACCAGCGTGGACACCAGCAAGTACTGGAGTCTTAGGAGCTAGGCACCACGCTTCTGTCTCCCTCTCATCAGGCAGATGTGATGGAGCCACCTCATCTTGTGGATTGTTTGTTGTCACTTAGTTTTGACCTTCAATAGATCCTTCCAGAGGTTTAATATATTGCATTCACTGCCTGAGGCACATGGCCCCTGTGTGGCAGGCACAGTGCCCCTTGCACAGTTCAGCTGTTCCCTGCTAGACACCTCCTTCTGTGGCTGGCAGCCAGCTAGCTGGGACCTTTCTGGAAATACATTCCCTGCAGGTTACATTCAGAAATTACACAGGAACGACTCCTAAGTGGACTGTTCCACTGCCTTTGTGACATCTTCTAAGCAATGGAAAAAGGAAGGCTGAGGAGCTTAAGACGAGACAAAGCACTTGCCTTTGCTTGGGCTCAGCTGCTCTTTTCCCTGAGGTCAGGCAGGCCTGACAGGCTCCAGAGGCTGAGGGCCGTGAGCGCTCACTCACTGCTGCCCTCAGCTGCTGTTCGCGTGGGCAGCCCGGGTCCCAACAGGTCTCGCAGGCAGGAAGAAGAGCCTCCAGGAGGCAGAGGGCACCATACCCAGGCCCAGTGGAAGGTAAGAGCAGGATGTCCCAGGGGCAACCACTGGTGCTAGCAACAGGTGTATTCTCCGGAGCCAGCTCCAAGGAGTTAATTGGTGTGTTTTCTTCTTTCTGGAAGCTGCTCATTAGCCATCCTCAGGTGTAAGTGGATGGGGGTGCTTCCTTCCCGAACGTGTCCTATCAGCCTGGTGCCTGACCTCTCTCCTTCCTCCTCCTTTCAGCTGACAGCTCTGACAACTCTGATTTGGAAGATGACATCATATTATCCCTGAACGAGTGAGAGGCCATTGCCACATGGAAGAGTCTTCGCAAGTGGGGAAACTGAGTCAAGTGAATCAAGAACACCTCCCCTCCCCTCCCTCAGGGCATCTGTCTTTGAAGGAACTGCATGGCCTGAAGTCAGAGGGTTATGGCTTACAGAGTCTCATTTGAATCAGAGGGTCCTTTCAAAAGCAGTCACCACCAAAAGACCACAGCGTCAGGCCCCCTTCTGCTTCACCCCATCTCCCGGGGTAGACACGTTTCCTCAAGGGGAAGAAAAAAACAAAAATAACAAAAAACCATGTCTCTGGGGCTATTTCACAATATATTTTCTTTGTATAATGTTCTTTACTTAAAGAACAAGAAATAGTTTTTTAAAAAACTTAAAAAAAAAAACAAAAAAACAAAACTACCCAAATCCCAAGCATTTATAATTGAGGGTATGAACTTATATCCACCAGGTCTCTTATCCCTACACCTCGTTTTCTGTAGGAGAAAAATGATGTCTAAAGAACAATAGAGGCATTTTTACATATTTAAATGAAAAGGAAAATCGTGGTTTCTTAAATTGATAAGGATTAAGACTATTTTATTATAAATATAATATATGATTCTGTTTTAACCTGTTGGTTGCCTCACACGCTGTCAGGTTCTTCCGCGTCCCTGCATGCCAGAGATGGGGAAGGCACTTTGCTGTGTGGGTGCAGAAAGTTACCCTCCTTCTGGCCTGGGGGCAGCAAGGTCACTGTGGGTATTGCTTTTGTGGAGTTGAGGGAACTTGAGATATAAGTTCACTCCCTCTATTTTTCTTTGTGATTCAGTTTTTCAGAAATTTTTTTCCTTCCCTTTTTCCCCAATGTGGAAATTACAAATCAAAGGTCTTTTTCTTTAAAGTGTATTTATTTAAAAAAAGCAAAACAAAACAAAATAAACTACAATTCTGTCTTTGTTTATAGCCTTTCCCTGTTCTCTTTTACCAAAGGGGTGTGGCCTGTCTGCCCAGCGTCCAGACAGGCAAGAGGGCCGCCCAAGAGAATGTTCTGCCCAAATAAAGCCTGGGGCAAACAGTGGCCAGTGTTCTTGGTCGGCTGCTCTCCCTCGGGAACACCGGTCACAAGAGACACTGTCAGCAGCCTGTGGGGCCGAGGGCTTCATCCACTGTGGACACATCCCTCTCGGCCCATGTGCAGAACTGAGGGGGCAGCTCCTGAGTAATAGCTGGAGTGGTTTTCCAGGCCCAGAAGTTTAGGGGCCTGTTGGCAGTTCAGAACCCCCCAGAGGTGCCTGGGAAGGACAGGCCTGGTGGTCCACTTTCAGAAAGTCACAGCCTTGAAAGACCCTGTGGAGCACAGCTCTAGGCCGCACACACGCGGCCACACAGAGGCAGTGGACTGGATGGCGACTGACAGCAGGGCTAGGCTGGGTTGCAGAAAAGCACTTTGGAGGACTCACCACCTGGCCTGTGGCTAAACTGGCACCGCGAAGGGCACAACCCCACAGTCCCTGTCTTCACTCCTATCACCCTCCCCGCTTTCCTTCCCATAGGGAACATCAGACTAGTCGCTTTCGGCCTGAGTTTTTTCCCCCCAAGTAACAGCTTCTCTGTTACAGAGCTAGATACTTGTCTCCTCCTGAGAGGAGACAAGACAAATTCAGTGGTTGTGAAGTAAACAAGACAGCTAAAACTCCAGGGGCTGATGAAAGCCCCCTGGGCTCAGGAATGCCACAGAGGCCTGCATTTGCACTCAGATGGACCTGTGTCACACTCATCTTCTAGTCCTCTAGAGAGCACGGGCCTCAGCTCTGAAGTTGCTTCCTGCTGCAGCCTGAATGGGTATTAACACCTAACCAAGAGGCTAGTCTGCCAATTCTGAGTCCATAACAAGAAGTCAGGAGGAAAGTCAGAAGTAGTAAAAGCACTGGACTGCCATTGGCAAGTGTCTGAACTCTGCCCAGAGCCCTTGTGAGCCCACAGGCCTCCGAGGAGATGGGGCTTCCAGCTGGAATGCCCCTCCCTGCCTCATCCTTATTAACAGGGCTCCAAGTGTGGTTCACAGAAGAGACCTGCAAAATGGTGGCAAACCACCGGTGAGGTCAGTTTCACTGCAGTTTTTGGTCTGTACGCGACCTCGCTTTGGAGCTGGCCCCCGGGGGAGGCACCGGACACGGTCCCTCAGCTTTCTCTGGGGGCCACTTAGGTCTGCAGCAGGACCCTGGCCACTTGACCCACCCTCGCTTGTGCTGGCCACCACCTTTCCAAGGTGGTCACAGGACCTGCCTCCTGGGTCTTGAGAACCAGACAGGTGTTGGATAACAGGGCATCCAACAACTAGTCGGAACCCACCCCTGAGAATTTGCATTTCTAACAAGTTCCCTGCTGACAATTACTCTGAATTTCTAACCGATTCCCAGGGAGCTGTATGTAAGAATCCCCTGGGGACCTTGTTAAACTGCAGATGACTGTACACCTGCGGTGGCAATGGAAATTCTCAGCAGAGGTGGGAACCCAAATGAACTGGTTGAAGAGGGTCCAGACAAGAGAAGGAAGGTCACAAGGCAGGGTGTGGCTGAGGCCACAGGGCCCTGGGTACAGAGGTGGCCAAGGATCAAGTGTCTTCTCCAGCCAGCAGCTCAGAAAAGTCCGAAACATGTCACAGCAGCTCTGGCTGTGACATTTGCTGATCTGCAGAGACCCATGCCGTGTGCCCTCTTGCCACCTCTCACTGTGCTCGCTGAGGTCTCTGGCAATCCCCACAGCCCTGGGAGGGTGCAGCTGTGGCTCTTCCAGGCCCCCTGACTCGCTTAGAGCCCTGGCAGCTGTGGCCACAACTCAGCTAGAAAGAGGCAAATAAACATGCTAAGGCTTCCTCGCGGTGACGTAACGTGCTTGTTCTCTCAAGTGCCGGCTGAAGCTCAGGAGCAGTGCTTCCCCAGCCCCTCCCCACACAGCCCAGACCCCTACACCGCATGGTGAGTGCTCACCCCAACACAGCCTGCAAAGCCCCAGCTCACAAAGCGACTCAGAATACCCCAGCCAACCACCTCAAGAGGGAGGTATGGCCAGCAGGACCTCAAGTTCTTGGCCACTCAAGGGCTGCTCACAGCCCTCAAAAGGCAGGGACCCGTTTCTCCTCTGGGAGCTTCGCTCAGCCCTGATAAGGGTCTCTTTTGCAACACCCAAGGTGCCACACAAACATTCCAAAGAATGGTACCTGAGCTGTGTTCTACTGGCTTTGGTTGCCCTCTCTGGTCCCTGATCCTGCTGGTCCATCCAGGGACAAGAGGAGGACAGAAGTGAGAGGACCCTTTTGCCGCTGCTAGACGGTGTCTCTACACCCCAACCCAGCTTGGCGTGAATGGCTTCAAGCTCTAGTCCTGCCATCAACAGCACCAGCTGTGATTGCACTCTGAGCAGAGAAAAATCCATCTCCTGGTGTCCCTACCTCCTTATTAGGGCACCAGGCCTTGGCACATACTCTTTGCACTGGGAAATGGCTGCTATCCCAGTTACCAAAGCAGCTTCCTAGGGCACTGCGCTCCCCCACACCAGCACAGTACTTCAGTCCTGGGGCTTCAGTGCCCCCTTGCCCCCGAGCTCCAGACCGGACTGTGGGCACAGACACACTTGACCGCAGAGCCAGAATTCACAACCGTCTGGGTAAAGGACGTCAACCAAGTAATGAAGGCTGCCCCCTCTTACATCTCAGTACTCCCCACCCATCCAGGCACCAGGTCTGTGGCACCGACGCTGCAGTGCTCCTCCCACCGGCCACTGCAAGGCAACCTGAGGGCCAAAGACCAACTGCTCTCAACCACCTTTCAGACTGGGCACTTTGCTCGCTACATACAGCTCAAACCAATGGACACACGTTGCTGAGGGCAAGAAAATGCGAACCCACCTGCCAGTAGCTGCAGACCTCAGGCTCGCCCTTTTCCTCTCCACTGGGCTCTACCCTGCTGCCGCTCCCGGTCCACAGGCCTCGATGAAGCCCACCTGCCCACAGCCACGATGAAACACAAGCGAGCACAGCCCTGCCTCAGCCTCAGACCCCGGGGCCTGAGTGCCCCTGCCTGTGTACAGGACTTGGGAGAGAAGATGGGGGGCTACTGCGTGCACGTTAGGGCGCAGGCCTTCTCTGAGAGAAACTTGATTAAACCAGCACGCTGAACAGAATTAAAAATCCATCCTCTGACAAAGGCTTTACTGACAACTTTCCATACACTTAGTCAAAATATAAAAAAATACAGAACACAGCAGACAGAATCTTGTACACTAGGAATCAACAACGTAACAGGTGTCCCGTCTCATGGCTGTAAAAAAACAAAACCTACAGATTTCGTTTGGGTGGTGAACAGGACCTCTCCCCCCTCCCCATGAACCAAAATAACCCAGCAGAGAATTCAAAGCAAGGGCGTAGGGTGGGGAGAGAATGAGACTTTAAAATAACTGCTTTTGTGACACAAACATGGAGTCAGCGAACACCGGTTTGGGCTAGGCAGCGTCTCTCACTATAACTATCACCATGTGTTCTTCTTCTAGCTTGCCCAATGTCCTTAGTGCCGACTGGAGATACTGCTGGGAAAAGTCGCAGGGGGGGAAGGCATAGAGCATGCCTGTGCTGTCTCTGCCCTTGGACCCTCCCACTGGCAGGCTGATGACCCCCGCGGCCTGCTTCTGTTTCAAGTAGGACACCAGGTTCCTGAGCAGCCGCCTCTGCAGGCCTGGCTCCACCGCGGGCATCCCCTCAGTGCCAGGCCCACCGGGGGCTGCCTGGGTGGCTAGGAGCACCGCATAGCCATTGGGGCTCCCCTGCTTGATGCGACGGGTGACCTCATCGAGCTTGGGTTGGTCCAGTCGAAGGCGCTGGGCGATCTTGAGCTGGGTCAGCTTACTCCCAGAAGTGTGGTCTTTGAGGAGACCGCTGATGACCCCCTGGTCCCCCTCCAGGATGTGCATAGATGTCGGGAAGCAGCTGTTTTTCAACACAAGCAGCCCATTCCAACCCAACTGTAGAGTCTGGGCATACTCTGAAAGATTCTTAAGCTTTTTGGTCTCATGTTTTGGCTCTTCCAGCGGCTTGGGCTCAGCCTCCGAGGTCCGGTGATTGCGCTCGCTGTCTCGGGCCCTCTTCCCGTGGGAAGAGTCTGCAGCTTCGTGGTGGTGGTGGCTCCGCTCCTCAGCCCCATGCCTGCTGTTGCTGAGCGAGTTGCTGCTGGAGTCCTTGGTCCCTTCACTGGAGTGGTTCTCTTTGCGGCTGCGCTCTGGGGTGCGCTCGGAGCCTCGCTCCAACTGCTGCCCACCACCCTTGGTCCTGCCTCGTTCCTCATAGGGAGAGTGGGTGGCCCGCCCTCGGTCGCTGGAAAGACTTCTTCGCTTCCGCCTCTCTTCCCAGAGCTTGGGCAGGCCACGGTCCCCATCTCCTCCCCAGCGCTCCCCACTCCGGCTGCGCACCGAGCGGCTGTAGCCCTCCAAGCTGTTTCTGCGGTCGGAGCTTTTCCCGGGGCTAGTCCAGTCTCCTTCCAAAAAGGTCCGCTCTCGGTCCGAGTAGAGGAGGTGCGGCGGGGTCCTATCCCGCACCCTCAGGTCAGGATCCAGGGCTCGGTGCCGAGTATATCCATCTGGAAGGAGCTCATAATGCAAAGGGAGTGGTGAGGGCTGGTACTGCTGGGGATACCGGGTCTCCTCGGCTTTGGCAAAATCCACACGGAGCCTGCGGTCGGGCCCACCCAAGGGAAAGCCCCTCATTTTAGCACAGGCTGCCTGGGCCGCGTCCAAGCTCTCATACTGGATATAGGCAAAGCTGTCGCCCTTGACATGATCGATGGTCCGAATGCTCCCAAAGCGGTCAAACTCTCGGGCCAGAGCAGCCAGAGAGGTGTTAGGTCCCAGACCACCCACCCAGAGGCGAGTGGTGGGGTTGGCCTTACCATAGCCTATCTTAATGGGGTTACGGCCAATAACTCGGCCCGACATGGCCACCTTAGCCCTGTGGGCCATGTCCAGGTTCTGGAACTTGAGGAAAGCATAGGCACCGCCCTGGCCACGCGCAGGCCTCTTGATGACCACCTCCTCAATGATGCCATATTTCTCGAAGGCGCGCCGCAGCTCCACCTCGGACACGCTGTGATCCAGGTTCCCGATAAAGAGGTTCCGAGTGGCCCGCTGGTCATCCTCGGGCATCAGGTCCTCCTCGCACACTGCCGGGTAGCCGTAAGGGCGCCCGCGGTCATCGTACAGCCCGTAGTAGTCCAGGGCCCGCTCGCGGGACAGTCCTACGGCAGCGGCAGCAGCAGCAGCATCCAGGGCAAAGGCTGCAGCGGCGTGGCGAGCTCGGGGTTCCCGCAGGGGAGGGGCAGCTACAGGGGACAAGGAACGCTGCTTGTACTGGTAGCCTCCGTGCAGTGACAGGTAGCTGAGGGGGTCAGCGGGCGCGGGTGGCCCTGGGGGCGGTGTGGAGGCCGCGGCACTGCTGCTGCTGCTTCGTCGGCTGCTCCCACCACCGCCCCGAAGGTACACGGGTTCCACCTTTAGCGGGCGGTCGTAGAGCAGCAGCTGGCGGGCCAGGGCGTGCTGGCGGGCTTCGCGGGCGTCTTGGGGGTGCCGGAAGTTCACGTAAGCCACGCGGCCCAGCTCTGGAGTGTGCGACAGGCGCAGGCTTATCTCGCCAAAGCGCTTGAACTGATGGAAGAGCCGGTCCTCGAGGTGCTCGGCGGGCAACGCGGGACTCAGGCTGCTGATGAGTAGTGTTTTGTATTCAGGCGCGGCCGCCGAGGACCCGGGGCCCGTAGGCTCAGCTCCAGGCGGTGGCGGAGGCGGTGGCAGAGGGGATGCGCGGGGTGACGCGCCCGAGACTCCCGGGTCCCCGGAGGCCTTGCCGCCGCGCCCCCCGCCGCCAGCGCCCGAGCTTGAGGAGCGGCCGCTGTTCGCACGGTGGTTCGCGTCCCCAGCGCCGCGGCCGTCACGATGTCCGCCCCCTCCGCCTCCGCTACCGCGGGGCTTGTCGCGAGCCCGAGCCGGAACGAGGTGCTTGGCGCCGCCCGAGGCCTTGTGCGCCGCCCGCCGCCCGCCAGTCTCCGCTTCCCGCTCGCGCTCCCGCGGCCGCTTCGCTGACGATGACGAGCCGCGCCCGCTTGGGCTCGATTCTCGCTCGCTCTGCCGCTTCATGGCTTTGGCGCCGCAGGCGGGCAGGCAGCCTGCAGGCCTTTCACAGCGGCGGCGGCGGCGGCTGAGGAGGCAGCGCCCCCGGCGCCGCCATCTTGGACAAAAGGACTCGCCGCGGCGGCGGGGCGGGGCGGGAGAGGCGCCGAGAGGCTCGGCGTTGCGTTATCAGAGGGCGCCGGTCACGTCACGTGAGCTCGTGGCAGGCACAGATGAAGCAGCACCGACGATACGTCATCGGGCTGAGCCGTCCGTACCACATGACCCTACGGCCAGTGGGTTAACTGCATCCAGCAGCGTGCTCTGGCGCCACCATGCGGTCGGCGGGGCAGAGACAAGGCTTCAGTGAGCGATCGTAGTCGTCGCCCAAACTGGCTGACTCCCACCGTCTTCTGTCCCAGCTAGTCGGGCAGGACGTCGGCCTCACTTTTCACTCGGGTCCTGCTGTCTCCTGCCTCCGGGCGCTAATTGGGGCAGGAGTGGCAGTTCCCTTGGCCATTGGAATCTGGGGTCTTGATCCAGCAGCCTCTGTATGTACTCCCAAATGTGGGGACTAGGCTTGAAGCTGCACCCAATCCCCATCACGACTCCTGCCTGCCCAGGTGCCCGGGATTGACAGCCAGAGGACTGATGCACGTCCCTTCCCAGGTCCCCTACAGATCCACATCCCGAGCATTCAGATTCACCTGCAGCCTTTTCAAGATGTGCAAAGGTGTATGGGCCGTGGCAGCAGCAGACACGGCCTGTTTTGAGTTCAGGCACAGAAAGTGGACCTACAAACCTTTTACCGATGGAATAACCGATGGCATCACTGGCTCCATCCTCTGCTTTGTGGGCTTCAGGCAGAGGAGAGCTAAAAGAGGAAGCCACCCTGAGTGAGCCTCAGGGAGGAGGAGCCCAGCCAGACCTGCATGTAGTTCCACTTTTAGAACCTGCAGTGCTGACCTCACCTGGCCAGTCAGTACCTTCTGTCGACCTCCTAGGACAGGCCCTCCTGTCCCGAGAAGGGGATGGCACATGATGCCCTGGTGCCCAAACCATCCTAAAAGCTTTCCATCTCCAGGGACTGTTGCTGGAGCCATCTCAGAACCTGACCCGGCCTCAGCCACAGGAACTAGTGTGAGCAAGTGTGCACTGCAGTTCTTTCCCCTGCCCCAACCAGAAAGTAGCCCCTGGAGTGGCTAATAGGGAGAGTGGCGATGCCTCTGAGGGTGCGTGACCTCTTGAAATCTGCTCCTGAAGAGTAAAACTGCCCTCCACAGATAACCTTGGGGCCTGTGAGGCTCAACTTTGTTCTCGTACTCAGTATGGCCTGGAAGACGTGGAAGCCACAGGTACACATCAGAACTAGGTTAGTAGCCTGAGAAAAGCCCACCTCCGAAGACCACCGGCAGCATCCACATTTCCTAGCACCCCTAGGGGTCTGGGGACACTTAACTGTGTTCTTCAAACCTCTACAGCACATGCAATTTCCCCACGAGTGGGTCTTGGCTTGACCTTCTTGCCTCTTTCTCACATGTGGCACTGCAGAAGCACATGGAAGTCTACAGTCAAGCAGGAGTCTATGGCCTCAGGGCAGGCTGCAGGAAGACCCTAGAGCAAACTGAGCTTAGGCACCACAGACCCAAGGTCTTGGAAAGCACCGCTGAGGCTTCTCTCCCTATACATTCTCTGTAGCAGAAGCTCCAGCTGGCAAATGGGTTTCCTGAAGGCCAACTCTACAGACAGTTCAAAAAACCACACTCCACGGGACACCATGAAGGCAAGCCCTCAGAATGTCAACTGTTCAGAGAGTTCTCTCAGCTAAACAGGGGAAAGGCAGCTGCCTACTGCCTCTTTGTACGAGTCAACTCCCACAGGTCTTACAAAACCCTACTTAGGCATTGTAGGCTTAGAAGTGGCACCAGACCACTGACTCCGACAGGCAAGTCGGGGGCCAGCCCAGGAACACCTTCAGCAATGTGTCAATACTGACTACATGGTATTCTAAGTGACCATCAGAAAAAGCTACACTGCAAGTATCCTTAGATCTATTCATACAGAACCCAAAGCCAGCCCCTCCTACATGCGTCACACCCTCCAGCCCCTCTCACTGGGTGAGACTCTAGAAGGTAGGGTGCCAAGCCCAGCCTCCACTTCTTTTGAAGTAGGGGACTCCAATCCTACGAGGCCCCAGACACATCAGCCAGCCTCTGCCCATGTCCTGCTTTGGTGCTGCCAACACTGGTTACGATGAGTGACAAGTGGGAACAGATTTGAAATGTTTTTGTAACCTTTCTAGAAAGCATAAGCTGGTGGGGTCCTCACTATGGAGTGAAGAAGCCCTACTTAAGTATTCATTTTAATTCTCCAAGACCTAGAAATTTTTTTACTTTAATAAAAAAAATCCCAGACACACTTTTGAGTCCTAGGGTACACCAGCAACAGAATGAAGTGAGTCCCCCATTGGGGTGCTGTCCAACCAGCATCATCAGGAAAGCTCCAGGCTTCACACCTGCCACTGTCAGGAGCCCGATTAAAAAATAAATTACAAAAAGGCTGTTGGGAAGAGAGACAGGAACTGTTTTTTTTCCCTCCAGTGCAGCAGGGATTGGGTAGACTACAAATCAGTCCGTGACCTGGCTGCCTTGGGGGCATACTTAGGCATGAGTTCATTAATCTTGCGGATGTAGTCAGACTTTTCCGCACAGCCTTTGCAGGTCTCCCCCCAGTCGTCCAGGATCTTTTTCAGCTCTTTAACTCGGAGCTTCTTCAGGTCCACTGTACTCAGGTCGATCTGCTTGTCTGGAGGAGAGAGCAGGGAGAGTGACTGGCCAGGTGAGAGTGGCCACTGCCCTCCAACAGTCCCAGGACAGGCCACTCCTGCATGGCCAACCCATCCCTTAAAACATGCGGTTTGTAGGTGGAAAGACACTTCCAGACACGCACAGGTGTGTCAGTGTCCACTGCCTCCAAGGGGAGGCCCAGGCTCCTGTATCAGGAAGGCTGGCCTCATGTCAGCAGTGTCCGCTAGACGCCCAGTGTTGCCAGGGCTGGATGTGGCCCTTACAGGAGGCGCACAGCTCCCACCTCCACTGCCTCTCAGTCACAGGACATGTCAGGTCGCTGTAGAAGAGCAGTGCCAGGAGATGGCTCTTCTAGCCCTGATATCCCAGAATGAGTCTGGTTAGGGCCATGACCACTGTGTCCCTGAGCCAGGGAGACCTCTACCAGGATCACTCAGGCACCCCTGAAACAAGCACGTGAACACAGGCCCTTGGACACTGAAGTCCTAATAAAATATACTGGCACCTTCACAGAAGAGGACAACCATCCCTAGCCCTGCCTCTTTCGTACTCAAACATGGGCCTGACCATTAGTACAACCAAAAACTGCCTCAGCAAGAGATGTTGGGGCTCCTCCACTCTTGGGCCTGCCATGCCTGTGTGAATAAGAACCCTGGGCCTTCAAGCTCATGTCCCTTCTCTGCTCAAAAACCTCTCCTGGTCCCTATTTTACTCAGAGTAGAGGCGAATACTTTTCAAACCTGCTCACTTATTGGTCACCCTGCTACAATCCCCTAGCTAGCACCATGGATAATCCCACACCCCACTTCAGGGCTCTGCTGAAATGTCACCTCCTCACTGAGGTCCTACTGTCATGAAGATCAATTCCTTCCCCTAGCATTTAGTACCGCTGACGGCAGTATAAGCAGTTAAGGAGTTCCGCTGCTAACTGAAAGGCTGACGACTGAGTCTGCCTGGAGGAAAGGCCTGGTTATCTACTGGAAAAAAGCACTGCTGTATTCTCACACACATTGACGTTGCCCTGAGTCAGGTCCATCTGCAACTGGTTAACTTCTTTACCATACTAGACCAGCCACTCACCATGGTGCTAGTTTACAACGTAGCCCCCCAACTAGAAGGTGACCCCATGACGCCTGGTCGTGCGGGTGCACAGTGGCTGTCCAACAAGGTGGGCAGCACTCACCATACTTCAGCTCGCAGATCTGGCTGTCCTTCTTCTTGAGCTTCTCGCAAATCTTCTCCACAGGGATGTGGTGTGCGAGGGGCTTCGACACCTCATTGATGATCTTGGTGGCTGCATCATCCGTGGCCCCGATGTAGTAGCACTGCAGCAAGAAAGGACACCAGCCTTCAGGAGATGCCACACGAGAGCCGTCTCCTCCAGAACATCTTCCTTTTCGGCCACGGCCTCATTTCCAGGTGCCTGCCTGCACTGGTACTCGGATGCAGCCACTATCAACTCCAGACTCTACACGCCTGCTGTCCAGAGCTGACAGTCATCGGATGAGCTGAAGTGTCTCTTCAAGGTTCAACCCTTTAAACAGACAAACAAACCACACACTACCCAAACATAATACAGCCAATGCTTCACTAGGGACCGCTGCTCTCACTCTGGGCCTGGCCCACCCTCTGCTCACACCTCATTACCTTCTCCACCCATCCTCACACATGGCACCCCACTCCGGCCTCTGAGCAACCACACTGACTGTTCCGTCTGCCTAGCATGCCCTTCCCCAACTTCAGTGATGAGCCTTTCTCAGACAGCTGCCACCTGACCACTGTTTAAATCAGGATCGTCCCCTCCGTGTCCATTCTCTCCATGATACCCATCCCATCTGTGTTTTTCTGCCTATCATCTCCCAACATTCCCACTGTCCAGTGCATCAAGCATGCTGGCTAAATACTGACAGCAGAAGAGAGAATTCAGTGGCAGAATACTATACCTCAGAAAGTATTTCAGTCCTGCGTTAGGTCACAGACAGAACAGCTGGCCTAGGAGACACGTAGGTGGGGCCTTCTGAGAAGGCCCATGAAGCCAAAGGCTACCGGGACAGCACCAGCTTGGGAGGGTCATCAGCTACTCACCAACCGATTTTCTTTCCCTCTTGCTTCACGGCAGAAATTGATAAGTTCTTTTTCAATAGTAGCTGGTAAAAACGTGACATCTCTGTCTTTGAGATCTTGGTAAAATCTTCCCAAATAAGAAATGCAAACTGGAAGAGGAAGGGAAATGCTCGGTAACCACCAAAGTGCACCCTCGTGCACTAGCAAGAATCTCCGCCAGCAATTTTAATGAGAAACACAGAGACGAATTCGCAGACGTGCTGTTTCCTATAACCCAGTTTTCTCAGGTGGGCAGAGTCCAGCTTGAAGTCGCTGGGGGTTCCCTGGTCCACCTGGGGCATGAAATATGATCATCATCCCAAATACCCACAAATGACTCCACCCTGCTCCTTTCGTGAAAGTTTAAGATTAAACATGTGTCCTGGACGCGGCACTCACTGTGACCTCATAAATGGGCAGACTGGAGGCCGAAGGAAAAAACTATCATAATGCATTTCATTTCCACATACAACACCGAACCCCAATCCGGTAGTGGCCGCTCTCGGGAGCATCTAACCAGTGATGCGAGGAACAAGAACTCCAATGTTATCAGAATTTCAAGCCAAGTTATCGGTTCTATCTACTCCCAACTTTCTGCCGTCGGACAAATGTTTCGTAGGCCTGGGAAGTACCTGTCTCTCCGGTCAGACCTCTCCTGCACCAGCCGTCCCCACCCCCTCCGCGATTTCGTTGGTGTCGGGGCCGCACCTAGGCTGGTCACGCCGCGCGGATCTGGCCCCCCGTACCTTCGCAGTCTCCCGGCCGCAGCGCCCGGCTGCCCGGCAGCACGCTGAGAGCCAGCGCCACCGCCAGCCCGTGCGTGGCCCACATCCTCCTCCTCCGTCGCCGCCCCTGCCGCTGCCGCCGCCGGACTAAACCTCGCCCGCTGCGCTACACCGCCTCCAAGTCCCGGCCGCGCGCCGTGGCTTCCCATTGGCGGGTGGCTCTTGCTCCTTCCCACCCTCCGCACGCTCATTGGCCCACGCGCCTCGGAGCCCAGACGGGCGGCTCCACGCTGCCCTTTCCCATTGGCTGGCAGAGCCGCCTGCCGTAGGCCCAAGACAGTTGTCCGCCGCTGATTGAACAAGGGTCTTTCGCAGGAAGCGGCAGCGGAAGCGGCGGAAGTGGGATGTGCAGCCATTTTGAATAGGGGCAGTGCCTTATCGGAAACCTGCTGTTTTGGGCAGAAGTGGTAATCAGTATTGTGCTTTGCGTGCCGAGTCGGATACTACCCTGGGCTCCGACTTTGTGCTAAAAACTTCGCGCACCTCCCCGCCCAGGGTCCGGACTCGCAGCGCAGGTCAGGTGTCCTGGGGCCAGTCAAGACTCAACAAGGCAGGCAGGGAGGGCGGCCGGCTTCATTCCTTTCTTTTGAAACAATCACGTGGGCGAAAAGGCGGCCTTTCGGCAGCGGAGGCCTAGGATCAGGCACCTGGGCCATGTCCAAAATTTCCCCACCGGCTTCAGGCGCCGACCTGCTTTACCCCTGGGGGAGCAGGGCCCTCCTTGTTTCGCCGACGAGAAAGCTCCTGCAGAAGGACCGCCAGTGGAAAGGACTCCAGAGCCGCTTACTTCGGGGCTGCCACCCTAGATCTAGAGGGAAGCGCCTGAGCCCAGGCTACGTGCTGAGGCTTTGGGGACCAGAAAACCAGCCTTGCCTTAAATTGCGGAGGTCAGGGAACCTTAGAAGTTGCGTTCTACTGTTGGAAGAGCTCGGTATTTCCCTACAAACCCTGGAAGCGTCATCGAAATGGCTTGGTACCCTCCTGCTTCCCAGCTAAGTTCAGGGCTCCTGGCTTCCCAGAGTGCCTCCCCAGTCGGGGCTGTGGGTACCCCGGAAAAGCGCTGGACGGTGTTTCCTGTCTAGCCCCTCTCCTTTCAAATCCAGGGCTAGGCTACCTGTCCTTGAAGGCAATAGTGGAAAGAGGCACCTCTGTGCAGTGCAGAAGGGAAGTGTGCATAGTGCCGAAGAGGGCTTGGAGCCCAGTTTCGAGGGCTAAGAGGGGCACCTGCGCTGCTCCCATGCAGTGAATTCAGTGGATCGGTATCAGGTATTCATCTTTAATTCACATCACAGCAGTCAAGGGAGTGGGGAAAAACCAAGTGGCATATTTACATCTAAAATTCACATGACTTGTTGGATTTAGAACATGCTACCACAATATATACAGTAAAATATCTCTTGGGACACTGGTACAAATTTTTTTCTGTTAACTATGCTTTCTGGTACAGGTAAGATCATTTTAAAATCACTATTTCTTTAAACATGAACACACAAAAGAAATGGTTAGAAGTTTTCTTGTTTTAAATAAGCACAGAATGCCAGAGATTAAAAACACATTTATAGGGCTCAATACCAGTTGGACATCACACTCTATACATTTTTTGCTCAAATTCCTGTACAAATACACAGCATTCAAATAAGTATTTACAAGTAAGCTTGAAATAAAGACAGTGTTTCACAATCTTTTCAAAGGATTCACCGCTCTGGCCTCCCACTACCCCAGACTAGCTGATTCTCCAACAAAATGGATTTGGAATATGTCCTTTTCATCTGGTTAGGGAAAATGAAGAGGGAACGCCCAAACCTGTCTCACCTTCCAAAAGCAGGGACAAACTCATACTTTCTCTCTAACCCTCCCCCCTCCAACCCCCCATACCCCCCAATACAAACCATCAAGTGGAGAAGGGGATGGCTATCTTGTCCAAGGACAGTTTCTGACTCACAGAGACCCTACAGGTCAGAGTAGAACTGCTGTATAGGGTTTCCAAAGAGCACCTGGTGGATTAAACTGCCAGCCTCCTGGTTAGCGGCTTAACTCTTGACTGCCAGGCCACTAACACCTTATCAGGATTTCCAAGGTGCCTTCAAATTGAGACACTTCCTCCTACCCAAGGACCAGACCCAAGGCTAGCCCTCAGGGCTCACACACAGTGAACACCAGGTGGTCTGGAGACTGAAGCCTTGCGGGTAAATCCAGGCTTGGAAGCAGGCCTGCCTCCAGGGTATGCTGTTGTGACTGCCCCGCAACCTGCCGCCCCACTTTGCCTGGAGTAATTCCTATGATACTAGAAAAGACCCACGCTGGTAGCAAATACCTCTAGGTGCCCTGAAGGGTGTGTAGCCCTTCACCTTTCCCAAAAGGTTACTTGCCGGCATTCTTGTTAAAAAAAAAAACAAACTGGTGTTTGTTATAAAAGAAAAACACTTCGACGGTGGCTGTTTCTCTTTAGAAAGGGGCTGTGGGGAAGGGATGTAGGCCAGGCCCAGGGCCCAGCATGGATGTCAGACAGGCTAGCAAAAGAACAATGGGGGCAGGGTAGAACATGCCTGCTCAACAGGAACAGTCTTGTAACCATCCAAGGCTGTGACTCACAGTAATGTGAACTCAAGCAAATGAAAGAAAAAAAATTTTTATAGACTTTTTTTTTCAGTAACTTAGAAGCACCCTTGCAAAATACTACTAGACCCACCCAACCTCTATCCCCCCAAATAAACCCAGAGGCCTGACCTGAAAGTTTCCTATAGACACCACTGTTCTCTGCCCAACAGACTGGGGAGGCTGGAAAAATGTCCCTTCTGCCCGCCTAAACCCTGAGTGGTGGTCTCCATGTGCCTGGAGCAGGGTGCTATACTCGGCTGCTTGCGAGATGACAATCCTACCTGCGTGGCCTTCTGCTTCCAAAGCAGCAGCTCACTTCCACCCATCTCATCCAGGAACTTGACAAACCTGACCACATGTCCTCGGGCCGGAAAGCCTCGGAGGTAGTGCTGCAAATCCCTGATTGCAGAGCTGGGGGCCAGAATTCTAACCACTCTTGAAAACTCAAGAGGATTTCTGGCCCTTGCAGTACCCCAGCTTCACTCCTATGCCACTTTGTCCCTCAACGGGTGGCCTCCAGGAGGAAGAGAGCTGGGGGAGCCCCTTGGTTTTCCACACTCCCCTCTGAGGCCCCAGGGGGTGGAGCTATCCATTCACCATGGGAGCTCCTGTGGGATGTGAGGTGTACAGAGTGGGAGGGTGCAAATGGTCAAACACAAAAGTGGTGAAGAAAAAAATCCAAGGTGGAAGAGAAGACAGTGTTAGCCCACGGAAGCCTGGCAGTGTGCCCCAGGTATGTGGCCGGGCCAGGTCACGCGCTTGGGCTGTCAGGTTGGTTGGCCAGCCCCTTGGTCACACACTCCTAGATGGAAGAGTGGGCAAGCAGGCAAGGCATTTGTGCAAAACAGCTTGTAGCCCCTCATTCACTCATGACATGTCCTTGGAATCCTAGCAATCCCTGAATGCACCCATGAGCTTTTCTGTCCACACAGCAGAGAGAGGTCCTAGTGCAATTTCCATTCTTCTGTGCATGTCTACCCTGGAGGGAGGGCCTGGGCCTCTGCCCTGGGCCCTGCAATGCTGCAAAGTGATTCTGTCTGTGCGAAGTCTCCCACTAACTCCACTTGGTCTGAAACTGCAGGAGGAGGGAAGCATCTACTGCACAAAGGAAAACCCATAGAAATGGAAATGTAGAAAATGAAATAAAAAGTGAAGCCACAACTTTCATGCTGCTGTGGCCTCTGGACAGGGCAACGTACGAGTTCACGGCAGTAGAAAGGAGATGGGGTGGTTCTCTCCTGAGTGCCAGGCCTCTCTGGCTCGCTGGGGTAAAGGACAGCAGCGGACTTGCTTTGTAGACCTGGAGTGGTTCAGCAAGCTGCTCACTGAGGGCTACGTGTCAACCGCCTTCCTGCCCCTCACTGTTCCCCTCGCCCGTGCTCCCAGGCCATACGCGCCTGCTCCTCCTTGATGTTCCCTGGAGGCAGTGAGGCCTTGCGATGTAGGCCCCGAGGCCTCTCAGTCTCCTCGCGCAGCAGTACGCCCTCGTCATGCTCCAGGGCCGGCAGGCGGGGGTGGTAGGGCTTGGGTGGCAGCGCAGGTGGATCCAGGGGGTCCTGAGGGATGACGCATCCTGGAGCTGAGTGGCTTCGACAGGGCTGGGCCTTGATGGAGTCCAGAACGGCAGACTCGGAGAGGCTGTAGTGGACGGGGAGGTATGGTGGCTCCAGATCCTCATCGGCATTCCATGCCTGGCTCGGCATGGAGTCCATGGTGTCGGTGCGAGGGGGAGCCTCCGAGGAATGCCCAAAGTTACTCTCGCTCAAGGAGGACACGCCACTGCTGGCACTGCCGGACAGTGTAGAGTTGCTGCCATCCAGGCCAGACTGGGGGCTTGTAGGGGAGGCTGGGATAGGGTGGAGGGGAGACTATGCAAAGGAAAGGGTGAGGATATTAGAATACTTCTCTCCAGACAGGCAGACTGGCCTGCCATGTGAAGGGAAGGCCAAGAGTCTGCTTCTTAATGAACTTTAAAATAACCTTCAACAGCATGTTTCTTCAGCAGCAACCCCTCGTCCCCACCCTACTTTCACCACCCAGCAAGCCAGTGGAGCCCCAGTTTCTGTGGACTGGAAAATGGCTCTGCCCTGGTTGCTGGGCAGCTCTGGGGAACTGAGGAAGGGATGTGTGGTCAGACCAGCTGGGGAGGGCAGAGAGAACCTGGTGGGACAGATGGATGCTTTCTATTGATACTGTCCGTGACAGAGGCAGTCTTTCCAAATTTGTAGACAAATTAGCAGGCAAGACTTGAGGCTTTCTCTCATAAAGCTTTGGTGTTGGATACTTCTGTGCCCTATGATCCCCCCTAGATGTGTCTACCTTGTGTTGGCAAAGGGCCCAGGATTCCTGGCGCTGGGCCCCCACACTCTAGGCATTGTGTGTTGTTGTGTCCAGGGCCCTCTGGGCCCCCTTTCTCCAGTGTAGGGAAAGAATATGTTGCAAAGAGTGTGCAGGGGTCACCCCTAGCTTCTGCCAGGCAGGGCCCTTAGGGACAGAGGAGCAGCAGGGGAACAGAGCAGGCCCTAGGAATGATTCTAGAGCACCAGAGCTGACTCATCTGACAGCCTGTGGGGCTGTCACTATACTACCTTACCTTTCGCAGCGTCCGGGCAGGGAGGGCAGGAGGGGTGTCACCCAGGGGGTGGTGGAAGGCGTCAAAATGTAGGTAATGACCTGCAAAGGAAACAGAACATAGCTCCAATGGGGGCCCTTTGGCTGTGGGCTCTCGGGCAACACACCATCACCATCTTGCTGGGCCAACCAGGCAGGCCTTGGGGAGTCTCCTGAGGACGCCTTAGCACTGAGTGCCATAGAAACACCTCTCTTTTCAATGGAGTTCTCCAAAACACCAGTTGCTTGGATAAAAGACACCCCATCAACACAAGAAGTCGTAAAGTTCAAGCACGTCACAGCCTGTGGAACAACAGACTGCGTGCAGTGGCTGCTCTCCGGCCCACTGCTGGGTGGTGTCAGGCAGGTGATCAGTGGGCCTGGCACAAGCCAGTCATCATTTCCATGGTCTTCAGCCTCCCTGAAGTCTCAGCTGGGCTGTTTCTGCAGAGCTAACCTGCTGTACTCAGAAACCTCCCTGACCCAGAGCACAGCAGGATCCTTCCCATGCTGGGGATGTTTGCTCCTTGGCTAAGTCAGCCCAGAGAACGGGCCCATCTTCTCAGACTGGATGGCTGGTGCCCTTGCCCCAGAGCAGAGTCTGAGACCTGGGACTATCTGGGGGACCCACTGGAGGTCTCCTTACCATGTGGCAGGCTTCGGGGAGGCACTGGGGGGGCCAAGATGTGCCCCACATGAGCAGACAGGAAGGGCTGGGCCTCTCGAGCACCGCTATCCAGGCTCCAGCTGCTGGGGGCTGCTGGCACCACTGAAGGGTGGAAACAGATGGCATGAAGGAGGGAGGTTACTTCTGGAGAAGGCCATCGTCCAGGTGTGCACTAGGTACCAAGCACACATGGGAGTGGCATGCCAGCCCCTGGGACTAAAAGCATAGGCCAAGCAAGGGACTGTGGCCTCAGGACAAGAGGATGGCTGGGGGTAGAAACAGCTCAAGAAGATGGCAACAGAGTGAGCTGATGTCTGAAGAGTGTTGGGGATGAAGTAGGCTGAGAGAAAGTGCAGTGCTAAGTGAACACAGGCAACCTCAGGGCTTGCCAGGAGGAGAAGAGAGGAGAGGAAAACAGGACAGGACAGGAGAGTGGAGCAGAATGAGACCCGGAGAATACAGGGAGTATGGGCCAGAGAGTAGCTAACCAAGGCTAGGAACCAGGGCTGTCTACTGCCCAGGCCCAATGGGAAAAGCACGGGGCGGGGGGGGGGGGGGGCGGTGCAGTGAGGGGAGGTGGAGGCAGAGACTGCCTCTTTCCAGAGCTGGGTTGCATGGCTAGGAAGTAGGAAGGAGCTGCCCCCTATGAAGGGCCTATGGGGAGGGACAAGCTTGGTCTAGCTCCACTGTCCCACCTCCTGGCTGAGTCTGGGATGCAAGGAGGTTTTCCAGGTGAGCACTAGTGTTCAGGGTGCCCGCTGGAGGGAGTATATAAAGCCCATGGGTTGCAGTCCAGGTCCAGCTGGACCCACTGCCGCCCTGCTTTCCCACAAGAACGGGGCTCAGGTACCTGTGTGTTTTAGGCATCTAGAGAAGCCCAGTTCAGGGTACCCACATGCCACAGATGCAGGCTAGAATGAGCCCTAGGCTAGGGAGGAGTCTAGGGCTCAATACTGGTTCCTGTGACCCAGGTGGGATGAACAACTTTGCAGGAGGCAAGAGGAGATAAGAATGGTTGGACACTGGGTCTGAGGATGTCACTACTCTGCAGCAGTAGCAAGGGACATGTGAATTCTGCAGGCCAACCCCTCCTAGAGGATGAATTCCAGGAAGAAGCATGTCCTTCCTCTCATGGGCTGTCAGCAGCAGGAAAGAAACTCACAATGCAGGTGCCTAGCCACTGGCTTTGTTCTAAACTGTTGTAGCTCAAGTATCATGAGAAGCCCATGTTGGGGCTTTGTATTCTAGGTACTGAGTGGAGAATGCCAGGGCCTGTTGGGACCTGGGAGGCTCTGTAAGGCTACGACCTGGAGTCTGACCTTTAAGGAGGATGAGGTCAGGAAGGCCAGGGCCCCATGTGGTCCAGGGATTAAGAGGTACCATTCACCCTTCTCCTTCTGGTCAGGAACTGGCACTGGCTTACAGCAGAACACAGGGCAAACCTCAACAAAATCAGCACCCTCTGTTCTAAGAAGGATTGCCCAGTCTCATGGTATGGCTGGTGGCTGGTGGCTGGTGGCAGGACAGAGGAGTGTAACAGTGACTAGGTGGTCAGCCACTCAGCTCCCACTAGAAGGGAGGCAAGAATTCTGAAAATCTCTGGCAAGCATAAAGTAGGTTCTACCAGATGGCCTCAAGACCCCCTGAGTTTCCCCCCAACTGAGGCCCCAATCAGCTAGGGTCCTTACAAGATGTGGCATGAGCTTCTGGGTGCTCTGCACTGAGGCACCTTCTCTCCACAAAAAGCCACCAACTCTCAGGGAATGAGGAGCCTGGAGGTGAGTCTGGGCAGCTTCCCTGAAGAGGCTATAGGGCCCAGGATCTCAGGTGCACTGAAGAACTGCAGGGCTACAAAAGCTCACCCACAAGGGCCAAAGCAACTTAAGGGAAGGACGATTACGTGGGAAGAAGTCCGGCCAAGGCTGCAATGGTTTCCAAAAGGCTCCTGCCTGAGCCACTTGACGTCAACCAGAGAACTGGAAACTCATTCTGCAGTCTGTTGTTTCTGACCAATCAGACTAGGCTTGTGCACATGGCACACAGGCACTGGGGCCAGCAGGGACTCTTGAGATGGATGACTTGTCCTCGAAGAAGCGTGCAATCCCCACTGTGTCCTGCCTGTATTCCCCTCCCTCCTCCTTTCAGTGTTAAAAACTGTCCATCAAGGGCCTGGAGACCCCAGAGCACAGCCCACAGCCTTGAGGGCAGGCAAGCCTGGTCTGGGAGTCACTGCCTGGCAAACGGTAAGACCTGCAAGTGAAGAGATGGTGTCCTCATGGGACTCAGAACTCTGATGGACAAGAGAATGGTGATAAGGGTGTACAGTTCCTGTCCTGGAAGATCCAGATAGACTTAGGAGGTTAGCATTCTAGCCTCAGTGCACCTACTGGGTACAAATCTAATTTGCTGCCCACTATGGAATCAACTCGATAGCAGTAGGTTTTCTGGGTTTAAACATGGCCTTCTGAAGTGGATATGCTTGCTCTGGACTCAGTTTCTGTTCTAAGACTACCTCTTTCCTCCTCACATCTGGGGGTAGGCATGGCCAGCTTCTTGCTGCAGCCTGGGTGAGGCCTGGAGCTCTTCTGGATAAGTTGATGTAGGGTTCTGGTCTGGTCACCGGCACCTGTCCTCACCTCGGAGCCCATCTAGGCTCTTGGCCAATTCTGAGGATGCTCCACATGTCCAGTAAAGGCCACTGTGGATTCTGGCCCTCAAAGGTCATGGGTAGAGAGGTCAGAGCAAGCCATGTGTTTTCAAGATATGCGGCCCTGAGTCTAAGAAGGTGTCTTCAGCCAGAATCTGCAGGCTCTCTTGTGACCAAACACCTGGTGCTGACACCAGGCACTGAGGCTGTGGATCCAGTGTTTGTCTCCTTGAAGATGACATACATGCATGTTCTCCACAATGAGCAAGGGAGGAGCAATGACAGTGGAGACAGCAGACAGCATTTGGTTACAAGTGTGATGACAACACAGTGATCACTCTGGAGGGATATCTTCCAACGAACTGGGGGCTGCAGGCTATATTGGTGGGGACTCAGTATGCCCTAAACTCCAAAAGGAGGAAAGGGCAAGTGAACTCTGGGGAGAAAAAGGGTCAGCACAGTCCTTATTTAGGTATTTGCTCTGGGTTTGCTCAGGTTTTTGCTCAGGTTTTCCTGTTGGGGGCTTCAGACCAGGATCACAGGTTAGAGACTGCTGCTCACATCAGCTTTCAGGAGTGGAACACAGAGCACAACCACAGCTAGGGAGCCCCTGCTCTAAGGGGACTGTCCAGTCTGTGGTGCGGTTGAGAGTCTTGCAGTGCAGAAGATGGATTCACAGCATCTGGTGGCCAGAGCAGCTCCAGAAGGACTGGAACCAGGGCTTGACTTGAAGGGGGCTGTCTTTGGAGTTCACTTTTTCATAGCTTGTCTTCCTCATTCCCTTTGGGCTCACTCAGCATGTTCTGAGCTCCCAGGAGAGGTTTCTGTGGGTCCAAAGGGGTCACAGGGTCTGCTGCTCCATAGAGTAGTTGCCCACAGTTTGCACACAGCAGCCTAAGTTTCAATGAATCTGAGCTCAGGGTAGGTGGTAAGTGGGATCTCTCTAAAGGTGGAGGGAGAGATCCAGACAAACTAGTGGGATCTAAGTCTAGCACCAAGTCAGATGTAGGTTCAACAGTAAGGACAGGAACCCATCAGGATTCTGGGGAGACAGACCCTCTGGTGTTGGAATGTGGCTCAGCCCTGGCAAGCTGGTGCTCACAGATGAGAGTCAGACCCTCAGGATGGGGACTGACATGGGACAGCACACCTTGCAGGAGGGAGAGGTACCTTTTTCAGCCACAGACAGGTTGGGATCGCTGCAGGGTTTGCAAGCTCCGACCACTTGCTGGAACAGTGCCCGTTGGAAATTTGGCAGCTGAGGGAAGGAGACAAACATGAAAGATGGCAAAAACAAGTTATATCTTGGGAGGCACAGTTCTGTAGGCCCTAGGAGCAAGGACAAGCCAAGGGTCAGGTGGGAAACCAAAGCAGGGGCATGGCTCATGCCTGAGATGTGTTCTGAGTTCCATACCAGCCTAGAGAAGCCCATCCATAGAGGCCTGGCTCTGAATGCCTCCCTGTACACCAGGAGTCTTCATGGCATCACCTCCAGGGTCTCACTGGGCTACAGGATATCCTGGGCAGGGCCCAAGGAAGAGGACAGAGTTATTTCAGAGTGTCCAACTGTCTCCCAGGGAGGCCGAGTGTCTCCTTCTGTCCTGCCAGGGGTCTCACTGGCAGAAAGGATCTGGGGACCTCTTTTGCCCATGAGCGCTGGCAGATTTAGCCTCCTGGAGAGGCACCCACATAGGCCCACATTAGCAGCAGGTAGGGGAAATGGCAGTACCCAAGGCTAGCATTAAAGATAGGATCTACTATTTTACTAGGCAGCTGCCAAGCAGCTTTGCTTTCTTAGCTAGGCAGGGGTGACGGCAATGACAGGTACCATCAAGAAACTCCTGGCACTCTGGGGCCAGGTAACAGTTGCTTGGAGATGATTTTCATGGACTCTGATGGAGGTACAGGGATAAAATGGACAGGGAATAGAGCTAATCCTTGCAGGTTTTTGCTCAGTGCCCGAGACAGAGTATTTAGAGAGCTTGCAAATGGGCATGAGTAGCCCCAGCAGGCAGTGAGGACTTCAGGTGGATAGATGCGTAAGACAGGCAGAGCCTGCCCCAGTGAAGACACCCTTTACATACACAGGGAAGAAAGACATCCTCCAGACCCATGTCTACCACTGTCTTGTTGGGACAGTCTACAAGGAAGACTGTTTAGGCATGAGGAGCCCAGGAAGCTGGCCAGAAGGACCGAAAGTCACACAGGCAACAGTAATTCCAACCCTGTTGCCATACAACTCAACCCTCACTTTGTCAGGATCTCTGGTCCTGAGATTCACGGCTACCCCCATAAGGGTCCCAGCAGCCTTCTCAGGGATCTTGTGGTGGAATGAGGGAGGCACTCAGGATAATGCCCAGAACGTCACCACTGCAAGGAGGGGAATGCCAGGCAATATGCTTATGACACACAACAGTTGATATGGAGTGTCCACTACCTGTCCGTTCTCCAGGATGGCTGCTGGATACATGGCACTGCTCGGGCGGTCTC
Organism: Heterohyrax brucei; assembly: GCA_028571685.1. NCBI lineage: Eukaryota > Metazoa > Chordata > Mammalia > Hyracoidea > Procaviidae > Heterohyrax > Heterohyrax brucei. The sequence continues at coordinate 15,330,111 of CM053158.1, forward strand.
GGTATGTGGGCAGCAGCAACATCATTTCTCGGGCATGGCGGTACTTATCTGGCAGAGAGGGAGAGCCTGTAACCAAGTGAGAACAATCACGCACAGATGACGAGCCACAGATGGAGGGCCCTGTGGGCAAGTGTTCTTGGGTCCGGGCAACCAGGACAGGTATCCCCCTGCAGCTGGGCTGAGATGAGCTCAGCAAGCACAGGAGGAACAAAGCAGAGAACTTGGTGGTTAGATGGTAGTGGTAGCAGCACCTAGTGTCCCAGCCAAGGCAGACACCCTGCAGGCTGGGGTGCTGCAAACCCACTGACACAGGCTCTTCACCATGCTCAGAGGCAGAGTCAAGGTCTGACTCCGGGACCCTAGAGGTCTCCTGAGCCCAACACTCTCAGGAGATGTGTGTGACCTGGATGCTGGGATCTCTCAGGGGCCCAGGCATGGGACCAGGTCAACTTGCAGGGGAGCCATCACACAGACAGACATTCACATAACAGAGTCACAACGGTTCTTACTTGACACCCTGTCTTCATACACTTACCCTATGTCCTGACACCATTAGCCCTGTTCTCAGCTGGCCTCTACAACCTTCTTCCCAGAGAATTCCCCCTCCCAGGCACCAGACTTCTGGCAACAGGCCTCTGCTTTCCTGGCTGTCCTACTGCCACAGTCCTGAGATCAGGCTGGCTGGGGGCTAGGGCCTTGCACACAGAGGGTCTCTGGGATTTCTGTCTCTGAGACTTGCTCTTCAGTGAATTCAGGGATCATGGAGCTAATCCAGGGTCATAGGATGTTACTACAGGCTCTTCAATCAACTTGCTTCATGATTTTCTCCTGTGAGGTCCCTGTGGTCATCTCCCTGCCCTGAGGGGCTGTTATGGTGGCCAAACCATATCAGATGTGGGGTGGCCTAGTCCCCATTACTGCAGTCCAGGGGCCTCACAGCCTCTGGTCCTCGAGGGAGCCTTCCACAGAAGCAATAAGAATAACTCACAGACTTTCCTGGGGAAGTGGGTGATCTGGAAGGCCTTCCAAACGGGCACCACTGACTGTGCCAGACACCAGCTTGTCCATGAGAAACCACTGGAGCATCTGGACCCCTCATGGAAGGCTCATCTGGAACCACTGCCCTTGACTCCTCCAGGGACAGCCCCTGGCTGGCTCAGTGGTCAGAAGCCTTTTCTGTGGTGTGGCCTAAGTGAAGTGAGAGGGTCAAGACCAGCTGAGAGGTAAATCCATAACCCCCTCTCAATTGTTGCTGAAACCCATGGTCTCTGAAGTTTTCCTCTGAACATGCAATGCAGGCATAGTTAAAGCATAGCTAAAAAATAAAAAAGGTCTTCTTCAGCCAAGTATCCAAGTATCTCTCAGAAATTCTTCTTGTACTCATTTTGGTCCAAGAATATGAGGCTTAAATGCTTGGAAGAAGTCACAATACCAGTAACACCATTATTATGTACGTAACTTCCTCCACAGCTAGACTGAATGGTTCTGCCTATAAAGCCTGAGGGCTAGCTTCAAGACATTTAAAAATGTCCTTCATTAATAAGACTGATTTTTTGGGGAGGGATCCAAGTATGATCTTTAAAACACTGGGCCTGGATTGCTACATTTTGGCCACTTTACTGATTTCAATGTTCTCTTTTAGAACTTGTGTTCCAAGGCAACTAAAGATGATGGCCATATAAAGAAAACAGAAAAAAGGCTTCTAGTTACAGTGCTTTTCCAGCAAGAAATGCAGAATGCTCCCTGAGTTCCACTGGCCACAGCTCTGTGTAAGGTGACTCTCTGCTTACACACCCAGAGGCCAGTGCCTTTACACCAACTCCCTTATACCCAGCTCCTACTGAATGCCTGCACTAGGCCAGCATATGGAATAAACCTGGTACACTGCCTTGGTCACACTGGCCATGGCCCCTGACCTCTCAGTGCTCACAGCTTGGCTCACAAGTCCAGCCCAGATCTGTACACTCAGTATCTTGATCTATGCTGGGCCATGATGGAGGTACTCCACCATCTAAAGGAGGGACCGCAGCTTGCAGCCCCCAGTCAAGGCCCCAGGGGTACATTAAGGATTCAGATCCATGTTGTGGGGACCTCTCTGGTGCTGGAACAAAGGGGATTTCTAAGCTACCATTAAGTCTCCAACTCTACCACTTCACTTCCTTCCCTCTGCCCTCTGCCCTGGGCAGCCAATCCAATGATAGGACAGGGTGATGGCTACTTTTTATGTTTTGATGATTATTTTTCATGAAAAAATTCAAATACCATGAGGGCTCAAAACGAGAAGAAACAGCTGCAAACATCCACTAATAATCAGAACCTGGAATGTACAAAGTATGAATCTAGGGCAATTGGAAATCGTCAAAAATGAAATGGGACCACACAAACATCAATATCGAGGCGTTAGGGAGCTGCAGTGGACTGGTGTTGACCATTCTGAATTAGAAAATCACATGGCCTGCTGTGCTGGGCATGACAGCATGACTTTGCAATCTTCTTCAAAAAGAACATTTCAAGATCTATCTTGAAGTACAGTGCTGTCAGTAACAAAATAACATCCATATGCCTGCAAGGAAGACTAGTTAATACAACTATTCTTCAAACTTATACACTAACTACTAATGCCAAAGTTGGAGAAACTGAAGATTTTTTACTGGCTTTTGTAGTCTGAAATTGATCAAACATGCAATCAAGATGCACTGATAATTACTGGTGCTAGGGTATGAAAGCTGGAAACAAAGAAGGGTTGGCAGTTGGACAGTACAGCGTTGGTGACAGAAACAATGCCAGAGACCACAGGATACAGTTGTGCAAGACCAACAATTTCTTCACTGCAAAAAAGGAGCAGACAAAAAAACCCATAAATGGCAACTGTAGACACAGATCTCACCATATGGAATACAAAGGAATCAAATCAAATACATCTGCCGAAAGAAATGCTGAAGAAGTTCCATGTCATCAGTCAGAACACAACCAGGAGCTGACTGTGGAACAGACCATCAATTGCTCATATCCAAGTTCAAGCTTGATCACAGTACAAAGACTGGGAATTCCAAAACACCTAATGGTGCTCATGTGGAACCTGTACAGAGACCAAGAGTCAGTCATTCAAAAAGAACAAGGGGATACTGCATAGTTTAGAGTCAGGAAAGGTGTGCCTCATGGTTGTATCCTCTTCACACTTATTTAATCTTATGCTGAGTGAATAACGTGAGAATCTGGACTGTAATAATGGGGCATCAGGATTGGAGGCAGACTCATTAACCACCTGGGATATGCAGATGACATAACCTTGCTTGCTGAAAGTAAAGACTCAAAGTACTTACTGATGAAGAGCCTTCAGTGTGGATTACACCTCAACGTAAAGACAACAAAAATCCTTAGAACTGGACCAGTAAGCAACATCATGATAAAAGAAGAAAAGATTGAAATAGTCAAGGATTTCATTTTACTTCACTCCACAATCAACACCCATGTAAAAGCAGCAGTCAAAAATCAGAAGATTCATTGCATTGGGCAAATCTACTGCAAAGACCTGTTTCAAGTGTTAAAAAGCAAAGATGTCACCTTGAAGATTAATGTGCATCTGCTCCAAGCCGTGGTATTCTCAACTGCCTTATATGCATATGAAAGCTGGACAATGAATAAGGAAGACTGAAGAAGAAATGAAGCCTTGGAATTATGGTGTTAGTGAAGAATACTGACTACACCATGGACTGCCAAAAGAACAAACAGATCTGTTTCGGGAGATGTGCAGCAAGAGTGCTCCTTGGATGCAAGAATGGCCTAACTTTGTCTCACATCTTTCATACCTTGGACGTGTTATCAGGAGGGATCAGTCTCTGCAGGACATGCTTGGTAAAGTAGAGGGTCAGTGAAAAGGAGGAAGAACGTCAAGAGGTACAATGACACAGTGTCAAGCCTAACAATGACTCCACTGTAATGACTGAGGATGGCACCAACCAACAGTGTTTTGCTCTGCTGTATACAGCATTGCTGTGAGTCAGAACCGACTCAGTGGCACCCAACAGCAACAAGACTGTATTCACCCGACCTGTAAATTGCTTGAGTTGCAGCCTGGTGAACTCCAGGGCTGCTGAGCCCCAGCAAGACTGAGCTACTCACAAGCATCACACGGTATCAGTTTTCTTGTTCCAGTCAACTCCAGTCAGCCTTTACACCACTAGAGGGAGCTGCTGACCTAGGAGAATTTAGATGAAACCCTGCAGGTCTTGCAGCTGTTTTTCAAAAAAGCAAAATGTACCACAGCAGAGAGTCAATGGCTATGACAAAGGACACTAGTGGGAGGGAAGGAAGTGATTCCAGTGCAGAGGACCCCTCTCCAGATTATCTTCTCCAGGAAAGCCTTCCCCTCACCTGAAAATCCTAAGTGTAGGCTGCTTCCCTCTGAGACCCCACAGCATCAACTACCATGTCTACTGCACTTACTGGACTACGTCGCCTTTGCTGTGTGATGCCGTGTCACAGCATTCTGCTTTTTTCCCACAGGGCCTAACACTGTCCTTGACAGACAGATGTTGGGCCCTTAGCTGTCTCCAGATGGACCTGCACTCAGATCACAGGGATGTTGTTGCCTGCGCCTTTCTGCCCTTTGTTATTGCTTCTGCCCTTGCCGCATTCTGTTCTCTGGGCCCAGGTCTAGTTAACCATTTTGTTTACTTTTGCACTACATGTCTACCCCAGACGGGTAAAGGACTTCTCTCAGCGTTCCTCTACATGGCACTGTGGAGTGTGACCACTGTGGCAGCTTGTCTCCAGAGATCTTCAATTTCTTCCCTCCCAAAAAGCACACAAGGCAGATTTTCAATCTCCTCCCTGGATTTCTGGGTTGGCCTTAGCGACTGACGAGCTGACAGAACGTGGGAAAAAGGACATTCTGGGACTTGCAAGGCCAGATATAACAAGAGCCTTGTAGCTTCTCTCTGGGTCTCCTGGAATGTTTGCTTTGGGAAAATCAGCTGCCATATTGTCAGATACCCAAGCCACATGGGAAGGCCACATATGCAGGTGTTCAGGCTGAAGCCCCAGCTGAGCTCCTGGTTGACAGCTCCTCAACTGCCAGCCATGTGAGTGAACAGTCTTGGATGTCCAGTTCAGCTGAGCTTTTAGGCAGTTCCAGACCCAGCTGATGTACGACTCCAAGTTCATGACACTGCTCATGAGAACTGCTCAGTCAGCTTTGTTAACCCACAGAAAACTGCTGCTTTCAACCAGTAAATTTTGAGGTCATTTATTATGCAGTAACAGATAACCACAAATGCCATTAATCATGCCACTTGAAATAAAGGAGTTGCTTCAAAGGCACAACAAAATCATTCCTATCAAACAACAGTGCTTCCTGAGGCAGGAGCCACATGGACTTTTCATCAAGCACGTTTGATGAGTGAACAAGGCAGTTAAGTGGTTAAGAGACAGACAAAGGTGGTCACAGTTTGCCTGTGAGTTCCCTGACAGCAGAGCCTGCTTGTTCCTCATCTTTGTTCTCGCTAGGGCACTGAGTACCACGAGGCACAGCTTACACAAAGCATCTAAGTGTCAGGGTGGAATTTAGGTAAAATGTCCATTTTTTGTTGCCTTCTGTCTTTACCAGTAATCATGATTCAGAGATGGCTCTAGTAAGAAGACCCAGATAAAGACTTCAACCTGGCTGAGCATATCTTAGAGAAATGCTAAGTCAAAAAATAAAACAGACTGGATTACAAAATTGGTTGCTATAGCTCTCCTCAGGATCATTTACCAGAAAACGCTGCAAATGCCAACCTCCACTACAGCCTTCATGGCTAACTTCCCAGGAACACCTTCCCTTTTATTCCCAAAGTCACCTTGCTAAACTCATTGCTTCTTCTTCTCTGTCGGCAGCTGTCACATACTGATAAACCTTTAGCATGTACCATTTGTTGCTCCATTTGTGTTCTGGAACCTTTTGCTAGAAGTGCCTGCTCCCAAATGCTCACTTCCCTTTTCTGAATGCCACAGTCCATGGTAGGAAGACAGCCTGGGCATCAGACAGTGGGCTAATCAGTGTAAAAATGTATACACCAAATGCAGCTGAGCCACATGTTGACTAGCTTAATCCTAGTCAATTTCAACTAACAGATACACTATAGGACCCAGGAGAACTGCCCTATAGGGTTTCCAGTGGTTGGTGGATTTGAACTGTCAACCTTTTGATTAACAGCTGAACTCTTAAGCACTGTATCACCAGGGCCCCACAGCCTGGCTCTGACTACACCTATTGCAACCTCACCCCTCTTCCCTCCATCCTTTGCCAAAGCTTTTCCAGGTGGCCACTACATCTCTCCATCATGCCATACCATCCCTCTTCTATCACTCCTACCATGGGCCTTACAGGTATATGTGTATTTTAGAGGAAGTGTCTTTTTTCCTTAACAATCCTCCAGGTTATAAGTCTGTGATATTTCTCTTTGTCTTCATAATGATAAGAACAAGGAGACCTCTCTTCTCCCTTGAAGCCTGGACACAAGGACCAGTTCTGACAAGCTTGGCCATTCTGTTACCTTCCTGCAGCACCAACCCTGGGAAGCATTAGATTCTTAGTTCATCAGGGCTAATTCCCACTCCATGGCAAGTGTTTCTATCTAAAGGGACAGAGAATCAAATCCCACTGCAGGAACCAGAATCAGAATGTGAAAAAGATGCTGGCTCTCAGAGAACAATGTTTATTCAATTGAATAGGTAATCAAGCAGTAATTGGCAAAGTAAAGAGCTTTTTACAGAGTCATCTCTCCTGATTGGGCCTTTCTCAACTGGAAAAAGTTGCTCTGGTTGTTATTATTTTCCTAGATAACATTTCTCAGCATGAATTTTAGCCTTCAAATTTAATTTTTTTAGTCTGTTATCATTCTAGATTCCTCAAGACAAAAGACTCACTTTTGTCCTAACTTTGATCTTTATTCTTGCAAACATTTCAACAGTCAAGATGTGAGCCTTCTCCCAGGCTGTGTTCTCTTACTGGGGTGGTGATGTCATGGCTGCTTATCTACGTGGCAGCACAGCTGTGGCCACTGCTCAGTGCAGGGTCTGACTCCAGCCAGGGAGAGCTCTGGAGACAGCTACTCTCAAGTCCTTAGTGCTGCAAACACAAGTGTGCATCCTCTAGGTCATGGGCCATTCTCAAGGGTATAGGTGCAGAAGAAAGGAGGGTGAGCAGGGCTCACGAGGCCCTCACCTCTACCCTCTGCAAGCTGCATCCTGCCATCCTTACCTCGGGCACTGGAAGGGGCAGAGGTAATCATCTGGGATGGTGCGGAGTGAGTAGAACTCAGGCTGGAGGAAGAAGGGCTTGCCTGGGATGAGGACAGAACGGACACATTGGTGACTGAGCCCTGGTACCTGGGGTTAGGATATGCGAGCTGCAAAGGGAGAAAAATCAGTAGGACAGAGGTCTCAGTGGTTAGGACTGCAGGCATAGAGTCTGCTTCTTTAAGCTCTAGGTGCCCGGACCATGTCTCATGCTGTACCCTGGGCCTTGATGGAGGCCAGGCTGATGGTTAGCACAAAGGGTCACCGGTCCCACCCACATGGAGCATGGCTGTTGGGTGGGCCCTGTTGATGGTGCCATGGAGGAAGCAGGACTTAGCTGTTAGGAATGCCAGATGAGCAGGCAATATGGCAGAGGGGCTTTCCCAAGGGGTCTCTATGAGCATCCAGGACTCAAATTAGGTTTCCTTCTTGGGAAGTAAGACCTGGGAACTGAGACTCAGGATGGTGTGGAGGTTTGCCAGCTCTGATGGTGAGGGTTTTGCATTTAGGGACTGGAGTACTAGGCAGCACAGCCAACCCTCGTCAGACCAGAACAGCCAGCAAAAAGGGGAGTCCTCGAGGCTAGTGCCCCGGACCATTATGCATGGACAGCTCTGTGGTACCTGCATGTGGTGGTACATGTCCTCAGGAGCCTCGGGCATGGTGCTGTCACTCAGCATCACCATGTTTCCTGCTTCACTAGAGGCATGTGATGAGAGGGAGGATGATGAATGGCGGCCTGTTCCCATCAGGTTCATGGGGCTGCAAGGAAGAGTAGGGAATAGTGAGGAGTCAATTCCGGGTGGTGGAGGCCAGTGGAATGGAACACATGAAAAAGTCATTCCCAGCCTCAGACACCAATGGTTTGGAGGGCTCCCAAGCCAATGCTCATGTCCATCTGAGGCCTGAAACAGTTCTGAGCATACCCTGCTGCTTGGAGACTCCTGTTCTGGAACAGTCAATGATGGCTAGACTGACATGACCTCTACCTGGAGTTACATGGTACATGACCAGTAACTCGCACTGAAACATCAGCAATTTCTCACAGAGGCGGAATGAAAGTGAGATACATGCTCAGTCATGTCAAGCTCTCAGGTTCTCCTTTGGGGTGGCCTATCAGTCTGAGTCAGTGCCCTACCCTGCCAACACCATGACGGCATCTGCTGCTAGGTCGGGGGGACACTATCTGTGGGCTTCTTTCCACATGTGTCTGTCGACTTTACCTTCACCTGTTCTCATTTTACTGAGTGGCCGCACGGTGCCAATGTGCTGCTCAAAGTGGAAACTAAGCCCAAGTGAAAGGCTCCCCTCACTTGCCTTTCCCCCTGACCTGGTCTACACTGAGCCCAGAGCAGCCATACCTGGATGCCTATGTCACCGTATCATTCTCTTTTTTAAAATCTTCCTCAAATCCAAAAGCCTGAATGGACAAGGCACATTCTGAGCTGGTCCTGATCCCTTCCTAAGCCCTGACTCCCAGCTTGGCTCTACGCACAGTGCTGACCAGGTGCCTTGCTTGCATCTTGAGGCTTCTGCCAATGTCAGTTTTTTTGCCTGGCTCTTGCCCCATTACATTCCTAACCCTAATTCTTCTCTACCTCGCAAACGTCTATTTATCTTTGAAGATTTCTCCCAAATGGCCCCTGTTCTCACAATACCATATGTACAGCCCTGTCACCCCGATTAGTGACTGTCTGGCTGGAGAATATGAATCCTCTGACAGGAGCTGGGTGTTTGCTTTGTGCAATAAGAGGGCTTATGAGTGAGCAGACACCAGTGCAATATAGAATTTCCATGCTCTGACCCTTGACAGTCAGACTTACCTCTGTAGAGGGGACCCTTGCTAGCCTGAGGCCGTACCTGTGCCGGTGGGTCATTTTGATGCTCTCAGGGCTCATGGGACTATGGGATGCCAGAACATTTCCCCGTGGAGTGCTGGTGCCTGAGCATGCAGGACTTAGCTTGTCCAAACTTGGAAATTCCTGTTGAGAAATAAATGCCCCTTCATTAAGAAGTCAAGAAGAAATATATGATTAAAGGGCAGTAGTGAAGAACTGGCTGGTGGAAGAAAATCTACAGTGAAAAAAAAAAAGAAGAACCATACACTGGTAGATGAATCTGAACTGCTACCTTCTTTAGGCGATGACCCTTCCAAACTGAAAACCCTCCTAACCAACACTGGAGCCTAGACCAGAGGCCGTGAGGCCCCAGGCAGACCCACCAAGAGAGGCCGAAGGTGGTCTGAGTTCACAGAAAAGCTGTCAACAGGCTCCTTGACTGTAGAGTCAGGCAGTGGGAGAGAGAGAGAGCTGCTTATCAGGTGTCTGCCAGCCTTATCACTTACACAAGGCTTGGGCCGGCTTTTACTGGACTGCTAAATGGCCCAGCTCTGAGTGACCTGGGTTGAGCTGCCTGTGATACACTTCATGAAGATACAGATGCAAGCTCATGGCATCAGTAACTGAAGAAGAGCACAGTTCTTTTTTTAGCATGATTAAATTCTTAAAAAGTACACAGACTTCTTGGCAGAAACTTCTGAGCTCAGGGCGTCCTGGGTGATACCAAGAGTTTGTCCTATGTTCCTGTTTGCAACTCTGGCGAAACAAAGTACAACTGTTCAAGTTCCCTCAAGTCCTTCACAATCCTAACTGCACTTTGGGGGTGTGTCTCTAGGTTGGTCTGAAAAAGCAGCAAGTTTTCTCCCCACTTCTTCCAAAGCACAAACAAGGCTCAAATGTGCTTCTGCAGCCAGAGAACAGAACTCCGTGTGTGCATACTGGAGACCACCATGTCCAAGAAGGGGCAGTCATGCTTTTGCTGTAGTGACCTGAGTGCAGGGGAGGAAACCTCCCAAGCAGCCAGGCTCTAGCCTGCCTGGGTCACCTGCTGACGCCAAGCGCTGAGCTCTCACCTAACTACCAGTAGTAGGATGCCCAGTGCCTTGAGAGGTAGTCAGATTCAATGACATTACCCAGGTGATCCACTAAACAGACACCCTAATTTTAAGAGGAACTCTATGACTTTGCTGGTATGTTTCACCTTCAAATACTATGAAGGAATCACTGCAGAAGGGAGAAATTCGAGGCTTTATGGGCTTTCCTCTGGAAAACGTCTCTACCTTTCAAACTACAGAGAAGCTCTACTTTTCAGGGTGTCCACACTTGTGTGGAGACAGGCCAATATCCACTGAGGGCCTTAGATACCCAGAACTGCTAGCACCCAAAAAAGGCAGGTCAGTCCCAAATAGGTCAGGCTTACTGATTATTGAGTTTGTGTGGTTCAGCCTCCGGAGGGCCTCTGTGGCTAATGGGCATCCCTGAAGGTGAACTTCATGTCTGAAATCCCGGTTCAGCACTGAACAACTATGCTTTCTTTCTTTCTTTCTTTCTTTTTCTTTTTTCACTGTGATTGAGTGAAAATGTACAACTGAATTTAAATTTGTAAGCCTGCCTATCTGCAGCTCCTTCTGCTCTCCTTGCCCAGTGACAGCACACTCCTCCTTTCCGTTCTATACATGTCATATCTTCTTAAGAATCTCTTGTCCCCTCCTCTCCACTCCCTTCTAGTATGAGGCCAGTAGGACAACATTCTATAGACGTGTAGATCTATAAAGCACACACACGACATGGTCACTCTGAGTCCCTCAGTCCAATGCATTCCTGTCCAAGAGGTTGATCTCAGTAATGATTTATGATCAGGGCAGCATCAGGTCTAGGGGACACATTCCCCAGTGGAACCCACAGCCCTTCAGACTGTCAACTGCGGTCTTTTAGTGGAAGAACAACTCTACTTTCTTGTCTCCTTGCTGCTTCTACCCATTGGTCATGGGTAATGAGGACAGGGCTTTGCTTGGGTCCAAGGTGGCAGGAAGTAACTGGGCTTACTGCCCTTGAGACCTGGAAGTCAGCCTGCCTAGCAGGAAGACTCTTGCGAGAACACTTGGAGTCAGCCCTAGGGTTGAAAATGGGGTGAGAGTACGTGTACAGGGGACTCAGGACCACCTCAATCCTATCCTCAGCCAGTCACCACTGCCTACAAGACCTCTCAAGTGAAATTTGTCTTGGCCCTCCCTGTTGATCAGTCCTCGGGCAAAGCCAAGTCAGGGAGACCTTCTGGGGTTTGGGTCAGGCCCAGAACCTACCTGATCCTTTTAAGAGCAATGAACATGAAAACACTGACCGCCCTAGACCTTCTCTGACACAAACCTAGATCACTAGACATGTTAAAGGAAGCTGGGTGGAAGAGGGTGGAAGGAAGACAAGGAGTTAAAAGAGAAGGGTAAAGAGAGGGAAAAAAGAAGAAGGAAGTACGAGGTAAAAGAGGGAGAGAGGAGAAAGAAGGACATGGGGAGAAAGATGGTTCAGGTCATGCTTTAGCTCTCTAAGCTCTTGGGATAAAAAAAATAGCCCCAAAAGGTCCTTTCACAAAGGCTAAATAAAAATTTTAGCTCTTTTCCTCCTCACGTGGAAACCCCTACCTATTAGCATAGTGCCCTCAAATATGTTCTTTGTCCTTGAATCTAACTCTTCCTCAGAAAGGGGGTGAGGGAGTACATCCATCCCCTTGGATACAGCATCCACCCTTCCTCTTGCTCCTCTGTGGCGGTGAAAGCGTCTCCCTCTCATGCTCTCTAACACTTTCCTTGGTTTACTGCACAGGTCTGGAGGAAGGGATCCCTGATTCTAATGCAGGGAGGGAAGGATGGGGAGCAGCTTACATGGTAGAGGCTGGCCCGCATCATCTGGAACTGATCAATCAGCTTCTTATGCAGAGGCCGCATTTCTGGGTGTACAAACTTCTCATGCACCGCCAGCCCGACACCAAGGATATGGACCTAGTAGGGTAACAGGTCAACTCTGTTAGCCAGGCAGCAGATGGAGAACAGCAGCCACTCTATGGCGCACAGCCTTCCCCACCTGGCCGCTGGCCTCCAGACTCTGCAAGATGTACCTGCTCCTGCATGAGCTCCTTGAGCTGGGTGATCTTCTCAGCATCTCCTGGGTGCTTGGTGATGTAATCTTTATCAAAGAAGGCCTGTGAGAGAAAAAGCTGAGTCAGGCAGACCTCACAGGGCTACTACTTAGAAGGGATTCACGGGATTTGAGTACTAGGAGCTGCCTCCTCACAGGAGCACACATCAGCACACCCCCAGCCTGTCTGAACCTTCTGCAATCAGAGCTATGCTTTTCATGGTTGAGAAAGACTTAGCCTAGATGCTTGTCCCAGTCCCTCATGGGACCTAGGTGGCCTGGGCAGGGTAGATGGAGCTGGTGGCCTGGGACTGGCTGGCTGAGAGGCCAGCCTACATCTCACTTCTCACAAAGAGCCGGCTGGGCTCCAGGGTTCCTCTTGGAGGTCACTAACACCCACCCATAACGAGATGAATTATCCAGCCTTTAGAGTTCATAAAGCAAAAAGGAAAAAAAAGACCCTACCAGAGTGCTGTGGCATAGAAATCAAGAGCTGCAAGAAGACCGGATCTCATCTGAATGGCCAGGAGAGGGCTAGTTGGGAAGGCTGTCTTAGGTGGACCTTAGCATTCTTTTGCAAATGTGTCCACAGAACCTGAGAACAGCCTTCCAACCAGGCTGCCTACATAGGTTTGGCCCGGGACTCCAGCTCACCTCCTGGTAGCGCGCAATGCCTCCATTGACGGCCGCATCGATGACACCATTCAGGCACATGCTAAGCAGGTTGATATTGCCATGCACCTGCTTGTGCTGATACTGGCTGATCAGGGCCCGCAGCTCCTGGTTCTTATTCTCAACCACCTGGATGGCATTCTCCAGAGGGCTCACCTCCACCTGGGGGCACGCAGTACATGGTTTCATCCAAGTGATGGTGACAACTGTTTATTGTGTTCCTGAAAGCAAAGATCTAAGACCTCAATGCTGACTTCTCTTCCTTGTTCCTGTGGACCTCAGACTCTCTCGGTTCTTGCTACTTTTCTGATTTGTAGACTTTCAGAAGTACAACCAATTGTGAAGACCACCAGTTCTGAAGTCAGAGAGCTCTGGCTTCCTGAACCTCAGAAACTAGTTTTCCCACTTGTAAAATGGGAGATTAAAAATACCTGCCCTCAAGGGTGCTGTATGGATTAAATGAAACAATGTACACAAAGCCCCCAGCACAGAACAAGCCTGTGGGAGTCTAGGCTATGCAGGTGACCCATATCTCCTTCTTCCTTCTGTCCTTAGAGAGAGGTTCCTAGAGGTAGGGCTGAGGAAACAGCTGTGAAACTCAGCCCCAGCTGAGATGTCTTACCAGTTCCCTCCTCTCCACTTCAAACCAACGCGAGATGCCAGGTAAGCTGTGGGTCAGGGTCAGTGTGGTGCGCTCAATCCACAGGCTCTGTACAGAGGACACAGGCAGGTGCAGGCTGTCAGGTAAATTCCAGCACATCCCACCTGCCCAAGGAATGCTACAGTACTGACCTCCCAAGAAAATGAGGCTTTCCCTGGGCTTGCTATGGACACTGCCTCTGCTTTCCTGTATTTGCTCACCTTGAATTCATTCTCCTTGTCCTTTGGGCCTTTGTGAAAAGGCCTGTCATAGCGGAACTTCCTTACATTGTTGACACGGTAGAAACTTTTAACGCGATCAGGAACCCTATCCATTTGTAGGACATCCACATAATCTGGAATGGGCGTCACTGCATAGATCTGCAAGTCTGGGCAGGAAGTGAAGGGAAAATCTAGACTTGCCAAGAGAAGGATGTTGACTGGCTGACCTCTGCTGACCCCACAAGTGAGAGAAGGGCATCACAGCCCTCGTGTCCTGCTGGCAGCAACAGGGAAGGCAGGAGCACTTCGAGGGCAGATCAGACCCAAGCACAGTTAGATCCAATCTCCCCATTCTACCACACCAACCCCACTCCAGATGCAGTCAGTCCATCCTACCCCACCAACCCCACTGCGGTAGTGAGTCTCGTGAGCACACAGCTGAGGTGAGATGTCAACCACTGGGTGTTCTCTACTCACCCTTCAACAAATAAGAGGAAGGAGGGAAGGAGAGTGCAGCTTCTACCTCTAAGAAATGAAAAGGGGTTCCAGGAGCCTGGGTCTGCTAGCTTTAGGCAAACTGTATTTACTGCAAAGCATGCTTTTAGTAAATTACCTGGAGTCTTTGTAAAGACAGCACATGGAGGTCTGCTTGTCCTCATCTTTCTGAAAAGTTTGCCACAGTCATGGTGACTGCCATCTGGTCACCAACGAGACTGTGTGAGGGGGTGAAAGCTTGGCCTGTGTTTGCATTCAGACTCACAAGTGCCACTGAGATCACAGGCACTCACCATCCCCCCCTCCCTATCACCATCCCTGACAAAGACTAGGGAAAATAATAGTGCACAGGGGAGTGGGGCAGGGCACTGGTGGGATCCCTACAGCAAGAGCCCAGGTTTGGCCCCATTCACCACACTGGCTTCTTCTCTCAAAGAGCAGGGTGGGAGCTGAACTGCTGGCAGCAGTCAGCCCAAGGGACAGTCTCAGCTTGCCAGTAAGTAGTCTGCCCAAGACTAAGGGCAAAGCTATTACTGCCCATGGGAGGCATGAGTGTCTTGCTAAATGTGGGTTCTGTAATGAGGACATATTCTGGCTTAGGATTTATGGGTTTTCACTAGTTTATAAGGCTGAAACATGGCAGTGGCCAGCTCACTAGGTGGGCTCCACCAACCAGGGTCCCAGACCCCCACCCCCACTGGAAGTCAAAAGATACACTGGGCATCGCACTGAAGGATGGCATCATCGGGGTGGTTGGGGTGCTGCATGGCGACGGCCTGCGGGAACTCACTGAGCATCCTCTGCTGGAAGGCCTCCAGCCGCTCATAATCATGGCCTCGGCACACATATTCTTTGTTCTGCCACAAACACGAGAGCACACTTTATGCCCTGCCCACAGCTCCCCACCTCCTTGGGGGAGTCACCAATCGTTTACCTCACAAACATCCTAGGAGCCTCCTCTGTACCAGGCCCTCTGACAGGCATGGGGCACAGTGCCCGTGCCTGCCCCAAAGGAAGTAACGCTCCAGAAGGCAGAAGTACACTGTGGGGTGGCAGCCATAGGAAGGGGCACCTTACCCAGGAAGGGATGCAAGGTGGGGATAGGATCTTGGGATAAGCCATGCTTGAAGAGTCCTGGAAGGACAATCTGGGTTAGCTTGGTTGAGACCAGCAGGGAAGATCAAGTCTTGTGGGTACAATAACAACCAGGGTAGCAGTGCCAGGACAAGAAAAGGAGTACCTGGAGAGAGGGTACATGTGGGAAGATCTGAACATGCTGAAAGAGGCCTGTGAGGACAGACACAGCAACACTGCATCCCAGGGAGTGATTTCCATGATCGCTAGGAAATGATTTTACGCAGGGGAGTAATCAGGTGTGTGTTTTTGAAGAATCAGTTTTGTCAGTTGGGAGAAACAGTCTGAATATTGTCCAGAGCTCAGTAAAAACAATCAAACCCACTGGTGTCAAGTGGATCCCCACTCACAGTAACCCTGTAGCACAGAGTAGGACTGCCATAGACACTGAATAATTGATTAGTGCATTAAGTCCTTTTGGCAACAAATTCCTTTGCAAACGTGTCCACAGAACACACATCATTCTAACTATATAGTAAAGTCCTGTGTTACTTCATGTTTGAGTTGGGTCTCAGTTTTTCTCTTTGTGGAATGAAGCTAGGACGAGGCACCCCTAATCTTGTTGCTTGGCCTCCCTCACAGATGGTCAAGTGAGGGGCTGGAGGAAATCCCTCTGAAGCCCACCAGTAACATCTGCCTATCTGCACAGCTGCCTCACCAGAATCACTGTGACACAGCACTGTCAGCACTGTCAGCCTCTTTAACATGTCTTCAGAAGAAAGACAGGGCTGATCGTAGGCCAGTTTCAGAGGACTTCAGCCTTCTCAGGAACACAATTTCTGCCCTTTCATTCTGGGAGAACTCTACTAAGGCTGGGCCACAGTTGGGAGAGGTCAGAATGGAAGGACAAGACCAGAGGGAAATCAAGGTCAGCGGGACCAGGCTCTTCAGTGGCACAGACCACCTACTGTGAGGCAAAGCGTAGACATTTCTCAGCCCTCTGCTTGATAAGTAGCACCAGCCAAAACGGTAACTGTGAAGAACTGGCTATTTATGTTCACTCATGTATACAGAAGCCCTCACTAGTGTCTATTCATGGGTCAAATGAAGAGAGACAGAAATCCTCCCAAGAACGGAGGGCTGCATGTTTTCCTCTCCTGGCAGATTAGTAGATGATCACATTTGTGAGGGGAGGTAAGCAGATGGTCCAGAGGAACCAAGCTGAGCAAACTCTTAAAGTAATAGATGGCCTGTGTGTTCAGGGACACTGAGGGAGTAGCCTAGCCTTCTGGGGAAGGCCCAGCAGATGGAAGACACACAGCACTGACCTTCAGGCTAGCAGGTGGGCTCACCTTCACCTGGGCAAGAGTCCCAGTACCCCACAAGGGACAGATTCTGGCTGCCATTGCTGTGTACTTTGTCCTTGCCATCTATAACGCAAAAAACTACCCACCACTGGGACTTCTTCCATTTTCCACAGATGAATCCAGAAAGGAAAGGAAGAAAAGGCAGCACGTGGTCAGACAGAAAGAGCTGTATGCACAAGTCATAGCTGCCAGAGACTGCTCCTTGTGGGACATTTCCCAACACCCTTGTCATTTCTCTTTCATTCCCTGAGCCCCTTAAAACCACATTTGAACATTCAGACTGTTACTTGGGAGCAAGGTCTATCAGGTCCTCTGTGTCAGAGAGCTCCACAAGCTCTGAAACGCTATTGTGCCCTGAGGTCAGCATGAGGGGTGGGGTCCAGAATAGACTATGACAGAGCACTTCTGTTTGGTGGAGACACAAACAAATGGCTTTATAACAGCCAGAAGAATGAGGGCTTGGAGTGAAATTTGGTTTACGATGTACAACTGTGGGACGAGATAGGAAAGTGAAATGAAAGTAAGACATAATTTACAAATATAAAACAAGAAAGGAGCAAGTTAGTTTGACAAATGTCTTTCTGGAGATGCTTTTGGTTTCTAATTCCTGTACAGTGCCTTGCCCACTCCTGCTGCTTTCCACCTCTGTGGCTATTTCAGGATCTCTGCTGACAAGGGTTGGTCAACACGCCACTTCTGCTGTGCCTGGGCTGGATGGCTACCAGAGTGAAGGAGGCCTGGTCCTCCTGAGAAAATCTCTCTACTACTTCTTGTTCTGGTACAAGAAACCTCCCTCTGGTGTACAATTAGAGCCTAACAGGGGTCACAATTAGGCAGAGTGTGTTTGTTGTTCCTGTCGGTAGCTCTAGTTCTCACACAAATCATTTTTCCTTTTAGCCAAAGATGATTACTGCTCAAGAGAGGGGCAAGCTGCCCCACCTTTCATCTGAAATGTGGTTAGCCTGAATTCTGCTGTCAGCAGACTGGCTTTACTGAAGGGGTCATGAAACCCAGCTGACCCTCAATGTGATACCAAGCTTGTATGCACACTGCATAAAGCAACTCCTCCAGTAATCTATCAAAGAGTCCTATGAACTTTCCCAGCAGCTTCCTTAGATGTGTGAATGCTGCTTTATAACTTTAGTAAGAAAGTGGAACTGGGGTAAGCAGAACTCCTCGCAGGTCTCAGCCACAACCCTAAGGCCCCTAACACAAAGTGGCATTTAGGGCATCTGAGAACAATGATGACCTCTGGGCTCAAACTTCAGGCTTAGCCTGACTCCTCCCAGAGCTGAGTTGTACTGAATGAAGAAGAAAATCCCAATCATTTGACTGGTGTCAGTTCATTTAGCTCAGCCATTCCTTCCCCTCTGCTTGTCTCAGCCAAGCCTTCCAGGAAATAAACGATGGAGAGAATTGGCTGCCGGCATCCTGAGTCAGAGAACTGGCTCTCTGAAGAGGCTTTTCCTGCTTGACAGTCCCTGCAGAGATCTGGGGGCCAAGTGACTGTCCTCTGTGTCCTACATGCCAGTAGCTCTTCACCCTGACTGTGTAGTGTGGGGTGCAGTCAGGTGGACAGCCACTGTCTTAGATGACAAACCCCAACAACCATGGTTCAGGTCAGGGCTGCGCTGGCACCCAGACTGGCAGAGAAGCCATGAAGGAGGATTCCATGCATTAGTGGCAGAAACTGGAAGGTTTCTAAACACGTCTACAGGACATTCTCAGACTGTGGCCACTTTCTGCAGGAACTCAGTCAATTTGGTAAGAAAACTACCCTCACATGTTCCTTGTAGTGACAGAGTAATACAGTCTACTAAAAAAAAAGTCTGAGGTTGATAGTTTGTCCAAATAAAGTTGTCTGTAGATTTATCAGTCTTTCTAAAGGAACTATTTAGTAGAATAAGCAGAAACAGACAGAAGGAAGCAGGGAGAGAGAGAGACAGACACAGACAGAACATGAACACACATATTGAGGCTGTAGATGAATTCTGTGTAAAACATGACTTAAACTCCTGTGACTGCCAGAGTGGACTCACCCGAAGGAAGAAAGGAAATTTCCTGCCATAGAAGCCAACTCGAAAGAACTCAGGCTCTAGGCGCTGCTGCTCCATGATGTTGTCATAGTAGCTGGCTTCCATTTTCTGTCAGTGAGAAAGGCAGCTGCTTTCAGATCAATTTGACTATTGCTGGCATCCAAACCAAGTTCTCCCACCCACAAGGGGGTAACTGTCTTCTGGAAAGTGATCATGACAACTAGATAAGAAGGAGATGAGTCCCTAGCCATGATGAGCCTTTGCCCAGGGATATGCATCATACAAGAGGAAGCCCTTCTTCATCACCATCTGATACCAGGATGCGGACAAACTGCCTGCTGCAGCTGTGTTCAGCTGCTCAAATGTCTTTCCCAGTGGGCAGACCAGCCTCTGTACTTGGGGCCACATGTATACACAGATTTACTTTCCCCAGAGGTTCCTGGGTTTGACACTCGCTATGTAAGTTGACTCCTGGCTAGTAATGTTTGCAGTCGGCTAACAGCAATTCTTAGTCCAGTTCCCATCAGTACACATGCATTTGTTCTTGCTCATCAACAAATAACTAAAGATGCTGACAAGTAAGAGTGAGGAAGGCTCAGCTGCCAGCATCACTGGTATTGGTAACAACTTAGAATATTTTAAACTTTGAGACTGAACTACTATTCACAATGCCTGGCATTATCAGGGTAGATAAGCTTTTCAGTCATGACTAACTTGGTTCTGGTTTAGAAAAACTCTGAAATGCTGGAAAGACAATTCTAATATATTCAATCAAGCCAGCCTACCAGAGAGCTGCAGCTTTCAAAGACTGGTCAAGAAGCTCTTTCTAGAGGACCACCCCTGTTATCTAGGTCCAAATTCAAGTCACCAATCAGGGAAAAGAGGACAGTTAGCCACACAGACAAGGTTTAGGGGAGGGTCAGCTAAGGGTGCCAAGCTCTCCACCAACAAACTTTGCTGCTGTTCAGAATCCAGCATCAGCAACAAGGATAAAAAGAAATTTGGTGGAAACCTCTACAGTCTACAGGGCATTTGACTTACCTTTTCAATATTCTGCTTCAAAGAAGCAAGGACAAGGTGCTTAAAAGGGACCAGAAGGCAAAGTATGGAGAACCCCTGTAGTTTTAGTGAAGCATCCTTGAACAAAGGCATGTCAGAAAAATCTTCTTCACAAAGTTGGGCTTCACGATGTCATCACTTCCTTGAAGCTCTCCCTTCCTACCCTGTCTGTGCTGGCTCTCCCTCCCCTGGGGAATAGCAGCCCTTGGAGTTTGGATCATGTAACTCTTTGGTAGATGCACGTTTTGGTCCCTTAGCCAGCCAGTAAGTGCCTTGAGGGCAGGAACCTTGGTCCCTGGTTTTACTGCACAACCCACAGCATTAAACTAAAGGCTGGGCCTAACATAAGTGATCATTCAGAAACTGATGCCAGGAAGGTCTGGCACCTTGTGGCAGGGCCAGGGCAAGGCTCACCCGGATCCAGCTGAGGCTCTGATAATCGTACAGGCTCTCATACTGACACGCCAGCTCCCTGCACAGCGGAATCCCAAACTCCCAGCTCTGTGTCATAAAGAGGAACAAGGCTTCAACACCTCAGGCATCTCAGAATGGCACAAGCCCACATCAAACGTATGAAAGGACACAACAAAAGGACTGTGGCTCCAACTCATATACCACAAAGGACATAGGCTCACAACCAGTTTGTGGAGTAGACATGCAGCACTGTGGTCTTCCAGCTCAAGGTACATCTTTTAGGGTTCCACTGAAATGTCTCCACCTACAGGAGCCCTCGCTGACTACCTTGCTAAGGACAGACATCTCCTCATTATTCTCTGCTCCTTTCTCTGAAGTTCTCTTAAAATTTTTTTAAAGAATACTCACTCTTTTGTTATCTTAGTCCCAATGAGAGATGATCAACTGTATGTGGGCACAAATCCTGTTTACTTTCTTTAACCTCAGAGTCTAGAACAGCACTAGGAACGTAGCAATTACTCAGTAAAGATTTATTTAATCTTTATTAGTTTAATGAGTTAATGAAGGAGATGTTGACCTCTAAGAGCACCTAAGCTCAAAAACAAGCCTGGAAACCAAGCAGGAAGTGACTATTCAAAGACTTGGTAGCAGGCCTGAAATTTCCTTTATGGAAGGATTCAAACTTTAAATGAGGCTTTGGAAGATCTTTGCCTAGTCAGATCCCAGGATGCTCCATGGTGTGGCCATGGCTATCTGTTATGGGGACAGGCCCAACCTAGGGCTTTCTGTGGAATGTTGTTGTGGCCTTTGTTAACAGACACTGTGGCCCATTTCCTTCTTCTTTAACATAGTGCCTTCCCTCTTGGTTAGATCTGGAACCATCAGTTTACTTGATATTTCCTCTCCACCTTTTAAACATTTTTTATTATAGGTGACCTCAATCATGTAGAAAAAGACAGAGAACAGAAGAATGACCTGTTAGGGAACCAACACTCATCCTCAACGACGACCAATACATGGCCCATCTTGCTTGCATCCTTCGTATCCCATCCAATCCCTGGCCCCACAGTTTTTGAAGCAAATCTTAGACATCATATAATTTCCCCCATGAATCTTTCAGAGGACACTTTTTTTACTATGATTAAGTGAAAGTATACAATCCAAGTCAATTTTGCATACCTACCTCTCTACAGCTCTATTTGCTCTCCTACCCTGAGACAGCACACTCCTCCTTTTCACTCTTTACTACTAGTATCCTCCCAACACACACCTGTTCCCTCCTCTCTACCCACTCCTTTCTCCTCTAGAAAGAAACCAGTAGGACAGCCTTCTATAAATGTATAAAACCACAAAATATACCACATGCTCACTCTGTGTCCCTCAGTCCAGTCCATTCTTAGTCTGAAGTGTTGACCTCAGTGCTGGTTTCATGTCTGGGGCAGCAACAGGTCTAGGGTCCATGTTCTCAGGGGACCCTCCAGGTTGTCTGGCCATCAGTTTTGGTTGAAAGGACCACATTTTTAAAAATATTGTTTGAGATAGCATCAGGGAAAACACTGCTTCATTTGGGACTGTTTTTCTCATAAAGAGCATATTATTTCTATCCTTTGAAGAAATTACTGTCATGTGGACTGAAACTGCAAGACCAAGTAAAAAGACTGAAACAAACCAAGACGAATTTAAAAGATGTAGACCCTGATTTCCTAGCTCAATAGAATGTCCCTGTCTCAGTCAGCTGGTAAGCCTCTAGCTATCCCACACTGTCAGCTCCCAAGGAAGCACATGTCAGTCCCCTTTCCTGCTCTAGGTGCTACTTGAGCAGTTTTCAACTAAGGACCCACAACAGGGTCTGTTGTGGCAGTTCTGTTGGTGCTGGCTAAGCAGACGAGCTCTGTACAGACTTCTGGCCAGCCTGCCAAGAGCTTCCCTGAGGGGGAACGTTCATTTAGGTGATGAAGGCCCCATGTGGGGCTAAAAGCATTCTGCCTGCCAACAGTAACTCCCTGTATAAACATGTCTTTTCTCCCACTGTGATCAATGCTTATGTCTTGCTGACATGACTGCCCTGACTTGTATCCCTGCTGCCACCAGTATTTCACATTTATCTTTAGAGTGTGCCAGGACCAAGAGTTTGAAGACATGTGCTGGCCTTCAGGGGTTGTGCTGGAACAATGGTAGGCCTGGGCTTTGAAAGCTGCCTCTGCACACAGGTGAAGAATGTGCTGCAGCTTTAATACATCCCCTCTGTTATCTTTTCCCTTGGTTTCTTTCTTTCAGGCAGGAAGTACTGCCTTTTCAATTCTGGCATATGTATGCTTTGACATCTTTGTCACACACACCCTCTACCCTCCACTCCCCAGCAGAGATGGTACAAAAATAGCACTCTAATCAAACTCTAAAGGAAGGCAAAGGCCTGGGACTCCAGTTCACAGTCTTTGTACCTCAGTATGCATACAGCACACTGGAAGCAAGACTGGTCACTCCTTCAAAGGAACGTGGGCCACAAAAAACTTGGGCTGGGGGCCCAAGCCCACGCCCACAGAGAAGGCTGGTGTGGTACCGATGGTCTGTATTCCAGGTAAATAGAGGCCTCTGTTCCAGGTTTCCTCCAGTTTGCCGTAAGAAAGACCACCTTCCATCGTTGCCCCTCTCCCTCCTCCTTCAGCTCTTAGGCTGTACTCCATTTCTCCAAAGTTTCCCTTTCTCCTTATCTGGCCTGGGACTGGTGACCCTCTGTCAGATCACAGTCCAGTCCACCTCACAGCAGGTTCCTAGGTCAACCACCTAAAAGCATACCACTGGAGAGAAAACTGAATGACCTAGCTAAGCCTGTAATCAATCTTCTTTGGTACCCAGGTAATGAAAACAGAACCAGAGCTGACTGGGTCCTCGACCTATTTAATGAAGACAACAGAGATGCTCAGACTACGTGGAAGTAAATTCAGGAGGAGCCTGGCATCTGGGACAGGCTGTGCTAGCAGTGCTGAGAGCCCGAACACTTTTACCTGCCCCTCCTGAGTCTTCTCCTTTCCACCAAAGTAGCTTTTCTCTTGGCACCGAGGACTCCTGCCCCACAGATGCACTGCTCTACAGCAACCACATTTTGCCTTCCTGGAGTCTTTAGAAAACCCTGATTCTTCCAAGAGCTGGTTAGTCTTACTGGCTCCACTGGGTGCTGAAGCATGGGAACAAAGAAGGTGAACTTTCTGTAAGTGCTCAAGAGTACATCTGATAAATACTCCTTTAGGATGAGCTCACATGAAGGTGCTCAGTGAGGAGTCTGTACTCTGCACAGATCATGCTCAGCAAAGGCAGGCTGCTGGAAGAACAGGGAGATCCCAAGAAGGCGGTCTATCAAGCCTCCCAGGCCTTCTCCCCTTCCCGCCTACTATAATACTCAGGCAAGTTCTGTCTTTCACTCCCTAGTCTATAAAGCAGAAACCATCCAAGTTTAAATCTGTTCTAAGCACCACTATAGTGTGGGGTTAGGAGAGGGCCATTAATGCTCACAGGTCCCACTGGCAGGCTGAATCAGTTTGGATACTCTCCATAACGTCTCTGTGCCCACAGACAGAAAACAAAACTAATACACTAAAATCACTCATGTACACTCACATTAGGTTTACACCCTTCCCTATGAGCTCAGAAGGTTTGCGGGCATGTGTGCAAGTAGCAGCTCTGAGAAGGGCTGTGTGCCAGGAAGACTGGCTTATAGCTTATAGGTGTGCCAGCACAAGTCCCCACATCAGGCCCCAGGCCAGTAAGCAGAGAAGGCTTTGTGTTGTGCTGTGCATATGACATGTGTGGCTGCTGAGAGTTAAGCACAGGGCTCTCTCTCTTCTGGAGTTTTGGGAAGGTTCTAGCTTACCAGTGCTGTTCCCTGCATGAGTGAATGTTAAACTTTTCAAGTGGGTGTTTTTTTTTAAAAAAAATTATGTTTTAAGCTAAAGTTTACAATTCAAGTCAGTTTCCCATACAAAAACGTATCTACATTGTTATGTGAACCTAGCTGCTCTCTCTACACTGTGATAATACACGCCTCTCCTCTACCCTGTATTTTCTGTGTCCCTTCAACCAGCTTCTGTCCCCCTCTGTCTTTTATCTTCACTCTGGACAGAACTACACAGTCTCCTGTATCTATCTAAGAAATAATTCTTTGCCAGTATTATTTCGTCTTATATACAAGTTCAATCTTTGTCTGAGAAGTTGGCTTCAGGAGTGGTTTCAGTTTTAGGGTAACAGACAGTCCATGTCTTCTAGGGACCACCATTCTGTGAGACCATGAAGTCTGGTCTCTTTACTAGAGTTTACATTTCTTCCATTCTATCAGGGACTCTTTGTCAGTAAGGACAGTCACTGGTGGTGGCCGGGCACCATTCAGTTCTTCTGGTCTCATGCTGATGCAGTCTCTGGTTTATGTGACCCTTTTTGTCTCTTGTGCTCATGTTTTCTTCATCTTTGATATTATTCATTCTCCTTTGCACCAGTGCGTTGGAACCAACTGATGCTTCTTAGGTGGCCACTTGCCAACTCCTAAGACCCCAGACACCACTCATCAAGTTGGATGTGGAACATTTTCTTAGGAAACTTCATTATGCCAACTGACTTAGATGTTCCCTGAAACCATGGTTCCCAGACCCTTGTCCCTGCTATTGTCTCCCTAGAAGTATTTGCTTGTATTTAGGAAACTTATTAGCTTTTGGTTGAGTCCAGTTCTGCTGACTTTTCCTCTACTATGTGTCATCCCTCCCTTCACTGAACACAATTCTTACTTACTATCTAATTTCCAGTGGGTGCTTTAGACAAACACAAGCTTCCTGTGTTATGTAAAACTGAGGAAGATTTCCTGATTTATGGGCTAAAGTCATTAATGTTTAAATCATGCTTTTTTATGATGAAAAAAATTCATTTTCTAAAAGCAATTTCTAACATTTGAGTCATGAGCTCAGTCATTACAGTTCCCTAGTTCCCTGAATCACCTTATTTCAGCTTTTTCAAATCTGTTCAAAAAAGTTGAGCAATGTCACCAAGTTACATAAGCCCCAGGCTTTCTAGTGCAGGGGCTACACTCTGCTCCAGATGGTCAGAGGACTCCGTGATGAGCTCTCCCAGAGATAACAGCAGGGCGGCTGGGGACCTCCAAGGAAAGCTGTACCAATGCTGACAATACCTGCTAGTCCTACAGAAGTGGTTCTGACAGAGAATAACTCTAGGGACAGAAACCCAGGCTATTCGGAGAGGAAGGGAAATTTGTGACAAGAACATACACTAAGAGGCAGCAGTAGCCTTCTTTTGCCTACAGCTAAAATTCATTAATTTTAACAGCTCATATTTTCTGTGGCAGATCAGAAAGCCACATAATCATTAATTAATTCTAAAAAATATAAATGGGGACCCAGAAGCCCCTTCTGTAAGAACATCAGTATTAGAGATGTGCAAAGCTGGTATGTGGGACTGCTTCTCTCATCTCTCAACTTGGATCTGGAACCACCTTCCAAGCCACAGAATTATGCTGTTGTTTCTTTTCACTCGAGAGAAGGTCGTGCTGCCTCTGAAGCTGCTGCTCACCATACATGTGGGTACCCACCCACTCACTGTCCCCTATGCCCTCTCTATAGCTGCCATTCCTACAGTATCAAGATGCCATGTATCACAGCAAAAGCTGTGCATCATGCCACCTACCTTGCCTTTGTTGAAATAGTGGATGATCTTCCGACACAGTCCTTCTTTCCGCTGCCACTCTGTCTGAGATGGGTAGTGGAGGAATTCCCGCAGCGGCCGGTCCTCCCACTGGAGCAGCTCACAGTACAGGAGCAGGGTGAAAGCAGCCTCTGTGGGGATAGGCAATGTGGAGGCCAGGGGATCCCTTTGAGGAGCTCAGGAATAGCTGGTGCCAGACGACTATGCTAAGCAGTATGCCAGGGAAAGGTGCGTGCAGCCCAGGTCAGGGACACTGGATACCAAAAGTGAGTGAGGGGAAACCCACAGAGAGCAGTGGGGCTGCCAGGCCAGCCAAGAGCCCCTGTCTACAGCACAGATGAGCCAAAGATCCAGGTAGAAACCTCCCTCCCCCATGGCCTGGTCACTTGTTCTGGACACCAGACAAATAATGGCCTGGCTGTCACAGAATCTGCATGACTCCTACAAGTGTGTACAGTTTCCCTCACCTTGGGAGACATTCACACATGAGAGAAAGCTCCTGGGTTCCCTTCTGCTCAATTGAACAGAGCTTCCTTTCCAACTTTCTTAGAACTGGCTATGGGGCATGAGTCCGAGGTCTCCGTCAGCTCGCCCTAAGCCAGTTCTACTTTCTGCCCTCAGCAGGGCCCTGGGAATGAGCCTTTCTCTTCATCGCTATCATTTCTAAAAGGTACTAGAGAGGTGTGAATAGTGGCAACTGCTTGATAGGCCTAGAGACAAGTACTCTACTCCTGAAGGAACCTTGATGCTAGACCCAGAGTGGAGGCCCGGCAACACCTTACTCTTATGTGTGGGACAATTAGACAGGGTGACATTAAAAACAACAGCTAAATACAGTAGATCCCTAAGGGATTAGTCACATGAATCAGGATGCTTTTTACGCAGTCTGCTCTTTTCTATCGTATTTGCTCATTTTTAGTAGGTATCTCCTACTGGCAAATTAATTAGTTCTACCTTCTGCCTGGCCTTCAAGATCCTACTCAAACCTGTTCCCTATGACTATGAAAAGTCCAGTTTCTAATTATTTTGTGATCCACTTCCAATTTCAGACAGGCCCACTTGCCTGTGGCCACCTTCTGGACTTCCATCCTGGCCTCTCTGCCTCTGCCCTCACCACTGGCTCCTCCTGCTCAGGCATGCACAGGCCTCTTCATCAGCTCCAAAAAACCCTCACTCTCTGGGGACAAGTTCCTATGGCACTCAAGGCTCCCTTTGGGAACTTAAGAAATCAGGTAAAGTCTTTTATTCCCTGACTATATTCTTTTCAGATGTCATCCCCAGGGTCACCAGAGACAAGGCTCAGCACTTGCTCTCTGTCCAAAACCCTGACCCAGCCTCTCAGTTACAGCCTGGAGTTCTAGGAGTTGAACAGATGCCTTTACTGATACACAGAATTTACCAAAGCCTCCCTATTTTCTGCTGTCTCAGAGAAGTGCTGACAGCATGGGTGGAAGTAGACAATGGCAGATACAGTCAATCACTTTAAATTTAATTCCTGCCAAGCTGTGCTATCAGAAATGGTGACATCTATACATCTCTTCTTTATTAACACTCTCTAAGATCTGGAGATAAGGAAGGACGATTCTACCTTCTGCCTGGCTTCAAGATCCTACTCAGACCTACTCCCTATGACTAGGAAAGTCATGTAACTATAGCAATGTTTGAGGACAAAGATAACCTGATTCCTACTCTATTGTAAGTTCAGGTCCTATGGGCCAAGGGCCAAGAATCTGTGGCTAGTCACCAAAGGGAGAAAATAGGTATTTGTGGTACGCCACAGTATAAGGAGATCAGGCAGGACACACATGCATGTATGCACCCTTTTGAACTGGAGTGGCTCTCAGTGAGCAGAGTGTGATGGGTACTTTGGAATGCTTTTAAATTTGCTCCAGGGTCGCCATGAGTCAGATTCGACTGGACGGCACTTGGCTTTGGCTTGGCTAGTTAAAAAAGGCCTTAGTAATAGATTACATTTCAACTGCAATGAAAGGGCACCTGTCTGGCCTGTCAAAACCCCAGATGAACACACACTCCCACCTTCCATTGGGAGCTCAGTGGGAAGCTGCAGTTCAGTTGCCAAGGAAGAACCTAGGCTGCACAGTAGGTTGGCCAGTGAGCTCCAGAAGCCCTAGATTATGGGGATATTCTTGTACTATGATCTTACTCAGCTCAGGCATTAAAAGCCTGTTCATGTTTAAACAGAAAGACTCTGTACATGAGGAGTGACCGTTGGCACAGGATGCTCTGAATGTCAGAGATGTAGATGGGCAGGAAGGAGAGGAAAACAGCCTTAGGCAGAGGAGAAGGGAAATTTGGGTCTGCCTGCTTTCTCTCCACCATACCCTGTGATGCTTTCTCTCCACCATACCCTGTGAAGGAGTTGACAGGTGACAGGGGCAGCAGAGGCTCCAGCACTTTGCTGGGATATGGCAGGCACCACTCAGAGCCCTTCTGTGCCAGCTTCCAGGCCACCCTCAGGGGCAGGTGTGGCATCCCCCATTCACCTGTGTAGTTTTCAGCCTGCAAGTGCATGTCACACAGCTTATGGATATAGCGAATATACATTTCTTCTTTGTTAATCTCAGATTTGTAAAAGTTCTAAAAGAGAGAGAAGGAAAAACACAAATATGAGACAGGGTGCAACCTACAGAGGTTACCAACTTGAGCCCCAGGCAACTGGCCAAATCCCTGGGTGTGCAGGGCAGGAGACACAGGCCAGGCCCTGGAGGAGACAGCACCAAAAAGAAACAGCACCAGCCTGAAGAAAGTCATGTTGGGGTTGGAATCACTGGCGGTTCTGTGGAGCACTAAGTGGTGGGAAAGAGAGAGCACAGTGCATACTGGAGATCAGGGCAGATGGGAACTAAAAGACAGTGAGGTCAGTAGGACCTTGCCAAGAGGCCAAGATAGAGTGCTGCTTTAAGAGAAGCTCATTTCATTTCTTTCCCACGTGAGAATGTGTCTGGTAAGGTGCAGGCCTTCAAGGTATCAGTAACAGAGCTGACGTTCTGGTTCAAATCCTTAGGTAGCTGTAGTGAATTACTGTTGAAAGGCCAAGCCAATCACAGTGCAGGACATACACCAGCCCGCAGGGCAGACGGGGAGAGACAGCCCATGTCTTCTTACCATCAGGTTAACAGTGCAGCCGATCTTCTTGTTCTCCGTTTCCTCCCCTTTCATGCAGTCCCTGGAATGGAAAGCACAGATGAGGATTCCATGATGTGAAGGGGTGTCACTCGGACAACACACAGAGCTGCAGTATCACCAGGGTGCCAGAATGACCACAACCCAGACTAGGATGCCCACCAACAGGAACTAGCTTCAGGGTGCTTTAGTCAGGGAACCCACAGTACGGCAGACAAGCTCCCTACTTGGCATTTCTCCTCTGGAGCCTCCTCTCACAGGTGCAGTGAGCCTGGAGCTTCTTTCTGATTCTGCAGCATCTTTAGCAAACGATGAGCTACCTTCATGCCAAAAAGGGTCTGAGAGTGGGAGGGGTCAGAACTGGCCCAGCAAACACAGGACAATAAGAACACTGAGAACTGGTCCTTTCCAAAGAAGAGGGAGGGCTGGTCAAAGCTAAGCTCCTCTGGGAAGGAGCAGAGGCTCTACACGAGATGAAGTAGAATGAGAACAATAGTGGTGAATCCAGTAAACAGCCTCCTGTATACACAGCCAGCCAGAATTCCAACTGTCTTCTGGTTCTCCTTCCATGGAACCCCATGCTGCTCTGGCGAACACCCAGTTCCTTGAGAAGCTGTTAGCAGCTCTGGAGAAAAGCTGCAACAGCTATGAGGTCACAGTGGAGAGTGTATTCCTGGCTTTGCTCCACTGACAGGTGCAATGCCCAGTGAAGAGTGGTACAGTGGGGGATCAGAAGCCCTAGGCCAAGTTTCCTAGCCTCTGGATAGTTATTCAAGAAGCCCAGCTGCCTTCACCTTCCCAACTATACCCCAAAACAGAGAGGGGAAGGCTCTGAGGTGACTATTTGAAAGAATAGGACACTAGATACTAGATACACTAGAAATCCATACCACTCTCACGGCATTCTGCAAAGCCCAGTATTGTTCCTACAGTGGTCTACTGTCCGAGTTGGTAGTGCTGTGGGTTGAGAAACAAAGCCCTCCTTTCTGGGGTTTACCACACCAGTACCCCATAAGGAATGTGGCTCCTCTGCAGCCAGATGTCCCGAGCATGCCCTTGAAGAACTTGCTTTTTAGCATTAGCAAGGCCAGGAAACGGCTATGATTTTTTAGAGTGAGCTGAGGGGCCAACTAGTTCCAAGCCACAGTGCAGTAGGATGTTTCTGTCTCTCTGACTCTAGGGATGGCAGTGAGGTCTTATCTAACCACAGTGGCATGTGTGGTTTGTATTTTCTAGAAAGCATCTGAAATGTGTGCCAGGCATCATCCTCTGTTCACAAGTTTACAACCCAGTCAATTAAATGTAAAAGCACAGGCTTTTTATGCTATCAGGGGTATTCCTGCACACCTCTGCTCCACAAATACCTCTTCCATGCAGTGCTAACAGTAGATGCTTCTCTTCTCTCAGCAGTTTCTACATCCCTTCTGCCTACTGAACAGAGAAGATGATCTTTAAAGCCTCTCACTGGGCACAGCCATTGTTTGCCTTTTTGTTCTTTTTTGGGAAGATTGGCAGGGAAGACTTCTTAAAAGAGGCTTCTGAAGCATCATACCCACCTGTGTGCACTGAGGTGGACTTGGCCCAGATTACTGGTCAGACAGCCCTAAATGCAACTGGAAGGGCCTGGGAAAGGAAGGTTCTATAACCTTGCTTCTTCCAGCTGGTGGTCCCACTTACAGCCTCCTTGGCAGAGACTTACTTGGTTCCTGTATGGTCTTCTCAGTAAGTTAATCCAATCAATCAATGTCTGCTGATACCTATCAGGGTCCAAGCCCCATTCAGGGGACCAGTGAGGTACGGACAAGTTCCCTGCCCCTAAGGAGTGCGTTCTCTTCTGTCAAAGAGACAGACAGGTGACAAATGATCACCATCCAAGGTGACTTATGCTGTGAAAGAAGAGTGCCAAGAGAGTCAAGTAAGCTCACAATTACGAAAGCTGTCCTGATGGGAGTGGGATGGAAAGCCAGTCTCGGGAGAACAAACAGCAGGTAGAGAAGCTTGAAGGTAAAGACCTGAGGTGACAGCGTGGGTGAGCAGATGGCATGGCTCCTGAGTCAAAGACATGGGTTTGCATTTTTTTTGACAATGGCACATCCTACTTGTGTTTTCTCGTTGATTAAAAACAAGGATAAGTGTGTAGAGTTGCTCACGAGATTAGAGACAATGTATAAAACAAAGGACACACCCAAGATTCTCCAGGGATGGGAGCCACCATTTGTTTCCTCTGAGTGTGGGACGCAGGGTGTGGCTGTCAGGGACTGGCTGAGATAGGGCTAAACAGGAGAGTAAAGGCAAGTTTATGGAGGGCCCTTGGTGCCATGTGAGAAGTTTGGAATTTGTTTCATAGGTACCACCACTGATACAAGAAATGGAGCAGGAAATTAGCTTTGGCCAGGCGTTTGAGTTGCCTATGGAACATGCCAGCAGAGAAATCACACAGGCCAGCAGAATCTGGTCTCAGAATCTAAGAAATTAAATTCTGCTCTTTCAGGTAGACTACAGAAAATGGAGCTGACCTTTCTTTAGTACATATTGTAACAGGGGTGAGATGCAGGTCACTGCCCACCTTCCGTCTGATGGCAGGTGTAGGGGAGTCTGGAGACAATATGCTCCGAAAGGGGCCCTCAGGCGGCCAGATGTGACCGTGAGGTCTGGGGAAAATAAGCTGAACCTGGCACAAGCACAACTCTGCGAGAGTAAGGCAGCATGCTCATGATGTGACCACATTTCTCAGAAAATTTCATTTTTATAATCAGGCTAGTGCACTGGACCCGAGTCTTCTGTATAGCAAAAATCTTGGCACAGCAGTAACTGAAGGGGGTCTAAACACCCTCATCGCCTGATCCACAGGCTGAGAAAGCTTTTCTTTGGTGTTTGCTCATCCTGTGGCACAGAGGAGACAACCACTGCTTGGGGCCTGGCTTTATGTCTTGACTTTTCCTTCTCATACCTCATCAACTTCCTCTCTTGGCCTCTGCCTGAAGCCCACTGAGATAGCAACTAAGGTTTCTGTGGTAGCTACACTGTCATGTGTGAACTAATTCAAAAGCTATAAGATGACTGGGAAGGCAGGATTATATGAAAAAACACCTCTAATTTCTCCTTAACTCTCAGACAGACCACAGCACAAAGATCTGTGCCCACACTGGCTGCTTCTTCTAATCATTCACAGCCAGGCCCAGGGAAATAAGCAGACTTCAGATGAAGAATGGAGGCCTGGAAAAGTGGGATCCCAGAAAAAATCATGTCTTTACCAGGTGATATGTCCCTGCCCATCTGCTATATGGCTGATGAAAGTTTGCATCAGGGACCTGCACCTGTCCCTTGTCTTAATCCAGTGATAGTGCTCCTCTTCCTCCTTGCTGAGCTTATTCTTCTGTGCCCTGGCCCTTCTGGATGGAAAGCCAGATAGATGGCCACCTGTCTCTGGGATGCTTCCTGGGTATGCTTACAATCTTGAGGTGGGGGATCCCAGGCAGTTCCAGTCCACCCTGGGAGTAGGCTGTCTCCCTCTCTCCTCAGCCATCAGCATATGCCTAACAACTGGAGATGGAACTCAATACTTAATTCAGGGAACAGTCTTTTCCCTGAAGGGCACATGGTCTCAGCTTTAAGCCAGAGGTTACCTTTGTTTGAGAGAGCATCCTTAATAGAGGAGTCTCAGTAGAGGACTGAAAAGATACCTGTAGTCAAGGAGGCGTTCCATGAGGCGGGTGACAGAGGTCACGAAGGAAATCCCGGTCTCTCGCCATGTTTCCTGTTCAACCTTCTCTAGCAGGCTATTGGTGAAGGGGTAGGAAAGCAAACACAATTCATGAGTCTTTCTTGGGCATGTGAGTGAAACTCCAGGGCCTGTGGGGCCTGTGATCAATCTGGAGACAGCAGAATTACCACACTACAGTCTTACCTGGGGTAGGGGCCAAACAGCTGGGTTCTACTCCACGCAGCAGAAAGCAAAGACAAGGAGGTTACTGAACTGAGAGCAACAAATGAACATGTCTGCCAATGCCCTGGGCATGCTGCTAGGGATGCTAGTGAGCTGGAGGAGGGGTTTCAAAGTCTCAGCCCTTAAGCATACACTCTGAAAGAACAGCCGAGTGAGAGCCCACTTCTGAAGGACGGGCCTGACTTTGGCAATAGGCTGTCTATTATCACTATTCTATTACTCTTTTTCAGAGCTATCCTCAGCAAATACATAAACCAAACTCTTCATACAGACCAAGGCAGAGACCCCCATCAGCCTTGGGGGCCCACAACAAGTAGCAGTTAGAGTCCAGCAGCTGTACCTAGCAATACAGTCAGGGGATACTCCCACTCAAAATGTGCCAATGCCAAGAACTAAATGTCCACGGCCTTTTTTCACTTGCCAGGCCTATACTCCTTGCACTTTTGGACAGCTTTTGGTTTCTTCAAAGAGCCTGGTTTCCGGTCTCCTCTGATTTCTACACAGCTTTACCACTTTCTGCTTGCTACACTCTCAGGCTGAAGTTTAGGTGCTCCATCCACACAGTTTGTTCCAGATTTCCACACTGTTCCTTGAGCTGCTCCCGAGGGCCGTAAGAGTCACCTAGAGCAGCAAGCCCGGAGCACCAGGGACTCACATCATAGCTTAGCTGCGGTTAATGCTGCTGCTATGATGACAACTGTCATTCTGCACACAGAATCCTGCTTGGGCCAAGACCTCTAGACAAGTAAGGACCTCCCACAGTACACACGACTCTGGCCTCTGAGTTGCATGGATAAACCTGCTGCACTTCATTTCTCCAACATGTTCTGCAGAGCCCTGGTATCATGGAGGACAGGGAGAGATTTTCTGTGAGCACACAACCATGGGAAACACTGCTCATTACACTTTCCATTTGGAAACTTTTCATACCCTTTTGTATATTAAAACCTTTAAGAAGTCCTGTGACAAAAAGGCTCAGTTATGTTTCAGTCTTTTCTAAATTAATTAGCCCATGATCCACTCTTTTTACCCCAGCATACCCACAAACGTCCACCTCAAAACACAAAATGGAAGATACTGCTTCGTGTTATTAGTGGCTCTCAGTTCTCAGACTGATCTTTTTGTAACAGTTTATGAAACACTATTTAGTCAGGTAATTAAGGATTCCAGGCTACTTCTGTGATTTTTTCATTTTAGTTGGCTTGGCTTGGCAATATCATTTGTTAGTGCCTAAGGAAGAGATTTCTTTATCTTACTTCCATGGTTAGAAACACTCTCAGCTAAAAGAAATATTAAAGGATGGATTTATTTCCATATATTATTTTACATCTTTCTATTTTAAATAAATTGACATTTTATTGTGTGACTCATCAAGCAACAAAGCAGGGATAGAATGGCAGAGAGATCTCCTTCTTGAAGCCTCCCGGAGCTACCTCGACTGGTTGCCTGACTGAAGGCATGCTGACACTTCTCTGAGCTCAGTTTCATCACCTCTAAGATGGGAGTGAGGACAACCTTTGCTTGTTCTTTTTCACAGGTATTTGTGAGAATCAAATAAAATAAGAAATGTCAAAATATTTTATACACTGTACAGTTCTAAACATATGCAAAGCACTACTACTAGAACACACATCACAAGTTTGTCTTCAGAATGGTATTAAAACAAAGAAAATCTCAAAGCTAGCCACGGCAAGTGAAATGGGAGGGAACTCCAGTAGTGTCTTAAAATTTCATTTTTAGGAAAATCACACACTAACATCAGTATCTACCTGGAAAGACCATGGCTACCCTAAGTCTCTCTCTTAAATTTTATCCTGTGACAAGTCTTATGTGGTTTCTTAGCTCCCATGAAGCAGAGACAAGCCATGGAACGGTGGCCCTGGGAGAATCCTTAATGGCGTTTAGTCCAATAACCCCCTTTTACAAACAGGGAAGCTGGGGCTGGGAGAGGGAGTGTGACTTCGTCATAAGCCCACAGCAGTATTTTTCAAGCTAACTGTGCTGTCTTACTCATAGTGACCCTATAGGACAGGGCAGAACTGACCCCGAGAGCTTCTGAGAGGTAACTGGTTGACTTGGACTGCCAATCTTTTGGTTATTAGCCATAGCACTTAACCACTATGTCACCAGGGTTCCTTATGAGGTGAAATCGACTTGAATGCAATTTTTTTTTTAGTCCCCCAGTGCTGTCTTACACAGCAAAAACAGAAGTCCCACTTCCAGAAGAGTCACATTGTTTTCCCCAAGAAATGCCAACACTGAGCCTTAAACTGATTTCTCATCTAGTCCAACTCGGTGCTGAGCATTCTATGAAAACATATGATGGTCCTATTCCCATCAGCAATCTAGGACCTCAGAGTTATTACCTCTTTCTATCTCTTCAGCTCTCTCAGGGGATCCCTGAAAGCCCCAGTGTAAGGCACCACCTTCTTACTGACACAAGGTGAATGTGCTACCCCCAGAAACAATCTGGGTTTCTTCTGGTAACTTCCCAGCACAGACATCACTTCACTCCTCACTCACCCTCTTCCCCCCACTCTCCAGTCTTTTTTTGGGACCCCAGAGCCTAGGGCAGCTTACAGCAGTCCGAAGAGCTCCCTGTAGCTCTCGTCGCCTTTTCCCTCTGATACCATGCTGTCCAGCTTGTCAATCAGCTCAGCCTCCACCTACAGGAAAGATGAGACTTTGTAAACCTGAGCCAGCATAGAAGGAGGCATGGGAAGTCCTACCCCTGTGACAGGTGAAGATGGTGGCAGGTATTTCCTTTTCCAGAGGGCAGGAGATTTCCTGCATCTTGCTGTGCTTTCTGATTTTGTCCCTGCTGTAAATAAACATCAGGAAAAGATATTACCTGTGGCATCAAGAAACCACAATCAGAAATCAGACGTAGGGTCTACAAGTGTCAGATATCCTTCCAATCTAAGGCAAAAGACAAAGATTAATTAGCTGGAGAGAAAAGTATTTTGGATCCAAAAGAGGACTCTGTCAAGTGTTTTCCTTATTCAAAAATTTTGCCACAAATCTGATCAGTGTCTAATCTGCACAGTCTACAAAGTACTGCAAAACTTCAACAAGCAAAAGACATACAACCCATTAAAAAAATGGGCAAAAGCTATGAACAGGCACTTCACCAAGGAAGACATCCTGGTTGCTAACAGATACACGAGGAAAGGCTCACAATCATTAGCCACTAGAGAAATCCAAATCAAAACTACAATGAGATATCATCTCACACCACCATGGCAGGCATTAATCCAAAAAATACAAAATAATAAATGTTGGAGAGGTTGTGGAGAGACTGGAATACTTCGACACTGCTAATGGAAATGTAAAATGGTACAACCACTTTGGAAATCAATTTGGCACCTTCTTAAGAAGTTAGAAACAGAAATACCATATGATCCGGCAATCCCACTCCTTGGAATACATCCTAGAGCAATAAGGGCTATCACACAAATAGATACATGCACACCAATGTTTATTGCAGAATTGTCCACAATAGCAACAAAAGAATCAACCCGGGTGCCCATCATTAGATGAATGGATAGACAGAGATATATTCACATAATCGAACAATATGCAATGATAAAGAACAACGAGGATCTTAGGAAACAGCTCATAACAGTCACCTGGAGACATTATGCTGAAAGGACAAACATTACATGAGACCACTATTATAAGGACTCAAGAAAAGGGTTAAGCACAGAAGAATATAATCTTTGATGGGCACAAGGGTGGTCGGGGGAGAGGAGTACTAATAGATTAGGCAGTAGATAGGTATTCAGTTGAAGTAAGTGACAGCATGCAGTAGGAGATAGGTATGCACAGTTGGACTATGCCAAAAGCTAAGAGGTTTCTTAAATATAACCTAAGAGTTTGAAGGATAAAGTAGCAGGGGCAGGGGTCTGGGGACCATGGTTTTCAGGGGACATCTAGGTCAACTGGCATACATAAGATTTTTTTTTAAATGTTCTGCATCCCACTTTGGTGAGTGGAGTCTGGGATCTTAAAAGCTAGCAAGCAGTCATCTAACTACCATCAACTGGTTCCAACTCACTTGGAACAGAGAAGAAGGCAGGACATCAAAGACAAAAGGAGAATATGAGAGAGACCAAGAGACAGAAGGGGTCATATGATCTGGAGACTACATCAACATGAGCCTAGAAGAACTAGATGGTGCCCCGTGATCACCAATGATGGCCTTGACAGGAAATACAGCATAGTGCCACTGGTGCAGTGGGAGAAAAATGGGTGTGTAGAACTCTATTAAAAGACCATACTTGATGGTCCAACAGACTGAAGGGTCTCTGAGGACACGGCTCCTGGGCTCTCTGTTAGCTCAGGGCTGAAACCAGTCCCAAAGCCAACTCTTCAAACAAAGACTGGATGAGACTACAAAAGACACAGTGATGCTGGTGAAGAGTATGAGTCTTGGTAAATACGAGGTCTGACAATTAAGTTCATGAACTTAATTATTCTAAAGTGTTACATACCTCATTGCTGACTATCATTATGGTCACCTTCAAAGTTCTCCCCTTGGGAAGCTATGCACTGATGCCAGCACTTAACCTAGTCCATCCTTCAAAGTAATTTTGGAACTCTTCCTGGAATGGCCATTGTGCAGTGGCATGGTGGCAAGTTTGTGACCTTAACTGTACAGTTGTCTGTGAAAGAGTTTTTAGTCAGTAAACAAATAATTGTAGTGGACACACCCTCCCTACTCACCTGATCTGGCCTCCAATAACTTTTTTATTTACCCAAAGATAAAGGAAATATTGAAAGAAAAGATATATTTATGACATTCAGGACATCAAGGGTAACATGACAACAGCTCTGATGGCCATTCCAGATAAAGAGTCCCAAAACTGCTTCGAAGGGTATACTAGGCACTGGTGTCAGTACACAGCTTAGTGTATTTCAAAGGTGACCATAGCGATATTCAGCAATGAGGTATGTAGCACCTTTTCTAGGATGAGTTCATGAACTTAACTGGCAGTCCTTATTTACACATGAGACTGACTGAGCAGCTCTTGTCTACAGGCAAAATGAGAGGGCAAAGGAACGACATTTTGCTCAAAAATTTGTGGGTTATATAAGAAATTGAGGATGCAATAAAGAAATTCATGGATTCACATGAGAATGAAAATACACCCTACCATAACCTATGGGATACAGCAAAAGCAATGCTCAGAGGTCAATTATCTCAATAAATGCACACATCCAAATGAAGAAAGGACCCAAACCAAAGAATTAACCCTACAACTTGAACAAGCACAAAGAGAACAACAAAAGGACTCCTTGGGCACCAGAAGAAAACAGATAATAAAAATTAGAACAGAACTAAACAAATTAGAGACTAGAGAAACAGTTGAAAAAACTGACAAAATCAAAAGTTGGTTTTTTGAAAAAATCAACAAAATTGATAAACCCCTGGCTAAACTCACAAAACAAAAACAGGAGAGGAAATGAATAACCCGAATAAGACATGAGATGGGAGATGTCATAACGGACCCAACAGAAACTAAAAGTATTGTAACAGGATACTATGAAAAATTGTACTCCAACAGATTTGAAGACCTAGAGAAAATGGACACATTTCTAGAATCACATTAACTACCAAAGTTATCATAAAGTAGAACTTTTTTCCTTTTTTTTTTTATTACGACTGAGTGAAAATGTACATTCCCATATAAATTTACATGCCCACCTATATGCAGCTTCCACTGCTCTCCTTGCCCAGTGACAGCACCCTATTCCTCTCTGCTCCATACATGTCTCATCCTCCCAACAGTCTCCTTTCCCCTCCTCTCCACCCACTCCCCTTATTCCACCTAGAGGTCAGCAGGATGATATCCTATAGATGCACAGAACCACAAAGTGCATCCAATATATGGTCACTCTGCATTGCCAAGTCCAATCCATTTGTGTCCAAAGAGTGGATCTTCATTACGATTTATGGGCAAGGGCAGCATCAAGGCCAGGGGCCACACTCCCAGGGCAACCCTGAAGCCACTGGACCGTCAACTGCGGTCTTTCAGTGGTGATCTCAGGGTGCACCCCTTTTGATTCTTGTGTTGCCAGTGAGACTCAACTTAGTGAGCTCCATCGTGGCTATCACTGGTGGTGGCCAGGCACCATCCAGTTCTTCCGGTCCCAAGTCGATGTAGGCACTCACTCATATGGGTCTCTCTATCTTTTGGGTTGTCTTTATCCCACGTCATTTTGGTCCTTGGTGAGCATTCGCTCCTGCTGAGTTGGGATCATTTGCTGTGCCCTCAGATGGCAGCTTGGCAACTTTTAAGACCCCAGATGCCACTCACCAATGTGGGGTGCAGAGAGCCCTCTTAGCAAAATGCTGGTTGTGCCAACTGGCCTCGATTTAACCTAAGAGCACAGTCCCCTGCCCCCTGCCCCAACTACTCTGTCCTTGAAATATTGGGTTAAGATGGAAGGAGTATTCAAGTTATGTTTAAGTCCACTTAATATTGTTCTTGTTTCTAATGTATGCTATCACCAATTTCACCCAACCAAATTTCTAGCAACTATCTAATCTAAACCCTTCCCCGCCGCCCTCCCTCCCTCCCCTCCCTTGCAGTCATCAAAGATTCTTTTCTTCTATTCATAAGTCTGTTTTTGAGATATTATCATAGGGGTCTTATACAATATTTGTCCTTTTGTTGCTGACTACTACTTTAACTCAACACAATATCTTCCAGTTGAAACCAGGTTATGAGATGTTTCCTGGAATCATCATTATTCTTTATCACTGCATAGTGTTCCACTGAGTATACACACCACAGTTTACCTAGAACAATTTAATAAACCCACCACAAAAGAAGAGACTGAAAAAGTAATGAAATGACTACCAAAAATGAAGCCTGGTCCAGGTGGCTTCGTTGGAGAAATCTACCAAACTTTTAGAGAAGAGTTAATTCCAATTCCACTGAAGTTATTTTACAACATAGAAAAGGATCAAACACTGCCAAATTCACTCTATGAGGCCTGCATAACCCTGATACCAAAGACAGATAAAGATAGCACAAAAAAAGAAAATTACAGACCAGTATCTCTCATCAACCAAAATACAAAAATCCTCAACAAAACTCTAGCCAATAGAATTCAACAACATATCAAAAAAATTATTTACAATGATCAAGCAGGATTAATACCAGGGATGCAGAGAAGGCAGAGTGGGAGAGGGGCTGGCTGAATGAACACGGGAAGTACAGGGTAGAAAGGAGGAGTGTGTTCTCCCAGGGTGGGGAGAGCAGCTAGAGTTGCACAGCATTGTGTGTGCGGGGTTTTGTATGCCAAATTAGATCGGGTTGTAAATTTTTTTGTATGTACAAAATGTATGCAGTTAGAGCTTTACCCTCTTGCCAAGCAGTCACATAGGAAGCCTGCTGGGGGGCTGGTCCTTATTCCAAAGGCTGGTACCAATCTGGGTGGGACAAGATATGAGTGTTTCCCATACAGTTTCTTCTTCAAGAGCACAGGCTCCACTGGTCCTGCCACTGTCCCGTCACTGGGGCTCCTGCATATGTTACTGGATCACTAAACTGTGAGGTGAGTACTGCATTTGTTTCTACGCCATGGACCTGCAAGCGCATTCAGCAGTGATCAGTCAATTTTCTAACAGGCCTCACTGGATTTACTTTGACGTGAGAAATTAGTTGTAACTGATGTGAGACAAAGTCTTTTAAACCCTTTCTTGGCCTTTAAAATGTGGTATTGTGCTCTTATTTATACAAATGTGTCATATAAACAAAAACCAGTATGGCTCCATTTAATAACAGCTATGATAGAAGCATTTTCTCACTCATACAGGGTCTAGGAGTCCCAAGGTAAATAAATAATACAAAGGATAACTGAATTATGAAATTCACTGAAGGCCGTAAGGGTACCTGAAGTACCATTAGTAGAAAATGAGAACAGATGAATAAACATGATTATTTTAATAGTGGTCTGCTACAAGGCTGGGTAAGGACCAGGAGCGTGGATTATCCAACAGGCAAGGGCTTACTTACCAATCTACAGTGTATCGTTTCACATGGGTTTCATCACATGTGAATCCATCTCATTGAGAGTCTTCTTTTTCAATGACCAAGCATGATATCCTTCTTCACGGAGTGACCCCTCCTGATAACATGTCCAAAGTATGTGAGACGATGTCTCACCATCATGGTTTCTAAGTAGCACTCTGGTTATACTTCCTTCAAGACAGATCTGTTGACTCTTTTGGTAGTCTACAGTATATTTAATGTTCTTTGCCAACACCATAATTCAAAGGCATCAATTCTTCTTCAGTCTTCTTTATTCACTGCACAGCTTTCACATGTATATGAGGTGACTGAAACACCATGGCTTGGGTCAGGTGCTTTTAAACACCTTAAAGAGATCTTTAGCAGTATGCAGTGAGTACTTCGATTTCTTGACAGCTGCTTCCACGGGTGTTGATGATGAATCCAAACAAAGTGAAATCCTTGACAACCTCAACCATTTCTCTACTTATCATGATGTTGCTCATTGGTCTAGTTCTGAAGATTTTTTTTCTTTCCATTGAGATGTTACGAAACAAAACATTGAAAGCTGTAGTCTTTGATCTTCATTAGTAAGTGTTTCACGTCCTCTTGACCTTCAGCAAGCAAGGCTGTGTTATCTGCATGTTGCAAGTTGTTAATTAATCTTCCTCCGATCCTGATGTTGTGTTCTTCACATAGTCCAGGCTTCTTGGATCATCTGCTTGTATACAGACTGAATAGTTATGGTGAAAAGACTTTTTGATTTTAAACCTTGTAGCATCCCCTTGTTTTGTTTGAACGACTGCCTCTTGATCTATGCACAGATTCCTCATGAGCACCATGAAAGATTCTGGAATTCCTATTTTTCACAGTGTTATTCATAATTTGTTATGATCCCCATAGTTCAACACCTTTACACAGACAATAAAATACAGGTAAACATGGAGCCCTGGTGATACATTGGTTAAGAGACTGACTGCTAACCAAAATGCTGGCAGTTCAAATCTACCAGCCATTCCTTGGGAATCCTATGGGGCTGTTCTACTTTGGCCTATGCAGAATCAACTGGAGGGCAATGAGGATTTTATTTTTATTTTTTGAGAAACAGTACTCTACAATCTTAAATATTTTTGTCCCTTGATCCAGTGACTACAGGCTGAGAAATTTACTTAAGAAAATAATTGGGGATGGGTACTTTTTTCTTGTAAAAATGTATTAATATGTTATTATTAATATAGCAACAACAATTTAGAAGAAACCTGTTTCGGAAGGTATGATTGTGACTAAATTTACTATAGTCCAGCTATACAAAGGAATGTCACACAACTTCCAAACTGATACTGTAGTATACAGGAGTATTAACTATCATGAGGAGATAGTGGTGGCTTGTTGCTACTAAAGAAGAGAGATTACAAACTAATGTTAGGTGCTGTTGAGTCAGTTATGACTCACAGCGACCCTACGAACAATGGAACAGAACACTGCCGGGTCTTCCACCATGTCCACAATCGTTTTTATGCTTAAGTCCACTGTTGTGGCCACTGTGACAATCCATCTCACTGAGGTTCTTCCTCTTTTTTGCTAACGCTTCACTCTACCAAGCATAATGTCCTTCTCCAGGGACTGATCTTTCCTGACAACGTATCCAAAGTATGTACGACGCAGTCTTGTCATGTCTGTTTCCAAGGAGCACTCTGGATGCACTTCTTCCAGGTTTGCTCTTCTGGTAGTCATGGTACATTGAACATTCTCCTCCAACATCACAATTCAAAGACATCAGTTTTTCTGTCTTCTTTGTTCACTGTCCAGCTTTTACATGCATGTGATGTGATTGAAAATATCATGGCTTGGGTCAGGTGCATTTTAGTCTTCAAGGAGACATCTTTACTACTGAATATTTTAAAGAGGTTCTTTGCAGCAGATTTTCCTAATGCAATGTATCTTCTGATTTCTTGACTGCTGCTTCCACGGGCTTTGACTGTGGACCCAAGTAAGAGGAAATCCTTGACAACCTCAATCTTTTCTCCATTTATGACAATGTTGCTTACTGGTCCAATTGTCAGGATTTTTTTTTCCTGATGTTGCAGTGCAATCCATACTGAAGGCTGTGGTCCTTGATCTTCATCAGTAAGTGTCTCAAATCCTCTTCACTTCCAGCAAGTATGGTGATGCTGTCTGCGTAACACAGGTTGTTAATGTGTTGTCCTCCAATCCTGATGCCTCGTTCTTCTTCGTATAATCCAGCTTCTTGGATTATTTGCTCAGCATACAGATTAAAAAGGTATGGTAAAAGGATACAAAACTTATGCACACCTTTCCTGACTTTAAACCACACAGTGTCCCCTTGTTCTGTTCACACAACTGCCTCTTGATCCATATACAGATTCCTTAAGAGCACAGTTAGGTGTTCTGGAATTCCCGTTTTCTGCAACATTAGCCATAACTTAGTATGATCCACACAGTTGAATGTTTTGCACAGTCAATGAAACACAAGTAAACATCTTTCTGGTATTCTCTGCTTTCAGCCAAGATCCATCTGGTATCAGTGATGATC
This sequence comes from Heterohyrax brucei, assembly GCA_028571685.1. Lineage (NCBI taxonomy): Eukaryota > Metazoa > Chordata > Mammalia > Hyracoidea > Procaviidae > Heterohyrax > Heterohyrax brucei. Next base: position 15,373,705 of record CM053158.1, read on the forward strand.
TCCTTGGTTCAATGTTCTCTTCTGAATCCAGCTTGAATGTCTGGCAGTTTCTTGTCAGTATACTGTTGCAGTCACTTTTGAATGATCTTGAGCAGAATTTTATTTGCGTGTGATATCAATGCTGTTGTTCAGCAATTTCCACATTCAGCTGGATCATCTTTCTTTGGAATAGGCATAAATATGGATCTCTTCCAGTCAGTTGGCCAGTCAGCTGTCCTCCGAATTTCCTGGCATAGACAAGTGAGCACTTCCAGTGCTGCATCTGTTTGCTGAAATATCTCAATTGATACTCCATCAGTTTCTGAAGCTTTGTTTTTTGCCAATGTCTTCAATGCAACTTTTACTTCTTCCTTCAGTACCATTGGTTCCTGATCACCTGCTACCTCTGGATTTTCTTTTTAGAAGAACAAAATCACTTGTATATATTGTATGCTACTATATATACACAATATATTATATACTAATATATACACACAATATATACAAATGATTTTCTTCTTCTAAAAAAACTCCAAAAAATGGATGAAAAAAGTCTACAAAATACATATCCTGTCTTTTAAGCTATTAACAATGGGTTAAATTTTTTTCATTATAGCTTATTTTCATTTTCATTTTTCTAAAGTAAATAAATGTTATTTTTATAATTAGAAAAATTATTTTAAGTAGGTGGTAAGAAGCATGGAATAGCCAAAGCTGTGGGAAGCATACCTAGGATCAAGGGGAGAAAAATAAAATTACTGAAATTTGGACACTAGAAGACTACAGTGACTTCAGGATAGCGGTTCCAACAGAGGTGGGTACAGAACACTGCCAGGTGTCATCTCACCTGTTTGAAGTTGCCGTTTTTCCTTTGCTCCCAGTCCATCATGTCGTGAAAGATGGGGATCATGATATTCCGTACTTCTGGCTGCGGGACCAGCGTCACACCCAAAAAAGGACCAATCATTCCCGGAATAAAGTGGATCTTATGTTCACCTGATCAACAAAGTCCAGCATATATTAGTTCATGTCAGCTTTGCTCCTTCCAAAGAAGAGTCACAGGACATGCTGAAATCTCACTGAAAGTTTCTGGGAGCAAAGCAAGTCCTCTCCTATGGCTTTTTGAGATATTCCTTCCACTGGCTTTTTAGAATTCATGGAAGAAACTGGCCCATTTCATTTAATGCAAATGTTCAGCAGGCACAAAATTGCCTTTCAAAGCTGCCTCCCAGGAAAAACTTCCTGAAAATCTCTCCACAGTCAGGGAACAGAATTCTCTCTTCTTAACAGAATGGTATTTCTCAGTAACCAGTGACAGTTTCAGGTGCTTTGTTAGAATTATTTATTTAGGAAAGAAACCAGTGTATTTCTGCTTAAACACAATGCACTATCCCTGGAGTTTCATCTGTAGCTTAGATGTATTTAAGTGAAGAGGCTATCTAGTCTCTGATTCAGCCACCAGAGGTCTCGAGTCCATGATGATGTTCTCCTGTATGCTCAAGAGGCCCTCTTCTGAGCTATCAGGAGACCCCTGCACAGTTCTACCCCACAAAGCTGGCTTAGTGATGCTCTCTTGGCTCCCCTACCGCTTGTCCTCACAGTGCATTTCTGTTGGTGGCTGAGCATCTATTCAGATTAGTTTAGTTCATCCTTTAAGTTCCATAGTGAGGCCTTTCTATAGGAAGTGGTTGTTATGGGTTTCCCTTCTGATTGGCCTGCCATTTGACCGGTCCACTTCTTTTTTTTTTTTTTAATTTTTTATTTTTATTTAACATAACTGAGTGAAAATGTACATTCACGTATAAATTTACATGCCCACCTATATGCAGCTTCCACTGCTCTCCCTGTTGACTGGTCCACTTCTGACACGTTCCCAGTGGGAGGACTACACCAGTAACCAGTTTCCTCTGAGTTGATTCCAACTCATGGCAACCCTACATGTATCAGTGTAGAACTGTGCACCATAGAGTTTACAATGGCTAGTTTTTTGAGAAGGAGCTTGTCAGACTTTCCTTCCAACGTACCCCTGGGTGGACTCAAGCAGTTAGCAGCCAAGGATGTTAACCATTTATACCACCTAGGGCAGTCTAAACCCACCAGGCATTCCTTGCAAACTCTAAGGTGCAGTTCTACTTTGTCCTACAGATTTGCTGTGAGTCAAACTGACTCAATGGTAGTGGATAGGTTAGGGACTTTCTGAGGACCACAGGACAGGACTTTTGTCTTACTTGCAGTGGTGAACCCGAGTGAACCATTTTTCAGGAGCTGTGCTTTTCAATCCTTCAGAGACTAAGAAGAACACAAAATATGGGCCTCTGCAATGATTGTTACAGTCAAGTAAAGCCAGCTGTTTCAAGGACCAGAGAATGCCATTTACAATAAAAGTAATGATGAGGGAATGGCTTTATTAGGCAAATTCAGCATCTTTTTGATCTATCCTATTCTGAAAGCTTATCTAAGGAGTAAATGTTACTCCTAAGACTGATTCTGCATATTCCAATTTTAGTACATAGTGCAGTTGTTAGTCCCTTGCATTCCTGGGAATTTCAGAGTTAACTTCAGGATTAGAATTTATACCAAAGCTCAGCTGGATGCAATGAATGAAAGCACTGAAGCCGGAAAGCCTGCTTAGGGAAATGCATCCCCACTCAGGAATGGAGAGTCCTAGTGCCAGCAGGAATGCCTTGTAACTTGCTTGCTGCCTCTAGGATTCGTGGCTGAAGGATCTAAGATTTTATCATCACCACTCCTAAGGCTTCAGAGCCATTGCTCAGGCGAAAGCTGACCTCATCTGGAATAGTAACTGCAGCTTTTCTAGCATCCCCACTGGTCATTCAGAACTCTGCAGTGTACCACAGGATGGCTCCCCAGCCTGAAGGGCAACTCAAGGATTCTGCCAAAAACACACTGCTCTGAAAATTTCAAACTCAAAAGCAGTTTCATTAGAGAAGGTATGACGAGAATCTGTGGAAGCCAAAATTAACCTCATCCAGTGGCTACAATACCCTTTGCATGTGTTTCTTGATGTTAGTGGTGTCAGGCATCTTACATGGATGCCAAAATACCAGAGACCCAGGAAGCATTAAAATTAATATCTGTCCTTTTCTCTTGTGCTAGGATCTACCTTTTTGGGCCTGTAACACCCAGCCTGGGACACAAATTACACCGAAGATCTCACAGGCATGTGTTTTCAAACCACAAAGAACTATGAGAGCTGTCTTCTTGTAGTTTCCTCTTGACTCTCACCTGCACCGTATTTCTCAGCCAAACACTCCCTGCCAAAGGATCTGTGTATGTCTGCCACACTGTCCACCTGAGCTGTTACGTTACAGGTACGTAAAAGTCGCTAGGGTCTGAAGTGACATTCATAAGCCCTGGGAAAAGTTCTACAGAGTATGTGTAAGGTAGTAAGACAGAGAAAAGACCTACCCAAATTCTGCCACATGCTGAATAGTTCATAAGCCATCATCACTCGCATGTCCCCATACCTGGGCAAAGTAAAATACAGGCCACATGTTACTGGGGAAAGCTCAGGAAGATGACGCTGCAAACCCAGTGAAGCTAACACTTTAGCACTGTTTTGTTTATAATGCTTTCCAAATGCTAAGTAATTTGGTTCTTGAATGAACTTTTATAGCCGGCCCTTGGGAAGCTATTATAGTTAGAAATTTGGAGACTTCTGACACAGCTTCTTATGCAGACATAACCCCACCTGGACATGCAGTAGAAACCATGGCAGTGTAGTAGGTAAATGCTCTATCTGCTAACCAAAAGGTCAGCAGTTCAAATCCACTAGGTCCTCCTTAGAAACTCTGTGGAGCAGTTCTACTCTGCCCAATTAGTGTAGCTATGAGTCGAAATCAACTTGATGGCAGGTTTTTTTTTTTTTTTTCCGACATGCAGTAGGGAGTTGAATAAGAGACAGACACCAGTCTTACTTATCTAGGATCTTCTTCCTCTTGGCTGAGGCGACAATTTCTAGCTGCAGACTTGGCTGATTTATGAACAGAACTGCCAAGCTAAAATAGGAATTCCATACCTACAGAGAAAGAAGAAATATGTCCTTAATCTTGCAAGGAAAGTTCGTAAATACATACATGTAGCATGAATTCCATTTTACAATCTTAAGACACTGACTTTTAATATCCATTCCAATAGGACTTTCTCTTTTGGGATTCCTCTGAAGCCAGAAGTATTTATTGGCTCTGAGCTAGAAAGCATGCTCATGGCTGTCTGGCTTCCAGCACCTCCAACAAAGGAGCTCCCAGGTCACACTCTTTTGAAAGCTGTTAGATACTACAAATACATCAGCAAAACAAAAAACCTGTGAGCTTGGATTTTGGTTTTCTAGGGCTATTACAAAGCTAGTGACAGATTTATGGAATTCTTACCTTAAAGTCAAAGTCTGTTTCTGTGAAATTCTTGTGCAGTGCTGAGGACAAGTACTGGACAGTAGTGACTATAATACTGCAACAATGAAACAAGGTGTTGGTAGAATTAAAAGACTCACAATGACATCTGACAGCTTAGCATCAGTTATCTATGGCCTGCATGCAAACTTGTCAGGTACAGTTCATTTTCACCTAAGATGCAACTATAAGGAAAGAGATCAATGGCACAAACTGCACAGAAAATCAGTCTCAGAGAAATGGCCCATAGTTGGTGGGACAGCACAGCATGACAGTACCTTCTAGGCTTAGCTTGGCTACTATGTAGCCTCAGTACTTTTCTCTGGGCCTGTTTCCCTGCCTATGAAAGGAGAGTTTTTAAAAAATTTTATTATGGTGAAATATATGCAAATAAAACATTCACTATTTCAACCACTTCTTGCATGTACACTTCAGGGACATTAGTTTTGTTCATTAGGTTGAGCAATCATCACCACTATCTATTTCAATTTTTTCTATCACCCTTAACAGAAACTCAGTAAATGGTGGGGTTTGGTAGTTCTTTAAGGTGTCTTCTAGTTTAAAGAGTGATTCTGATAATTTTGGGACCTACATGTAACCAGCTCACATTACGACTATCATGTAGGCTTAAAGCATAATTTTACTAGTATATTTGATAATAGGGTTTATAGTTATTAAATCTATGATTTCAGCCTTTGGTCTAGAGTATCACCCGGGGGTATACAAAGTGTAGCAGAAAAACTGGACTGCAAGTACCCAGGCAATGGACTGGAGTAGAGAAGAAGTGAAATGGGACAGGCAAGTAAGAGTGTGACTACAGATGAACTTGGCTGCCAGGCAAAGGAGTTATGTGTAACAGTGGCCACTGGGGCTCTGGTGCAAAATGACATGCAAAAACTGTGTATTAGAAACAGTTCACCAGTAGAAGTGTAACAAATCTGAAGTGTAAAAATTTTGAAAAAGGCTGTTCTTGCGGGATATGCTAGAGTATTCTGTACGGAGTTAAGAGACAGAAACAAGTGGGATTTAAATGGAACATACATCATGTGATGAAGTACCTACAACTTTTTTTATAACCATTCTTCTATGTTCTGTATAAAATGTTTGCAGTTCTGAAAACAAATGTACAAAGTGGAAAGACTATCTTGGTATCATCTCAGTATAAATAATTCTACTACATTCTGTGTAACACCAACTTAAAAGGCACATCCGTGGGAGGAGGTAGCAGACTAGAATGTGGGCTCCCAAGTGAAGGGAGACCAGATAAGTCAGCCACCTGCCATCTCCATCACTCATTTAGTTTGCTAAGAGGATGCACAGGCTAGGAATACAAATGGGACAGGTAGGTCAGGGTTAGTACTTATAGCGAATCTTGTGGCCAGAGTCAGAAGTGGTCAAGAGCTCTGCAGCAAGTTCTCAGGAAGGTAATTTACACTAATGGTGGGAGGTAAACACTGTTTAGTGACAACACAAACCAAATCAGGAGAAGGCTTAAGGTAAAGTTACAGGGCAGCAGAGGTCAACCGGCCACTGCACAGGGCTTCCTCAAGGAGGTCTACTTCTTCAGGAATTACATTTTACTTCCTTCATGTCTCCATTTCTATCCTTATTATGTGACCACCACAGTCTACCAGGCACTTAGGCTCCATTTCTAAATCATCTTTAACTCTTTCCTCTCCTTGTACCTATGGCCAATGGTCAAGTCCTGCTGATTATGCGTCTACACATTATCCACATCCACCCTCTCTTCTCTCATCTCACAGCCTTAGCCCTCATCTCTGACTGATTTTCTTTCTCTCTCTCTCTCTCATGCACACGCACCCCCCCCCCCCATACACACACTTCTTGGTCTGAGAACAGCTCTGTGGATGTAGGTTCAGTGCTCTTCCACACTCACTTGCTTGTGAGCAGTCTCATCACCATCCAGTCACGAGGGAAGACACTCATCTTCATTAGGTTTCGGAACACACAAAATATCTTCAGCAGGAACTCCTGATACAAGAGGAAAAAGTGACATGAGACACCACTACTGTACCATAACATGTACTTCCTCCTGGTCTCTAGACCATGAAGTAAGTGGTTGGGATCAGTGGATTAGAGTCTAGTTACCTATGTGAGCTTCTTTTCTCTTAGAAGGCTATAGGACAGTGATTTCTGGGTACTTTCACAGGCCAACAGAAGCAGCCTCAAATTAGGCAGAATAGAGATAGCTCTTGAGTCTGATCTGACTCGACGGCACTTGGCTTTGGCTGTACTCACTCAGACCAGTGTCCAGAGCTCAGGGAAGGCCAACCAAAGTGGTATCCAACAGGGTCAATGAGTTTCATTCTCTGGGATATGGCCCCTGAGTGCCTGATTACAACCACTATTTTCCTGGATATTAAGATATATTAACAGGAGAAGTACTTTGATAATCCTGGAATAAGGACCTTTGCAAACCCACTCCTGCATGAAAGCAGTGAGGACAGTGGCAAAACTGTCAAAGCTCTGGCAGGTAACGAAAGGTTTGCAACATTCTGAGGAGTATTTATTTTAGAATAATGGTTGGAAGTACGAAAAACGTGGTTTTCTTGCAATTTAACAGGCCCTATTCCCATCTCCTCTCATCCTAGCTTCACAAAGCCTCAAAAATCCATACTATGACAACTATAAAAACCAACAGTGAAGCAGCCACTGGAAGAGAAAAGAATAGTTTTGGAGCTCCCCAAAAGCTCCATACCCAGATAACTGCATTATTTAACTTGGTAGGAGCACGCTGGAAAAGCCCCATTCACAGGGCTTGTCTTTACTTAGGTAAGCCCTATTACTAGGACATTTGTCAGGGAAAAAAAATCAGCCATAATTCTTTAACATCACAGCAACATGAGGCAATCATATTAGTTGGAGAAAAAAGTAACTGACAATAAAAAATTTAAGAAGAAATTAGATGTTTATATAGGGCTTTTATAAACTTTGACATATTTCAGAGTTCTACAAGGTCACACACATGCAGTATTATGTACTTTCTCAGGAATGACCTGAGAGGATCTGATTTCTCACCTCTGCCTGACTTTGAGGTTCTGTGCAAGGAGGAGGTGAAGGCTAAGGCAGAGTTGTAAACTGCTCAAGCACTTAAGCTGAGCCCTAACACAGACTCAGAGCCCCCTGACCAAGTGTGGGACATGTACTGATTCAAGCATCTAAGAGAATCTCTGCCCAGTCATTAGCTGACCATTAAGCTAACAGTGGATGTACATGACAAAGACATTAAACACACAGCAGTGGCAACAAGAAGACAGCAAAAAGCGAAAACAAATACTGCAGAAGCATGGAGTGAGGGTTGATTTCCAGATTTCCTGTGTTATATTGTTTATAATATCCAGTTTTCAACAAAATATTAGCCAGCCAAGTGCCGTCGAGTCGGATCCGACTCATGGCAACCCTAGGGGCCAGGGCAGAACTCACCCCCAGAGTATTCAAGGAGCGCCTGGTGGATTTGAACTGCCGACCTTGACATAAAAATAAACAGGAAGGAGTGGCAAATAATGGGAAAAAAGTCAATATAAACTGTCCCTGAGAAAGTCCAATGTTACTAGGAAAGGATTTTAAACCACTATAACTAAAAGAAACCATGCATAAATATGAACACCATTGTTTCACCAAATGGAGAGTATCATTAAAGAGAAAATATTAAAAAGTATCCAACAGAAATGCTGTAGGTGAGAAGTACGAGAACTGAAATGAAAAATTCACTAGAGGTGCTCAACAGCAGATTTAAATTGGGAGAAGAAGGAATCAGTGAATCTGAAAATAGGTCAGTTGAGATTATTCAACCAGAGGAACAGAAACAAAAAGCACCAAGGAAAATGAACAGAGTTTCAGAGACCTGAGGGACATCAAGTGTATAAACTTACAAATAATGGGAGTGCCAGAGACACAAAAGAGGAGAAAGAATATTTGAAGAAATAACGGCCTCAAACTTCCCAAATTTGATGAAAAGAACACTAATCTACAAATCCAAGTGCTCAACAAATTCCAAATAGGATAAACTCAGAGACCCACATATAGGCACATCATAGTTAAACCTGAAAGACAAAGTCTTGTCTTGAAAACAAGAAAAATGATTTACCATGCACTTCTCATCAGATAACAAAGAGGCCAGAAGGCAGTGACGAATAAAACTTCAACCAAGAACTCTACGTCTGCCAAGCCAAGTGCTGTTGAGTCAGACTCTACGTCTAGTAAAACTATTATTCGAAAGCGAAGGAGAAAATAATTCATCCCCAAAAAACAAAAACTGAGGGAATCTGTCACTAGCAGTCTTGTCCTGCAAGAAATACTAACAGGAATTCCTCAGACAGAAGTTAAGAGCTGTTAAACAGAAACCTGAACCTGTGTGAAGAAATAGAGAGCACTGGTGAAGGTGACTACATATAAAAGTGAGTACATACACATCTTTGTTAGCAAATCTCTTTTCTGCTATGTAATTTATAAGACAAGTTACATAATAAAAAACTGTTGCTAAGCTTGTAATATGTAAATACGTAATCTGTATGACAATAATAGCAAGAGGTAAGGAACACAGCTATATTTAGACAAAGTTTTTATGAAATTAAATTGTATTAATCAGAACCAGATCACTTTAAGGTAAGATATTCACTACAAGTCCCATGTTACCACTAAGAAAATGACCTCAAAAATACATAGTAAAGGTTTATGGCACATACACACAATGGAATACTACACAACAATAAAGAAGACAGTGAATCTGTGAAACATCTCACAATATGGATGAACGTGGAGGGCATTATGCTCACTGAACTAAGTCAGTCACAAAAAGACAAACATTGTGTGAGACCACTATAATAAGAACTCAAGAAAAGGTTTACACACAGAAAAAAACATTTTTTGATAGTTTCAAGAATGGAAGGAGGGGAAACAAATCACCAACTAGACAGTAGACAACTGTCAACTCTGGTGAAGGGAAAGACAACACAAAATACAGGGGAAGTCAGCACAAGTGGACCAAAGCCAAAGCATAGAAGTTTCCTTGACACATCCACTATCAAAGACTGAGTTGCTGCGGCTGGGGTACACAGTCACAGGGGACAGCTAGGTTACCTGGCATAACACAGTTCACAAAAGAAAATTTCCCTAAATCCCATTCTGGTAGGTAGCATCTGGGGTCTTAAAAACATGCGAGTGGTCGTCAAAGATCCATCTAGTGGTTCTAACCCATCTGGAGCAAAGAAGAACAATGAAACCCAAAGACACAAGGAAAATATGAGCCCAAGGGACTACAGGGCCACATGAACCAGAGACTTTACTAACCTGAGCCCAGAAGAACGAGATGGTGCCAGGCTATCACTGACTGCTCTGACAGGGATCACAATACCGAGTCCCAGCCAGCACAGAAAAAAAATGTAGAACAGAATTCAAATTCAGAAAAAAGGACTAAATTTACTGGTCTAACACAGATTGGAAGTACCCCTCCATTAGCACTTGAGCACCCTACTAACTCAGAACTGATGCTACTCCCAAAGCTTACTTTTCAGACAATGATTAGACAGACCTATAAAGTGAAAAATAACACATGTGAGGAACACGTTTCTCAGCTGAATTAAATATATGAGACCAAATGGACAACTCCTGCCCAAAAGCAAGACAAGAAGGCAGGAAGGAACAGGAAATGGACAAATGGACAAAAGGTACCGGGTATGGAAAGCGGGAGAAGATTGTCATACTGCGGGTATTGCAACCAATGTCAAAAATGATATGTATATAAATTGTTGAGAAAGAAATTAACTTTATTGTAAACTTTCATGTAATATACAGTAAAATTTCTTTTAAAGTACCTAATAAACAAAGAAAAAAAAGAAACAAAGGAATTACCTTGATACAGTAAAAGTACTTAACACAAAAGAAAGCAGTTATAGAAGAACGGAGGAACAAAGAAGACATAAACAAAACCCAAGTCGATTGACTCTTAACAACCCCACAGGACAGAGCAGAACTGCTCCATGAAGTTTCCCAGGAAAGAAGATGTAAGACATGTGTAAAACAAAAACTCTTAACAACTCTATAGGACAGAGTAGAACTGTTCCATGAAGCTTCCCAGAAAAGAAGCTATAAGACATGTGTAAAACAAATAGGAAAATGGCCAGGATAAATCTTTCCCTATAAGTAATTACATAAAACACAAACAGGTTAAACACTCCCAATCAAAAAGCACAGACTAGAAAAATAGATAAAAACATGATTCAACTATGTGACCTTTACAAACACGCGACTATACTGGTATCAGACAATATAGACTTTAAGAAAAAAATATCACTAGAAACAAAGAATATTTTATAATGATTATAGGTTAAATCCATCTGGAAGACATAACAATTATACACATATATGTATTTAAAAGTGAAGCCCTGAAACACATAGAATAAAACCTGGCAAAACTGAAAAGAAAAACAGACCATCCAACAATAATAGAGTCTTCAGTATCCCACTTTTAATACTGAATAAAACAACTAGTCAGAAAATCAGTAAGGAAAAAAATGTTGAACAATATCATAAGCTAATCAACCTAAGAGATACTCATTAAACGCACCAACCAACAACAGCAGACTGAACATTCCTCTCCAATGCACATAGAACACTCTCTAGGAAAGACAATACGTTAGCCCATAATAAAAACCTTAATAAATTTAAAATGCTTGAAATCAACATCTCTAATCACAATGGAATGGAATTAGAAATCAGTAACACAGAAAACATTTTGGAAATTCACAAGCATGTGGAATTAAATAATATACTCCCAAATAACCAGTGGGTCAAAGAAATCATAAGGGAAATTGGAAAACACTTTGAGATGAAAAAACATACCAAAACTTACTGGATGAAGCTACTGCAGTGTCTAGAGAAACATTTATAGCTGAATACCTATGTTAAGAAAGAAAACCAATCTCAAATTAATAACCTAAACTTCTCACTAAAAAACTAAAAAAGGAGAGAAAATTAAATCAAAAGCAAGTAGGTGGAAGGAAACAATATTGAAGCAAAAATAAATGGAACAGAGATTAGAAAAACAGATAAAATCAACGAAACAAAAAAATGGTTCTTTGAAAAGATCAACAAAATTGCCTAATCCTGAGGTAGACTGACTAAAGGGGTGGGGACCAAAGGGGTGGGGGGAAGGAAGACAATACAACTCAAATCACTAAAATTAGAGATGAAAGAAATCATTACTAATATCACACAACTGGGGAACATTATGAACAACTGTATGCCAGCAAATTAGATAACCTGGAGTGAAATGAACAAATTAGTAGAAAGACACAAACTACTGAAACTGATTCAGGCAGAAACAGAAAATCTGAATAGACCTGTCACAAGTAAAGAGATAATTTAATAATTAAGAAGCTTCTCACAAAGAAATTCCCAGGACCACACAGCTTCACTGGTGAGTTTTACCAAATGATTAAAGAAGAATTAATACTTCTCTTTCTGATTATACTCACTTTTGATGTGACAGCTCACTGTAGTTTTAATTTTCATTTCTCAAATAAATTTTGTGCTCACACAGAACTTGTACATAGGTCAACAGGCAATTGTTTCAACAGAAAAGAGATGTCTGGTCAAAATCAGAAAAGGTGTATGGCAAGGCTGTATTCTTTTACCACACTTATTCGCTCTGTATCCTGAGCAAATAATCTGAGAAACTGGACTATATAAAGTCTCAAGTCTCCCTAATAAATTCATTCGCTGCTGCAATGGAGTTACACAATGTTTTCTTTGGTCTCTAGGCACATTCCATTTTTGGAAGCAAGTTTCATGTGACCGGTCCATGTCTGGACAACTGGTAAACTAGTCAGGAAAAAGAGGAAATGTTAAGTGGGAGTAAGGCATCTGTCAGGGGGAAATCCTAAATTGGCCAGTGACCTCCACGTGGAGGGGTCTGGCCCGCATGCTTTTCTGCATGAGAACACAGAAGCCCTGAAAACACCAAGCAGGATAGCCTGGCTACAGGCCAATACGTGTCTTCCTAAGTATGGAAAAGAACATAGAAAAGCAGTGGTGGCTGCAGGATAGCTGCTGCTCTGGGCTGTTCAAGTGGCCACTGAAACTCAGCTAGCTGCTGAAGCATTTTTAAGAGCTTTGTAGGAAGAGTTAGTTAAAAAAAAGGGATGTGAAGCAGCCATGTGTGGCCATGAGTGATGGATCAAGCAGCTGTGTCTGAGACCAGGATGAGCAATGAGAAATGCCTGCCTGCAGGTTTGCAAAGTCAGGGACTCAGGGGCTAAGGGAACAACAGTGCCCCAGCCACTGCTGAAAGCCACAGTCCCAACAAAGGGACTGAAGACAGGTGGAGGTGCTAAGCAGGTTGCTGGTGCTGGGAACATTCTCTAATCTCCAGTGAAAAGCAGGAGTTAAAACAGCCAGAAAAAAGAAATAAAATGAGAAGAAGTAAAAAGCCCTTCAAGATAGCTGTGTTGTGTGGCCTTGAAGAGAACTTAGAGGCCTGCTCTGGAATTCTTGGATAACTGCTCCTGCCAAGATAACCAAGCAGTGACACCATCACAGCTGCAATACTAATGGGAAAACTAAAACAGAAGGGGCTGCTGCCATGTTACCAGGCAAGCATGCTGAACTCATGCACGCACTTGGTATGGTGGAGGTGCAGTTCCACAAACGACTGAGGGCTCTATGAACTTGCCCAGATGGTCTACTTTTAGATATAATTAAGACTCAGGATTAAGGCTAGGTCTTTCAGTCACTGGGGAGGACCAAAGGCCTTATGTTACAATTAAAATTCAATGTGAATAAATAAATAAATAAAAAGAATGCTAAGTGCTGGGGTTTTAGAAACCATTGCACAGATGACTGTGATCTCTACAACACCTGGGACCAAAATAAGGAAAACTTTTGAACCTGAGGTCACCATCACTAAGACCCTTTCCCAAGCCTGACTATGGGTAAGCCCTTTGGGGGCCCCTACAAACTCCTATTAAATGTACTGATGATGCTGAGGTATCAAATGTGTACCTTTGTAAACATTTGCCTCCAAGCCCTGATGGGAACTGCTGCCATTATGGCTATTTTTAGTGGGGCACACAGAAATTGTGACAGGGCTACAGCTAATAGCCTGGCCATTCAATATGACCACTGACAACTCTCATACTACCATATAAAGCAAGCCCCCATGAAGATAAGACATCTGCACAATAATAACAATAATAAATATTGGTTCTGCTCCTGATAAGGTTTTGTTACTTGTGTGGAAGGTACCAGAAAGCTCCCCAAGCTGAAAAGGGAAAGCAAACAACAAGTATACCACCTTGCCAACTGACTGCAGAATCATCCTTTCCTTCAGACCACCTCCTGGATTTAAGTGGGGATGGCCCATGGAGATTCACACACCATCCTAGACTAGGCCTACGTGCACAGCGTACCACTGTCATCAGAAAATGCTGAACAGCACAGAAAAGTTGATGGGCCTATTAATACCTGGTCAAAGCTAAAACCTGTCCAGGGACAGATTCCTGATCCCAGACACCCGGGTGTTCTTGGCAGGTAAATTCTATCAGGGCCTCTTACTCTACACAGAGGCTTTCATTGGATTCTGAATGAATTCTTCACACTCTATATTAGCTCCAAGCTATAGGGGAGCATGAGTACTTCAGTGGACAAGCTTAAACAACTGACAAGAGGGGACAAGTCGGCCCCAGCCTGAACTACAGATTTCAGTTAAGTAGTCTGGGATTTCAGTGCAGCAGTTCCCCGCCAGGGCATTTCTCACCTGCATCATATGTTTGATCGGACTGTCTATAAAATGTGTTTCTTTTCTATAAACTCTTTGTGACCAAATATCTGAGTTCCCACAAAGGTAACTGCCTCAAGACTAGAACAGACAACCTGGATAGCTATATCTGGGTATCTTTCATCGTATTAAGTCCCACAAGAGACAGGGAAGGGAAGGGTGAAATTGTTAATGTTATCTTTTCTCTTCTCAAATTATCTCATTATCTCATTGGGTCCCAATGATACAAGCTTTTGCTAGAGCTCCAATCAGACCAAGTGCTGGCTCTGTCCACACTGGAACCAATATAATGAGTCATCTCCCCAAAACATGTAGCTTGTCTAGCAACAAGGAGGATACCTCATAGACCACTGAAAGTGTAACCTGGTGTACTGGAGAGATTGTATGGTAAATGAATACAATAACACAGAAAAAAATTAATTTCAAGAAAAACAAAAAGTTTTACAAGAAAGAAAATGAAATCACAGTACAGCTCTTAACTCATCATAGTACTTACTTAGCTGTAGTAAAGAAAATGCTGATTAACAATTTAAATAAAAAAATGAAAACTTTATTGGAAATGATATAACAGACATATAAGACTAATGGAACAGAACTGAGAGTCCAGAAATAAACCCATATATCTATGGTCAATTGATTTTTGAAAAGTGTGCTAAGATAATTAACTAGAGAAAGAATGTGTCTTTAACAAATGGTGGGGCAATGGAATAGTCACATGAAAAAGAATGCAGATGTACAAATAACTCTGGTCATAGCAAAAAAAAAAAACACCTCAAAATAGATCAAAGGCCTAACTTTAAGAACTAAAACCACGCAATTCTTATAAAAAACACAAGGATAACGTTTCATGACCTAGTTTTTGACAACAGATTCTTAGATGTCATACCAAAAGCAAGAGCAACAAAAGACAAAACAGACAAAATAGACTTCATCAAAATTAAGAACTTCCATGCATCAAGAACTTCATAAACAAAGTGACAAGACAACTGACAGAATGGGAAAAATACTTAGGTATCATATATCTGATAAAAGGTTTAATAACCAGGGTATACAAAGAACTCTTACACCTCAATAACAAAAAGACAAACAATACAATTAAAAATCGGGTAAATAACTCCAACAGATATCTCATCAAAAAAGATTTACATATGGCCAGTAAACACACGAAAAGCTCAACACCATTAATTGTTGTTGTTGCTGTCTGTTGTCAGTTCCAACTCACATGACTCCATGTGACAGAGCAGGACTGCTCCACAGGGTTTTCTAAAATGTGATCTTTTTTTCGGCTTTAAGTCAAACTTTACAGCTCAAGTCAGCTTCTCATACAAAAACGTAAACACACATTGTTATGCAACCCTAGCCGTACTACCTACAGTGTGACAGGTTACTCCTCTCCACCCTGCGTTTCTAGTGTCCTTTCAGTCAGCTCCTGTGCCCTTCTGCCTTCTCACCTTGCCTCTGGATAGGGTCTGCCCATTTATTCTCATATAGCTACATAAACCAAGAAGCACATTCTTCCCGAGTATCATGTTGTCTTATAGTCCAGTCTAATCGTTGTCTTAGAAGTTGGCTTCAGGACTGGTTTTAGTTCTCTGGGCTAACAAGAAATTGGGGGCTATGTCTTCTGTGGTCCCTCCACTCAGTCAGACCATCGAGTTTGGTCTTTTTACTAGAATTTGAGTCATGTACCCCACCTTTCTCCCATGTCATCAGGGACTGTCCGTTGTATTCCCTGTCAGAGCAGTCACTTGCAGTAGCCAGGTACCATCTAGTTCTTCTGGTTTCTGTGTGATAGCATTTCTGACTTATGTGGCCCTTTCTGTCTCTTGGGCTCAAATTTTCCTTTTCTTTGATGTTCATTTTAATTTGCTCCAGGTGGGTTGGACCTAACTGATGCATCTTAGAAGGCCTTTTGCTAGTTTTTAAGACCTCAGATACCACTCACCACAGTGAGATGCAGAATATTTACTTAATAAACTTTGCTATGTCTGGTTTAGGAAAATCATCCTTTTTTTTTCTTCGGGAAGACGAATATAGATAATAAAACAGAAGCTTCCTGAAGAACAGCGAAAGCATTGAAAACTGCTGCCTTTAGGGAACAGGGATAGGTTGAACCTACGTACTAAGCTTTGTAATACAATTTGTCTTTTAACATTATGTACACATACTGCTGTGACAAAAATAAACATGTAATTAAAAAGTAAGAGAATGACGCCAGCCTGAGCTTCTGATTGAGGATCTGCTGGAAAACACCTGCAGGGGATGAAAATGATCCCAAGCAATCAAAAACTGGGACTTTGAGGCTCTGCACTCAGGTCATGTGCTTCATGAACTACATGTGGATTCCGGGCTCTGGCTGTCTTTCGGCTTACTTCAAGGGTGTCAAGATTCATTTCTCCAAGTTGACAGACTGGCATCAATAGAACGACTCAATGGCATTAATCTTCAGAGACTCATGTCTATACAAAGGCAGGCAGCATCAGAAACCAGAAAGGGATGGCTGCTATTTTTTGATTGACATAATACGATTAACAAGAATCACACAAATGAAAATCAGTGGAATATATCACTACTAAATACAAGTAGCTTGGCTCTGAGTGGAGGTAGACCACAGACCTAAAGGCTGACATACCCCTTTTGTCCAGGAATGAAATAAGCAGCACAGTCTAATAAAGACACAAGTCCTAGGAATCTGTCAGGCAGCTGACATCATGCACAGGTTGGGCAACATGCTCCTACTGTCTGAATCACAGTCCCATTTCTCTGCACTATCTGCCCCTCAGCACTCTGCAACCAGAGTCTGGGGGCTGACGGACAGTGCTCACCTTTGCTCTCTACAAGTACCTTCCAGAAATACATTTTAATGAAAAAAAAAAAAAAGAGGTCAGGATTATAATTAGTGACATTAAACAGCAAATAATGGTTCACAGGGGCAAAATACAGGTGGACTTTCAAGATCATACAAAGGGAGGAGTCCTGGTTTGTTGATAAGCAGTGAGGCCCAGAGTAGTCTCCCACAGAGGCACATGGCCACAGGGCTATCAGTCAGTGAAAACCTGTTCATGTTCCTGTGGGATGATGCTGCTGGCCTGAAGCTTCTGGAGGCCACACACTCAGCTAGCTGTAAAGCAGGACTGGTGAATTCTACACCCTTAGCAGTTTTGGTCACACGCACTCAGTGGAAAAGCCTCTAGGAGGTCTCGGCTGCACACTTCCTTTCCTGGGTGAAAGACCAGCATTCAGGTGCCTACCTTGAGTTCATCTTTGCTCTGAAAGTTGTCCAAGAGGTGTTGGTAATGGGTATCACACATCTGGCGAAGCAGCGACAGAAGGCAGGACACATACTCGCCCTGGGGACCAACCGAAATAAAACTTAGCACAGACAATCACAAGGGCTCTGTTCCCCCAATCCACAGAGGGAAGGAGAGAAGGGAGGGTCTGAGATGGCCCCCATGATCATGGAAGGAACGTGACAACTCTGGATGTGAAAATGGGCTTTCTTTTCCGCTAAAGAAAACCTGGAGGACTGACAGCTTTAACAAAACCTCTGCAGCATGCAGCCACTGGAAAACCTAACCTCTACCAAAGAACTAATGCAAAGCAAGAGAGATAGTCTCACGTTTTTTCCCTAGGGAAGTTCTGACTAAAGCATCCTTTGTCACTACATGCTGCCAGGGCACTGTGCTAAAGTCTACAGGGGTTTCTTTGAACAAGGCATTTGACCTTCTCTAGACAGAATCTGGACCCTGCCCATGTTGCTGGGCTGCAGCAGCTCTTCTAGTAAACCCTCCCTGGGGACCTCCTGGAGCTAACATGGGGTTACTGGACTAGAAAGATCACCATGACTATCTGGGAGGCAGAGGAGTCAGAATGACCTTTATGAGAGGACAAGCTATGGGCTTTAGGAAAAGTAGAATTTTTTTTTTTTTTTTTTTGAAAAGTAGAAATTTAAGAATAAAAATAAGTCTTAAAAGTTCCAAGTTGCCACTGGGACACACAAAAGAAAATTCTGTGTTAAGGACTCCAAAGACATTCACTATCTTCCAGCAACTTTTGGAATGGGGCAGCCAAACATGACCTCCTCATAGAAGGTCTCCTCTTCAGAAAGAACTTGGATAATTTTCAAACGCTTTTAACTCATGGGAATTTGACAACAGTGGTTTGGTCCTTCAAATCCTTTCGGCAAAAAACAAACCAAACCTGTTGTCACTGAGTTGATTTCTACTCACAGTGACCCCATAGGGTAGAGAACTGCCTCAGAGCATTTCTAGTCTGCACTCTTTATGAAAGCAGACTGCGACATCTTTCTCCCATGGAGCAGATGGGAGTTCAAATTACTCACCCTTTCATTAGCAGCTGAATGATTAACGACTGCACTACTGAAACCAGACTTGTTGCCATCAAGTCAGTTCTGACTCACAGTGATTCTACAGGATAGAAGAGTTCTGCCTTATACGGTTTCCAAGGAGTGGCGGGTAGATTCAGACTGCTGATCTTCTGGTTAGTAGCCAAGCTCTTAACTACTACACTACCAAACCAAAAATGCATTCCTACTGAGTCAATTCTGACTCATAGTGACCCCACAGAACACAGTAGAACTTCCCCACAGTTTCCAAGGAGAGCCTCATGGATCTGAACTACCAACATTTTGGTTAGCAGCTGTAGCACTTAACCTCTATGCCACTAGGGTTTCCATTATGCTACCAAACAACCAAACCCACTGCCATCGAGTCGATTTTCACTCAGGGATCTCTCAGGGACAGGGTAGAACTGCTCCACAGAGTTTCCAAGGAGTGTCTGGAGGATTAAAACTGCCAGCCTTTCGGTCAGCAGCTGAAGTACTTAACCACTATGTCACCAGGGTTTCCACTATGCTGCCAGGGCTCCTTAAATCCTCTCTCAGCTCCTGAAATTACTCTATACACGTAAGCAAGATACGCACATGTACAATGAACCTCAGCTCAACATGCATAATAAGCCAGGACTATGGATTTGTTATTAGAAGCAATGAGTTAGTGTATATGACACAGCTCAACAACCAAAGAAGTACTCAATACACTGTAGTTATTATTGTCCTCATTATAATCTATACAACATGAGTGGTTTCATTAGCATTGCTAAATGAATTAATATTTATAAACTGCTTAAAGCACAGAGGTAAGAAACATGGTTTATTGGGACATGCCAGGGTGCATACGTTTTGACTTCCAAGATGGCTCTCTAAACAGGCTCCTAAAGGAGCAGCCGTTCTTTTTAAGCCCCTGTGCTCCCGAATGCATGCCTGCCCCCGGGCTGCCCCTGTTCTTCCCAGCACAATGGGACCTGATTTGCCCCAAAAGAGGGTTCTCCTCCCTTCTGCTCACTGGAGGACTCCTCGCAAACGTTTATCCTGTTTCAAACATCAGGGCTCAGTCTACTCTGAGTTTGGCAGCAGAGACACTGTGGGGCTCAGAGTGCTGCTGCTCTGCCCGTTCTGAGGCTTTCCCAGCCTGTTTTTCTTCTCATTAGGTCCATACTCCATCACTCAGTTAAAGCTAATTCAATCCTACCTCGTCACATTTTTCCCAACAACAGGAATTTAGATAGAAACACTATGGACAAAAGCAATTCACTTGCAGACACAAGCAAATCCTGAGGCAAATTTTCTGTCCTGCACATCGTTTAGGAGTCTTTGGAGAGGGAATCTTAGAAGGCAAAGTCTACATCTCACCTTCAGCCTCTGACTACACAGTGTCTGGGAAACACATCCCTGCTTTACTCCACATAGCAGAAAATCACTGGGCTCAAAGGCAAATGCCAGCTGAGACAGTGTCCTGGAAACCGAGACAAAAAATAGTCCCTGAATCTGCCCTAAAGTAGGTTAGTGGCAGCGTGACCTATGGGCTTCAGAGTGGACAAGGGAGTCTGACTCCAGAGGGGACAAAAGCAGCATGCTGATGGACATGCAGGAGGAGAGGCTGAGATGAAGAAAGGTGGGGTGGCATGGAGGAGCCCCAGGTTAGAAAAGAAGGCAAGAAAACCTGAATGTTAGTTACTAACAGTGATCTCGGCTGTGCACTGCGGGCATCGCTGCCCTCTTACCGCCTCCTGAGCGTGCGATTTGCTCATGATGGTGAGCAGAGTCTGCAAGAGCACGTCTAGGAGGCTCTCCACCATCATTTCCACCTCCTCCATAACATCTGTCTCCTGGAGCAAGCAGTGAGAGAGCATACTGTTAGCACCAGACTGGGCTAATGTGCAGCTGGCAGCACTTACTAAGTCAGCTACCTCAGGAGTGGTCTTCTGGCTGGATTCCCAATACCGAGCTCTCAGCCTCTCAAGCATGCATTGTCAAGGAACCCAGGACAATCACACTGACAGGAGGTAGGTCACACTGGCTACTTGTTGCCCTGGCATGGTGGCTTGGGCCTTACCTTTAAGACAGTGCCACCCTGAATCTCATGAAGAATACACTGATTTCAATTACAGAGCAGAAGCAAAGAGGTACTGATTTTCCTAGAATAGGTGAGAGAAAGCATGACACTGGCTGACTGACACTCTGAAAAACAGTGAAGTATTCAAACCACAGGGTATGGCGGCAGCACGTCCACTATTGCTAATGCACACAGCTCCGTCTGCCATCTTCTCGGGTGCTCTCAGTCTTCATCAGTTCTGACTGCTACCCAGATTTGCCTGGGTCCTATTTCTAGCTCCCTAGTTCTCTTGTTCACATTCCCTGGTCCACCAGTTGGAGTTTGGTCCTCTATGTATCTTTCCCTGGCAGCCTCACAAAAACAACAGAGCAAGCTTCCTCACTAAGGGCTGTCACCCAGCTGCTAGACTCTAAATTTAGAAAGAGTCTATGCTATCCTTTTATATACTTCTCACATTCAATCTCAAATTCTGTCACTTAACTTTAATGATCTCACAAAGATACTTCCATTGCTGCTTCTCCACCATCTTTATAACATTACTGGTCCAACTGTCTTCCCTGCCTCCTTCCCTTCTGTATCTGGTATGCAGCAGTCACTGTTTGAAAACTTGAGTACACAGAGAGGTGAACAAGACAATCTCTGCTCTCACAGAGCTTATAGCTCATGTACCCCCTTGCCATCCATCCAATATAATTATACTCTGCCTAATGCCACATAAAGGATTTGAGCAACTCTTAGCTCATATATACTCGGCATAAAAATAATCTTTCCTATCCACTGAGTTTATCATAAAACTTTATCTATAAAGTATCTTTGAAAGCAACTAATTACATCTAACTTTCTAAAGCCACAAACATAAGCAGACTATCTTCTCAGGTTTTTTTTTTACCTGTTCTCCCCTTTTTCCTCATCTCTTCCTTCTTTTACTTTTTTGCTTCACGTTTCTCTCCTTCCGTCCTCTCTGGTCTAGCCTTGTGCTACTAGCAGAACCTTCATGCCTGGTTTTGCCTCTCTGGGGCCTGGTGGGAAGGAGAATTGCCAAGCCTTGCCCGGAGTCAAGAGGAAATGATATGGACACCATCACCACCATCACAGTCACGATCTGCCACGATCCTCAGCACCAAATGGTATTGTAAATCTGGATGACAAAGTACTCTGTTGGATCCCTATTTCCAGCTCAAAACAATCAGGCCTACTCATTCTTTTAGGCACCTGTTCTGCTCTACACAGATAACCTGGCCTCTAATGTCGTTATCATCTGGGCACTGGCCTTCCTTTTAAATGAACTTGAAACTTTATACTCCGAGGATCTTAGCTTAATAAGGTGGCGTAATTAAAACAAACAAACAAACAACCATTCCTACTCTGGAGGTTCTTAACGTCTTTGTTTATATTTTCCCACAGCTTCCAAATTTTCTATAGCAAGGCAAAAGGCACTGCCACTGAGTCACTTCTGACTCATAGCAACCCTACAGGTCAAAGCAGAACTAGCCCATAGAGATTCCAAGGAACACCTGGAGGACTTGAACTGCCAATCTTTCCGTGAGCAGACATAGCATTTACCCACTACACTACCACAGTTTTCTTAAGAAATGTGTATTATTCTGTTATCATAAATATATAAAATAAGTACCCTTAAAATAAATTCCTATCTTCATTCTTGCCTGACACGTCTTTCCTTCACTCCTTTCCCTTCCATCCTACTGCACCACAACAGATTTCTTAACATGCAAAGAAACATGCAAAAGCACTGTCACTTGGAGCGTCACTCCTGAAGTACAATCCACCCATCTATGGCATCAAAGCTCTTGAATACAATTGCCTCTCACTCATCATGACCTCAGCTGGTATGGTGTGGGAATGCCATTTGGGTGGAATCAAGCTGTCAAGAAGCTTATAGGAAAGTCTGAAAGAGCAAGCTGCCCCCAGTCTGGGCATGCCTCCCTGTTACCGTGCCTGAGCATCCTCTAACAACCTCCCAGGAGTCCATAAGTAAATCTTTTTGACAGAAACAGAGCATAAACAAGGATTACGCTTTCTGGTACTATAGATAACTATGCTTCTGGGTGGATGTGTGGTAAGTAAACTGTTCAAAATAGCAAGAACATGTTTGTGTTGAGAAGCCTGCTGAGTATACACATTTACTTGGGCACCATCCCATCAGACTGCAAAGTGCACAAAAGTGATCTCTGACGGTCTGCCTCTGGTCAGAGTAGCACAAGACTAGGGCAGAGGTGACTAGGGCAGTGCAGTGAGTGTGGGGCCACTACCAGAGAGCTGGTCTTGACGATGGAGAAGATACTGCCAAGAATCCCTGAGCAGATCAGCAGCTCTTTCTGCTGTCTCAGGTGAAGGTGAATGTGATGGAGAACGACAGGAAGCAGGATGCGGCGAGATTCTAGGAGAGAAAACACAAAAGTAAACAAGCCCTCAGGAGAAGAACTAGCTACTGCTGGAAGCTGGTGGTACTGTGAGACTTCACTGGTCTCAAAGTAGGTGGGACTGGAACTGGAGGCAAGGTAGAGGATATCTTCTTCCTCCACAGTGGCCTGGAAGACTGCTGCCTGCATATTACATGCATCCCACAGCACTGTTTCCCCACCTCCCATTCCTTTTCTGTCATTCTGTACTAGTGGCCATGGTGTTTTGTGCAGGTTAGTGTCAGGAGGCTGCTTCCACATGAAGTAGTCTCTAGAATAACGAGACTCCAAATTAAGACACATTATGCAGTGACATTCTACTTAAGTGGCACTATCTGGCATAAACTACACTGAGTTTACAGACTTAACATAGATTATGAGCTGTTCCTCTCCAGTCCCTGGCTAGCAGGCTGGCATTTCCACCACTGTGAGCCCCTCTTCCCCTAAGGCTTATTGACTGCTGATTGGTGTGTCCACAGCAGTGAAAGAAATGGAAGCAGAATCTTTGTCTTGTCATAAAGCCCTTGATAATCATGGCACTGTATCACCAATCCTACTGGATATATTAAATTTTTTTTCTTCTGTATGTTACTGGACAGCATTTTTATTAGAAAGTGACTATACTGAGAATCTTGAATTCAGGAAGGGTGAATCGTGGTTCAAGCTCCTCTACTAACTCATTCTGAGACCTCAGACATATGTGACTCCTCCCAAGATGGAGATTATCCCCATCTACAGAATGAGCACTAGTACACTCTTCTGCATTTACTGCATGGGAGGTAAGAAGACAAAGTGAAATACAAGTGTAAACATATTTCCAATACCTTCCACTCCTGTGTGGTCAATGATTGTTGTCACCCTGCAGGGCCAACGTACCTGGCCAGGATGATTCAGTCAGATTATCAGTGACATAAATAAGCCATGCCTTTTTTGATATATTGGTCACATCTGACCACGGTTATGTAGCCTAGATGAAATTCAGAATGAAAATCTTTTTTAGTTACAGAAAAACTGCATGACGTACAATAGACTTGGGGACTATCTTGTCAAATACTTAAGAGTACGTTCAGACAAAATCGAATTACAATTACAAGTAGCTCAAAAGCTACCTGTAAAAGAAAATTTCACTCTGTATTTTCTTGACCAAAGTGTCAGCATAGTAGGATTTGTAACAACCAACAGAAGCTTGCAGGCAAAATGGCAATTTGTTAATGAAATCTGTTGAAAGTGGACACCAAACTGATATGCTGGAGAATATAAATACTGCTTAAATGATGCCAGTGTAAAGATCCTCCTGTCACCTTACCCCAGGGATGATGCTGTGACTTGGAGCATTCAGTGAAAGTGAGATGCAAGTGAAAATTTGGTGGTAGTTGTGTCATCTCAAAATCCAATTACATAGCTCCCCTGCCACATAGAGTTTAAGAACAATTTTTCTCGAGTCACAGTGTGAAACAGCAAGTACATGCAAATATATTAGGAAGGAAGTCCACCAGCGAGGGCAGTCTTCTGCCCTCGACCCCCCATATCCTGAAAGCATCTTCTTTAGGCCAGTGCACGGAGCTTCTATGGGTGTGACTCAGTGAGTGTCTCCAAACCACTGTTAAAATCTTTAGTCTAGGAATTACACAAGAATGTTTACCATAAACAGTTAGTGGCGAAGAAAAGCTAACTTTTCTGGGGGTAGCTTTACAATCAGCAATATCTTACACTGCAGAGTTAGGAAAAGAGAACACATATTTAGTACTGCAAATGTGCATAGTCCTGGGCTGAGAAGTTATTGTCCATGTATTTCAAAAAGTAAACTTAAAAAATTTAACTCTCAAAAATTTTAATTATGAAAAGTCTAATAATTTTTTGGTATAGTGTTTCACATCTATAGGCAGTTCCTGAGTTACAAATACCTGACAGACAAGTCACAACTAGTATTTGCTCTTTAATGTTACGTAAGTTTGCCCTCACTTAGCAATGACTGAACCAACACCTACTCAGAACAAACTCTTGAATGCAGTCACCTTTGATTGCTGCACATGCAGCTTCTAAATCACTGAAAAGGCTTCAAGCCTTTTCTTACACTAAAATAAAGCTAATTAAGAACCCTAGTGCATTTTCTGACTTACCTACACTCAGGAACAGATCTTGTTCATAACCCAAGGAACTGCCTTATTCCCGTGTCCCATTCTATGACAGTGATATTCCACCAAAGCATCAGGTTCATACTGATCTTAACATTCGGCCATTGAGTATTTGGCTCCCCTACAAGGCCCACTTTGATCAACATACAATTGATCGCACATGAGGTCTGACAATTAAGTCCACGAACTTGTTTTAAGCACTACATACCTCACTGCTGAACTGTCACTACAGTCACCTTTGAAGTACCTCCCCTGGGAAGCTACAGACTGATGCCAGTATCTAGTTCACCCTTCAAAGCAATTTTGGAACTGTTTCTGGAATGGCCATTGTGCACGGTGGCATCATGGCAAGTGTGCAAACTTAAATGTATAGCTGTCCATGAGGGAGCTTTTAGCCAGTAAACAAATAACTATATTGGAACACTCTCCCTACTCACCTAATCTGGCCCCCAATGACTTGTTTCTTTACTGTAAGATATAGGAGATATTGAATGGAAGACATTTTGATGACAGTCAGGATACCTAGGTTAATATGACGACAGCTCTGTTGGCCATTTCAGAGAAAAATTTCTTTGAAAGGTGGACTAGGTGCTGACATCAGCACATACTTTCCCAAGGGGAGTACTTGGAAGGTGACTGCAGTGATATTCAGCAATGAGGTATGTAGCACTTTTTCTAGGATGAGTTCGTGAACTTAATTGTCAGTCCTCATACAACCTGGTTTCAGGGATGAATCTGAAGTGTCTCTGCGAAAGGCAGTCTGAGAAGCTGGTGGCATCTGTTAGGATGTTCTCACTTTTTGGAGAACAAGGAGGGTTCCCTGTCCATCTCCCTTTCTTCCACTTAGAGGACCATGTTAAGAGAGGAAGAAGAATCTATTTGACTGGCAAGACAAGGAATCAGGAAAGTACAGTGTATCCTCAGGATCCCCCTTTTATTTTCATAGCAGGGCTAGGTCTTGGCTCCATACTCTTAGTTTATCAAATCTCTGCATTTTAGAGCCACTGGCCTCTTGCATGATGGTTGATAAAACCAAACCTTTGATTGCTACTTGCCTATTTCACCTGGAAAGGAAAAAGGCAAGTTGCATTCTCACCCCAATTTGATTTACCTGAGAAAGAAAACAGGCGACTATCCACAGTTCTGGCAATGGACTGCAGCTTCACCACATCCATCGACTGCCCAATGTGCACAGTACTAGGCATGCTCCCCAGTGTCCCCCTCACAAACTCTGCCACCTCCTGCACGGTGAACATTTGAAGCAGCTCATCAAAGATGGTTGGGAAGGAATTGAGGAGTGCAGCCTGAAGACAACAGAAAAGCTGTGGTCAGCTCAGAGTTAGGTGTGGGTCTATCTTGTATAACAGACAACGGTGCTACATGGTAAGAGGCTGAGAGGACACTATGGTACTCCCGTCTCAGGTAGGATCCCCTTGGGCCTTGACACTGCCCAGCCCTACAGCGTGCCTGGTGCATGGAGCAACAGGAGCCAAGAAACAAGAGAACTCACTGAGGTTAAGGCCACTAGAAATTTTCCTAACTTTCCAAGGCATGTGCTGACAACAGAAAGGAGTACAAAGAGAAATTTGCTCAATGTGGCTTAATATCTGTAGCTGTTTTTGCTCATAAAATGGATTCAGATTTTTTGTTTGTTCTGTGATCAAGCTGTTGACAACTGTGGTTCCAAATGCAAGCCAGGAACCTCTCAAAGAAAGCACAGCTGGACAGTGCTGAGCACCTCTAATAGCACTTGTGGAACCCCATACATGGCCTTGCAGACATTTATGTACAAGCATAATATCTGAAGACTTTGTAAGTTATTTCCTTCATATATGGTGCCTGGCAATCTAAAGTATACACTCCAAAGTATGGAAAATGTACAAATTAAGTCAGCGATGAACTCTTGAGGACTGCTGATGGCATACAGTTCAGTAATGTAGATGATCCAGGCGAGGAGCTTTGATGCATTTGTGTATGGGTGTAGCCTTCTCGTCTAGATCTGAGCTCTTCTAGGTGGCCTCTGAAAGACAATCTGATAATAGTTTCATAGGCTTTGGGAGCAGAACAGTGGAGGAAGTAAAAAAAAAAAGAGGGGTTGTGGAATTAGACAGAAGTAAGTTTAAATCTTAGTTTTACCACTTACCGGCCATGTAAACTTGGGCAAGTTACCACCTAATCCTCAGTTTTCTCATCTATAAAATGGGATGATGCTATTATTTATGTCTTGGTATCATTATGAGGAAAAAATAAAGTTCTTAAAGTTTCCAGCAGAGGTCTCGTACATAATAAGTCTCCTACAAAGGTTAGCTTTCTTTTCCTGTCTAAATAAAAGCAGCCTGAAGGAGGCTTTTTTCACTTCTCAGTCTTCTTATACCATTATCCTAAGGGAAATGGAGTGCCAAATTAAGCAGGAAGGTAAGATCTCATTCTTTTCAAGTGGCAGGTGAGAAAACGGGCTGCTTTTCTGGACTGTTCCATCAAGACACAGACATTGGCCTAAAGTAAGTGACAACTTAGCCATTGAGAAATGGGCCTGTAACACTGTGGTCTTATGTTCAGGCCAAGCCTGAGTGTGGGATTTACATGAATTCTATCTGCAGGTGTATACCTTCTTGGAATATCAAGGAGATTATTTTGCAGTAATTAAAACCAGCACTGAACAGCTAGATATGAAGACAAAGGGGAAAAGTAGGCACTTTATATTCAATAACAAACAGTTGCTTACTGTATTTTTTATCTGTTTGTTTGCCAACTATCCCCTCCCCACCAGGTATTTTTGTAAGTGCAGCTGTGCCAATTTCTTTTTTTAATGTTGGTGTAAAAAAATCAGCACAGCATGCTTGTGAAAATTCCTCACAGAGAGAGGATACAGTTGGCAAAAGAGAAGGGGTGCATTATTTATGTAAAAACACAGTATTTGCTCTCTTAGATGGTAAAATTTTTTATACTTATATACCAGGACAGAAGGATATCTGTACCCTAGTATCTTCTAGTGGTGAGAATCAAAGACATACAGCTTGACTAAACAATATACTTGCTGAAAGTTCTGAACTCATGAAACATGAGTCTGGCAACAAAGAAGGTGGTTTGACCTCTACTGAGGTCTAAGCTGAGACAAGTCCTAAGCTATTTATCCTGATGTGATAGGAGCAAGTCAGCCAGTACAGGGCATTGTGAAGTTCTCTGAAAGCATATCTGCCTTACTCTACTATCTGTCTTAGAGATTCCGACATCATTTTGTTGGCTGAGGAGAGGATAGGTGTTATGGGGCCTTGCTGGGCCAGAATAAATGGGCTAGGAAGGAATGGTAAAGGAAAATACATAGTTTACGGTGCTTGGGAAAGAAGCCCATAGAAGGAACCTTCCTAACAGAGACACCTAGCAACTGTGAAGTAGCTCTGATCTTTTACAAAGTCTAGCTTCCACTTTTGCTCCAGGCCTCTAGGTGGAATGCCCTTGGCATCAAGGGAAAATAAAGATATGAGTGGTAAACAAAAAGCAGACTAATCTTAAATAAGAGAGAATTTAAATGCAGTTGCACTAAGTAAGAAATTGGCAGCACTGAATGAATGGACATGAGAAGCTATCTGGTTCATGTTCAGATTTTGGTATAATAATGGGCTTCAAAAAGAAAATCAAAGTACACTCCAGTAGATAAAATGACATCAATCATTTTGTAAGGGGAAATAACTGCCTTATGGTGGAGTACGAAGAACAATACCTTCTATTCTTTCTAGGGCAAGGTGGTATGGAAATGGTAATAGATTGCCTAGCCAGCTATTTTTATTATAATGAAGAAAAATTTCTGTCCCACACTTGTTTCTTTTTTTTCTCCCTCAAATCTAACTTATTTAATTGTGCTTTAGACGAAGGTTTACAGAGCAAAATTAGGTTCTCATTAAACAATTAATACACGTATTATTTTATGACACTCGTTGCCAGCCCTATAACGGTATGTCAACATTTTCCCCTTCTTGACCCTAAGTTCCCTACTATCAGCTTTCCTAACCCCTCTTGCCTCCTTGTGCTTGCCCCTAGGCTGGTGTGCTCATTTAATCTAATTTTGTTTTACAGGCCTGTTTAATCTTTGGCTGAAGGGTGAACCTCAAGTGTGACTTACGTACTGAGTTAAAAGGATGTTTGGGGCCACATTATTGGGGTTTCTCCAATCACTGTCAGACCAATAAGTCTTCTCTATTTTTGAGAATTAGAATTTTGTTCTATGTTTTTCTCCAGCTCTGTCCAGGACTCTTTAGTGTGATCCCTGTCAGAGCAGTCAGCGGTGGCAGCTAGGCACCATCTAGTTGTGCTGGACTCAGTTTGGTGGAGGCCATGATACGTGTGGTCCGTTAGCCCTTTGGACTAATCCTTTCCTTGTATCCTTGGTTTTCTTCATTCTCCCATGGCTCCAAATGGAGTGGAACAAGAAGAGTATCCTAGATAGCTGTTCACAAACTTTTAAGATCCCATATGCTACTCACCAAAGTAGGATGTAGAATGTTTTCTTTAGGAACTATGTTATGCCAGTTAGGCTAGACATACCCCAAGATCATGATACCAAGCCCTCAAGCCTAGGAATTCAGTCCCTTAGAGACTCTGGATATCTCTGTGAAGCTTCCATGACCTTACTTTGGTCAGTTTGTGCTAACATCTCCAGTACTGTGTACTGTCTTACCCTTCACCAAAGTCACCACTTACCTATTATCTATTTGGTGTTTTTTCCTTCTCCTTCCTTCCCTCCCTCCTAACCATGCAAGATTGCTTCTTTTTGTCCCACAGACAAATTTCTAACAGAACCTAATCCTAATTCTTAGCAATTACTTTCTAGCTATTTCTGCTGTTTGCCAATCTACGACACTCCTAAATTCTTGAAGGGAAAACCACTAAAACTTTCACAATTAATACAGTGAGGAAGTAAAATTTCTTAAATATTCTGAAAGTCCTCTAAGAAGATGCTCCTTAAAACTAAACAGTGTCTAAAGCAGGCTCATGAGAATGAGTTGTATTCCGTTTCCACCACCAAGTCACTGCGTTGTTTTATAATGGACAGCTGAGGCACAGCTGCTTTGAAGCAAAAGTAGTGTTTTGTTCTATTAGGTGTTTTCCTGTAAATCAACCTTACTCAAGACATATGATTCTGGCAAGGCTTGACCTGGGAAGACTTAGCACAAAGAAACTACTTGCTAATACACACAAGAAGTATAGCAAAGCTTCCCAGCAGCTCACAGACCTGAGTGAAAAGGAGTGTTTCTGAGTTCCTGCTGTCCAGACTGAGCACAAACCGGATGGACTGGAAAAGTTCTTGGATGCTGGACCGGAACTGCTCCTCCTCCATCCCACATGTGGCTCTAGAGTAGAGAATCCGAGACTGCACAATGAACTTGAAAAGGTACTCCAAGGCCTGGAGGAGTGGGGAGAAGAAATGGAGAGGTTTACAAGATGCCAGGAACTCATATGATCAGGGGATAAAGGCAAAGTAACAGCAAATTCTATATGAAAATCAGGCAATAGACAATTCTAACTACGGGGACAGGCACTTCATTTTTTACTTAACTTTTCCTTAAATATGCAAATAAATGGTTACTACGCAGCAGCTGTTTTCTTACTGAGAGAATCTCAAATGATTTCAGAACAATTTTCGGAGGTTCTGGAATTAAGGATCCATGTACTGTTGCTGAAACAGTTTAACTCAAAAACACCCTGCATTTTTTTTTCTGCCAGGTCTGGAAATAGTAACTCTAAAGGAAATGATGTAAGAACTTCTCTTGAATTTACTCGAAGAAGGAAGAGTTCTTCAGGAACTTCTCTGCAACTCTGAGGTAGAGCTGGGGCCTGGCACAGTGCTTGCTTTCTCACCAAGGGTGAGAAGCTTGGAGAAAATGTTGTCCCAGGTTGCACAGCAGCTGGCGTACCTCATAAACCTGTTCTCTCTGCCTTTACAGGCCAAGACACAACCATAATGAATTTATAAATAATACAAACAAACAAACAAACCAAACAACCTCCCATAAAGCAGTTTGTGAGAACTTGGTTCTGCAGAGCCCCTAAAGTTTGGCCTAGAGTGAATTATCTTTAAAGAACAGATTCAAGACAAAGGACTATGTTTTCTAATCAAGGAAATGCCACAGAATTCTCAGATATTAAAAAGGGAAGGACACGAGGGAGAAACTTATCCAAGGATGAAACAAATGGAGCTCAGTTATTTGAAACATACAAACATATAAAATAGCTCTGCAACTACCTCTTACCATATAGTCATCTGTCAGAAAGTCTGGAAGAGGAAACCTTAACACACAAAATGTAGCAAAGGGCTCAAACATAACAATGATTGTGAAGACAGTCTAGGACTGGTTAGTGTTTCATTCTGTTGGATACAGGGTAGCTGTAAGTAGGAAGTGACATGATGGCATCTAATAACAACAGCCTACACAAAACTTAGTTGGCAGTGGCTTACATCACAAGATTCTGTAGAAGACATTACACTATGTGGTCTCATTTCTATAAATGCTACAGCTTCTGTTCCGGCAGTGTTTTCATGCCTGGTCTGTAAAGAACTGGGTGTAGTTAACACTCGGTGGGGGAGGGAACAGAACCTTGCCACCACCCTGGAAGTCTATCACAATCTGCCTTTTTCTGGACGTGAGCATTCTTCTGACTTCCACAGTACTCACATCTTGGCTCTTCTTTATCTTTTTATCATCAATACCTAATCAACAGTTTATTCTTTATCTGATTTTGATCTTGATATAAACGGAATCACACTGTTTAAGTTTTGTATCTTGTCAGCATTATGCTAGTAGTTTTGTTCTATTACTATAGCTTATTTTCATTTTGTCTATCATTCCATTGTACAAATACAGAATAATACAGCTTTTTTTTTTTTTATTTAACATAACTGAGTGAAAATGTACATTCACATGTAAATTTACATGCCCACCTATATGCAGCTTCCACTGCTCTCCCTGTCCGGTGACTGCACACTATTCCTCTCTGCTCCATACATGTCTCATCCTCCCAACAGTCTCCTTTCCCCTCCTCTCCGTCCACTCCCCTTCCTCCAGCCAGAGGTCAGCAAGATGATATCCTATAGATGTATAGAACCATAAAGTGCTTCCAACATATGGTTACTCTGCATTGCCAAGTCCATTCCATTCCTAATACAGCTTTTTTAAAAAAAAAATTCTTGATCAATATTCCACCCAAGCTTTGTTTAACTTTTTTATTATGGCAAAACACATATAATACAAAAACTTGCCATTTTAACTATTTTTTAAAACACATATAACATAAAAACTTGCCATTTTAACTATTTTTAAGGGTATAAGTCAATGGTGCTTAGTAAATTCACAACGTTGTACAAATACTGCCTGTATTTCCAAAAATTTTTTTATCACCCCAAACAGAAACTCTGTATCCAATAGGCAGTAATTCCCTAATGCTCTCCTCACTCCAGCCCCTGGGAACCTTTAACCTTCTTTGCCTCTATGATTTTGCTTATCCTAGGAATCCTATGCCAGTGGAATCATACAATATTTGTCCTTTGTGCCTGGATTATTTCACTTAGCATAATGTTTTCAAAGTTCATTCATGTAGGAGCATGTATCAGAGTACCATTTCTCATTATGGCTGAAGAGTACTCTACTGCACACATAGACTACATTTTGCTTATCTGTTCATCAGATGATGGACATTTCAGTTATTCCACTTTTTGGGTATTGTGAACAATGTTACTATAAACACTACTGTATATCACTAGTATTTGTTCAAACACCTATTTTTAGTTATTCTGGATATATGCCTAGGAGCAGAATTACTGGTTCATATGTAGAATTCCATGTTTTTTTTTTCAACTTTTAAGGAACTGCCAAACTGTTTTCCACAGAAGTTGAACCATTTTATATCTCCCCAAACAATGTAAGTTTCAACTTCTCCCCATTCTTATGAACACCTGTTATTTCTCATCTAAAAAGACAAGTTTTTTTGTTAGTACTGTCATCCTAGTAGGTATAAAGTGGTATCTCCTTGTGCTTTTCATTTGTGTTTCCCTACTGACTTGATGGCACTTGGCTTGGCTTGGCAATGAGTAATGGGGTTGATAATCTTTGGATGTGTTGTTGGCCACTGTACATCTTCTTTGGAGTAATGTCTATTCAAGTTCTTTACTCACTTTTGAATTTTTTCTTTATCTTTGGATTGTAAAAATTCTTTGTATTTTCTGGATGTTAGACCCTTACAAGGGGCCCTGCCTGTACAATGCTCAAGTGCTTGGCTGCTAGTAACTGAGAGGTCACTCGTCCACTCCTAGTTTTGAGTGTTTTTACCCAAGGGCACTGGATTTTCTTAAATGCTTTTTCTGCACCAATCAAAATGATTGTTTTCTTTTTCTTCCCCTTTGTTGTATTAATGTGGTACTTTATACCGATTGTCCTTTGTTGAACCACCCATGCATTCCTGGCATAAATCCCACTTGGTAACAATGTGTAGTCTTTTTAATATGGTGTTGTATTTTGTTTGCTAGTATTTTGTTAAGGATTTCTGCATTTTATAAAGGATACTAGTCTGTAGTTCTCTTGTGATGTCTTCAACCAACTTTGTTATCAGCGTAACGGTGGCTTTATAAAATGAGTCAGAGAGTGTTCCCTACTTTTTTACTTTTGGGAAAAGAATTTGAGAAGGATTGGTGTTAATTTTTCTTTAAATGTTTGATACTATTCCCCACTAAAGCCATTTGTTCCGGACTTTCCCCTTTGTTGAGAGGTCTTCATTACAGATCTAGTCTGTTTACTTCTTACAGGTTTGTTGAGATTTTCTTTCTTTGTTAGTTTGGAACTCCGTGTTTCCAGGAATTTGTTCATTTCATCCAGGTTATCTGATTTGTTCATGTTCAACTGTTCGTCATCATTTTTACACTCCTTCTTTCTGTATGGTCAGTAGTAATGTCTCCACTTTCCTTCCCAATTTTAGTTATTTCTGCCTTCTCTCTTTTTTTCAATCCAGATAACGGTTTATATATTTTGTTGACCTTTTCAAAGAATGAATGAACACATTCTTGTTGTTTCTGATTGTGCTTTAGGTAAAGGTGTACAGAGAAAATTAGCTTCTCATTCAGTAGTTTAGTCACCAATTGTTGTGTGACACTGGCTGCAATCCCTGCAGCGTGGCAGCCCTCTCCTGATTACCACTCTGAGTTAGCCATTTCCATTCATCTGGCTTTCCTGATCCTTCCTGCCTTCTCATTTTTGCTTTTGGGTAGATGTTGCCCTTTTGGTCTCATATAGATGATTGCTCTAAGGATAACTTTCTTCACTTCTGTTTTTATTTTATAGGCCTATTATTGGGCTGTAGGATGATCTCTAGGAATGGCTTCAGTTCCAAGTTAAGAGGGTGTCTAACAGCCACAGTCTCAGAGGTTCCCCTAGTACTTTTTTTTTTTAACAAATTAGAATTTTTTTTCTCAATGTTTTTCCCACTCCTGGTTAGAGAAGTTGGAATCATCTAGATCTTCTGGTTTCAGGATAGTGGAAGCTGTGATTTCCTACGGCCTATTAGCACTTTGGACTGTTTCTTTGAATCTTTGATTTTCTTCATTCTCCTTTACTAGCGATGGAAAGATAACAACAGTTGTCTATTATGAGCTTTTAAGATCTCAGACGCTATGTACCAAAGTAGGATGCAGAACATTATTTTCATGAACTATGCTATGCCAGTTGACCTAGGTGTCCACTAACACTACGGCCCATAGCCTTCAAGCCCAGTACTCGGTCCTATAAGGTGTTTGGTTATATCTAGGCTATTACCTTGACTGTGCTCCCTGTGTGCTCTATTACATATATGTGTATAAGCTATGAACACAGATGAAATACGTATGTCAATATCCACGCTCAAACCCATATATGCATGTGGGTATACTCCCACATGCCCTCCCACATCTATTTAGCACAGGTATCTACCTATGTACTCAGTCATAAATCATTGTTTGTTATTGCTGTGGTTGCAGAACTGCACAGGTTACAGTGTTTACCACTGTTTTACCTCTTACTTATCAGAGTCTTTTCTTGCTTCGGTCATATTGCACTGACTTCTCTTATACTACCTTTTCCTTTGCTAAAGTTAACATGTATCTACACTCTACGTAGTGATTTTCCCCTCCGTCTCCTTCTCATTCCTGGTTACCATTTAAAAATGTTTTTGTGTGTAAACTTTTTCTTGCCTATTTATAATAGTCTCATACAATATTTATCCTTTTATGATTGGCTAACTTCACACAGCATAATGACCTACAGATTCATCCATGGTGTGAAATATTTCATGGACTCACAGTTATTCTTTATCATAGTGTAATATTCTATTGTGTGTACGCATCCTAGTTTACTCCTTCATTCACTGATGGGCACTTAGGTTGTTTCTATCCTTTGCTGTTATGAATAATGCTGCAGTGAACACAGGTGTGCCTATGTCTATCAGTGTGAGACACTTCTCTAGAATATATTCCTTGGAGTGGGATTACTGATCATTTGATATTTCTAGTTCTACCTTTTTAAGGGAGTGCCATGCTATTTTCCATAGTTCTTGTACAATTTTACATTCCTACCAGTACTGTATAATAAGCATCCCAATTTCCCTACAACCTTGCTGGAATTTGTTGTTTTGTTTTTTTCATTGTGCTAGTGATGTCGAAGTGAGACACATCCCATATCCTCCTCTCTAAATCCTTGACAGTGCAATGGTAATGCACTTGGCTGCTAACCAACAGGTTGGCAGTCCGAATCTACCCTATGAATTTCTTGCTAATATACAGTTCTGTTCAAATGTTCTACTTCAGTGTTTCAGTTAGTTTTGACAGGTAGTATATTTCTAGAAATTTGTTGATTTCTTCTAGGTTTCCAAATTTGTTGAAGTATGATTTTTCTAATATTCTATTGTGGTCTTTTTAGTTTCATCTGGTTGTACTGTAAAGTTATTCATCTCATTTCTTATTTGTGTTACTTACATCTTCTCCTGTTTTTTTTTTTCATCTGTCTGACCACTGGTTTGTTGATTTTATTGATCTTTTCAAAGATCCTACTTCTACTCTTGTTGATTCTTTTGACAGATTTTTCTGTTTCCCTTTCAATTATTTCCTATCTTAGTATTTCCTTTCTTCTGGCAGCTGTGCACTTCTGCTGCTCTTTTTTTATTTGTTTGAGTTGAAGAGTTAAGGTATTGACTTTGGCTTTTGCTTCTTTTTTGATGTGTGTTTTTATTATTACAAACTGAGCTCTGAATACTGTTTCTGTTGTGTCCCAAAGGTTTTGGTAAGTAGTGTTTTCATTTTCATCTGATTCTAGGAATTTTTTTTTTCATTTAAAAATTTTCTATTATCCATTGTTTTTTAAGCAAGGTATTTTAGTTTCCATGTATGTGATTTTTTATTTTTTCTGTTTTCAATTTCTGATTTTTTAATTCTGTGATCTGAGAGGAGATGCTGAAACTTGGTATTGAATGCAGAGTAGCTAAAGTGAAAGGAAGAACAGATAACGTAACAGAGCTGAACAGAAGATTTCAAAGGGTGACTGGAGAAGATAAGGTATTCTAATGAAATGAGCAAAGACCTAAAGTTAGAAAATTTTAAGGGCAAATATACTCAGCATTTCTCAAGCTGACAAAACTGAATAGAAAATCCAAGCCTTGAGTTGTAATATTGAAAGATTCCAGGGGGAAACACTAAATGATGCTGGAAGCATCCAAAGATGACAGAAGAATACACAAAGACACTGTACCAAAAAGACCTGATTGACAGTGACTAGGTTTGCTCTTATTTTTCTACTTTCTCAGGGTGTAATGTTAGGTGACTGATCTGAGGCAATTAGTCATTTTTAATGTAGGCATTCACATCTATAAATTTCCTTCCGAGCACCAACTGCAGCATCTCATAACTCTTGTTATGTTGTGTTGTCATTTGCCTCCAAGTAGTTCTAATTTCCCTTGTGATTTATTCTTTGACCCATTTGTTGTTTCATTTCTACATATTTGTGCATTTTTCAGTTTTTCTTCTCTTACTAACTACAAGCTTTATTCATTGTGTTAGAAGATATCCAAATGACTTCAGTTATCTTAAAGTTTTCAAGACTTGTTTTGGGCCCTAACATATAGTCTACTCTGAATAATGTTTCAAGTGGACTAGAAAAGATTCTGTTGCTCTTGGGTGGAATGTCCTGCACATGTTTGTTAAATCTAACGTGTTTATATCATTGTTTAGTCTTCCATTTCCTCAATGACCTTCTGCCTACATGTTTTTTATCTACTATTGAAAATGCTATATCGAAGTTTCCAACAATTATAATATACCTGTCCACTTCTCTCTTCAGTTCTGTGAGTTTTTGTTTCATATATGTTGTGGTTCTGCTGTTTGGTACATATATAATTGTTACATCTCCTTGGTGAATTGAATCTCAACATTTTTTTTTCTTCTCTGACTGGATAATTTTTATTTTCCTATCTTCAAATGTGCTGATTCTTCTGCCTGCTCAAATCTGTTGTTCAACCCCTTTAATGAAATCTTTACTTCTGCTATTGTAATTTTCAGCTCCAAAATTTGTTTGGTTCAATTTTGTTATTTCTATGTCTTTACCAATATTCTCAGTTTAATCATACACTAGTTTCCTGATTCTCTTTATCTCCTCAGGCATACTTAACATAGCTATCTGAAAGTGTTTGTCTAGTAAGCTCAATATTTGGGCCCAACCAAATTTTAAACATGCAGTTTTCTTGGCCTGAATAGCTAGTGCTCAGTTCTTCACACTGATTATGGCTCAGAGGTAATTTCTTCAGTGAGACTTTCCTTAAGTAGTTGATCTGATGTAATTTCTTCCTCCTCAGCTAATTATCCCACGACCCTGTTTATTAACTTTATTAATTAACTTTGTGTTTTATTATTATCTTTCCTTTATCACTTGGCTGGTTTACCACTTTAATGGAAGTGCCACAAAGACCCACCTTTTTCTGCCTGGGTCCCTGCTGAATTTTCCATAGCCAATACACTGTCCTATACATGACAGGTATCAAGCAATACTGAATAACTAAATGAACGAATGAATCATTCTTAGAAGAAAATAACTTCATCTGTGATGCCTTTTCCAGTATCCTTAAGCAATTAATTTAGGAGATAATACAGAGTTTATTGCATTTAACTCAATTTTTATTCCTTTAAATATTGTGCTAGGCACCTTACAGGTAGTAGGGTTCATGATGAAAAGAATCCAGAACCTGCTCTCACAGCATACAATGGTACATCTCTTTTTTATCTGCCTCCCTTTAGGACATGGGATGTGTTCTTCAAGGAGACAGGTTGATATTACTCATCTTTTTGTCTTAGTACCCAGGGAAGAGGCTGATTTCTCAGTAGACATGAAGGAAGACAGTAAGATACTTGTGACCTCAAATATACACAGAATGTACAGAGAAAAGGCACAGGAAACACTTCCCTATGGTTTTATTCTGTCCCTTCATTATGATGATGCTTGGGGAAGTATCACTAACATTTGTTACTATGAGAACAAGAAAACCAAAAATACAGGTCCAGTAGTTAGAGCAGATGATGTATTAAATGAAGACACAGAAAAAGCAGTAGTACTCTACTACTGTTCTTTTCTTCCTGGTAACCAGAAAGGGTGCAAAAAGATAGTTTAAAAACAAATTTAAAAAAGCACTCAAGTACAAGAGAAGATAGAAACAGAAAGAGAAAAAGCACAGACTTGCTTAAAATGAGTTTCTGGAGTATACAGCAGATTTCTTCAAATGGTTATCTGGAGAACTGCAAGGCAAAAGAGTGATCATCTTTCTAATAGGTGGTTCCAGACAGCAAAAACAGCAGCCATGGAAGTGACCAGAAGGTACAGTTAACTTGCAATGAGGACACTCCCTTGTCAACTGAAATTGCCCAGAAATGCAATGGGTTGCCTTGTCATGGAACCAGTCCAAGCAGGCATGGTGGCTATGGTCTCAGCCATGGGATGATGACCTGACCAAAGAAGACATGACCACAAGGGACCCCAGACTCCTTACAAGACCAGACTTTTGGGATTCTTTCCTTCTCAATGTATCAATATAACAGTGAATCCACTGAATCCTTTTTACTAAAGACAGTTCTAAAGAACATTGTTTAGTAACTACTGAAGAAGTGAAAAAGTATTTGCAAGATCTTAAATCTAGTCACTGTTCCCACTGAGTGATACACTGCTTAGATGAAGTTCAAGCCTTAGCTAGTGTAAGGGAGGACTGACACTATTTGTAAAAATCAACCAGAGAGGATGGCCAAGACCTGCATGCTCATCATCCTGCTTTATGATAAGATTATCAGGAATAAAGGTCTTCTGGACCAAAATCAAGGTGAGAGAAGGGGAATAAACATGGATTACAGTGGTCATTCCTGAAAACAGGCCAGGTTACTGAGATGTCTACATGTGGCCTGTACACATGATGTACACATACTCACACATAACTGCAGGAGTAGTCCCCTTATGTATGGTGAGCTCAGTACGTTACCCGCATGGCTTCCTGAATGTGGTCCTGTCGAATGAGTTCTGCCGAGCAGTCCATGTACCACTTCAAACAGCGGATGAGCTCCCTGGGAAAGAGTACAGTTCCAGAAACCTCACTTTAATCCAAAAGCAATGTAGCCTAAAATGTTTGTATGCCTATATTAGCTTTATAGTAAATGGCATCTTGTTAATGAGCTCGAGTGGAGTGACGTATATTATGGCCATAAAACCTTCATGATATCTGAGACCAACCAACACCCTTTATCTCTCAAGAGTTGCCACATTTTGATCAGCAATTACAACCTCGCTAACCCTACTCCAACACGTATTTCTTCTTTCATTACAATAAAGTTCGCTCTAAGAAAGACTGCATGCATATTTGTGCTGTTTCAAATTGTTATATCCACAGAACTTGTGACAATGAATAGCGAACAGTGGGCACTGAATAAAGATATACAGTTTCCTGTCCCCAACTTCCCCATCTATCCAATTTACCTGAGTAGGATGAGGATTACTCAGAAGGTCTTTAGGCCCTGCTCACACAGAAGGATTTACATCTGAGACCTATCATTTTCTTGCTCTGTGTCCCTGGGCAAGTTATTAATCCCTCTGTGCTTCATTTTCTTCATTTAAAGTATGGGGGAAATAATAGTACTATCCCAATGTTACCATGAATACTAATGACATCTGCAAAACCCACAGCACAGTGCCCACTCTCCAAAGTGACATCAAAATGTAAGAGTTCCATAGCTCACTACTTTTGGACTTTATTTCTGTTTTAAAACACGGTAGTACTTCCACAAAAGAAAATGGTGATTTCTTATTGTTTTAATGGTCTTAGATAACCTGTGAGTGCTTCCCATGTTTTCTTACTATTTATATTATCACTTTCATGGACTATCCTTTTATTTTCTGTACATTTCGTTTTGGGCGCTATCGTTAGCTGTGGACATGTTTCTCACGGAAAAAAAATGATTTATTTTTAGCAGCTTTGCCATCATTTCTTAGAAGAAGAAGTATGGCAACTATGTAGTAAACTATGACTTGGAATGTCACCTAACTGCAGCTGAGCTTTCTTTAAGCCTGCATTTCTGTTCAGACGCAAGGCCTGCCGACAACGTGAAATGCTACTTACTTGTATGCTAGGGCTCCAGCAAAGTGCTTCTGGATGTATGTGTCCATCACAGGCCGGAAGTGGAAATACTTGATATCTCGGAGCAGATTGATGATAAATACCTAAAGGCAATAGAGGGCAGGCCACAAGGGTTCACTGGAAGCTGCATACTTATCATGTGTAGAGAAGAGAAGCTCTTACTTCTTTCAATAGTGGTAAACTGTCAGTGTTTTCTCTAGTGTTTCTATAGGTAGTAAATGCAAGATTTCTATGTCTGTATCTTCCTACTACTCCAGTCCTCCAACCCAGACCAGGAGCTGGTAAGTCTGTGCTTGCATTACTCTGAGCCTTTCCTTTCATAATAATGTTGGGTGATACAATACAGAAAGCAAGACAAAATACCATGGGTAGGTGGCACAAACATTCAGTGCCCCAAGAACATGGAAAAGACAGAAAAAAAGATTTTCCTGTGATCCAAATCAGATACTGACCATCCCCGCAAAAGGCTTTATTCTTCAGAAATGGGGCTAGCCAGTTACATAAATAGGGAAAAAGGACAGCACATGCAAGTGCCCATTTGAACTTTTACCTCTTCTGCCCATCTATTGGGCAGATTGGAATATCTGGTTCCCCTCTAATACACAGATCTCCCATGGGACTGAATACATCAAGCAAAATCACTATCCATTCTCATTATCCTGGGAGTCTGGTTCCTAAACAGATACACAAAGGGACAGAGTGTGATCCTGATACATAAAAAGACAGAGTCAGATCCTCAGACTACCACAAATGAGTCTTTGCTTTTCCTTATGGTTCTACCCTACTTTGGAAGTGGGGGCCAGGAAACTTTGAAATATAGAGGAGACTGAGTGTCCTGAACTGCAAAGCCAAATCTTGAGCTGACCACAGCAAATTCTTCAAGTTTAACCTCTTAGGGTCTGCCTGGTAGGTCAGTTAGTCGATTTTTATTGGGTGACACTCCTCGGTCTATTTTCTATTGGACATATTTATAGCCTGAGCTGATTCACTCTAATAAATTGTTTCCATTAGATTGTTTTGAAATATGTGACAGGAATAATTAAGAAACAATGTAAAGTCAGGAAGGGTGAGTCTTACCAGAGACTGAAAAACCAGCAGGCCGTACTTCTCTGTATTATCATCCAGAATCACAAAGAGTGTATCTAAGATGTCCTGCAGAAACTGAAAAAGCATAAAAACAAAAGGTCTCAGCACTCAGGATCTTGCACATATGGTCAAACTTGCATATGCCAATGGATTTGACTCTCAATAAATAAAGCGAGAATTCTGGAAAGATGTGGCAAGAGCAGATCTAAGATCCTGATCCTTTGCAGAAGAACACCAAGAAAAGCAACTTGAACTTTACATCCCGCCCTGTAAGAACTCTGAAATGGTGGGTAAAGAACTGTAGAGCAAGGAATCACAAAGTGAATAAAGACAAGGATAAATCACATGGTAAGAA
Source organism: Heterohyrax brucei (assembly GCA_028571685.1). NCBI lineage: Eukaryota > Metazoa > Chordata > Mammalia > Hyracoidea > Procaviidae > Heterohyrax > Heterohyrax brucei. The sequence goes on from CM053158.1 coordinate 15,415,970, forward strand.
AAATGTTTCTTCCACTGCTCCCTTCTCCCAAGCCCTGGCCCAGCACCAAAGCTGTTCCCACACTAGTCAACACATAGCTCTCCAGCATACTGGGAATGGCCCCAGTCTTTGCTTCTAAAACAAACTGCAGCAACCTCTTGGGGTGTCCCCCTTCCTCTCCTGGTGTAGCAGACAGATGCAACAGCCCTGCAACTACTTCCACACCATCAGTCATCACACGGTTCTCCTGTGCGCTGGAAAGAACCCTGATCTATGGCTCTGAAGTAAACAGAAAAATCTCACTAGCAGACTGTTCAGGGAATATATTGTGACCAGTCTGGAGGTAACCTGAAAGACTGAAACTGCAATCCAGAAGGACTCAGAGCCCTTAGAGAGTGAGGAAGGGAGTGGCAACCAAGGACCAATGGCAATTCCTACCTGAAAATGGTATATTCAGTGTGTATTTTCCAAATGGTTTGGAAGCAGCTAAAGGAGCCCTCACAGAGCAGAGCAGGGAGTGGCCATCCAGAGACCAAAGGCTGTGTCACTCTGAAGATGTGAATGTTTCTGGATCTGTCTAGGAGCTGCTAGAAAATCAAAACCTTGGTGTGGCCAGTCTGAAGATTGTGTCCACTTATCCTGCAATTACTGTTGTCAAAAGTGTTGTATATTCAAGGGAACTGAGAAAGCTACCACTTATCTTATGTCCCAGCTTCAATGAAAAATAACAAGACACACAAGGAAAAGAACAGTCCATTCAAGAAACAAGATGAAGGGCAAGAAATTATTTTTATGGAAACTCAAATAATAAACAGATTAGAAGAATAGAATGCAACAATATTAACCAAACTCACACAACTAAAGGAAATCAGCAAAAACAATACAGGAATAAAATAAAAATATAAATAAGAGACACTAAAAAGAAACTAAGCAAAAACACTGAAACTAAAGGATACAATAATTGAAATGAAAAATTAACTGGAAGGATTAAAAAAATAATTTCGGCTAGCAGAAGAAAGAATCAGTGATCTAAAAGATGAAAATACCAAACCCACTGCCATCGAGTCGATGCTGACTCACAGTGATGCTATAGGACAGAGCAGAACTACCTCACAGAGTTTCCAAGGAACACCTGGTAGATTTGAACTGCCAACCTTTTGGTTATCAAATGTAGCACTTAACTACTATGCCACCAAGGGTTGATAAAATAACTTAAATTATATAGACTGAAGAGCAACAACAGTCTAATGGAAATGTGAGACATCATCAAATCAACTAGCATATGCATCATCTGAATCCCAGGAAGAGAGAAAAAGTGTCAGAAAAGATATTTAATGATGCAGAAAAATTTCCAAATCTGACAATGGACATGAATCTACAAATTCATACAGCTCACAAAACTACATGTAGGATAAACCCAAAGATATACAATCTGAGACACATTACAATCAAGTTTTCAAAAAACTAAAGATTAAAAAAAGAATCCTGAAAGCAGCAAGAGAGAACAGTACAGTTACATATAAAAGATCTCCAACAAGGTTACGTGCTGACCTCTCAGAACTTTTGGAGCCAGAAGACAGTAGAATGATACGCGAAAAGTGGTGAATGAAAAGAACTGTCAACCAAAGGATGCCGTACCTGGAAAAACTGTCCTTCAAAATGAGGATAAAATTAAGACCTTTAAAAAAGGCTGAGAGAGTTCAAAATCACTAGGTCTGTCCAACAGAAATTCTGAAGAGTCCTTCAGTTGGGAAGAAAAGGACACTAGACAGTAACTTAAAGTAATACACACATGCATGTGTGCACACATATATACACATACACACACACACAAATCTCTAATAAGGGTAAATTGCTTGGACAAGTATAAGGGCAAGTTATAAAGTATTTTTTTGTTTCGGAATTCTAGTTGTTACACCTTTCATGCTTTATAATGATTAACGTATGAAAATAAGCATAAATTTATGTTACAGGGCTCATGAAGTATACGGATGTAATAGATATCCACAACAATGTAAGGAGAGAGGAAGGGTATAGGGACAGAGTTTTTGAGTGCTACTGAAGTTGACCTCAATTTAAACTAGGTTGATATTAATGTGAGATACTAAATGTAATCCTGACGACAACCACAAAGAAAATACCTAAAAATATGTACATAAAGGATTCAAAATTGTTCACTACAAAAAAGCAACAAAACACAGAAATTGGCAGTATTAGAGGAACTATGGGGCAAAGGTTTAAAGCACACCAAAAATATGTGATACAATGGCAAAAATAAGTCCTTCCTTATCAGTAACTGCCAAACCCACTGCTGTAGAGTCAATTCTAACTCACAGAAGCCCTACAGAACACAATACAATTGCCCAACAGAGTTTGAAGGAGCATATGGTAGATTTGAACTGCCAACCTTTTGGTTAGCAGCTGTAGTACTTATTAACCACTATGCCACCAAGGTTTCTATCAGTAATTACACTTAATGTAAAAGGTAAAAGGTCTAAAAATGTCAGTCAAAAGGTGGAAAGTGGCAGAATGGATTTTTAAAATGATACCACTTTGTTTTCTACGAGACAAATCTTAAGCTCAAAGAGCAAATACACAGAAAATAAAAGGATAAAGAAAGATAATTCAAACAAACAATAGTCCAAAGAGATCTGGGATGGTGATTTTAATACTGACAAAATAGGCTTTAAGTAAAAATCTCCATTCTAAGAGACAAAGGACATTTTGTAATAATAAAAGTGTCACTTCATCAAGAAGCTACAATAATTCTAAAGAGACATGCACCTAATACCAGAAGTCTAAACATATACAAAGCAAACAATGACAGAACTGAAGGAAGAAAGGACAGTTCTATTTGGAGACTTCAATACACCATTTTCAATAATGGACAGAATATCTAGAAAGATCAATAAAGAAAGGACATTCTATTCTCACGGATTGGAAAACTTAATACTGTTAAGATGGCAATGTCTCATGGATTGAATTGTGTCCCCCCTAAAATACGTGTAGCCATGTGGCTGGGCCACGATTCCCAGTATCTGTGATTGTCCTCCATTCTGTGATTTTCCCATGCTGTTACGGTTAAAGCCTACCTGACTGTGTAAGAATATGCCTTCCTTTGTTAAAGCCATCCACCTTGTGGTATTTCTGCTACAGCAGCACTAGCTGACTAAAACAGAATTTGGTACCGTGAGAGTGGGGTACTGCAAATACCTAAAATGTGGAAGCCATTTTGAAACTGTGAATGGATAGAAGACACAGAAGGAACCGAGAACTGTTGACACTGAAGAAAGTGCAGGTGGTGACAGACAGTCAAAGAGCAAAGGACTGGCAGCAGCAGCAGCGGCAGAGCAGAACCAGAGGCAGCCCTGGAACTGACCCATGGAGTGAGAGAGCTAAGTGCTTGTGTACAGAGTTTTCCTCGTGGAATGGGGTGCCTCCTGGGAGCTTGAATCAGTAGAGCTAGCCTTGCTGACCCACAGAGCCAGACAGCTGAGTGCCTTCATGCAGGACACTTTCTAGCAAGAGTGGGGACCTCCAGGCACTTAAATCAGTGGAGCTACAGAGCTTTGGAACACTTGCCCTAGCAGGGCACATGTGGGCTTAAGGCCTGGGCCATAAGGCCATAGGAAGCAGAAGCTGTAGAGACAAACAGCGTGAGAAGCTGAGCTGCCTCAGTCTCAAAAGGTATGGCCATGACCTCTGGGGTTTGAAAGGGTGGAGCCAGGGCTTTCTGTGTTTTGTTTGGGTGGAACTGCCACTCAGCTGGGCTTAGGGTGCACCTAAAGCTGATGGGGCAGAGTTTCTGTGCAAGTGGGCCTTGAAGGCAGAGTTGCAGTACGGGGCTGGTAGTCTCCACTCAGAATTCACAGAGCTTGGCCAATACCTAGAGTCTTGAGGGCAGGGCCATTGTGTAGAATGTCTCAGAATATCTTCAAAGCTTTCAGGGCTAATGTAATGTGTTCTGCTGTCTTGCTGGTTGCCCGTTAATGTCTTCCTTCCCTGCAGTTTCTCCCATTTGTAATGGAATGTCTAACCTGTTCCTGTTCTACCACTGTAGCTTTGGAAACAGATGGCTTGTGGTCTAGATTTCATAGACTTAAAGGAATTTTTGAATTTTGGACTTGAAACTGATTTAAGACTTCTATCATACAAGATTAAGGTGCTACATGTTTCAAAGATGTGATTTTGGGGGTGCCAAAGGGTGGGATGTCATGGATTGAAATGTGTCCCCCCAAAATATGTGTAGCCATGTGGCTGGGCCATGGTTCCCAGTATCTTGTGATTGTCCTCCTTTTTGTGATTTTCCTGTGCTGTATGTTAAAGGATTAGGGTGGAATTGTAAATCCCTTCATAGGATCACCTCCCTGCTCCACTGGAGTATGGCTTGCCCCATCCTTAATCCTTTTATTTTACAAGAGATAAAAAGAAAGAGAAACAAGCAGAGAATTGGGAACCTGACACCATCAAGAAAGAAGCACTGGGAGAAGAGCGTGTCCTTCAGACCCGAGGCTGTTGCACCAAGATGTTCCCTGGACAAAGATTGGTGCAATACCAGACTTTTCTCCAGAGCCAACAAGAGGAAAGCCTTCTCCTGGAGCAGACATCCTGAAATTGGACTTGTAGCCTACCTGACTGTGTAAGAATAAACATTCCTTTGTTAAAGCCATCTACCTTGTGGTATTTCTGCTAGAGCAGCACTAGCTGACCAAAACATAATGCTATCCAAAGAAATCTATAGATTCAATGCAATCCCTATCAAAATTCTAACAGCTTTCTCTGCAAAATGGAAAAGCTAATCCTGTGAGTTCTCAGTTGCCACTGCAAGGAACTATCAAACTCAGAAGAGACATAGTGTCAGTGAGAGACAGGTGGTGTCAGTACTGGTAGAAAGGTTAGAGGGTGGAGGTTGTGTTTGACCTCCATCTCACAGGAATCAGCTTTGGGCTGCTGAAGACCTTGATCTTCTCTCTTTCCCCTCATCATGAAGTTTTAAATGAGGAGGTCTGCTACCACACCACCATTTTCACAAGCCCTAAACAGCCCAAGCAATCTTTTTTTCTCTTTTTTTAATTATGACTGAGTGAAAATGTACATTCCCATATAAATTTACATGTCCACCTATATGCAGCTTCCACTGCTCTCCCTATCTGGTGACAGCACACTATTCCTCTCTGTTCCATATATGTCTCATCCTCCCAACTGTCTCCTTTCCCCTCCTCTCCACAGAACTATAAAGTGCATCCAATATATGGTCACTCTGCATCACCAAGTCCAATCCAGAGTGGACCTTCATTATGATTTATGGGCAAGGGCAGCATCAGGGCCAGGGAAATCCTGAAGCCACTGGACCGTCAACTGCGGTCTTTTAGTGGAGATCTCAGGGTGCACCCCTTTTTATTCTTGTGTTGCCAGTGAGACTCAACTTAGTGAGCTCCATCATGGCTATCACTGGTGGTGGCTGGGCAGTGGTCCCAAGTCTATGTAGGCACCCACACATGTGGGCCTCTCTATCTTCTGGGTTGTTTTTACCCCATGTCATCTTGGTCCTCGATGATCATCCATTCCTGCTGAGTTGGGACCATTTGCTGTGCCCTCGGATGGCAGCCCAAGCAGTCTTGAAAAAGAAAGTGGATGGACATGCACTTCTGAAGCTGAAAGTATGCTACACAGCCACAGTAACCAAAACAATTAGTCTTGGTATAATGATACATATATAGATGAATAGACTTGAGAACCTAGAAACCTGTACATTCACTGTCAACTCATTTTCAACAAGGGTGTTAAGTTCATTCAGTGAGCAAAGAAAATTCTCTTTAATACCAGTGCTAGGACAACTAGATTCCCATATGCAAAAGAATGTGGCTGGACTCATTTCTCACACCATATATAAAAATTACCTCAGAATGAATGAAGGACCTAAATACAAGAACTACAACCATGAACACTTCGAAGAAAATATACAGGTAATCCTTTGGATTAGATATGACACTGAAAGCATTTTAAAAAAGACAAATGAAATTAACAAAATTAAAAGCTTCTGTTCATCAGAACAGACCCTTACCAACCAAGTCCACACAGCCATCAGCCGACTGGGAGAAAACATCTGGTAACCGCGCACCAGAACATAGTTTCATCTTCAGAATACACAAAACTCCTATAAAAGACTGACAACTCAAACAAACAAAGAGCAAAGGACTTAAGCAGACATTTCACAAAGGAAGAAATACAGACAGTAACAAGCTCCAGAAAAACCACTCAATGCCATTCATCATTAAATCAAAACCAAAAAAACCCACCAAACTCACTGTCATCAAGTTGATTCCAACTCACGGTGACCCAACAGGATACAGCAGAACCGCCCCACAAGGTTCCCAAGGAGTGGTTGGTGAATTCAAGCGACAACCTTTCAGTTAGCAGCCAACTGCTTAACCACTGCACCACAATGGCCTCATGGAAATGCAAATCAAAACGACAACAAGCTATCCCTTCACCATTATTAAGACTGCTATGATTTAAAAAATAAAGGAAAACAACAATGTTGGTAAAGATGTGGAGAAACTGGAATCCTCATCGACTTTTGCTGAGATTATAAAACAGTATAGCCACTGTGGAAAACAGTTAGGTTGCTTCTTAAAAAGTTAAACATGGCAATACCATATGATCCAGCTATTTCACTTCTATGTAAAGACTCAAAAAGAACTGAAAGCAGAAATGTAAGTAAATCCTTGCACCATAACGTGTACTGCAGTACCATTCACCACAGCCAAGAAGTGGAAATAACCTAAATGTCCACTGGCAAGTGAATGGATAAACAGAATGTAGTATATACATCTGACGGAATATTATTCAAAAACCCAAGAAACAAAGTTTTGACACGTTACAACAGAGATGAGCCTTAAAAACATCACGCCACAAGAAGTTAGCTGCAGAAGGACAAAACTGGATGATCTCACTTACATAAAACACCTAGAATAGGCAAATGCCTAGAGACCAAAGTTCACTGGTGGTTACGAAGGGCACAAAGGAGGGGAATAAGGGGAGTTCATTGTTTAGCAGACACTGAACTTCTCATGAGGATGTAAAAGAGTTAAAAAAATGAATGGTGGTGATGGATGCACAGTATGATGAATGTAATGAATGCCACAGAACTGTACATGTCAAAAGTGTTAAAATGGAAAATGTTCTTATATAGATACATGTTCCACAATTCAAAAAATGCACAGACTGGAAGATATCCTAGATCTCAAACCATTAGTTAAAAACACTCTAATATGTCTCCTCTAGCTGGATGAGTGATAAGGTGGTCTTTGCTTACAGCATCATGTGCCCTCAAAGAAACCTAGGGTAGCTCTTTCTGACAGGGGAGTGCTAACTTCCCAAGGAAATAGTAATTACCTAAAAAATAGCACATCTGTGCAAAGCAGCAATTTTTAAATAAAGACAGTCTAAGTTATCCTGATATAAAATTCATTTTGATGGAAAGACCTTACTCTCCTGGGATCCCAACAGTTAAGTCACCCTTCATCCCCTACTGTGGCCCAGCAAGAAAGACCATTTGAATAAGGATGTGGCAAGTTACAAGTTTTTACCTCAAGTATTTTTTGGTTTAAAAATGAGGGTTCCAAGAAAGGGGGAGATATAGTAGATGAAGGCTGTGAATAAGGATACAAGAGCTGGCAGTATCTTTTTATTTTGGCCTGTGCCTTTCTCTTTCTGAGATACAAAAAGAGGGGAAAGAACAATAAACACTGAGGGATTTTGGTAGGCTTTAAAATTAAAATCTAACATTCTGCTGGTCAAAATTCAACTGAAATGATAAAATAATGTGAGGCATAAGTGGGGAATGAGGGTGTTGATAGGGAAGGACTGGCCATGGGTTGATGATCAATGGGTCTAAGTGATGGGTACATGTAGAGTTCATCACACTATGCTACTTTTGTGTATGCTTGAACTTTCCCAATAAAAAGGACAAGAATATTTCAAATTGCCAGCACATTTTCTTCTGGCTGGCTTGCCAGTCAGTGCCAAGTGCCGTCAAGTCGGATCCTTGAGGCAACTTATTAATGCTAACACCAGATATGCTAGTAGGTTTTGATTGCTCTCTTATCAGGAATATGACAATTCAGTCTTAAGAAGGCCAAAGACTTTTCATGTTCACTTGTTGGTTTATATCTGTGATATGTTTAGAAGGAAGAACAAGTATAAGCTTATCTTAAGTTTCAAAAGCCAGTATTACCTTATTTGTGAAGAGTTTTAAAAAAAATTTATGGTAACTTGATCAACTTCAATAATTTTTTTTAACTAACTGAAAACAGAAAACAAAACACTTATTAACTTTATGAAAGTATGCAGTGGTACACAGATTTGAACACTGTATTTCATTTGGAGCCAATGTGATTGTAAGCTGAAGTCTGGAGAAGTTACCTGTCTTAACCGATTTGATAGTTGTAATGGTGGAGTTCAGAATGCTCACTGATGGACAGGATGCCTTCTTGAGAGTTCTGCTGACCACCAGAAGTGTTTTTACTGTCCTTAAGAGAGTCTAGTCTATTATACGAGATTCACCTACTGGGATTTCAGGAAGTACCTGGGGTTTCTCTTGAGCTGAAAACAAGTGAGCAAACACTCTGTACAGTACAGAGAAGACCAGCAGAAGATAACTGGATACAGGGTGGGGTGCTGTTTGCCTGCTGAGGCTATTAAATGGGAAATGTCCCAAAGACACCTGAAGAAGCAGATGAGCTGGAGTGAGGAGGATTTCACTGCACGTAATCCAAGTAAGAGACTGGACAAAATCATCAGCTACAAGTTAATGGGGAGTGTTTAGAATTCTTACAAGTAAATCAGATGAGGTAATTATGATGACTTTGTGATAAAAGATTTACAGAGTCAGAAGGGTAAGAAAAAGCCCTAAGGGAGTAAAGGGAGACCAGAGGGAACACAGGCAGTACAAACACTAGGATTCCTTCTGACAGGATGCTTTCACCACTACCCTTCACTTAGCATTTTGTTTTCTGGGAAGAACAGACGCCTGAGAACTTGTATAACTTAAATACAGTTTTAAAAGGCAGTATGTTAATATGGGACATGATTATCTACTTTTTAAAAGAAGCTATTTTAAAATAACAGTTTACCTCTATTCATTTATTATGTATTTGGAGAAATGGTCTTAGAAGCATTACCGGCAGAAATCAGAGAAAGTAAAGCCTTCTGCCAGCATTACTCCTCAGGATGCACGTCAGGGCTGTGTGATAGACCTACCTTAACAATTTCCTCCCCACTAACATGCCGCAGTCGCCCAAGGATATCCATGATTCGGTCTGGAAAGGCCTTCCATTTCAGCAGAGCAAGGAGATCCACTAGAGAGCAAACACAAAAGTTGGTGACTCTGGTTATGCCATGGACAAACAGGCGTAGACTCTTTTAGCCGGCAGCAGTGGGGATCTGGAGGGACAAAACTAGCTGTGCTCCTGCGACAGCCTCTTTAGTGCTGAGACTAAGGCCACAGACATGTTTATGAAGCTGGATGATACTTCCTGACACAGCCACTTGGGAGCTGCTGGAACCACAGAAATTTCTGTAGGGTGCTATTACTGAGTGATTCCTTCAACGTCAAATCAAAAGAAGCCTCTCACTATGGTGTGAAGAAACCAATAAATTCTTTGTCCCTCAACATGGCACCAGCACTGTGGAGACAGCAACTGACAACAGTGAAGGCCAAAACTTTGCAGACCCCATTACCTACCATTCTGGGTGAGTTTGGTGGAGGAGAGCTGTGTGGAAATGAAGAAAGACTCTTTGGTGCTGCGCTGGAAGATGAGGCTGGAGGGGATGTTAGGGCAGCCATTGTAGTCCTCTTTGCAGCAGGGCAGACCCAGGTACAGAGCATGGTTATTAAATGTACTATTCTCATCGCACTATAGGCAGAAGTAGAGAACAAAGAGTGTTTCCTGAATTGTGACATGTGTAAAACCGGGTTCCAGGGAATCTGAAATGCCTGGGTATCATGTCCTCCTGCAAGAGTGCTTTCTATTCAGAAACTACCCAGAACAGCTCATGTATCTTCTGAGGAGAACATGACAGGGCATAAGGCTTCCAACCTGAAGATGGAAGCTATGTTGTGACAGTTGTCAGTACCATGTGCTCAAACAGCAGGTCACAGAATGTACTACCCAAGGCCACAAAGGCATAAAGGGGTTGGTAATAGATTTCTGAATGGAGGTGGAAAACAAAGGGTCTGCTGGCATCACTTTGTGGGAGGGAAGGCCACCAGACTTAGGAGACAAAAGCCTGCTTACACATACTAGATATTCTGCTGTCATCTACCAGGCCACTACCTTGGATGCTCAGCTCTGCCCACTTAGAACCATTTAACTGGGAACCATGTCTGACAGTGGCCTTGGGGGTGTTGGGTAGGAGTGAAAGACAGCCCGATTCCGTACCTTGTACACATAGAGCTCATGAATATCATCTGAGAGAGTGGTACCATCGTCCCGCATCAAGGGAGAGAATGCAAAGCCAAAGAGTTTCTTTTCCCCTTTGTCCTTAGCTGCAATCAGAGCCATGTGTTAACTGTTTTTGTCCCTCAATGTGCTTGTAACAGAAATTCCTCTTTTTCTCATTGCCCATGCTCTTTGCCCCTTACTTCTTTCATTAATTAGGTTGCAACCTGACTGTGGGAATGACGAGCAATGCATTAAGTTTCTATTTGTACCCCAAGATACACAGGCTGCCTAAATCTAAACAGAATTTAAGTGTTGGTCTTGATAAACCATTGGCTCTTTAAGAAACAGTTTAACAGGTACAAAGGCAACATCCAAAGGAGAATGACACAGGCACTTATCTGTCCCAAGAATCCTAAAGGGCCAATTCCAGACCCCATGGTTTTCAGATTACTACTTCTACAGTCCAAAGAACAGCCTTGATTACATCTCATCTCTGAGCATCCACTTTACTCACAATTTCTGATTTTCTTGCTCCAATAACAAGAGTGAACCCTTTCCCAGAAAGGAGAGGGGTGCAGAGAGTTATACTCGTATCTCAGAGGGGATGTAGAGGGAAGTCTTACTGGAACAATGTCTGAACTCAAAGCGCAGGTGGGAGCCCCGGAACCGGTCAATGGGGATGGGCAATTTGACGATTTCTCCCCAGCGAGGACTATTACTGTGGTAGAGGACGAAGGAGTGGTAGGAACTCCTATTTGGCTCTCCAGAACCCAAGCTGATGCAATCCTGGAAAAGAAATGCAAAGCAAGGTGTCATCTTCCTGGAGGAAGCTCTTTCTGTGCCACTAAGACACTTGACTTTCTTCTGTGTGCAAGTCTCATTTTCCCATGAGCTCAAATCTATGAGATGAAAAAATTCCTTTGGCTTAAATTTAATACTTTTTGCAACAACTGCAGATGGTTTAGGGAATTGGCAGTCATAAAGCTTGTTTTCCTTATGGCTGAAGTAAACACACAGACTGCTCAGTAAAGTGGAGGGAAGCTGGGTGCCACATCTGAATCACCAATGGAGGCTCTTCATCCTCCCTAAGGGAGTAAATAATGAGCTTCACAGGAGAAATCAACTGCAAATGAAATTTTATCAGATCAGGAAAAAAAAAACAAATTATAAAGTAGAAAGGGCCTGTTTTATAATTTTACTCAACTCAGTGTTCCAGTTCTACTGGCACTTCAGGTTGCCTCACGGCAAGGGAAGGGTGCCTCTGATTGACTTTTCTTGGATACAAACTGGATTTAAGTGGACTATAGCTCCCAAGGAAACCCCATGGTATAGTGGTTAAGTGCTATGTCTGGTAACCAAAAGGTCAGCAGTTCAAATTCATTAAGCACTCCTTGGAATCTCTACGGAGCAGTGCTACTCTGTCTTACAGCATTGCTATGCATTAGAACTGACTTGACAGCTGTGGGTTTTTTTTTTTTTTTTTGGCGCGGGGCAGGAAGTATCTCCCAAGTATTGCCATGAAGACGCAATTCCAGGACCACTTACACCCATTCTCTGCAGTACAGAAAGCTGCAGGCAACACAGTAAGGATCAGCTCCCTGTCCACATAGGTGTAGTGCCACTAGCTCACACATCTGTTACCCCTAGCATTCTTCAGGTCAACAATGGCCATATCTTGGTCTGTGAGCTACATTTTTAAAAATAACACAAAAATCATTGTTTCTATCACTGTTTCACCATTCTCCACTTCTATCTTGCTTTAGAATTTGATTTTGACTAATCATCATTCCTCTGTAAAATGAGAATGCTCATTCCTATTCTGCTTATGTCACAGGGCTCTGGCCAACATACAAGAGTAAAGTTTGTAAAAAAACTTGTTTTTCTTCTACTAAGTGCTCTGCAAATGCTACCTTATTATTTGTGAAGAACTTTATCATGGCATGTAAACCCTGGTGGTATAGAGGTTAAATGCTACAACTGCTAAACAGAAGGTTGGGAGTTCAAATCCATCAGGCACTCCTTGGAAATTCTACAGGGAGTTCTACTGTCTTTGGGTTGCTACGAGTTAGAATTGATCTGATGGCAGTGGCCTTGGTTTTTCTGGTTTCATCACGACTGAGGGAAAAAAATTGACATCCTGACAAAAGAAAACAACACTCCACATCTTCACATTCCAGTGAAGAGTGACACAGGTCCTTGCATTGTATTGGCTGGAAATCATCTTCCAAGGCCTGAATTTGCTATTGCTTGTCATATAACTTGGCACCAGCACATGAGTACCTAAGTTCCACCCTTAGCTTTCCACATTAGCTCAAGGAACAAAAAGGCAGAATGGGACCTCATAACCTAAAGCAAGCAGCTCTGCTAGACGGAATGGCAGAAGTAGTAACATGCAGGGCAGAACTAGAGGGAACAGGAGTAAATCAGAACAGAAGGGATTCAGGTCAGACACTCAGAAGAAATTCTGTAAAGGCCTTATGGTGATGGGAATCATTATCAGGGCAGGGTACTGTGTTTCCTTGAAGAAAGAAAAAGGCAAAGAAAGGTGTGATTTGAATTCAGTCCTCCTGAGGGGAATGAGCCTGTGGACAAAGCCCACTGAAGCACTAGAATTCTTACAGGATCAGCTCTGATTCCAAATGACTGACTTGGTTTGCCTTACCTTTAAGATTTCTCCATCTGCATAAAGCACATACATGGTGACTTCAATATTCTTTTGTACACTCTTTCCCCCTCTCTCGAAATCTCCTTTCTCCAGGGTCAGGTATAAGTCATTGCGGATATCACCTATGGGGAAAGGAATGGCATGTCCTCATGACCACAGAAGCCACATTGCTTCATGTTCATGGAGGACCAACCCAGCTAGCGTTTGGCTCCTCCAAAGTTTGACTGGGTGCTTAGAGCATTCCAACTTTGGTTAATAGCGATGGACATTCTACCAATATCATCAGTGCAGCAGTATTCAGGGTGGTTAGTTATATGTTCTCTGAGTTTGAATTCTGGGGTGGGAAAAGGTAGAGCTGAGAATCTTCTCCCAGCTTATAGGTGACTGGTGTCTGCTCTTTAGAACGGCTGTAATCTAAGCCTCTAAAAGAAGAAAGATTTTAGAATTAACAGGATTAATACATATCTTCATCATGTCTACAAATCTTTACTCCCTTCCTTCCCCCCCCCCCTTCGCAAACCCCAGCTCTTCTGAGACTAGAGGATACACTACTTCTCCTTCCTTCTGGATGCTTGGCTCCAAATTCCACTGCCTGCTGGAGTGCCAGGCAGAGGTCACTGGACTAGCTGTCAGTTTTCTTCACCTTGTTTACCAGCACTCCGAGAGCAGATGACTCTCCAGAAACACAGGTACTAAAGTACTGGGGCAACAGTCTGTTGTGTTCTTGTTCCTCCCCTGTGCTCTGACACCAGTCCACTCTGCCCATCTCTGCTGTCTGAGACTACATAGGAAAAGCTCAAACTGCAAGTTGAAAATGATCCAAGTCACACCTGCCATCCTTAGGGATACAAACTGGTGGAGGTAGCGGGGTGGGTTTATGTATAAGAAGAGCTTATTTAGGTTGCTGATGGCACTTGGCTGGCAAGCTTCTAAATCTGTAACACAATCAGTTTTATTTACAGTCTAAAGGTATTTTGCCTTTCAAAAAGTTTTAGTAAAGGCTGTGTAAAAAAAAAAGTCTTCAAGGAAAGAAAAACAGGTAAGGGTTGAGGTAACAAGCAAGGTGGTAAAGCAATTAACTTGCAAAGCAAGCTAATCAGAACCCAGATACTCTTTCCACTCCAGTTCTTCAAAATACAGGTACATCTAAATATACGTTCATTATTAGAAAACACAATGACAGGAATGGGTTGTTTGGGGTTAGCAACTGAATTCCATGGGTTGGTCAGAGATACATGACAATGGCCTCTTTTCTGCCCTGACTACCTCCTTCATGGAGTGTCTGCCATGCATAGAACTGTGTTATAGCAGGGCTGACATATACCTGGGGCTTTTAGGGGCTTCAGGACTATTCTTCACTTCAGATGTATAACTTTAAAACTGCTGTTCTTTGATTGCATAAAGAAGGCTCTCAAAATATTTTGGCTCAAGTAGGGAAGAACGGCCCTCAAGAAGAAATGAATTGTTCTCTGGGAGCCCTGACAACTTTCCCTAAGGCTTGAAAGCTATTCTGGCCCCAAAGAAGCAATCCCTGAGGCTACCACCAAGGGAGAGGAAAACATGAAAGATTACACAAAAAATGCAACTGGTGGGTGTGTGGGACTGTTTTGAAAGGTGTCCATTCTTACGGTCTGCACAGACTTTCCTCTTGGCTTAGGCAGAGACTATGCTTTGAATTTTGGTAAATTTGGAACCTTGATCTGCTTTCTCTGGGCAATTCTGCTTGGTTCTTTAGCAAGACTGTCAGCAGCACCTGCGTGTGCAGGTGGGGCCAGGAAAGTACGCAGACAAAGAAATGGAACTCAGAAGCATCACTTTGTTACTCTCAGGATAGAGGAAAAAAAAATTATTCCCCAAAGTAATGCTGAAACTTAACTAGTGACTTTCTGTGTGTTACTGCTACTACAATGAATCAGACTTGTTATAAATTTACCTGTAATTTCTAACAACTAAAACCAGTATCACAGAGCCTTCTTCTGACATAGGCCTTTTAGTTGTACATTAGCTTTCCTGTGGAATTTAACCCGATTTCTAGACAATTTAGCATAAAGTGAATACTCTAGACAATTTTAATGTAATCTGAAGAGCAGGTGGTCCATGTAAATATGACCCTGGTTTGCACTCTCTGCAAGTTATTCTCAAGACAATCTGCATGGCTTTAAAAAGCAGATGATGGCCAGCAGCAACAGCCTTCTGGCTTGTACAAAAATACTTTTAACTGCTGGGCTCTATACACAGATTAACAGCATTACAATAAACATACTTTAAATGAAACATACTGAAACTGCTCACTGTCTAACTATCGTTAATGACCTGTGCTGGTTCTATAGTGTGTTCCTAGTTTCTAGGCAGCAACTCTAGGGCATTTTAAACCATTTCAAATCAGAAGGCTTGAGGTGGATATTTCTATACTTTCCTCTGTTGTTAAAGTATTCTATTATAAAAGAACGTCTTTGTTGTTCAGATCTTTATACATGAGCTCAGAATCCTTAATGATACAAGTGTGGCTGTCCTCGAAGTTACAGATTTTAATGACTTGATTTCATCAGGCCTTTGGCTGGTTTTTATTTGGAAGACAGATGTGCCTAGACCAGGGTCATTTTCAGTCAGAATAGGCATTTAGCACTTTTTGGGTTGCAATTTGTGGTTGGCCCTTTGTGAAACTTAATGTTGCTGGAGACTTCTTGTCAAAAGCTTCATGGGAAATAATATAAATCAAGGTCTTCACTAATTCTCCTGAAACTAGAAAACCTAAGAAGCAACAAACATGAAACATCCCAGGGATCTAACGTCCCAGGCCTGCCTTATAAATGGCCTTCTGGGAATCCCCTGCTCCTCAGCTGTTCCAAATGCATGTTCAGTAAAATCTACCAGAGGAATCATGCCTTGGGGTTAAGGCACTGTCTCCAGGAGGCTCCTGTAAACTTTAGCACCAACTGCCACAAAATATTACCTAAGAGAGGGATGAGGGCAGGCACATTACAATGAGGTGGAAAGAGAAGACCTGGGCAGTGGTTTTTAAAAGTTTGCCTGCAGATTACTGTCAGATGGTGTGTACCTGAATCAACTTAGGTCTTGGGTGGGAGCAGTGCATATACTGGAAAAAAAAAATCCCAGATGTTCTGATGCTCTCAAGGATTTAACAGCAGGGACCAGAACTTGGAGGTTCTGATGAAGCCTGGTTGGGGGTCTGGGCTGGGCAGCCCTTGGGCAGCATGGAGAAGTAACGGGAAGCATGTGGGAAACAAGAGACTTTTCTGCAGGAAATGGAGCAGGTGTCGCTCAGAGTAGCCCTGCTGACGGGCTCTCTTTGGGAAAGGTCTGGGCAGCCTTGCCTCCCTTTGTTGGGTGCCCTTTGCTTCCTGTGGTTAGCGGAGCATTTCACAGCTTTATCAGTGCTTCATACCCCTGAGAACCTAGTGTTGGGTGACAAGAAGCAGTTTCTTGAATGGAAAGATGAATGAGTTTGTTCTTGTAAGAGGACCTCAGAATAAACATTCGACAATCTCACACAATACCCAACACCAGCTGTTACATTAGTACAGCTGTGGGTCATAGAAACAGATACTTACAATAGGTGAACTTTTTTCTTTAAAAGGTCAGACAGACATAGGTCTTTGTTACACATTATTTGTTTCATTTTTATAATGTAAAAAAAAAAACAGTTTAAAACGTAAAAGGACTCTTAGCTGGCAGGCAGTATAAAAACAGGCTGTGGGCTGGATCTCTCCAGTGTGCTGTAGTTTTTCTCTCTCTATTGACCTGCTGATTTTTGAAGAAGAGTGTCACTATTCTGCAAATAAACATCAAAAATGCAGATTTCTGTGAACCTGCCACAGACAGCTGCTGGGAAGGGGCAGGGTAATAAACAAGAACCATCATATGATGGCAGGGACTCGCTTGAAATACTCTGGGGTCCTCAAGGAAGGAGACATCCTCAAGGAAAACAGTGTTGTTCATCCACCAGGAATCTTAGGAGTATAGGAGGGGTGCTGTCAGTGAGCTGCCACGTGCCGTGGTCACGGCATCCAGCAGTGAAGGGGAGCTCCGTGTCCCAGCAGCCAAATCACCAATCCTCTGGAGGCTTCCATTTCAGTATGACTGGAGAAAGACAGTTCACAGTATATATGCAGGCCTCTCTGAGATCACTCCCTTTGAAGGTCTCAGAACCTGTAGCTCAGGCCCCAAAGTACAGATACAAATACCCCAGCTGGCTTTGAGTTCTGGGGTCATCTGTCTCACACAGTTCCACTCTACACAGATATCCAGCCCAGCAGAAATGGCACTCAATCTTGTTCGGATTCTTTATTATATTCATGTTCCTTCTGTATAAATGACTTAGACCACATTATTAGGAGGCTTAGAAATGCTATACCTATTTCTAGATAGGATTAGAAGGGGCTCCCACTGATAGTGTTTTCTTTCCTTTAAAACTATGTAAAACTAGAACTAGCACTAGCTCTCTACCAGCAGACAAAACAACCTCTTAAAGATGGTGCCAATTCTATCTTGGCAGCACAGGAGTGAAATCTCCTGACAACATTCAGGGAGATGCAGAGAAGCTAATTACCATTAAGCTTGGACAGTTTTGGGCACGTGACCAATGTTTTACTTTATAGCAGTTTTTGTTTTTTTGAGGGAGATAAAAATAAATAAATAAGATTTCTTAGGAAAGGTGGGTACTTTTCTTCTTGGTCACCATGCCTTCAGTGTCCTACTTTTATTGATATCTATTGTTACAAAGTTAATGAAGCCCTCCCTCCATCAGGATGACTATGAGTGTACTGTGACATCAATTTACATGGTTATTCCTTTCTTGGACCAGGGCTGTGACACCTCTTCTAACCTCTTATGGAACGAGATGTGACCATCCCTAATCATTCCTTAGAGATACTGCCGAAGCCTTATTTGAGACTCTGACTGACAAGAGTTCTCTGAACCTATTTGTGGGATAAATCATGCCATCATTCCCCTTGAAAACAGCTTTCTTCAAAAGCCGTATTTCTGGGTTTTTGCCCTTCATATGTGTTGTCCCAGAAAGCTGAAAGGAGAGGCTTTCTGTGGCTTGGGACAAGCACTACTTACTTTCTTTTAAATGGGAATAGCCAACACCTCACAAAAATCCTTTTCTGTATCTGTACTCTGTTCTATTTTGCCTCATACTTAAGGTTTTCTAAACATTCTGATATGTTCTCAGTTTCCTTAAATTTTAATGAATACCTGAAGTCATAGCTCTTACAGTCTTGTAGGATAGTAGTTTTTTTTTTTGCCATCTTGTCAGTTATCCACAAAAAGTGAAGATGATGAAGGATTAATAATGTATATGGCACCCCACCCCAGTAATGCAACATTCCATGAAATAAATGAAGATGGAATACAGCAGGCAATAAGCAGACAGGACAAATGAAAGCAGAAACTTACACCCAACTATCTTCATCTCTGCGTCAGAAAGAAAGGGGCGAGAATGAGGGGACAGCACAGAGAGAAACAAGAACAATTAAGACAAAATAGGAAAAGAGAAAGAAACATCACTTGCAGGTCAGTGATGATGCATGCACTTTTTATCAGGGATCAAAGCAAAGAACAGAGGGTATTTTTGATCACAGGGCACAAGTCAGAGGACCCCCTATAGGGATGCCAAGTCTGCATAAATGCCTTCTAATGGGTAAGTTCAGGTTAACCCAAGAAAACCAGCACTTGCCCCAGGTCTAAATTAAGGAGGGGCAAAACATCCCTAAAGCAGACTACCCTCTATGACAGGGGTCTGAAACGGGGTCCAAGACCAGCAGCATCACCATCACCTGAGAGCTCTTGAGAACAGACAATTCACAGGCTTTAACCTATCCTACTTAATCAAAACTCTTTGGGTGGTCTCAGCACTCCATTTTTCCAAGTCTTACAGGGTGATTCTGATGCACACTCAAGTAAAGAGAAGCACTACTTTAGAAAAGACTTGATCATCAGCTACCATACATATTAAAACACAGGACCAACTGAGCTGACTTTTTCTGACAAGACAGGAGATAATTAAACAAATAAAAAACTTGGCTCATATCACACACAGTCAATGACAACCCCAGACATCCAAGGATTAGAAAACATTGCACTGTCCACAGAGCCATGCCAGGGCCCTGTATTCCCACTGACCCCAGGCCACAGACTTTCCAGAAAAGTTAAGAATTAGAGAGGGACATAAAAGGTGGCAGCACCTCTCCACTGACAAAGTTGGGAGAAGGGTGAAGCTCCTTCTTGAGCAATTCTACTTTTTTACCTGGCACACTTGTCCTGCTCCAGACTATACTGCTGTCTTCTTGGAAAAACTCTAGAAGTGTACTACACAGTTACTCATTTTTGTACTGAATTTAAAGGTGTTTGGAGGAAAGGTGCAAGTACCCACAGAAGAATGGTGATCAACCAATGAAAAGTTGTGTTCGGTCTCAAAAAATGGCTTCAATCCTCAAATCTGTTCATTCTTCTATAATTCAGGATGGCATTTCCTGGGCTGACATGCCTTCTCCAACAGAACACCAGCAACGCCACTGCCACCTCTTGCTCATTACCAAAGGTCATGAGCAGAGTCAGGTGGCTATGCAGTTAGGGCTTCAGATGGGTAGAGAGAAGGACATCTCCCGTTCACACCATCCATGAAAAAAAAATCCCACCCAACGGAAAGCAATGGTAGGATATCAGAAAGGCCTTTTTAGAAATGGTCTGTTGGATATTTGTGTGGATAGAGCTTGTGTGAACGCTTTCATACAGCTCTGCCAATATGTTTTGACAAGGGCCTATCTGGGCCATCTGACAGAAAGACTTTTCATATGAGTGTCTGGCAGTTTCCGCCAAACACTAGGTAGTTTTAAAAAAAGGATTACAGTTTATGACTAACGCTAATTTTGCCAGTTATTCTAGTTTAGCATACTTATTAAGTGTTGAAATACCCAGAGCTACTAACGTAATTTCTTTCCTGGTTCTTTCCCCATGAGTCCACATACCAAGAAGACAAAGCCGCAACTTCATGTAACTTGGTCACCAGCAATGTGAGGGCATAGGGGCTACAGGGGCTGTTACAGCCCAAGTCAACATTCCCACAGGTGAAGGGTGGACTAGCTGTAAGTGGAGGAGTGGCCAGGGCTTACAGGACTCATCAAAGAACTTCTTCACACAGTTATCATTCCCAAAGACAGGATGATCACAACAAAAGTTCTCCTGCACACTATTCTCATGGCGAGAGCCAGGCCTACTGCCTGCCTTACCCAAGGATGGCAAACCCACTCTGATACTACCTTGCGGTACATTAAAAAGCTGCTAGTTGTTAACAGCCCACAATCCTGGGAGTGGCCTTCTGTACAAATGGGTTCTCTCCTCAGGTGGAGTAGAGCTCTCTCTATGAACTGACGAAGGGTAGAGCAGACTGATTATACACAAAGGTTGCTTCCTGCCTGTGAATCAATCCATACGGTCAGCTATAGCACTCAGCACCTCAAAGGCAGACAACTCAGCACACTCAAAGCCTCAATCTGGCTCTCAGGATTACTCAGTATCTGCCTTGGGGGACAAATGATGATTCCTTAGCTAGCCAGGAGTGGACAAACCCCCTTAAAAAGATCACTGGTGAGCTTGTCTCATCAACACCCAACAATGCTGAGTTCCATGGTTATGTTCGGCATACCTAGAAGTCCTCTATATACTTGTGTGCCTATTTGGAGCTGTGCTGCAAAAGATCCCTTTCCACGAATGTGGTTTTGACAATGGAACTCTTGAAATCAAATTTTGCTTAAGTATATATTTGACTGAGGAACCTCTGGTTGCATAGTGGGTTAAGTGCTACATCTGCTAATCAAAAAGTTGGCAGTTCAAATCTGCCGGGCGCTCCTTGGATACTCTATAAGACAGTTCTACCCTGCCCACGACCCAACGTGACGGCAGTCAGTTTGATTTTTTGGTTTACACATGAAGTTTGTTCCTTTCTAATTTCTGCTCACTTGGTTTTACTCCCATGTCTTTGTGGTGGCTAACAGGAAAGAAATTTCTAAATCTCAGACAAAATGGAAGGGCTTCATGTAGCTTTTTCTTATATCACCTTCCACATGAGCCTAGATAACAAATTAGAGAAGATCACCAGGTCAGTTTTGGTATTCACTCATTCGTTCTTCAAAGTCACATCTCTAAGAAGCCAGTAAATACATTTTTCCTGCTTATCTGTCCCAGAGAGGGCTGAGAACAGTGTCAGGACAGCATGGGAGAAATCTGTGGAGGACACCATTTCTACAATAGTCAGAAGGAGGGTGGGGGGAGTCTTTCACAAGCAGGATGTTTCCTTAACATTTAAAAATCAATATGGAATTGAGTGAGTAACCCAGTTTCTTTTTGAAAGGACCCTCCTGTGTTTATGAACAGGACATGAAAGCTGTACACAGCATCTTGCTCTGCATTTAGGAGCTGTTGAAGACAGAGTGAGAGCAACAGAAAACAAAACTAGGCATAATCTTGGAAGCCAGAAAGCAGCTAAATCTATCACGTGGGCCTTCTTTATGCTTGGGCCACACTCCCCTTTGAGCAGATGCTGACAAATACTGTTGATGAAGAGAGTTTACTAAAGCACCATGAGGAACTTGAAAAAGGTGCTCCAAGTGGCCACGATCCATTCAGTCTAGGCTGGCCTGGCCTTTTTAAACTAAGGAAAACAAGCTTCTAGCAGAATATTACCGTTCACTGGGTTTGTCTACATCCCCTTGAATCCATCCAGACACACATCTGTTTGTTTTGATCTCCCTCTCCTTGTTCACATCTTCTCTGGTTACCAGACTACCCGCCATCCATCTGAGCCATGTCTTTACTCCTCCCTTACTCTTTATGGTCCCTATGGCTCTTGTGACCTGTTTGGATCCACTGTGCCTGCTCTGCCAGTGTTCACCTTACTAGGTAACATGCACCTAGTACTGAACTGTTGGAACAACACCTGAGGGTCAAAGCAGGTGCCCTAGCTGTCCTTTGGTCATTAGGCGAGGGGAATGAGACAATTTCTGAGAAACTGGCCAGGTAGTACTATTCACAGAGCCTAATCTATAACATCTGACTGACAGAGTAAAAAAGAAAAAAAACTCCTATTCCTAAATGACTTGGGATTTACCAGTACTGCAGATATATATTTTGATATTTTTTTCTCCCTAAAGAAGAGTTTCTTGTGAGGTAACTCTCCTCCAAGAAATGTGATGGGAGAGAAAGGGAATAAAAAGGCAGCCCCATGAAGAGTTCCTTGTTGGTTCCTACTATTCAGCTTCCACAGGAGACCACAAAGCCCATCTAATGGATTATCCACCTGTAATGGTAAAATGTGATGTGGGGGGCTTTAGGAAAAGGATATATGCCTCAAGAGCAAAATGGGCTACTTGCTGCAGACTTCAGTCAGCAACCTAACCTGGGTTATAGAGGCTTTTAATGGCTGGTAGGTTCCTCTACAGCGTAATTCACTACTTGCCTAGAAAGGGAGAACTGGGCTCCATCCTCCTGAACCCCTATCCCACCCCAAACAGTTCTGCCTACCTGGCATGATGACATCAGGAAATCCCAATTTCCTTGTAATTGCCAATCCCCTATTAAATATCACAGGGTTTTCTCTCCGAATCTGTTCCATGTCTCCACGAAGGAGCTGCAGAGAAATGATAAGACCTGCAAGAATAAAAGCATTTCCTCACTCAGAGCCACATGTCCACTCTGTCATATAGTACCAGAAAAGATATTAGCATCATATTTTCCTCTGGAATGTATGCAAAGTTCAGCATTTTTCTTGAAAAAAATTTTATGCAGAAAGTGTAAGTTATTGAGAAGAAACACCCTACAAAGGAAAAGGAATTTAAGTCAAGATGACCCAGAGAACTGGTCTACTAAATACAGCCTGAGGCCTGGGAGACTGAGTTATCTTTCTCTCTGCTGTCTAGTGTCTAGGTCCTACTCTAGGTACTAGGGTAAGAGGGTTGAATAGTAAAAATTATACTAGGAATCCAGAGAAGTCTATAGAAACAAGTGTCACTTAGGATCAGAATGACCCAGAAACAAAAAATGGGCAAACTAAGAGGTACTGTATTTTACGCTAGCAGAATGCCAAAGTATAAGAAGCAACATGCTGGTTCAACTGTGCAGTGGCTTGTAAAAGACAACAACAGAGAAGACACCACATTCTCCCTGCAGGGAACCATTAAACTACAACAAAAAGTCTGTGGCACTAACTAAGCCCTGCATCAGATACCATGATAGCTTCGGGCCCTCGAGATGATGCTAGGTGCTCTATTCAGAATTTGGAAGAATTTATAATGTCCCCTCAGGCGACCCAGCTTCTAACTCATTACTTGTACCCTATGAGTTTTGTACAAAGTTAGAGTCTCCTAGAATCCCTCCAGTGTATTGCTACTATAGCCCCTGGCTAGAAGGCTAAGAGGTCAAGCCTAGACAGAGTTAGGAAGTACCACGTCTGAGCCTCTGTGAATAGGACTAGCTGTTACCAGGGTGATGAATTTAAATGGTAACCTATGGATCATCAGGAAGTACTCTGAATCATCTATAAACTTGGAAACTGAGCAGAAGATGGACATTTATAAAAATGACAGAAGAAGATACTGTGATAATAAGGACAAATTAGAAAGCAGAAGTAGAGTAAGAATGGTCTGGTAATGCAGGAGCAGGAGACAAGGAGAACACAGCAAAGGCACAAAAGAGTCACAGATACTGCATCTGGCAGACACAAGTATTTTAGTACCTAGGAATGGGTACTCTCACAGCTGAATTAGGGTAAGAAATGTGGTTGCACTGTAGCTCAGACAGAACCTCAAGATAATCTGATTGCTTTTGCTAAACTTGTGCTCCCCAAGAAATGCTGTGATTATAGACGTGTCCCAGGTGTCATTAACACCAGGATCTCAATGCCCTGAAGGACAGACACTTGGTATTCCAGCGGCTATATTCAATATTTGGGATTTTGAGCACTCTAAAATAATTTTTTAAAGCCTGACCACTTGGTGAACTAAACTACTAGACTCATTCTAACTGAGTTTTCTTAAGTCTGTGGTACCCCCTTCCACCCCTAACACAGACGCATGAGTCCCTCCTAACAGTGTTTAAATGGCGAGTGGCTGTGAGTTCTGGACAAAAATCACAGACACAGATAGCATGGTCCTTGCTCACTCTAGAAAAATCAAGATACAGCTCATCACCTTAACCTGGTTCAGTTGTTCTTTTAAATGTATTGTTACCACCAACATTCTTTCAAAATGTTCTCCACATTTTAAACAATATCCTGATTCAATAATGTAGCCAAGGGTGCTTCTACATAAGTCAAATAAATAAAACAAGCAAAGAGATGCCCGTCTGCATATACTAATGTAAACTGCATTTCCCCAAATCATACTTTATTACAAAAACAAGATTTTGTCTCCTGCTTTCATCTAGTTTTAGGTGCAGAATATGGACCCTGTCCCCACAGAGTAAACTACATACAGCTCTTTGGCATGCAGCTATATGCACAAGGAAAAACAGTCATTTATAGTGAGATAGGACTGGCAGAGTTTTAGAAGAACCAAGTACTCCCAGGGTTTGGAACTCTGTGGAGCTGCTCTGAGGACTCTTTTAGTTGAGTATCTGCTGACCATGAGAGAGGAAAAAAGTTGCTCTTGACAAGTAATCGTACCTTTATATTGCTACTTAAGGCCAACTTTTTATTTCTAACAATGGCAATGAAAGGTAAAACAAAAGTTAAGTCACGTAAAAGAGGCTATAAAATGATTTAGTCCATCAGGAGAAACATGGCTCTGTAAATCTGATAGCTTTCGGCAAGAATACATGAAGGCTCATAGGCTTTTAAATGGTGGTTCTAATTTAGTCAGGGAGTTTTTCAATTTAGAAAACACAACCTTCAATGTGTATGTTTGTACCAACACTTAGAAATTACTTAAATAGACCTTTAAAAGGAAAGGGTATTAAAAGGGAAGGAGAAGTTGAGGTAAGACAAAAGCTGCTTTGCAATAAAGATGCTCTATTCTAGTTCCAGAATGACTGATGTGAGCAGACTAATCACTGATTCTCATTAGTGTCAGCCTCTCTTGGTGATGCTAACCCTAAACAGAAATATAATGGGAAGTTATATTAATATTTTTAGTTTTTTTTTCCTTTGGCTGGGTGCATACTCTTTATTCAAGAAAACACAGATTTGACAATGTGATAAATGCTGCAGCACTTTCGTTTACTCCAGATTTAAAGTGGGACACAAGTTACCTATCAAAGCACACTGAATTTACCATAAAAACAACAGAAACTGTAGTAATTATGAAAGGTCTCAAATCATCACAAGGACAAAACAGTCCAAAGTGCTGAGGCAGGAGAATTCATGTCTGTAGGGAACTGAAGTTTAAACAGTGACGAATCAACACCAGTTCACTGAGGTGCTATATGCTCAACAACTGCAAAAGCAACACAAAGTTCTCAAGCCAGAAAAGTACATCACCATGGCTGGCGCTGGGGGCAGAGTACTTGGCACTGGACTTTCGGATGATGTTCTCGTGGATCTGGGACCACTCGCTTTCATTGTTGCACCTGCAACACAAGGATACGTATTATGGCTCTCAAGGTTTTAAAACATCCACCTTACTTTCCACTGTGGAACACCAAATTTGAAAGGAAAAGGATTCTCATTTTCCCAAAGAAATGACTGTCTCCTAAATTAGACAAAATTTGCTTCTTACCAAAGCACACTAGAGATTCACACTTGGGGAAAGGGTAGAAACTCTAAAATCACTACAAAGGTTTTAAAAGTGGTAAAATACCCTCTTCTCTGAAGTAGCACTTTCCCATGTGGTAGGTTCTTTCCTTTCTAACCTCCCCCTCCTTACACATGCAAAACCAGGCCCCAGAGAAGACTAGATGCCTAAATATGTAAGAACAAACTCCTTTCCTAGGTACTCTTCAGGAGTGGGGCAAACAGAGAAAATAAGGAAAAACAACACTGCACTTCAGCAATGAAGACTGATACATTAGTCTCTCTATATGATGGGCAATTCCAAGACAGCTGAAAACAGCAGGGTACAGTCAATTACTGATTATCACCTTTCTAGCCACAGTCTTTGTGATTTCCACACAACAACTAGGTGGGACTATGGAAATAAGGTGTTTGTGGCCCACCAAGAGGACTGTACAGTCTGCTAATGACGCAAATAAGGTATGCATGGAACCCTATGTTTCCATAAGCAACATCCCTACACCATTTTTACAGTAAGGAACAGAGATTAGGACTTTCTCAACCTGATGCAGATGTCTGGATGAAACAGCAGGTATAATATTAGCAGCCATCTAAGATACTCTATGGGTTCCACCCCATCTGAAGCAATGGACAACGAAGAAAACCAAGGACACAAAGGAAGATTAGTCTGAAGGTCTTGTGGACCGATCAAGCCTTCACCAGATTGAATCCAGCACAACTAGATGGTGCCCAGCTACCACCACTGACTACTCTGACAGAGATTATAATAGAGGGTGCTAGACAGAGCTAGAGAAAAAGGCAGGACAAAATCTTAACTCACAAAAAAACCCCAGACTTAGTGGTCTGACTGAGATTGGAGAAACCTCAAGAACATGGCTCTGAGACACCCTTTTAATTCAGTACTAAAGTCTCTCCTGAGGTCTACCCTTCAGCTGAAGATTAGACAGGCCCACAAAACAAAACAAGACTAAACGAGCACACCAGCCCAGGTACAAGACCAAACAGGCAGGAGAGGACAGGGAAGCCGATAATGGCAAACCCGAGGTCCAGAAGGGGACAGTGTTGCCACATTATGGGGTTGGCAACCAATGTCACAAAACAATATGTGTTATTAAATGTTTAATGAGAAACAAATTTGTTCTGCAAACTTTCATCTACACTACAATAAAAAAGAAAAGAAACAATTGGAGTAAGATTGGGATAATCTCTGTAAAATTTCATTTTACACTCAGGGCGTCATCACAGACCTAGTTATCATCCCCCTCCTCTACTGGTTAGGGAGGTAATGGACCTGACCCAAGAAAACAGGACCTATTTACAAAGGAAAACACCCAGGATCTTTCTACAGTTACTCAAAAAGTACACAATCCAAAGACTACTTCCAAAAGGAAATCCCAGTAAGAGTTACAGCATGTTCAGTCCAGCAGTATGAAGTGCTACAGCTTTCTAAATAATTTTTATATAAGCCAGAGATGAAAAGAGTGGGCCATTATGTTAATCATGTTATTTAGTCAGTGGCTCTGCAGACATCTTGGCCAGTATAAACAAGCCTCACTTACACAAAGCTACTGCGATGAACTGTTAAAGGTAATATCCTCATAATCCAGAGGCCTGAAGACAATTTCCTGCTTGCAGAATCCTCTCCAAACAAAGGGGAAGAGTGTCCTTCACTTGTGATTTAGCAATTAAATCAAAAGTAAGAGGTGCTGACAGCATGTCCAGCCTTCCCTGTGTGACAGGCACACTGTCTCATCTCATCCAACCAGTTAATATACCACAGAAAGACCCAGATGGTGAGGATTCAAGACTTACCTTGTCAGTTTTTTTTCTTGTCACATTCTAGGTTTACAAGATTGGTAATTACTTTAACTTTCAGCCCCGGTGGCACAGTAGTTTAAAGCCAGGTCACTAACCAAAAGATCAGCAGCTCAAATTAACCAGCTGCTCCTTGGAAACCCTATGAGGGAGCTCTGTCCTATAAGGTTGCTATGGGTCAGAACTGATTTGATGGCAAAAGACTTTTTAACTGAAGTTTGACTATATTTTGTCATAAATAATATTCCTTTTGCCCCCATTACAAAAGAGGCTTCACAATTAAGCTCTGCACCTTAACATCCTAGGCAATAATGGACTGAAATATACTGGTTTTAGCCATTTTTAACTGGACAATCACACGATCTATATTAGGATAACAATGAAAAACTGAAGAGGAATGGTGTCACATTCATTGTCAAAAAGGACATTTCAAGATCAATCTCAAAGTACAACACTGTCAGTGATAGGATAATAACCATACGCCTACAAGTAAGACCAGTTAATATAACTATTATTCAAATTTATGTACCAACACCAATACCAAAGATGCAGAAATAAGACTTTTACCAACTTATGCAGTCTGAAATTGATCAAACATACAATCAAGATGTATTGATAGTTACTGGTGACTGGGATGTAAAACTTGGAAACAAAGGATAAGTAGTTGGAGAATGTGGTCCTGGTGATAGAAACAATGCTGAAGGCTGCATGACAAAATTTTGTGAGACCAGTGATCTACTTACTGTGAATATCATTTTTCACCAAAACAAATGGCAACTATATATGTGGACCTTTCCAAATGGAATACATAGGAATCAAATCAAAGAGACAATGGAGAAGCTCAATATGATCTCAGAACAAAACCAGGGACTGGCTGTGGAACAAACCACCAAATGTTTCTATGTAAGTTCAAGTTGATGATGAAGAAAATAGAAATAGGTCTATGAGAGTCTAAGTATCACTGAGCATATCCCCATGAATTTAGAGAGCATCTTAAGGATAGATCTGATACACTTAACAATCATAATGACCAAAGACCAGACAATTTGTGGGATGAGATCCAGGACATCATAGAGGGAGAAAGCAGTCATTAAACATACAGGAAAGAAAGAAAAAAAAAAAGATGCCACAAGAGGCTCTGAAATTCACTCTTGTATGCAACAGCAAAAATGAATGGAAGAAATGATGAAATAAAAGAGCTGAACAGAAGACTTCAAAAGGTGGCCAAAGATGACAAAATAAAGTATTCAAATGGGCAAAGATCTGGAGCTAAAAAAAACAAAAAGGAAGAACATAGTAGGCATTTCTCAAGCTGAAAAAAGTGAAGGAAAAATTTAATCCTTGAATTGTAATACTGATGGATCCTGTGGACCAAATACCAAACAATGTAAAAAGCATTAAAAAAAAAAAGAGATGCAAAGAATACACAGAATCACTATACCACAAAGAACTGCTCAACATTCAACCATTTAAGGAAGTAACATATAACCTAGAACCAACAGTACTGAAGGAAGAAGTCCCAGCTGCACTGAAAGCATTGGTGATAAACAAGGCTCCGGAAACTGACAGAACACCAATTGAGATGTTTCAACAAATGGGTACATCACTGAAAGTGCTCACTTGCTTATGCCAATAAATTTGGAAGACAGCAAGCTGGCCAATCAACTAGAAGAGATTCATATTTATGCCCACAACAGAGAAAAGTGATCCAAAAGAATGTAGAAATTATCAAACAATGTCATTAATATCACATGCAAATAAAATACTGCTGAAGATAATTCAAAAATGGCTACAGCAGTACACTGACAAGGAACTGCCACAAACTGAAGCAGGATTTAGAAGAGGACATGGTAGGAAAGACACCATTGCTTAATGTCAGATTGATCTTGGCTGAAAGAAGAGAATACCAGAAAGATGCTTACCTGTGTTTTACTGACTATGTAAAGGCATTCAACTGTACGGATCATAACAAATTATGGGTAACATTGCAACAAATGGGAATTCCAGAACACTTCACTGTTCTCATGAAGAACTTGTATAAAGAGTAAAAACCTGCAATACGCAGTTGACAAAACCTTGCTTGCTGAAAAGTGAAGAGGACTTAAAGTACTAATGAAGATCAAAGACCATACAGCCTTTAGTATGGATTACATCATAATATAAAGGAAACAAAAATCCTCACAACTGGACCAGTAAGCAACATCATGATAAATGAAGAAAACAATGAAGTTGTCAAAGACTTTGTTTTACTTCCATCCACAATCAACACCCATGGAGGCAGCAGTCAAGAAATCAAATGATGCATTGCACTGTGCAAATCTACTGCAAAAGACCTCTTTAAAGTGTTAAAAAGCAAAGATATCCCTTTGAGGACTAAGGTGTGCTGCAACTAAACCACGGCATTTTCAATCACCTCATGTGCATACAATAAGGAAGACCGAACAAGAATTGATGCCTTTGAATTATGATGTTGGTGAAGAATACTGAATATACTATGGAGTACCAAAAGATAAACACATCTTTTCTGAAAGAAGTACAGCCAGAATGCACCTTAGAAACGAGGATGGGGAGATGTCGTCTCACGTATTCTGGAAATGTTATGAGGTGCCAGTCCCTGGACAAGGACATCACGCTTGATAAATCAGAGTTGGCAACAAAAAGGAAGACTTTCAAGGAGATGGACTGACCCAATGGCTGCACCAAAGCACTCAAACACAGCAACAAGTGTAAGGACAGTGCTAGACAGTGTTTTGTTGTACTTAGGGTTGCTATGAGTCAAAATGGCTTCAACGGCAACCAACAAGGTGCCACTCTACTCTCACACACAGGAAGAAATTTCAGTACTTCTTCAGTAAAACACCAACTGGACCCTTTAGACCATTACACAGACCTTGTACGGTAGAGGTGATGCTTCACCAGCCACATTCACAGTAATAACGTGTATATTTCAGTCAAACAGATCCCTCAACCTGACACATACAATTTGGATTCCAAACAACTGATAGCTTGTCCCTGTCATTCCTCTCCCCCCCCCCCCCGTACATTCCTTAAAGGAGTGCAGCCTTCACAGCTCTGCCTTCAGCTCATCTCCTTTTTACCACAGAAGCTCTTTCTGGGCAACTTCACCCACTTCCATTCCAGACACATCCCTAAGTTCCTGACCTGCATGGCCACAAGAGAGTTCATTATGTCTTCTCCATCTGTCTACTTCCCAAAACTCCCCCTTCTCACTTGGAATCACCAGCTACTAGTTCATTAAGCCAGACCCCTCCAGCAGTCACCACGCCCTACAGATTTTGCGGTCACACTGGACATTTCCTCTTTATGGCTTTGGTTCAGCATTTATCATTTCTCTTCTGTACCAATGTATTTGCTTCCTAAATGGTCTCTCAAAGAACTCTCTCCAGAATTCCAACCCAGTCACATAGCCAACCTTCTCAGAACTCTTCACAGGTTTCCCTGTGTAGAGGTTCGAGTTCAGGCAGTTCATGTAAAGTAGCTCACATCAGGATGTCTCCTGCTTCTTCAGGCCTCTCACCCATGCACAACTGCTCACAGTTCTCTGAAAAAGATTAGCAGCCTTTTACCTCTGAACTGCTACCAATGTGCTTCCTTTGTCTGGCACCTACAAAGGCTATATTGTATCAATTTCCTTCCTTTCTACCTTCCTCCTTCCCTGCATTCTTTTCTTTCTTCCTTCCATCATCAGTAATGATGCCCTATGATGCCTTTCCTGGATTTACGTCAACACAAAAAACCCTACCAGAATTCTTTTGGATCTTCACTGAATTCTGATTTCTACAACTTCTACTTTATTTTAGGGCATCTAACCATTATGATGGAAACCATGGTGGTGTAGTGGTTAAGTGCTACAGCTACTAACCAAAAAGTCAGCAGTCTGAATCCACTGGGCACTCCTTGGAAATTTTATGGGGCAGTTCTACTCTGTTCTACAGGGTGGTTATGAGTTAGAATTGACCTGATAAATTTTCAACTGTATGGCAGAGCCCTAGTGGCACAATGGTTAAGTATTCAGCTACTAACTGAAGGGTTGACAGTTAGAATCCACTTGCTGCTCCTTGGGAACTCTATGGTGCAGTTGTACTCTGTCCTACAGGGTTTCAACTCAACAGCAATGGGTTTGGTTTATTTGGAAATCAACGTTTACCTTAAGTCCTTAGAAGGCAGGGTCTTTGTCTTGCTTATTACTTCCAGTAATAGCAAAACTTGTGGCATGTAGTATGTGCTTAATTTAATACATGTTGAATAAATAATTTCCAAAGGCCACTGGTTACTTGTTATATTTTACATGTTATTAACTGGCACTCTGCCAACACTAGCTTGTCTAACTGTGGGGCTTGCATGTTGCTGTTACACTAGAAGCTATGCCACCAGTATTCAGATACCAGCAGGGTCATCCATGGCAGACAGGTTTCAGTGGAGCTTCCAGACTATGACAGACTAGGAAAAAGGACCCGGCAGTCTACTTCTGAAAGGAAATACCCAGCAAAACTTTACGAATAGCAGTGGAACACTGTCAGATACAGTGCCGGAAAATGAGCCCCCCGAGGTTGAAAGGCACTCAAAAAAGATAACTAGAGAAGAGCTGCCTCCTGAAAGTAGAGTCAACCTTAATGATGTGGATGGAGTCAAGCTTTCAGGACTTTCATTTGCTGAGGTGGTATGACTCAAAATGAGAAGAAACAGCTGCAAACTGTAACATGGAATGTATGAAGTATGAATCTAGAAAAATTACAGAAATTGTAAAAAATGAAATGGAACATATAAACACTGACATCCTGGGACACAACAGCTGCAAGAATGGACTTAAGTATAAAAATGATTGTGGGCATGGTACAGGACCGAGTCGTGTTTTCATTCTGTTGTTTATAGGGTCATTACGGGTCAGAACGAACTCAATGGCACCTAACAACAACAACAACATCAAAGTGAAGGCAAGTCATGAAGAAAACATTCTATGTTATGGTCCTCTCACGGAACCATAAAAATCTTTATCTAGATTTAAAAGAAGAAAAGGTAATGAGAGAAATCACATTTCCTGGGCAAGTGGAATAGACTAGGAACATTCATGTGTACCTGCCTCTTTGAGCCAAGGGAAGTGGGGACATCAGTGAAAAAAAACATGCTTGACAGAAGCTCATGGAAGTTACAGAGGAAAGACTGTTAGAAACTAAATCTCATGCAGATTCATTTACAATCTGCACAGAACGAGCTCCTGAAATTGGAAGTCTATTTATGACTGCCTATAAATAAGGCTTAACTCTACAGAACTGTCAAGTTATTGCTCTGAAGCAATATCAGTTTACCTTTGATATTACCTTTGAATTCAACTGTTCAATTATTAAAATAATTTATATCTTTAGCCCTAACCCAAACAGATACGTCATTACGTCATGCTCCTTTGCCTTACCCTCCCATTCTTCTAGCAGCATCCTCATGTCACACCTGATAGTCATTACTGGTGTGTTTAGGTAACACTGCTTTCTAATCTGAACTGACCAAAAATCCTATTATGAGGAGACAGATGAGCACTTTCTATGGCCCTTCATGCCTACAAGTTCTTAGTCTGGATGACTATAAAAAGCAAGTGGGTTTTCAAATGCACAGAAACGCACACGTATTGGCTAATTCTCCTCACCCCCCCTCCTCCATTTGTTTTGTGTATGGCTACATACTATCTATCCCTCGCCAGTTAACAATTAACATGATTACAGTAAATAGCAATTTTTCTCTTTTCCCTCATATTATTGAACACCTAGGGAAAAATACTTTGGCAATATCTTTTCAAGATTAAAATAAAACCTAGATCATTTTCTTCCCAACAATTAGCAATTTAAGCTATCTTCAGTATAATCTATTAAAATAAGTAATGCCGTTTTAGCTTTGAAACATCTAGAATAATAAACTTTATTCACCCCTAATAACACTAAATCTCTGCCCAGTGTTCTAAAATCAGCCATTTCTCCAAGAAGCCCTGTTCCGTTTACTGCAGAATGGAATCTGAAACCAAGATCTGGGTACTACATGTCCTCATAGCTACTAGGGTATCATTTTAGGCAGTTGCTATGAGTCAGAATCAACTCCATGGCAGTGGTTTTGGTTCAACTGATAAAGCGAGGAAAAATGTGTGTATGTGAACCCAAGTATACACACGTTAAGTATTTCTACATGTAACTCTCTGTATCAGCATCAAGGAAAACATGAGTTTATACTGATATCTCCAGCTCTAACCCATGACCACACGCATCATTCTAGCCTCCTCCCCCTGTATATCTGCAAACCTTCCACTCTAATATGAGGTTTCCACCATCCAGTATATATTTACTTCCCTATTTATTTATTTTTAAAGCTCTTTTTTTTAAGTTGTAGTGAAAATACATATAACACTCAACCATGTCAATTTCTACATGTACAATTCAGACATTAATTACCTTTCATCATGTTGTGCAATTATCACTATTCATTTCCCAAATTTTTCCATCACCTCTTAACAAGGACTCCTCTTCTGCTAGGGTAACCACTAAAAAACTTCAGTATCTATATATTTGCCAATTTTAGATTATTTCTATAAATGAGATCACGTAGTATTTGCTCTTTTGTGACTTATTTCACTTCCAAAACAAACCAAACCCACTGTCATAAAGTCAATTCTGACTCACAGAGACCTTATCAGACAGAGTAAAACTGCCCCATAGAGTTTCCAGGGAGTGCCTGGTGGATTTGAACCACTTACCTTTCGTTTAGCAGCCATATCACTTACCCATTACGCCACCAGTGTTTTCTATTTCACTTAGTGTAATGTTTTCAAGGTTTATCCATGCTGTATCATGTATCAGGACTTCACATGTCTTTAGAAACCCACTGCCATAGAGTTGGCTCCAACTCATAGCAACCCTTGAGGTCAGAGTAGAACTGCCAGTTAACTAATACTCCAATGTATGTATGTACCTTATTTTGTTTATCCATTCACTATTGATAATTTAGGCTCTTCTATCTTTTAGCTATTGTTAACAGTGCTACATGGAACATTAGTGTACAACTATCTATTTGCACTCTTGCTTTTAATTCTTTGGGATATACATCTAGGAGTGGCACTGCTAGGTCACATAGTAATTCTATGTTCAATTTTTTTGAGGAACCATTGAACTACTTTCCACAGTGGCTGGATCATTTTACAATTCCACCAGCAATGGATGCAGATTCTAGTTTCTCCACATCCTCACCAACACGTGTTGCTTTGGGTTTTATAATTATATGTATCCTAATGGGAGGCAAATTGCATTTCATTGTGGCTTTGATTTGTACTTCCCCCAGTATGTCAAAAGTTAAGTACTTGGCTGCTAACAAAAAGGCTGCTGGTTTGAATGTCTCAGTGGTTCCATGGGAGAAAAGAAATGATAATAATCTCCGGCCATATAATCCAAAGACTACATGCATGAGACCAAAATAATCAGATGGTGCCCAGCCACCACCAAAGACAGACAGGGAATACAACAGACCCCCTGTCCCAGTGGGAAAAAAAAAATGGGTATGCAGAACTTCAACTCTATTAAAAAGACCAGAATGGAGGGTCCCTGAAAGACATGACCCCTAGAATTTTAGTCCAGAACTAAAACCATTTCCAAAGCTAACTCTTCAGACAAACATTGGACTGGACTATAAAACATAAAATAATATTGGCAAAGAGTGTGCTTCTTGGCTTAAGTGGATATGAGACTAACTGAGCAGCTCCTGTCCAGAAGTGAGATGAGAAGGTGCAGTGGGACAGGAGCTGGTTGAATTGACATGGGAAATATAGTGTGGAAAGAAGAAGTGTGCATCACAGGGTGGGAAGAGCAGCTAGAGTTACATAGCAGCACGTGTTTGAGTTTTTGTATGAAAAATTGACTTGGATTGTAAACTTTTGTTAAAGCACAGTAAAATACTTAAGAGCACAATAAAATATTTAGTGCTATGGCTGCTAACCAAAAGGTCAGAAAACTAAACATGGGGACCCCTGTATTTTGTTCTAAGAGTTTCATGGACTTCAATCCATTTTGAGTTGATTTTTGCATACAGGATGAGGTACACATGGGTTCAGCTACACTCTTTTTCATCTGGATTCAGTTGTTCCAGCCCTATTTATTAAAGAGATTATTCTTTTCTAAATGAATAGACCTAATATCCTTGTTGAAAATCAATTAAGCATACATTTACAGATTTATTCCTGGACATTCTATTTCACCAGTATATATATGTCTATTGTTATACCAATAACAAACTGTTTTGATTACTACAGCTTTATAGAATGTTTTGAAATTATTAGGTGGGAGTCCTTCTACTTTGTTCTTCATTTTCAAGATTGCTCTATTTGGGGCCCCTTACAGTTCCATATAAATTTGAGGATGGGCTTTTCCATTTTCTGCAAATAAAGGTGCTGGAATTTTGATAAGAACTGTGTTGAATCTATATATTTCTTTGGGCAGTACTGACATCTTAACAATTTATTAAGTCTTCCACTCCACGAACATGGAATATCTTTATATTTACATAAGTCTTCTCTAATTTCTTTCAGTAATAAGTTACAGTTTTCAGTGTACAAGCCGTTCACTTTCTTGGTTAAATTTATCCATAAGAAGCTCCACAGACATATCCAAACTCTCTGATGGACCAAAGTGCCAGGCTGAAGGCTCTGAGACCGGTCTTCGGGAACATCTGGTTCAACCGATCTAACACAGTTTATAAGGATGATAGTTTACATTCTACAAACTCACTGCTGTCGAGTGGACTTTGACTCATGGTGACCTTACAGGACAGAGTAGAACTGCCCTATAGAGCTTCCAAGGTGCATCTAGGCAGATCTAAACCGCTGGTGGCTATTCTCTTATGACTTTTTATTTCTGTAGTCAGTTTAACATCCCCACTTTGATTTCAAAATTCAGAGGCATCTTATATGACTTTTTTTGGTCAGTCTACCTAAAGGCTTGTTGAGTTTTTTCCTCCTAATATTTAAAAACAAATGAACTTCTAGATTCATTAATTCTTGTATTTTCTATTCTCTGTCTCATTTATCTATGAACGAAATTTGGTCTTTGTTATTTCTTTCCTAATATTCTTAGGCTTATGTTGCTCATCCTCATGTAGCCTTTCAAGCTGTAAAGTTAGGCTACTGACTTAAGATCTTCTTTTGCAATGTAAGCATTTAGCATAACCTTCCCTCTGAGCACTGTTTTCACTGTCTACCATAAGTGTTAGCATACCGTGCTTTCATTTTCTTTCAACTCTTTACGTATTTTCTGATTTCTCTCTTGATTTCTTCCTTTTCCACTGGTTGTTTAATAGTGGACTGTTTTAATTTGTTTCTGATATTGATAATTTCATTTCACTGTGGCCATAAAAGCTATTCTGTATGATTTCAGTATTTTAATTTTTTTTGGAATTGCTATGTGACCTGACAAATGGTCTGTTTTGGAGAATGATCCATGTGTAGAAGAATGTGTATTACGTTATTGTTGGGTGGAGTATTCTATAAGTACATGTTGGGTCTAGTTGGTCTACACTGTTGTTCAAATTCTGTATTTACTGATCTTCTTTGTAGATGTTCTATCCATTACTCAAAGTGGTACATTCAAGTATAAAGTTACTACTATTATTTTGTCAGTGTAGACCTCATACGTTTTGGGGCTCCAATGTTAGGTATATATATTTATAATTATTATGTTCCTTATGAATTGACTATTTTATCATTATATAATGTGCTTCTTTGACTTTTCTAATACATTTTAACTTAGAGTCTATTACCCAAACAGAGAAGACACACTGATCTAGCCACCCTCAGGCAGAAACAGCTTTCAGCCTTCCTCACTGCTCACTCCCCTGCTCTGTGAGAGCTCTGATTCATCTCAGACTGAGGTTTCAATTCTTTAGTCTGGTCCAAAGACATGTCTTGTTTACTTCAGAAACAGAAACCAAACAGGGCCTTTCTTAGCACACACAGATCTGTAAGTCAACTGAGGCTGCAACTGCACCTCCTCTACAGCCATCTGGCTGCTGTGCTTCAACGGGCAATGCAGACAGTCAAAAAGGAGACCTTCCTACTGTTTACATTTCATCTGTATCTTGTTTCAACTTACAGTTTCTTGCTGTAAGGGTTGAATAGGGTTGAATACAAATTTACAGCTACTCTTCTTGTTGTCTGCGTGGGGACGGTTGGGATTTTTGGCTCGCTCATGCTAACATGTTCCCGTAAGTCCCTCCTCTACTTAGTACTTTGATTCCAAAGGCTTGATGAAGTGTAATATTTGAAAGAATAAGTATCTCTAGGAATTTGCAAAGATGCTGTTTACCTCAAAGTAGAGGTTCCCCCCACCTTCCTTTACAGTAATTAAAAAAAAAAAAATTCTCTGTATGAAGCCATCTCTAACTCCACTGCCTGGAATGAAGAGCTCTCTCATCTTTATTTCTATGACACTTCATCTTTACTTCTGTTTTAGCATTCATTCCACTCATTCCCCTTTAGCTAGCATTATAACTAATTTATGCTGCTTTTCCCAACTAGAAGGCAAAGATGATATATTTAAAATAAAAAGAAAGAAATCTTAGGAATCTAGAAGAACAAAGGGACATGGCCTATCTAGATTCTGTAAGAGTGTCAAGTCTCAGTCCTCTTAGATCTAGCCCAGAGAACCTTCCACTGACCCTATTAATCTCACCTTAGACGAGTGTTTGCTAAATGAGTAAAAATGCCATTGGTGTCTCACTCTCCCTCTTTTCTCACACTCCAATCTACTCAAAAATATATCATAGTGTAC
This sequence comes from Heterohyrax brucei, assembly GCA_028571685.1. NCBI lineage: Eukaryota > Metazoa > Chordata > Mammalia > Hyracoidea > Procaviidae > Heterohyrax > Heterohyrax brucei. The sequence goes on from CM053158.1 coordinate 15,454,433, forward strand.
AGTGTTTTCTGCAGTGCTGTGCAGATGCAACTTTCTGTGAATTCATAAAGCTGTATTCAAAACTCTTGTGATGATGTCAGCTGAAGATCACAAATGTGCAAATATTATAACCTCTTTTGCTTCAAAACTCTTAGTGTCCAAAAGATAGAAAATGGTTTTAAAATAAAAGTGAGGGAAAAAAACCACAAAAGAATATGTCTGGCATTTCAAGCCTCAGGAACATAAGAATAGATGTAAGCACTGAGCATGAGTATGAAGGAATTATTACTAATATGAAAGTGCAATGAGTTACCCCAAATGTCCAAATAAAGGCCAAACAACCCAGAAACAAAGTAAAATGTGTTGTGCCCTGAAAGTGATAAAAAACTGTGATAGGGTAAACTGAAATAGTAATTATTAGATATGGTTCTCAAGTGGGGGTAATTTTATGATTTAGGGATACGTGTTTAGGTATTTTTAACTGTCACAACTTGGGGGGAGCATGAAGATGAACTGCACAGTTTGCAACTGCCAATAAATATGCTTACCCTGAGTGTGAGGAGGGGATATGAATATCAATGAACATGGGCTGAGTGCAAAGTACAACTACTGAAATCATCTGAAATTAGGAGGATGTAATGTGGTTGGCATATTTTAACTAATCACTAGGATAGTTTGTAAGGAAAAATTATAGATGTAAGCATTTATTAAATAATCAAGAGTTCTGATTATAATGAAGCATGATTATGTTATATCCAGTCAAATTAATATTTAGAGTTTGATTACTAATGCCAATATTGCTCTCAATCTTAAAATACATGGGAATTTTGTGATCTAAAAAGAGTTCTGAGTGCCTCTGTGGTGGCTCTCTTTCTCCACAGAGTATACATAACAAGCACAGCCAAAGCAGTAGCAACTCAACTACTACAAGTCCAGGGATTTTACTCAAGTGAGAAGAAAGAGGGACGAGAGATCCCTGCTTTTATATTGAATTCTCCAAGTATTTAGGAGTACCAGAGAATGTATGCATTTTCAATTACAAAAGACAGAGTTCATAATACTAGTCTCACTAACAATTCACTCATGCAATGGAGCATATTTGAACATTTGCCTCTTTCCTACTACCTTCTTATCTTCTTGATTTCTGTGTTTTTAGCTGGTATTTACCTAATTTTCTTCTCATCTTTCCCCCAAATGGGCTATCCAAAAAAAGCATTCAGGGAGGTGGGGCCAAGATGGAGGCTAGACCCAAGTCTCCTCACTTCCCTCTGAGAACTATAGCCTGGAATGATAATTGAATGGAGCAGTGTGGACATCTGAGGAGCTCTAGAATCCAGCAGAGAGTTGTTAGATTAGACTAGGCACCAGTAAGGACGTAACTACCTCTCTCAATGATGAGGCAGCAGCACACTGAGTCCTGCTTCTGCTGACTCACCATGTGGGAGGAATGCAGCTACTGATGACTTTTTTTATTATCTGGGAGGCAGGGACTGGGAATGAGCCAGCTAATAAGCTGAACTGCAGTGCTTAAGTAACAGGGTACAGTGCAGCAGGCAGACTATGCTTGGGAAAGCCACATATTGAGAGCCTGGCTGCTGATGAGGGCACTGCTGCCCCTCTACCTTCTCTTATCTGAGCTGTGCCACAGATTGTGCTGTTTCAGAGCAGGAAGGGCAGAGTCAGCTGGGAGGCAGAGTCATCCACCTGGACGTCTTAGCTGGAGCTAATTCTCAGGCAGAGCAGCAGCCCCTGCTGAAAAGTGCTTCCCCAGCAGAAAAACCGTGTTTAGGATGGTGGTGCCTAGAGTTACCAGTGGGGCCTGGCAGAGGACGGCAGCAAGGCTGTAACCACTCCCTACTTTGAATCACATCATAGCATTTGGGGATGGCCTACAAGGTGTTTTCGTTGCCAGAAGGTGGGGACTGCCACACCTGATAACTGATGTTGGCAGCTGTCGGACAGCTCCTCACTCAGCAGTAAAGTACCTTTTTAAAATATGACCACCTGGAGAGTTTACTGCTGAGTGGCTTGGCAGCATCTCCACCCTTCACTGATCCACATCATAGTGTCAGTGACTCCATAAGTAGAGCTCTGTTTTTGCCAGCCAGGAGGTAGAGTCTGTCACCCCAGAGAGTCCTCCTGGGGCCAGTCACTAGACTACACAGAGGCGGCTGGTGACCAACTCTCCTCTTAGAACTCTGCCTCAGCTCCTGTTGAGGTAACACCAGAGAAACCAAACAGCTTCTAGATGGCGTGAAGGCAACAATCAATAGCTAACCATTAAAGAAGCAGACCATCATGGCTCTAGAAAACTCTCAAAATAAAGAATCAAAAAACTGCCCAGATGAAGAAGCCTTTCTGAAACTATCAGAGGTCAAGTACAGAAGAACTATCTACAGAGCCCTCCTAGAGATTAAACAAAACACAGCAGAGCAAAATGAAAAATGAACTGTTGGAACATCAATGATCTGAAATCCAGCAGATCAATAACAAAATTACAGAATTAGACAATTCAATCCAAAGCCAAAAAAGCAGAATTGAGGAGATGAAAATCAGAGTTAGTGAGCTTGAGGATAGAGCAACTGACACCAGCATTTATGAGAAAACAGAGAAAAGAAACAATAAAAATGAAGAAGCATTAAGAAACATGTGAGTTTCTACTAAGAGGAGTAATCTATGAATAACTGGAGATCCTGAATGGGGAGGAATACATGAAAATACAGAGAGTATTGTTGTAGAGTTGCTGACAAAAAAGTTCCTTAAAATTATGAAAGAAGAGAATACAGATATCCAAAAAAAAAGAATTCAAGAAATTTTAAAGGTATGTTTGTAAGAAAAGATGCTGATTATGGGTGTGTTATCCTATATTTTATTTCACTTGATTTGTAACTCTACAAGGGAGATATTATCATATCCACTTTACAGATGAGGAAAGTGAGGTGAAGATGGACTCTAAAAGCCCATGGTGAGTAGGAGAAGAGGGGAGGCTGCAGAATACTGTTACTCTGAAACTTCCTACCACTGTATGAGGCTTCAAGGCACTTGTATCCCTGGTGTTTAGTCAGCATTCTTATCCTGACTTCTTTCACGAAGACTGCAACTATTTAGTTGTGACCATGGCTTAATACTTAGTTTTCCACTAATACTCTGTATTCAAATGCTATTTTTCTTTGGGTGTGGCCTGCTTTATTTTGGCCTCTACTTGGCTGAAAGTTCTAATTAACTGGAAACACATAATAACTCACATTTAGGAATGCCACTGATGCTGTCTAGTGCTTCACGCTGTCCTCATATGTAAAGCAAAAAGAGAAACGTCAAGCAGGATAATAAAAACAATACACATGTCTAAGAAAATCAACTAATTAAATAAATAGAGTCTCCAAGACCAAATCAACACACACTGACCAATCTGATTCACTCTGGGCCAGTTTCCACAGGTCATATCTGTCACTGTCACCTATATGGTAGCTGCTTAACCTCTGAATGAGTGTACGTCAGTAGCACCTTGAGAATATCCAAACAAGAAACCAGTTCTGCCTTCCTGTTAGGAGCTCCACCTCCTGAATCAAAACACTATGCTTCACAAGAAGCACAGGTACCTATTAATGCAAACGCTACTGAGAAGAACACGATCAGGCCGGGTCTTTTCTGTTAGGACTGAACAGAAACTAACACTGGCTGAATTTGGTGGTTATCATTCCCTTGTTTTTCTGGATAGCATTCTCTTAGTTTTGGATCTATAATCAGTGTACTGTTTTATACAATGCTTAATCTCCAATTACACATTTCTGAGTAAGGTTCTTAAAGTAATTAATTCATGAGACATCAGTTTTCTTTTTATTGTGAAAAATTTACTATTTCTCATTTTACAACACGTGTTTATTCTAATAGAGACAATCAAAAAGAAAGATAAGTAGCAAGTGAACATATACACATGCAACTACAGTGATTTATCAATGTACTGAATTGTGTTCCCCCAAAAGTGTGTCAACTTGGTTAGGATTCCCAGTATTATGAATGTCCACCATTTTGTCCCTTGATGAGATTTTCCTGTATGTTATAAATTCTATCACTAATATTCAATAAGGTTAGTGGCAATTATATTCACCAGATTGAGAAGATTAGATAATGTCTTAAAGCCAGTGTCTTTTAATATTTAATAAGGTGGGTTGGTGGCAGATCTACAAGATTAGATAATGCCTTAAAGCCAGTGTCTTTCGAGATAGAAAAGAGAGAAGCAAGCAGACAGACACAGGGACCTTATAACCAAGTCAGCAGTGCCAGGAGCAGAGCAGACCTGAGGTTCCTGCACTGAGATGCTCCTAGACCAAGAGAAGACTGATGACAAAGACCTTTCTCCAGAGCTGACAAAGAGAAGAAAACCTTCCCTCTAGCTGGCACCTTGCATCGGGATTTTTAGCCTACTTGAGAAAATAAACTTTTCTTTGTTCAAACCATTCACATGTGATATTTCTGTAATAGCAGTACTAGATGACTAAGACACTAGGGAATGTTATTTCTACTTTCTTTCTAGGTGGAGAGGTTTCTGTGAGTAACACTGAGGGTCCCTTCTGCCCTATCACTCATCTTTTCCTGGTAGAAAGAGTGGCTTGTCTGGCCAGTGCCTCAGGGAGAAAGACTAGGGGATGAACATCTTAGTGCTGCTGCTTCTTTCTTTAAGGACTAATCTGCTTGTAGAAAACACGTATCTGTATCGCCAGGCTCCATGTTGATGGTTACTTTCAAAGTTTTTCTAATTCAAGGTTCATATTAATTGTAAGTTGTAGTACGTAGAATGGTGACCCCCTCGAAAGACAATGTCTGTGTTCTAGTCACTGAGACTTGTGAATGTTAACTTATTTGGAAAAAGGATCTTTGCAGATGTAATTAAGTTAAGGAGCTTAAGACAAAGCAATCAACCTAGATTTTCAGGGAGGGGGAGCTAAATTCAATGACAAGTATCCTTATAACAGAAAGACAAAGGGATATTTGAGAAAGACAAGAGAAGACAACAGAAGAGGGGGAGGTAATGTGACCACAGAGACAGAGAGAGGTTAAGTGGTCACAGTTAATCAACTAAAGTTTACAGCCACCCAAAAATGGAGGAGGCAAAACAATGGGCTCTACCCTACAGCCTCTAGAGTGGGTGTGACCTGCTATACCTTGACACTGGACTTCTTGCCTCCAAAACTACGACAGAATATATTTCTGTTGTTTTATGTCATCAAGTTTGTGGTTAACTTGTTACAGCAGCCACAGAAAACTAATACACAAGTCTATGGGGCTAAGATATTTAAACCATGATTTCAAATTTCAGTTTTGTTGCCAATAAAAATAACATGTTCATTTATACTATTTACATACATACATGAGCTATATATATCTATTAGCTTACATTACGTATCTATTTTTACCTACACCTACTTGACCCATTTTCAGTGGTTTTGATCTCAGGTGGGGAAATCTACTAATACCTATTTGCCATTTCAAACTGCAACAAATAGCATTTTATTCTTAGCTTACTAACTAGAAATTGTAAGTAGGTGGGAATGAAGGTTGACCTTTGTCAAATATCTTTTTTAATATCAGGATGACTGTGTAACTTTTCCCTTCTTAGATAACCGATATGATGTATTATATGCTAATAACACTGTGATCTGAGAATGTGGTTTATAAAGTTTCTGCCTTGTGGAATTTATGGACATTTTTCAATGGAAAGTTTTGTAAGTGTTCCATGGGCACTAGAAAAGATGTGTATTCTGTCTGTTGAAGACAACAATCCGTTTAGAGCTGAGAGGACCATATGGCTTGGTAGGCTGTGATAAGGTACACCCGGAGTTTACACTTGTTCTGACAGCAGGAGTGATCTCCTCTGACCATCAGAATGTACTGGTTTGGATGATACATCATGCTAACTCTATCTAGTAGAGGCACAGCGAGAGGCCAAGAACACGAGTTTATAACAAGGCTGCTCAGGCACATTCCTTAGCACTCTGTGTTTTGTTTTCTTATCTATAAGAGACAGATAATAACAGACTGTGGTGGGCACTCAATGAGGTTATTATTACGAACCAAACTTATTATTCAAGTACCATTCTCCTCTTTTACTGATTTTTTGGTTTAGTTGTCAAGAGGCATGTTAAAATTCCCTTTTACTGTATTTTTTTATCTCTTTGTATTTCTAATAAATTTTCTATAAGAATTTTTAGTTAACATTACTGTATACATAAAAATAACTAAAATTAGATTTTCACTATAAATTGGCATAAAATAGAGTACCTCTGTGGAAGAACAGAGGGGCTTTCTGGAATGCTGGAGAGCTAGAGGCAGAGAAGTCTCCAAGGATATCTGCTCTGGCTCTGTTTTCTCTTCCCAGCTAAAAGGTGGTTGTGTTAAAGCTGAGTTTGGTCAGCGTTCCTTGAAAACAGAAGTACACGGGCTGTTCAGCAAATTCTAGTGAAATGAGAATGTGAATCATAACTTAACAGGCAGCAAAACAGCAACTCTCTGCTTTGCAAAGACCAAACAATCACAGGCTGGTCCTGCTTGGGATTCTGGGGCTAAGAAAGTGGTGCTGTCACATACCATTGACTGTGCTGGTGTGAAGAATCGCTTTCCTTCTTCTGAGATCATACGCTCTTGAAAACTAAATTTAACCTTACAGTATGTAATCTATAGGGTGCATACACATTTGTGCGTTCTCACCAATCCCTGATCCTCCTAAAATAATGCGTCTATTTCATATTTTTTACCTTTAATATTGTGACATTTTTCATCTTATTACATTTGGCCTGCTTATTTTTAGCCATTTTTGTGTCTCTTACTAATATCATACAGATTTTAGCTTCTGATTCCATTTTCAAGATTTTTATCTAACAAGGTTTTTTCATGTCATTTACATTAATTATATAAGTTATCATTATAACTTATATAAATAGACCCTACATTGTCTATTCTTTGAGCCAGCATTGTTTCATGTCCCTCTTCATGAAGGAATGGCAGAACAGAAAAGGGAAGAGAATGTGTTTTCCTGATCCTGTGGCAGAGAATATCTGGAACCCTGCCAACACTTAGTTCTGTGTTAAAGACCGCAGCTAGAGAGCCCTTCAGTCTTGCATGAACAGAAGTCATCTTCACTTGACTTTCTTTACTCTAGCTCACTTAACATGGGAGTACTAATGTACAACCAGACCCTATTAGGCACGGAGGCTGGAAAAGTGGACAAGGAAAGTCAAAACAGTGATTCCACGGGCCTAGACCTCCTGGATTTGAGACTTCTTGAGCATATATTTCATGCAAATGCTTAGACAATACATGTCTGAACACTGTCTGATTATGGACACAGTAGGTAAGTCTTGGGCAGATGATGACCCATGGAAAATTGGAAAGGCAAGGCTAGGAGAGGGATAAATTTGAGTTGCTTTCAGTGGGAAGCAGTATTTTCATTTAAAGTTATTATATATAAAGATTTGAGTCTTCTTTTCTTTGCATTAAATGCTGGTGGTGTAATGATTAAGTGCTATGGCTGCTAGCCAAAAGACTGGCAGTTCAAATCCACCAAGCACTCCTTGGAAACTCTATGGGGCACTTTTAATCTTATCTCATAGGGCCTCTATGAGGCAGAAGCCACTCAAAATAATGGGTTTTGGCTTTTCTCTGCAATAAAAGGACAGTAGCCCAGCTGGTGGCCCTTTACCCATTTAAGGATGGGCTTTCATTTAAAAATAGCTCCTAAACAGCTACCTTCAATTTAAGACAGTTTTAGGAGTAAGGCAGCTATAAAGCAAAGAACCTAAAAGTACTCTGAGAAAATTCCTGAATAGACCTAGTGTCTATCTCAAATATCAGCAGAGGCTCCCCTGCAATTAATGATCCCTCAGAGAAGGGGCTGCCTATTATACTCCTGTCCTTACCAAGTCTTTCATTTTGTGGAACACTCTCTGAATCTCTCTATTTTGAACATCACAGCACTCTTTGGTAACTTACATTAGCCTGAAGTGACCTCCACCAATGTGAGTTTTAGATGTGCTTAAAGGTTATTTGACAGAATTGATTTTCTAAAAAAGGAGCAAAGTTGCACAGATTTTGGAATTTATTCTTAGCGTATGACATCCAAATTGAAGTACTGGATGTTACTATAAACAAGACTTAAAACACCTTAAATGCAGCACATTAAGCGCTTGTATCTTGAAATCTCGGCAGCTCTGGTGGCCTAGTAGTTAAGTGCTTGGGTTGCTAACCAAAAGGCTGGCAGCTTGAATTCACCAGATGCTCCTTGGAAAATCTGTGGGGTACTTCTACTCTGTCCTACAGGGTCACTATGAGTCAGAATTGATTCAAGATCAATGCTTTTTTTTTAAATCTTGAAATCACAAACATGAACCTATAGGACAAACAAAAATACAGAAACAAATGCCTACTGTTAAGTAAATAGGTAATTGTGCCTCAGGATGATTTTTTTAGTGCAAGTATCACCACAGAGTCAAAGAACAGTGTAGCAGAACTAACCTGATGGAAGTAAAAATAATGTGCCTTGATGACTCTAAAGAAAGTAGCTTTCCAGACGGCACAGACCTGATGGCATTGTTCCATATAGACAACCTGAATTAAAAAGTTTCAGGCTATATCGTAGTACGGGAAAAAAATCACTTCTCAATTTTACATAATATGTGATTGTGTTACATAATTTATAATACCAATTGTAAATGTGATTTAAAATGTTGAAACTAAAACAATAAATTTAATATTCTAAGCAGTAATTTATCTGATTTGTGGGCTGCCCTAACAATGCTCATCCAGGTGTTTCATTAAGGAGCGGGCAATGGTATCATGTATCTAGTGATTTGTGCTAGAACATATGTATTACGTAGGGGCCACCCCCGCTCCCCACACTGGCTTTAGTTCCTGGCCTTCCCTTACTCTCCCCTTTTGTGTCCTGTGTTTCAGATTCAGCAAACACTGTGTGTGCTTGTGACCTCTGTCCCTATGGCCAGTAGGAAATACATGACATCTCTATTAGACTGAACTATACATAATGGCTATTCATTTGCAATTTTTAAGGCTTTTGACCCATTAGGAAGCCACCCAGTTTTCATGCGTAGGTTCCTGTGACTTTCTTAAAAACGTGTTGTGCTTCATACATTCATGGTATTAAACAATAACTGTGAAGCCAGAGTAGCGGTCTTAGCAGAGACAGGAAGCAGTAGGTTGACGCTGACTCTGAGTAATGAAAGAAATGATGAGGACACCAGCAACTAATGAGATCTTTCATCATTTCATCCATTAACCTGTAAAAGAGGTTTTTATCCTTACAAAATCCTGTCCTCAGCAAAGGCTAAAGGACTACCAGTTGCAATTAAGTAAACCCTTTAAGCTTCCAGTGCAATCTACCAACAAACACATCCCCTGGAACTCACTGGAAAACACCGCTTGAGCACTGGATTCACTGTGCTGATGTGGATTTAAATCATTAATCATAGAGGAATTTCATATTGTACACAAAATCAACTTCATAAACATGCATTTGGGAGTTTGCTTGAAAGTCTCCTAGTATTTTTAAGTGGAAAAATTATTCTAAATTTTAACCCTATTAATCCTTCAAATTTTTTTAAAAACTGTCTTCTCTATAAAAACATATTTCTTTGGCTTTTTAGAACTGATATCTAATAAAAAGCTACACAGGAATTCCACTCCTTGCAAAGTGACATGTTAGTATTGAGAACAGTTGTTTTAGAAGCAATTAGGCCAACAAAGCCTTGCAGCATGATTTCAAGGGAGATGCTGTGCAAGCTTCAGATGCACTGAGAATCTCCTCAGCAGCAAGGAGCAGTAGATACATGCAAATGCAATTCTAAAGTGTTATCCATAAATTCCTTGGGAGAGACAGAGTAGAGCAAGATGACTAAAAGGATGATTCTGGATTTCTGTTTAGTCCTTTTCAAAGGAAGGAAAGCATAATCAATAAGCAGGTACCATTACCTACAGACGAGGAGATGACTGTGACTGATGCATGGAATGCAGACAAAACCACCTACAATTTTCTTTGCAAGTTATTATTCCTACGGAAGACCCTCATTTAAAAGAGCACACAATCTGAAGAAAACAGCTTAAGGTAAAATACATGAAGAGATCTGAGATTTTATTCTGAACTAATCAAATGTGGGTGATTATATAAAGGCCCAAATTAAGTGTAAATATGAATTACGTGCATTTCAGGTTTCAGTCAGAACAACAGGCAATGCAGGAAAATCGCTGTACAATACTAAAGACACATTATCAGAGTGGTTGACAGTTTTGTTGTATTTCATTTGGAAGAACACTATTGCGTTAAAATCAGAAGAGGACTTTTTTTTAATTCTTAGAGTTAGAAATACACTTGTCTTAAAAACTCACTGAATTCATCCTTAAGCATTTTTTCCAGCACTATTATTTGTGTCTCAAATCTCTGTAAGCAAAGACAAACCATATACTTGGATTCTGTGTTTCTTTTATTCTTTTTCTATTGCTTAAAAGGAGTCTGAAGGAGATACACTGCTTCTGAAGGGCAGATCTTCTGGCTGATGAATGTGAAAAACAATGCCACGCCTGCTGGATGTAACTCATAGATTTTTGGCGGCAAATATAAGCAGTGAATCCACAGCTTCTCTTCAAAGACAGGCGACTTGACTTGTGATCATCCTTCGAAGCAATTTGCATCAGTAGTTAGCTCAGTTACAATAGCTACTGAGCAAGTATTTGACACAGAAGACTCATAGCCAAGACACACAAGCAATTAATTATCAAATTTATGCCAACATGTAAGACGACTGGTAAGTCCTGGAGAGAAAAGGAAATGCCCAACTTTCAGGATAGAGGGATTCCAAATTCAGTGCTTCAGAATCATTTGGAAGTTTATTAAAAATACACCTACCTGGGCCATAACCCAGACTTATATCTAATGTTGCACATTTTCAAAAAACTCCATATCCTACATTCTGGTGCTCCCGTGTACCTCAACGACTGAGAACAACGCAAAGACAGTGCTGAAATATCTTATACTGCAAACCATAAATATTCTCAATATCTATTACTTACGTGTAAACCTTAAGAACAAAATCCTTTTCTTCCTTTACTTCTGTGAGTGACTGTAGGACATCCAGGACGCTCAGGACTGCACAGCCATATGGTCGCCGGTAGTGCAGGTGGGCAGGGCCCTTCTTTGAGTCATTCAGGAGCATCCGGCCTGGGACAAAGCAGAATATACCAGTCAGAGGGAGAGTACCATACTCCTCTAAAGCATCACTGTGATTGCCATCTGAAGATGCTAGAACTACAGGGACCTTAGAGACCCTCTAAATTAGAACACTAAGGCTAGAGGCAAGGATGCTAAGGTATTTATATGGAGGAACTCAAAAGAGGCCTCTGGCCAGGACACATTCACCTATCACTGAACCAGTATCAACAGTCCATTTATTAATCACATGAGAATAAATTATTAATTTCTTAGAAAAACTAGTACGCTAACAGATTTACATTTGTCAGATATATTAAGGATCCAAAGCTTGGTATTTTTAGTTGCCAGGTATAAGCTATGTATGCAAAGATAAAGATGACAATGTGCTGCTCTTCCGGCGAATTCTGCTGCCAAACTTGCTCCTGAAGCACTGCAGGAGTGACAGCATCTTAGGAAGAGGGTGGCAGCTTCATTTTCCTGCTTACAAAGGCTGTGCAAACAAAACCGGGGCTTCAAACAAATGCTTTATTAAGTACAGCAAGATACCTGTTTTGTTGGCAAGTGATTAAAAAATATTCTTTGACAAACATATGCAAAATATGCTGGATCCATGCCTATGAACAAAGATTTTTGCCCTCAAAATTGTATTATCAACTTGAAATCAGGCTGGGCAAACCAACCACAGAACACTAGCACAAACCACTTTCTTCACCTTAGGTAGGCAGAAGGGAGATGCCAACTATCTACTGGAATGATGACAGTAACTTTATAATTTTGTGGGAAATAGCACAGATGTATAACTTTGGACACACTATGTCCCCCCAACCCCTGCAACTTACTATAAGATCTCTGAGGGAAAGCGTTGGTACAGATGCAGGACAATGTGATGATGTGATGGCGAGAATGTCAAAAAGCAGACCACTTAAATAAAGAATTTGTAAAACCAAGAGGGAGCACAAGGTTTCAAGTGGGAGGAAAAAAACACATTTATATCAAGCCTCAGGTACCACAGCAGTTGAACGTACCATAGCAGTTGAGCTTAACAAAGAGATATAATTCACTGTGTACTCTAATCCTGAGACCCAAGATAACAGGTAAATGCTGGGGAGAGGACAAAGCTCACAAATAAGAGATACTTATTCCAAGTTGGGCAGGTCTTAATCACTTTAATGGATAAGGTCAACAGTACCTATTCGGATCACATGGGCAACTACATATAAATCTCTCTTCATATCTTTGCTGCTCAGATCCTAAGAAAAGAGAAAATATAAGTAAATTAAGGCAATAAATACACAGAAAACAACTACAATTTCACTTTGAACCTCATAATAATTTGTTTTCAGCATGGTACAGGTGGAAGAGAGGGAATGAAGCACAGTTCAGTGTCTGAGGTTCCTGCAGTGAAACTCTGGATAGCTTACATGTTTTGGGAAGTTTACTTTCTTTTTTTTTTTTTTTAATTTTTAATTTTTTAAAATTTTTATTTAACATAACTGAGTGAAAATGTACACTCACATATAAATTTACATGCCCCCCTATATGCAGCTTCCACTGCTCTCCCTGTCCGGTGACAGCACACTATTCCTCTCTGCTCCATACATGTCTCATCCTCCCAACAGTCGGAAGTTTACTTTCTGATAATACTTTTTCAGCTTTTATTTAAACTACCTAAGAAACCAAATACACACATTAGGTCAAATTCTCACAGTAGAAATCTTTATGATGCTGCCTTACCCCATGTTTATTCTATCATAACTTAAAAACATTCTGTAGCAAAAGGAATACTCATTGCAGAAAAAAAGGAAAACATCAAAAAGCCCACTAGTAACTTAACTTCTAAAAGTTTATTTTTTGAGGCACTGTGAGGTTTACTGACATATTCTCACAATAAATACACGCTTAATTAAAACTGAATGTAGGAATAAAGTACTTTTAAATTCAGAAGAAGTAATTGCTTTTGGATCCACTGCTGAAAATAACATAATGAGGCCAGAGCCAGGCTTGACCTACAATGACCACTGTCTATCAGGGAGCCAGAATTACACAAAGTAGAGAAATTTACTGAGGCCAGTCTTCCCCTGGGATAGTCACCAATCTGAAGTATTCCTTAGGGAAATATTGTGTTGCTTTTTGTGTTTTTAATTTTGTCTTTAGATTTTCCTTAATTTTTTAAAATTATGCTTCAGGTGAAAGTTTAACGCTCAAGTTAATTTCTCATAAAAAATTTATACACATATTGTTATGTGACACTAGCTGCAATCCCGATAACGTGACATCACACTCTAAGAGTCTATTTTCTATTAATTTTACATTTATTTCATTGTCCAGAAATGATCAGTACACATTAGGACTGTTCCCTTGAAAAGAAATAATCTATGTGAAACTTCAATAATTTGATTTCCATTTCTAAATTTAGATATGTATAAATTATACTAAAGTATAAAGCTGAAAATAATTTTATCTGGAAAAGCGTATGGGCTTACTTTTAACAAATCTGATCTAGAATCAGAAACATTCAAAGCAAAGAGTAATGTAAATCCTGAATATATTAAGTATTCACACTTAGAACACATTTCAGAATAAAATGTTTGTTAATAAATACTTTTTTTTACATTTTTTTTTATGACTGAGTGAAAATGTACATTATCATATAAATTTACATGCCCACCTATATGCAGCTCCCACTGCTCTTCCTGCCCGGTGACAGCACACTATTCCTCTCTGCTCCATACATGTCTCAACCTCCCAACAGTCTTCTTTCCCCTCCTCTCCACCCATTCCCCTTACTCCAGCCAGAGGTCAGCAGGATGATATCCTACAGATGCATAGAACCATAAAGTACTTCCAATATATGGTCACTCTGCACACCAAGTCGAATCTATTTGTGTCTGAAGAGTGGACCTTCGTTATAATTTATGGGAAAGGGCAGCATCAGGGCCAGGGGCCACGCTCCCAGGGGAACCCCGAAGCTACTGGACCATCAACTGCTGTCTTTTAGTGGAGATCTCAGGGTGCACCCCTTTTTATTCTCATGTTGCCGGTGAGACTCAACTTAGTGAGCTCCATCACGATTATCAATGGTGGTTGCCGGGCACCATCCGGTTCTTCCGGTCCCAAGTCAATGTAGGCACCCACTCATGTGGGTCTCTCTATCTTCTGGGTTGTCTTTCCCCCATGTCATTTTGGTCCTCGGTGAGCATCCATTTCTGCTGAGTTGGGCCCATTTGCTGTGTCCTCGGATGGCAGCTTGGCAGCTTTTAAGACCCCAGATGCCACTCACCAATGTGGGGTGCAGAGAGCCCTCTTAGCAAAACGCTAGTTGTGCCAATTGGCCTCGATTTCACCTAAGAGCATGGTCTCCTGCCCCCTGCCCCAGCTACTCTGTCCTTGGAATATTGGGTTAAGATGGAAGGAGTATTGAAGTTATGCTGAAGTCCACTTAATAATGTTCTTGTTTCTAATGTGTGCTATCACCGATTTCACCCAACCAAATTTCTACCAACTATCTAATCTAGACCCTCCCCCCCGCCCTTCCTCCCTCCCCTCCCTCGCAGCCGTTAAAGAGTCTTTTCTTCTATACACAAGTCTGGTTTTGAGACCTTATCGTAGGGATCTCATACAATATTTGTTCTTTTGTCACTGACTACTTTCACTCAACAGAATGTCTTCCAGTTGAAACCAGGTTATGAGATGTTTCCTGGAATCATCATTATTCTTTATCATTGCATAGTGCTCCACTGAGTATATATGCCATAGTTTACCTATCCATTCCTTTGCTGTTGGGCATTTGGGTTGATTCCATCTTTTTGCTATCGTGGACTGTGCTGCGATAAACACTCTTGTGCATGTGTCTGTGGGTGTGAAAGGCCTTGATTCTGTAGGATATATACAAAGCACTGGAATTACTAGGTCAAATGGTGTATCTATATCCTTTTTTTTAAGGAGGTGCCAGATTGCTTTCCCAAGAGGCTGGACCATTTTGCAACCCCTCCAACAGTGTAGGACAGTTCCACTTTCTCCACAGCCTTTCCAGCATCTGTTGTTTTGTGTTTTTTGGATCATGGCAATAAATACTTATTCATACTTTATTTAATATATTATAGTGAATTAAAAAAAACAAACAAAACTTCCTTAACTATGCATCACTCCAGACATTTCATCAGATCATCAACTAACCCCTCACTCCTATCCACTCAAGTGAATTAGTGATGGCTGATCGAGTATTCTCTGTCCTAAATGAAAAAGGCTCTCAGGTTTCTTATTTTTTCCTAGGAAAGGGTTCCTTGGCATCTTTGTTTTTACTGGTCTAAAATACTTGTCTCTCTTCAGTAAAACAAAGAAAAGGGCAATCAAGTGGCAGTTATGATTTGAAACGAGTTTTGATACCCAGAGTCCCATTTTTGCTTTATTTTTATACCCTGCTGTATGGTTATGACCAAGGCAAGAAAAGCAACATAATAAGCTGCAGAATTTAAGGAGGCGCTCACTCTCAGATTCACATGCCTTGTTTGCCTCACTCTCATCCTAGGCTGGCCCCATTAGATGGTTCTGAACATGTACAAGGAAAAGGGACATTAAAAGATAATACGTAAATACTGTTGCAATGAACACTGATGTACAAGTCTCTGCTTCCAAATCTTTTGAGTATATACTGAGAAGTAGAATTACTGGGTCATGTGGTAGTTCGAATTTTTATTTTTTGAGGATAAAATCACCACAGTTTTCCACAACGGCTACACCACTTTGCACTTCTACCAAAAATAGGCAAGAGTTTCAATAATGTTTACTGCAATGCTATTCACAATAGTCAAAAGGTAAAAACAGCTTAAATGTTCATCAACAGATGAATGAATAAAGAAAATACAGTACACACATACAATGGAGTACTACTCTGCCAGTAAAGAAATAAGTCTTAATATATGCTTCAGTCTGGATGGAACTTGAAGACATTATGCTGATAAAATACAAGGTCCAACAATTTAAGTCCACAAACTTAATTGCTGTAAGTGCTTTATACCTCATTGCTGCACATTATGGTGGTCACCTTTGAAGTACAGCCCTTGGAAAGCTATGCACTTATGCCAGCACCTAGTCTACCCTTCAAAGCAATTTTGGAATGCTTTCTGGATGGCCATGGTGCACAGTGGCACAGTAGCAAGTTCATGAACTTAATTGTATAGCTGTCTATGAGGGAGTTTTTAGCCAGTAAACAAATAGCTGTATTGGAACACCCTCCATTCTCACCTGATCTGGCCCCCAGTGACTACTTTTCTTTACCCAAAAATAAAGGAAACATTATTGATAGGGAGACATTTTGATGCCAATCAAGGGTAATACGATGACTGCTCTGATAGCCATTCCAGAAAAAACGTTCCAAAACTGCTTTGAAAGGTGGACTACGCACTAGTGAATAGCTTCCCAAGGGGCATACTTCAAAGGTGACCATAGTGATATTCAGCAGTGAGGTTCAGAGCACTTTTTCTAGGATGAGTTCGCAAACTTAACTGTCAGAGCTCGTATGTCAACTACAAAAGAACAAATACTGTATGATGTCACTTTTATAAAAACATTAGAAAAGGCAAATGCACAGGGAACAAAGCTTACTGTTACCAGAAGAACTGGTCCTTTGAATTGTGATGATGGCAAAGAATACTGAATATATCATGGACTGTCAGAAGAACAAACAAATCTATCTTGAAAGAAGTACAGCCAAAATGCTCACTGGAAGCAAGGGCGGTGAGACTTCATCTATATACTTTGGACCTGTTATCATGAGGGATCAGTCCCTGGAGAAGGATATTATGCTTGGTAGAGTAAAGGGTAAGCGAAAAAGAAGATCCTAAATGAGATAGATTGACACAGTCGCTGCAACAACAGGCTCAAAGTAACAGCAATTACGAGGATGGTGTTAGGACCAAGAAGTGTTCTCTAAGTCAGAACAGGCGTGACGGCACCTAACAACAACAGCAACAACAACAAAGGGGTGGGAAGATGGGGAAGGGGAGGTTAACAGTGATGGAACAATCATAGTGATTAAGCATAGAGTTGCACAGCCAATTATTGTTACCGCTATAAAGCCAAGCCAAGTGCCGTTATTAGATAAGCTGTTTATCTGTAACAAGTTGAACTGGCAAAAGCTGTGCGATAGCTACATTTATTTCCACAACAACAAAAAAAGTGAGTAGCTACTGAAACTGCTTATTACAGACAAAAAATCCCATATGATTTGGTTCCTCTTTCTGGAGGTTAAGGGTTGTGGATTCATTAGACACAGCAGTTACTTGGCCTAATAATGTGTTTAATGCTTCTGTTCTATCTCTTAGTTCACTGAATAGTGCTTGGGGTCTTAGAGTCACAAACAGCCATTCAAGACACCACAATTGCTCTCTATTTGCCTGGAGCAACAGAGGAAGAAGGAGGGTCACAAATACGAGGTGACTATGGAATATGTGTCTAACTGCCTTCATGAGCAATGCCTTCTTTACCATGAGACTAGAACAACTGGACGGTGTCCAGTTACCATTACTGAACATTTTGATCAAAGATTCTATAGAAGAATTCTCATCAAAAGAAAGATCTGAATCCCCCTCATCAACGTAAAACAAAAGTCCAAATTATCTTGGGTTCTAGGTTTCCTGGAGCCATGGGGGCTAGATGAACCCCTGCAACTATGGCCCTGAGATAATCTTTAAATTTTAAACCAAAAATATACTTGAAGTCTTCTTAAAACCAAACAACAGTTTAGCTAAACTGCAAAGAATGTCAGCCTTGAGCATTTAGCTCTTTTCAGAACTACCTATGTGGGTAGTTACAACAGCAACTAAAAAGATTATGAACCTTAGGAGAAGTAAGTTTATGTTAATGGGGGAGAAAAAACTCAGAAAATGAGGAGAGAATGGTTACAACTTAAAGAATGTAATCAATGTTACTAAATGGTACATGTATAAAAGGTTGAACTGGTGTATGTTTTGTTGTGTGCATTTTCAACAACAAAAAATTAAAAATAAATAAAGGCATGCAGGCTGCAAAAAATAAAAGCGGTGAAACCGCAGCTTTTAGATTCTGGATGATTATATTATTCTTCCAAGTTCTTAATAAAATAATCAAATATGGTTACAATGAAACAGGTTACAAAGTAACAATATAAATTGGTATTTCTGGTATCATAAACAAGAAGCTCTGGTGGCACTGTGGTTAGGTGCTCTGCTGTTCTCATCGCCAGCTGCTCTATGGGAGAGAAAGATGTGGCAGTCTACTTCTGCAAAGGTTCACAGCCCTGGACACTCTACAGGGTAGTTCTAGTCTATCCTACAGGGCTGCTATGAGTTGGCACTGACTCAGTGGCAACAGGTTTCAGCTGGAATCACAAAGACATATTTTCATTAAAAAGCTGTCTTTTAACATAGGGGAAAAAAGATGTTTCAGGTTCCACTTTACGAATTCCTTTCATTAAAAAGTGTAATTTAAATGTAGCACTATCTTTTGACACTTAAGACAGCTACTGAATAATAAATAGTTTAAAAAGGACCTATTTTTATACTTCTTTTTTGGAATTGAAACATGTATATCACAGAAGGATACAGAAATGTGTTGTACATTTCAAAGTTACATGGTTACTTATTGACAGCCTGGATTGTGTTAATTCAAATTATCAAAAGACTAGTGTAATTATTAACTCGTATACCTAGAGAATGACAAACCAGTTACCAAATATGACCAAACATTAATGAGATGGGCTATATAAAAGAATACTGGCTCTAGCTAAGTGAATAAAAGGGATAAGTCTTCAAAACAATTTACGGTATTTTACAAGCGTGGGGTAGGAATTCCTTCTGATCGTGTAGTACATGGTACCTAGAACTCTCTGTGGCATTTATTTGAGACTAATACAAATAAAACCATTAACCACTGCTGCTGAGTTGATTCCTGTATGGTTGCTATGAGTGGGAATCAACCCAACTGCAGTGAATGATGAACAGAAGCATGACAATAATATTTTAGCTAAAATTATTCTCAGTTTTACATAATTTTAAACGTAAAATTTCAATGACAAAGGTATCTTACTAAATATAAATGTATGGTTAAACACATAGGATTTTTAAAAATATGCTCATCAAGGCTAAGTATCAAGTATGGCTATTCGTGTAGAAATACTCACAAGACCTGTAAAACTGAGATGACAAGTGGAGTGACTCCCCACACTCATCTGATACGCAAGGTTTCAGTTCCAACTGCATGGCAGGAATCAAATTTACTCACTGGACCAAACTCTCCAATCTTATCGAACTAGGAAAGATGGTCCCAACTATAGGGGCAGAAAAGAAGTAAGCCAGTATCTTAAACTCAGTTACTGATGTTCCATTTGAAACAATGGAAAAGACAATTTACTTCCTTGCTCCTGGAATACTTTTTTTGGTACAAATACCAAAATTTACAAATATAAAATAAAACCAATGTACTCAAACTTAAGCTGTAAAAAAAACAGGCAATATTTTAACACACGAGGCTACTGTAGTAACAATCAAATTCAATTCTTAATTCCAAGAAATCACTAGCTAAAATCTAGTGTGGGGATGTAGAGTATAAATATAGAAAATATAACTTCAATACAGGGAAAACAATACAAGTTCTCCAAGTTGGTCACTCAAACATAGCATCAAATAGGCATGTATTCACTATTTATATGAAAAATAATTAATGAGATTTTAGTATTTGCCAGGCATGGAGTGAGGCTCTGGAGAATCTAGCAATGAGCAAATGTGCATACATATGCTGTCACACATATCTGCACAGTGTCATTGTTTAGTATGAAAGTTAGCAAAATCTTCACTGTATAGAATATTCACACTTCCTTCCTGGGTAGAGCTCTTCCATCACAAGGAAACCCCACAATCCTAAAAGGCTCCATAGAGAACAGGGCTGGTCCATGGACACCAGGGCTGTCTGCAACCTGGCTCTGAAGTCCCCTTGATAAAGAATCCTTCAAACTACTGGATTTGCAAGGTCTCCCTTCCCACTGCTAAAGCTAAAGTAAGCACACAGGTTGGCACTGACCATAGCTGTGACTGCATTTTCTTTCTTTCTTGTTTTCAGATTCTACGTTGCAATTACTCTTTTTTTCCTAATTGTACTTTTGATGAAGTTTTACAGAACTAGCTTCTTTTGAAACAATTAGTACATATACTGTTTTGTGAAACTGGTTTCCAACCCTATGACATGTCAACACTCTCGCTTCTAGATCTTGGGTTTCCTATTACCAGTTAACCTGTACCCTCCTACCACCTTTTAATCCTTGCTCCCAGGATAGTGTGCCCCTTTATATCGCTGCATTTTCTTGCATTTACTCAGACTTTAGAGCACATATGCCAATCTAGAAAACTCCTTTAGCCCACTGGGAAACTGACAGTCTTACAATAATGATAAAAACAAATTTCACCATAACCATTTCATACAGCTCTAAGTAAAATATGGAAATCCTGGCTAAGAGAATCTTCTTAAAAAATTTCATGGGCACTAAAACCAGTACTGAAGCCAACACTTTAGGCAAAGAATGGTCTGTACTTGGGGACACAGAGTGATGCATGTAGTGTGTGAACTTGATGGTTTAACATATATATGAGGCTGTCCAACTGGTTTCTTTTTAGAAGGGAGAGGATAGACAGAAAGGAATAAGTGCTGATTGAGTGGATATTGGAAGTAAAGAGTGAAAAAAGAATGCGCTGTCACAGGGTAAAGAGAGCAGAAACAGTTGCAGAGTGGCAGGTACTTTGGGTTTTATATGAAAAATTGACTCAGATTGTAAACTTTCACCTAATTACAATTTTTAAAAAATTAAAAATTCATGGGCTTCATAAGAATTCTTCAAATCCTGTCTGGGACCTTTAAAAGACAACCGGATTGTACCTCAAAGGGAACTAAGGAAATGTGTGTTTAGTAGCCCTGCACGTTCCCACTATGGCAGGACAAGAGGGCACGGTGTTACACATGCCTTTGGTTTATGGAGTTGGGGCTGCAGCTTAAGCCTCTGGGTCTATACAGATAATTAAAATGCTGTTAAATGAAATTTTTTATTTACTGTAATTACATTCAAATACCTATCATAATTAAATTCATTTTCCAAAAGACAAGGACTGTACTCATCATATTCAAGGACAGCACATGCACACAGCTTTTTCTACAATGCCAAGACATCAAAAATTTCTTTGGCTGCTTTACTGGATATCAGAGAATCAGAATCAGAATTTAGAAAAACCTCTTCAGGTCACTCATTACTGTAGAGAAATGGAAGTCTCATCTCTTTCTAACTCTGCTAACAGAAAGGAAGCCCAACAGCCTCCCTAGAATACCAACCCAAAGCTTCAAGGACTCTCACTTTGGAAGCTCTTCTGCTAACACTCTAATTTAAATCTCACTAACTACAGTGTAGAGGCTCTTTCCCCTTACTCTTTACCTACTGAAAAGAAAGAACATCGATTAGTTTTCAGTTTTCTCTCACCAAACTCAACTTCCTTTGTTATCTTCATGTATCATTTTTCTCTTTTTCCCTGTGATTATCATCTAAGCCTTGAATGCTGAGATCACAGATGGACAAAAACACCAACTTAATTTAGCTAGACTTATAAGCTGACATTGTCAATAAAAGCTATCTCAGTAAAGGTGGTTTCTGACTGCAGAAGTATCATCTGACATTTTGAAAGTCAAAGTTGTAGAACAACTGAAAATTCAGATAAACAAGTACAGTTCTGTCTTTCAGATAAGTTCATATATTAGATTCCCAGATAAATTTCATTTGTGTTCAAGAGGCTACTGTAAGCGTCAAGATCTCTGACTAGCAAACATCAATCATGTGCCACTTAAGGGCTGTGGCACTTGTGAGACCATTATGGCTTCCTGCACTGAATGGGTTCTGATATATCTCAGTATCACTGAAGTAGAGGGTCAAAACTGGGTTACAACTGCGATATACTCTTGTTTTCTTATTAAACACATAAATTAATTGGAATAAATAAAGTCAGGCAGTTAATTTTCTAACTGGGTACAAAAAGAGTAACTCTGAATCAACTTTAAGAACACACATAACAAAATGGTTTACTGTGAGGTTTAGCACTTTTCAATAAGCAGAATACCAAGCTAAACCTCACAATAACGATTAAGGCCTTCTCTGAGCTGATGGGTCTGTGATGGCAGAGACAAAAAGAAGCAAAGACCTTCGGTCTGTATTTAGAAGAGAAGGACTGTCCCTCTTACAAGTATTCATTAAGAAATGCCAAGTTATAAATTTCACAAATGTCTTAAAGAGAAACTATATTTACATATCAAAGAAATTTCCAGTGGCCTTGGATAAGAATCATAAGAAAGACTTCCCAGATTTTAAGTGTCTACTATATGAATTAGCTTCTAAAATCTACATCAGTAAATGCAATAAAAAAATTTAATTAAAACTTGTAGCTGATTTCAGCTTTCTTTAAATATTTCATTAAAACTTGATGGAGACATATATCAAGCTCTATTCTCCCCAGTATGTGGAGAAATACAAATAAACACTCATTTCCTGGGTGACAAAACCCACACAGCAGGCCCCTGGTTAGAGTCAACAGTGGAGAAGGGAAGAGAATTTGCACATACTGTAAAAAGGGCACACATTCGTTCTATCTTCTCTGGGTTCCTTGGCCCACCATTCTTGTTCAGTCTCACCAGAAACCGCTCACTGAAATGCAGGAGAGAGAGAGAGACAGAGAAATGTAAAGGACCACATGCTCCAACAAATAAAAAGGTATATATAGAGAAACCCTAAACACAAAACTATTCACAGCAATATGCAAGACCAAAAGCACATGGCTAGTGGCAAGACACTCTATTTTTCTTGCCAAGTAAGATACAGTTGACACCGTACACTGTCTGACAGGTGCTGGTGCTTATGTGCTGGCTGCATATGCCTTGTCTCCCAGGAAGTATGTGCTCCTGGGAAGCAATGAGGACTGTGTCCTATACTTCTCCTCAGTACCCCTAAAGTGACACTACGCTAAACCCACAGTAAACATATATATTCTCCGAAGAGAGCACTCAGATGATCATAAAAATATGCATCATACAAGATCCAAAAGATGTACATTACGGAATTTACATCTTCCTAGCATAAGTGTTACATCTGCTAACCCAAAAGGTCAGCAGTTCACATCTGCCAGGCACTCCTTGAAAACTCTATGGGGCAGTTCTGCTCTGACCTCTAAGGTCATCATGAGTTAGACCCGATTTGATGGCAGTAGATTTGGTTTATTTTTTGGTATTATATGACTCGCAAGAACCACTTAAGGGCTAAGAAGAAAAATCTTATAAAACTTAGGTGAAAGTCCAAGAGAAATCATGCACGGTAACTAAAACAGTATTCAGAACTTAACAGACTGATTAGAATATTTCATTCCCGAAATAATGTGATTTCTGAAGAAAATTAATGGACTAAACAAACAAAATAAAAACCTTAGACACAGCTGTCTGCATCATTTGGAGAATGCAGTATTTGAAGAAATGCCTCCCTGCCTCTCCTAACCTTCCTGCCTCTGTCAGGGATCTCATTCCCATCACCTTCACCTCAAGGATCCCTATCAACTGTAACAGGAAAAATGAGCCATGGAGAAAACAAAGCAGGCAATTTAATTATAATTTACTCTTCCTATGCCTCAATCAGGTGCTCATGAGATACAATGTGGTATTTGTAAACGGCTGATATTAAAATGTTATAGTAGAATTATAAGATACATTACAGTAGCAATTACATAGTTTCATTAGTTTGTTCAAGCACTCATTTGTTCAGTCATTCAGGCAACAGTTACCAAGTTCTAACTGCGTGATAAACATGAGAATACAAATGTGGAGAAGATATATAAAGCACTTGTCTTCATAAAGCTTATGGTTCTGGTAGGCAGTTAGAGATGCAGAAGTAAAAACTCAGAAAAGATCTGGGTCAGACATAAGTTTAAAGGAGCCCTGGTAGTGTAGTAGTTAAGACCTATGGCTCCTAACCACAAGGTTGGCAGTTTAAATTCACCAGTCTCTCTTGGGGAATCTTACGGAGCAGTTCTGCTCTGTCCTATGGGGCTGCTGCTCTAAGTCAGAACCAACTCGACAGCATTTATAAATGTGAGATTTGTAAAAAGTGGATGGGACTAGGGAGGGAATGAGAATAGAAATGAGAACAAAAAAGGACTTTGGTCAAGATCCTAAGGGGCATCCATATTTAACCCTTTGCACTCAGAACTTTTGCCCTCAGGCAAACTAGCAATGCGATATTACTGATTTTATACTCAAATAAATGTATACAAATAATATATTTTAACATTTTCTATATTTCTACATCATACAAAACAAAATCTTTGAAATATTATGCTCTGTAATTTTTTTTTGTATGGTATTTTACGAAACAATCCCTGGGGTGTATCTTTGGTTTGTCAGGGCACATATCACAATAAAAAAACACATGACATAGCCCTCAAAGCTTTGAAAATACTCTTCCATTTTCTGAGAAATTCTACATAATGGCCCTGCCCTCCAGATTCTAGGTATTGGCCACACTCTCCAGATTCTGAGCAGAGACCCTTGGCCCTGTGCTACAACTCTGCCTAGAAAGGCTCAGCTGGACAGCAACTCTGCCCCCTTAGCTTTAGGTGCATGCTAAGTCCAACTGAGTGGCAATTCCACTCTTACAAACACGGAAAGCCCTGGCTCCACCCTTTCAAACCCCTGAGGTCATGGCCACACCCTTTGAGACTGATGAAGCTCAGCTTCTCCGGCTGTTGGTCTCTTCAGCTTCTGCTTCCTAGGGCAGCACAGCCTGGGGCCTCGGGACCACATCTGGCCCGCTGTAGCAAGTGTTCTAAAGCTCTATAGCTCCATTCTTGCTAGAAAGCCTCCTGTACAAAAGCACTTAAAGATTTTTGGAGAAAGCAGTATGTCGAGGCATAATGATCTGCTTGATCAGCACCACCCACATATTTTATGTAATTTTATTATAATATTAGGTTTCTCAAGGTTGACTTACACGCCACCTCATATAATCCTTTTTACGTCATTTTGATGTTATCCCAAGTGGTCAAACAAGTGATGGTCCTTTTATCTTTCCACACTAGAAGTACAGTGCAACCTTTTCGATAAGCTACTGTGGATTTTTTTAGGAGTTTTGTTTTTTTAATTTCACTTGGTAATTCCTCTCTATTTGTTAAGATTATCCCGGTTAAAAACAACAATTGTTGTTTTTAAGATGTTGTTTTTGAGGTGTGCCTCTCAAAGTTATCGCGTGAAACGCCATGGTGCCTGAGAGGGTCCTCTTGGGTTATCGCGGGAAATGCCGGAGTGCCTGAGAGGCGCCTCTTGACTGCAAAGGGTTAAGATATGGGCAGAAGTAAAATTATCAAAGTAGAAATACAGAGATGAAGACAAAGAAAAAAATTTGAATGATGGGATACTGCCTTTGTCTAGAGAGGACAGAGTCTGAAAGAGAACAGTGAGATCAAGAAATTCCAAGGCCACTGAGTATCGCATCAGACAAGGACGAAACAGTCCACTGAATGACCAAAGAGAGATCACTAGTGATTCTGGCAAAAACTGTTTTACTAGATGGTAGAGAAAGAGGCCAATGTGAAATGTGAAGAGTAAGAAGTGAAGAAGTAGAAACACTGAATCAAGACTAATGGCTGTGAAGAAGTGGAAGTGATGATCTTCTAGTTAAATAATATGTAAGGTCTTTAATAAAAAAATGACATACTCCACATATATATGGTCAACTGATACTCAACAATGGTACCAAGGCAATTCAATGAAGAAAGCATATTAGTTTCAACAAACTGTACTGAATAATCCCAAAGCCACCCCCACCCGAAAACGGAGTCTTGACCCTTATGTACCAAACAGTAATCAGAATGGGTCACAGACCTCACTGTAAGAGTTAAAACTTAAAGAAAAAAGAAGAAGAAGAAAAAAAAACCCCAAACCCAAACTACTGCCATCAAGTCCATTCTGACTCATAGCAACCCTACACAAAGCAGAACTGCCCCACAGAGTTTCCAAGGAGCCCCTGGCAAACTTGAATTATCAACCTTTTTTGGTTAGCAGCCATAGCACTCAACCACTACACCACCAAGGTTTCCGCAAGAAGAAAACACAGGGGGAAAATAAAAAAGGTGTTGCATATCTTTTTCACATTTGTATTTCTATATTCAGCACATGGCAGAAAAATCTTTGTGACCTTGGGTCATTAAGCAAATATTATGATCCAAATAAAATAATAAATTGACCTTTACTGAAATTTTAAAACACCTGCTTTTTGACAGACACTGTAGAAAAAAAGAAGACGACGACAAGCTCCAGACCAGGAGAAAATGTTTGTAAAATACTCATTTAAGAAAAGACACACATCCAGAATAAAGAACTCACAGAACCCAATAAAAAAGAAAGCGAACAAAAAAAAAAAAAAAAAGGAAAATATTTGAAAAGACCCTTCATAAAAGAATATACCATGGTGGCAAATAAACATGATACATCATTAATTACTAAGGAAAGGCAAATTTTTAAAAAAGGGCTATCACGACATACTTACTAAACCAAAAAACCACACTGCCATCAAGCTGATTTCAACTCATACCAACTCTATAAAACCAAAAAAATTTCCACTGCCATTGAGTAGATTCCAACTCATAGTGACCCCAGAGGACAGAGTAGAACTGCCCCATAGAGTTTCCAAGGAGCACCTGGTAGATGCAAATTGCTGACCTTTGGGTTAGCACCTGTAACACTTGACCACTATGCCATCTGGGATTCCATAGCAAGACAGTAAAATGGTCCCATTGAGTGCCTGGTGGACTTGAACTGCCAACTTTTTGGTTAGCAGCTATAGCACTTAACCACTATGCCATGTAGCTACTAGAGTGCCTGGTGGACTTGAACTGCCAACCTTTTGGTTAGCAGTTATAGCACTTAACCACTATGCCATGTAGCTACTAGAATGTCTAAAATTAAAGACTAATCATACCAAAGGCTGATGAGAGCAGAGCCACTAGAACTATCAAATATTGGTGGAAACTGCAGAATAGTGCAGCTACTTTGGAAAACAGCTTGGAAGTTTTTTTTATAAAGTTAAACATACACATACATCATCTATTTATATGACCCAGCAATTCCATTCCTAGGTATTTAGCCAGGAGAAATAAAAATATATGTCCACACAAAGAACTGTACAAGAATATTCACAGTAGCTATATTAATAACAGTCCCAAAGAATAAACACCAATGGCTAAAGAAAATGTGATATTCTATGCAACAGCACACTACTTTTTAAAAAAATGAACAAACCACTGAGATATATAATAATAGGATGAAACTCGAAAGTATTATTTAAATGAAAGAAGCTGATCACGAAAGACTGTATACTGTATGTCTCCATTTACTTGAAATTCTGGGAAAGGTAAAACTGTAGAAATAGAAATCAGACCAGGAGTTGCCAGGGCTTAAAACGTGTGCGGGATAGGGCAGGAAAATACAAATCAAAACCCTAGTGAGATACAATTTCATACCCACTAAAATGGCTTTCACTAAAAAAAAAAAATAACAAGTGTTAGTGAAGACGTGGAGAAATAGAAATCCTTGTATGTTGCTGGGGGTAGGGGTGGGATAAAATGGTTCAGTTACTGTTGAAAAGTTTGTGGTCCCTCAAAATTCAAACACAGAATTAGCAATAGGTCCAGAAATTCCCCACCTAGATATAATAAAAAACCAAATCCATTGGTGTCAAGTTGATTCCAACTCACAGCAACCCTATAGAGTAGAACTGCCCCCATAGAGTTTCCAAGGAGCATGTACTAGATTCAAACTGCTGACGTTTTGGTTAGCAGCCATAGCAATTAACCACTACACCACAGGGTTTCCAATACCTAGATATATATGAGATAAAAATATCCATCCATACCCATGCCAACTTGTACAAGAACTGTTTATAGCAGCATTATTCATAATGGACAAAGGCACAAACCACCTAAATGCTATCAAAATATAAATAAATCGTGATATATACATATAATCAACCACTCATCTATCAGTTTGTTGTGCGGTGGCAGCCTGAATGTTGCTGTGATGCTGGAAACTATGCCACTAGTATTTCAAATACCAGCAGAGTCAGCCATCACGGACAGGTTTCAGTGGAGCTTCTAAACTAAAACAGACTAGGAAAAAGGACCTGGCGGTCTACTTCCAAAATATTTACACACCAATCACTAATGCCAAAGTTGAAGAAATTAAGGATCGTAATCAACTTCTGTGTCTCAAATTGTTCAAATATGCCATCAAGATGCAGTGATAATCACTGACTGGAATGTGGAAGCTGGAAACCAAGAAGGATCAGTAGTTGCAAAATATAGCCTCGGTAACAGAAATGACACCAGAGATAATGTAACAGAATATGCAAGACCAACAAACTTATTCATTTGAAATACCTTTGTTCAACAATATAAAAGGCAATGATACATGTGGATCTTACTGGCTGGAATACTCAGGAATTCCATCTGTGGAAAGAGGCAGTATCATCAGTCAGAGTAACACCAAGAGCCAACTGCAGAAGAGACCATCAACTGCTCCACGGTAAGTTGAAGCCGAAGCTGAAGAAAATTAAAACAAGTCTACGAGAGCCAAAATATGATCTTGAGTAGATCTACTTAAATTTAAAGACCATCTTAAGAATAGATTTGATGCACTGAACATTAATGAATGAAAACCAGAGGAGTTGTGGGACGACATCAAGGACATCAGACATGGAGAAAGCAAAAGGTCATTAAAAAGACAGGAAAGAAAGACCACAACAGATGTCAGAAGAGACTCGAAAACTTGCCCTTGAAGGCAGAATACCTAAAGAAAATGGGAAAAATGATGAAATAAAAGAGCTGAACAGAAGATTTCAAAGGGTAGCTCCAGAAGGCAAAGTGGAATATTATAATGAAATGTGCAAAGGTATGAAGTTAGAAAACTAAAAGGGAAGAATATGCTTGGCATTTCTCAAGATGTAAGATATAAAGAAAAAAATTCAAGTCCTAAGTTGCAATTCTGAAGCATTCTATGGGTAAAATATTGAACAAGAGGGGAAGCATCAAAATAAGGTGAAAGAAACAATCATTGTACCAAAAAGAACTGGTCAATGTTCTAGTATTTCAGGAGGCAGCATACGATCAAGAACTAATGGTACTCAAGCCCTAGCTGCACTGAAGGCACTAGCAAAAAACAAGACTCCAGGAATTGCTGCAGCACCAATTGAGACGTTTCAACAAACAGATGCCACGATGTAGATATTTACTCACCTATCTCAAGAAATTTTGAGATGGCTACTTGACCAACCACCTGGACGGGATCTTATGCGTGCCCCTTCCAAACAAAGGTGATCCAACAGAATGTAGCAATTACTGAACAATATCATTAGAATTAGCCCAGTGCCATCGTCGGATCTGACTGATGGCGACCCTAGCAACCAGAGTAGAACTGACCCTAGAATGTTGCTGAAGATAATGCAAAAGCAGTTCCAGCAGGTACATCAACAGGAAACTGCCAGAAACTCAAGCTAAATTCAACAGAAGATATGGAATGAGGGATATCATTGCTGATGTCAGATGCTTCTTGGCTGAAAACCATGAATACAAGAAAGATATTTACCTGTGTCTTACTGACTATGCAAAGACACTTGACTGTGTGGATTATAACAAGTTATAGATAGCACTGCAAAGAGTGGAAATTCCAGAACACTTAATTGTGCTCATGTGGAACTTGTACATAAACCAAGGGGCAGTTGTTTGAAAAGAACACGGAAATATCTCACGGTTTCAAGTCAAGAAATGTGTGATTCAGGGTTGCATCCTTTTGTCATGCTTTTTCAATTTGTATGCTTAGCAAACAGTCCAAGAAGCTTGACTACCTGAAGAATAACTGGCATTAGGTTTGGAGGTAGACTCATTAACAATCTGTGATACAAGGCCTGACAAATAAGTCTGTGAAGTTAATTATTCCAAGTGCTACATACCTCACTGTTGAATATCACTACGGTCACCTTCCAAGTACTCCCCTTGGGAAGCTTAACACTGATGCCAGTGCCTAGCCCATCCCTCAAAGCAATTTTGGAACTCTTTCTGGAACAGCCACTGTGCACGGTGGCAAGACGGCAAGTTTACGAACTTAACTGTCTAGCTGTCTGTGAGGGAGTTTTTAGCCAGTAAACAAATAACTGTATTGGAACACCCTACCTACTCACCTGATCTGGCGCCCATGACTTTTTTCTTTAGCTAAAATAAATGAAATATTAAAAAGAAGACATTTTGTTGACGTTCAGGACATCCAGGGTAATATCATGACAGCTCTGATAGCCATTCCAGGAAAAGAGTTCCAAAATTGCTTTGAAGGGTGAACTAGGCACCGGCATCAATGCACAGTTTCTCAAGAGGTGTACTTAGAAGAGGACTGAAATGATACTTAGCAATGACGTAGGTAGCACTTTTTCTAGCATGAGTTCATGAACTTAACTGGCAGTCCTCGTAGGCAGGTGACCCAACCTTGTTTGCAGAAAGCAAAGGTGACTTCAAGCACTTACTGATAAAGATCACAGACTACACCTTCAGTATGGATTACATCTCAACATCAAGAAAACACAAATTCTCACAACTGACAATAAGCAGTATCATGATAAACTGAGAAAAGATTGAAGTTATCAAGAATTTCATTTTACTTGGATCCACAATCAACACCTATGGAAGCAGCAGTCAAGAAATCAAATGTTGTATTGCATTGGGCAAATTTGCTGTAAAAGACCTCTTCAGAGTGTTAAAAAGCAAAGATGTCAATCTGAGGACTAAGGTGCACCTGACTCAGGCCATGGTATTTTCGATTGCCTCATACTCATGTAAAAGCTGGATAATGATTAAAGAATGCCAAGAAAAAAACTGATAAATCTGAGTTGTGGTGAAGCAAAAGATATGGAACATATCATGTAAGAATGGACAAATCTGTCTTGGAAGGAACATAGCCATAACAGTCCTTAGAGGCAAGGATGGTGAGACTTCATGTCACGTACTTTAGACACGTTATCAGGTGGGACATCAAGCTTTAGTAGAGGGTCAGTGAAAGAGAGGAAGACCCTCAAGGAGATGAAATGACATAGTGCTCCAACTCTGAGCTGAAGCACAGCAATGACTGTGAGGATGGTGGAGGACCATGCAGTGTTTTTGTTCTGTTGTACACAGCAGTACCATGAATTAGAACCAATTCATCACCACCTAACAATAACAACACAACTTAATCTTGAAAACATTATACTAAGCAAAATAAGCTAGTCACAAAACATCAGATATCACATGATGTCTTCCATATAATATATCTAGAATAGGCAAATCCACAGTTAGAAAGCAAATTAGAGGCTTCCAGAGGATGGTGGTACAGGAAAATGGATTACAATTACTTAATGCATACAGGTACTTTTATGAGGTGACAAAATGTTTTAAAATTACACAGAGCTGACTCTTGCAAAACCTTGTGATTATGCTATATATCACTACAGTGTATGCTTTATAATGGTTAATCACATGTTTGCCCATTTCACATTGGAAAAAAATGAGATATACCTAAGAAACTTTGTATCTAATGTTAGTAGAAGGGGAGAGACTAAAGACAGAGAGGAAATGATAAAGGAAAATCATAAAGAAAATAATATTAAAGGAAAATCCCAGAGACACTGGGAATTGACAGAATCCTAGAGGGGAAAAGAAAAAAAAAAGATTGGAGGAGGAAACAATGGATGTAGATACAAATAAGTTTGCAGTGCTAGTAATGGGAAGTTTAGTTCATTGTAGAAACAGGAACTATGAACAGCAAAGTTAAAAAAAACTTTAAAAGGTGAGATTCAAATATATCAGGGAAAATTCTCAGAAGTATCTGAAAGAAAATCTAACAGAAGAGCACAAAATATAGTTGTGACAAGGACAACTGAAAATGTAACAAGCTGCTCTAAAACAAAACATGAAACAGTCAATTCTCTCTCCAAAGTACAACTTGAATCCTTAAGATGTCTCTCCATCTCCTTTACCACCACTAGTCTAGGCGACCACTGGACTCCATTATTGCTGCCACTGACCTGGCTCCATTCACAGCAACCTTATGTATAACTGAACAAAATATTACCTGGTCTCGCTACACTTTCTTCAAGATCATCGCTGTTGGAGCCTCCTGCCTCAGCCACTGTCTCAGTCTATCCTACTGCCATGGAATGAATTGTGTCCCCCCAAAAATATGTGTAGCCATGCGTCTGGGCCATGATTCCCAATATTTTGTGATTGTCCTCCATCTTGTATATGTTAAAGGATTAGGGTGGAACTGTAAATCCCTTCAGAAGATCACCTCCCTGCTCCACTGTAAAGGGAGTTTCCCTGGAGTGTGGCTTGCACCACCCTTTATCCTTTCGTCCTGCAAGAGATAAAATGAAAGGGAAGCCAGCAAAGATTTGGGAACCTCATACTATCAAAAAAGCAGCACTGGGAGAAGACTGCATCGTTCAGACCTGAGGTTCCTGTGCCAACATGCTCCCTGAACAAACACTGATGCAACTCAAGGACTTTCCTCCAGAGTTGATAAGGGTCAAAGCCTTCCCCTGGAATGGACATCCTGAATTTGGACTTGCAGCCTATTGGACCATGTAAAAATAAACATTTTTCTTTTTAAAGCCATCCACTCATGGTATTTCTATTAGAGCAGCACTAGCTGACCAAAACACTTACTGAAGATCTTCCTTGCCTGCACTGACCATTTTACCAACCATGATACCCTTTTCTAGTAACTGGTCTTTACTAACGATGTACCCAAAGTAAGCAAGCTGAAGTGTTACTAAATGTTACTATGCTTGCTTTTGAGGAACATTCTGGTTGGACTGCAGGTTGGATTATTAGAGTGGCTTCTCAGCTGATCTCTACTTCCCTGTTGCCTCTCTACAACTCCTCCCTCAGATCCTTTGAAAATATGAATCAGATCATATTAAAATATTAAAATCATATTAAAATATTTTCATATGGTCCACTGATTTGTGACAAGGGTGTCAAGACAATTCCAAAGGAGACAAAATAGTCTCTTAACAACAAAGGATGCTGGGAATACTGGATATCCACATGCAAACGAATGATCAGCCCCTACCTCACTTCATATATAAATATTAACTAAAAATGGACTGAAGGCTTACATGTAAGAGCTAAAACTATCAAACAGAAGAAACCATAGGCATACATTTTCATAACCTTGGACTATGTAATGACTTCTTTGATACAACACCAAAATCAAATGCAATAAATGAAAAAGTAAGTTGGACTTCATTAACATTAAAAGCTTCTGTGCCTCAAAGAACACAGAAAGAACACCATTAAGAAAATGAAAAAAAATCCAAAAAAAGGGAAAGAATATTTGCAAATTACATATCTGATAAGGGACTTTTACACAGAAGATATAAAGAACCTGACAATTCAATAATCAGAAGATACATAAACCAATTTAAAAAACAGGCAAAGGCATGACAGGGCTCACAATGTTGAATCCCAGTGGCAACATGAGAAAAAGAGGGGTGCACCCTAAGAACTCCACTAAAGACCGCAAATGATGGTCCGAAGGCCTGGGAGTTCCCCTGAAGTGGAAAATTCTCTGAAGAATAGAGAATTTATCATACGGAATTTGTGTCGTGTGTGGAAGCTTGCTGATTACGGTTGCTATAAACTGGATGGATAGAATCACTGTCATACTATGTAGAACATCCATGATTCAGTAGGGAACAAACAAGAAGGCCATCACAAAGAAATCTTGTTAAGTTGGTGGCCAAAGGCTTAGAAGCACTAAGTATGTTGTGGTAGACAGAAGCTCCCAGTGGTTCACTAAGATCCACATTCTCCATTTCTTCCTGGGTGCCTAGTTAGATCATACTTCTTAACCCCACTTTCAGTTAAGTGTAGCCATGTGACTGAATTCTAGACATTAAAATGTATAAAGAAGTAATGCATGCCCCTTCCAGGCCTAGCTATGAAAATCTCCTCCTCCCCCCATTTCAGATGCCTGGGTAGAGCTGATCCCATGGCAATGATGGAACCACGTGCTGATGATCGGAGAATGTCCATCAGTCTCGGTCCCTGAATAATTGTATGAACAGTGCCTTCTCTACAACTAGGTATAAATTCACCTATACAACGTCAGGATGTAAGCAAGAAACAAACTTCCCCTGTGTTCAAGCTGTTACACATTTCTCTATTTGTTAGAATAGCTGATCTACCCTAGCTAATATGTATGCTATCCATATAATAACCACCCAATTAGCTATTAACTTAATAATAACCTTAATGGATATAAGAATATAAAATTACTTTTAAGAAGCACACGTCTTTTCAAGAGATTCCATCATTATCTTTGCACTCTTCTTTAGAAGGTAGAGAGACAGTAACTCTTGCCATCATATCATTATTCCCTGTTAATCTACCTTTTTGGAGACAACAGATTCCGACAGAGTGGGCTGCTGTTCAGAGGAGCCACACCAAACTCTCCAAAAATAAAAGGACAGATGAGGTGAATTCCTAGATGAACAGAGTTACTGGTTCTATGAAATCTCAGGAACTTCTCTCTTGCTCTTCAATAATGAGAGAAGGCCTCTAAGGCTGATGTTCTCTGAGTGCCCAACTGAGTTTTGCATGGCTAGAGCTATTTCACGACTTCTAATTTTTCACAATTTGTGGAACTCAAGATAACTGCTTTTGCACTTCAGGACTTCAGGTATATAAGTATTTCCTCCAATGGTTATGATAAAGAAATGCTGCTTTCTGCAATCATTAAAACTATTGCAAGTGACTCACAGTTGAAATCTACCAAACATTCCTTGGGAACTCTATACAGAAGTTCTACTATGTCATATAGTGTGGCTGTGAGTCAGAAATGATTTGATGGCAACAAGTCTGGTTTTTGGTTTGGTATCTAAGCCAATGTTTCCATGACTTTGCAACTGCTGTTCGGCCAGAAAGTGTCCAAATACTGCTGAGAAATACAGCATTAAACATCATTAGGTTTCTACCCTCCTGGACTTCTCAGAGCCTTTAATATGCTGAATGGTACAGGTTATAGTTCACAAATCTCTTTGACTCCATAACTGGCTTTTGTGAAAGGTGATAAATTTTGTGGGAACATAGTTTGGTAAATGCTGACTGAATCTATTTGCCAACTAGAGCTACAGCAACTGCTCACATTCTGCAAAGGTGCAAAAGGAATCGTGGCCAAAAGAATAAAATTTGTTCATGAGATTTTACGAACACATCTCTACAAAAAAGCCATGGTTCATGTTTTCTCTTATATAATCTAGGTGAAGAATCCCTTTTTCTAATTTACTATTATATCTTTCAAGAGAAAAACAGACAGTGTTAGACTACGTCAGTAGACAGCACTACAAAAGAATGCTCTGCATTTAGCTGTCCTTTATCTTTGTAACAATGAACTATGAATAAGCAGGAAGTTAATTTCATATTACTGAGCAAAGTTTTCACAAATGAATTCCATGTGAATCTGCGACAAGTCTTAGAGTGTCTTCATTTTAAGATCACCTGCTTTTATCAGAGTTCTAATTCCAGTGGCACTGCATTTCTTATACTTCCCCATGGATGGCACTTTCTTGATCTCTTCAGCAACTATTTGATAACTGTAAATTAGGTGCTAGCCTGTGCCAGGTGCTGAGGCAGAGAAAGTCACTAATTCTCTAGCAGTATAAAGTCCTAAAGACTGTCTTTGAAATAGAAGCATCCTCCTCCAGTAATTCATAAGAATTCTCCCAGTTCTTTCAATTTTCTCTTCATAATTTTCACTTGGTCCTCCATGGATATGAATGCCAACTGCTTGCATCTCTGTTATAATAAAGCCACCTGGTACTTGAAAACAGGCAAGTAGCCCCCAAACCACACTTCACTGTACAACCCAACCTCTCAAATGTTTCCTCACAGACTCACTTCATTTGGTTTTATTTCTCAAGTTCTTCAAGTTTTCCCAATTCATTTAAAGCAAAGAGATGCAAACTGTACAATGAGGCACATTAAGACAAACTAGGACCAGTGTTATAGTTTCCGAATGTATTTTTAGTATTAGTTTTCCCCTCTTCCAACAAATTCTTACACTGCTCACCACATCAATTATGAAGCAGATCACCAAGCCTGCCTTCTCGGTGGGTTCAAACCTACAATCTTTTGCCCAGTAGTTGAGCACTTAACTCTCTGCAACACCCAGGGATGCCTGCTATATATGTTATAGCCAAGGATACTCCATGGGGCAGTTCTACTCTGTAACACAGTCAGAATCTACTTGACTGCAACTTTTTTTTAAATCCTATCTTTAGAAATCACACTCTTCTCATGAAAATTAATTAAACAGTAGCTGAACAGCCAGATCTATGGGGAGCTACAAAAAGTCGTTTTTAAATCTAATGATTTCTGCATGTGAAAAACGAAAAAGCAGAGCTGCTGCAGTTGAATTAGAGCAGGGAGTTGAATTGCCTGAATTGCCTGAATTGCCACTATCCATGAGAATGTTGGGGGCTCCCCATCAGGCTCCTAGTGCTATCAACAATAAAAAGCATGTAGACAGACACATGGAGGTGAGGTTAAGGTGAGGCCTTGTTGACAGGACAGCACAATGTCCATCTTTGCCATCTCCAACATTCAGGTCGTAACGCTTCTGAGAATGGTCTGCACCCACATGGGGAGGCTGGGAGAAAAAAGGGAGTTGTGTCACAGTCTTTTACTTCTCATGGGAAGGTCAAGCAGTCTGGGGTACTGCAGAAAAGGAATATTTTCTGGTGCAAAAAAGCAATGCTAGAACAGCAGCTGTTTCTTTGTATTCACTGTCAGCTCCATATTCAGGTACAGCTCTTCTGCCTGGTGTAGATGAATGGACCCTCCTAGATGGGTCCTTTGCAACTTTCCAAGAGTAGCCCAGACCTCACAGTTCTGGAAAGAAATGCTCAACA
Organism: Heterohyrax brucei; assembly: GCA_028571685.1. NCBI lineage: Eukaryota > Metazoa > Chordata > Mammalia > Hyracoidea > Procaviidae > Heterohyrax > Heterohyrax brucei. The sequence goes on from CM053158.1 coordinate 15,491,659, forward strand.
AATGAATTGAAGGCTGAAAAAACTAACTTAGCTGAGAGCTTTTTTCAGCAAGCATACAGAACGCAGTCACTCAGTTTATCTGTCTGCACTTTTAGGTAAATATATAACCAAGTATTATCACAGGAAAATAAAACAATTAAGAGAAAGCCACTGATAGTATGATTAAACATTTTTACTTACTATACAAACTAGAATGATGTTTAAGCAAATGCTAAAATGTTTGCTCTTTAAAATCTCATGTAAAAACATTCTCTTGGCAATAATAAAATTAAGGAAGTACTGTCTTTTATGAAAGGTCATGACTTCATACCCAACCTGATCTACTAATTAGAAAAGGTTAATATACAAGAGAATTCACTCTTTCACCAGTGGGATTTGACTGCAAATGAACAGACTTTGAAGGGGCCAACATTTCTCTCTCCCAGGAGTTCAGTGCACAGGACTTCCCAAGTCTCCCCTGGTAAATAAAGCCTTGGAGCTCAACAAAGCATGATGGACACAAAATCAAAAAACGAGTACCTTGAGCAGGACTACAGTACACTTTAGAGTTTATTTCCACTTTCTTATACAGTACGTCATACGAAAAACTGGAGCTAAGCAGAAATACTCCAAGTCTTTCACAGAAAAGAGTGTCTTCCCGGTCTGCTCCCCTCCTCCAACTATTTACAGTTTTATGGATAATCTTTTTTCTGTGTGTTTCAGTTCCTTACTCAGAACATGACCTTTTTAAAAAATTTTACTTCCTTACTGTACAAGTTTTTTTCTGTTTGGCAAAAAACAGAGTGAGAAAATCATAGCTTTTGTTTTCCCTGGTCTGCCATACAACATATACACAATTCCTATAGCTGCGGACTGCAGTAGCAACAGAAGTCCTCTGACTAAGGACACCAAAATAGACATTACTTGTATTTGTTAACTTCTTGTCACTGTCTGCAGCTGTTTCTGTGCCTCCACAGGGCAAACTCTTGCTGTTTAATCTGATACATATCTCAGCATGAGACAGCTACTTATAAACTTACTCCAAAAATAAAGGAGCTCTGATGAGAGTAGCACAGCTTACAGAAACCAAAACAAAGACACACAGAAGGAATAGAAAAATCCTGATTACTTCCTGAATGGTAGACAGAAAATTCTGTCAACTTGAAAGTCAAATTAAAATTTAAATCTGTTAGACATTTTACTAAATATTTTCTAGGCTTTTTAAATACAAGTCTGGGAAGCTTAAGGATAATGCTTAGGCAACAAACAGCAAGGAAAGAGTTCCTAAATACTTTCAAACTGTTAGTACTTCAGGACACTAAATTAAAAAAATAAATAAATAACAGGAACAATGTCTACGTACTGTGTCAAATTCTTTTTTTATTCTCCCTTAACATAAAGAATTGGAAACATTATTTTCAAAACAATATTAAAGTACAGAGACATAAGCCTGGATTCCCCGAAGCCTGTACACATTCTAATTGTCTTTCACGATACAGTATTTAAACATTAACAATGAGATTTAATATTGACCAAAACCACATAAAACAATTTGAAAATAACTTTATCTTGCTGAATATTACACATGTGCACAGATGCATCCCAAACCTACAAAGGACTCTCATTCTCTAATCCTCTCTTTTATTTCATTTTCCCTTCTCTTGCTATCCTGTGCACAACTTAATCTATCCTTCTGGCATGCCCTGCACAAACAGTTATAAGATCACTCAGTCCACTAGGTTCCATATTGTCCAATACATTAGCCACTAGCCACATGTGATTATTTACAGTTAACTTTAATTCAGATGAAAATAAATTAAAAATTTGGATTCTTGGTCATACAAGCCACATTTCAAACACTATACCGCCACATGTGGCTAACCAAACCCAAATCCCTGCCATCAAGTCAATTCTGACTCACAGAGACCCTAGAAGACAGAGCAGAACAGCCCTCATAGAGTTTCCAAGGAGCGCCTGATAGATTCAAATTGCCAACCTTTTGGTTAGCAGCCATAGCACTCAACTACTACACCACCAGGTAGTAACTGTGCCACCGGGTAACCCTGGTGACACAGTGATTAACTGCTATGGCGCTCCTTGCAAACTCTAAGGAGTAGTTCTACTCTCTCCAAATAGGGTCACTGTGAGTCAGAATCGACTCGATAGCAATGGGCACATGTGGCTAGTGGCTATGTATTGGCTACCAAATATACCATGATGTCTATTTCCATTGTCATAGCGAGTTCTGAAGAACAGAACTGCTCTACAGAGTTTATGAAAGGATGCAGGGCAATAGATTTCTCTTTATATGGCCTTTCTGGCTATGGTCTCATAATTCTCACAAAATGACTGGGTGGGATGATATACATAAGGTTTATAAAACTCTTGCCTAAATTAGCTGGGATATGCAAATAAGCTGCTTGTGTCCTACCAAGGGGATTGATCAGTTTTGCCATTTTGTTAGGATTCAAAAGAACAAATCTCAGAAGTTGAGAGATAGAACAATGGTGTGGGGGTGGCACCTGACCTCTAACTTCACAAAGGACGAGAATCAAGATCAACAGCCCAAGGCTGATACCTGTGAGGTGGATATCAGAAATGCCTCCTCTCTCTACCATCTTTACCAATTCTGATTATCAACTGTCCCTCCCACAGCACTCTCTACTTCTCTGTGGGTTTGATAACTCATTGCAATGGCCTCACAGAACCCACAGTCCATAGTCACAGTTACTGGGTTTACTAGGGAAGTAACAGGGTACAATTCAGGTTGAGGACTGTTCAGGATACAGTTCTTCCAGAAGGGCAGTCTGTTTTCAGCTGTGCCTGCAGGTCTCTCTCTGGCCCCTTGGTCTCTGCCCTGCTCAGGAGAGGCTCAGAGCTCCTTAGCTCTGCTGGAAAGTGCCCAGAAGCATCCTGCTTCACCAGTAAGCCTGAGCCCAGAGGTGCTCAGCTCTAACTCTGTGAAATCAGCAAACCTATTTCCACCAAGTACCCAGAGGCACACTGCACACTGCTTTCCCAGCAAGCCTCATGTCCAAAGGCACTCAGCTGTCTCGCTCCAAGGGCTGAAGCCCACTGATCCTTCACGGCTACTCGACCTCTTCAGTGTTACAACTTTCTCTGTAGTTCCAGGAGCTTCTCAGCCCAGGGATTCCAAGCCTAAAGAAGGCACTCCACCCTTGGCTCTGCTTCCTTGTTGGTTGACAGCCTCTCACCTCTCCTCTAGTTGGATTATTTTAAGCCGAAAAGGATGGCAAAACTGACCAATTCTCTTGGTGGGCCACAATTAATTTACCTGCAAAGTTGCACCCAATCACTTCAGTAGGAGTTATGAGGCCACGTAAGAGAATCCACACAAAAGCAATCCATCACATGAGAGGCCTTTGCTACCATCAAGAAAATAAGCCACAAGTGAAGCAGGTCCTCTGGACCCAGGGACCCTGTGCTGAGAGCCTTCTAGACCCAGGAGACAGAGCTGTAACACTGGAGGAGGCAGAGACATGAGACAGCAGCAACACAGGACTGGCAGATGGCTGTAGTAGATTTGCTGATCCACAGAGCAAGACAGTTGAGTGCCTTTGGGCAAGGGGCTTCCTGGTGGAACAAGGTGCTTCCAGATTCTTATCAGTGAGCTAAAGAGCTTTAACACTTCAATGAGCAGGGAAGAGGGTCAGGCCCAAGTGGCTCTACGGGCATGGTCAAGCTGTCCTGATCTAAGAACTGTATTCTGAGTTGTTCCTGTTACTTTCAAGTTGATCCTGATCCTGAACTGTAACCAGCTACTCCTCTAAAAAACCCCATAATCATGAGTATGGTCTGTGAGTTCTGTGTGCCAAGTTAGAGATTTGCTCTACCCATGCTTGGGCCTGGGACAAGACAGATACTTGTACAGACTTGGAATGAAGATTTGTCAGCTGTGACAATGGTGTGGAGGCAATGTCTGACCTCCTCTAACTTAAGTGCGAAGCCGAATCAAGATTAACAGCCCAAGCTCATTCTTATACAGCAGAGGTCAGATATGTCTCTTCACTCCACCATCTTTACCAATTCTGATGCCAATTGTCCCTTCCATAGCACTCGCTACTTCTCTGCTGGGTTTGATAACACTGCAATGGCCACACAGAACCCACAGCCCATACTTGCAGTTACGGGGTGTATCAGGAAATTAACAGGTTCCAATACAGGTTGAAGAGTGCTCAAGATACAGTTTTTTGACTGGGCAGCCTCTTCTCAGATATGCTCACAGACACACCTCTCTCTGACCCTCAGCCTGTACCAGAAAAGTGGTACAAAGCTCTTTTAGCTCTGCTGGTAATTTCTCAGAGGTACTCCACTCCACCAGTAAGCCTGGGCCTGAAAACATTCAGCTCTCGCTCCATGGGTTGTCAAACCTAACTCCATCAAGTACCCAGAGCCACCCTATGCTGCCCAAGGAACTCACCTTTTTCAATCCATTAGCTTGCCATCTCCTCCTGGTCCACTGCCTTGCTATCATGTCTCCGCTGTCACTTCTCACTGTCTTCGGTGCTAACATTCTTTCTCTCTCTCTGTCCTGGTTCCAGAAGAATTCTCAGCTAAGGGATCTAGGGTCCAAAATAAACCCTCTACTCACCTCTGAGATGACTCATTTTAAGCTTACTGGGATGACAAAACAACCAATCCCTTCCTTAGGGTTCTATATACTTTATTTGTATAGTCCCACTCAATCACTGTGTGTGAGTCACTAAGATTCTCACTAGAAGGGCCATATTAAGTCCTTCATTGCACTGCAAAAGTCTTCTGACTACTCTGATCAATGTAGGCCGCACAGAATTTGTAAGCAAAGATAATTTCTCTGAGTTTATAATGTTGTAGCAGGTGGCACAAATTCACTGCACATGCCACCTTTGGGCCTGCCATCTGGGGTACTAAAGAGCACTCTTCTAATACAAGCAGTCAAAAGTCTATATTCTCTTTCTTATGTATTTTCTATGATGAGGTGGACTGTAAGTCAATGAGTATCTTCAGCGGCTCAGGCCGTCTGGGACCCTCCATCGGAGTCCTCAGCAGCCTTCCATCTCTGGGTGCTCCAATTCCCAGACCAGCCTGTCTACTAACCTCAAGATACATCTTTAGCAAACACGGTTTGACCTATATGACTTCCTCTCTTAAAAAGAAATTTCTGGTGGTGCTCCATCCCTGCAGATGAAGCATGGCACAGCTTTCTCCTGATAGTTCAGGGCCTCCAGCATCTGTTCTCCCTTACTTCCATTTGTTCTAAACGTGCTCAGAAGGAAAGCTACTTGGAATCTTCCCTCTCAAAAAGCAGGAGCCACACCTCTAGATCCTATTAAGTAAGTTTATATAGTACTGTTTAGACAAAATACTCTCCATTGTTTTCTATCCAGCAATTGATTTTTAAAAATGCATAACTGTATATATTATATATTTGAAATTCTAAATTTTCATTTTTTTCTCAGTTCTCTAACCAGCCATAACTGTGGAATATTGGTCCCCATGCAACATCAAGAAGCTACTTAGTCTGATGTAAGACAGGGTAGAGCTACCAGACAAAGTTCTCCACGTTTCCTCTCATTTGTGCTATTTCTTCACTATCTCTTCCTTTCTGCCTGATTTCTAGTTAATTTTCTAACGGCTACATAGCTTTTTCCATGGACACCAAGCCAACACATTTTAAAGTTCAGTTTTCTATTCGCTCTCACAAGTCTCCAGGCTTTGCATTTAAACAGCATATAGTGCATTCTTGAAAACACAAATCTGCTGCACTTCACTGACTCGTCTGGTGACAGGATCCAATACCTTCTGTTTCTCTACTTTCACATGAGGATTCCGAAAACCAGTTTTGAAAATCTTACTCAGGCTTAAGATCATCTTTAACAACTCAATATCCAAAACTAGGCAGATATTTTACATTGCTTTGTGCAAGTGGAAAAAATAATCCCGTATCTCTGAGGAAATGTCTCTGGCTGTAAGAAACAGCTCTGAGCTCCAGAAGTTGTATCTCAGGGAAGCCAGGGATCCTATGGACTGTGGCCATGGGCACTAGCCAGAGGCCTTACAAGTCAAGCTGTTTTTCCAAGCACTGGTTTTCCAGAGGAATGTGAATTGGTTGCAGTGTCGGTCAGCTAAACACATTTTACTAACAGCAACAAAACTTTTTTTTTATTTAACATAACTGAGTGAAAATGTACATTCACGTATAAATTTACATGCCCATCTATATGCAGCTTCCACTGCTCTCCCTGTCTGGTGACTGTACACTATTCCTCTCTGCTCCATACATGTCTCATCCTCCCAACAGCCTCCTTTCCCCTCCTCTCCATCCACTCCCCTTCCTCCAGCCAGAGGTCAGCAAGATGATATCCTATAGATGTATAGAACCATAAAGTGCTTCCAATATATGGTCACTCTGCATTGCCAAGTCCAGTCCATTCCTGTCCATAGAGTGGACCTTTGTTATAATTTATGGGAAAGGGCAGCATCAGGGCCGGGGGCCATGCTCTCAGAGGAACCCCAAAACTGCTGGACCATCAATTGAGGTCTTTTAGTGGAGATATCATGATGCACCCCTTTTTATTCTTGTGTTGCCAGTGAGACTCCTCTCTGTGAGCTCCATCATGGCTATCACTGGTGGAGCAACAAAACTTTTTGAAAGAAATGCAGCAAAGTTTAATTTTGTATTTTCTTAGATCTCTTGATATTTGTCTTCATCTACTACTCTGTAACATCTTTTACTGTACTTCTCAAATTTGAGATTTAGAATAAAACAAAAAAAAAAGAGAAAGGTTTATGTTAGTGCCCAGGGTTGACAACAGCAGCAGGAAGGAGCCTCCCCTAGCCTCAGGAAAGAGCCAGCCGACATTTCCTTTTTCTAAATAGAAGTCTCCTTGCTCTCTGTGTACCTCCCTGGAAAAGGCTGTAGTCCTTTCACTGCCAATTCACCAAAACATGGGACTTGCACTCCTACAGTCCACTCCCTCTGAATGCTTCTTGACAGCTATTTTCTAAGGTTTATTTCTTTAAGCTTTGCTAATCATCTGGTTTAAAAAAGTTCATAAAATATCTTCCTCTTAAAAAGTAGTCTCCCTAATTTGATTGGTATCTGCAATGATCTTGTTTACATATAAGACAGGAACACAAGTGCTAGATCAATATCTGCTGGTCCACTGATGGAAAAACATTCTTCAGCCAAATCCAGACTGTAAATTTTGAGAAGAATGATCTTACCTCAACCTAGGCCACCTCAGATATTTCTAGCAGATGCTGTTGATTTTTGTTGTTGTTGTTGTTGTTGATCTGTTTGTGGTTTATTGGTTTAATCAAGTATATAGACACTCTTAACTTAAGAAAGGCAGGGAAATGTAAACTTACCAAACTCCCGTATTATCACATAACACTGATTTCTATCACCCTCAGTGTATTCACTGAGCTGAACTAGAGGTATGAAATAAATGTATGCTGATAATTTTACTGATACTTGACTGGTTCCCACAGAAGTCTAGTGATCTGTGCTGTTTTTCAACAGACTGAGATTCAGCATCTAGCAAGATTCAGAAATCCATGGCATGAAACCAAGAGGATACTGACAATAGGAGTACGGAATGGTTGCCCACTTGTACCACCTGACCGGTGACTCCGGCCTCTAGCCAAGAACAAATATGAGGGAAAGGAGACAATGCTTTTAATTTGAGTTCAGCCATTTTTGCAAGCATAGACTTAATAGTGGAATCCCATCTTGAGAATTTATAGCAAGTAATTTATTCACTTGATAAATGTTACTAGCTCACTGCAGACTCTAACATTTTTGCTTATACATATAATACTGTAAGGAAGAACTGAGAGAGGGATCAGTGGAACTATTATGGCAGGTTTCCAGTTTTCAATTTAAGTTGAAAAGCTTATTCAACTTTACCACTAATTTACTAAGAGTTTTCCTTCTTTCCATAAATTATGTTTTCTCCCCCAGTATCTTTCTGATTTTGACCCCTATTGTCAAATAACTTTCTAACCTAAGAAAGATGAAGTAAATTTAAGCCATTGCTTCACCAAGGTAACTTATTTGCTTTCAATGATCTCTGCAATAATATTCCCTTAGTAAGAATTTGCTCTTAAGATATCATGGTTGTATACTTTAGACTGTGAAGAGAGAACCAAAACCAGTTCCAAGAACCTCTCATTATTTGGCATATATTAGAATTTCATTTTAATTTTATTTATTGGTTTTTAGCAATATCTCTTTGTATTATTTTACACATTCTTGATATTTCAGTCATTTACAGTTAATGTTTTCCAATTTTACACAAAATATAGGAACCTTGCAACTGTAGGAATTACTCCCTACTGACATCCTTTATGCAATAGTTGTCATATGTATTACATGTACATACAGTATAACACCTTTAAGATGTTTTTTCTTTATACAGTCATGTACTTTTTTTAATTACAAGGATTAACAGCCTTTCATATTAACCCAAACATTTACCATTTCCAATGCTCTTCATTCATTCCTGAAGATTCCTTCTTTATTTCCCTCCAGTATTCTGTAGTTTAGCCCAAAGAACCTCCTTCAGCATTTCTGAAAGTATAATTCTCCTGGTAACAAATTCTCACGGTTTTCCTTCATCTCAAAAAATGTCTTTATTTCATCTTTTCTTTTGAAGAATTTTTTTCATCGGCCATAGAACTCTGCAGGGTTTCACCCCAGCCCACCTCTTAGCACTTTAAGGAAACCCTGGCAGCGCAGTGGTTAAGTGCTACATCGGCTAACCCCGTAAGGTTTGGCAGTTCAAATCCACCAGGTTCTCCTTTGAAACTCTATGGGGTAGTTCTACCCTAACCTATAGGGTTGCTATGAGTTGGAATTGACTTGATGGCACTGACTTTGGCTAGAACTTGAAAGGTATTTTTCCGTCTTTTGGTCTCCATAATTTCTGATAAAAAGTCCATGATCATTGGAATTTTTTTCTCTCTCTTTTTTAGATTGGCTAATTTACGTTAACTTTCAAATTTACTGATTTTTTTCCTCTGTGATCTCATCTTGAATCCTACTTAGTGATTTTTTAACATTTTCAGATATTGGATTTCTGAGTTCTAAAATTTCTATTTGGTTCTTTTTTATAGTTCCTATCTTTTGCTGAGATTTTTCTATCTTTTCATTCATTGAGTATAGTTATAATACCTGCTTTAAAATCTGTGTCTGACAATTTCAACATCTGAGTCCTCTCAGGATTGGTCTCTATTGATTATATTTTCTTCTGGAGAATGGCTCACATTTTCCTAGTTCTTTTATGTCCCATAATTTTAGATTGCATCCTAGACACTGGCGTTATTAAGAAAACTATGGGTTCTATTATATTCTTCTGAAGGGCGTTGGTCATTTTTGTTTTAACAGGCAATTAATTTGGTGAGGCTTACTCCATTTCTCCTGCGGTGAGCAGCAGGGCAAGTTTCAGTTTTGGGGTTTTTTTAACCCTTAGTTGCTGTCTTTTTTGAGTGTTCCTTGCAGATGGGTGGTTCCGCGTGTAGCTAGTGACATAGGCAAAGTTCACACACAGAATTTGGGCTTTCTCATCTCTGTCTCTTCCCCTTTCAGGATTCCTTCTGGTTGCCATCCATGCTTGCCTCAGGCTCCCTATTTTGGTTTCACAGGCTAAAAATACAGCAGGCTTTCACTTGGAGTTTTCACTACCCCAAACTATGCAAGTTATAACTCATTCTCAAACCAAACCCATAAAAACAGAAAACTCATGCTATGGTCGCCCTTTCTCTAAGTTTTAATTTCCTCCAAAATCTGCACACTTTTTTTTTTATTCTCCAAACTGTCAGACAGCTGTGTTTTTGGAACTTCCCCAGTGTTAATTGTTAATTGCGATATGGCCAACCTGTCAGGAGCTTACCAGAAATGGAATTACAAAGTTCTATCTTTAAAAGACAGCCAGAATTCAAGCCACCACCATCTCTCATCAGATTCTGTGAAGGCCCCCTAGACAGTATCCGTATTTATCCTTAAGCGACCAAGAATGACAAGCCTCCTTGCAATTTTGTCCCCTGGTTTCATCTCTTTATCTCATAAATTATTTTGAGATTCAAGGATGAGAAGACAGGAGAAATGAGGTATATTTTCTGGAAGATAGCCTCATAGTACATTCATTTTAATAAGACCTACTCTGACTACCTTATTTAAAACAGTAAACTCTCCCTCATACTTTACTTATTCTATTCCGTAACACTTATTCCTTCAAATAAACTATGCCATTTACTTATTATATTTATTGACTGTCTCCCCCTTCTAGAGTGTAAGCTCCATGAGGGCAAGAATTTTTGTATTTTATTCACTGCCATGTACCAAGGGGAAACTGTGATGACAGTGAACCTAAAAGAGTATAAGCACACAGTAAAGGCACAATAAACATTTGATTAATAAATGACTATCCTAATCACCATAACTTCTGTCTATAATTTTCATAATTCTCCACATTCCTCTCCTGTCAGAGTATTTTTATGAAGTTATGTCAGAAGCATTAGGCATTCTGTTCTAGTATGTACTGTGTTTTATGGTCTAGGCAGAACAGAAGGCACATTTCTTGTAAATAATGTGAAGCTTCTTAAAAAAAAAAACTAATCATTCTTTTCAGTATTTTCATCCAGATCCTGTAAGACATTACATTAAAAAGTTTCTTCACACTGACAGTCAATCAGTACATATGGTATAATGGAAGATGGCATAGACGGGAAATAATTTCTACCCTTCTTCTCAGATGAAAAAAGATACCAGCTTAATCAGGTGCCTATCTAACGTCAAAGTTTCCCTCTACCTCTCAGCACCATCCGTTAGTCTGTTGCACCATGGTGACTTGTGTGTTGCTATGAGCTGGAACCTATGCCACCAGTATTTCACATACCAGCAGGGTCACCCATGGTGAACAGATTAAGACAGACTAGGAAGAGGTGGTGATCTACTTTTGAAAATTAGCCACTGAAAACCCTATGGATCACACAGAATATTGTCTGATAAAATGCTAGAAGATGAGCCCCTAGGTAGGAAGGTACTCAAAATACACAGTGGCCTCAACAATGGACTGAGCAGACCAATGATCATAAAAACGGTTCAGGACCAAGCAATGTTACATTTGTTGTATACGGGTCACCATTGGTCAGAGCAGACTCAACGGCAACTACCAAACAACAGTAATCTCTCAGGTGACTTTTGACTCTCACACTTTTAAGCAAGTTCTGATGCTTTGGGCCTATATGTAAAAGTATGCCACACTGGTCTGGCTTCTAGCATGAAATATATTTAGCTTTAAACCCTATTTGCATTTGCTCTATCCATATTCTAAAATTTTATGTTACACAAAGAGCATATATCAATGAGAAAACTTCCCAAGGCACTAGGACTAGGAAAGTTCCACTTAAACATTCATCTGTTGGCTTCTTAATCCTATAGACCACAGATCTGTGGCTTTCACTGTGGGAAAGAGTACTGATTTTTAATTTTCATAGATCCTCATAATTTTCCAGAATGATATGCATGTTGACAGTGACAGAACAGAGAACAGGGTAGAAGAAGTTACCTACAGTCACTGTAACCAGGACATTAGCTACTTTTTCATTTCTTTTGGGACTCACAGAAAATATGTGAGGGGATGTTGGCCAACAGGCTGGAATCTATATGCAAGATCAAGTGTCAGGAGAGGCTAGCCCATACCAAGGGGCCCTAGGACAAGGGACCAAGAGGAAATTTCAAGTCTATCACTAACTGTCTCAGGTCCTGTGGATATACTTCAGTTACAGTGTAGGATATGGCCCCTTTTGTACAGACAAACAAACAGTTTGCTTTAGTAAACACAGTGCTCACCCATCCTTTTAAGAAGAAAATTTCTCCCCAGGGACTCCTGACATTTTTACAGATGCAGATGATCTCATCTGAGTAAAATGACTGACTCAGGCAGAACCCGCTTCTTCAATTATGGAAGCAGCTAATTTTCAAGAAAAAAGTTTATTCTACACAAGGGCATTTTGAATGCTGAGTAAACTCCACGAGGGTAAGAAAGTGTGGCATTTGCGCTTGCTCTGCACAGTATCCAGGCAAAGGTGGCTAACGTAAGTGTTTTCACATGATAATCAAAAGAAGTAAGTTTTTGAAGGCTGTTTTGCATTTCCAAGGCCTAGCAGAAAACCCTGCCATACAGAAGGTTCTACAGTGAAAGCTAGTTGAATGATGGGACTCATTGGTGCACTGAGCCTTCAGAGCACTCTGCTAAAGCTGTAAAGGCCTGGTGAGAACCAGGCACTGGTTATATCAGCACCATGGAAAAAATAAGACAGTCACACAATACTCCTTTTCTTGTGACAAGGAAATGCATATGACAAAAGAGAGAGGTGTTTCCAAGCAGAAACAAATAGAAATCATAAGACAAATGCTATTCTAAAAGAAGATTCTTTGTTAGTATTTTGAGTGAGGTGATCATGAAGTAATAATTACTAACTAGATTAACATAATAATTAAAAAAACGGTAAGGTGTATACAGGTGTAGGCAAAAAAAAATTTTTTTTAACAAAGGCAATGAGTTCCTTATAGAAAAGGGAATTTCATTAGTGCACTTTTAGAAAAAAGATAGGAAGACATTTCAAGCCTGGCCAATCTTTTCTTACCCCATTATCACCTGAAAGCAAGGCATACATTTGTTCTCCACTGCCAAGATGATCAAGGAAAGAAAGGGGTGAGGTATAAATGACAAATACTTTGGTATATTTCCCTACGTACAGTTAAATTCAGTATTTGTTACAATTTTCTGTAATTGTTTTCACCTTAAGATTGTTGCCAACTACTTTACGAAAAGTATTACCAAAAACTGGGAAACTCTGTTAGTTCGAGGATTTGTTAAAATATTTTAGTATTTTAAAAAATCACAAAAATAATCTTCCTAAAATACTTATACTCTATATACATACAGATACAAATGAGGTCGTATTATACATACAATTATACATACATACATACATACATGACCCTTCTGTTGTCATGGAACAAAATCTTATAAACTTCTTTCACATGTAGAAAACGTTTATGGAGAAACGGTCCCTGAGATAGGGAGGATTCTAAGATGGGCTTCAAAATCTCCCACCCTCTACCACATAATCCCTGAGACTGACTACGATGGATTTTACCCTCATGATTAGGTTATAAAAGGCACAGTTGACTTGAAAATAATGAGATTGTCCTGGCAAGCCTGGCCTAATCACAGGAGTTCCTTAAAAGCAGGGAATTTTCTCCTGTGGTAGAAGAAAGGAAGTCAGGGACTTCAAGCAGGATGAGATTCACTGTGACTTGCTGGCTTGAAGATGGAGGGAGCAACACAGGAAGGAATGCAAGTGACCTTTAGAAACTAAGAATAACTCCTAGATGGCAGTTGGCAAGAAAATGGGAACTCAAGTGCTGTAACTGCAAGCAAATGAATTCTGCCAACAACAATCAAGGTGCTTGGAAGTAGATTTTTCCCCAGAGCTTCCAGCTGAGGAGAACACAGCCCAGCTCACATAATTTCAGCTTTGGGATGTCCTAGGTAGAGAAATCAGAAAAGTGACTGCCCTGCCAGACCTTTAGCCTTCAGAAATGTAAGCTAATGAGTTCGCACAGCACAGTGAATTATTTAATATGATCCTTCTAGTCACAGTCTTTATGACTCTCATGCAATGACTGGATGGGATTATACAAATAAGGTGCTTCTGGTCCACCAGGGAGCCTGGACAGCCTCCTAATAATGCAAATCTGATGCATGGAACCCTTGCACGCACAGTTAAATGCAAATAATGTATTTAGAAACCCAAAGAGAGGATTGGTCAGCTTTGCCATCCTGCTAGGCTTAAACAAAGCCAATCCCAGAAGTGAAGGGGGGACCTCATGATCATCAGGAAGAAGAGCCAGGAGTGGAGTATGTCTTTTGGACTAAGAGGGCCTGTGCTAAGAATCTCCTAAACCCAGGAGTCAGAGAGAGTTGTAACACCAGAGAAAGTGGCAAGGCGGCTAAGATGTCAAGAAGCACAGCAGACAAAGAGTAGCAGCAGAGCCAGGAAACCCACACGAGACGGCACAGTGAAGGAGCAAAGTGGCTACTGCAGATGTGCCAACTCGACCCACAGGGTGAGAGAGCTGAGTGCCTTCAGGAAGGACGCTTGCTAGAAGAGTGGGGTGCCTCTAGGGACTTGGTAGAGCTATGCTCACTGGCCCATGGAAAGAGAGGTGAGTGCTTTCAGACAGGAGGCAAGAGGCCTGCTGGCAGATTACAGTGCCTCTGGGTACTTAGTGGAAGAAATACAGAACTTGGTAACACTTGTCCAAGCAGGGTAGAGGCCAAGCCAAGGGGCTAAGGGGCCAACGGCCAAGAGCCTAAAGAGAAGCCTGCCTGTGGGCATGACCAAGAGAAGCTGTCCTGACTGAAGAACAGTCTCTTGAGCTGTTCTGGATTCTGAATTGTAACCTGTCACTTTCCTAACGAACTCCTTAACTGTGAGCATGTTCTGTAAGTTCTTGTGGCCACTTCAGTGAATTACTGAACCCAGCAGAGAAGCACAGTGCTGTGTGAGGGACTGCTGGTATCAGAACTGGCACAAAGATTGGAGGGTGGAAACAACTCTGACCTCTACCTCACAGGGGTCAGTTTTGGGCTGATACTGATCTTGATTCTTTCTCCTCTGACCACTGCTTTGAGAAACCAACATATGACCAATGTAGTATCTAACCATAATGAAAGCATCACTCTCTGGTGATAGGAGCTCAGTGCCCTAAAAATGCTTTATTATACAGCTATACAAACTCTGTTCATTAGATAATTCCCAATTAAGCAAACTGGGTATTTTCTACTAAGAACCTCATAATTTTCCTATTTTAATAACAAAGTGATATAATTCTCTAATATTCAGGAATTTTTAAATGACCAAACTTACTGCAGAAATGCTAGAGATTTTTTTTTAACCCTTCTTCTTTAAAAATGCTTTGCAGTTTCTTGACACTAAATTATAAAAATAAGTTGAGAGATAAAGCAACTGAACAAATGATCCCTCATTGCAGTAGGGGTGATTCTGCTGGGCTTAATCTTTTCAGTTCAGTAAATCCAATCAACCATGGACTGGGTACAAGTACTATATGAAGCACTACAATTACACAGCAAGAAGACACAGTCCCTACACTCAAGATGGCAAAGTACTGTGCTCTAGTTTTCAAACTACAACCTATGGACTTTCACTGGTACCACTGGTACCTATGCAGGCAGGTGAAGAGTGCAATTCCTGTTACCTCCTCTCCACTTCAACAGCAGAGTAGTTCTATAGGACCTGTTTCACATGACAGACATTCGCATAAAATTTAGCTTGGAAAAAGGATCCTTTTACACACACACACACACACACACACACGCACGCACGCACACTATAAAGTTTACAAAACACTGGTCTAGCAGAAAAAACAAGAGTAGCCAGAGCCTATAGCCACGAAGGCCCTGGCCTGTAGCCTTGTTTGCATGCAGCAGCTACAGCTACTGTCACTATCACTATTACCCTCTCTACCACAGTTCTGCCAGCGGCCCGCAATGACAGCCACTGATGGCGAGGTAAACTCTTATGAATAGACAGTGTCATTTTATTTCTATCTCATTGTGCAACATGGTGCTTTTTGTTTTGCTTTGTTCTCTTCTTCTTTGCCAAGATCAAAGACATCGTGGGGTATACATATAAACTTTTTATTTTGCACCTGTTGTATCTTTCATTCTTAGTTTTTCCACATGTAACAGGCAACTGTAAAAAGTGAAACACTTGTTTTCAAATTTACATAAAATACCTAAACCAAACCAAACCATAACAAAAAGGCAAAAAAAACCACACAAACACACAAAAGCACATGCACACACACACGCACACACACCACTCTTAACACAGGAAGATCCAAAGCAATATAAAAAGAACTCAGGATTTATTTTCACTCTGCCCCATCTAAAAGACAAGCACAGAGGAATGTCTTGACTCCCTAAAATCAGTGTTGGTTACAAAGGTCATCTCACTACCATCAAAGCCTGCTGGCCTCTACAGGAAGGGAAGCTAGAGAGTCTCCTGGATTCCTCCCTATGCTCAAGAACAAGAGCACTGCAAGAGCTGCTCATGCTCAAGGGTCTCACCACTCTGTCAAGACGTGGCTTATGCATGCAGGAGCCTTCTGCTGCCTCTTCTCCAACCTAAGAGGAATGACTGAGGCAAGCCAGCCTTCCTCTTTGTTCAGAAGATGCCCCTATCTTTCACAGGAATGGCATCAAGGGCCACATGCCCTGTGACAGGAGGAGGTACCATCAGCCTATCTCTATGCATCTAATGTCTCTGAAGATCAGAGATGCTTATGACTCAGGTCATACCATTCAAATACACCAGAACTTCCAGGAACTCTTACCTTATCTGCTTGCCTTCTCTCATGTCATACAAGGAAAAGAAGACATCAGTATCTTCCCCAATGGTATTGTAGGTGAAACTTTTCAGACTGAGGAAGAAGTGATGTGGCACTGGCATCCGACAGGTTTCCCCATGACGTGGGCGCATTGTATCTACCTAATGAGGAAGGCAAAAACAGGGACTTCTATTTTAGTTACTTATTATATTAGACATAAATACGAAAACTAAGGGATTACCTCTTCTCACACTGCGGAAGAGCGTTCCGTAGGGGGTGCTGCATGGATAGGCTTAGGCTGAGGTGGGCAAGCATGCAGCTAGGAGTACTAAGCAGAGTGATGGGGGTTATGGGAATTGTAATTCCAACTAAAGGTGAGCTCAAAATCTCCAGAGAACCATTTTCAAAGTTATTTAGTGGAGATGCTGTCATGACCCTGGTACAACTGAGTTATAATGTCAGATGGTTAATAGTTACCATTTTAAATAACACGCTCTGTTTCTCCCAGACTGATTTATTTTAGCCTCAGTTTACTTTTTTCCAACTGTGCTTTTGTAAATTTGCACAGAGAAGTGGAGACTGGCCAGGACTTGAAGGTCATGACAACTTAGATGAAAGGCACTACACAGTCAAGAACTCAGTGTTATCTCTATAGGTTCTTGGTACATCCATATGTTGTTATCTCTTGAAAGAAAGAGATGTGGGAAAAGGCTGGAAGGCCTGGTTAAGCTGCTTACCTGGGATGTACTTTGCTGTACACTCTGCCGACTAGATAAATGCTACGGAAAGAAAACAAAAAAATTTTATGTGTGTGGGTGGACATACGTATGTGTATATACATACATTTATACACTTTTTTTCTCTCAATTGGAAAGAAAAGTGACATTCATTAAGCACCTTCTATATTACTAGGCAGAAAGCTAAATCTTTCGTATCTATCATTTGATTTAGTTCCTGTAACTTTGTTAGACACATGTTACTCAGATTTTACGCAGGCAACTAAGGCCTGTAGTAACAGAGTGATGTGCTAAAAGTTACAAGAAAAAAAGGTGGCAAAGTCTGGATTCCAACCTCAGCTCATCAGCTCTGAGTATCAGCTGAGTCACAGGTGGATGCTTGCTACAGGATTTTTGCTTCAGCAATCCTACTGATTCAGCTTCTCTAGGCTCTCAACACTAGAGGAGGTATAACCTTTAATGAAAAGGGGCTCTCTCTCAAATGTCTCACCATGCTGTTCCTCTGCTGTGGCTGAAAGTTAGAAGCAGATTTCAATTCCTTCTCTCACGTCATACAAGCAAAAGAAGACATCATGCCACTCAGGGGCTGTGAAACCTCAGACAAATTACTTAAGCTCTCCTAGAGAAAATTTTCCTCAGCTATAAAATTGAGATAAAAGCTTTTCTTGTATTTCTTGTAGGTTACTGTGAGTTTCAAATTAAAATTCAGGGCAGTCTGATATACTAGTTAGGGCATATGCACTACAATAAGGGTTCCTGGCTTTGAATCTTGACACACTTACCACCCATGTGCCTCCATTTCTTCATTTGTAAAATGGGGATAAAATTCTGTAGCTATCTCAGTGTTACAGGGTTTTGAGAAAATTAAATCAACATAGCATCCATTATATTGCAAATGGCTGGTGGCTGTTATCTGTAATTCACATTCTTGCCATTATTATTATTATTATTACTGGTATTCTTCTTTACAATTAGTTAATAAAGTCAGTAACATTGAAAAGTAAACTCCGGCCAGGCAGCATGCTGGACTCACAAACATTCAGCCCCTGGTCTTGGTAAACTCAACAATAAGAGTCTATCCTGCTGCCTTTTGGTGTCACTTGGAGAGCTGATCCATGACACAGGTAAGAAGAATGGCTGTTGCAGGGGAATATTTTTCTCTTTTTTTCCAAATACACAGATTTAACCCTAAACACAAGTGAAGTAAAATTAAAGATCAAATGTGTCATAGCTATATTTGCTAATTATTCAATATTTGTGTATTATTGGCTAGATTAACTAATCACCTTAAATATTAATGTACATTCCTGGGCTTTATCATGTTCCTGTGATACATAGCAAATAAAATAAAATCAGATCTCCACCAGCTGGGGAAACCATCATATAAATAGGTATGTACAAAATAAAATTTCCTTTATAAAATAGGTTAAAACAAAACTTCTAAAAATCAGATTTGAAAAAACGATCAGGTTCTTCACGGTTATCGGACTCATATGTTAGCAGGAAGGTTACTGGCCTAAAATGTACTTCATTGTTTTATTTTATGTTCAGGACTGCACTAAGTCATGCTGCTCAAGTAGACTTACTGTCTCTTAAAAATGACTACCAATCTTAAACAGAAGTTTTCAGTTACAGCTATGTACAGAAAGATTTCACAACAGCTAATTTCTGTGTAAAACAACTTCAAATACATCAAATTTGGGGAGAACTTTTGAATCTAATCTGAAAGCATACCACACTGGAGTCAGAACAAAGGAGAACTGGCATTTGGAGCCTCTTTCATGGCATTGTAAGGAAATTCTTTACCCTGTGGTCAGGCAGCATTCAACTGGCCAGCTAATATTTCCCTCTTCAGAGCCACCATCACCTGTATTAGGACAATAATATATTATGTTTCCATGTCTGCTACTTAATTCTAGACTTCATTCTCCCAGAGAGCAAATTATCTGTCTCACTCATCTTCATACTTCTGGTACTTAGCAAAAATCTACATCAACTAAGAAATAAATGACCTACATCACTGTCTCTACAACTTTTTTCCCATTAGAGAAATTTTGTTCACTTAATTTACACGGTCTAACAATATGTGAAAAACTATGCAGCTTTGAACATGTTATTCAACTGAATAACAAAATTAAACCTGCAGTTGTCAAGCCAATTCTGACTCATAGCAATCCTACAGGACACAGCAGAACTACCCCATGAGGTATCCAAGGATGTATTCTTTACAGAAGCAGACTGCCACATCTTTCTCCCTTGGAGCTACCAGTGGGTTTCGTTAGCAGTTAAGTATTTAACCGCTGCACCACCAGGGCTCCTCTAACAAAATTAACTATTACATATGGTGGCAACTGTGTTAGGTATTATGGGTCTTACAAATGAACCATAAGACATCTCTAATCTGGAGCACCAATGAAATGATGCTTGATTTTATAGTAAATCTTCTAATCAACTCCTTTATTCCAGAAATGGAAGTACAAACATGATTTATCTATGAGAAATACCAACTGGTACTAGAAGATAAAAAATCTATTAACTAATTAGTGGGTTAAATTTGTGTATTATATATTTATGTATTTATTTTCTTTTGACTGACCACATTCTATTATCATTTAGATTTCACCAACATCCCAAGATACCTGAGATAGCTGTCAACACAAGCCCTGATCTTTTGAGAACAAGCTCCCTGAGCAGCATGAGAACAGCTACTTAACACACCTTCAGGTAGAAGGATAGCAACAAAGCAGAAGATTCTGATATGAGAACTCTGTTAGTCTTACCACCACTCAGAAGCACTTACATTATGCTGGAAATCCTGGTGGCGTAGTGGTTAAGCACTACGGCTGCTAACCACAAGGTCAGGGATTTGAATCACCAGGTGCTCCTTGGAAAATATATGGAGCAGTTCTACTCTGTCCTATAGGGTCACTATGAGTCGGAATTGACTTGATGGCAGTGGGCTTGTTTCTTCTGGTTTATGTCAGTTCTGAGTGCCTACATTATTCTGTTAACAAGATGGCAGAGTAAACAGATGTCTCCTCATCTGCCTCTGAGAACTAAGGCCTGGATGATATTTTTTATGGAGCACTGAATACCTGAGAAGCCTTGGGACCTGACATATTTGACTGGGCAACAGTATCCGACTAAGCTTCCCCTCTCAAAAACAATCCAGCAACCGTTTGACCTCTGCTTCTGCTGCTACATTGTAACAGAGAACTGCAGCTTCTGCAAATGGCCAGTAACGGTAACATACTTTCATTATAAGCGCAGGTGAAGTCTGCTGTTTCCCACTACCTGTTCAGGCCAGCCTGTTGGACAGCTTCCAGCTCCCAATTCAGCACCTGGACAGCTCCCTGCATAGAAGTGCAGTTTATTTTTACTTTTAAGGTTTACTTTTTTAAGGCTGAGAGGCTTATATTTTCTCTCTGGAAATCTCTCTATTGAAAAACCTCTCACATTTTAAGATTGGCTGACAGCCCCTCATTTCTCCATAAACAGAGCAGCCTCTTTGCTACTTAATAAGCAAAGTCTTCCACCCTTGAGAATCCACCTGGGGCCAAAAATCACTACAGTATTATAGTCAGCTAGGCCAAGCAAGTGCCGACCAACAATTCTCTTAGATCCATTACCAGAGAAATCAAATAACATCTAGATGGCACACAGGCAACAGACCATAATTAGTCATTTAAAGAAACATTACTTCAAAACTTTTTTTCATTGTATTTTAAGTGAAAGTTTACCTTTTGCGTCAGGTTCTCATACAAAACTTGCATACACTTTGTTACCCGACCCTAGCTGCTCTCCCCACATTGAGACAGCACACTCCTCCCCTCCATTCCTTATTTCCCATCAACCAGCTTCTGTCCCCCTGTCTTCTCATCTTGCCTCCAGACACAGACTGCCCAGTTAAGTCTCCTGTATCTACTTAAGTCAACAAACACACTTGTCACTAGTGTCATTTTACGTCTTATAGACCAGTTCAACCTTAGTCTGAAGAGTTGACTTCTGGAATGGTTTCAGTTGTCGGCTAACAGACAGCCCAGGAGGGTCATGTCTTCCAGGCACCCTCCAGTCTGTCAGACCATCACATCTGGTCTTTTTACTAGAGTTCAACTTCTATACACTGCATTTCTCCCACCCCATCAGGGACTCTCTGTTGAGCTCCCTGTAAGGTTGAGTGCCCACAGTTCAGAAAGATTCTGCTACTTCAGATTAACACAATATTTTGCTGTTGCTTTTTAAAATGTTTTGTATTTCCAGCAGCACCCATTCTCTATGGTGAAACGTGAGTTGGTTTAAAGTTGTTACTGTGTAGACCAAAGAACTTAGGCACACTAAAGTTTCCTTTGGTTCCTACCATACACAATAAAAAAATCTAACTGTGTATTTAAAGAGATTTTTATCAGTGACATTCATTCAATACTTGTACAGGGGCTTGACTTTTTATGAAAATAGGATGTTGCAAATGGATATTTAAGATGTAATCCTATTTATAAAGTTTTTTTTGTTTGTTTTTCAGTGTGTGCCAAACAGTATTATTATAACTAGAATGTTTCATACTGAATTTGTGTAACAGGCAGTGGCAGATTTAAATGACAATATGAAAAATTTCCAAAGGTTATTCTTTTGGATTTTGTTGATAATGTTAAGACTTAAATGAAATGAAATGTTTACTGTGTATTTACTGTACCAAATTTAAAGTAAAAATCTTAAGCAGATTTCAATAAATTTATGGACTCTCAAAATTGGTTTTTCTCCATCATAGACTATTCTTTCAATTCAAAAGCAGATGCCTGGGATAAGGAGAGAGAAAACTTAGCAAAAAAATAAAATAAAATAAAAAGAACTTGAGCTTCAGGCATTTTTTATAAAAGTTTAAATGTAATAAAATAAGGGTACATGGCTGTAAAAGTCTCTTACTGTTAACTGACATGAAGCTGGCCCTGACTCACAGTGACCTAATGCACAACAGAAACACTGTCCTGTCCTGCGCCTTCTCCATGGTCCACAGTTCACTCGAGCCCATGATGCCGCCACTGTTTGTTTTGGTGCCCCTGGTCTAAAGAGCACAGCTTCATCACCACATCAGACAATGTTCTGCTATGATTCAATAAGTTTTCACTGGCCTTTCTTCCCAGTCTGGGTTTGTCTGGAAGTTCTGCTGAAACCTGTCCACTACGAGTGATCTTGCTGGTATTTGAAAAACTGATGGCATAGCTTCCAACTTCAGAGCAACAGAAGCACCACGGTACAATAAACTGACAAACAGGTGGTAGCTAACACGTTAAACAGCACTACAAGGTTTGTAATAAAATTCAGTCCTCTCCTCACCTTGTCCTGTTTCCCAAGGATAATTACTTCGAATTATTTATGATGCTTCTTCTAGACCTTAAGAGTTTCTAAATCTCATATTTATATTTCTCTCCCTTTATCCAATTTTAGAATTATTAATTGATTTCTTATCATGGCAGATGATGAATTTTGATTTTGTTTTTACATCCCCTTCTGTTCACCTATTTCCCTATATATGTCATAATTTTTTGGTTAAAACTAATGTTTATGCTACCGTAACTCTAAAATACTGCTACTGCTCAGCCAAGTAGTGTACTACAATTTTATTCCCTTTCTTCCGCTACTTTCTGCTTTTTTCCTGAAAATACTTACTTTCCTTTATATGACAGGGTCTCTTTCTATGTCCTCCAACATCTCTATCAAATATCTTTTAATAGTATTTCCATACAGTGAAAACTGTTCAAAAGTTCATGAAATCTGTTTTTCTCCCAGGGACATCTCTCCTGGTGCCCTCTGTCCTTCTGTTTTAATTCAGACTGGTTACTCTCTATACCAACTACCATCCTGGGACTTCCCTCAGATGTCACCCTGAGAATTCTTTGCATCTGAGAATTCTTTGCATCTGTCGCATCTGTCAGAATCCCCTTCCTGGGTAGCATGTTGCAATATTTGAAGGGAATAATTTATTCTTCAGTAGTTTCCTGAAAAGGATTCAAAGGATTTTATTTTTTAGACTTTGAGTAACTAATTTTTCTTTAGGCTACTTTCCTACTTGATTGATGAGATAAACACATGTAGAACTCTAGGGTGAAAATTTATTTTCTCTCAGAATTTGGATGGCAATGCTACTTTGTTTTCTAAATTTCAATGTTGCTATTAACAAATCAAACACTATGCTTAAACCAAATCCTACTTATGTAAATTGTTCTCATTTCTGAAAGCTTTTAGCCTCATCTCTTTATTTCTGGTAAGCAGAACTGCCAAATACTTGGTGGACCACTGGGTTTCATTATACACAGGTTTTAGGGTTAAGGGTCAGAGATCATCTCATCTAGTCCCACGGCTTTAAGTTTATGTATTCTAATAGTTCTAAAATTCTGAACTCAAGACTTTTCAATATTTCTGCTCAGATATTTAAAAGGTATCTCAAGCTTCAAAAGAAAAACCAGCACTATGGATTCCCTACTGCTCAATTCCCAAGTCTGCTTTGCTCAAAATGTTCCCCCACTTTACTCTTTACGTGGCAAAGAAGGTCAAAAACAGGACTGGAGTCATTTTTTTCTGACCTTTCCCTTTCTTGCACAAATACAATTCAGTCTATTCACAATTCTGGTCCTAACTTCAAGAAATGTAGAATCCAGTAAGTTCTTATCACTTGCACTGTCCCAGCGCTAGCTCAAGCTACTATAATGAAAATCCCTTGCTTAAACAATTGCTCTCTACTTTCCTTCTTGCCTAACTCCAGACCTTCTCCACATAGCAGTTGAAGGGATTCTTTAAAACTGTAAGACACATCATGATTCCCTTATTCAAATTAATCCAGAGGCTTTCTGTTACACACTCAATAAACTCTAAAACCCATTAATAAAAGGGATGTGGGGAGTAATCCTTCAAGTCATCTTTCTGAGAGGAGTTCTTAGCCTTAAATGTTCCTTCTCCCTTCACTTCATACAATTATTTGATCATCACAATTAATCATTTTTACTTTAAAACATCTATATTTCTTATCTATTCCCACTGCTACTTAGGTGGAACATCATTATTTCCTAAGTCACGACTGTGATCTCCTTTTTCTCTGATTTCAATCCTTTTTGCATTTTACATTCTCTACAGAGTCAGCATGTGAAACCCATGCCTGATTTTGCCACGCCAAAAGATCTAAACAGAAGACTGGACAGGGTCCAATTTTTGGCATATGAAGTTTTTCATCATCTGGCTCTTGTCTCCTTCTGGCCTCATTTCCTAACAAACATCTGCGTGACAAAGTTTCCAAACGTTTTATAGTTTCCTGGAAATACTATACTACCACTGCCTCACTCTGTATGCAGTTTTGAAATATCTTTTTATTTCTCTACCTGGTGATCCCCTTCTCATCCTTCAAGACTCACATAAGTATTACTGTCTCTGGAAGTTTTCACTGATTTTCCTACTCCATTTCTTCTAACAGGATCAGTGAATACCAAAATTATGGTATTTATGGCAAACATAAAGCAGTTATTTGTTTGTAGTCTATCATATCATTGAAATAGAGATTCAAAACAAGGGTCTCATACATGGGTTTCAGGAGCAGCCAGGTAGAGGAACTATCCATTATTTCCCTAAAACTGATGAAGACTTTACACACAAAATCATAGTTGCTTTGTCCTTGAAGATAAGGGATCATCCAAGCTTCCATGACCCATAAAGGGTTAGGAACCATTCAATGGCAAGATTCTTGAGGTAACAGATGTATCTTGATCATCATTAATCTCTGTATGTCAAGTCTATCATTCTGCACAGTTAAAGCAACTGTACCCACTTGCCTGTGTACACTATTAAGTATATGCAAACAAATATAAGAAGCAATTGATAAGCTATTTGCATACTATTTAGGCAATTTCCAAAGACCTTCAACTAGGGAACATCCTTGGTATTTATCTGTTTCCTAAAATACTGCATTTTCTTAAAGATTCCTAAAACTTTGAATTCTCAGCAATATATATTACTCAAATATATATTCCACCAGGTACAGTTTTACCTAGTCCCTTAGTCTACACTTACCAGTAACTCTAGGATACTACTGTTTATTTGTCTTACTTTAAAAATTTCCTTCCTTTCCATTGCTTCTCATCTAGCCTATAAAATGTAATCCTGGTCCGCAATCAACACATTTTCATAATAACCAACCGACACCTAAGATCTATCAGGCTCCATCTGTCTAGAAAACACTAGAATTCCAGGTTCAATCACTACATTAATCAGTAATTAGCTCTTTCAAGTTTTGACTATCCTCTCTTTTTAGGAGGTGGGGGAAAAGACACACAATTTTAGTAACTGCTGTAGGCTAAAGGAGCTCTGTTCACCAGCAAAATCAACAGAAAAGTGATGTCTAGACACAGTAAACCCAGTAGCTCTACATAGCAGTTATGTGAAAAGCAAGTGTGCTGGGTGCTGTCACAATAAGCAAGATTCCTTACATAAATTGAGGCAAAGGCAAAGAACAACTTTTGCAGTGTTGTTTCATAAATAATTAATGGGGTAAAAAAACAAAACAGAAAAAATGAGATGCGCAGGACAAAGCCACTTCTTTTAGTTTTCTTACCATTTTATAGAGATCTGAGACACTAATCTGATCCGAATCCACTACTTCAAAGTCCTTTCGAGGCACCAGGTCCAGGCCCAAATGTCTAGTAAACAGAGAGATCATACTCAGTACAAAATGTCCTCAGATTACTCATTTTTCTCTATACCCACGATCTTGGCAGTCCATATCTACCATGAGCTTGTGAACAGAGGTTCTGACACTGTCCCAGAAAGAAATACCTGTACCTGGTAATATCTGATTGTGTTTACCTTTGGGTAAATAGATAAAGCTAGGAATTGTAAGACTGATACCACTCCAGTCATCAGGAAGTTTCACTTGTGAAAGCAAAAAGGACCCCGTTAACACCACATTTAAACAGATTGCTTGAGTTCACTGAAGATGAGTTTTGTACAGATCATTAACAAGAAGTCTTTTTGTTTGTTTCTCCCCATCCTACAAGCATGCTCAAAGCTCAATAATGCATTACTTTAATTAGGTAAGAAATTATTCAGGGTCCAAGGTGATTTCCACCTAGAAGTCAGACAAATAAAAACCACTTCCTAAAGATACTAAACCCAAAGAGATGTGTATTTTTGGCATTGGGTTATAACAAAGACCTAGTCACACATTACCAGGATTTCACAAAACTCTAGAGGAAAGCTTAACCAAGGAGTACAAAAACAACAACAAAAACCCAATGCCAGTGAGTCACTTCTGACTCACAGCAATGTTACTGGACTGAGCAGAACTGACTCAGTAAAATTTCCAAGGAACGTGTGGTAGATTCAAACTCCTGGCCTTTTGGTTATCAGTCATAGTTTTTAATCACTATGCCACGAGAGTTTCCAAGGAGTATTACTACTCAAGAAGATCTGGTGATGGCAATTAGTGACTAACTGGTAGTCAGTATGATGCAGTGGAAGTAATTCTGGATACAGAAGCTTGGATTCAAATAGAGGACATAACCTATATTCAATAAACATTAGCTCCCTCCCTACTCGCTAGGACAAAAGCTTTAAATCTGGAGCCCAGTGGGGTTAAGGGGCTCGTGGACCTCTTAAACTGTTCACAACACTGTGTGGAGTTATATGCGCATGTGTTCATTTATGATCTTTTTCCCTGAGAAGAATCCATACAATTCATCAGGATTTCATCCTATCCTAAACAAGGGTTGTCATCTATTGCATCTAGCAAAGTATTCCAGAGACTAGAGAAAACTATACATTCTTTTTTCAACTCCCCTGTAAACTAATTTACTTTCAGATCATGCTTGTAAAACTCATTTTATAGCCTTTTTCTATGCAAGAAACTCCCACTCATTTAAAAAAAACAAAGCCAGATGTACATACATAACTCAGATTTATTTATTTCATTTATAATTTAGTCTCTTTATATGAAAAGATCTGATGAAGTTAAACTGCATAAAGATTTCTAAAATAAAAATGGAAAATCAAACTTGTATGAAGAAAACATATTGATCACATAAGCTAATACGATTACTGTAATTAAGAATTAAAATTCTAGTGTGCAGTCACCGGACAGGGAGAGCAGTGGAAGCTGCATATAGGGGGGCATGTAAATTTACATGTGAATGTACATTTTGACTCAGTTATGTAAAATAAAAAAAAAAAAGAATTAAAATTCTGATGCACAGTTTTAACAGGCAAAAGAAAGGAGAAATATATTCCTATTGAATGCTAAAAATTCATGATTACCTATTAAGAGATAATGCAAATTACTCTTCTGATACTGAAAAACCTCAATTTTGCATGATGAGAACTACTGTACTTCATGGCTTAATGATAAAACAATGCCACCCAATCTGTCTGATTACTGGTCAGCCATTTAAATATATGAGACATTTTATTTTTCTACTACTACAATGCCTTCTTACACCAAAGGAAGACTATTCCATGGCCTCTTTTAGCTACTCTGAATTTTTCTGAAACAACTTCATGCCTCTGGCTTCTAACATGGGTATGCAAAGGCAGCAGTATGCAATGGAGCAAGAGAGATCTACAGTATATCTTTTCACTCCTCATAAAATGCAATTTACTTATAAAGATAATTTTGTATATATAATTTAAAATACTTTTATATGGATGGGAAAGATAAAAAATATTTGTATATGTATCAGAGAAGTTAAATTATTGTAGTCATGTTATTTAAGCTTTTTGAAATAAAAAAATGAAGACAAAATTTCATACACATTAACTAAAACACCAAAGCCAAACACAGTGCCACTGAGTCGATTCTGACTCACAGTGACAGAGTAGAACTGCCCCACAGAGTTTTCAAGGAGCACCTGGAGGATTTGAACTGCCAACTTTTTGGTTAGCAGCCATAGCACTTAACCAACTATGCCACCAGGGTTTCTTCTTTAACAACTAGAGGTTACAAGATATATATGGACTAGTCAGCATATTATAGCTAGGAAGCAAAAGAAGATCTGAGCATATAACCCAATCAAAATGTATGATTTAGTTGGGAAAACAAACCCAAATGCCATCTGACTTAGCAAGATTATGACTGAGTGCATGTGTTCTGTGGCAGTACCAGCCTATGCGAAGAATGACCTCTATCCTAGTGCTGTGGCACTCTTAGTTTTCCTGTCTGTTCCACTATCCATCCTTATACCTACACCACAGATATTTTCTGAGCACTCATTATAGAAGTGAATGAGTGTCAGTCATTTTTCCTGTACTGTTTCAGGTACAGCTCTTTCAGGGTCTACAACTGCTGTAAGAAATTCTTTGTATTTTATATTTCTTTTGTATTTTCTATATTATATCCTGTTTTCTACTGTATCTTTTTTGTCTGGAGTTCCCCATTTGAACCACAAAACACAAAAGAATTTTAAGTTAATCCATTATATACAATGGATATTATAAGGCACCAGGACTTATTTCACTACCAGAATAGGCTGAGAAAGGCTAGAAATGTTAAGATTTCACGTGGACAGTATCCCCTTTCTACTGCTTATAGTATAGTTACCACTCAGGTAACAACTATTTTAATGAAAGAATCAGACCATGCATCTGTCAGTTTGTCATACTGTGGTACGACTTTGCATGTTTCTGGAATGTTGAAAGTTACGGCACTGGTATTTCAAAGACCAGCAGGAACACTCATGGTGGCCAGGTTTCAGTGGAGCTTCCAGACTAAGACAGACCTGGTGATCTACTTTTGATAAAGTGGCCAGTGAAAACCTAATGAAAGAGTTAACACTGTCTCATAGAATGTCAAAAGATGAGTACTCAGGATGGAAGACACTCAAAATAAGACTGAGGAAGAGGTGCCTCCTCAGAGTGGAGTCAGTCTTAAGGTGGATGAACTCAAGCTTTCAAGACCTTCATTTAACAATGTGATATGACGCAAAATGAGAACAGGTGCAATCATCCATTAATAATGAGAACACGGAATGTATGAAGTACAATACTAGGAAAACTGGAAGCCCTCAAAAATGAAATGGAACACATAAACATTGGTATTTTAGGCATTAGGAAACTTGAATAAGACTGGTATTGCTCATTATGAATCAAACAATCATATTATCTACTATATCAGGAATGACCAACTGAAGACAAATGGCATTGCTTTCATTGTCAAAAAGAACATCTCAAGACTTATCCTGAAGTACAATATTGTCATGATATAATATCTATATACTCACAAAAAGACCAGTTGATACAACTGTTATTCAAATTTATGCCCAACCACTAATGACAAAGATGAGGAATCTGAAGATTTTTTACTAACTTCTACAACTGATCAAACATGCAATCAAGATGCAGTGACAGTTACTGGTGACTGGAATGCAGAAATAAAGATGAAGGATCAAGTTAGAAAATATGGCCTTAGAAATATGGTGATAGAAATGACACCAGCGATCCATGACAGAATAAGACTAACAAATGACTCACTGTAAGTAACTTTGCTCAAATAACACAAATGGCAACTGTAAGCATGGACCACACTAGATGAAAAAACACAGTACAAACTGACTGTATCTGTGGAAAGACATGATTAAAAAGCTTAATATCATCAGCCAGAACAAGAGCAGAGGCTAACTGCAGAATACACCATCAACTGTTCATAGGTGTGTTCAAGCTAAAGCTTAAGAAAATTAAAACAAATCCACAAGAACCAAAATACGACCTTTGGCATATCCCACCTAAATTTAGAGGCCATCTTAAGAACAGATTTGATAATATTGAATATTAATGACAGAGACCAGCTGAGTTGTGGAATGACATCAAGAAGATCATACATGAAGAAAGAGGTCCTTACAAATACAGGAAAGAAAAACGAAAATGGATGTCAAAAGAGACTCTGGAACTTGCTCTGAATGTAGAGTACCTAAAGCACATGGAAAATATAATGAAGTAAAAGAGCTGAAGACTTTGAAGGTCAATCTGTGAAGACAAATAGTGTACTGATATTGCAAAGACCTGGAGTTAGAAAACCAAACGGGAAGAGTGTGTTCACCATTTCTCAAGCCGAAAGAACTGAAGAAAAGATTTGAGCCTTGAGTCATAATATTGAAGGGTTATACAGGTAAAATATTAAACAACACAGGAAGCATCAAAAGAAAATGGAAGGAATACCACTCACTGTACCAAAAATAACTGATTGCTGTCATGGGTTGAACTGTGTCGCCCCTAAAAATGTGTATAGCAATTTGACTGGGCCATAATTTCCAATCTTTTGTGATTGCCCTCTATTTTGTGATCTTCCAATGCTATAAATCCTAATCTCTGTTTGTGGTTAACAGAGTGGATCATGCTGGAGACAATTAGGGTAGGACTATAACACTCTTCCTAAGGTCACCTTCCTGCTCCAATATATAGGGAGCTTCCCTGGAGTGTGACTTGGACTACCTTTTATCCTTTCATCCTACAAGAGATAGAAGGAAAAGAAAGCAAGGAGAGCAGGGAACCTCACACCATCAAGAAAGCAGAACAGGAAGTAATACATGTCTATCAGACCTGAGGTTCCTGCTCCAAGATGTTCCCTGACCAAAGACTGATGCAACATAAGGACCTTCCTCCAGAGCCAAAAAAGAGGGAAAGCCTTCCCCTTGAGCAGCATCCTGAATTTCAACTTAAATTTAGCCTACCAGACTGTGCAAAAATAAACTTTTCTTTGTTAAAGCCATTCACTTGTGGTATTTCTGTTAGAGTTGTATGTGCCTAAGACAGCTGCATTAAATCCTTTCACGAGGTAGCATATACTCAAGAACTGATGGCACTGAAGAAAGACGCCCACGTTGCACTGAAGGCGCTAGCAAAAAACAGGGCTCCAGGAATTGATGGAATACCAACAATATGTTGCCACAAATGACAAATGCAGTGCTAAAAGTGCTCCCTTGCCTACACTGAGAAATGTGAAAGACAGCTACCCGGCTAATCAACTGGAAACAATCTATATTTATTCCCATTCCAAAGAAAGGTGATCCAACACAATATGGAAATTATCAAATAAATATCATCAATATTACATGTAAGCAAAATTTTGTTGAAAATAAAAAATGGTTACAGCAGTGTATGTACAGACAACTGCCAAAAACTCATGCCAATTCAGGAGAACATGGAATAAAGGATATCACTGCTGATGTCAGATGGATCTTGGCTGAACGCAGAGAACATCAGGAAGATGTTTACCTGTGTTTTACTGACTATGCAAAGGCATTCAGTTGTATGGATCATAAAAAATTATGGAAAATATTGCAAAGAATGGAAATTCTAGAACACGTAACTGTGTTTACACGGAATCTGTATACAGAACATGAGACAGTCATTCTAAAAGAACAAGGGGATGCTGCATGGTTGAAAATCAGAGAAGGTGTGTTTCAAGGTTGTGTCCTTTCACTGTTGTCATTTAATCCACATACAAAGCAAATAATCTGAGAAGCTGGACTACATGAAAAAGACGAGGGCATCAAGTCTGAAAGAAGACTCATTTACAACCTGTGATATGCAAATGATACAACCTTATTTGCTGAAAGTGAAAAAGACTCGAAGTACTTACTGATAAAGATCAAAGACTACAGCCTTCAGTATGGGTTTACACCTCAACACGAAAAAACAAAACTCCCCACAACTGGACCAATAAGCAAAATCATGATAAACAAAGAAAATACTGAAGTTGCCAAAGCCAAGCCAAAGATTTCATTTTACTTGGACCCACGATCAACACTCCTGGAAGTAGTGGTCAAGAAACCAAATGATGCCTTACACTGGGAAAATCTGCTGCAAAAAAATAAAAACTCTTTAGTAGAAAAGCAAACACGTCACTCTGTAAGACTATGAGGCACCTGACTCAGGCCATGATACTCTGGTCTTACATCCTTGCAAAAGCTAGACTACGAATAAGAAAGACTTAAGCAAAATTAATCTGAATTATAGTGCTGGCATGAAATACTGAATATACCATGGACTGCCAGAAGAACGAACAAGTCTGTCTTGGAAAAAGTAGAACCAGAGTGCTTCTTGGAAGCAAGGACAGTGAGACTTTGTCTTAAGTCCTTTGGACATGTGATCAGAAGGGATGAGTCCCTGGAGAAGGACATCATGTTTGGTAAGGTAAAGGTTCAGTGAAAAAGAGAAAGACCCTTGATTGGATGGGGTGACACATGGCTACAACAACAGACTCAAACATGGCAATGGTTACAAGGACATCACAAAACTAGGCAGTATTTTGTTCTGTTGCATATAGGGTTGCTATGATTGAAAACAACTTGACAGCGGCTAACAATAACAAAATAATGAAGGCATGGTATATTTACAATAAATATATAATAATAAAACAAAACCCACTGCCATAGAGTCAATTCCGACTCATAGTTACCCTACAGGACAGAGAAAAACCACCTCACAGAGTTTCCAAACATATAAATAATATTAATTACCCTTTATTGAACGTTTACTTGGAGCTAGGCATTTTATATACATCACTTCTAAGTATTATGTGAAGCAGACAGTATTAGACAAACTTTATATATAGTCAAGTAAATTGAGGCCTACAGAAGTTAACTAGCGGCCTATTAAGTGTATGGAACTGAGCTTATCTCATGCTGAGTGTGTCTTACTTCGAATCTGTGGCATTTCCACCACACCTGCTGCCTCTCTACTAGTAACTGTGACAGTTAAGTACTATTGGCTACACATGATTGCAATTAATTCCGTCACAAAAGTTTGAGGGACAATGAGTTTGTGTTAGTACATAAGTCTGGAAAGAAACAAAAACCAACTGTTGAATGAGTGGCCATCAGGCATGAGAACAAACCCATTTTCTTACTCAGATAAATTTATGTACTTGGCTTTTTACTAAGTACAGGTACTGTACTAAGTGCAAGGTATAACAATGAATAAAACAGATGCAGAAAGTGAGTTCATGTGCAAGCATCAGTAGTTTGAATCCCCAAAGTTGACAAAGGCACACATACACTTTAAACATAGTTGTTCAGACTCTTTGAGTAGTGCAAGACACACTGATTGGTGGGCACAAAACCCTTTGATCAGAAAAACCTAAGAAGTCACTAGAAATTTAGCTCATTTCAATATGTTCTGAAGCTCAAAATTACCACTATGCTCTTAAAAGAAAAGTACTGAGCCTTTCTGGGTCCTAGCTATAAACTGACTGAGATGAAGCTTGCTGGGGTTATTTTCAGCATACTACAACCTAAACTGTTGTTTGCATTGCTTCCTCCAAGAGCAATTCCCTTGGTGAGAAACCTGAACTAAGTGGGAAGAAAGGGATAAGGTGAGTCATAGTTTGTGAAAATCTATGAGACATGGTACAAAGCGAAAGAGGAACAGGGAGAGAGTGACAGAGGTGAAAAGAGAGGGAAAGAAAGAAATCTAAAAGAACTAGAACTATTAGGGAACTGTTAATAATTTTAAATAATAATTATTTAATAATTAAAATCAATAGATGTCATGGATTGAATTGTGTCCCCCTAAAAATATGTGTAGCCATGTGGCTGGACTATGATTCCCCACATTTTGTGACTGTCCCCGATTTTGTGATTTTCCTAGGCTGTATGTTAAAGGATTATGGTGGGACTGTAAATCTTTTCATAGGATCACCTCCCTGCTCCACTGTAACAGGAGTTTCTGTGAAGTATGGCTTGTGCGATCCTTTATCCTTTTATCCTGCATGAGATAAAAGGGAAGCAAGCACAGAATTGGGAACCTCACACAATCAAGAAAGCAGCACTGGCAGAAGACCACATCCTTCAGATCTGAGGTTTCTGCACCAAGATGCTTCCCAACCAAAGACTGATGCAACACAAGGACTTTCCTCCAGAGCCAACAGTGGGGAAAGCCTTCCCCCTGGAGAGGGCATCCTGAATTCGGACTTGTAGCCTACCAGACGGTGTAAGAACATGCTTTCTTTTGTTAAAGCCATCCATTCATGGTTTTTCTGTTACAGCAGCACTAGCTGACTAAAGCCAAAGCCAAGTGCCATCAAGTCGGATCCGACTAAAACAATAATTAAAATAATACACTAAAATTTTTAATAATTACTAGACTGAGACATCACAATAAAAACATATCAACCATTTCATTTATGCTTATCATCTAAAGAAATATAATTTTAATTCAAAAAAACTTAAATAAAATACTTATTAAAATGCATTTTCCATCTAAAAAACAAACAAAAATTCTTAAATTATTCTAAAAATAAACTGTTTCTTACTTAGATATTTTTGTAAGGCAGAGATGAACTACGCTGCAACAGCAACAAAACCAAACTTGTTGCCATGGAGTTGATTCTGACTTGTATAACAGTCCTGGATTATGTAATTTTGACTTATCTGTGTCATATTTAAGTAGCCGCTGGTGGTGTAGCAGTAGCCCCGGTGAAGCACGTTAAAGAGATCAACTGCTAAAGAAAGGTCAGTAGCTTAAAACCACCAATAGCTCTACAGGAGAAAGATGTGGCAGTATGTTTCCGTATGGATTTACAGCCTTGGAAATCCTATGGAGTTTCTATGAGGCAGAATCGATTCTTTGGCAATTACGTTCTTTTTAAGAGGGATTTGGAAGCGCAGTGGTTAAAACACTCAGCTGGTAACTGAAAGGTCAGCAGTTCAAACTCACTGCCACTCTGTGGGAGCAACGTGTGGCAATCTGTTTCTGTAAAGATTACAGCCTTGGAATCTACACAGGGAAGCTCTACTCTGTCCTATAGGGTAACTGAGTAGGAACTAACTCATTGCCAATGGTTTTGGTTTCATTATATTCACAGTAGTGATATGATTAAAGATAGAAGAAACTTTTATCAACATCTTTGTGTATACTATGTGTACATTTGCATATATCTTGTATATATTAAACTCTAAAAATTACACTGCTGGGCAAATTCCTTTGCACTGGATATAATTCACTGACTTATTGTAGTCACATTTATAAAAAGAGATGATGATCCTATACACAGAGATGTCTAGAAAATACGAATAGTTTTGTTTATGCCCTTACTGTATTTAGTTTCTAAAAATAAAAGAACACAATATTATCAGTGTTGACTTCTACCTGATATAATTTTAATGATTTTTACCTATGGAATGAGTCTACAGGTATGAAAATAAACCAACAAGTAAGCCACATAAATTTAATGCCCTGAATCTTAAAACTCATGGTCAAGGAAACAATAATTCCTAACCTCAGGAAGAAAACTCTGATAGGTGTACTGGTTAAAGGCTATGCAGCAGTTCAATTCCACCAGGTGTTCCTTGGAAACTCTATGAGGCAGTTCTACTTTGTACTATAGGGTCACTGTGAGTTAAAAGTGACTCAGTGGCAAGACATTTGGTTATTGGTTTTAATCTCAGGAAACAAAACTAAAATCATTGCTAAGTGGATGTGAAGAGTTCTGCAATGACTCATGGTACATGTGAATTCATCTCATCTTATGGCAGAATGGGAAGGGCTCTGCTTTAAGGTCCCAGTTAACACTCAAGTTGTCTAATTTTTCCCAGACAGTTGGAGCTGGTCCTTGTGTTTATTTATCTCAATAAGAAACATCTAACTGCCAGTCTTTCCGCCAATGGAGATAGATTAGTCTTACACATACTTTTAAGCAATCACTCTTTCAGCACAAGGCCCATTTGCACCCTTCATGGCTTTAGGAAGCTACAAGGAAGACCAACCCCCTTATCATCTAAGCTTCCTCTGCACATATCAGGTTGCTTCTGTCAATAATCCTTTAACAACTTTCCAGCTTTTGGCAACACATTTACATACATTGTCCGACAAGTCCACAAACTTTATTGTTCTAGGTACTACATGCCTCATTGCTGAATATCACTACAGTCACCTTCAAAATACTCCCCCTGGGAAGCTATGCACCAACACCAGCCCCTAGTTTACGCTTCAAAGTAATTTTGGAACCCTTTTCTGGAATGGCCATTGCGCACAGCGGCAAGTTTGTGAATTCAACTGTATAGTTGTCTATGAGTGAGTTTTTAGCCAGTAAACAAACAACTGGATTGGAACACCCTCCCTACTCACCTGATCTGGCCCCCAATGACTTTCTTCTTTACCTGAAGACAAAGGAAATATTGAAAGGAAGACATTTTGATGACATTCAGTACATCAACGGTAATACAACGGCAGCTCTGATGGTCATTGCAGAAAAAGAGTTCCAAAATTGCTGCGAAGGTAGACTAGGCTCTGTCAAAAGTGCATAGCTTTCCAAGAGCAGTACTTTGAAGGTGACTACACTGATATTCAGCAATGAGGTATGTAGCACTTTTTCTAGAATGAGTTCACGAACTTAATTGGCAGTCCTTGTATCTCATTCATTGGTGGATGTCTCATCGTTTTTCTTCTTTTTGCTATAATTTTTTCTGTTTATTCCTATTTTTTTGCATCTTTCCTTTTTATTGCATTAAACATATATGCAACAAATCAACTGCCATTTCAACATTCTATATGTGTACAATTCAGTGACATTAGTTAATATTTATCATGTTAGATTCTATCACTTCAATGGTATCTCAAAAGGGAGAGGAGCTAAAACCATATATCTGAATATACTTAAGATACATATATATTTTAAACAGACAGCACTGTGGTCACTTCAAATTTCAATGATCCTGGTTATAAGAAAATTAGACAAAACTACATGAGAATTATATGGATCATCTAAGAAACAAAATACGAAAATAATCTACCCTATATTCCATGCTGAAGTCTTAGATTTTTTCACTTGTCTGAGAGCAGCAAACCCTCACACTCACAGGACCAGTTCTGAATGACAAAAGGGTCAAGAGTGTTAAGTACAGATTTTTATTGTACACTTATCCACATTCATTGCATGGCTGTGAAATGTAAAGAGTACCAAATTTACCAGAAAAAGTAAGGCTGTGAGAGATGAAAAGAAGAATATTCTGATTAGTGAGATCTGTTGTTGTTAAGTTCCATCAAATGGGTTCTGACTCCTAGTGATCATATGTGCAAAAGAATGAAACACTGTCTGGTCCTATGCTGTTCTCAGAATTGTTGCTGTATTTGAGCCCACTGTTGCAACCACTGTGTCAATCCACCTTGTTGAAAATCTTCCTTTTTTTCACCGACTCTCTGCTTTACCAACTAATAAGGAAGATTGAAGAATAACGGATGCCTGACATTTTTAAAGAAAATGTTTTACATCCCAATTCACTGAGTGGCATCCGGGGTCTTAAAAAGCTAGCAAGCAGCCATCTAAGTAGCATTAACCAGTCCCAACTCACCTGAAGCACAGAAGAATGAAAGACATCATAGGTATGAGGAAAATATAAGCCCAAGAGACAGAAAGGGCTGCATAATCCAGAAACTGCATTCAGCATAAGACTAGAAGAACTAGATGGTATCTGGCCACCACCACTGACTTCCTTGACAAGGAACACAACAAACAGTCCCTAGTGTAGTGGGAGAAAAACGGGCTGCAGAACTCCAACTCTATTAAAAAGTCTAAACATGATAGTCTGACAGACTAGGGGGCGGTCCCTGGAACACACGGCCTCCAGATTCTGTTAGCCTGGAACTGATACCATTCCTGAAGCCAACTCTTCAGACAAACACTGGTCTGGACGATCAGACATAAAATGATACTGGTGATGACAGGTGGCTAACCGGGCAGCTCTTGTCCAGATGGAAGATGAGAGAGTAGATGGGGACAGGAGCTGGCTCAACAGACATGAGAAATACAGGGTGTAAAGAAGGAGTTGTGCTGTCACAAGGTAGGGGTAGCAGCTAGTTACAATGCATTGCGTGTACAGGTTTTTGTATGACCAACTGATTTGAACTGTAGACTTTCAGTTAAAGCACAATAAAATTTTTTGTTTTAAAAAATTAATTAAAGCCCTTGCATTATGGTGTTGGTGAAGAATACTGAACCTACACATCATGGACTGTCAGAATGATCAAACAAATCCACCCTGGAAGAAGTACAGCCAAAATGCTTCCTAGAAGCAAGGATGGCAAAACTTTGTCTCACACACTTTGGACATGTTATCAGAAGGGACCAGTTCCTGAAGAAGAATATCATGCTTGGTAAAGCAGAGTCAGGTCTAGAATCAAGGAATTTGAGAAGACAAAGATTTCAGAAGATAATTTGGTCCAACTCTTTAATTTTCCAGAAGTATTTCTGTGACTAGAACTTTAGTCTGTTAGTAACTAGAAGAAACAGCTACTCTAAGCAAAAATGATCACAGTTTAGTAGCAAATGTACATTGCCTTTTAATCACTACAGATGAGGCTGAACTTCTTGAGGACTGGACTATCATAAATAAATAATCTGGATAATAAATAAACTGGATAATCCAGTCCAACTCTTTAATTTTCCAGAAGTGTTTCTGTGACGAGAACTTTAGTCCTTTCGTAACTAGAAGAAACACCTACTCTGAGCAAAAATGACCACGGGTTAGTGGCAAATACAACAGTGCCTTTTAATCACTAAAGATGAGGTTGAATTTCTTGAGGACTGGGTTATCATAAATAAAACAGAGATGTCCACCCATAAGAGCCATACTTACTCATTACCCCAGTCCAGGCGCACGGTGATATGCCGTTTAACTTCCCGCACCTGATCCTGAGTCAAGTGACCTGATAGTAGCTGCCTTCGCAGGTCAATAAGTTCATTCATCACATGGCGTAGCTTGTAGAAAAGATCTACCTTGTGTTTCTGTAAGGACATTTTTGGAGTTGGGTGAAGTAAAACAGGGACATGGAAAGGGAATGAAAGAAAGAGAGAAAAACAGTTAAAAGTATGAAAAATGGCCATGTCTTTGAACCTCAAAAAAAAAAAAAAAGGCAATGTAAAGGACTTTAAAATCTTAAAGTTCTTAGTTTCTGCTGTCCAAAAATCTCTTCTTATGTCACCTGACAAGCAACCTAGTTGACCTGGATCATGCACAGTACCATTTGTTTACCTACACTTTAATTCATTCTGCACTATTCATTTCACAGTAAATCAAAAAGTTACTAAACTTAATCAGAACCAGGGCTTCAAACCAGTTTGTTCTGGTTCAAACTCCTGCTGAGACATTTCTAAGAAGTTTCCAGGAAGTTATACATATGAATCAACAGAGGATTTTGTTAAAATGTGGATTCTGATTCACATATCTGGGGTGAAATGCAGATTCTCAGCAGGGGTTCAAGAGGGGAAGAACCAACTCAAGGCCCTTATCAGAATAGAAAGTTACACAGGAGCCAAGTGCTTTTCTTTTTTTCCTGACAGCTGTTATTACACATGTAATCACAATTGCAAAGATTTCAACCATCCTGAAGGGTCTCAGGTTTTCCCAGGAGAAATAATCAAGGCAGGACAGAAGTAGGGAGAATCTTTTGCCTATTTTGAAGGAACTAAAGTTTCAATATAAAACTACAGTCTTTGGAATAAGATTCACTCCCAGCTTCTAGGCCTCATTAAGTTTCCAAATCAGCATTTGTAAATGATGTGTGCCATTAGAGTCATAGATTTCCACCCTTTTCGGTTTAATAAAAGGTATCACTTTTATAACAATTAAATAGAAACATCATGATAAATTTAATTATGGACCTCATAGTGGTTTTAATCTTACAGTAAAAATGTTAAGTGCCATGAAAGTACATGCTTGAGCAAAATGATGTACAGGTAGTCCCTGGTTACAAACACTGAGGTCCTGACTCTGGAACAATCGAACCAATCAGTGCACATAACAAATTCTTCATCACAATCACCTTCACTTGCTGCACATATAGCTTTTAAGTTACTGAAAAAGATTCAATCCTTTCCTTGCACTAAAAACCAAAACCCAACCTGCTGCTGTGGAACCCACTCTGACTCATAGCAACCTTACAAGACTGAATAGAGCTGCCTCATAGAGTCTCCAAGGAGTAGCTGGTAGGTTCAAACCGCTGACCTTTTGGTTAGCAGCTGAGCTCTTAACTACTATGCTACCAGGGCACTTTTCTTGAACTAAACCCACTGCCGTCAAGTCAATTCCAAATCATAGCGACCCTACAGGACAGAGTAGAATTGCTCCATAGAGTTTTCCAGAAGTGCCTGGTGGACTTGAACTGCCAACCTTTTGGTTAGCAGCCGTAGCATTTCACCACTATGCCACCAGGGTTTCCTTCTTGCACTAAAGTAGGGCTAAATAAGAACCATATGCATGTTCTGACTTAAAATCTATGAATTCTTAAAGAAGCACCCAGGAACAGATCTCATTTGTAACCTGAAGACTGCCTGTACTTAAGAAAATAGATTTAAAAGCCAACGTCGTATCTGCTCACAAGTGAATTCTTGATTTCAAAATCTTTCTGATTCTATTTCTGTTACAGCCAAGCCAGAAGCATAATTTTACATGGTAATTATAATTCTTGGAATGTAACCTATCTATAAAGAACGCTTTTAAAAAACAGGTCAACCTGTACTATAGCATTAGTACAATCTCCATCCGGGATTTCTCCTAGAAAGCTACTTACCAACATATGCTTGATTCAGGTAACTATAAATAAAATTAATTATGAAGCAAATTATAAACCAATACAATCAGATGTTTTTAGTGATCTTATGATTGAAATGTTAGCAACATCAATACTACTTAGAAATCATCTAATGAAGCATTAGATTTGCTATTACAATTTAATTTCATATTCTTTTTATTTGAAACCCTGGTGGCATAGTGGTTAAGAGATATGACTGCTAACCAAGTCAGCAGTTCAAATCCACCAGGTGCTCTTTGTAAACCCCATGAGGCAGTTCTACTCTGTCCTGTAGAGTCGCTATGAGTCAGAACTGACTCAACAGCAATGAATACTCTTTCACTTACTGTTGCAGTATAGAAATACACTTGATTTTGGTATACTGAGTGTGTACTAAATACTATGTTAAATTCACTTAATTTTAAAAAAGCATTTTACTTTAAATGAAGGCTTACATAAGGAATTAGTTTCTCTTTTAATAATGAGTACACAGTACTGCTTTGTGAAATTGGTTACCAACCCCAGTGACATATTAACACTCTCCCCTTCTTGACCTTGGTTTCTCTATTACCAGCTTTCTTCCTGCCTTCTAGTCCTTGGCCCTGGGCTTGTGTGCCCATTTAGTCTCATTTTGTTTCATGGGCATGTCTAATCTTTCGCTAAAAGATGAATTTCAGGAGTGACTTCATTATTGAGCTAAAAGGGTGTCCAGGGGCCAAACTCTCAGAGTTTCTCTAGAGTGTGTGTGTGTGTGTGTGTGTGTGTGTGTGTGTGTGTGTGTGTGTGTGTGTGTGTGTGTGTGTGTGTTTTGTTCTACATTTTTCTCCAGTTCTGTCTAGGACCCTCTATTGTGATCCCTGTTGAAACAGTCAGTGGGTAGTAGTCAGGTAACACCTTGTCATGCTGGACTCAGTCCAGTGGAGGCCATAACACTCACGTTCCATCAGTCATTCAGACTAATCTTTCCTGAGTGTCTTTAGTTTTCTTTACTCTCCCTTGTGAAGCATTAAACTTTTAAAGAAAAAATTATTTTTCACTGGAACCTTAGGAATCAAGCACTCTAATCCTATCACTTTCAATTCAAATAGTTTGCTGTTCTTTCTTTAGCCAATGAAGAGGTGACGAAAAGTTAAGCACCTTGGTGGTATATAATGCTGGCACAACTCACAAATTTCTTGCAAACTCGAAAGGTGGCAAGGTCAGAACAAACTACATCATCTGGAAAACTGAGATCCTGAAGACAGGCAATAAAGAAAACATAGTGTGTGATCCTAGCATATCCATTCATTGGTTATTGACAAAACAGGATTGTCTTAGGCTGGGTTGTCTAGAGAAGCAAAACCAGTGTGTAAATACAGAGACAGCAATATGGAAACAGCTGATGCAGCTGCAGAGGCTGCAACATCCCAAGTCCTAGATCAGGATACTGGCTTCTCTCTATTAACAAAGCCGCTGGGGCCTGTTAACCCAAGATTAGTAGGTTGGAGAGCAGATTCCAAGATCTGCAGATAAGCTGACAGGTTAGCCAAAGACAAGGCAGCTCCAGGAATCACAGTGAGCCAAAAAGCCAGAACATCTGCTTATATATGGATGCAGGCCACACCTCCAAAGAAACTCCCTTTCAACTGTTTGACAGCAGATGCAATCATGGGAGTAATCACATGTAAACAATGAGAATCATGGCCTAGCCAAGATGATACAGAATCTTAACACAAGGACTAAGTTTAAAATTACATGACAGGACAAAGTTATTCTTTGTCCTATTGAAGTATACACAATAATCCACTGCATACATAAAAAAGTATACATTCATTCACTCAATTCAAATATGCTATGGACAACCTAAGCACTGTCACTTTATCCCTGCTCCCACATGCTCTGACTCTAGATGTACAGACAGACCACAGGCAAATAACTGATGGTGAAAAGCTAAAGAAGAAAAACTAAAGCAGAATAAAGAGACAGTCAGTGGCTAAGGGTTGCCTAGGGAGCGGGAAAAGGTACTACTACTTTAGGTACAATGGACAGGAAAAGGCTTCTCTGACAGCCAAACTATGCACACAAACACAAGTGAAGTGAAACGACAGCATTTGGGGAAACTAGGCAAGTCTTCCAGGTATAAGAAACAAAAAGAGTAAAGGCCTTATTTAACATAGAAGTGAATATGGCCAAGGAGATTAGTGCACTCGACCCAAAGTGAACAAACAGGAGATAAGTCAGAGAGGTAACAAGAATCAGATTATACAGAGTCTCTGTCAGTCCCATTATAAACAGCTCTGGCTTTTATTCTAAGCAAGACAGAAAGCCACTGGAGGTTTAACAGCAAAAGAATGACATGATATGACAAGTCTTAAAAGTACCACTTTGGTACTCTGTTGAGAATAAATCATGAACAGGCAGAAGAGGAAGAAGGAA
Organism: Heterohyrax brucei; assembly: GCA_028571685.1. Classification (NCBI taxonomy): domain Eukaryota; kingdom Metazoa; phylum Chordata; class Mammalia; order Hyracoidea; family Procaviidae; genus Heterohyrax; species Heterohyrax brucei. Next base: position 15,534,751 of record CM053158.1, read on the forward strand.
CTCCATTCAGGAGACTATTTATTGCACCAATCCACAGAATGACAGTTGCTTAGACAAGGCTAAGAATGGAGAATATAAGAAGAGTTTGGAGTCTCCAGGATCTCCTGATAGGTTAGATGTGAAATGTGAATGCAGTCAAGGATCACTCTCATTTTGGGGCTTAAGAAGAAAGTCTGGAATAGAAAAACACAGTAAAACTTTGGACACACTAAGTCTGAGATGGAGTCCTAACATTTCAGAAAGTAAGAATTATCTGTAAGACGCAACTAAAAAGGATTAAGCAGTGAAGTAAGAGGAACAAGCAGGGAAGTGCAGTATCATGGGAGTCAAATGAAAACCTGGTTTTAATGAGACGTCTGTCACACACACAGAGATCAAAATCTGGACTGAGAGGTGGCTGCTGGATTTGGCAGTGTGCTGCTCATTACTGACTTCTGCATAAGCAGTTTTGATGGAATGGCTGCAGTCAGTTTCACGAGACAATGGGAAAGGAAGAAGTAGAGACACCACAAACAATGCCTGAAGAATTTTTCAGCAACTGGGTAGCAAAACAAGGTTGTGGGGTCAAGGAAGTTTTTAAATAGGACCAATTTCAGGCTATTTGTATACTTAAGAAAATGATGTAAAGAGGAAAAATTCAGTGATGCAGGTGTTAAATCTCTGAGTAGAAGAGATGGGATCCAGGACACAACAGAAGGGCCTGGCTTTAGATAAGAGCTAGAATGCTTTACAAATCATCATAGGGAAGAAAGGCATAGAATAGGAATAATGCACAACTAGTTGAGACATTTAGTGACAGAAGTACTGAATTTTTCTTGTTTTATTCTCAGGGAAATAAAAAAGCAAGATCACTATGCCCTGACAGCAAACACCACAGAGTCCTGGGCAGAGTATGAGAAAATTGTGAAGAAGAACTCAAATTCATGTAAAAAAATCAGACTTAATGGTCTGACAGAGCCTAGAGGAACCCGTGAAACAAAGTGAAGACTCAGCAGAAACCATCAATTAAAAATGATTAAACCCTTTTCAGCCAAGTGCTAATTAAATTTGTTTCATCACTATGGAAGAATCGCTGTGTTTCTTCAGAAGAACTCTGAAGTAAAAAATTGAGCTTTAATGATTCTGATATAAAATTTTTACTAAACTTTTAAAACCTAAAGTAGAAAGAAAGGTAGTGCCATAATGATGCATCTGAGCTAATAAATGAAGAGTTGCAGAGTATCCACCATGAAGTATGTTACCTTTCTTTAAAGTATAGATGCTTAAAGACTGAGTAATATAAACTAATATAAGATTATAAAAATTGAATTAAAATAAAATTACATTAAAAGTACTGTTGTCCTCAAAGAGAATAAATACCCTGCCATAACAAGAAATTAAACACTACATCTAAATTTCAAATTCCTAGCTCTCCTCTATTTTACCTCTTATTTTTTAACATTCTTTTAGTTATACAACTCGACGGCACTTGGCTTTGGCTTAGTTATACATAGATAGCTTTTTCCCATTTTATTTCTTCTTAATAAATCAACCACTGTGAACTCGAGTTTGTTCAAATATCTTTAATATTCTTTTTCTATTACTACTAATTACCATGTTCCTTACTGGAAATAACCTCTAATTCTCATCAAAAAGTTGATGTCATACTTCAAAGCTCTAGAACCTATCCTAGTAAAAATCTCTAAAAAGTAAAAATCTCTAAAGCACAGTACTTGCAACCCAAGTGATGCTCATGTGGGAAAAAAAGTCTTTAAGCCCCAAAATGTAAAGTTCCATTTTTAGGTTCTTATATGACACAGCAAAGGCTCGACATTGAGTACAAAAAGAGAGACATTTTTGTGAAACAAAATGATAGCTAAACCCAAGCTATTTCACACTGATTTTCAAGCAGCATTTGCACGAAAATAATGTGGAAATTCTTTTTCTGTTCACTAATATGGGGCTGTGCTCATACCATCACTTTCTCTGGTGTACATGCACATATACCCACCCCCCCCCCCACACCTATGAGAGGCCAGGATGTCTCACTCCAGCTCCAACCAAAACACACCCTCTCTCACAGATCGATTGATAGCCAATATCCTACCATAACACTAGTTTCAATTCTCTTTTATTACCTATGTTTTTTTAGTGACCTGTGACTTTTATTCTGAAAGTTGTCATCTGGTGAATTTATTTAACAGAGGGTGGTAGACACCTGAGGCATTCTCAGACTCACAGTAGACCATTCTCCACAAGACAGAACAAATAACTACTTAAAGGCAGGCTTTAAACTAGATTTCCAGAGAAAAATATAAAACAACTAAGTTGGCACAAAGAGAAACAGAAAACTTAAATAGGAAGAGAGACACGGAAGAAACTGAATGATAACCAAAGACTCTCCTAGTCACTAAAACATCGGAGTTCCGCAAACATGTAACAGTTAATGCCTACTTTATATGTTTTTCTGTATGTTTTATATGTTTTTCTTGCACTGAAGGCATTGGTAAAAAACAAGGCTCCAGGAATTGATGGAATATCAATTGAGATACTTCAACAAATGGATGCAGCACTGGAAGTGCTCACTCATCTGTGCCAAGAAATTTGGAGGACAGCTACCTGGCCAACTGACTGGAAGAGATTCATATTTACGCCCATTCCAAACAGAGGTGATCCAACTGAATGTGAAAATTATGGAACAATATCATTGATATCACATGCAAGTAAAATTCTACTCAAGACCATTCAAAAGTGACTATAATAGTATATTGACAAGGAACTGCCAGAAATTTAAGCTGGATTCAGAAGAGGACGTGGAACCACAGAGATCACCGCTGATGTCAGATGGATCTTGGATGAAAGCAAAGAATACCGGAAAGATGCTTACTTGTGTTTCATTGACTATGCAAAAGCATTCGACTGTCTGGATCATACCAAATTATGGCTAACGTTGTGGAGAATGGGAATTCCAGAACACCTAATTGTGCTCTTAAGGAATCTGTATATGGATCAAGAGGCAGTCATGCAAACAGAACAATGGGACACTGCATGGTTTAAAGTCGGGAAAGGCATGGGTCAGGGTCGCATCCTTTCACCACACCTTTTTAATCTGTATGCAGAGCAAATAATCCAGGAAGCTAGATTATATGAAAAAGAACGAAGCATCAGGGTTGGAGGACGACTCATTAACAACCTGCGTAAACAGATGACACCACCCTACTTGCTGGAAATGAAGATCTGAGACACTTACTGATGAAGATCAAGGACCACAGCCTTCAGTATGGATTGCACCTCAACATCAGGAAAACAAAAATTCTCACAATTGGACCAGTAAGTAATACCGTCATAAATGGAGAAAGGATTGAAGTTGTCAAGGATTTCATTTTACTTGGGTCCACAACAAACATCCACAGAAGCAGCAGGCAAGAAATCAAAAGGCGCATTGCACTGGGAAAATCTGCTGCAAAGGATCTCTTTACAGTATTCAAAAGTAAGGATGCCACCTTGAAGACAAAAATGCATCTGACCCAAGCCATGGTATTTTTCAACCACATTATATGCATGCAAAAGCTGGACCATGAACAGAGAAGACAGAAAAAGAATTGACACCTTTGAATTGTGGTGATGGAGAAAAATGTTTGAACAGACCTCCAAAAGAACAAACAGATCTGTTTTGGAAGAAGTACACCCAGAATGTTCCTTGGAAGCAAAGATGGCAAGACTGCATCTTACATACTCTGGACGTGTTGTCAGTAAAGACCAGTCCCCGGAGAAAGACATCATGCTTGGTAGAATGGAGTGTCAACGAAAAAGAGAAAGACCCTTGACAAGATGGACTGACACAGCAGCTACAACAATGGGCTTAAGCACAAACATCATTGTGGACATGGTGCAAGAACGGTTAGTCTTTCATTCTATTGTTCTTAGGGTTGCTATGAGTCAGAACTGACTCAACGGCACCTAACAACAACGTTTTCCTAGAAGACAGAAAAATGAGAAAACACAACCAACTCATTTTTATAGCACAAATAAACTTGTTTTCAAAGTTGAATTGAAAATTAAAAGGAACTTATATGTTCCTTTAAACTATCAACAGATTCAAAAATGGCCAAGCATCAGCTAACAAAAATTAAAGGAATCTATTATGTATGGAAATCCTAGTGGCACAATGGTTAAGAGCCCATAGGGTCGCCATGAGTCATAATCAACTTACAGCAACAGGCTTGGTTTTTGTAACATATATTTATGCCTACACACATAAACATATGCATATATAAACTGAATTCAATGTGCATGTATGCATGTGTGTATGTACACACATACACATCAGGTTCAGTTTACTGCTGGAATGCAAGGACAGTTTAAGACTTTTTAAAACTTTCTACTTTACCATATAAATAATTAAAGAGAAAAATCTTAAGATATTTTCAATGCTTACCAAAAAGTATTTCATAAAACCCAGTACCTATTTACCAAGAGAAAAAACTTTCTGAAAACTAAAAATAAAAAGGAAACTTCTTAATTTGCTAAAAGCTATCTGTCACAGATTGGATTATGTTCCCCCCAAAAATGTGTGTAGCAATTTGGCTGGGTCATGATTCACAGTAGTGTGTGGCTGACCTCCATTTTGTGATTTTCCTGTTATAAATCCTAATCTCTCCCTGTGGTTAATATGGCAAGATTAGATTATATTAGAGAGAAGTAGGGTGGGACTGTAACACCCTTAACTAAGGTAATCTCACTGATCCAATGTAAAGGGAGTTTCCCTGGGATGTGGCCTGTACCACCTTTTATCCAATAAAAGGAAAGGGAAGTAAGCAAAAAGTTGCGGACCTCATACCACCAAGAAAGTAATACCAGAGTGCATCCCTTAGACCTGAGATTCCTGCACTGAGATGCTCCCAGACCAACAGAACATCGATACATCACAAAGACCTTTTTCCAGAGCTGAGAGACTGAGAAAGTCTTTCCCTGAAGCTGGTGCCCAGAATTTGGACACCTATCCTCCTATTGGATTGTAAAAGAATAAATTTCTCTTTGTCAAAGCCACCCACTTGCCATATTTCTGTTACAGCAGCACTAGATAATTAACTAAGACATTATCTAAGAAAAACTTAAGTAAACATTGTATTTAAAAGAGAAACTGTAGATGCATTCCCTTTAGGAGTGACACTAGAAGGACTCACAATATTCAGCAAATACTAATTCTCATATCTAAAATTCGTTACAGAGGAAGTCAACCAAGCACAGTTAACAGAGGGAAAAGGCAGCTGGGACAAAAGCCCAGGAAGTCAGGCACAAGCTTGTAAGAGGTCTCTCTCCAGGGAGTCAAACAGGACACATGTAATCCCTCCAGCATCAAATTCTGACAACACTATTAACTGGGACCTACCAGGAAAGATCTCTGACTCAGTTTATTAAGGGCTGGTTACACAGGGACTTTCTGCTTAGAATGTATCCAATTCCAGTCATCCAGAAGGAAAACAGGTGTGCAGCAGAAACCACATTGTTTACACAGTTTAGGAATAGTGAGACACTATTATCAGTTAGGGAATGGTGTGAACATTTCCAAAATCGGAGTTTCCAGATGCCAGCTGTCATGGTTTGAATTGTGTCCCCCCAAAAATGTGTGCAGCCACGTGGCTGGGATATGGTTCCCAGTATCTTGGGACTGTCCTCCATTGTGTGGTTTTGCTAACCTGTATGTTAAAGGATTAGGGTGGGGCTGTGAATTCCTGCTATGGGGGAAGTTTCCCTGGAGTATGGCTTGCCCCACCCTTAATGCTTTTAGCTTGCGAGGAATAAAAGGAAAAAGAACCAAGGACAATTTGAGAACCTCGCTACCATCAAGCAGGCAGCACCGGGAGCAGAACGCGTCGTTCAGACCAGAGGTTCTTGCGTTAGGACGCTCCCTGGACAATGACTGATGCAATACTGGACTTTCCTCCAGAGCCGTCAAGGGGAAAGTCTTTCCCTGGAGCGGACACCCTGAATATGGACTCGCAACCTACCGGACTGTGTAAGAATAAATCTTTCTTTGTTAAAGCCATCCACTCTGTGGTATTTCTGTTAGAGCAGCCCTAGCTGACTAAAACACCAGCCAAGGGTCAACTTTATGAGCAGACCTTTCTAAGGATAGCCTCAGCATTGTTATGTTAACTCTTTTTGGCACAATTACGAACAATATAAGGATGTTGACAGTCAGCCAACATTTGGTACAATCCTGGCCAATGAGATGAAGAAAGAGAAATATAAAAATGTAAGAATTAGAAGGGAGAAAATGATGAAATGCAAAGTTGATGTATATAAAATCAACTTACAAAAGTATAGTACTATCAGTCATAATTGGTTGGAAAATACAATAAAAAATATCCCATTCACAACAGCAACAGAAATTATTACATGCCAACAAAGTAACCTAACATAATATATAAGACATTTTACTAAGAAAAGCAACAAAAGTCATTAAAAAATATGTAAATAGATGTCATAAGGCCCAAAATACACGAAACAGTATTTCACTAAACAGGACATACAGACGGCAAATAAGCATGTGGAAAAAAAGTTCAATTTTATTAGCCATGAGGGCAACACAAATTAAAATTACAGTGAGGTATCACTACATACTTATCACAGTGGCTAAAATAAAATGTAGTGACTACAACAAACGCCAGCAAGAATAAGGAGAAACCACACCACTCAGACATTACTGGTGGGACTCCAAAATCAGACAGATACTCTGGGAAAAAGTTAGGCAGTTTCTTATAAAAATAAACACATACACAGATAACTTACCAATTGCACTCAGGCACATTTATCCAAGAGAAATGAAAATTTATGTTCACACAAAAATCTGTACACCAATGTTCACATTAGCTTTATTCATAATAGCCCAAAGCAGAAACAACCCAGAAGTCCTTTAATGAGTGAATGGCCAAAAAACTGTGATATACATCTATACCACAGAATGCTACCCAGCAATAGAAGAGAACGAGCAATCAATACACACAACAACATGGATGAATCTGAGAATAACGCTGAGTAAAAAACGTGAATCCCAAAGACTTACATACTGCTTGGTTTCATTTACGTAACACTCTTGAAAAGAAAAAATTACAGTAATTGAAAAAAGATTAGTTATACGAGGGGGTGAGGCTAGGAGACAGTGAGTGCAGTAATAAAAGGGCAATTAAACGAACCCTTGTGCTGATGTAACTTTATCTTGCCTATGGCAGTGGGCACATGAACCTGCATATGATAAAGCTGGACGGAAGTAAACACACAGATCTAAGAGTTCAAGTAAAACTGGGGAAATATGAACAAGATTGGTGGATTGTCATCAATGACAATATCCTGGTTGCAATACTGTTAGTACAACTTTGCAAGATGTTCTCATTAAGAGAAACTGGGAAAGAGTACATGAAATATCTTTGTATTATTTCTTCAAACTTCTGTGAACCTACAATTATTTCAAAATAATAAGTTTAATTTAAAAAAGGAAACCATGAAATAAAATATTTATCGTTCAAATGACTTGACATTGTAAAAAAATTAAATATCCCCCAGATTAATCTCTATTTATATGGATAAATTAAAGTCCATGGATAGACACAACTTTAGAAAAGAGGAGAAAAACACTTATTTACTAAACATGCAGATTTGTCAGATATTAAGATACACCACAAGTCATTTTAATAAAAATTGACACATTTTAGACAATAAAAAAGAGAGCCTAGAAATGAATGAGCTAACATATATGAGAACTGACAATTAAGTTTGGGAACTCATCCTAGAAGAAGTGCTACATACCTCATGGGTAAATATCACTACAGTCACTTTCGAAGTATTTCCTTTGGGAAACTGGGCACTGATGCCAGCACCCAGTCCACCCTTCAAAGTAATTTTGGAACTCTCTTTCTGGAATGGCCATCAGAGCAGTCAACACATTACCCTTAATGTCCTGAATGCCACCAAAATGTCTTTCTTTCAATATTTCCTTTATCTTTGCATAAACAAAAACAGTCATTAGGAGCCAAATCAAGCAAGCAGGGAGGGTGTTCCAATACAGTTATTTGTTTACTGGCTGAAAACTCCCTCACAGACAACTTATATGATTAAGTTCATGAACTTGCTGCCATATCAGCATGTGCAAGAGTTCCACAATTGCTTAGAAGGGTGGACGAGGTTCCGGCATCAGTGCATAGCTTCTCGGGGTGCGTACTTCAAAGGTGACCACAGTGATATTCAGCAAAGAGGTATGTAGCACTTAGAACAATTAAGTTCACGGATGGATCTCGTAGACGAGAAGCTGGTGGAGAGCTGGCACTGCAAATCGGTAGAGAACAAACAGGTTAGTAAGTAATGCAGGGAAAGTTCATTCACTATATCAAGAAAAATAAATGGATTCCAAATTTTCCATCTGGAGAGTGAGTTCCAGATGGTTTAAAGACATGAATGTGAAAAGTAAAACTATGGAGTTATTAAAATAAAAAGTTGTGACAGGAGTCTCTTTATGACTTTGAAATAAAAGAGGATTTGCAAAATAAGACCTCAAATCACAGGTCACAAGGCAGAAACAGGAGAGATTTAATTATGTAACTATTCAAAATTTCTGTATAAAGAAGGATTCACATGATAGACTGAGACTCACAACATAAGATCTAAAAATTATCAGGAAATGATATAAATCACTAAGTAAAAGACAAAATTCAAAAGAGACAAAGGATACAAGTAATAATTTCACAGGGGACACTCTAATAACACATACATGAAATAATGATCAACAATATTACTAATTATATAAATGCAAAAGAAAAAAACAGTAAGACACCGCTGCTTACTCAACAGAATTATTAAAAAAGCATGGCAGTAGTGCAGTCCAGTCAGCAATCCAGCAGAGTAATCTGGTAAATTAAACAGGCATACACCCTACAATCCATCAATCTCACTCTCAGTGATATCCTAGAGAAACTCACACACAAGTCCTTTAGGAAACAGTACAGTTAATAACAGGGAGGTGGGAGCAAAGTAGGAGTAACAATGAGAAATAAACTGGATGTACACAGAATAACACTACATTGTTTAAGGAAACTGATATAAATTGTAACAATTTTTATATAAATGTAACACATAAAATCTTTGTGGAATAATCTCATATCAGTATCTTATCCAATATATTAGAATAGGTGCCTACAGGAGTGGGGGGGGGGGAGGACAGCAATGAAGACAGAAAAAATACATAAACAAACAAGAGAGGAGTCTTGAATAGACTGATGATGAAAGTGTGCTATGAATCATGGAATATGAGCAACCTAACCCTCACATGAACCCAAAAGGGAAAGAAAAATATATATATAAAACAGGCTAGGTTGTGACTACACGCTGAGAAAAAGTATGAGAGCCTTACCAACACTGTTTACAGAAAGTAAAAACATCAGAAGCTTGTAACTGGGAATGGAGTCTCACAAGAAGAACTGGGTGTTTCCCTTGACTGTTCAAAGGAGTCTGATGTCTGATCCATGCATCTCCATCACGTAACGAAAAAAGGTCACTCCCCGCCAAATAAACGTCTCCCCTCTCCTGCAGACTGAGGTGCATGAAATCTCCACTGGTTCTGCTTATTCTTGAACAGCTTATTCCTGCTGAAGTGTCTGATTTTTACCTTTTTCTGGCTCTCATCTTACATCCACTATATTTCATAACTGACTCCTGCAAAATTGGTTCTCTCCTGCCCGTGGCTTGGAAACTTGCTTACCTGCTGCACCATACTACAGACATATTCCAGCTTACTAGGAGAATTTACCCCCCAAATGGAAGGGATAGGGCCAGTGTAATATGGCACCTTTGGTAACACAAACATTTGATTCTGTGATTCTCCTTGGTTTATGTTTCTATTATTTTTTAAATCAGTCTTTTGGCTGACACATTTTTTCTTCTCTCTCTCTCTCTCTCTTTTTTTAATTGTGATTAAGTGAAAGTATACAATCCAAATTAAATCTGCCTGTCCGCCTATCTGCAGCTCCTTCTGCTCTCCTTGCCCAGTGACAGCACATTCCTCCTTTTTGTTCTATATATGTGTATTTTTTTCTTAAGTAAATTCAAACTGATTCCTAAAAAGTCTGGTAGGCTGCATTCTATTTTTAAAATAATTGCAAGTATGTTGTGAACAATTATATACAGTCTTTGTAATTAACTTCCAAACTTATTTCCTTATTTGAAGAGTTCTTGAGAGTAGAACCTCATTTTTGCCTTCTTTTACTGCCTACTATAACGCCAGATCTAGCATTTAAATTAGAAGTAACTCTGAATTGCCTTTTACTGACATTACCTGGAGTCACTGACCTACTTGGTGGGAAGAATTACTTCATTAGTTCAACTCTTTTAATCCTCAGTACACACCTCTTCCAGTATCCCTGACTCTGATCAGCACTGGCTAAACTTATGGCAATTTTGTCACAGCTCAAAGCACAAGGGAAGAACGTCAGAGTTTTCCTTTATCTGAAAGTTCAAAATCCCCTGGGACCAGGAATTTGGTAAGATGAAATGGTATTAAAGTCATAAAATTGTCATTTTTAAAACCACTGCTATTGGATAAGAAGCAGTTCAATATGTAATAACACACCATGAATTATTATCGTCATCAGTGGTCTTTATTTTAGTGACAAAATCAATCTGTGTGCATATTAGAGAAAAGAAATCATAGTGTGTTATGATCTTCCACACAAAGTAAGTTCAATTCATCAGTACTACCACTTTCAAACACAAAGGAGAATAAGTAAAAATCTATTTTGTAATTAAACCTTGAAAGCTATTTCAAGAATCAATTCCAAGGAAATTACATGAAAAGGAATGGTAATGCAAATGTGAATTTTTTGAAAAAAAGAAATAGCCCCTTCTTCCTGCATTAAGAGCTACTGTCAAAGACTAGCAGAACAATGACTAATAGCCAAACTGGTTATCACTATGTTCTATAATTAACAATGAATCAACTTAGATCCAACTTTTTAACTCCCCTCAGATATTTGGCAAGAGAAATAAAAGTTCAAGAAATCAACACTGAGAAGGTATTGGAATTCTGATGGGTACCGCATTGGGTCTATAGATTTCTTTAGGTAGTAGTGACATCTTGACAATATTATGTCTTTTGATCCATGAACACAGACTATCCTTCCACTGATTTAGATCACCTGTATTTCAGGAATGTTTTATAGTTTTCAGAGTATGAGTCCTTTACTTTACCAGTTAAATTTTTTAGATATTTTATTCTTTGAGATACCATTACAAATGGAATTGTGTCTGTAATTTCTTTTTCATATTGCAACAGGTTTGGCTTTTTTTGGCTCCAGATTTGAATACCTATTATTATTCATTTGCTTAACTGCTCTGACTAGAACTTCTCAGTACAATATTTAATGGCAGTGGTGAAAGTAGGCATTCTGTATCTCCTTCCTGATCTTAAGGGGAATAACCTCAGTCTTTCTCAATTAAGATGTCAGCTGTGGGTTTTAAAAAAATACCCCTTAATCAAGTTGAGGAATTCCCCTTCATTCTTATCTTTTTGTGTGCTTTTATCATGAAAAAGTATCAGATTTTCTCAAAAGCCTTTTGTGCACTGATGGAAATAATCTTAACTTTAAATGGAACTGCAAAGGGCCCCAAACTGCCAAAGCAATCTTTAGAAAAAGAACAAAATAAGAAAACTCCCACTACCCTATGTAAAAATATAAAAATACAGTAATCAAACTAATCTGTTACTTGTGTAATGATATACACAGAGACTAATTGAATCATGTTATGAGTCCAGAGATAGGCACTTATAGCTGTGGTCAGTGAATATTTGACAAAGACGCTAAATCTAACAAATAGGGGAAAGAACAGTCTCTTGAACTCATGCTGCTAAGGACTACTAGCTATCTATATGCCAAAGAATGCAGTGAGACTTATACGTCACAACTATACACAAAACTAACTTGAAACAGATCAAGGACCTAAATGTATGATTTAAAACTATAAATTCATGGAACACATAGGGACAATGTTTAGAACCTAGTTTTCCACAACAGACCCTGAGACAGACTTGTGATTACAAACTACAAAAGACATAAATAAGATCTCATCAAAATTAAAAAATTCTGTACATTAAAGAACTTTCTTTACAAAGTGAAGACAACTGGGAGAAGAATTTTGGTAACTACATCTATCCAATAAGGGCTTAGTACCTTAGTACCTAATAACACACACACAAAAAAAAAAGAACTGAAAAATGGGGAAAAGATCTAAAAAGACATTTTACCAAAAAGGATTCAGAATAACTGACAAATACAAGATGCTCAAACTGATTAGTTATTAAAAACAAACAAATAAAACAAAACCTGTTGCTATGAAGTCAATTTTGACTTATGACAATCCCACAGGACAGAAAAGAACTGCAGCTAAGCTCCTAACCACCACCACCAAGAGCAGGATTCCTAGTATCAGTCACTAAGAAAACAAAATCCAAACCCACTGCCACTGAGTCAATTTCAACTCACAGTGACCTAAATTAGTCATTAAAAAGATTTAAATCAAAATCACACTGATATACTACTTTACCCCATTAGGCTGGCTAAGATGAGAAAAGCAGTAAACAAGAAGTGATAGAGAAGAAGCACAGAAACTGGAATCCCTGTCCACTGGTGGTGATATTAAAAAACTGTACAGCCACTATGGAAAACACTTGGTTCATTCTTCAAAAAGCCAAACACAGAATTAGACCGAAGTCTAGAAATTTCACTAACAGATATGTGTATATCCAAAAGACTTGAAAGCAGCAACACAGAGACCAGTGTTCACTGTACCACTATTCACAACAGCTTAAAGAAAGAAACAATCTAAATGTATACCAACAAATGCATGGATGAACCACTGGCATATGCATACAATGGACTCAGCCATAAATAAAAATGAAGTACCATGACTTCACCATGCATAAACCCTAAAAATGTTATGCTGAGTCAAGTTAATCATAAAGACTGATACTGTATGATCTCACCTATATGAAACATTGAGAATAGGCAATATATACATATTACAGTTCAACAGTGGTTAATAAAGGTAGGAAGGAGGGGGAAAAGGTTAAGTCACTGTTTACAAAGCACTGACTTTTTGTCTGTGGTAAGGGAAAAACAATCGATGCTGATGATGCCTGTACAACATGACGTTTATTGGATTTTACGATAGAAAATACTGAATTGGTAAACGTGGTGAGATGTTACATATATATGTACATGTATAATATATATGTTTTACATGTACATATACACATGTAAAAGAAAATACTGCCGAGTCCTGCACCATCCTCACAATCACTGTTATGCTTGAGCCCACTGTTGCACCCACTGTGTCAATCCATCTAAGTGAGGGTCTTATTTTTCACAGACACTCGACTTTACCAAGAATTGTGTCTTTCTCCAGGGAATAGTCCCTCCTAATAACATATCGAAAGTATGTGAGACTGGTGAAATGAGGAAGGGCATGGTAAAAATTGGAGGTATTAAAGAAAGCCCCAGGAAACAATAGCAGAAAATACCATAGAATAATCTCACCTTTGTCTTACAAAACACTGTCACAAAACAAGCCTGGGGGCAACCTTGCAAGTGACAGCCTGCAAGTGACCCCTAGAACTTGACCACATTTTACAACTAATAGGAGTTAACCAATCAATGTAAAGGTCAGTTCACCCTCCCTGCTTTGCAATCTCACGACTTAAATACTGGGCGCTGAGGAAACTCCCCATCGCCCCCTGCTCTGTGTAGCTTGGGGTGCGTCCCTGGTGCACCAGTATTTTCCCTATTGGGCATATTTTTTTAGTAAAATTTAAGCTTTAAAGTAACAGTGTCGCATCTTGAAAATCACGCACCGTAATAAGACAAAGTCTTACCACGCTTGCTTCTAAGGAGCATCCTGGTTGGGCTTCTTTAAAGACAGATGTGCTCCTTCTTCTGGCAGACCGTGATAAATTCAGTATTCACGTAATTCAAAGGCATTGATTCTTCAGTCTTTTCATTGCCACCTTTCACATAAATGTGAGGCAATGAAAACACCACGGCTTGGGTCAGGCACACCTTATCATCAAAGCAATGTCTCTGCTTTCAAAAACATTAGAGAGATCTTTTACAGCAGATTCATCCAATGTAATAAAACATTTGATTTCTTGATTGCTGTTTCCAACTGGAATGACTATGGATCCATGGAAAACAAAATCACTGAGAACTTCAATGTTTTCTCTGATGGTGATGTTGCTTTTTGGTTCAGCTACTAGGTTTTTTGTTTTCTTTATGTTGAGGGTACAGTCCACACTGAAGGCTGTAGTCTTTATGATCTTATCAGTGTTGCAAGTCCTCTCACTTCAAGCAAGCAACACTGTGTCATCTGCATAACATAAGCTGTTAGTCTTCCTCCAGTTACAATGCCCAGCTCTTCACACAATACAGCTTCTCAATTTCCTCATCATACAGACTAAATATGGTAAAAAGACACAACCTAACACACCCCTTTCCTTACTTTATACAGTATTCCCTTGTTCTGTTCAAACAACTGCTTCTTGATTGATATTCAGGTTCCCCGTGAACACAGTTAACTGTCCAGAATTTCTATTCTTCCCCAAATTATCCAACCACTTTTTATGAATCTCACAGTTGAATACTGTTGCACAGTCAATAAAACACAGATAAACATTATCTGTCTGACATCAGCAGAGATATTCCTGGTTCTTCATCTTCTTCTAAACCTGGCTTGAATTTCTGGCAAATCCCTATTGACATACTCCTGGAGTTGCTTTTGTCTGTGATATTAATGATACTGTTTGATAATTTCTGTATTTGGTTGGATCATGTTTTTTGAGAACAGGCATGAATGTGGATCTTCCCAAATTTATTGGCACAAATGACCAAGTACCTCCAGCAATGCATCCATTTGATGAAACATCTCAATTGGTAGTCTGTCAATTCCTGGAGGCTTGTTTTTTGCCAATGCCTTCAGTGCAGCTTGCATTTCTTCCTTCAGTATCATCTGCTCTTGATCATATGCTACCTCCTGAAGTGGTTGAACAAAGACAATTTTTTTTGGTATAATGATCCAGTATATTCCTTCCATCTTCTTTTGAAGTTCTGCTGCTATTCATAAGCTTTTCACTGTCTAATTTTTTTCTGAAGTAGAATGCCAAGTCCTTTTTCCTAGTCTGTCTTGTTCTGGAAGCTCAGCTGAAACTTGTCCATCACGTGTGACCCTGACAGTATTTGAATACTGGTGGTACAGCTTCCAGCATTGCAGCAACACACAAGCCCCTACACTATGACAAACTGACTATCTGCATAGTGCCACTCAATCATTGTGCACTGAGTCTGAAAGACCACGGCTAAAAGGGTCATACTAAGTAATTCATTGCAGTGAGTGATAAGGATGACATTAGAGACCACATGATATAATTTTGCAAGACCTATGACTTCTTCATTGCAAGTACATTTTTTTCAACAACATAAATGGCAACTATACACATGGATATCAGATGGAATACACAGGTAAAGAATTGACTTTATGTATGGAAAACAGGTGATGAAGAAATTCAGTTTGTCAGTCAGGACACATCTAGGGACTGACTGTGAAAAGAGATCATCATCAACTGCTCATATGCAAGTTTAAGGAAAGTTGAAAAAAAATGAGAGCTGTGTGAGACTCAAAGTACAACCTTGAATATGCCCCATCTGAATTTAGAGGCCATCTCAAGAATAGATTTGACACACTGAACAACAACGACCAAAACCAGAAACTGTGGAATAACATCAAAGACATCAAACATGAAAAAAGCCAGAGGTTCATTAAAAACACAGGAAAGAAAGGAAAAAATAAATAAATAAATAAATGTCAAAAGAGACTGTGAAACTTCCTGTGGAATGCAGAGTAACCAAAAAGAAAAACCATGATGAAGTAAAAGAGACAAAAAGGAGATTTCAAAGGGTAGCTTGAGAACACAAAGCAAAGTATTACAATGATATACACAAAGTAGGAGTTAGAAAACCAAAAGGGAAGAGCACTCACAGCACTTTTTTAACTTTATTTTTATTGTAAGTGAAAGTTTATTTGCTATATAAAACCCTGAATACACACCTCTAATGCAACTCTACCTGCACTCCTCATCCTGTGACAGCACACTTCTCTTTTCCACCCTGTACTTCCAGTATCCACTCAGTCAACACTTGTCCCCTCCCCTCTCTCATCTCCCCTCTAAAGAGGAAGCAGTTGGACAGCCTCATAGATTTATTAAAACAAGAAGTATACACACCACCTGCTCACTTTATGTTTCATAGTCCAGTCCAATCTTTGTCTGAAGAGTTGGCTTTAGTACTGGTCTCAGCTCTGGGCTAGCAGTAAGTCCAGGGTCCATGTTCTCAGGGGACCCTCCAGGTTGTCAATCTGCTCTTTTAATAGAGTTCTAGATCTGCACTCTCCTTTTTCTCATGCTTCATCAGGGACTCTACACTGTGTCCCCTGTCAGGGCAGTCTTCAGTGTTGGCTGGGCACCACTTAGTTCTTCTGATCTCATGCTGCTGTAGTCTTCCCAATCACATGGATCCTTCTGTCTCCTGGGCTCATATTTTCCTCATGTCTTTGATATTCCTGGTTTTCATCTGCTCCATGTGGGTTGGGACCAACTGACATTCCTTAGATGGCAGCCTGCTGGCTTTCAAGACTCCAGGCACTACTCACCAATATGGAATGCAGAACAATTTCTTAGAAAAAAAACAGTTATATCAATGGACCTCGATGTCCCCTGAAACCATGGTCCCCAGACTCCTGTCTATGCTACTTTGTCCTTTAAAACACTGTACTTAGAAAAACTTTTAGCTTATGATATAGTCCAGTTCACAGAATTTTTCTTTTTTTTTATTGTGACTGAAAGTGTACATTATCATTAAAGCCACATGCAAATAAAATTTTGTGAAAAATATTTCAAAAGCGGTTGATTTTGAAACAGGAATTGCTAGAAAGTCAAGCTGGATTCAGAGAATGTGGAATGAGGGATAGCACTGCTGATGTCAGATGGATTCTGACTGAAAACAGAGAATACCAGAAAGATGTTTACCTGTATTTTACTGACTTTGCAAAGGTATTCAATTGTGTGGATCATTAAAAATTATGGATATTATGAAGAATAGGAATTCCAAAACAAACTGCACTCATGAGGAACCTGTATATAGAACAAAAGACAATCATTCAAACAGAATGCTGGCATACTGCAAGGTTTAAGTGAAGGAGAGGTGTGTCAGGGCTGCATCTTCCTACTAATTCTGTGTACTGAGCAAATAATGTGAAAAGGTGGACTAAATGCAGAAGAATGTGGCACCACGATTGAAGGAAGACTCTTAAACAACATGCAATATGCAGATAACACAACTTCGTCTGCTGAAAGTGAAGAGGACTCCTTGAAACACTTACCGATCAAGATCAAAGACTACAGCCTTTGGTATAGATTAAACCTCAACACAGAGGAAAAAAAATCCATAAAATTGACCAATAAGCAACATCAAGATAAATGGGGAGAAGACTGAAGTTATCAGGGATTTCATCTTACTTGGCTCCATAATCAACACCCATGGACATACCATTCAAAAATCAAACTAAGCAATGCATTGGGCAAATGTGCTGCAAAGAATCTCTTTAAAGTGTTCAAAAAGCAAAGATGTCACTTTGAGGACTAAGGTAAGCACGACCCAAGCCACGGTATTTTCAATCACCTGATATACACGTGAAAGTTGAAAAACAAATAAAGACAACAAAAGGTAAATTGATACTTGGTATAGAATACTGCATATACCATGGACTGCCAGAATATGAACAAATCTATCTTGGACAGCTAGATGCTTCTTAAAAGGGAGGATAGCAAGAATTCATCTCACATACTTTGAACATGTTATCAGGGGGTTACAGAAAGATATCATGTTAGGCAGACAGTCTATGAAAAAGAAGACATTCAATGAAATGGACTGACACAGTAGCTACAACAATGGGCTCAACTATAGCAATGACTGTGAGTATGGCACTGCACCATGGAGTGATTCATTCTGTCATGCATAGGGTCACTATGACTTGGAACCAACCAGACAGCACCTAACAACAAAAATATCCAATATTCAATTGCAGAACTGACTTATTTAGATATTGGTATAACACTACTGCTTTGAAGTAATATTATGTCAGTGGTTATGTACATTATAAGCTAAAAATTACCTAGTTCAACATATATGACAGATTCATCTTAGTTCTGTTAAGATAGTTAAGGAATCATTCTTAATCTGTAAATTCTCTTCAAGGAAGAAAACCAGGTTTCTTTACCAACAAAATGAGCCGTGGTTATACAGTGTTAAGCGTTTGGCTGGTAACTGAAAGGTCAATGGTTTGAAACCATCATCCACTCTATGGGAGGAAGAGGTGGAAGTCTGCTTCTGTAGATATTATAGCCTTGGAAACCCTACTGGGCAGTTCTATTCTGTCCCAGAATTGATTCCACAGAAAAGGGTTTTAGTTTATCAAACTAGAATTCTGAAAAGAAAAAGACTAAAAATAAAAGGAACAGAGATTCAGAGACTTTGGGAAAATTTCAAAAGGTCCAACACAATTAGCACCCCAGAAAGAGAGAAGAGGTAGAATGAAGCAGAAAAAGTATCTGCAAGACAATGAAAGAACATATTTCAACACTGGTGAAAGACATTCATTCAGAAATGCAGTAAGCTTAGCAAATCCAAAAAGACACTGAAGTATACCATACCTAGGTACACCATAAACAAACTGTTCAAAGCCAAAGATAGCAAGAAAATCTGAAAAGCAGTCAGAGAAAAATAATAAATTACATACAACAGAATAACAGTTCACACTTACACTAACTTCCCATCAAAAACTATGAAGGCTAAATCACAATGGAACGTATTTAATGTACCAGAAACAAAACTGTCAATTTAGAATTTTATATTCACAATATTTCCTTCCAGAACTTAACGTGAAATAAAAATATTTTTTAAAAAGGAAATTTACAAGTCTATAACACCAAACTTATAGTACAAGAAATGTTAAAGAAAGTTCTTTATAATGAAGGAAACTGACACCAAACGGAAAGTCCAAGATCTATAGGAATGAATAACATTACAAATACTAAATATATAAATATATAAAACCAAACCCATTGCCAAGGAGTCGATTCCAGCTCATACCAACCCTAAAGACAGAGTAGAACTGCCTCACAGGGTTTCCAAAGAGTGCCTTCTGCTGCTTATTTCTTTAAAATATTTATAATTGTTTAAAGAAAATGAAAGTTGTCATATACGAGGTCTGAAAATTAAGTACACAAACTTAGTTGTTGGAAGTGCTACATACCTTACTGCTGAATATCACTATCATCACCTTTGAAGTACTCCCTTTGGGAAGCTATGCAGTGGTCATTTTTGACTGACTTTTTCACTCAGCCCTTTCAGCATTTCCAAATAGTAAACTTGGTTAACTGTTTATCCAGCTGGTACAAATTCATAATGAACAATTCCTCTGATATTAAAAAAGCTTAGTAATATCATTTTGACTGTTGATTTGGACTGACAGAAATTTTTTTTGGTCATGCAGAACTGACTGACTTCCATTGTACACTCTGACGCCTTGTTTCAGGGTCATATTGGTACACTCATGTTTCATCACCAGCGATAACATGGCCCAAAACATCATCTTGCCTCTCCAAAAGGTCATGGCAAACTTTAACTCTCCTTTGCTTTTGTTCACCAGTGAGCTCCTTCAGGACTATTTTTATTTTTATTTAACATAACTGAGTGAAAATGTACATTCACATATAAATTTACATGCCCACCTATATGCAACTTCCACTGCTCTCCCTGTCTGGTGACTGCACACTATTCCTCTCTGCTCCATACATGTCTCATCCTCCCAACAGCCTCCTTTCCCCTCCTCTCCGTTCAGGACCATTTTTGTACACACTTTTCTCATGCCAAGACATTTGGTTTTCCGTTTCTGTATTGATGTTTACTCGGTCTGCAACACTTCTCAGAGTCAGCCAAAGATTGTGATGTGCAAGTTGACCAATTTTTTCAATGTTTTCATCAGTTCTGTTTCTTACTGGCCATTCTGACCTCTCTTCATCAGTGACACATTCTCTCCCCTCAGAAAAACATTTACTCCATTTGTACAATGTTGCTTTCTTCATAGCATTATCCCCATAAACTTGGACTAACATGTCCCTGATTTCACTTTCATACATGCCAAGTTTAATAAGAAATTTAATGTTTGTTCGTTGCTCCAACTCAAGCTCCAACATACTCACAACAGCACACAAAAACACACAGCAACAATAAGCATGACACTAGCACACATCAACACAAACACAGCTGTGAGACATTGATAGATTAAGGTTATGTTTGTACAGTGCTGCCAAGTAAGTGTACAGTGGCAAGTTTGCAAACTTAGTTGTCATACCTTGTACAGGAGAGATAAAACACAGAGCTCAAATGAGTTCTGTAATGCATGTAATCATTATAGCGGTACTGGTAGACAGTAGCATTATCCCCAAGCACTCATGAGAAAAAGGTCTGGCAGACTTATGCTAAACACTGTTGATAATTAACCTTAAAAGGAGTCCTGGTAGCAAAGCGGTTAGAGTTTGGCTGCTAACTAAAAGGCCAGCAGTTCAAATCCACCAGTTGCTCTTGAAAACCCATGCATAAGACAGTTCTACTCTCTCCTATGAGGTCACTACAAGTCAGAATCAACTTGATGGCAACAGGTTTTGGGTTTTTTTTTTCAACCTTAAGAAGCTCAAAATTTAGGAGGGTTGGTGGTAAGGTGACATGAATGAACAGAAAGTTATAATACATTCAGATTAAGTTCTATTGGAGAGAAGCAGCCATGGAGGCTGAGCAATTAAGCTGATAAGGTTTCTCAGAAGTGGGCATGGTGGAGCAGGAATCAATCAGTTGAATAAAAAGATCACAGAAACGCAGAAGAACTAGTATCTTCCGAGAACAAGGGTCATTTGGAAAGGTTACAACAGTAAATGCTTATAGGTGAGATAAGCGATTAAGTAGAAAGGGAAGAGGAATCAAATCGTAAAAGGGTTTTTATAAACCATGTTAAAGAGTCTGGACTACATCCTGGCAGATGGCAGTAATTCACTGGAGGCATTTAATCAGGAAATATAATATGATAATATTTGTGACTGAGGAAAGTGACTTTGGAAGCAGTGTGAAGAATGGTGGGTACAAGTGTTCAGAGAGGTGAACAGTGTAAGAAAAAATGGTTTTAGAGCAGAAAAACTAGGAAGGAATCTTTTACAGTAAGTCCAGGGAAGAAATGATGAAGGTCTGTAAAGACACAGCTGGAGAGGAAAGGATAGATTTGGAAAGTATTCAGAAGTAGAACTGATGATACATGCTCACTCAAACAGATGATGGAAAGAGAAATGCATACGAGGACTCCCTACGTTTCTGCATGCGAAGTCTCTAGGGATTTTACTACGAAGTACTTAAAAAAGTATTTTACACCATGTTGATTTGAAATTGATGGGCTCTAGCAGAATGGTCTAGTGGGCAGCTTGCTTTAAAGTCAGGGACACAAAACAGCTGTCTGGGATGGAGGCAGGTATACAGGAATTTTTCCATTTGTAGTTGTAGCAGGTATACATGAGAACAGCTAGAACAAGTACACAGATGGGCTAGAAACTATCATTGAGAACATTTAAGCGGGTCCCCAAATAAAGGAATCTATTAAGTAGGTCTCCTGCTAACTGTATTTTATCTATCTCGTTGAACTCACTGCTGTGAATTCAGACCCATAGTGACCCTATAGGACACAGAACTGCCCCATAGAGTTTCCAAGAAGCACCTGAAGAATTCAAACTGCTGATTTGTTGGTGAGCTCTTAACCACTAGGCCACAGGGTTTCCTTGACTGATCTAGACACAGAATATTTAGCAAGCATAATTCCTCATATTTTTTATACTCAGATCAGCAAAACACATATGTAATGAGCACATAACAAGCTGATGAATGTAAGACATAGAAAAGACTAATATACAACCCGTATGTTTCATAGAATCCTCAATCTAGAATATTCTGTATGGCTTCTGCCACAAAATAACATAATGTTCATACAGCTGCAGTACTTCTTTTCCCAAATGTCATCTAAATACACAAAAACATTCTTATAAGCCATGGCTAACTCTTCTTCTTTTTTTTCCTCGATATAGAAAATAAGAAACTAGATTGTGGGACAGAACTTCAGGTTCTGGCATGGCGTCCACAGAGACAGTTCACTTACCCTTCAGATGATGACAGTATACGGAGCCCCTTTTTGCATGCCTGGGTCTGGTAGTACAGAACTCTCTCAAAATTGAGCACCCTATGGGCCTGTTTCCTCAATACTCACTAGAGGGAACAGCTTTGCCTTCTGTGAGACTCAATTTACTCTGTATCTACTTCCTGGATGTTTATTCTTCAGCTTATATCAACGAGAAATGTTAAGACCCAATCTACTGTTAAGAAACTACTCTGGGACACTGGAGTCAAGATGGCGAACTAAGCCCACGTCTCTTTCTATCCCTCTGGAAACCAAGACCTGAATTGACACTCAAACAGAGCCTTCTGAGCACCTAATCAGCCTCAGGACACGGCACAGAGCTGTTAATTGGGACTTCATACCACTCAGCCGAAAAACTTCCTCTCTTTCGCTGACTCCCGCTCCTGGCTAGCCCCAGCTATCACGGACGGAAGGTAAACGCACCAGTCTGACTTTTTTTTCCTCTGTCTTGGCTGGCGGGCAGAGCTGGGTCTTGCCTGGAGGCTGGACTCAGACGCGCTGCTAGGGGGATAGGCAGGCAAAATTCCCATATTCTGAGAGCTAGGCTCGGGACTCTGTTAATCTAGCCATTTTGAGCCTTTCGTTTAGTAGCAGCCTCAGTGGGGTTTGCGCTGAGCTTTGCAGTCAGTATGCAGGATGCCATGTTGGTGCCGAGATTTTAGCGGGACCTCGTTCTTGGCCTGGGAGCCAGCGCCTGCAAACGGGACAGTGCTTCTCGGACAGAAAAGTAGTGATTTTGCACAGTGCTGCCTACGTTGGGGGCCCTGCAACAGAAGCAGAGGAATCGCTGCCTCTGGGCACCTTTAGCCCCCCTGTCTGCTGCCTGTGTGGAGGACACCATCTTGGATACGGTGGCTGCAGCTGGACCTAATTCTTAGCTTGGGAGCCAGAGCCTGCCCACAGGAGAGCGCTTTTCTATCAGAAAACCAGTACTAGACGCAGTGTTGGATAAGGCTAGGCCCTGTCAGTAGAGGTCAACAGGGCAGTAGCATTGCTGTATTCTGAACTAGTTTGTTATCATCTGGGGCTGGATATAGTGGCGCTTACTTTGTCAGATGAGAAGAGGGACCTCTACACCTGAAAACCTAACTGACTTGTGAACTGGTCAGGTACCTTTTGCTTTACATTTGAAGACAGCCTAGAGAAACATTTGCAATCCATCCTCACAATACCTCTTCCAGCCTCTATATACTCACATGGGACCCAAAAAGCAACAGACAATTGTGGCATACAAGCAATCACTCATGGCTTCAGAAGGCTCCCAAACAAAGCAACCAAGGAGTTTTCCAGATGAAGAAACTTTTATGAAAGCATCAGAAAGTGAATACAAATTGATTTATATACAGAGCCCTTCTAGACCTTATACAAAATGCAGCAGAAAAAAGTGAAAAATTAAACAAGTTGTTCGATCTGATGGAACACCAGTACTCTGAAATCCAACAGATCAAGAACAAAATCAAAGACATAGAAACTTCCATGCAAAGCCAAGAAAACAGAATGGAACAAATGGAAAGAAGAATTTCTGACTTGGAAGACAGAGCTACTGATGCCAGTGTCTATGAGCAGAAATCAGAAAAAGAAACAAGAAAAATGAAGAAACATTAAGAAGCATGTGGGACTCTATTAAGAGGAACAACCTTCGATTAATTGGAGTCCCTGAACAGGGTGAGACATCTGAGAACACAGAGAGTATTGTTGCTAAGCTGCTGATAGAAAACTTCCCAGAAATCACGAAGGAAGAGAACATAGACATCTCAGATGCATATCGTACGCCACCCAATATAGATCTCAAAAGAAAGACTCCAAGACATGTTATAATCAAGCTTAACAAAATGAAACATAAGCAGCAACTCTTAAAGGCAGCAAGACTCAAGGCAAAGCTAACATTCAGAGGGAAACCCTGTAGGCTCTTGTCAGATTTCTCAGCAGAAACCATGCTGGCACGGAGACAGTGGCATGACAGATTCAAAGTCTTGAAGGAGAAGAACTTCCAACCAAGAATTATATATCCTGCAAAACTATCTTTCAAATACGAAAATGAAATTAAGACATTCCCAGATAAACAGAAACTCAGAGACTTTGTAAAAACCAAACCCAAACTACAAGAAATACTGAAAGAAGTTCTTGGCTCTGGCTTAGAAGAACGAAACCACTAACTTTATATTTTAGAACGACACACTACTCAATACTCATTTAGGGAAGGCTCCAAAGTAAATCACAGCTTTGATATGGAAAGAAGCAATCCAGTGATCATCATGAAAACTATGGTGTCATTATAATAAAAAGAGGGATGTACTACAGTCATTATAGTCCTTCCAGATGGCGAGGAAGATGACAAGACTGCCTCAGCTGGATTCGTGGGCTTACAGTCTGTGCTGACCCAGGGTTCTGTGCTGGAAGAACCTTGCTCTTGGTTTAACAATCTGCATCTGAAACTGGCCTTGCACAATATAAAGATGAAGAAGAGAATTTATACTAAAAAAAAGAAACTACTCTGATATCCAGCTAGCTACAAAGTCATTCAGCACTGACAGCCAAAAAGGAAGAATACACTTATTAAAATTACAATACATTGATTAGATAGCTTGCAGAATATATAGATGGGAAAAATTTTAAATTACCAGAAAAAAGGCATAAACAACAGAAAATTCTTGTTTATAGGGATCTTTAAAGGCATATCCATACAAGGAGCATATTTATTTATTTTAAAATATCACTCTGGATGCTATGAGGAAGACAACAGAAGGGTAAGACAAGAAGGGAGGAAAGTAGCTGAGAAGATGTTGCAGTAATCACATGAATGATGACCAGGCTTAGACTAGGGTGGGAAGAGTGGACATCGTTAGAAGTGGTGAGATTTAGATGTATTTTGAAGACAGACCTGCAAGAGTCTGTTGAAGGACTGGAGGTAGGGTATGAGAGAATTAACAGGTTTTGGGCCTAAGTCACTGAATGAGATGCAGACTGAAAAAGAAACAGTTTCAGAGCTAATAATCAGATGAACATGAAAGTATGTAAGTATTAGAGTGATTCTTACCGTTCATTTTGAAAAGGATTATTAAATCTATCCACTATGCTCTGATTCATCAAATAAAACAAAGGTTTGCTCCTCAGATACAGGACATAGGGTCTAGAAACACAAAAAAGAGGTAAACTTGTGTGTATCTGTTTCCTACAAAAAAGCCATATTTTAGACAGTTAGGGTTTTTCCATAGCTCTCCAAAAGCAGCCACAGGAGCTAATAACAAATTTGGTTTGTGGGCTTTTCAGTCTACATTTCTTACTAGACTTCCAAACAGAGACGCAGTTGACTATATAAATGTGGAGGTCAAGGGAGAACTATGACCTGTAGATCTAAGTTTTGGAAGCCATTGGTACTCAGGAGACTCAATGAGATGACTGCTGAATGGAGTGTAGATGGGGTGCAGAAAAGGTCAGGAATTAAATTTGAAAGTACTCCAGAGTTACAAGTTCAGACAGATGAAGACAAGTCAGTACATGGTGTTCTAGAAGTAAACTGGAGAAAGAATTTCAACAGAAAGGGAGAAATCTATTCTTGAGAATGAACTACTACTAAATTCCACTTAGAAATAATTGATGAAACACAAGCAGACTCCAAATTTCTATCTTTACTTCAAAAGTCAGTAATTTCTTTGAAATGTAACTGAAAACATGGTATGATATGGTACTACGAACAGTATGTATTCTTAAAATTAAAAAGTTTACACTAGATCACTATAATGTAAAAATGAACTCTCAAATGTCAGCAAACAACATAATTTAAAAATGGGCAACTGACTTGAACAGACACTGCACCAAAAAAGACATGCAAGTGGCAAATATAAGCACAAAAAAAGATTTTCAATTAACATTAGCCAGTAACTCACTGCCATCATGCCAGTTCTGACTCAGCAGCCCTCCAGGGCAGAGCAGAGCAGAGCAGAATCACCCAACAGCTCCCAAGGAACGCCCTGTGGCTTTGAGTGCTGACAGTTTGACTCTCAAACGTCACTCTTAGCCACCGTGTCTCCAGGACAGTGAGTTTAAGTGAAAACCTCAGTGAGAGGCTCCAGAACCTCCTGTCGTAGTCACTGTTAGCTGCCATCCAGTCAATTCCGACTCATGTGACCCAATTCTGACTCATGCAACCCAATCGGTGGAGCACAACTGTTCCATTAGGGCTGTCAAACCTATGACCTTTTGGAAGTAGACTGGCAGGTCTGTCTTTCAAGGTGCCTTTGGGTGGGTGTAAACAGCCAATCTTTCAGCTAGTAGTTGAATATTTAACTACTTGCGCTACCCAAAGATTCTTAAATAGCTATTAAATGGTTGGACTCAAGTACACTGACAATGCAAAGTACTGGTGACAATGCAGAGCAAATGGACTATCATATATTGATGAGGGACAATATAAGAATGGTCCAATTTTGGAAAACAGTGTGGCACTTTCTTATAGTGGTAAATATACACTTACATTACAAGCTAGCAACTCCACTCCTAGGTATTTGCTTGAGAGAAAAGACATGCCTATGAAAAAATTTTACAAGATATTTGACTGCTTTATTCTTAAAATCCCCCCCAAAACTAACCCTACTGTCATCAAGTCAATTTCAACCCACAGCGACCCTATCTGGGGTTTCTAAGGATGCAAAAGCTTATGGAAGCAGACTACCGTATCTTTCTTCTGCAGAGCAGCTGGCAGGTTCAAACTGTTGACCTTTTGGTTAGTAACTATGCACTTAAGCACTGTACCACCAAGCTCCACTTTATTCCTACTAGTCCTCAATTGGGGAAACACCCGAATACCCAAATGTTCACCAACAGGTAAATAAACCAATTGTGTTACACCCATACAACGGAATGCTAAACCACTGTGTTCTGACTCACAGTGACCCCACAGGACAGAGGAGAATTGCCCAAAAGGGGTTTCAAGGACTGACTGATGGATTCAAACTGCCCATATTTTGAAGTTGTAGTTTTTAACCACTGCACCATTAGAGCACCAAGGGAATGTTACTCAACATTAAAAAGAAACAACCCTTATAAGGAACAACATGAATGAACATAAAAACACTACACTTGGTGAAAGACAGACAAAAATACTATGTGTTGTATCAATACTTAATATGAAATTCTAAAAACAGACATAATTCAGTGACAGAAAGGAGAAAGCTAATGAGTGGTTACCCAGAGTTCAGCCGGAGTGCTGGTGGCACAGTGATTAAGCACCTGGCTGCTAGCCAAAAGCTTAACAATCTGAATCAACTAGCTGCTCTGTGGAAACTTAGTTCCACTCTTTCCTGCAGGGTCACTATGAGTCAAAACTGGGTCAATGGCAATAGTTTTTTTTTTCAATTTTTGTTTCCAGTTCAGATAAAGCATCAGATACTTGACTGCAAAAGGGCACACTATAATATTTTCATGAGGGAAATGTTATATAGATCTTGATTGTGGTGGTAGTGTACCATATATACATTTATCTGAACTCATTTAACTGTACACTTAAAAAGTGCAGAATTTATTTACTATATATTGTACCTCTCTAAGGTAAACAGAAAAAATTATATATAACTGTGATGGTTAATATCGTATACTAATTTGTTTAGGTGTGATTTCTCAGTGGTCTAGTAGAAACTAAGCTGGGTGCTCTTTCTAACAGTATCACCTTCCACTATTTGATCTGATGAGATCAGTCAATCAACCGAAAGGGAACATTTCTTGGGGTGTGGTCTGCCTCCAACATATAAATGAATGTTCTAGTAGAGTTTACTCTCAACTTTGCACTCTTCTCATCTCCTGAGCTCCAGTTCTTGGGATGTAAGACTGTAGAAGTCTCTACCCTGCTGCCTGACTTGCAGATTTTGAATTCACCAGCCCCTGCAATCCCACAAGTCAGAACAGGTATCCAGCCTGCTGCCTGACCTACAGTTTGGGGACTACCCAGCACTCACAACTGTGTGAGCCATTGCCTTGAAGTAAATCTTCCTCATTGTATTTATACATACATTGCTGGGTTTGCTTCCTACAAAGAACCCAGACTAAGACAATTACTTCAACTATATACATAATAATTACACGTAAGCTCCAACTAAATGCATAGTCTAGTGAATTAGCTAATTTTTATAGTATAATAATAGTCTCAAATCCTCTGTACAGAATAATGGTCTACTATTTAACAACAAAAAGTATTTATTGACCAACAAGTTCATGCCAGGCAGTCTTCTGTGTTTTGGGGAAACAGGAATGAATACCACATTAAAAAATACATACCAAAGAAGCAACTTTTCGGGGGATGAGGAAGAATAAAAAATAAGTAAATATATATATATATATATATACATAATGTAAAAGCTAATAAAGGCTTTCAAGAAAGAAAAGCACGAGTGGGTAATAGAAGTAGCGGAAAATGGTGTGCAACTTTAAAAAGAGTAATCTAGGAAAGCCTAATCAACATATGAGTAGAGTGCTGAAGGGAGTAAGGAGGTGAATCAGTGAACATCTGTGGAAACAGCCAGTGCAAAGCCCCCGAGGTGGGGGCATTCTTGGAACAACAAGAAATAAGCAAGGAAGCCACAGTGCTTGAAGTGTAAGGGAACAACAGAATAGGAGATGAGATCAGAGATATAACTGGGGACTGTATCACCCAGGATTTTTTGAGCACCTTTAAAGACTGGGTTTTCATCTGACCCAAGGAGCCCCTGGTTGACATTAAACAGGAATGACACAATATTAGATTCAAAACAGATCACTGTTTGCTGTCTTAACTAGTCTGAAGAAAGGCAGGGTGAAAGCATGGAGACCAGTTAGGATACTGCAGAAACCCAAGTGCATGATGGTAGTAGACTGGACCAGAGGTAGTAGTGAAGCATGGATGTATTCCAAAGATAGAGCTACAGGATTCAATATGGGTGGAAAAGAGGGAGAAGAAAAGAAACTTTAGTGTCTTGGGTCTGAGTTACCAAATGGACAGAACTGATACAATATCAGGCAATTCAGTATGTTAATTCAATTATTCTAACTTGCTACATACTTCACTCCTGAATATTACTGTGGTCACCTTCAAAGTCCTCCCCTTGGGAAGCCATGCACTGACACCAGTGCCCAGTCTACCCTTCAAAGCAATTTTAGAACTCTTTCTGGAATGGCCATTCCATATGATGGCAAGGTGGCAAGTTTACAAACTTAATGCCTGTGAGGTAGTTTTTAGCCACTAAGCAAATAACTGTATTGGAACACCATCCCTACTCATCTGATCTGGCTCCCAACAGTATTTTCTTCACCTAAAGGTAAAGAAAACATTGAAAGGAAGATATGGTGACGACATTCAAGATATCAAGGGTAATATGATGACAGCTCTGACAGCGATTTCAGAAAAAGAGTTCCAAAATTGCTCTGAAGCGTGGACTATGTGCTGGCATTGGTGCACAGGTTCCCAAGGGAAGTACTTCCAAAGTGACCACAGTGATATTCAGCATTGAGGTATGTAGCACTTTTTCTAGGATGAGTCTGCGAAGTTAACTGGCAGTCCTCATATTTCCTAAGATGGAGAAGATCACGGCAAGAGGGGAAGGTTAAAGTTTGTTTTGTTGATGTTTATTGACCATCTAAGTGAAGATATTAGATACAAAGCTGGATATATGACTCTGGAGTACAGAAAATGGCTGGCTGGAGATGTGTAAGTCAGCAGTATGCAGATGGTATTTACACCAATCACTCTGATAGGGATAACAATAGAGGGTGCTGGACAGAGTGGGAGAAACATGTAGAACACAAT
Source organism: Heterohyrax brucei (assembly GCA_028571685.1). NCBI lineage: Eukaryota > Metazoa > Chordata > Mammalia > Hyracoidea > Procaviidae > Heterohyrax > Heterohyrax brucei. The sequence goes on from CM053158.1 coordinate 15,564,887, forward strand.
TCAAATTCACACAAAAAAGAACTCACTATCTGAAAAAGAATGGAAGAACCCCTGAAACTATGTCCCCCAGACACCTTGCTAACTCAGAACTAAAGGCACTCCTGAAGTCCACCTTTCAGCCAAAGATGAGACAGGCCTATAAAACAAACAGTAACACATGTGAGGAAGATACTTCTTAGTTCAATCAAGTATATAAGACCAAATGAGCAATATCTGCCTAAAAGCAAAGACAAGAAAGTACGAAAAGACAGGAAAACCTGATGAATGGACACAGTGAACACCAGGTGAAAAGGTTCAAGTCCTGATACATCACGAGGATTGCAACCAAAGTCAGAAGACAATTTGCATATAAATTTTTTAATGGAAAACTAATCTGTGCTATAAGAGTTCATCTAAAACATAATAGAATAAAAAAATAATGCCACATCTAAAAGGGAAAAAAAGATGGCATTTAAAACCAGAAGGCTAGACAAATCTAAGGAATAAAAGAAGTATGAGGACTGAGCATGGGGTGCTCCAGATTTTAAAGGTCAGAAGGTGTCTGGTGCCATGAGTCAAAACTGAGTTCACATTTGGCAAAATTCCTAACATAGCTACTCAAGTGAAAGCAAGGGCTAGACGCTATTTCCCTTGGGTCTCCACCATTACCAACTGATATAGTGCCTAGCCTTCATAATACCTACTACATGAGTGAATGAATGAATTATGATCTATATCACAGATTGAAGAAGATATGGGCTTTCCCTCCTTTTATTTGGATATTTCAGATCTAGTTGAAAAACAGCACTAAACTGACCAAAATGGATATTTGTAGATATATTTTAACAAAAACCCAGCAGAGATTTTCTATTTTCATCGCCCTTTTCTGCCAAATATGAATTAAGTACATGGTCTCTATGGGTTTCTTAGAAAAATTCTTTTAAAATATTTTCTCAGTTGAAAGTGGAACCCTCCTACACTGTTGGTGGGGTTGCAAAATGGTCCAGCCTCTTTGGAAGGCAATCTGGCGCTTCCTTAAAAAAATGGATATCGATATACCATTTGACCCAGTAATTCCACTACTTGAAATATATCCTACAGAATCAAGGCCTTTCACACCAACAGACACATGTACCAGAATGTTTACCGCAGCACAGTCCACGATAGCAAAAAGATGGAATCAACCCAGATGCCCAACAATAGAAGAATGGATAGGTAAACTGTGGTACATATACTCAATGGAGCACTACGCAATGATAAAGAGTAACGATGATTCCAGGAAACATCTCCTAACCTGGTTTCAACTGGAAGACATTATGTTGAGTGAAAGTAGTCAGCGACAAAAGGACAAATACTGTATGAGACCTCTACAATAAGATCCCCAAAACAGACTTGTGTATAGAAGACAAGACTCTTTGACAGCTGCAAGGGAGAGGGGGGGAGGGTTTAGTTTAGATAGTTACTAGAAATCTAGTTGGGAGAAAGCAGTGATAGCACACATTAGAAACAAGAACAACATTAAGTGGACTTCAGCATAACTTGAGTACTCCTTCCATCTTAATACTGCAAGGATAGAGCAGCTGGGGCGGGGGGCGGGGGACCATGCTTTTAGGCGAATTCCAGGCCAATTGGCACAACTAGCGTTTTGCAAAGAGAGCTCTCTGCACCCCACACTGGTGAGTGGCGTCTGGGGTCTTAAAAGCTGCCAAGCTGCCATCCGAGGACACAGCAAATGGTCCCAACTCAGCAGGAATGGATGCTCACCGAGGACCACAATGACATGCAGTAAAGACAACCAAGAAGACAGAGAGACCCACAAGAGTGGGTGCCTACACTGACTTGGGACCGGAAGAACCGGATGGTGCCCGGCCACCACCAGTGATAGCCATGATGGAGCTCACAGAGAGGAGTCTCACTGGCAACACAAGAATAAAAAGGGGTGCATCATGAGATCTCCACTAAAAGACCTCAATTGATGGTCCAGTGGTTTTGGGGTTCCTCTGAGAGCATGGCCCCCGGCCCTGATGCTGCCCTTTCCCACAAATTACAACAAAGGTCCACTCTTTGGACAGGAATGGATTGGACTTGGCAATGCAGAGTGACCATATATTGGAAGCACTTTATGGTTCTACACATCTATAGGATATCATCTTGCTGACCTCTGGCTGGAGGAAGGCGAGTGGATGGAGAGGAGGGGAAAGGAGGCTGTTGGGAGGATGAGACATGTATGGAGCAGAGAATAGTGTACAATCACTGGACAGGGAGAGCAGTGGAAGCTGCATATAGGTGAGCATGTAAATTTATATGGGAATGTACATTTTCACTCAGTCATGTCAAATAAAAATTAAAAAAAAAATATTTGCTCAATTGATAGCAGTAATTACTGTATCACAATAAACTACAATTTTAACTTCTGTTTTTAATTCTTAAAGAAAGCTTGCTGTTTTTGTTAGCTGCTATCAAACTGATCCCTGACTCAGAGCACCACTATGCAAAACAGAACAAAACACTGCCTTGTCCTGCATCATGCCCATAATCTGCTGCAGGTAAGACTACTGTATCCCATAAGGTTTTCACTGGCTGATATCAGAAGTAGATTACCAGGTCCTTCCTCAGAGTTTACAACAGATACATCTTAGACCCACAGACACAGATATGTTTAAAGTGAAGTTATGGGAAAAAACATTTTATGTAAATACAAAGTAAAAAGAAAGCTGGGTGACTATACTGATAGCAGAAAAAAACAAACTCTAAGTCAAAACCTGTTTTAAGTGACAAAGGAGGGTATTATATAATGCTAAAAGGATTAATTCATCAAGAATACACAGCTGTTATAAATATGTATGTACCTAAACACAGAGTCCCTTAGTTCCTGACAGACAAGTCTAAGCCCTTAAAATTTCCTGAATAACTAAAGTGGCTTCATTCTCTTTAGTCTTGTATCCCAAATCTCAGAGTTTATGCTAATGAGATGACTCAGGTAGAGACAAGCCATGCCCAGGCCAGAACGGCCAATATATAGGGTGATATCACTGATCTCAGGGGTGGCAGGCATATGATTCAATTAAACCAGCCTATGCAATGGACCTCAGTAAAAGCCCTGGACATAGAAATGCCAAGAGCTTCTTGGTTGGTGAAAGACATCTATGTACATGGTAGGGTACCACATTCTTTTTTGGACATGGAAGCTCTGCACTGGGTACCCTCCTAAACCTTCGTCATTTGTATTCTTTTTGAAGCTCTGCACTGGGTACCCTCCTAAACCTTCGTCATTTGTATTCTTTTTTTAATCCTTTTATATAATAAAACCGTAATCATAAGTGTAGCACTATCCATGAGTTCTATGAGTCATTCTCATTAATTACCAAACCCATAAGGAGTAGCAGTAGCCAGAAAGATAGAAGTGAGGTAAGCTGTGAACTAACCCCTCAGCTACTGGCTGGTATTGTGAGGGGCTAGTGGGAACACCAAACTTTTAGCCAGTCAGAAAAGAGAGGGACCCCAAAGACACTCAAGTTTATGACTGTCATTCCGAAAGGGTAGTAAGAAAACCCTGAATTTTTAGCCAGCAGGTCAGAAATGAGGGCGTCATGGAGACTCCCTAGTTTGCAGCAGGTGCCTGAGGTCTTGGATACATGGCAGTCTGAAAGAAATGTGCCTTTTAACTGGTCTGACCTAGCTCCTGGTGATTAGGGTCAGAGGAGGAAGTGCTGTACATGCAGTTGCTGTCAGAACAGTAATAAAGGGGAACAGAATTAATAATGAACTGAATTGAGTTTATCCTCATACACCACAACAAAAGAAAACTAAAGACTAACATCCCTTATGAATATAGATGTAAAAATATTAAACAAAACACTAGTTATCAAACCTTGGCATACAGTTATAAATACCATTTTAATGTCCTTGTCTGGTAATTCTAATAACCTGTATTAGTTCATGATTGACATACTGATTTCAACTGATTAATTATTCTCCTCATGGATCATGCTGGGGTGTGGAGTACATTTCTATACATATTCTCGAGTTTTATTCTGGAACTCAGTTAAGCTATCTGGCAACAGTTAAATCCTTTTACATCTTACTTTTATGACTCATTTTACAATCTGAAATGATGAATTTTGGAATACTAATTCCTTACTACTGAAGGAAGACTTCCCAAAATATTCTACCTAACGCTGTGTTGAATTATGAGTTTTCTTAGTGTGGTTGGTGGGATCAGGTTCCATTCCCTGCCCAATGTAAGTGCCAGGTACTATATGATAATCTTAATGCCTTTTACCCCAGTCATGGCTAGTTCCCTCACAACAGATGCACTGATCAGTACTCAGCTGAATACTCAGAGGGACCCTTCTGCAGATCTCTAAGGCTTTCTCACTGCAGTGTGCTGTTGGGTATTCTGTCCTGTCAACATTAGTCACCTTGTTCTTGCCAGAATTTCAGTTCTGTGTCCTCAGTTTATTGGTCCACTGGAATCCATCTGAATTCCACCTCTCTGTGACAAGATTTGGATACATTCTTTAAGTCAGTATGCTGACATAACGACAAGGCTCATTTCATTTGTTTCTTATCTCTTAGGGATCACTATCCTTTTTTCTCAGTTTCTAATTTCTTTAAAATCACTGTTTCATACATTTTGCCTGGTTTGTTGTTGGTGTTCATGTGGGAAGGTATATGTTATGGAATGAATTGTCCCCCCCCCCCATGTAAGTCAAATGGGCTAGAATATGATTTCCAGTACTGTGATTGCTTACCATTTTGTCGTCTAATGTGATTTTCCTTTGTGTCATAAATTCTATCTCTATCATGCTAATGAGGTAGACTTAGAGACAGCTCTGTTAATGAAGCAGGACAAAATCTACACAATTAGGTTGTATTTTAAGTCAATCTATTTTGAGATATATAAGGGAAAATTGAGCAGAGAGACAGAGGGACCCAACACCACCAAGAAAGAAGAACCAGGAGCACAGAGTGTCCTTTGGAATCAGGGTCCCTGCACTGAGAAGCATCTTGACCAGGGGAAAACTGATGACAAGGACATTCCCCCAGAGCTGACAGAGAATGCCTTACCTTGGAGCTGGTACCCTAAATCTGGACTTCTAGCCTCCTAGACTATAAAAAGTATATATACTTTTCTTTGTTAAAGCCATCCATTTGTGGTTCTATTACAGCAGCACTAGATAACTAAGACTATATATGGTCCATCTTGGGCAGAAATGTACACTGAGTTTTAAATGTTAAATCAACTTTGTATTCTTGGGTTAAGTAACATCATGGCCATGATGAGTTATTCTTTCTGTTTAAATAGGTTCAATCTGATAATATTTTGATCTATGTCTAAGTTCATGAAACAAAAGCAATATAATGACTACCACAACGGAAAGGATGAAGAAAACTGCCATTCTGTTGGTAATCAGAATCACAGCAGTTCAAAGACAGTCACAGTAGTACAAAGCTTAGGCAAAACTTGAGATTTTCAAGCAAACTTATAAACTGATAAAAGGAACCCAATATCTGCATACAAGATACTCTGGGTGTACATTAAAACATGCTTTAAAAGACAATTCAGTAAACAATTTATTTTAAAAATAAGTTTGATTATTGCTTTTAAAACTGAGATTAATTTGAAAGCTATTACATAAAGTGAGGATTTTCATATATTCTGTATGTGACTACAAAGACCCACAAGTGAAAAGAATCATGTAGAATCCAGAAGAGATCAAAGAATGACAAAGAGGAATAGGATCCTTTAAAAACAAACAAACAAAAAAAGGCCCTGGCATTAATAATGTTCCCTAATCTACCAGTGCTGACTGGGTCTAATTGTCTCCCTGCATAGTAATGGTATTTTTCTGCTAATCTGCTGAGTTTTTACAAAAACTTGGTTTAAATACTGACAGCACACGTGGATTGATTTGAGCTCTGGAAAAGTTACACAGTCTGAGACATTCCTGCTCTCAAAGTGATTTAAACATTCTCTGCATTCACCTATGAGCATAGCTAACTCCCATGGTGGTTACCTTTATTCTAAATTCCCATGGCAACTAGGAAGTAAGAAACAGTTTCACATAAAATAATGCCACAGTACCTCACAAAATTCACTTAGATGTAAAAAGCAGGGGTAGATCACTTTAATATCAACATTAAGGAGCTTAAACAACAGCTGTTTTAGATATGAAAGGAGGAATTTTCATTCAAGCAGGCATACTAACTCACCAGAACTATAACGAGACAAATCTTGAAAAATTCTGCAGTAAAAACATGGTTCTTACTGCAGAGGTAACTTTAACAACTTCTAACAGTTGTAAACTAGTAAGAGTTAAGGAAGATTTAAGGTCCATCATGAGTAGGATTCAACTCCATGGCAATGGGTTTTGTTTCTGTCTTTTTCTTTTTTTAATAAAAGAGGTTTATGTTTGAGCTTTTTCTCAAAAGAAATAGGGATCCCGAGGCCTGGGGGTTCCCCTGGGCACGTGGCCCCTAGACCCGATGCTGCCTCTGATCATAAATCATTACTGAGGTCAACTCTTCGGACAGGAATCTACTGGACTCAGGGATACAGAGTGACCATATCATGTGTGCACTTTACGGTCCTATGCTCATCCTACTGGCCTCTTACTAGAGGGGTATGTAGAGGGTGGAGAGGAGGGGACAGGACATAGTTGAGAGGTTACAACCTGTATAGAACAGAAAGGAGGAATGTGCTGTCACCAGGCAAGAAGAGCACAGGGAGCTGCAGATAGGCAGGCATGCAAATTTAAATTGGATTATACACTTTCACTCCATCACAATAAAAAAAAAGAAAGAAACAGGAATGACAGAACATTTCAAGATCCTAGTTTCTTACTCTTAAAATTGTGAGGCCATTTCATACACATATCATACTGATCTGATCAGAGATTAACAAGACCAAGGGGTGCACTGAGACAGATAAGGGGATGGATTATATGATAGAATGCTTACACAGTATTTGGAAGGAAAGAATTGTCTTCTCCCTACTTACAAAGACTCATTGAATTACATTTAACCTTCAAAAGAAATAAGATACACACAGTATAATTAGAGAAACTTATCTCATTTACCACTCTCTCCTGTCACTTTCCCCCATAACATGATCTCATCACTGTTTCTGGAAAAACTCCAAGAAGTATTCCCTTAACTTGACGCTTTGAAGTTGTTCTGCCTTTGCCTGAGCCACCTTCCCCAGATATCACCATGGTTTGTTTCCTCACCTTTTTCAGGTCTCTGTTCAAATTCCACCTTATCAGTAAAGCCCTTTCTTGACCACCCTATTAAAAATAAGAATGCAGTACCAACCTAGGACTTCTGGCTCCTCTCACTGCATTATTTCCTTCCATAGCATTTATCACCATTTGATATACTAGCAATTTCCTTGAATGTAAGATATCATTTAGTGTAAGTTACATCATTATGGGGGGAATGAGAACTTCCAATTATAACTGTAAGATGTTTCCAATTTCTTTGACAATTCAATCTTAAAATATATAGGAAATGTAAAGGACTCAGAATAGCCAAGAATAATTTTGAAAAAGAAAACCAAATTGGGAAAATTAACATTTCCTGATTTCAAAACTTACTATAAAGCTTCAGTGGCAATGGCACTTTAAAAAGGTATACTGATCAATGAACAAAACTGCAAGTTCAAACTCTCTCTCTTACATGCCTGGTCTACCATTTTAGCAAAGGTGCCATCACCGTGCAGTGCGGGAAAGGACAATCTTTTCAAAAAATGATTCTGGAACAATATGCACCTCTATGTTCAAAAGCCAATTTATACCTTCACCTCACACTATACACAAAAACTAGCTCAAAATGGATTTAACATTAAATATAAGAGTAAAAAGTCTTAGAAAAAATCATACGAGTGATCATGAGTTGGCAAAGAGTTCTTAGGTATGACATTAAAAGCATGGTCCATAAAATAAAAATCTGATTAATATACTTCATTAAAATTAAAAACTTTTTCACCTCAAAAGACATTAAAAACCTGAAAAGATGAACCACACACTAGAAGAAAATATCTGCAAATCACAGTCTCTGAAACAGGGCCTACACCTAAAATATATATACTTCACAACTCAGTAAGATGATAAGCCAATGAAAAACAGTGTAAATACAATAATGTAAACAGATATTTCCCCAAAGAAAACATATGAATAAACAACAAGGAACTAAAAAGATGCTTTGACATAGTAACCATTATGAAAATGCAAATCAAAACCACAGCCAGATATCATATCTCACCCACCAGAATGGCTATAATAATAAGCCTCCAAAACATTGAGATAAATGAAAGATGTCAGATGCAAAAGACTACATAGTGTATAATTCTATTTAAGTGAAATCTCAAAGAAGGCAAATTTGTTGAAACTGCAAGATTAATGGTTGCCTATGGCTGCAAGTGAAAGCAGGATCTGAACTAGTTATGGATTGAATTGTCCCAATGTTATCAATTTGGCTAGGCCAAGATTCCCAGCACTGTACGACTGTCCACCATTCTATCATCTGGTGTGATTTTCCTACGTGTAGTAAACCCTACCTCTAAGATGTTAACAAGGCAGGGTTAGAGGCAGTTACATTAATGAGTAAGAACTTAAAGTACAAGATTAGGTTGTGTCTTAAGTCAATCTCCTTTGAGACAGACAAGAGAGAAGCAAGCAGATAGACATGGGACCTCATACCACTGAGAAACAAGAGCTAGAACAGAGTGTCATTTAGACCCAGGGTTCCTGTGCTGAGAAGCTCCTCCACCAGGGAAGACTGATTACAAGGACCTTCCCCTAGAGCCCATACAGACAGAAGGCCTCCTCCTGTAGCTGGCACCCTGATTTCAGTCTTCTAGCCTCCTAGACTGTTAGAAAATAAATTTCTCCTTGTTAAAGCCATCGACCTGTGGTATTTGGTGCCTAGAGAATGGAGTGCTGCTCTAAGAGATATCTAAAATGTTGAAGTAGTTTTGAAACTGAATGCATAGAGGACTCAGAAGGAAATGAGGAGAGCTGTTACAATGGAGATAGTAAAGATGGCAAAAAAGCAGCATCACACAAACAGCTGCAGCAGACCCAGGAGACCAGAGTGAGCACAGCATCGGAGCTGAGAGCTGAGGGCCTTTGGGCTGAAGTTTACTGGTGGAGTTTACTCCAGGCATTTATTAGTGGAGCTACAGAGCTCTGGAAGACTTGCCCCAGAAAGGCAGACACAGGCGGAAAGGCCTGGGGAGCTAACAGGCCAAGTAACCAGGAAGCAGAAGTTAAAAGAGAAAACAGATGCCTCAATACTAAGGGTGGCGCTGTCACTAACATGGACTAGGAGAGTAGGGCTGCTCAGGTCCAAGGCAGCATTAGATAACCAAGATAAAATGGAGACCTTTGGGGGGGGGCATAATGTTTCAAAACTGGATATGATAATGTTTGCACCGCATTATAAATTTACCACAGGTCATTTTTAACTGTATACTTAAAGTGGCTTAACTTCGATATGTAAATTATAAGGCTGTTTTTAAAAAGTTGCTTCCCAATTATGACATAAAATTAGAAATGTGAAAAAAAGTACACCCCAAGATACAGTAAATATTTTTCTTATTTGCTTGTTGCCTGTTTCCCCTACACTAGAATGTGAGCTTCACGAGGGCAGGGCGTATCAGTTCTGTTTACTATTGTAATGGTTAAGACCATGTCAACTTGGGTGGACCATGATTCTCTGTACTAGCAGTTGTACAATGTTATGGCCACTGCCACAGTGGAATGTCCTGTAGTACTGGCAGGGGTAGGGCTTGTGGTGGCTCACTATCCCCTTAGCCTTCATCTCTCTGCCTTCCACTATCTACTTCCTATCTGCTGACCTTGCCAAGGTTTTGGTTCATGGTTCCAGCAGCTGCCATGCTCTTGTCTTCTGACATCCAGTTCCTAGGACTTGAACTAGCAGCTCTTAGGATTCATCAGTCTTCACAGCCTGCAAGTAAGAGTTCTGTTATCTGATTTTTCCAATCCTGGGCTCACCAGCCCCTGCAGTTACATGAGTCAGGAGAAACCTTGCAGTCTCAGCTGCCTTCTTGGGATTTGATGACCTTCACAACCTGTGAAACAGAACTGTGCTCTCTGACCCGCTTACCTTCAGTTCTCCAGCCTCTGTAGCTTCCTAAAGCTGGTATTCTGATCCAGAACTCAGGAAATTTCAGACTCTACAAATGCATGCATGAGCTGTGTTCTTCATATGAATCTCTTCCTACATGTATTTACATGTTTTACTGGTTTTGCTTATCTGGAGAACCCAGTCTAAGACAATTACTGCATCCGGAGCAGCAATGTGGGGTACCATTACAACGCACTGACCATTGAAAATATTTAGTATTTAGTGAATGAGTAAGTTGTTTTCTTCTGGTTAGAATATAAATTCGGCTCTTTTTTATTTTTTTTTAATAATTTCTGCATGTACAATTCAGTGGCACTGATTGTGTTTTCCACTTTCGGAATCATTACCATCCTATAGCCAAATTGCTTCTCTCCTATTAATATAAATTCACTGCCCCCTACGGTTCCTATCTAATCTTCCAAGTTATTCTTTTTTTTTATTATGACTGAGTGAAAGTGTACATTACCATATAAATTTGCATGTACACCTATATGCAGCTTCCACTGCAAATAGATTTCCAGATGACAGCAGTGGGGCTGGATAGAAAGAGAAGATGAAATACATTTCAAAGGACGAATAGTTATGAGGTGAGAATCTACAAAAAGAAACTAACTAAAAGGCCAAGAATAAAATCTAAATTACAAATACAAACTCAACAGGAATGAATGATCACCAAGGACCAAAACAACATGGGAGAAAGAGAACCCAGAAGACAGAGAGACCCTTAAGGGTCAGGGACTATATCGACCTGTGACCGGAAGAACCAGATGATGCCCGGCCACCACCAGCGATAGCCATGACGGAGCTCACAAAGTTGAGTCTCACTGGCAACACGAATAAAAAGGGATGCACCCTGAGATCTCTACTAAAAGACCGCAGCTGATGGTCTAGTGGCCTTGGGGTTCCCCTGGGAGCATTGCCCCTGGCCCTGATATTGCCCCTGTCCATAAATCATAATGGAAGTCAACTCTTGGGACAGGAATAGATTGGACTTGATGACAGAGAGTGACCATATCACGTGTGCACTTTATGGTGGTTCTCTGCATCTATAGGATGTCGTCCTGCTGACCTCTTACTGGAGGCAGGGTAAGAGGGTGGAGAGGAGGGGACAGGAGATTGTTAGGAGGGTATGACATGTATAGAATGGAGAGGAAGAGTGTGCAGTCACTGGGAAGGGAGAGCAGTGGGAACTACACATAGGCGAGCATGCAAATTTATATGGGAATGTAAATTTTCACTCAATCATAATAATATAAGTACATAAACAAAACCAAATTAAAAATACACTATCAAATAGAAATAGAATAAAACGGAGAAGTTATGGAATAGAAAGGTAACTTGAGTTTAGTGATTCAGGAATACTTGTTTCCAAATCAACCTAGCGAAGTTAATGAACAAAATGAAGACAACCAAAAATATTCTAATGCTTACTTCTCAGCTGTATGTTTTAACACAAATATTGGAAACTAAACAAGACATTCAGAGAATAATAGAATCTGTCATGTACCAGTTTCGGGATAAAAGTCAGTCTGGTGTATTCTGTATAGTGTTCAACAATGAAAGCATTCCTTAAAATATTTACTTGAGTGCCACAAACTCAGTAAACAGAAGCACTATTGTCTAAAACAGAAAACTTTCCTTCCCTGAGATGTCTGGATTTATTTTAATACTGTATCACTGTGTAAGTGCTTAGAATGAGGAGACAAAAAGAAGGTGGCACTCTGTGTTTAATGGTAGTTAAGACCCAATGAAAATTCTCCCAATGTTTAGTCCTGATGCATTAGTAGATAATTTTCAGATCAAGGCAGTTTCAAGATTTGGAATGGTAATAAGGTAATTCTATATTATAGAGGCCAAGGGTATAGTTAGAAATAAAATCTAATGCTTATGTCATGTTTTAAATGAAAGCCATTTTCCAAGGAGTAGCTGGTGAATTTCAACAGCTAGCTTTTTGGTTAGCAGCCTGAACTCTTCACCATTGTACCACTAGGGCTCCATTTTCAAGGAATCCACCTGAAATATCACCTTGAATATAAATGATGTCAATATCAACACTGTTTTATTCTCTATTGGCTGAAAGGTTTTGCTTTTGTTTTTCAATAACAGTTGCTTATTTGCAGTATCATGGATTAAAATTTTAAACACTTCAAATCATATGTTACATAAAAAGACTTAAGATTATCATTTGTTCATGTATTAGCATTACTCAGATAATTCAGGAGAAATTAATATAAGATATTCATCAATTTTCTCATTTTTAAAATCTTTACAATGAATGCTCGACAAGTATTTTGAATTGTTTCATTTTTTTCATTTTACTCTTGGTGAAAATATACACATCAAAACAGGCAAAACATTTTCCCATTTAACAATTTCTACACATTGTTTGGTGACATGGGTTACATTTTTTGCATTTTATTATTTCTGGTCTAGATGCTCACAAACACTAATTCTGACTCACTCTATCAGGTTGCTATGAGTCACAACTGACTTAACAGTCAAGGATTTGGTTTTTGGTTCCCTACATGTTCTATCTATGCTTCAGAGTTACTGTTGTTCTTTTGGTCTCTTAGAAATAATTTTTAAAAGAGCAGTATAGTTAAGAGTAACATTTTTAACTTTTTTGAGCTAAACTAAACTGTTAACTATTATTTATTACAATCCACTTAGAAACACCAGAGAAATCAAGACACTAGCAGGCATGTTTAATCAGTGACTGTATTAAGTCAATAACTGTGGAGCAGGCGAATTCATTATTATTAAACAAGTACTTCAACAGAAAGGAAACAAAAATCCTCACAACTGGACCAATAAGCAACATCATGATAAATGGAAAAAAGACTGAGGTTGTCAAGGATTTCATTTTACTTGGATCTACAATCAACATCCATGAAAGCAGCAATCAAGAAATCAAAAGACACACTGCACTGGGCAAATAGGCTGCATAAGATCTCTCTGAAGCGTTGAAAAGCAAAGATGTCACCATAAGGACTAAGGTGCATCTGACCCAAGCCGGGTGTTTTCAATTGCCTTATATGCATTCAAAAGCTGGATAATAAATAAAGAAGACTGAAGAACAGATGCCTTCAAATCACAGTGCTAGTGAAGTGTACTAAACATACCATAGACTGTCAAAAGTACGAACACATCTGTCTTTAAAAATTTCAACCAGAACTCCCCTTAGAAGCAAAGATGGCAAGAGTAAATCTCACACACTTTGAATATGTTATCATGGAGGGTCATTCCATCATGCTTGGTAAAATGGAGGGTCAGAGAGAAAGATGATGACCCTCAGCAAGATAAACTGACACAGTGGCTGCAACAATGGGCTCAAGCATTGCACCACTTGTGAGGATGGCACACAACCAAGGGGATTTCACTCTGTTGTACATAGGATCACTATGAGTTAGAACCACCTTGAATGCTCCTAACAACAAGAAGCAAGTACAATCTTTCTCAAGCATAATGGGAACACATGAGTTTCATAAACATCAAATACCACTGGTAGCCATAATATGCTGTACAGTTGCCATTTAATCTACTAGATCTTCTTACCTGGTATACTCAGACTAGTAGAACAATTATCTATAGGAAAATCACAAGCCTCAGTTATATTTCCTAAACTCCCTACAAATTTCCTAAATATACATTAGTAAAAATATCTTTAAATTTTTAAATGCTTCTTAGTGAAATGGATTTAAAAAATAGAAATACTTGTTTCATTTGTTGCAAGTTTGTCTTTTACCCCAAATTTAACCTGGTTATCTATAAATAAAATGGTTTATACAGCAACATTTGCTTCAGTGGAGCTAGATAAAAGACTGGTTTGGGGTTGTTCCTCATGGAAGGGAATTATTTTAGAATATAGGTGATAGGGATTAAGCACTCTCCAGAGGCAGAATCTAGGTATGGTACTGCACTGTACTGTATTACAAATGAATATTTCATTGCACATATTGTACTGCAAATAAATGACAAGCCAGTCTTTATGTTACATGACAAGTACCATCAATTGAATTGTTTCCCCCACCAAAATATCACTTGGCTAGCTCAGGATTCCCAACGTTGTATGAATGTCTACCATTTTGTCATCTGATGTGATTTCCCTATGTGTTGTTAATCCTATCACTATTATGTAATGAGATGGATAAGTGGCAGTTACATTGATACGATCTGCAAGATTTGCCAGTGTCTTAAGTCAATCTCTTTTCAAATATAAAAGAAAACAGCAAGCTAAGAGACATGCAGACCTCTTACCACTAAAAAGGAGTGAATTCTTTGGACCTGAGGTGCCTGCACTGAGCGAGATGCTTCCAGACTAAGGGAAAACTGATGTATTACAAGAACTTTCCCCAGGGGCAGACAGAGAAAGAAATCCTTCCCCTGGAGCCAGAACCCTGAATTCGCACTTCTAACCTCCTAGCCAAGTGCCGTCGAGACTGTGACAAAATAACTTCTCTTTGTTATAGCAGCACTAGATGGCCTATGGACAAGTAACTTCTCGGCTTGGTGGCTCCCTTGTCGTTAAAAGAGAAATTGGTCACCTCTCTTAGGGATAGTGTCATGGACTGATGAATTCATTTCTAGAAATTTAGCTTCTTTAAAGAATACATAAAAGATATATAGGTTAATTAAGATCATCCACATGCATCCACATTTAATGTTATATGATGTTTTATGTGGGGCAGTAATATGATTTTTAAAGTAACTGAAATAAGTATTTTTGTTGTTTCAAATCAATAGGCTACCATACATATACGGGCAACCTACAAAAACAGAAAATATTTAAACAATAACTAAAACCACAATAATTAATCCTCATTCCAAAAAATATTTTTTATTAAAATATCTTTCTCTGAGGTTTATATCAACATTCTCTTTCATTTAAAATGTAAATTCCTGAAGACAGGAGAAGTCAACAAAAAAATTCCACTGTCACTGAATGTGATTCTGATTCATGGCAATTCTGTGTGTTACAGAGCAAAATTTTTCCATAGGATTTTCCTGGCTGCAATCTTTACAGAAACAGATTGCTAGGCCTTTCTTTCCCAGAGCTGCTGGGTGAGTATGAACCACCAACATTTGGGTTAGCATTTGCACCATCCTGGGACAGCAGCCTTATCATAAACTTTGACATACTCTATCACTTAGGGTTAAAAAAGCATGGCTACCTAATGGGAAGAATTTACTTTCAGTCACAAGTAAAAAACATTATGATAAAAGTTTTACAAGTCATAAAGCATTAAGTACACATATCATGTTGGATCATGATTCTTACTTATCAATTTATTATAATTTATAAATATGGTTTGGAATATTGAGAGATAACAAGAATTTTAGTAACTGTCACCAGTTCCGATAAGAATACCACAATAGAAACTGATGAAACTCTATATTATCTGAATTCATCAAATTAGCATCTGATAAAAATTGTCTCACTTTTTCCTGTTTGTTGGGCTAAAAAATAAAGCAGCTACAAACGACATTAAAGTAGCCAATTTCTCTGACCAAGCCTTCAAAACTTGGCTGGGAGCAAGGCAAGATCATGCTTGAGGTGTGTGGATGTGAAATGGGAGAGAAAACAAAGTTGTGGTAGGTAGACTTCTACGGACATCCCCATAAGATTCTTGTACCCTGGTTATTCAAACATTAATCCAGGCATTGCTATGAAGGCACTTTGTGGATAAGATGACTGTTAATGATCAGCTAATTTTAAAACAGGAAGACAATCGTGGATTATCCTGGCATACCTAATGTAATAACATGATATTGTTAGGTGCCAGTGAGTTGGTTCCAATTCATAGAGACCCTATGTACAATAAAATGAAAACACTGCTCAGTCCTGTGCCATCTTCACAGTCACAGTGCTTCAGTCCATTTGTCATGGACTGATTTGTGTCCCCCAAATTGTGCGTAGAAATTTGGCTGGGTGAGGATTCCTGGTATCCTGTGACGTTCCTCCATGTTGGAAATCTGACCTCTATGATGTTAATGAGGGTGGATGTGCAGCAGTTGTGTTGATGGGGCAGGACTCTGGGTACGACTCTTTTGTGCCTTCAGGCTGTCTTCCAAGATAAAAGGAAAAATACTAGCAGAGAGATTAAGCCAGCCAAGCCTAGGGAACCTCAAATCAAGCAGCAGCAGCACTGGAAGTAGAATGCATGCTTCAGACTTGAGGTTCCTGCGCCGAGATGCTCCTTGACCAAAGAGTGACGCAACACAAGGAACTTCCTCCAGATCCAACAAACAGGGAGTTATCTTCCCCAGGAGTGGACACCCTGAATTTGGACTTACAGCCTACTGGACTGAGTAAGAACAAATATTTCTCTTTTTAAAGCCAACCACATGTGGTTATCTCTGTTAAAGCAGCACTTGTTGACTAAGACACTATTGTTGCAGACACTGTGTCAACCCACCACATTGAAAGTCTTCCAATTTTTCCCTGACCCTCTACTTTACCAAGCATGATGTCCTTGTCCTGGGACTGATTCCTCCTGATAACATAACTAAAGTGTGTGACATAAACTCATGCCATCCTTGCTACTAAGGAGCATTCTGGTTATACTTCTTTCAGGACAGATTTGTTTGTTGTTCTGGTGGTCCACAATACATTCAATACTCTTTGCTAACACCACAGTCCAAAGGCATCAATTCTTCTTCATTATTCCTTATTCACTGCTCAGCCTGAGGCCAAGGAAAACACATGAGCCCTTAAAATCAGAAGAGCACATCAGAACAGTCTGCCAAAAAGATGCAATGCAAAAGAAAAAGAAGAGTCAGAAATAGAGGTCAAAGACATTTGAAGCACAAAGAACTTTATCCACGATTGCTGGCTTTGACAGGTGCCATGGATGGCACAAATAGTTAAGTACTTGCTGAAGAGTTGTTAGTTAGAACTCACCCCGACTGGCCTTGAAAGACAGGCCTGGTGATCTGATTCTGAGAGGTTACAGCCTCGACAAATGGGGGAGTCCTACTCTGTACATACATGATGTCACCGTAAGTTAGAATCAACTCAGCAGCAACTAACAACAGTGGAAAACCTGAGCCAGGGAATGTGAGCTGCCTCTACAAGCTGAGAACAACTCCTAGCCAACACCAGCAATGTAATAGTTCTACAACTGCATGGAAATGAACTCCTGTCAACAATCTGAATGAGTCTTGGAAAGTGATTCTCCCTTAGATCTTCAAAGAAATGCAATTCTGCCAACACACTGATTTCAACCCTGTGAGGCTTTATGAAGAGAACCAACTGAGTCATCTTGTACTTGAAGTTCTAACCTACAGAAACCATGAGATAATCAATGAGCACTGTTTTAAAATACTGAGTCTATGGTAATTTGTTATAGAAACAACAAAAACTATAAGTACAGTGCAACAGATCACATTTATGTGGACTTTCTGGCCATAGTGTTGAAACTCACACCCCAAGGGGATTGGCCAGTTCTGCCATTCTGCTAGGCTTAAAAGATAACTAATTCCAGAACAGAGATGAGATTCCAATATCACCAAGGAAAAGTAAGGAGTGGAATGCACTCTTTGGATTCAGGATCCTTGTGCTAACAAGCTCCTGGGACCAGGAGACCAAGAGAGATGGAGAGCTGTAACACTGAAGACAGCAAGAATTAACAACAGCAAAGACCAATAGCAGTGAGCTTCCTGGCCCAAAGAGCTTGAAAGCTGAGTGCCTTTGGGCAGGAGGATTGCTGGTGCAATAGGATGTCTCCTGGTACATACGGGCAGAACCAAAAGAGCTCTTAAACACTAGACTGAGCAGGACAGAGGCCAAGGATCAGGGAGGCACCTGCCTGCGAGCACAGAAGAGACTGTCTTGATGGAAAAACTGTGTCCTGAACATTCCTGAAGCTGCACTGTAACCTGTTAATTTCTCAATAAACTCCATATTCCTGAGTATTGTCTTTGAGTTCTGTGGGGCCACTGCAAGGAACTATAAACTCCACAGAAAAGTAGAAAGTGCCACAAAAGGGACAGCTGGTAACAGAACTGGTAAAGACAGCAAAGAGAGGAGGCATGCCTGACTTCTACCTTATAAGAATCATCTTTTCCAGGCTGCTGATTTTGATCCTCCCTCCCCCTTGTGAAGTTAGAGAAGGTCAGATGCCGCTCCCACACCATTTTTATAATTAACAGATTTCCATTCCACGACTGTCTTATCCCAGTCCCAAGCACAGGTAGAGCAAATCTCTAACCTCAGTATGCTTTCTTTCGTAGAGCTACAAACAATGTGCACACATATAGGTTGTGCCAAAAGCAAAGGCCAACACTAGATTGTTAATACTGCACCACCACCCACAGAGGTCACTCAGTTACCTGGTAACAAGCTGATTATATTAAACCTTTTCCACGACTGAAGGAGCAAAGATCTACTCTCAATGGAAAAGACACACATTCTGGATATGGATTCGCCTTCCTGCACTGCTTTTGTATGCTTTTGCCAGCATCACAATCCATGTATTCACTGAATGTTTTATCCACCATCACAGCATTTGAGGCAGGGTTACATGTGATTGAGGAACTTACTTCACAGTAAAAGAAGTGTGACAATGGACTGATGCCCTTGGAATTACACTGGTCTTTATCAGACAATTCAGCAATTGGAAGAAGTCAGGCTAACTAAAAGTTAGAGTGGCTTGCTGAAGACTTGGTTATGGCAGTAATTGGAGAAAATATCCAGAAAAAAGTATTTTAAAGAATGGAGAATATGCCTTGATCAGAAACCAGTACGTGGTATGGTCTCCTCTACATCTAGAATACAGAGATTTGAGAATGAGAAGGGTTGAAGTGGAAGTGGTTCTTCTCACTATTACACCTAATAATTCATCCACAGCATTTTTTTTCTTTTTTTTTATTATGACTGAGTGAAAATGTACATTCCCGTATAAATTTAATTTACATGCCCACCTATATGCAACTTCCACTGCTCTCCCTGCCCAGTGACAACACACTATTCCTCTCTGCTCCATACATGTCTCATCCTCCCAACAGGCTCCTTTCCCCTCCTCTCCACCCACTGTCCTTACTCCAGCCAGAGGTCAGCAGCATGATATCCTATAGACACATAGAACCATAAAGTGCATCCAATACATGGTCACTCTGCATCGCCAAGTCCAATCCATTCATGTCCAAAGAATGGACCTTCATTACGATTTATGGGCAAGGGCAGTATCAGAGCCAGGGGCCATGCTCCCAGGGGAACCCCGAAACCACTGGACCAACAACTGAAGTCTTTTACACAGCATTTCTGATTTCTCTCTTGACAACTTGGAAATTTGCTGGCTTAGAGATCTTAGTTTCCGAGGTAGGAATGTTTTCACCAGGGAACACAGCAGTTCAACTGAATTGGAAGATAAGACTCCTATCTGGCTTACTGGGGCTCTTTATTTTACTAAGCCAAAAGCCAAAAAAAAAAATTCACTACTGGCTAGAGTGATGGATCCTGATTTACTAGGTTAAAAAATCAGGTCACCAGAAGGACTATGCCTATAAACCAGTGGATTCTCTGGGAGCACCTTTTAGTAGTTCTATGATTTATAGCAAAGGTTAATGGAAAACCATAACAATCTAAAGACATGATAATTAAGCGCACAAACCTTTCAGAAACAAAGTTTAAATCACTCCACCAGGTAAAGAACCCCAACCAGCTGAGGTCCTAGCACAGAGCAGGAGAAATACAGACTGAACTGTGGAACAAGTGATCAATTAATTAGAGAAATGAGGACTGTTGCAGGTTTGCATATTTTCTCTTTGTCACTCATATGTGTTTACTTGTATGTGTTAACCATTTTGTTTTCCCCTCATATAAGTTATTGGAAGTTAACTATACTACTCTTTAGTTAACAGAATATTCGGTAGGACTGTACTTTAAAATTAATATAGTCAGCAATGGATAAAATGTTTGGTATTGTGCATCTATCTTAAGGAGAATTTCACTGCGTGTAAGAAATACAGGTAGAGATACACAGTTGCTTTGTTATTGTACTGGAGTACAAATGTGTAAAGCAAGCCGCATATAAAAACTCTGAGCAGTTATAGGAGTGTGTTGTACTAGTTGCCAATTACTTGTCTCTCACCTCCAAATTGACTCTTTTTGCCTGCCCTATAAAAATGAATGTGGGGCCAACAAATGTCTCCAGTTCTGGCTGGATGATGTTAAGCTTGCTCAGAAATTTGTTCTAAACCCACTGCCATCAAGTGGATTCCAACTCACAATGATCCTATTAAAGGAGAGTCAAACTGCCCCATATGGTTTCCAAGGCGCACCTGGTGGATTCAAACTGCTGAGCTCTTTCTTGGTTAGCAGCCCTGGTTCTTGACCTCTATGACACCAGGTTTCCATTTCCTCAGCAGAGGGCACTAAAGAGACATTTTACAAAGACATATGGCTTGGGGTTCCAGAGTACTCATTTGGCAGGTTCCCACAGAATGTGAGAAGCCCTGGTGTCTCGGCAGTTCAGTTGCTAACCAAAAGGTTGGTAGTTCGAATCCACCAGCCACTCCTTGGGAACCCCATGGGGTAGCTCTACTCTGTCCTATAGGGTTGCTATGAGTCAGAATTGACTCAATGGAAACAGGTTTGCTTTTGTTGCAGAGTGTGCAAGTATTCCACACTCCTGCAGTTCACACAGCTTCTCCATCATCCAGCTTCTACAGCACACAGTGGCCAACAGCACCCAACAGCTAGCAGTGTTCCCTCTACCCACACTCAGAAGACCTTTTATTAAAGGGCCTACCATGAGGCACTTCCCCATGAACAGCTTTTCCAGGAACCCTAGAGGAGAGATTGGCAAACTTTTTTATAAAGGGATAAATAGTAAATATTTTAGGTTTGTAGACCATATGGTCTCTGTCACAGCTACTCATCTGTTGCTGCAGTGAGAAAACATTCATAAATAATTCATAAACAAATGGGTGTGGCTATGTTCCAATAAAACTTCATTTACAAAAACAGGTGGTCAGCTCATGTGCTATACCCTTGCCCACCCAGGGGGTTAGTTGGCTAAGCCCTGCCTTAAAGGACAAACTTCTGCTAAGTTTCTGAGGGCAGATTTCCAGCAAGTTACGTCAGCACTGCACCACAGGGACTACTCTGCCACCTAGTAAGCTATGGCCATGCTCCAACAAGGTCTGGATCTCTGCTCTGGACACGTCCTCTTCCTTGGGCCCTGTATCTCAGCCCTCAGGGTAGTAGGTGATCTCTAGCTATTTTTGCTATATTCTTTAGCCTTCTCTTTACTCATTACTCATTACTCTCTTTACTCATTACTCCAATCTCTTATTTTAGTTAGCATTTCTCTAAGTACTACTTTCTCTGTTGTAATTACTACATGGTTTCTCTCTCCTAGGGGGATCCAGCAGCCTGATACAGAGGCCCAGTGCTAAGTGCTGAAAATCAAAATTAAATAAGACAACCTCTGGCCCCTTGCCTTGATGGACCTAAAACTCTAGTGGGAAAAACAGAGAGTAAATAAGCCCATAATAACATATTTTGATAGGTGCTAACAAGAAGAAATAAACAAAGGCAGAAGGTGAGGTTTCTTTAGAGAAAGTGCTAAGGACAAGACCCTTAGAGGAGGTAAAATTTAAGCTCATACATAAAGAATAAGGTAGCCAAATTAACTTTAAAACATTATTGCTTTCATTCTCCCCAAAAAATATTTCACAAAGAATATATCTATGTGTGTAATATATACTTACATGCTTAAAGCTTATTTTATTTCTTCAAGGAAATACATTCTTCAACCGGGCACTGCTCTCATATACTTTGTGGTAAATGTACGGGATTTTCAGTCTTTAAAAACACAACCCTCTTCTGCTTATAGGAAATGAGCTCTTACTTGGCAGGCTAGTGTTCTAGTGTGGAAGGCTGAAAAACTGGAGGTGTAAAGCGGAATAGAACCATTCACTATGTTCCTGAAGGACTCTCTTGGAAACCAGAAAGCACAAAATTTTGCTGTCTCCAATCTCTGAATACTGCCCTAAAGTAGAAATGGTATTCTTTACTTCTTCTTTTTTTTTTTTGGCATTTGGCGCATCTTAGTTATCTAGTTCTGCTGTAAAAGAAATACTACAAGTAAACAGTTTTTAACGAAGATGAAATTACTGTCTCACAATTTACAAGTCCAAATTCAGGGTGTCAGTTCTGAGGGAAAGCTTTGTCTTCTCCATAGGCTCCAGTGAAAGGTCTTTGTCATTAATCTTCCCTTGTCTAGGAGCTTTACAGCCCAAAGACTCCAGGTCCAAATTACATGTTCCCACTCTTCCTTCTTAGTGGTATGAGATCTGAATGTCTCTCTGTTCACTTATCTCTTTTATATCTCAAAAGAGACTGGCTTTATATCATAGATCTCATCAATCTAACTGCTGCCGAGCTATCTCATTAACATCATAAAGATAAGCTTTACAACACATAGGAAAATCATACGTAACAAAATGGTAGGCAATCACACCATACTGGCAATCATGGCCTGAAATGAGACACCTTTTTGGGGGGGGGGGACATAATTCAATCCATGACAGCATCTTAGCATATCAATCAGCATTTGTAGACTACCCTGGAAACTGAACATATTTTTCTAAATAGGAAGAAATCTAAATTTTCTCAAAAAGTTTGTAAATCCTTTACTTACATCTCCATTCTGTTTAATTTGAAAATAGTTTCATTCTTAAATAAAGATTAAGTTTTAAATAAATAATTACTGTATACGTCTCGGTAACTTTATTTAGGGACTAGGAAAATCCAAAAATTTAAATCAGGGACTAGGAAATGGGAAAATGGCTTTAGGAATTATGGTATGAAGCAATCAGATTTTCTCTTCTGTAGAAGAGCCACTTAGCCATTAGTAAAAATCTTAATAAAATCATTTTTACCTGAGGAGAAGAGGAATGAAGTTTCTTTATGCACCTCCTACATGCTAGGTGTTCTGGAAAAAGCCTTTATATATTTATTTCATTCATCTTCACCACAACCATGTGCTGGCTCTTGTCTTCATCTTGTAGATGAGAAGCCTAAGGCTTCCAGTGTTTAAGTAGCTCACAAGGATAAAAATTCGGTGAGCTTAAGAGTCAACCTAGATAGGTGTTTAATGCCAAAGACCAAGTACTTTCCACTTCTTCCAACTATTGTTGTGGGGTGCCTTCAAATCAATTTTCAATTTATACCAAGTAATATGACATAGAAACCCCGGTGGCACAGTGCTACACTTCCTAACCAAAAGGTCAGCAGTTTGAATCTGCCAGGTGGTCCTTGGAAACTCTATGGAGCAGTTTTACTCTGTCCCATAGGGTCACTGTGAATTGGAATCCACTCAATGGCAGTGGGTTGCGAATGTAGCATAAGAGAGCTGCCCAACAGGATTTTTAAAAAGACATACATTTTAATTGGAGACCATCATGTTGAGTGAAAGTAGTCAGCGACTAAAGGACAAATATTGTACGAGACCTCTATGATAAGAACTCAAGAACAAACTCATGCATAGAAGACGACGCTTTGGTGGCTGCAAGGGTGAGGAGGGAGGAAGGGTGAAGGGGGGATGGTTTAGATAGTTTATAGAAATTTGGTTGGGTGAAATCTGTAGCAGCACACATTAGAAGAAAATCAGTATTAACTGGACTCCAACATAATATATTACTCCTCCCATCTTAACCCAATATTGAAAGGACAGGGTAGCTGGGGCAGAAGGCCTGGGACCATGCTCTCAGGGGGAATTGAGACCTAACTGGCACAACTAGAGTTTTGCTAAGAGCCTTCTGCACTCCACATTGGTGGAGTGGCACCTGAGGTCTTCAAAGCTGCCAAGCTGCCATCTGAGGGTACAGCAAATGGTCCCAACTCAGCAGCAATGGATGATCACCAAGGACCAAAACGACATGGGAGAAAGAGAACCCAGAAGACAGAGAGACCCCCATGAGTGGGTGACTACACTGACTTGTGATCAGAAGAAGCAGACGGTGCCCGGCCACCACCAGTGATAGCTGTGATGGACCTCACAAAGTTGAGTCTCACTGGCAACACAGGAATAAAAAGGGGTACACCCTGAGATCTCCACTAAAAGACCACAACTGATAGGCCAGGGCCTCGGAGTTCCCCTGGGAGCACAGCCCCTGGCCCTGATGTTGCCCCTGTCCATAAATCATAATGAAGGTCAACTCTTCAGATAGGAATGGACTGGTCTTGGGGCCACAGGGTGAACATAACATGTGTGCACTTTATGGCTCTATGCATCCACAGGATGTTGTCCTGCTGACCTCTTACTGGAGGTGCGGGAGTGGGTGGAGAGGAGGGGGTAGGAGATTGTTGGGAGGATAAGACATGTATGGAGTGGAGAGGAAGAGTGCGCTGTCACTGCGCAGGGAGAACAGCGAGAGCTGCATATAGTTGGGCATGCAAATTTACATGGGAATGTACATTTTCATTCAATCACAATAAAATACACACATATTTTATTGTGTTATACGTGGAAGTTTACACAGCAAATTAGGTCTTCATTTAACAATTTTTATACAAATTATTCTATGGCACTGCGTGAAATTTTTACAATGCATCAGCATCCTCATTATTACCATTCTCTTTGTTCTTTTTCTATTCATCTGGTTTTCCTTCTGCTTCTTGCCTTTTCATCTGTTTTGGGGTACATGTTTACTGTATGACTGCATAAAACTGATTAAGGTATATATTATTTATGCACAATACTGTTTATAAGCCAATCTAGTATTTACCTGAAAGATGACTGCTGAGTAACTTCAGCTCCAAGTTCAAAAAATATGTTAGAATGCTAGTTCTCAGGGTTCCTCTAGTCTACCCCAGTCCAGCACATCTCCTTTTTTTTATTATTAAGTGAAAATATACAATCCAAATCAATTTCGCATGCCCGCCTATCTGCAGCTCCATTTGCTCTCCTCACTTAATAACAGCATAATCCTCCTTTTCACTCTATATTTCTAGTATCCTCTTTATGAGCACCTGTCCTCTCCTCTCTAGCCTCTTCCTTTTCATCTAGAAAGAAACCCATAGGACAGCCTCCTATAACAGTACAGAGCCATAAAGTATACATACCATTTAGTCACACTCTGTCCCAAGTCCAGTCCATTTTTGTCTAAAGGGTTGACTTCAGTACAGATCTCTGGTCAGAAATAGCAGCAGGTCTAGGGGCCATGTTCCCAGGGGATCATCCAGACTGTGGGACCATCAGTTGCTATCTTTTAGTAGAGTTCCTCTTTTTCTCGTGTTGCCTTGGGGACTCTACATTGTGTCCCCCATCACGGCTGCCTTTGGTGGTGGCCGGGCACCACTGGGTTCTCCTGGTCTCAAGTTGATACAGTCTCCCATTCATATGGGTCCTCTGTCTCCTGAGTTCTTTTTTCCTTGTGTCTTCATTGTTCTTGGTCATCATCTGTTCCAGATGAGTTGGGACCATTTGGTGTACCTCAGATGGCAGCCTGCTTGCTTTAAAGACCTCAGACAGTACCTCTCCTTTTTTTAGCAATTCAACCTTTCTTCTCCATTTCTTTCCCTTTTTATCTGGGACCTCCTATTGTAGCCCTAGTAAGAATGGTCTATTGTGATAGCCTGGCACCATCTAGTTCTGGTCTCAGGTTAAAAGACTAGGCCACGGTTTGTGAAGACTATTAGTCCTATGGACTACTTTCTTCTTTGAATCTTTGGTTTTCTTCATTCTATTTTGCCTCACATGAGTGAAGACAAATAACTGTGTCTTAGACGGCTGCTCACAAGTTTGTAGGACCCATGCATTACTCATCAAACTAGGGTGCAGAACACTGACTATATGAACTAAGCTACGACAACTAAGTTTTCCCATCAGACTATGGTCCTTAGTATTTTAACCCAGCAAGTTGTCTGAATATGTCAAAGAACTCTAAGTAAATGTGACTCTCATGTGCTTAATTTATTTTCTTAAAGAACATTTCAAGATATATCCTGACATACGCTTTCAGTGACAGGATAATATCCATATGTCTGTAAGAAAGAAAAGTTAATATAACTCATATTAAAATGTAGACACCAAACAGTAATGCCAAAGACGAGGAAAGTGAAGATTTTTATCAACTTCTGCAGCCAGAACTTGATGAAACATGCAATCAGGATGCACTGATAATTACCGGTGATTGGAATGAGAAAGCTGGAAACAAAGTTGAACTGGTTGTTGGGCAACATAGCCTTGGTAACAGAAACAATGCCAGAGATCACATAATATAACTTTGCAAGACCAATGAGTTCTTCATTGCAAATACCTTTTATCAGCAGTATAAACAGCAACTCTACCTATGAATCTTACCAGATGGAATACACAGAAATCAAACTGACTACATTTGTGGGTATGGAAGAGTTCAAAATCATCAGTTCAAAACAAGGCCATCGGCTGACACTGGAACACACCATTAATTGCTTATATGCAAGTTCACACTGAAGCTGACGAAAATCAGAAAAAGTTCACAAGAGCCAATATACAACCTTGAGTATATCTCACCTGAATTTAGAGGCATCTCAAGAAAATATCTTATATGCTGAACAAAATTACCAAAGACTAGATAAGTTGTGGAATGAAATCAGGACATCATACATGAAGAAAGCAAGAAGTCATTAAAAAGACAGGAGAGAAAGAAAAGACCAAAACAGATGTCAGATGAGGCTGAAACTTGCTCTTCAACTTACAGGAGCTAAACTGAAAGGTAGAAATAATGACGTATGAGAGTTGAGCAGATTTCCAAGGGTGGCTCACAAAGACAAAGTAAAGACTTGTATGGAAATGTACAAACAGCTGGAGTTAGAAAAACAAAAGGGAAGAATACACTCAGCGTTTCTCAAGCTGGAAGAAACAAAGAAAAAATTCAAGCCTTGAATTGCAATACTGAAGGATTCTACACAAAAAATACTGAACAATGAATGAAGCATCAAAATAAGACACAAGGAATATACACAGTCACTGTAACAAAAACAATTAGTAGAAGCTCACCCATTTCAGGACTTAGTATTTTGACCATGAAGTGATGGTAGTGAAGGGAGGTAAGTGCACATCTTCGGGCTCAGGTGGGTGCTGGATTGCGGGGAAGGAGGGGTTGTGCTGCCAGTCACCAGATGGGCAAAGTGGGTGGAGCACACTGCTGGTTAGGTGGAACACTCCTCTCTGATCATTAGTGTTGGTACCAGAGCACTTCCCACCAAGTACAGCCAGAGATTAGGGTCAGACCCCGATCACATGGAGGGGTAGGCAGGCTGTTGTGGTATCCCCAACCTCCACTCTGGATTTTCACCTCTGTGGGCACCTCTAGTCCAAACAACCAGAGACAGCTGCTGGTGAGTAGTTATGTGCCTATTTTCTGGCTTCCTTGATGCTCTGTGGTCACCTGCATCCTTGGAGCTCTTGTCCAGCCTCCAGTACTTTCCCTCCTTAGATCCATTTCATGTTCTGCTAACCTTGCTGCACTCCACATTTGTCTAACACAGTATCTCTGTTTCCTACTCGGAATTCCATGAATCTGCCTTCCTTGACCCTCAACTGGGAACGCTGTCTGTTTTGTCTTAAGATTGCTATGCTGTGCCAAGCCACCTGGAAGGGCATCAACGATTCATAAATCTCCTCATTTCCTGTTTTCATCTAGTCTCTCCTTCCATTCAGGGTTCAACCTAATTATTCTCCATCCTTTCTTTGGCTGCTCAAGATATTAAGACTGCCATCTGTATCTATTTCACCTGATTTCTCGTGTCTCTGCTGTAGGGAAATGGCATGGTGTTTCTGACTAAGCTTCCACACTGGGTGTCTTCCCCCATAGGGTCTTCTAGGCTGTAATCTTCATGGGAGTAGACTGTTACGTCTTTTCTCCTATAGAGCTGGGACTGGGTTTGAACCTCACCTTTCAGGTAGCAGTCAACCACTGAACCGTTGCTCCACCAGGGGTCCTAACTATTACATGCAATTAAATTGGCATTATACATGCTGATTAAGGCCTGTCATAGATCCCACAGCAGCTACTTCTCCTGCATGGAAAATCTCATTTGTGAGCAAGATGAAGTTTATCATCTTAGGAAACATTAAGTTCCTTATATAAGAATAAATCAGTAAACAGGATTAAGTAACAGCTTATTAAGTAAATATATACTGTTTCTGTTTCTAAAAAATTAAATCTCTAAGACAAAGCTGTGAGAAAAGCAAACAAGTACTTTCCTGGAAACATTCTTTTCTACAAGGAAAGATAACAGCATTGCTTAGCTCCCAGCATGGTCTTCTGGGCAAGAAAGATAACTATTTATAGCTTTGCCAACTATATATAAATACTACTCTGTTGCTGAATGGTTTTGATTCATAGCCTTAGAATATTTCATACCTGACACAGCCACTTTCAGTTCCTATTAGGTAAAAACATTTCATGAGAATTAGAAAAGTTGGTTATAATCTTTCAAGTTTTCTAAATTTTCTGCTACCATAACTTAGAAAGAAAGCCTCAGACCTGGCTATGTGTAAAAATGTGTGGCGGTGTATCTCACCTCTTCCAACCCCACAAGGAGTAAGGAGAACCAAGATCAACAGCTCAAGGTGGAGACCAGTCAAGCGTCCTCTACCATCTTTACTAACACTGACACCAACCAACCCTCACACAGCACTCTTTACTTCTCTGCTGGGTTTGATAATTCACTGCAAAGGCCACACAGAACTCTGGCCATACTCACAACTATGGGGTTTATCAGGAAGTTAACAGTCACTTCCTATTAATTATTCAGGCTCAGGAACACTGAGGATACAGTTCTTCCATCAGGACAGCCTCTGTCCAGTTGTGCTTTTAGGTATGCCTTTCTTTGGCCCTCAGTCCTTGGCCAAAGGTACTCACGTTTCTCCCTTGTGGGCCCACGAAGCCGATCTCACTATCTTCTCATGCCTGTTCTCTGCTTCTGGTGTCTCCTTCCTTTGTCATGGAGGGCTTTTCTCTCTGCTCTGGAATTTTCTATCTTTTGAGGCAAAACCGACCAGTTCTTTTGGCAGGCCACAATTATCTTATTTGCACAGCCCTGCTCAGTCACCATGGCAAAAAGGCCATACTAAGAAATTCATCACACCACACTAGGTCTCACTGAAAGTACATCCTTCGGTATAATTTAGCTTCCTCAATGTTCTACATACAAATATAAGAGAACATGCAACTGCACTTGGAATGCCTGAGAGAACTTAAGTTCCTCAATCAATCCATCCCGGTTTTCCTAAAAGATTAAATGCACTTTTAGTGACAGCGTGCTTAAAAGAAGCCTAATAACTCAGCCCACAGAGGATAATGTCCTTTCTCTTCTCTGATGGAGAAGAATGTTGAATGCAACATGGACTACCAAAAGAACAAACAGTTCTGATCCGTAAGAAGTACAACCAGAGTGTTCCTTGGACGCAAAGATGGCAAGACTGCATCTTACATACTTTGGACATGTTGTCAGGAAAGATCAGTCCCTGGAGAAGGACATCGTGCTTGGTAGAGTGGAGTGTCAGTGAAAAAAAGGAAGACCTTCGATGAGATGGATTGACATAGCGGCTGCAACAATGGGCTTAAGCATAAAAATGACTGTGGACATGGCGCAAGACCAGGCAGTGTTTCATTCTATTGTTCATACAGGTCTATCGTTCAGATGGTCGCTATACAGCACTTAACAACAACAACAACAATGTCCTTTCTCATTACGACTTCATTTTTACATAATGTTGAAAAACAACACCAGATACAGCCACCACAGGTATCCTTGTATAGATATCCAAGGATAGATAAGATGGAATCTAATGTGTTACGGTATTATGGCAACAGTAGGGCCACAGGCATCATTTGTTCAGTCATTTTTCAGCAATGTGTAATCTCCTTTTACAGATTTCATGAATAGCTGTCAAGACTGCTGTAAATCAGGACAACAATCTAAAACACTCTTCTTAAATTACAGATGACTATCACAGAACTAATGGTAATCTTGGTAGCATAATGGTTAAGTGCTACATCTGCTAACCAAAAGGTTGGCACTTCAAATCTACCAAGCATTCCTTGGAAACTCTATGGAGTAGTTCTATTCTGATCTATAGGGTTGCTATGAGTTACAATCAACTGCATGGCAGTGGCATCAGGGAACTATCAGATACCCCAAACAGGCTGTGTAACCCTACTATGTATGAAAGAAAATCTCTAAAGCAAAGTACACGGACTCATGTATCATTAAATAATCTTTTATGTCCATTGTCCTACCGATATACGTCAGGACCAAGTGCTTGCCTGTGGACCAAGGCTTTAATTTTTTACACTGATAGTACTTCTAAATTAGTTTAACAAAAACCCATGATGTAGTCCATAAAAACATCCATTTGGGAAGTAGATGCTTACTTTTGATTTGTGAACTTGTATGAAGCCAAAGGTGAAGAAGGAATGAGGACTAGTCAATTCAGCAATACAGGGAGTCTTACTGGGCTCTGGTTGGAAAAAAAGATTTCAGACAAAAACAGTAAGCAGTCTAACTGACTCCAACTCACAGTGACCCTATAGGCAAGAACAGAACTATCCCACAAGATTTCTAAGGAGTACCTGGTGGATTTGAACTTCCAATCTGTTTATTAGCAGCCAAGGTCTTAATCATTGTGTCACCAGAGTTTCTAATATGAAGACACAATGAGTAATAGTCAACCTAAGTCTTTCCGGGCCTTGGTTGGAAAAGACATTTTCAGTAAAAAGAACAGTACAGATTTATTTACTCATCAACTCCTATTCAGTAAAATTTGGTCCATGGAAGAGGTAAAAGAGGGATGTAGTCACGTTAGTCACTTCCTATTTGTCTGATTTACCAGATTTCAAGTAAAGATATCCACTTCACAAGGCAAGCTGTGAGGATACAATGGATGTAAATGTACACTAAGTGTTGAGTTAATAGAAGAATAACAACCAATGAGGGACACTATTTGTCCTGGGCTGAACTGTGTCCCCCAAAAAACACGTGCAGTAATTTGGTTGGACCAGGATTCCCTGTATTCTCTGATTACCCCCCATTTTGTGATTTTCTGATGCTGTAAATCCTAATCTCTACCCAGGTTAACAGAGTGGTTTATGTAAAGAGAGAATTAGAGTGGGACTGTAAATCCCTTCATAAGGTCACCTCCCTGCTCCACTGTAAAGGCAGCTTCCCTGGAGCATGCCTTGCACCATCTTTTATCCTAAAAGAGACAAAAAGGAAGGGAAGCAAGCAGGGAGTTAGCAACCTCACACCAGGAAGAAAACAGCCCAGGACAAGACCACGTCCTTCGGCTCTGAGGTTCCTGTGCCAAGACACTCCCTGAAGAGAGACTGCTGCAACACAAGGACTCTCCTCCAGAGCCAACAGAGTGACAGCCTTCCTCTGGAACTGACACCCTGAATCTGGACTGCAGCCTGCTGGACTCTTTAGGAATAAACTTTCCTTTGTTAAAGCCATCCACTTGGTGGTATTTCTGTTAAAGCAGTATTAGATAACTAAAACAGTATTATTTATGGAGGAAATCCTGGTGGTGTAGTGGTTAAGAGTTACAGCTGCTAACTAAAAGGTCAGTAATTTGAATCCACCAAGTGCTCTTTGGAAATGCTTTAGAGCAGTTGTACTTGGTCCTACATAGTCATTATGAGCTGGAATCAAACTTGACAGCAATGTGTTGGGTTGTTTGTTTGTCTGTTTGTCTGTCTGCTTGCGGGGGTACTTAATTACAGAAGAAAGCAGAGCTTGACAAGAGTTACTTTTAAAAAGAAACAGAAGCTTCTAGAGCAAACAGTAAGCCTTTAAAAGAGAAGGAAACCACCAACCAGAGAGGTAGACACACATACAAATGCGGAATAGCTTAAAGCAACAACAAAACATCTTATTTACTACACAGCTAAGTAGACACGAAAGGCCAGAAATGCAATAAGAAGACATGATCAGGTACTGCACCTGCACTTGCCCTAAGAAAAAAACAAAAACGAAACCCAGTGCTACTGAGCTGATTCCAACTCATAATGACCCTGCAAGTCAAGGGAGAACTGTCCCATGGAGTTTCCAAAGAATGCGTGGTGGGTTTGAACCGCAGCCTTTTAGTTAGCTGCCGTAGTACGCTGAAATACTACCTAATTTTTAAACAAGCAAACCAAGAACCCAAGTCTTAGATGACAACTGGGTGGGAGATGGGATCAAATCCTGTCATGTTCAATTCTAGACGGCATATACTGTCCTTGCGCAAATTAGAGGTTAAAAAAAAAAATTCTACAAAGCACAGAGAGACAATAGGGCCAGGTATCTGTCTTGGTCTTGACTCTAAACAGGGTAAAGGAATAATAAAGCAACATTACTGAAGATGAGTACTTTCACAGGTTTGAGGAGACAACCCACACTGAGTGTAGCAGCCTAAAATATCTCAATCCAAATTTTAATGTGTTTCCAGGCAGGTAATGCCCCAGGCATCTGGCAAAATGAAATACAAACCCTCTCTAGAGAAATATTGCAACACTGGCTTCAAAAAATTCCTACACTTAAGAGTTCAACACAGCACCAGTTTAAAATTTAAAACAAAACAAATATGAACAAAAATCAGCAGGTACACAACAACTGCATCAGAACAATAAAGACCGAAGATAACGGTTTTATCAGATATGTAACATGACATGGGTACCTGTTATGGATTGAATTGTGTCCCCCAACGTGTTCGTTAACCTGGCTAAGCCTAGACTTTAGTATTGCATGACTGTCTACTATTTTGTGATCTGGTATCATTATCCTATGTGTTGTAAATCCTAAGCTCTATGATGTTAATGAGACAGAATGAGAGGCAGTTATGTTACCAAGACAAGACTCAATCTTACCACATTAGGTTTTATCTTGAGTTAACCTCTTAAGGGATTTATGAGATAGAATCAAGCAGAGAAGAGAGGGGATCTGTTATTACTAAGAAAAAAGCCCTGGTTGCAGAGCACATCCTTTGGACTCAGGGTCCTTGTCCTGAGAAAGTCCTAGAGCAGGGGAAGACTGATGACTAGAACCTTCCACCAGAGCCAACAAAGAGTGAAAGCCTTTCCCTGGAGTTGGAAGCCTCAATTTGGACTTCTGGCCTCCTAAACTGTGAGTGAATCAATTTCTCTCTGTTAAAGTCACCTGCTGTGGCATTTCTGCTACAGTAGCAATTAGTAACTAGGGCAGGGCCTGTGATACATTCCAGTAAATAAATGAGGGCACTGAAAGTATATAATAGAAAGAAAGGACTGTAAAAATTAACCTGAATAACCAAATAAAATTTCTAGAAGTCAAAATGTAATCAATGAACTATCAAACTGGATGGCTGGTGAAAAAGCAGAATAGACAGGTGTAAAGAAAGAATTAAAGTGGTAAGTACCCAATTTTGTAAATTGGTGTGACGGATTGAATTGTATCTCCCCCAAAACATGTGTAGTAATTTGACTGGGCCAGGATTCCCTGTATTCTTGATTGCCCTCCATTTTGTCATTTTCTGAAGCTATAAATCCTAACCTCTACCTGTGGTTAACAGAGTAGATTATGTTAGAGAGGATTAGGGTAGGACTGTAAATGCCTTCAAAAATCACCTCCCCACTGGACTGTAAAGGGAGTTTCCCTGGAATATGGCTTGTACCACCCTTTATCTTTTCATCCCACAGGAGATAAAAAGAGAGGGAAGCAAACAGAGAATTGCTAACTTCACACCAGCAAGCAAGCAGCACAGGGAGACGAGTGCACCCTTCAGATCTTTGGTCAGCCCGGAGCTCGTTAACCCCTGTGCCTCCAGGGCTCTAGCATGATCACAAAGGGGCATAAAAGAGGTTTGAAAGATTTTTTAATTGGTTCTATTCCTTAGTAAGTACTTGGTACTCAGACTGTTCCTTGTATTATTGTTGATGCTGTAATTATTTAAACTGGATATATTACGAATTTTTGTAGGTACGCTAAAATATAAACATAAAACAACAACAAAATGGATGTTCACTCTGTCAAAGATGACAAAGGGGTATGCTGCTGCTTCTGACCTGGCTGGGCAATGTGAAGGCTCATGATCCCTAACAGTAGGGTAAAAAGGAGTTTAATTTTTTAAATTTCTAACAGTAAAAGGGTATTTAATGTTTGGAGCATGATGTGAAAATTTATTCTAAGGAAAATGGTTCCCTGAGCAAAACTGTGTTCACCTGCATCCTAACTGATGGTACTAACTGGGACCGAGATGTCAATTAGAGTTGATTAACTTGAATATCTTATTACCTTTAACTGAAACAGGTACACCCCACTGCTTTTGTGAAAGTTTACTTTACACCACTTTGCTTTTACAAAAGACCTACATGAGTAATGTTTTCACTAACAGAAAGAAATTCAAAGAGGATTTTCACTTTCACAAAAACAGGTGAAAAGTGGAAATAGCATTTAGCATGTGTTTTGCAACAAACTGTTAAAGAGGCAGTGTGCCCCCAGGGAGAATGGAGTCATTTAAGCTCCTTTTTGGGAACTACACTCACCATCTCAGCATCAAGTCCTTATAGCTTTGAATTGTGCTTGTGAGCATCTATGCTAATCTACAACAGAGCACAAAGAGAGCACTAGTTCATGGAAACTTTTTAGCTGTATTAAATACCTCAAGGAATTGAATCACTGGACTTGAGACCTTAGGACTACAGCCTTGGAGGCCATCCAGGACAACTGGCATAACACAGTCCCTAAAGTCAGTGTTCTACACCCTACCCTGGTATGTAGTAACTAGGGTCTTAAAAGCTTACAAGCAGCCATCTAAGATATAACAATTGGTCCCTTCTCTCTAGAATGAAGAATACTGACAAAAATCATAAACTGAAGGAAAAAATTAGTACAAAGAGCTAATGGCCCACATGAACAACATAACAGCCTCTACTATCCAAGACCAGAAGACCTAGATGGCCTGGCTACCACTACTGATTATTCTGACTGCGATCACAACAGTAGGTTCTGCAGAGTAGAAGTATATAGAACAGAATTCAAATTCATAAATAAGACCTAACTTACCAACCTGACAGAGTCTGGTGAGACTATGGCAGGCTCTTAAACACCCTTGAAATTTGGAAACGAACATACTCCCAGATATCTAATTACAGCCAGATAGCACACAGCCTATAAAGTGAGTAACAATACCTGAGAAGAATGAGCACCTCAGAACAATCAGATGACCAGATGACACCAAAAGGGCACCATTTACCTCAAAGCAAAGTTCAGAAGGCAACTATGGACAGGAAAGATGCGTGAATTGAAAAAGAGACCCTAGGGATGACACGGGAAGAGTGCTAGCCATTGAAGGGACTGCAAGTATGTCACCAAAAACGTTGTATATAATCTGTTGAATGAGAAACCAATTTGTCCTGTAAACTTACCTAAATCTCACAATAAAGTGTTTTAAAAAGAAAAAGAAGGAAGAGAGAGAGATTCAATTACTTACTCATTATTGTACCTAGGGATTGTCTCCAGGTTGGGATGTTATGGAGAAAGCTGCTATAAATATTTGTGTCTTCATGTTGGTATGTTTTCATTTTTCATGGTAGACATTTTGGATAGATATATACATTCCTATATATAAGAAACTGCCACATTCCTTCCCAAAGCATTTATACTGTTTTATTCTCTCACCAGAAGTATAGCAGGACTAGTCGTTCTACATCCTTACCCACATTTAATAGTGTGGATCCTTTTAAGTTTAACCTCTGTAATGAGTACATCGCATATCTCATTGTAGTTTTAATTTGCATTTCCCTGGTGACTAATGATGCTAACTTTGTTGTTGTTGTTGTTAAGTATACACAGTCAAATGTTCAGAATAACTGATTTAATGTTAGCCACACTAGTTTACAGTCTCCTAGCCTATCCATCTAATAGACAACCACAGCAGGCAGGTACCATTAATGTCTCCTTCTAATAGAAGGAAACTAACATTCACAAAATCATGTAGCCAGTAAGGCATAGTGGCAAATTTGAACTCAGGAAATTTCACTCCAGTCCTTCAACTAGGTAATTTCTATGAAGATTTCTTGGTTCCTGGAAAGATCTTTGCTGTGACAACTCTAAAAACGAAGAATAAAGATGATCCTGGGTAAAAATTTCCTTTTCTATCCAGATTAATAACTGGCATTAATTGTTCTCTCGCTAAGAGAAGAAAGACAACATTCTGAATGGGACTTCCAATGTGTTCTGGGTGAAACAATATACAGTAAAGCCTGAAAAACCCAGAACCAGTATAAAGAAGAAAGCTATCAGAAGGAAAATCCAAATATTTCCCACTAATAGAGAGGAAGAAGAAAATGGTTAAGACTGTACCCTGCCAAAGGTGGAAAACTTGGGAGACCTGGAAAAATAAGAGAGTCCCACTGCGTTCAAGCTCTCACAAGTTTCACTCTAGTATTTGGAACACAAAACCTACTTAAAATTTGACAATTTTGCTTTTTAGCAGGAATGCATAATAACATTATCATTTTCTACAATTACAGTTCTCAGTTAATCTATTTCACATCAAAAGAGTATTCAATGGGGAGATTTTGGTTTTAGCAGTCTCAGAAGGATGAGGTTTTTCTATTCTGGCTCAAGTATATATACAGTCTTGTCCAAATATCCCATTATAGAGATGAAGTCCATTTCACTGTGCCCACTTCTATATATAGAGAAGCTTCTTAAAGTGTTGAAATTGCTATTATTCTAAATATCACCTACATCAATAACTAGATGGCAATTATGCATAGCCAGAGAGATACACAATTCATATCACAAAGCAAGTAATATTTATTGAGTGCTTGAGGCTTCAGATCTTACTTAATCACTAGCAACCCTTTTGGAGTGGGTTTACAACTTGCTTATAGCACAAGAAATTAAAGCCTAGTAACAAGCCTAAGAAATAAGGTAGTAGAGACCTGGTTGAAAGCCCTTTTATTTTCCACAAAACCACATTTGAATGTAATTAATACTTTCTGATGCTATAATAAAAGCTACACATAGCCAATGAAACAGTCACAACCTTACTTATTTACATATCTTAATAATTTATTACTGATGGCATTATTTCAGAGTATCATTGGTTTCTTTTTAAAATAGGATTTTTTGCTAAGAAAATCATACTTATTCACAATAGAAATTTCTGAAAGCATAAGAAAACACATAAACATCTAACATCTTAGCCCCTCAAACACCATTAATATTTTGGTGTAGATTCTTTATCTTTTTTCAAATATGCTTTCAGAATGTAAGTACTTACTTTACATACAATTTGTACAGATTTCTCACTTTATAACATTTTTATTCAAATTTGCTGTAATCACCCTTTAGATGTAAGCAACACTTTATGTTTTAAGATATAAATAGACCTTTATGTTTTAACTAGAACACAGATGAAATACTCAGGAAAACATTATATTTATTTATTACAAATAATTCTATGGCTATAATTTGGCTATATCTGTGAGAGAGAGATTCAACCCACTCATATTTAGTAACATCATCATTAAATGTATACTCAGAATTACTAGGGTCTAACTACGGCACAGTGATTAAGAGCTCAGCTGTAGCCAAATGGTCAGCAATTTGAATTTACCAGCCACTCTTCAGAAACTCTATGGGTAGTTCTACTCTGTCCTGTAGGGTTGCTAAGAGTTAGAAATGACCTGATAGCAACAAGTTTAGGTTTTGAATTAATTTTAAGGCTTTCCTAAATTATTTTCCAAAGAGTTGATCCAAGCATTATCCACTAGCAAAATGTGGAGGTATCCATTTTAACAGAAACTCAGTGACATAAGAGTAATTTCTACTTTCTTAATTTGTTAATTTGAAAGGAAAATTTAGTACCTAATTGATCTAATATTCATCTCTTTGATTATTAGTAAGACTGAATAGTTCACTAATATATTGTCTTATAAAGGATTTGTTTATATCCTCTGCCAATTATCTACTGGAGGCTTTATTGGTTTTCTAATGGGTTTTCAGATACTTTTTATGTAGGGGGGTGGAGTCAAGATGGCAGACTAAACACACACTTCTCTGAATCCCTCTGGAAAGCAAGACCTGAATTGATAATTAAATGGAGCCTTCTGGGAACTTAGTGAGCCCTAAGACATGGCACAAGGTTGTTAATTTGGACTTCATACCACTGAACGGAAACTTCCTCTCTTTCACTGACCCCCACTCTTGACAAGCACTGGCTTTCATGGTCTGAAGGTAACTCACCATTTTAACTTTTTTTCTCTGTCTTAGCCAGCAGGCGGAGCTGGGACTTGACTAGCAGCTAATCTCAGATACATTACTGGTAGGATCAGCAGGTGAAATTGCCATATTTTGAGAGCCCAGCTTTGGACTCTGTGCATCTTGGCACTTTGGCCTCTCTTTACGCCTCTCCCATAGAGTAGCCTGGACTGAGGCAGGCAGCAAGCTTGTGCAGGATGCCACCTTATTCCACTGGTGGTGGATATACCCATATAGAGGCCTCAGCTGGACCTAATTTCTAGGCTGGGGGGCAGCACCTGCCTGGAGGAGAGCACTTTTCCAGCAGAAAAACCGTATTCTACACAGTGTTGCCTACAGCTGGGGCCTTAAAGCAGAGGCTAGCAGTAGTCTTTCTGTATTTTAAACTAGTTTATAAAATCTGGGGTTCGATAAAGAGGGGGTTACTTTGCCAGCTGGCAAGAGGCACCTGTACACCTGAAAACGTGACTGACTTTGAAAGCGGTCAGATACCTTTTACCTTTCATTTTAATACAGCCTAGAGAAACAATTGCAGTCCATCCTCACAGCATCTCTCCTAGACTCTACTGACTCACATGATGCCCAAAAAGCAACAAACTGGATAAAAGCGTAACCAAGAAATCACCCATGGCTTCAGAAGGCCCCCAAAAGAAAGCACCACAGAACTTTCCAGACGAAGAAAGATTTCTGAAACTATCAGAAGTTGAATACAAAAGGATTATACATACAGCCCTCCTAGACCTTATACAAAATGCAGCAGAGCAAAATGAACACTTAAGCAAGCTGTTCAATCTGATGGAACACCAGCACTCTGAAATCCAATAGATCGAGAACAAAATCAGACAAAGAAACTTCAATTCAAAGCCAAGAAAATAGAATGGAACAAATTGAAAACAGACTTTCTGACTTGGAAGACAGAGCTACTGACTCCAGCATCTATGAGGAGAAATCAGAAAAAAGAAACAAGAAAAATGAAGAAGCATTAAGAAGCATGTGGGACTCGATTAAGAGGAACAATCTGTGATTCATTGGAGTTCTTGAACAGAGTGGTAGCACAGAGAGTATTGTTGCTGAGCTTCTGACAGAAAACTTCCCAGATATCCAAGACGCATATTGAACACCACTCAATTCAGATCTCAAAAGAAAGACTCCAAGACATATTATAATCAAGCTTAACAAAATGAAACATAAGTAGAAACTCTTAAAGGCAGCAAGTCTCAAAGCAAAGCTAATATTCAGAGGGAAATCCTGTAGGCTTTTGTCAGATTTCTCAGCAGAAACAATGCTGGCATAGAGACAGTGGCATGACACATTCAGAGCCTTCAAGGAGAAGAACTTCTAACCAAGAATTACATATCCTGCAAAACTATCTTTCAAATATGGAAATGAAATCAAGACATTCGCAGATAAACAGAAACTTGGAGACTTTCTAAAAACCAAACCAAAGCTACAAGAAATACTAAAAGGATCTCTTGGCTTAGAAGAACAAAACCACTAACTTTATATTTTAGAAGCAAATACAAGACACATCACCCATAAACCTACTCAGTTAGGGAAGGCTCCAAACTTAATCAAAGTTATAATAGTAAATGAAATGATCCAGTGATCATATTATGAAAACTATGTCATCATCATATTAAAAAGAGGGATGTACTACAATTGTTACCGTCCTTCCAGATCGAGAGGAAGTTGGTAAGACTGGTAGTAATTAAAATTGGGTTTACACATAGTAAATAATCTTTACATAGAAAGATACTAATCTTCATAGTCATACATCCTGAGATTTGTTTCTTACAGCTTACTGTTAGTCTTTTGTTTATATTATTTTCCTCTTATTTTCAATATCAGATAAATCATACGTCAGAAGTTGGATATATTCTGGTTGTACTGTCCTCAGAGGCAGAGGACAGCCAGGTAACAAACTGCTTCTTAGTAATTAGGCTAGAAAAGGAACTACAAGGATTGGAATTAAGGATGGCAAACAAAGCAGTAACTGTATTTTTCTCACTGATTTTAGTAACAGAACAGAGTTTTGTTCATTGCCAGTAGAAACAGTCATTTGGAGATGACTTTACTCATTCAAATAAATTCTTAAACTAGATCAGTTTATTTATATTGCACCTACTTGGTAATCTCTGGGTATTTTACCCAGTGAAATCTCAAATACTGGAAAGCATTTGCTTACAATTATCTTTTTACTGTGATTCAACAGTTCACGGACCATGTTCAGTGTTCAGAATCTATATTTCTGACTTCCCACATGAGTAACAGTAAGAATAGTCATCTGTTACTTGTCATTATCAATAGGTTAATAAGAACTAGCCAAAAATGCTATAATCTGTTAAAATCACAAAGAAGGCAAAATAATTCTATTTACCCCAGGAAAATTTAAAAGCAAAATCACAATTTCAAACTTCAGGAAGGTGTTGTAAAAATGATTGTCTGCAATGGTCCTCTTTCCAATATGGTCTCCCACTTTAAATTTTTTACTTTTTCTTAAATTGATTGCACCTTCAGTGTTACATATAAGAACTTTCCCCTAACCCTAGGTCTGAAAATTTTTCTTCTCTGTCCTCTTCTAGGAAACCCTGGTTAAGTGCTATGGCTGCTAACCAAAAGGCTGGCAGTTTGAATCTACCAGGCATTCCGCGGAAACTCTATGGGGTAGAGTTCTACTTTGTCCTGTAGGGTAGCTGTGAGTTGGAATTCACTTCACAGCAGTGGGTTTATCCTGTTCTAAAACTTTTATACCTTCTGTGGTGGTGAGGATTATGTCAACTTGGCTACTACCTATTTGGCTGCTGTAATAAGTGGCAGGGTGGGGTTTGTGGTGGCTCCCTGCCCCTCGGCTCTCATCTCACGACCTTGGACTACGGCTGCTGATCGCTCACGTGGCCAGGAGCTCCCGCTCTCTTCTTCCAGTGTCTGCTTCCGGGACTTGAGCTAGCAGCTGTTGGGCTCATCAGTCCTTACAGTCGGCACTTGAGAGTCCTCCTCCCTGACCTGCCGATCCTGCGTTCGCCAGCCACTGTCACTTGGTCTTGCCACCAGCTTGGGATCCACCGACCTCCAACCTCTGTCGTTTCATCTTGCCACCAGCTTGGGATCCACTGATCTACACAACCGGTGATCTACAACTCTGGTCTCTGACTTGCTGACCTTGGGTTCCTCAGCTTCCGTTGACACGTGAGGCTTGTGTCAGAGCTTGGGACATTCAGCTTCTGTGATTACGTGAGCTGTTTCCTATATTTGTATCTATCTATCTGTCTATATATATATATTATAAATCTTTCCTTGTACTTACACGTGTTACTGGTATTGCTTCCCTAGAAAACCCAGCCTAAGACACCTTCATAGTTTGTATTTCGGTATTTGACCCACTGTAAGTTTACTTCTTATACAAGGGGTGCTATTTAGCTGTCAGCTGGCATCAATTCAATTGCAGTGGGTTTGTTGTGGTTTTGGGGATTTAGATGAAGGTGATGTTTACCTTTTTTAATCTACAAATGTTAACCTCTTCCAATGCCATTTGTTACAA
The DNA here is from genome assembly GCA_028571685.1 of Heterohyrax brucei. Lineage (NCBI taxonomy): Eukaryota > Metazoa > Chordata > Mammalia > Hyracoidea > Procaviidae > Heterohyrax > Heterohyrax brucei. Next base: position 15,606,784 of record CM053158.1, read on the forward strand.
AGATTATCTTTCTCCGCTGAACTGTTTTTATACCTTTGTCAAAAATCATTTGCCTATACTTGTGTTGATCTATTTCTGGACTCTATTTATTCCATTGATCTGTGTGTCTATACCTCCACCAATACCACTCTATCATGATTATTGTAGCTACAGTAAGCCTTAAAGTTAGGTACTGTAGTGTGACTCCGACAACATTTTGTTCTTCTTAAAAACTGTGATTATCCTGCATGCTGGTTCCTTTAAAATTCTCATATAAATTCTAGAATCATTTTGTCTAATCTACAAAGAAACTTGCTGGGATTGTTTTAGGCATTCTATCAAACACATAGTCAATCTGGGTAGAACTTAAATTTTCAACATCTGTGTCTTCTAATTCATAAACACGTTACATCTCTCCATTCATTTAGGTGTTCTTTGACTTCTGGTATTTTTAGTTTCAATAAATAGATCTCTTAAGTTTTCACCAAGGGGGGGGCGGAGTCAAGATGGCAGACTAAGCCCACGTCTCCTTATATCCCTCTGGAAACCAAGACCTGAATTGACAATCAGAGTCTTCGGATCACCTAATCAGCCTCAGGACACGGCACAGAGAAGTTAACTGGGACTTCATACCACTCAGTGAAAAACCTCCTCTCTTTGGCTGACTCCCGCTCCTGGCTAGCCCCGGCTCTCAAGGACGGAAGGTAAATGCACCATTTTGACTTTTTTTTTCCTCTGTCTCAGCTGGAGGGAGGAGCTTGGCCTTGCCTGGCGGCTGGACTCAGACGCGCTGCTGGGGGGATACCCAGGTGAAATTCCCATATTCTGAGAGCCAGGCTCGAGACTCTGTCAATCTAGCCACTTTGAGCCTTTCGTTTTGTAGCTGCCTCAGCGGGGTTTGTGCGGAACTCCGCGGTGAGGGTGCGGGACGCCATGTTGGTACTGAGATTTTAGCGGGACCTCATTCTTAGCCTGGGAGCCAGGGCCTGTAAACGGGACAGTGCTTCTCCATCAGAAAAGTAGTGATTTTGCACAGTGCTGCCTGCATTGGGGGCCCTGCAACAGAAGCAGAGGAATCATTATCTCTCGGCATCTTTAGTCCCTCTGTCTGCTGCCTGTGTGGAGGATGTCATCTTGGGTACGGTGGCCGCGGCTGGGCCTAATTCTTAGCTTGCGAGTCAGAGCCTGCCCACAGGAGAGCGCTTTTCTATCACAAAACCAGTACTCGACGCAGTGTTGGATAAGGCTAGGCCCTGTCAGCAGAGGCCAACAGGGCAGTAGCATTGCTGTATTCTGAACTAGTTTGTTATCATCTGGGGTTGAATATAGTGGTGCTTACTTCGTCAGATGAGAAGAGGGACCTCTACACCTGAAAACCTAACTGACTTGTGAACTGGTCAGATACCCCTTGATTTACATTTGAAGACAGCAATCCATCCTCACAGTACCTCCTCCAGCATCTTTATACTCACATGGGACCCAAAAAACAACAGACAATTGTGGCATACAAGCAATCACTCATGTCTTCAGAAGACTCCCAAACAAAGCAATCAAGGAGTTTTCCAGATGAAGAAACTTTCATGAAAGCATCAGGAAGTGAATACAAATTGATTATATAAAGAGCCCTTCTAGACCTTATACAAAATGCAGCAGAACAAAATGAAAAATTAAGCAAGTTGTTCGATCTGATGGAACACCAGTACTCTGAAATCCAACAGATCAAGAACAAAATCAAAGACATAGAAACTTCCATGCAAAGCCAAAAAACAGAATGGAACAAATGGAAAAAAGAATTTCTGACTTGGAAGACAGAGCTACTGATGCCAACGTCTATGAGCAGAAATCAGAAAAAAGACACAGAAAAATGAAGAAACATTAAGAAGCATGTGGGACTCTATTAAGAGGAACAACCTTCGATTAATTGGAGTCTCTGAACAGGGTGAGACATCTGAGAACACAGAGAGTATTGTTGCTAAGCTGCTGAAAGAAAACTTCCTAGAAATCATGAAGGAAGAGAATATAGACATCTCAGATGCATATCGTACACCACCCAATATAGATCTCAAAAGAAAGACTCCAAGACATATTATAATCAAGCTTAACAAAATGAAACATAAGCAGCAACTCTTAAAGGCAGCAAGACTCAAGGCAAAGCTAACATTCAGGGGGAAACCCTGTAGACTTTCGTCAGATTTCTCAGCAGAAACCATGCTGGCACGGAGACAGTGGCACGACACATTCAAAGTCTTGAAGGAGAAGAACTTCCAACCAAGAATTCTATATCCTGCAAAACTATCTTTCAAATACGAAAATGAAATTAAGACATTCCCAGATAAACAGAAACTCAGAGACTTTGTAAAAACCAAACCCAAACTACAAGAAAGACTGAAAGAAGTCCTTGGCTTTGGCTTAGCAGAACGAAATCAATAACTTTATATTTTAGAATGACACACTACTCAATACTCTACTCATTTAGGGAAGGCTCCAAAGTAAATCACAGCTTTGATTTGGAAAGAAGCAATCTAGTGGTCATCATGAAAACTATGGTGTCATCATAATAAAAGGAGGGATGTACTACAGTCGTTATAGTCCTTCCAGATGGAGAGGAAGATGACAAGACTGGTAGTAATTAAAATTGGGTTTATAAATAGTTTATTAAGGGGTTTCATAGGGGCAGCTGTAAAGCACAACAAAGATATATCATACCATTTCAAGAAATCTAACACACGAGTCTCAACAACTATAAAACCAGCTCTGAAAAAGGTGAAAAATCAACTCACAAAAAAGAGTGTCCCAGAACAGTCTAATAAGAACAACAGAGAAAACATCAACATAAAAATAAACATATCACAATGGCAGCAGTGAACACATACCTATCAATAATTACATTGAATGTGAATGGACTGAATGCTCCAGTAAAGAGACACTGAGTGTCACCTTGGATCAAAAGACACGACCCATCCATATGTTGTCTACAAGAAACTCACTTGAGATCTAAAGACAGGAACAAACTGAAAATTAAATGATGGAAGAAAATATATCAAGCTAACAATGAACAAAGAAGAGCAGGGGTGGCAATTCTAATCTCAGACAAAATCAATTTTAATGTCAAATCCACCATCGTGGACAAAGATGGAAACTATTTATTGCTGAAGATTCAGTACACAAGCAAGACTTAACTATATTAAATATTTATGCACCTAATGTCAGAGCACCTAAATATGTCGAAGAAACACTGACTACGCTCAAAAGAGAGTTAGATGACTCCACGATAATAGTGGGAGACTTTAACACTCCACTTTCATTACTAGACAGATCATCTAGAAAAAAGCTCAATAAGGATACAGAAGACCTCACTGACACAATTAACCAACTAAACCTCATTGATATATACAGAACTTTCCACCCATCAGCAGACAACTACACCTTCTTCTCCAGTGCACATGGAACATTCTCCAGAATTGACCATGTGATAGGCCATAATGCAATGGTCAAGAAAATCCATACCATTGAATTACTGCAAAGCATCTTCTCAGATCATAAAGCCATCAAAGTTGAAATCAATAGCAGAAAAAACATAGATAGAAAGTGGAACTCTTGGAAATTGAACAATATCTTGCTCAAAAAAACATGGGTTACAGAGGAAATCAACGATGAATTAAAGAAATTCATGGACTCCAATGAGAACGAAAACACTTCCTACCAGAACCTATGGGATACAGCCAAAGCAGTGCTCAGAGGTCTGTTTATCTCCATAAATGCACACATCTGGAAGGAAGAAAGAAACCAAATCAAGGAACTAACTCTACAGCTTGAACAAGTAGAAAGAGAACAACAGAGGAACCCCTCGGGCACTGGAAGAAATGAGATCATAAAGATTAGAGCAGAGCTAAATGAATTAGAGAACAGAAAAACAACTGAAAAAATTCAAAAGACCAAAAGCTGGTTTTTTGAAAGATCAACAAAATTGATAAACCACTGGCTAAACTTACTAAAGAAAAACAGGAAAGGAAACAAATAACCCAAATTAGAAATGACAGGGGAGTTGTCACCACAGATGCAACACAAATCAAAAGTATCATAACAGAATACTATGAAAGACTGTACTCTAACAAATTTGAAAACCTAGGGGAAATGGACCAATTCCTTGACTCATACCACCTACCCAAATTATCACAACGTGAAGCAGAACAACTTAATAAACACATCACAAAGGAAGAGATTGAAAAGGTCATCAAAACACTGGCAATCCAAAAAAGTCCGGGCCCAGATGGCTTCAGGGCAGAATTCTACCAAGCATTTAGAGAAGAGTTATCCCCAACACTATTGAGACTATTTCACAGTATAGAAAGGGATGGAGTACTCCCAAACTCATTCTATGAAGCTAGCATAACCCTGATACCTACGCCAGGGAAAGATCCAACAAAGACAGAGAACTACAGACCGATATCACTCATGAACCTAGATGCAAAAATCTTCAACAAAATTCTTGCCAACAGAATACAACAACATATCAAGAAAATAATCCATCATGACCAAGTGGGATTCATACCAGGGATGCAATGCTGGTTCAACATCAGGAAAACAATTAATGTGATTAACCACATAAATAACACAAAAGACAAGGATCACCTGATTTTGTCCATTGATGCTGAAAAGGCATTTGATAAAGTCCAACACCCATTCATGCTAAAAACTCTTAGCAAAATGGGCATAGACGGCAAATTCCTCAACACAATAAGGGCCATTTATACAAAGCCAATTGCCCACATCATCGTGAATGGAGACTGAAAGACTTTCCCCTGAGATCAGGAATTAGACAAGGATGCCCACTGTCACCTCTCCTGTTCAACATTGTGCTAGAAGTTCTAGCCAGAGCAATTAGACAAGATGAAGAAATAAAGGGCATTTGCATCAGCAAAGAGGAAGTTAAAATCTCCCTGTTCGCAGATGATATGACTGTATATGCAGAGAACCACAGGGAATCTATAAGTAAGCTACTCAAACTGATAGAAGAGTTCAGCAAAGTCTCAGGATACAAGATAAACATAAGTAAATCAGTAGGTTTTCTTTATACCATCAACGAGACTGTTAAGGAGGAAATTATTAAATCAATACCATTTACGACAGCCCCTAAGAAGATAAAGTACCTAGAAGTTAATCTAACCTGAGAAACAACAGACCTTTACACAGAGAACTACAAGCCCTTACTACAAGAAACTAAGAGAGACTTAGATAAATGGAAAAACCTACCCTGCTCATGGATAGGAAAACTTAACATTGTGAAAATGTCTATTTTACCCAAAGCAATTTATTTATATAATGCAATCCCAATACAAGTTCCAGCATCATTTTTTAATGAGATGGAGAAACAAATCACCAATTTTGTTTGTAAGGGAAGAAGCCCCGGATAAGTAAGGTACTACTAAAGAAGAACACACTGGGAGGTCTCTCATTATCTAACCTAAGAACATACTACACTGCCACAGTGGTCAAAACAGCCTGGTACTGGTACAAGAACAGACAGATCGATCAATGGAACAGAATTGAGACCCCAGAGATGACACCATCTGCCTATGAACAGCTGATATTCGACAAAGGCCCTAAGACATTAAACTGGGGTAAAAACAGTATCTTCAACAAATGGTGCTGGCAAAATTGGTTATCCATCCGCAATAAACTGAATCAAGATCCCTATCTTACACCTTATACAAAAACCAACTCCAACTGGATAAAAGACCTAAATATCAAACCTAAAACGATAAAGCTCATCCAAGAAAAGGTAGGAACAACAATGGAAGTTTTACTACACAATGAGGACAGACTCCAAAATCTGTCAAAGAAACCTCAATCAACAGAAGAGAAAATAGATAAATGAGAACTATTAAGAATGAAACACTTTTGCTCATCCAAAGACTTTATTAATAGAATTAAAAGAACACCCACAGAATGAGAAAAAATATTTGGCAATTCTATGTCAGATGGACGCCTGATCTCCATAATCTATAAGATACTACAAAATATGAAGAAGAAGAAGATAAACTATCCAATTAAGCGATGGGCAAAGGAGATGGACAGACACTTCACTAAAGAGGAGATCCAGGCAGCCAAAAAACATATGCGGACATGTTCACGATCTTTAGTTATTAAATTCAAATCAAGACAACAATGAGATACCATCTCACCCCAACAAGATCGGCCATGATCCAGAAAACACAAAACAACAAATGCTGGAGAGGCTGTGGAGAAAGTGGAACCCTCCTACACTGTTGGTGGGGTTGCAAAATGGTCCAGCCTCTTTGGAAGGCAATCTGGCGCTTCCTTAAAAAAATGGATATTGATATACCATTTGACCCAGTAATTCCACTACTTGGAATATATCCTACAGATTCAAGGCCTTTCACACCAATGGACACATGCACCAGAATGTTTATCGCAGCACAGTCCACAATAGCAAAAACGTGGAATCAACTGAGATGCCCAACAATAGAAGAATGGATAGGTAAACTGTGGTACATACACTCAATGGAGCACTACGCAATGATAAAGAATAACGATGATTCCAAGAAATATCTCCTAACCTGGTTTCAACTGGAAGACATTATGTTGAGTGAGAGTAGTCAGCGACAAAAGAACAAATACTGTATGAGACCTCTACGATAAGATCTCAAAAACAGACTTGTGTATAGAAGAAAAGACTCTTTGACAGCTGCAAGGGAGGGGAAGGAGGAAGGGTGGGGGGGGAGGGCTTAGTTTAGGTAGTTACTAGAAATCTAGTTGGGAGAAAGCGGTGACAGCACACATTAGGAACAAGAACAACATTAAGTGGACTTCAGCATAACTTGAGTACTCCTTCCATCTTAACTCAATATTGCAAGGATAGAGTAGCTGGGGCGGGGGGCGGGGGACCATGCTCTTAGGCGAATTCCAGGCAATTGGCACAACTAGCGTTTTGCTAAGAAAGCTCTCTGCACCCCACATTGGTGAGTGGCGTCTGGGGTCTTAAAAGCTGCCAAGCTGCCATCCGAGGACACAGCAAATGGTCCCAACTCAGCAGGAATGGATGCTCACCGAGGGCCAAAATGGCATGCGGTAAAGACAACCGAGAAGACAGAGAGACCCACAAGAGTGGGTGCTTAGATCGACCTGGGACCGGAGGAACCGGATGGTGCCCAGCCACCACCAGTGATAGGCATGACGGAGCTCACAGAGAGCAGCCTCACTGGCAACACAAGAATAAAAAGAGGTGCATCATGAGATCTCCACTAAAAGACCTCAATTGATGGTCCAGAGGTTTTGGGGTTCCTCTGAGAGCATGGCCCCTGGCCCTGATGCTGCCCTTTCCTGTAAATTATAAATTATAACAAAGGTCCACTCTTTGGACAGGAATGGATTGGACTTGGCAATGCAGAGTAACCATATATTGGAAGCACTTTATGGTTCTATACATCTATAGGATATCATCTTGCTGACCTCTGGCTGGAGGAAGGGGAGTGAACGGAGGGGAGGGGAAAGGAGACTGTTGGAAGGATGAGACATGTATGGAGCAGAGAGGAATAGTGTGCAGTCACCGGACAGGGAGAGCAGTGGAAGCTGCATATGGGGGGCATGTAAATTTACATGTGAATGTACATTTTCACTCAGTTATGTTAAATAAAAATAAAAAATAAAAATAAAAATAAATGGATATTGATATACCATTTGACCCAGTAATTCCACTACTTGGAATATATCCTACAGATTCAAGGCCTTTCACACCAACGGACACATGCACCAGAATGTTTATCATAGCACAGTCCACGATAGCAAAAAGATGGAATCAACCCAGATGCCCAACAATAGAAGAATGGATAGGTAAACTGTGGTACATATACTCAATGGAGCACTATGCAATGATAAAGAATAATGATGATTCCAGCAAACATCTCCTAACCTGGTTTCAACTGGAAGACATTATGTTGAGTGAAAGTAGTCAGCGACAAAAGGACAAATACTGTATGAGACCTCTACGATAAGATTTCAAAAACAGACTTGTGTATAGAAGAAAAGACTCTTTGACAGCTGCACGGGAGGGGAGGGAGGAGGAGGGGGGGAGGGCTTAGTTTAGGTAGTTACTAGAAATCTAGTTGGGAGAAAGCGGTGACAGCACACATTAGGAACAAGAACAACATTAAGTGGACTTCAGCATAACTTGAGTACTCCTTCCATCTTAACTCAATACTGCAAGGATAGAGTAGCTGGGATCGGGGGGCGGGGGACCATGCTCTTAGGCGAATTCCAGGCCAATTGGCACAATGAGCGTTTTGCTAAGAGAGCTCTCTGCACCCCACATTGGTGAGTGGTGTCTGGGGACTTAGAAGCTGCCAAGCTGCCATCTGAGGACACAGCAAATGGTCCCAACTCAACAGGAACGGATGCTCACCGAGGACCAAAATGACATGCGGTAAAGACAACCGAGAAGACAGAGAGAACCACAAGAGTGGGCGCCTACATCGACTTGGGACCAGAAGAACTGGATGGTGCCCGGCCACCACCAGTGATAGCCACGATGGAGCTCACAGAGAGCAGTCTCACTGGCAACACAAGAATAAAGAGGTGCATCATGAGATCTCCACTAAAAGACCTCAATTGATGGTCCAGCGGTTTTGGGGTTCCTCTGAGAGCATAGCCCCCTACCCTGATGCTGCCCTTTCCCATAAATTATAAAAAAGGTCCACTCTTTGGACAGGAATCGATTGGACTTGGCAAGGCAGAGTGACCATATATTGGAAGCACTTTATGGTTCTATACATCTATAGGATATCATCTTGCTGACCTCTGGCTGGAGGAAGGGGAGTGGATGGACAGAAGGGGAAAAGAGACTGTTAGGAGGATGAGATACGTATGGAGCAGAGAGGAATAGTGTGCTGTCACAGGACAGGGAGAGCAGTGGAAGCTGCATATAGGGGGGCATGTATATTTATATGTGAATGTACATTTTCACTCAGTTATGTTAAATAAAAATTTAAAAAAAAGTTTTCACTAAGATTTATACCTTAATACTTTTTCAACAACTGTAAGTGGTACTGTGATCTCTATTTTGATTTCTAATTATTCACTTCTAATATACAAGAAATACAACTGATGCTTATATTTGTGAGTGCTGCAATCTCACAGTAAATTCTTTATTAGTTCTAAAGGCTTATGTGTAGATGCTAGTGTTTGGGTTTTTCTTGCAGATTTCTTGGGATATCCTATGAAGCTGATCTTATCTGCAAAAATAGAGCTGTATTTCTTAATTTCCAATCTCATGTCTTTTTCTTGCCTCACTGCACTGATTAAGTCTTCTAGTAGTATACTGAACAGGAATGGTGAGAGAAGACATCTTTCTCTTGATCCTGAAAGATGTCTGCTACATATTTTTATAAACGGCTGTTACAAGATTAAGTTTCCTTCTAGAGTTTTATGACAGCCTTTATTCTGAATCGGAATTGAAATTTCTCAAATGCTTTTTCTGAATTAATTAATATGATCAAGTGGTTTTTCTTTTCTACACTGTTACTGTGATGACTTTCACTGACTGACTTTCAAATACTGAACGAGTCTTACATTACAGGGTTACACCTAACTGGCCATGATATACTTTTTATGCACTGCTGAGTTCAATGTGCTAACACTGTATTGGGGATTTTTTGTGGCTATATTCATGAGAGATACTGCTCTGTAGTTTCATTTTGTTGAACTGTCTTTGTCTAATTTTGATATCAAAAGATTCCCCTCCCCTCCTCAGGGGAAAAACAAAACCTATTGTCATCAAGTCAATTTTCACTTACAGGACCCTACAGGACAGAGCAGGACTATCCACAGGGTTTCTGAGGAGCATCTGGTGCCTTCAAACTTTTGGTTAGCAGCTCAGCTCTTAACCACTATACCACCAAGCTGCATCAGTGTATTAGGAGCCTTATAAAATGAACTGGGAAATGCTCCTTCCTCTTTTATTTTCTGGAAGGGATCATGCAGAATTATTATTTCTCCTTAAATTTTGGTAGAATTCACCACTAAAACCACCTGAGTCTGGACATTTTTGAGGGGTGAGGAGATTTTAATTAGAAATATAATTACTTTAATAACTATAGGGTATTATGGTTATTTTGTTGGTTATTTGCAATTTTCAATAATTGGTCCACTTATTTAAATCACTATTTATGGATACAGAGTTTTTTTTTATCACATTATCTAATCATTTGCTTAATATTTATGAAATATGCTTATAGTGAAATGTTTTTCTTTATCCTTCATATTGGTAATTAACATTTTCTCTCTCTTTTTTGACAATCTTCTTAGACATTTATAAACTTTACTGACCTTTTCAAAAACTAGGTTTTGGTTTAATTTTTCCCTATTGCTTCTCAGTTCTTAATTTTTATTTTTTACTTCATGTGTTTGCTTTCAGGGTTATAATTTCTTAATGTCATGAAGCAGAAGCTTATATTACTGGTTTAAGACTTTTTCTCCTATGACAAGTCACAATTCCATAAATTTTCATTTCAGCATACTACTTTAATTGCATCCTACATAATTTGATGTTAAATTTTCATTTTCATTCACTTCAATATATTTTTTGTTTCTCTGAGATCTACTTTTGACCCACAGATTATTCAGAAGTATAATGTTTAATTTTTAAGTGTTTTGAGATTTTCCCGTTTTCTGTTACTGATTCCTGATTTGTTTTCATTATAGTCAGAGAATATCCTTTGTATTATTTCAGTAATTTAAAATTTGTTAGGATATGTTTTATACATATTATATATCTTGGTGAACATTCAATATGTTCTTGAAAAGAATCTGTATTCTGACTTTACTACATTTAATGTTTTCTAATATTAATTAAATCCTGTTATTTGATGGCTTTGTTCAGTTATTCTGATGACTAAAAAGTTATCACTGATGACTTTTATTTAATGGTTAAATCAATTGCTTACAGACATACTGCCACTGAATTGATGCCAACTCACAGTGATCCTAGCGGACAGAGCAGAATTGCCCCAGCTGGTTTCCAATAAATGCCTGGTGAATTTGAACTGCTGTTAACAAAAGACTATGTAAATCCTGACCTCTAACAGTTGATTTCTCTGTTTTGCCACTCAGCTCTTTCAGTTTTTTCTTCACTGATTTTATAGCTCTGTTGTTTAGCACATAAACATTTAATATTGATGTGTCTTCCTGGTGAATTGACCCTTTTGTTATTAGGTAAGTTTCCTCTTTGGCAGTTTTCTTTGCTGTGATGTCAAAATTTTTCTTATATTAATATAGCCATTCCATCTTCCCTTTGGTTGGTCCTTGCATGGCATATATATGTATTTCTTATCCTTTTACCTTAAATAAAACATTGCAGTCAATTCCAAAACATAGCAACCCTACCAGACAGAATACAACTTCCCTATAGGGCTTCAAAGGCTATAATGTCTATGGAAGCAGACAGCCACAGCTTTCTCTTATGCAGCAGCTAGTCGGCTCAAATCACCAGTCTTTCGGTTAACAGCCATGCAGTTAACCACTGCTCAACCAGAGCTCCTCTTTTATCTTTAACTTCCTTTTATTAACATTATCTGGAATGAGTTTTTTATAAGCAACATAAAAGTGGGTCTCTTTTTTTTAATGTATTTTTGTCAGTCTCTTCTGGTGTGTTTGGATCACTTACATTTAATATAATTATTCATATGTTAGGTCTTAAGACTGCATTTTGGTATTTCTGTTTGGTTTTTCTCTCTGTTTTATATTTGTTTCTCCTTTCCCGTTTTCCTGTGGGCTACTTCAACATTTTTAGTATTCCATTTTGTTTTACACTATTTTTTATTATATGGCTTTGTGGAGCATATTTAGTGGTTTCTCTAGAGATTATAACATACGTACATGGCATATTAGTCTATTAGCACCAACATTTTATCATTTCAAGTTAAATTTAGATATTGTTGCTGCTAGCTGTTGTTTATAGCTTCTGTCAAGTCAGTTCCAACTGAGTTCCAACTAACAGTAACCCTATGTACAACAAAATAAAACACTGCCTGGTCCTATGCCATCCTCACAACTGTTGCTATGTCTGAATGTTGATACTTTACCACAATTTGCCTGTTTATTTTCCACTTTGTGATAGTTTTCTTTTTAAATATTACATCTATATACATTGAGAACTGTATCAATGTTACCATTTTTGCTTATCATCAGTTTTTTATAATTGAAGAGAAGAATTTACACCTTCCATTTCCTATTTCATTCTTGATATTTTCAGTTCCCTTCCACCTTTCTGTTTGAAGACCTTCTTTTCCAGTAATTCTTTTTAGCGCTGTTCTGGTAAAAAATAAATTTTCTTAGCTTTCCTTCATCTAATAATGCCTTGATTTCTCCTTCATTCCTAAAACATATGATAGATAAATGACAGACAGATACATTTGTATAATTCTGGAGTAACATCTTTTTTGTTGTTGTTTATTTTTGTTTTGTTCTTCTTTCAGCAGTTGAAAAATGTTGGACAACTTCCTTTCCTGTTTCATAGCCATAGCTACTGATGACAAATGTATTCTCATTCAAATCACTGTTTTTCTAGGGGTATTGTGTCATTTTTGTCTAGCTACTTCTAAGACTTTTTCTTTTGCTCTAATTTTCAGGAGGTTGTCTGGAATATGACTAGGTAGATTTCCTTGAGTTTATCCTGCTTACAGAGTTCACTCATCTTCTTGACTTTGTAGCTTCATCTGTTTTGCCAAATTTAGGAGATTACCAGCCATTATTTCTTCAAATATTTTTTATGTCCACATTCAGTCTTCTCCATCTAGCATAATGAGGCTACAAATGTTAGATTATTATTGTCTCACAGGTCTCTGAGGCTAAGTTCATGTTTTCAATTTATTTTTCTCTGTTATCCAGTTTGGATAATTTATATTGATCTAACTTCAAGTTCACTAATTCTCTGTCATTACTATTCTGTTACTGTGCCTATCCAGTGATTTTAAAATTTGTAGTTACTGTAATCTGTAATTCTAAAATTTTCATTTTACACTTTATGTCTTACACGTCTTTGCTGAGGTTTTCTATGTTCTTTCAGCTATAACTTTCTATAACTTTCAGCTATAGCCTGAACATTTTAAGCACTATACTGTGAAACTATGATTCCATTTAAATCTTTATTTTAGCAGATGATCAACCTTTTTAGATTCTGAATTCATTCCCAGGCTCCTTTTGTGGGGTAGTTCAAATGTCAATTTAATTTATAAAATCTCTGCAGTGTTCTTCTGATTTCCCTGACTTGTGTCTTACCTAGATGACAACACTCCACCTACTGTCTCCTCAGCAATGGTCTAAGTAGGGAGGAGTCCTAGCTATCTTAAATGAAGTGGGTGCATTACCTAGATTTTGTAGGGATGAAAATAAGTCTTTGTCCACAGAGTTAACTAGGGAGAGATGGTGCCTCATTAAGTCCATTCTCAGCTGCAGAGGGTATCATGTCATTACCAGAAGTAATTAGTGGAAGACAAGTCACTGCGTTAGTAGAAGTAAGAGTTTTGCCCATAAAACTCTTCATGATAAGGACACTGCCTTGTTAATGCTGGTTGGCAATGATATCCAGAGTCATGCTATGGGCTCAGTGGACAAGGTGCCACTTTGTAACCACTGCCGGGTAGAAGCAAGAGTATCTATTATAATCTGCATTGGAGAGGGACATCCCCTTGTTACCTAAGGAATTACACGGTGGAAGACAGGAATCTGGCCACTGACTCCACTGCTATAGTGCCCACTGGGTGGGAGAAGGGTACAGCTTTTATTATGGTGTTCACTCAGAGAACAAGAAGGTATTGTTAGAAGTTTTCTGTCTTGTCGGGCCATTCTTTAGCTTTCTGTACGGCTTTTTTTTTGTCAGGCCAGGATACAAAAGGCAAGAAAAAACACCAAGGAACTCACTACCAGGTCAATCCCTGAGTCAAACAGTCACTAGCCATTTCACTTTCTTTTCTTCACCTTTAAGAGTTCTCTAGTAGGTGACTTACGTATTTTTTCCAAGATTTTCTGTTGCAGTTAGCGGAAAGAGTAAAACAGTATTTTTATGCCATCTTTTGTGGAACTTAAATGCTGTTATTTATTTTCACTCTAAGTATTATATTCATTTATGTGTCCTATCAACCTCTACTTTCTTAAGTTTCTCAAGGGTAGTGGTTATTATTAATCTTCGTATTAACTGTGTCCTAGCAACGTGTCACATCCTTAATACACATCCTTTAAGCTACGTAGCCAGAGACAGATGACCTCATAAGCAGAGAATGCATGGGCTTACTTGTGCTTCCTTACTTATCTGTAGTGGACAATTTCACCTGTTTTTGATCACATCAAAATGTGGTGAAACCCATGTGACACTGTTCACTTCATATTATTAAGTCAACACAAGTAAGCCTATGCATACCTTGCTAACTGGTTAATCTACTCCATAAGTAGATATAATTCTTTGTGGTTAAGTGAAAGTTTACAATCCAAGTCAATTTTCCATATGAAACACCAAGTATCCGCGTCTCTGCAACTCTGCTCTCCTGTGACAGCACACTCTTCTTTTCTACTCTATGCCAAGCCAAGTGCCATCGAGTCAGTTCCACTCTAAATGTACTCTTAATACAACTCTGTCTTTATCTACCATCAGGCTCACAAAAGACAACATTAATTCTTAAGTTTGTTCATCCATTCAGTAAATACACATTTCACAAAAGTACCTAGGGAGACAGCAATAATTGAGACAGATAATGTCCTCAGTGCTACGAATCTCAATCATTCTAGCAATTGAGATGCAGTAAGGAATCTGCAGACATATGAAGAGTATATCTTCCTCAGGTTATACAAAACTCAGCCTTCCTTATTTCAGTTAATATTAGAAACATACATATGAAAAACTGTATTCAGAAACCTAAAAATGCAGAATTTGCATGGGTTAGAAAATTACTTTCACTTGATACCACAGCATTTTGATGATTCAGAAAACTAATTATCAACTACTTACCACATATAGTTGTTTCCACAAACTGGCCCATTCTTGCAGAGTTGCTGTAACTTCAGTCACAACAGAATCTTCAAGTGGAACCACAGTTTCATACTGCCTGCAACCAGAGACAGGAGATGGCCATATTACCCTTGATAAAATCTCAGAATACTGTCTGTTGCCTTTTCAACGTGTTTAACTCTAATTTTAAATTTGTACAAATATAAACACACATTTAACTAACTGAAGATCCTTTTTGGAGGTGCTACAATTTTTTTTAACATTTTATTGTGCTTTAGGTGCAAGTTTACACAGCAAACCATTTCCTGTTCAACAATTCATATGCAAACTGCTCTGTGTCATTGGCTGCTGTCCCTGTAATGCGTCAATACTTGCCTCCGTTTCCAATCCAGCTTCCCTGCTTCCATTCCTTTAGTTTTCCTACCCCTTGTGCTTTCTCATCTTTGCTTTCAGGCAGATGCTGACCATTTAATTTCATACAGATGATTGTTTAAGGAGCATATTTCTCCCAAGTGTTGTTTATGTTATAGCCAAGCGCCGATAGGCCAATCTATTATTTGACTGAAAAGTGACCTCCAGGAGTGACTTCAGTTCCAGGTTAAAAGGTTATTTTATGACAGCCTTAGTGATTCTTTAGGTTCTCTATCCAATAAGTCTGGTTTGTTTTTGTTTTTCTTTTACGAATTTGAGTTTTGTTCTACAATTTTTCCCCATTGTAACCCTGGACCTTCTACTGTGCCCCTGGTCAAAGCAGTCAGTAGTGATAGCTGGCCACCAACTAGTTTTTCTGGCCTCAGACTACAAGAGGCTTGTGGTTCCTTAGGCCATTCATTAGTCTTCTTGACTAATTGCTTCCTTACATCTCTAGTTTATTTCACATTCTTTGGCTCTAGACAGGAAAAGACCAATAGCTGTATCTTAGACAGCTGTTTACAGCTTTTAAGACCCCAGACACAACTCTTTAGACTAAGATGCAGAACATTATCTTTACAAACTAATATCAATTTACCTAGATACCACCCGAAATTATTGTCCTTAGCCTTCAAACTCAGTATCAACCAGACTAAAATGCTGTTATATTAATTGACCTAGCTATTTCCCGAGATTATGGTACTTGGCCTTCAAGCTCAGTAACAGTCCTGTAAGGTGTTTGGTTATGCCTAAGAGGTTTCCATAATTGTCACCTCTATACTGTTACATATATGAATATATATGCAACATACACAAAAATGTATATAGAAATACCCAGAACTACATATATGTACAGGAAACCCTGGTGGCATAGTGGGTTAAGTGCTACATCTGCTAACCAAAAAGTCGGCAGTTCAAATCTGCCAGGTGTTCCTTGGAAACTCTACAGGGCAGTTCTACTCTGACATCTGGGGTCACTATGAGTTGAAGCTGACTCGACAGCAGTGGGTTTGGTTTTTCTTCGGTATACATACACATGAAGGTGTGTGTACTCCTGACGAAGAACTTCCTACACCTATTTAGGATCCGTGCATACCTGTGTTGTATTCAGTCATGAATTACTGCTATTACTGTTGTTGAAGGATTGTATATATCCTAGTATTTATCTCTCGGTGTCCTCCTGTGCTTTAGTCATGTTGTGCTGAAGTCATCCTTACTGTATATTGCTTTTCTCATCATCAAAATCAACACATGTCTATTACCCGGTTTGTGATACTCCCTCCAATCCTTTCCCATCCCTGGTAAGCATCAAAAAAGATGTTTCTTTTTGTGTATAAACCTATTCTTTGACTTTTTATAATAGTGGTCTCACATAGCATTTGTCCTTTTGTGATTCACATACTTTACTCAGCATAATCTCCAGATTCATTCATGTCTTAAGATGTTTCTTGGACTTATTCTTTATTGTTGCATCTTGGACTTATCATTATTCTTTATTGTTGCATAGTATTCTATCATATGTCTGTACCACAATTTGTGTATCCATTCAACTGTTGATGGACACTTAGGTGGTCTCCATCTTTTTGCTACTGTGAATAATGTGGCAATGAACATAGGTCTGTCTTTGTCACTTCTTTAATTTCTTCAGGATATGGATATCTCCACGATGTTGGACATCTCTAGGATACTGGATAGGAGAGTGGAATTGCTGGATCATATTACATTTTTATTTCTAGCTTTTTGAAAAACTGGCATACCATTTTTCATAGTGGCTATACCACTGTAAAATTCTGTAAGTTGTGTATCAGAGTTCTAATTTCCCTAAAACCTCACCACTAGTTGTTGTTTTTTTTTTTCTAACTCAGTGCCATTTTTGCAGGAGCGAGATTATATCTCACTATAGTTTTAACTTGCATCTTTCTAATGATTAACAATTGTGAACATCTCTTCATGTGTTTGTCAGTTGCTTGAATGTCTTTAAATTGGATTGTTTGTATTTCTGTTGTTAAAGTGTTAAAAGTTTTCTATACACTTTAGGGATTAGATCTTTGCCAGATATGTCATTGCTAAAACTTTTTCCCAAGTCTGTAGGTTCTCTTTTTACTCTTTTGATGAGCATAGGAATTTGATTTTTAGGAGAACCCAGTTATCCAGTATTTTTGTGTTGTTTGTGCATTTTTAGTTATGTCTGAAAGCCTATTTAAGTAATAAATGAGAAGCCTGAATTTTGATCCTACGCTATATTCCAGTAACGTTATACTTTGAGGCTCCACATGTAGGTTTTGAATCCACCGTGAATTAGTTTTTCTGTATGATGTGAGGTTTGAATCCTGTTTCATTTTTCTCCAAATGGACATCCAGTTTTGCCAGCATTGTCTGTTAAAGACAATTTTTCCCCATTGAAAGGACTTCAATCCTTTGTCAAAGATTAGCTCTCTGTAATGGGAAGAGTTTACTTCTGGGTTTTCAGTTCTATTTTATTGGTCTAAGTGCCTGTCACTGAACCAATACCATGCTATTCTGACTCCTGAGGCTGAGATCTAGAGTGTGAGAGGCCTCCTGCATTCTTCTTCAATAATGCATTGGCCATCTGCAGCCTCTTTCCTTTCCATATAAAGCTGGAGATTTTAGTCTTTCCATTTTGTTAAAGAACATTGTTGAGATTTGGATCAGACTGCATTGTATCTATAGAATATTTTGAGTAATACTGACATTTTCACAACATTTAAGCCCTCCAATCCACAGCATAGTATGTTTTTCCATTTATGTAAATCACTTTTGGTTTCTTATCTTTGGCTCCACTCAAAGTAGTATTTTGTAGTTTTCTTTGCATAAATTTTTTACACCTCTGGTTAGATTTATTTCTAAGTATTTTATACAATGGATGGCTGTTGTAAATGGTACTGTTTTCTTAATTTCCTTTTCAGAGTTCTCCTTGTCAGCTTAAGGAATCCAACTGATTTTTGCATGCTGATTGTGTCCCTTGCCACTTTGCTAGCAACAATATGCATGGACTGTGACAGACAGAATATACAGGAATCAAATTGACTACATGTGTGGAAACACACAATGGAAAAGGTCAGTATTGTCAGCCAGAACAAGGCTGTGGTCAACAGCAGAACAAGCCATCAACTGCTCATATGCAAATTCAAGCTAAAGTTAATAAAAATTAGAACCAGTCAACGAATGCCAAAGTACAATCTTGAATATATCCCACCTGAATCTAGAAACTATCTCAAGAATAGACCAGATGAACTGTAGAATGACATCAAGGACATTATATATGAAGACAACAAAAGGTCATTAAGAAGACAGGAAAGAGAGACCAAAACGGATGTCAAAAGAGGCTCTGAAACTTAACTCTTGAGCAGAGAGTAGCTACAGTGAAAGGAAGAAATGACGAAGTAAAAGAGCTAAACAGAAAATTTCAAGAGCCAACTTTAGAAAACCAAGTATGGTAAGGAAATGTGCAAAGACCTGGAGTTAGAAAACTAAACAGGTGGACTATACCAAGCATTTCTCAAGTTGAAAGAACTGAAGAAAAAAAATTAAGGCTCAAGTTGTGATACTGAAGGGTTCTACAAGGGTGGATATTAAACAATACAGGAAGCATCAAAAGGAAATGGAGTCACTGTACACAGAGTCACCGTACCAAAAAGATTTGGTTGACATTCAACCATTTCAGGAGGTACCATATAATTAAGAACTGATGGTACTAAAGGAGGAAGTTCAGGCTGCACTGAAGGTATCAGTGAAAAACAAGATTTCAAGAAATGAAAAAAAAAAATTTAAGAAAATGAGAGGATAAAAAAAACATGATTCCAGGAAATGACAGATTATACCAATTGAGATGTTTCAACAAACAGATGCAGCATTGAAGGTGCTCACTCATCTATGCCAAAAAATTCGGAAGACAGCTACCTGGCCAGTCAACTGAAACATTCCTATCTGTATTCACTTCCAAAGAAAGGTGATCCAGCAGAATGTGGAAAATGTCAAACATCATTCATATGACACATGTACAAGTTTTGTTGAAGGTCATTCAAAGGGGGTTACATCGGTGTAGTGACAGAGTACTAGCAGAAATTTAAGCCAGAATTAGAAGAGGATGTGGAATGAGGGATACAATGGCTGATGTTAGATACATTTGGGCTAAAAGCATACAGTACCAGAAAAATATTTATGTGTGTTTTATTGACTATAAAAAGGCATTCAACTGTATGGATCATAACAAATTACGGGTAACACTGCAAAGAATGGGAATTCCAGAAGACTTAATTGTGCTCACGTGAACCTGTACATAGACCAAGAGGCAGTCATTCAAACAGATGACACACTGCAGTGGGCACATCTACTGCAAAAGACTTCTTCAAAGTTTTAAAAACTAAAGATGTCACTTTAAGGGACAAGGTGTGCCTGACATAAGCCACGGCATTTTCAATTGTCTTATATTCATGTAAAAACTGGACAATGAATGTATAAGGAAGATCAAAAAAGAACCAATACTTTTAAACTACTATATTGGCAAAGAATATTGAATATACCATAGACAGCCATATCTGTCTCGGAAGATGTAGAGCCAGAATGCTCCTTAAAAGCAAGGATGGTAAGACTTCATCTCACACACTTGGGACATGTTATCAGGAAGAACCAGTCCTTGGAGAAGAACACCATGCGTGGTAAAGCAGAGGGTCAATGAAAAGGAAGAAGAACACTGACAAGGTGGATTTACACAGTGATTGTAGCAATGGGCTGAATCATAACAACAATTATGAGTATGGCACAGGACTGGGCAGTGTTTCATTCTGTGTACAGAGAGTTGCTGTGATTTGGTAACAACTCAAAGGCAGCTAACAACAATGGCATGGTTTAATTTTTTGAGTAAGTCATACTGATCTTTTTCTGAAATAAAAAAGAGCAGGCAAATTTACACCAGCTCTCAGATTGAAAAAAAAGTCATAAATCACTAAGTGACTTATTGTATGAAATGAAGTGACTGAGAAGCCATCTTTTATTCCTTTGAGCTACTGGATAATTTGGCATAAGTGACAATTTCTGAAGTTATTCTTATATGGTATTTCTTAAGAGTGCTCAGTGATATTTAGATTTATAGAAACAATCAGGAAGATCACCATCTTAATAAAAGAACATAAACTACAAAACCCCAGACCAAATCCATTGCCATCGAGTTGATTCCAACTCACAGGGACCCTACAGGTCAGAGTAGAACTGTCCCCTAGTTTCCAAAAGGCACCTGGCAGATCTAAACTGCTGACCTTTTGGTTAGCAGCCTAGCACTTAACCGCTACGCTACTAGGGCTTAGCAGTTGGCTAAATTTAGAGCCATATATTATTATTCTCTATGTCTGTGTCTGCTAACCAAAAAGTCAGCAGTTTAGATCTGCTAGGTGCTTTTTGTAAACTATGGGACAGTTCTACCATGTCCTATATTATCGTTATGAGTCAGAATTGACAGCAAAGGGTTTGGTTTTGGTTAACCCCTCCAAACAACTATTTTTCCAGATGAACTCTCTTTATTAAGATGAACCAAAATATATCTTATGAGAGTTTATAGCTACTGATCTAGCAAATAATGTTTTCTCTGTATCAACAGAAAATCTCTATATCCTACTGATATAGAGAAAACATTAGAAGTAATTTATTTTACATGGCAAAAGCAGGTGTATATCTTCAACTACTAGTTCTGTGCCAGAGTATTTTCTGGAGTAGCAATGATAATTTTACCATCTCATAGGATACCATGCTTGTTTACTACAATGTTAATGTCTTGTTGAAGGGATAATATAAACAGCAAGTCCTAAGTATTCTAAAAGTTTTGGCAGGAAATGTAAAGGAAGTAGGTGATAAATCCCACAATTTAGGGTCCTGCCAACTCAATGAAATGTCTAAGGACAGTGCCTGAGAAATCTCAAGCTATCCTTTTCTAAGTCAAGGACAAGTTGTAGCAACCAGCACACCCCAACCATGAGAATGCTTGGTAGGCTTCACTGCATGTGTGACACATTTAATGTAATAAACTGACTCATTTACTGAGTGATCCAAAGGACTGCCAGATGTTTCAATGGTCCAGAGCAAAAGAAGACTTTCTAGTTGGCACAATGCAAAATTAAGTATCTACAAATTTGTCCTTATGACCCAACAGATCCAATGGTAGTTGAAGGGTGTTTAGCAGATTTAGATACTGTATGGAGTGCAAACATTAAAAACAAAGTCACAGAGGAAAACAGTACTTCCTGAGAACAAAGACATGTTCTTTACAACAAGTAACCACTGTTCTTTTGAAAATGAGCTCCTGGAATATTACTACATCTTGGTAAAAAATTAATGCTAACTATGATTTATGAGGCAACCTCATAACCTCAACTGTTCATCATAAGGTTACCTAGTTAGGGTGTTACCTGATTTACCATTAGCAATGTTTTATCCTAAGTGGACATGGTCTATATGCAACTGGGACAAAGCAAGTCTTGAAGGTACAAGTAAGGTTAATACAAAGTGGCTCATTCTCCAAATTGCTTCCCTCTTTGAAGGTAAGGCCTAAGTATCTCAGTTCACTCCTACAGTCTCATGGAGATATTCTTATGACAAATGACTAAGGACAAGAAATACTAGTGCCTGGTTTACAGGTGGATCTGTACAGTGAGTTGGTACCAGCTAGTAAAGTGCTATGAAAACAAAGCTGATCTGAAGGACAGTGGCATAGGACAAATCTTCTAACGGATTGAGGGATGGTCAGAAATGTGAACTGTGCATCTCCTTCTCTATTTTGTCTATCTATTATGTCATTCATCTGGCATTCAAAAGTAAAATCCTTAAAACTGGCAGACTTGAACTGCTGACCTTTCGGTTAGCAGCCAAACTCTTTAATAACTATCAGGGTTTCCAAAATGTGCTCAGGCAACTGAAGTTGCCTATTAAGAAAAAAGAGAAAAGAACTAATGGCAGTCTAAACTTAGAAATCAAGATGCATCCAGTACCGTAAGGCTTTTTTTATAAACCGAGAGCCCTGAGATAAGTGATAATATATGTTTTTGTAAGCATTTATTAATAAGTGATAATAAATAC
The DNA here is from genome assembly GCA_028571685.1 of Heterohyrax brucei. Classification (NCBI taxonomy): domain Eukaryota; kingdom Metazoa; phylum Chordata; class Mammalia; order Hyracoidea; family Procaviidae; genus Heterohyrax; species Heterohyrax brucei. Next base: position 15,629,276 of record CM053158.1, read on the forward strand.
TTTTGCTAAATACTACTTATTATAACCAGGAAGGGTAATATATAGCATGGCAGGCAGAGAGGGGCATGTAGTGTGATACATAGGCACTGCACGGCTGCATATGTTGAGATGTTACAAAATCTATTCGTTTACCATGCAAAAGCTATCACTTCAACTAGTGTTTATAAGCTCTCAGACCCAAGAGGACTTTTTTAAATATTTGATAATGCCACTTTTACTGTACTTGATAAAATTAACAGATAATACAGCCTATTTAAGAATAAGAAAATTTAAAGTCTTCTAATTCAGAACAGAAGAACTGCTTTATAGCTTCTAAATCAGTAAATTATTTCTCAAGTTTAGCAGATTAATCTCTTCAAAAGAGTTAACTCTTTGTATGACTATTTTCTAAAGCTTGACTGATCAGAGATAAAAACCACCACCTGCTTAGGGAATAATTTTATTTATCAACAACTTTCCAAGTTAGATTTCTATAGTGCTGTTACTACCTATTTGTCTTCATAAAACCCAAAGGCTGCGAAGCTTCTTTAAAATACTGCAGGGTGTATTTAAAAATGAGAAATAATTAAACAGTAAAAAGTTTGTTATAAACTAGTGGTATCAGCACAATATCATAGCTACAAATGAGCACATGGACATAAGGCCATGAGAACTGGGATGGCTGAGATGTGGCAAGGCGAGTAGACTCAGGGTGTTACGGACATGAACAGCAACTTAAGGTGGTTAGGCTAGAAAATTATACCACGTTGTAGTTCAGAGTTGAACATATGTTACATGTGTGATAGTAAACTTTTGGTATGCAAATTAATCTCAAAACAGTCAAATGGACCTGGGGAGTCAGAAACAATGGCTCAGAAATACTAAATTAGGATTACAAGTAAGAAGGAAAAGTGAGTGAGAAACTAAATATACAAATCAACAATGAAGAGACCACATACAGTTACTGAACTCTGACTCACAATCTTTGCAGCAATAATCTAACTTGGCCAGTGATAATCAGTTTCCTTATGTCTGGCCAACATTTCTAACTCAAAATCAACCAGAGAAAGCCAAAAATGTTCCACAAACCAATCATATAAGATCCCCCCACTTCTACTTAAACCTACCTTCAGCTTCCCTAAGTCAACAACTTCCACACAAACCATATCTGAATCCCACCTACCCTCCTTTTTCTAAAGTACAGTGCTTTCCCATTAACCTTCCTGCCTTTGAATATCTGTCAAACACAAACAACACTGGTTGACTCCCTTGCTACAGCCAGTTCAGAAGAATAATGTCAGCTCTTTGTGTCTTTTTAATTCAGTTTGGACATGGCCATACTGTGGAGGTTTGTGTATTGCTGTGATGCTGGAAGCTATACCGCTGGTATTCAGATACCAGCAGGGTCACTCATAGCAAACAGGTTTCAGCTGAGCTTTCAGACTAAGACAAACTAGGAACAAGGACCCAGCAATCTACTTCTGAAAACAATTAGCCAGAGAAAACCTTACGAATAGCAGTAGAAGACTGCCAGAAAACGAGCCACCCTAGGTTGGAAAGCACTGAAAAGAAAATGACTGGTGTTGTCTCCTCAAAGTAGAGTCGATCTTAATGATGAAGACAGAGTCAAGCTTTGGGGACCTTCATTTGCTGAAGTGGCAAGACTCAAAATGAGAAGAAACAACTGTTAATTAACACCTGTTAATAATCCAAAGGTGGAACGTTACACAGTATGAAACTAGAAGTCATCAAAAATGAAATGGAATACATAAACATCGATGTCCCATGCATTAGTAAGCTGAAATGGACTGGTACTGGCCATTCTGAATGGGAAAATTATATGGTCTACTACTCTAGGAATGAAAACTTGAAGAGGAATGACATTGCATTCATTGTCAAAAAGAAAATTTCAAGATCTGTCTTAAAGGACAATGCTGTCAGTGACAGAATAATATCCATACTACTATTACTCAAATTTACTCACCAACCACTAAGGCCAAAGATGAACTAACTGAAGATTTTTATCACACTCTGCAGTCCAAAAATGATCAAACATTCAATCAGTATGCACTGATAATTACTGGTGATTGGAATGCAAAAGATGAAAACAGAAAAGAAGGGTCAGTAATTGGAAAATATAGCCTCAGTGACAGAAATGATGCTGAAGATCACAAGACAAACAACTTCTTCATTGCCAATACCTTTTTTCACCAACACAAACAGCAACTACACACATGGACCTTGCCAGATGGAACACACAGCAAACAAACTGACTACATTTGTGGAAAGAGATGATAGAAAATCTCTGTATCATGAGTCAGAACAAGATTTGATGCTGACTGTGACACAAACCATCTCATATGCAAGTTCGAACTGAAACTGAAGAAAATTAGAACAAGTCCACAAAAGCCAAAATACAATTTTGGATATATACTACCTAAATTCAGAGGTCATTTCAAGAACAGATTTGGTGCACTGAACACTAATGACTGAAGACCAGACAAGCTGTGAAATGACATGAAAGATATCATGCATAAAAAAAACAAGAGGTCATTAAAAAAGACAGGAAAGAAAGGAAAGACTAAATTGGATGTCAGAAGAAACTCTGAAACTTGCTCTCAAACGCTGAGTAGCTAAAGCAAAAGGCATGATGAAGTAAACAAACTGAAGATTTCAAAACATGACTCTAGAAGGCAAAGTATTATAATAATATGTGCAAAGAGCTAGAAACAGAACAACAAAATGGAAGAACCCACTCAGCGTTTCTCAAGTTGAAAGAATTGAAGGAAAAAAAACCAAGCTGCGAGATGCAAAACTAAAGGACTCTTCTAGGAAAATATTAAACTCAGGAAGCATCAAAAGAAGAAAGAATACACAGAGTCATTATATCAGAAAGAACTGATCAAAATATTCAACCACTTGAAGAAGTGGCATAAGGTGAGAACCAACGGTACTGAAGAAAAATGTGAAAGCTACACTGAAGGCATCGGTGATGAACAAGGCTCCAGGAATTAATGAAATATCAACTGGGATGTTTCAACAAAAGAATGTAGTGCTGGAAGTGCTCACTCATTTACAGCAAGAAATTTGGAAGACAGCCACTTGGCTGACTGACAGGAAGAGATCCACATTTACGCCTATTCCCAAGAAAACCGACCCAACCAAATGTGGAAACTACTGAACAGCATCACACATAAATAAAATTTTGTTAAGATGATTCAAAAGTGACTGCAGCAGTATACTAACAGGGAACTGTCAGAAATTCAAGCTGGATTCAACAGCAGGAATGGAACCGGGAATTGCTGATGTCAAACGGATCATGGCTGAAACCAAAGAATACCAGAAAGAGGTTTACCTATGTTTTATTGATCATAAAAAGGCATTTGACTGTGTAGATCACAAAAAATTATGGATAACATTGCAGAGAATGGGAATTCCAGAACATTTAATTGTGCTCATGGGGATTCTGTACATGGATCAACAGGCAGTAATTAGAACAGAACAAGGGGACACTGCATGCTTTGAAGTCAGAAAAGCTGTGTGTCAGGGTTATATCCTTTCACCATACCTATTCAATCTATATGCTAAGCAAATAACCACAGAGGCTGGACTGTATAAAGAACAATGAGGCATCAGAAAGACTTATTAACACTCTGTGTTATCCAAATGACACAACCTTGCTTGCTGAAAATGAAGAGGATTTGAATCACTGATGAAGATCAAAGACCACAGCCTTCAGTATGGATTGTACTTTACTGTCACGAAAACAAAAATCATCATAACTGGACCAGTAAACAATATCATGATAAATGGAGAAGAGGTTGAAGTTGTCAACAATTCCATTTTACTTAGTTCCACGATCAATGCCCATGGAAACAGCAGTCAAGAAATCAAAAGATGAACTGCACTGGAAAAATCTGCTGAGAAAAGATCTCTTTAAGTTGTTGAAAAGAAGTTGCTTTGAGGATTAAAGTGTGCCTGATGGAATCATATCATATGAATGCAACAGCTGGATAATGAATAAGGAAGACAGAAGAAGAACTAATGCCTTTGAAAGGTGGTGTTAGAGAAGAACAGTGAATGTACCATGGACTGCCAAAAGAGAAGATCTATTCCAGAAGAAGTACAACCAGAGTGCTGTGTGGAAGCAAGGACGGCAAGATGATACCTTACATATTTTGGACATGTTGTCAGGAGGGAACAATCCCTACAGACATCATGCTTGATAAAGTAGAGGGTCAGCAAAAAAGAGAAAAACCCTCAACAAGGTGGACTGATGCAGTGGCTACAACAATGAGCTTGAACATAAAAACAAATGTAGGCAGGGTGCAGGATCAGGCAATGTTCTGTTCTGTTATGCATAGGGTCACTATGAATTAGAACAAACTCAACGGCCCCTAACAACAACAAGGATTATAATCCTGTATCTCATCCCTCACAAATTTCCTATACAAGTCATACTACTAAAGACTCTAATTTACTGATGCATCCATCATAGGTTTACTGAGTACTGTGTCAGTCAGCAAACTAAAAATGAAGATCACACAAGTGCTAATAGGAATATTAGACAGTAGTGGTGCAAAGAATGAAGTGATAAACATCCTCTGATTATCAATCAACTACAAGCCCATTTAACCTTATTAGTACATAATGGGACACTTTCTGTCATCTGTTTTGCAGAAATCTAGACATGACATATCCACTGCACTTCTATGAAATGCTGATTTGGCATTACTTGGTCATAGTGAACTCATGTTGACTTTGACCAAGAATTACATTCTTTCCTAAATATTAAAAAAATCTCTGGTTCAAACTAAAGCACTTCTCAAACATTAAACTAACTTTAATTCTCCTGAGTTATTTTTAAGGCAATATGTTACTGAATAGCAGGTGCTTAGGTAGGGAATTAATTGGTTATCATGATCTGAATAAAGAGAATATGAAATTTAATTGAAAATTTGATGAGTACTCTCTTTTCACCTGTTGTAATGTTCCTGGTATGTACCTGTATGTATACAAACATACATTTCATTCGACTTCAGAAACGCTTCAGAAAATATCTGCAAATTATAGTTTAGTAAGCTTTGCCTGTTTTACTCACAGTAGTGTAAATAAGTTCTACTATAAAATTATACATATACTTTTAAAAACGAAAAATATAAACAAGTAAAAAGCAAGTCCATGATAGCAAAAAGATGGAATCAACTCAGATGCCCAACAACAGAAGAATGGATAGGTAAACTATGGTATATATACACAATGGAGCACTACGCAATGATAAAGAATAACGATGATTCCAGGAAACATCTCCTAACCTGGTTTCAACTAGAAGATATTATGTTGAGTGAAAGTAGTCAGTGACAAAGGGACAAATACTGTATGAGACCTCTACGATAAGATCTCAAAAACAGACTTGTGCATAGAAGAAAAGACTCTGACAGCTGAAAGGGAGGGGAGAGATGGAGGATAAGGTGGGGAGGACTTAGTTTAGATAGTTGCTAGAAATCTAGTTGGGACAAAGCGGTGATAGCACACATTAGAAACAAGAACAACATTAAGTGGACTTCAGCATAACTTGAGTACTCCTTCCATCTTAACCCAATATTGCAAGGACAGAGTAGCTGGGGCAGGGGGCAGGGGACCATGCTCTTAGGTGAAATTGAGGCCAACTGGCACAACTAGTGTTTTGCTAAGAGAGCTCTCTGCACCCCACATTGGTGAGTGGCGTCTGGGGTCTTAAAAGCTGCCATCCGAGGACACAGCAAATGGGCCCAACTCAGCAGGAACAGATGCTCACCGAGGACCAAAATGACATGCAGTAAAGACAACCTAGAAGACAGAGAGACCCGCAGGAGTGGGTGTGCCTTCATCGACTTGGGACCGGAAGAACTGGATGGTGCCCGGCCACCACCAGTGATAGCCACGATGGAGCTCACTAGGTTAAGTCTCACTGGCAACACAAGAATAAAAAGGGGTGCATCCTGAGGTCTCCACTAAAAGACCTCAGTTGATGGTCCAGCCGTTTCGGGGTTCTCCTGAGAGCATGGCCCCCGGCCCTGATGATGTCCTTACCCATAAATTATAACAAAGGTCCACTCTTTGGATAGGAATGGATTGGACTTGGCAATACAGAGTGACCATATATTGGTTGCACTTTATGGTTCTATACATCTATAGGATATCATCCTGCTGACTTCTGGCTGGAGGGAGGAGAGTTGGTGGAGAGGAGCAGAAAGGAGGCTGTTGGAAGGATGAGGCATGTACGGAGCAGAGAGGAGTAGTGTGCTGTCACTGGACAGGGAGAGCAGTGGAAGCTGCATATAGGTGGGCATGTAAATTTATACGGGAATGTACATTTTCACTCAGTCATGTTAAATAAAAAAGAAAAAAATAAAACCATCTTTTGAAAAGAACTGGCAAAAAAAAAAGAAATAAAAAGCAGGGAGACAGGGCCAAGATGGCAGACTAGACACACGTCTCCTCAATTCCCTCTGAAAACTAAGTCCTAGTATAGTAAGTGAATGGAGCAGTATGGACATTCTGGGAGCCCCAGAATCTGGGCAACAGGAAAGGGGGAAACTACCTCTGTCAGAGGCAAGGCAGCGGCACACTGAGTCCTGCTTCTGCTGATGCATCATTTGCGAGGACTATAGGTACAGATGCCTCCTTTGTTTTCTGGGAAACAAAAACTGGGTCTGCTGAGCCTGTGATGAGCCTGGCAATGCGTAAGAAATGTACACTGCAGCATAGAGACTGTGCTTTGGACAGCCACATTTTGAGAACCTGGCTGCCTACCAGGGGTACCAGTGCCCCTCCCCACTCTTCTCTCTGAGCTATGCCATAGATTCTGCTGACTCACTGCAGGAAAGGCGGCTCAGGCAGGATGCTAATTCTCACACTGAGCAACAGTGCCTGTCTGGAAAGTGCTTCTCCAGAAGAAAAGTTGTTTTTAAAGTGATTCTACCTAGAGATCATGGTAGGGCCTGGCAGCTGATAGCAGCAGTGCCCTAACCCCTTTCTTCCTTGAGACATTATCATAGCACCTGGGGCAGCCTACAAGGCACCATCATTATCAGCCAGAAGATGGGGCCTGCCACCCCTGAAGGCCTGGCTGCTTTTGGTGACTACTGGTCAGCACCTCTCTCAGCAGTAAGGCAGCTATTAAAATAAGACCAGTTACAGAATACAGCAGTGACAGGCAACTAAGTGGGTTTGCAGAATTTCTACCACCCTTTACTGAGCCACATCATAGCATCAGCTGACAGCCCTGCAGAGACTCTGTAAGTAGGCTGCCATCTTTGCCAGTCAGGAGGTGAGGGCATGGCTACTTTCAGTGCCTGCTGGACAGTACCCCTCTCAGGAGAAAAGCAGGTTTTAGGTTAAACACACCTGGGGATTGCAGTGGTCCTTGGGAGCCAAGTGTGGTGGCATCCTTCTCTCTTCCCTTCCCTGAGCTACACCATAGATTTGACTGACATCATGATGGACAGCTGCCACAAGTAACTTGCCACCTTTAGCAGCCAGAAGGTGGGGCCTGGCATCTGACAGCCCAACTGGGGCCAGCCACTACAGAATGCAGAGGTGGCTGGTGATCAAATCTAGCAGTGACCGTATTCCCCTCCTAGAACTATACCACAGCTGCCACTAGTGTAATACCAGAGAAACCAAACAGCTTCTTGATGGCATGAACACAACAATCAGTATCTAACCGTTTAGAGCAGACTACCATGGCTCCAGAAAACTGCCAAAATAAACAAAAAATTTTCCAGATGAAGATGGCTTTCTGAAATTATCAGAGGTAGAATACAAAAGAATTATGTATAAAGCACTCCAAGAGATTACACAAAATAGAGCAGAACAAAATGCAAAATTAAGTAAGCTATATGAACCGCTGGAATATCAACAATCTGATATCCAGAAGATCAATAACAAAATTACAGATTTAGACAATTCAATGAAAAGCAAAAAGAGCAGAACTGAGGGATTGAAAGGCAGAATTAGTGAGCTTGAAGATAAAGCAATTTGTACCAGCATTTATGAAGAGAAATCAGAGAAAAGGAATAAGAAAACTGATGACATTTTAAGAAACATGCAGGACTCTATCAAGAGGAATAATCTATGAATAACTGGAGCTCCTGAAAAGGGAAGGACAGCCGAAAATACAGGAAGAATTGTTTGAGTTGCTGACAGAAAACTTTCCTGAAATTATGAAAGAAGAAAACATAGATATCAAAGAAGCTTATCAAACACCACAAAAACCAGACCCCAAAAGAAAGACACCAAGACATATTATAATCAAGCATAATAAAATGAAACACAAAGAGAGGCTCTTAAAGGCAGCAAGACTTAAAAATACAAAGAGAAGTCCTGTAGGCTTCTGTCTACTTCTCAGCAGAAAGCATGCTGGGCAAGAAGGCAGTGGGATGACACATTCAAAGCCTTGAACAAGAAAAGCTTCCAACCGGAAACTATAATATATATCCTGCTAAACTGTTCTCTAATGTGGAGGTGAAAACTAAGACATCTGCAGATAAACAGAAGCTTAGAAACTTCATTAAAAACCAAACCAAAACTACAAGAAATACTTAAAGAAGCTCTTCGCTTAGAAAAACAAAAACAACAAATGTATACTTACAGATGCAGTGCAGGACACAGTATCCACAATCCTATTCAGTTAGGGAAGTCACAATGCTCAATCAAAGCTAAACTATTAAAAGAAGGGAACCGGTAATCTTAACATGAAAACCATGACATCATCACACAAAGAGGGATATATTACAACAGTTATATCCCTTTCAGATGGAGAAGAAATTAAGAAGATACACAGAAGTTAAAGACTGGTTTAAACTTTAGAACATTAAGGGGGACTAAAAGGGGGCATCCACAAAGCAAACTAACAATGAGACATATCAAAACAAGAAACACAATACAAAAGTCTCAACAAACACAAAATCAACAGTGAAAAAGATGAAAAGCCAACCCATAAAGAAAAACGACCCAGAACAGAATATTAAAAGAAAACGATGACGACACAAAAATAAAGGCATCAAAATGACAGTACTAAACACATACCTATCAATAATTACACTGAATGTTAACAGACTGGATGTTCCAATAAAGAGGCAGAGAGTGACAAGCTGGATCAAAAAACATCACTCATCTATATGTTGCTTACAAGAGATACACAAAGAAGAGCAGGAGTGGCAATACTAATCTGAGATAAAATAGATTTTAACGGACAAGGATGGTTACTATTTACTGCTGAAAGGTTCAATGCTATCTATCCATCATCACATAAGTACACCTTCAATGCATGTGGAACATTTTCCAGAACAGATCATGTGTTAGTACACAAAGCAAGTCTCAACAAAAACCAAACCACTGAATTACTGCAGAGCATCTGCTGGGGCCATAAAGCCATAAAAGCCGCAATCAATAGCAGAAAAATCATACGTAGAAATTCAAACTCATGGAAATTGAGCAACACCTTGCTCCAAATTCCATGGGTTACAGAAGAAATCAAGGATGAAATAAATAAATTTGTGGAATCAAACGAGGATGAAATCACATCCTACCAGAACGTACAGGATACAGCAACAGCAGCACTTACAGGTCAGTTTATCTCTATAAACGCACACATCCGGCATGAAGAAAGTATATAAACCGAAGAATTAACTTGACAACCTGTAGAAGCAACAAAGAGCAACAGAGGAACTCCTCATGCACCAGAAGAAAATAAAAGGTTTTCTAAACTCATCCCAGTATTTCAAAGGATAGAGTAGCAGGGACAGAGGTCCGACGACCATGCTTTCAGGGGACATTGAGACCAGGTGGCACAGTTAAGAGACTTTTCTGCACCCTGTATTGGTGAGTGGCATCTGGGGTCTTAATAGTTAGAAGCTTCTATCTGAGGTATACCAAATTGTCCCAATTCATTTGTTACAGATAATGACTGAAAACAACAACAACACAAGGAAAAGAGCTCAGGAAACAGAAGGACCCATACAAATGGGAGACTATATCAACAGGAGACCAGAAGAACCAGATGGTGCCCAGCCACCACCAAAGACAGCTGCGATGGGGAAGACAGTGTAGATTCCCTGAGACAACATGATTAAAAAGAGGGGTGCAGCCCAGGAACCTTACTAAAATACCAGAACTGATGGTCCAACAGCCTGGAGGATCCCCTGGGAACATGGCCCCAGACCTGTTGTTATCCCTGATGAGAAACCGGTACTGAGCTCAACCCTTCAGACAAGCATGGATGGGACTCAGGAACACAGTATGACCATACGGTGTGTGCACTTCATGGGTTCTATGCATTTATAGAGGCTGTCCACCTGGTCTCTTTCTAGATGGGAGACAATGAAGGTGAAAAGGAGGAGACAGATGCTTAAGAAGATACTGGAAATACAGAGTGAAAAGGAGGAGTGTGCTATCACCAGGTGGGGAGAGCACATAGGTGGGCATGCAAAACTGATGTGGATTGTATACTTTCACACAGTCACTATAATAATAATACAAAAAAAAGAAGTAAAAAGCAAACATAAAACATAATGTATCAAAATGTACTATTTATCCACATACTGCTGTAAAGCTTACCCTTGAGAATCTGTGCTATGAAAAAGTATAAAAGAAACGAGCGGTAGCAGAAGGGTTTTCAGGAAACTGTAAGTTGATTTAAAAAAAAAAAAAATCAGTACAGGGGGAAAACCTGAAAAGTTATAAGGAATTACCACAAAAGGGAATTTTATAAAAATCACTATTCTCATGTTTATTGCTAATGAAAAAAGGAGTTATCTTAGTAAATACACCAACAGGTTAAGAATAAAAGTGCTAGAGAAATGTTAAACAGCAGCTAATATTTAAATGGGTGCTGCTGGTATGTGATCTCTGTAGCACCACATGTATGCCTGGTAGGCATCCTGATACACACACTCACCCCAATTTGATAACAACCTCTTTAAATGTGAGAAGGGAGGCAATATCCAAAGAATAATGGAAGCACAAAAAAATTCTTTGAGCTGACACTGTTAACAGGGGTCACTGGTCTATATGTAATACATAGTATCTTCTAAGATGAACTTGGTCCATTGAAAGACATTGCCCTGGATTTATAAGCTTGTTTTCTGGGGTAAAAATCTGTTTCTATCAATTAAACTGAAACCCAACAAGACATGAGTAACACTGACAACTCTTGAACCTATTTAAAAAAAAAAAAAAACCACTGTTGTTAGGTCAATTCCAACTCACAGCAACTCTATAGAACAGAGTAGAGCTGCTGCATAAAGTTTCCAAAGAATGCTTGGTGGATTCAAACTGCTGACTTTTTAGTTAGCAATCATAGCACATAACCACTACACACTACCAAGGTTTCCCTTGAACCTGTATCAAAAACCCATTGCATTCCAATTGATTCCAACTCACAGCAACCCAGAACTGGCCCACAGAGTTTCAAAGGAGCACCTGGTAGGCTTGAACTGCCAAACTTCCTTGGTTAGCAGCCAAAGCACTGACTATTAGGTATCCTAAGTTAAATCATGGAAACAACAGTAAATCCTTTCACCATGATGTGAGATGGATTTTGGGCAGTTATGTAATGAGGTCTATAAGATTAGATTTTGTCTTAATTCAATCCCTTCTGAGATATATAAAAGCAAGCAGAGAGAAAAGGGAACCTCATATCATAAAGAAAGCAGTGCCATGAGCAAAGACTGGCCTTTGAACCCAGGGTTCCTTCGAAGAGAAGCTCCTAGACCAAGGGAAGACTGATGACAAGGATTTTCCCCTAGACCCAACAGAGATTAAAAAAAAGTCTTCTCCTGGAGGTGCTTAGCCCACCAGAATATGAAAGAATAAATTTCTCTTTGATAAAGTCCTTCACTTGCGGGACTTCTGTTATAGCAGCAGTACGTGACTAAGACACAACCAACTAAAAAAGAAAGAAATTACAGGCCCTTCGGCACCAATGGCACAAGTTTTTCAAGAAGCAGTTGATATACTCTAAGAGGCACTGAATATTCAGGGTCATGTTCTCTACAAGTGTGGCTAGGTGCAATGGGCAAAGAACATGACAAAAACACAGTAAATGCTCTCTGACTGGGAGATCCTCCCTCCTGGCAAAAAACTGTTCTAGTCCCAAAGTCCCAGTCCTGCTGCTTTAATAAGTACTAGAAAGATATCCAAGAAAATATGGCCTTTTTAGACCACAGCACCACCTATGTAGTAAACCAAAGCAAAAAACCAAACCCACTGCCGTCAAGTCACTTCAACCTTATATTTCTGCCCAAAATTCTTAACCTAAATTTAATTATAAGGAAACAATTAGACAAATGCAGACTGAGTTCCTGGCCTTTTGTTTAGAAAGCAACTGGCCTGAGTCAACAATGCCAATGTAACAGATGGAAAAACAGAAGACAAAAGGCTGGACAACTACTATAAATTTTAAAAAGGATTATAAATTGCATGACTACCCAATACAATAAATTCTTGATTGGGTCCTGATTTCTCCTCACACACACATGAAGACATCCTTGGGACACTTAAAGATATCTGAATGTGGACTCTTGCAAATTACATCGCCCCAAAATATATGCTGAAAATCTAAATTCCCACCAGTAATTATAATCCCATTGGAGAACACGTTTCCTTTGCTATGTTAATGAGGAAGTATAGTGTGGGATGTGTTTTAGGTCAATCTCTTTTGAGTTATCAAAGAGCAGATTAAGCATGGAAGCAAAACACAAATGCAAGAGAAGATACAAGCCACATGACTGTAAGGAACAGAAGCTGGAAACAGACATGGACATTCCTCCAGAGCACACAGAGAAAGAGAACTTTGAATTTGGATTTCTAGTTTCCTAAACTGTAAAAAAATATATATTTCTGTTCATTAAGCCACTCACTTTCAGGATTTCTATTACAGAAGCACAGATAACTAAGATGTAGACTATGTATTTTATTATACACTTATGTCCATGTTAATTTTCCTAAGCATAGCAATTACAATTTTATAGGAGACTATCCTTTAATCTTATGAGATGCACACTGTAGTATCTAACAGTCAAATATTAGGATGTCTGAAACATGTACAAGTAAAAAAGAGGAGTGAGTACAGAATGCAACCACAACATGGCAAAATGTTGCCAACTGGTGAAACCAGGAAAGGTATATGAACATTCTTTGCACTAGTCTCACAACTTCTTTGCGGATTTGAAATTTTTTAAAATATAAAGCTGGATAAAGAGTTCAGAGTACAATTTGAAAAAAGATTACGTAGAAGAATTATACTCAAACCATGGATATTGTCATTTGCCATTCAATTACAGCTATGAGAGCCATAACTTGAGTCCTTTATACTGTTCTCTACTTTTCTCTCAAATCTCTTGTCATCAGGATTTCACATCAGCCACTCTAAATTGTTCATATCACTATCTCCAAAAACCTAACAGTCAATTCATAGTCCCCACATTAATCTAAAAAATATCAGACATGTTTGATTATTGTCTCCTTCTATAAATACTTTCTTGACTTGACCACTAAGACCCTATTATCTCATTTCTGCATCTACCTCACTGGCCACAACTTTTCAGCCTTTTCTGATTGATTTGCCTTTCTCCTACCTCTAAGTACTACAGTTAGCTAAGATTCTATCTTCACCTTATTTCTTCTCCATTTACACTAACTCCTTCACTATACCTTCCATCCTATAGCTTAAAAATAAATACATTAAGTTGCCATACAGCTGATTCTGACTTATGCACCCCTCTTTTTATTATGTTGTCTCAGGGAATCTATACTGTCTTCCCCATCGCAGCTGTCTTTGGTGGTGGCTGGGCACCATCTGGTTCTTCTGGTCTTCTCTTGATACAGTTTCCCATTTGTATGGGTCCTTCTAATTCCTGGGCTCTCTTTTCCTTGTATCTTTGTTGTTCTCAGTCATCATCTGTAACAAATAAGTTGGGACAATTTGTAGACCTCAGACAGAAGCTGTAGGATTTTATTAATGTCTGATTTTTCAGAAATAGATCAACAGGCCTTTTTACTGAGGAACAGCACCTGAAACCTTTCAGTAGCAGCCAATCACATTATCATGCCTCTAGCTATATTTCACAAAAAACTTCAGATTTATATAGCCAACTGTACATGTGTAACACCTCCACTTGGATCTCAAGAGTCATTTCAAAATTTAACATGTCCAAAATCAAATTCTTTGATTTCTTCCCCAAACCATGTCCTTCCCGAAATTCCTCCATCTCTGTGAATGGCAACTAAATTATAAAGTTATAAACAAGTCATCCTCAATTCATCTATATGTTATCAAAGTGCTACTTTTTATACTGTCGATATTAACAGGTTTGGTTTCACTTTATATAGCTGAAAAACAAAAAAAACCACAAACCAGTGTCGTCAAGTTGATGCTGACTCATAGCAACCCTACAGGACAAAAGAGAATGTCCCATAAGGTTTCCAAGGAGCAGCTGGTAGATTCAAACTGCCAACCTATTGTTTAATTGCTAAGCTGTTAACCCATGTGCCACCAGGGCTCTTAGCATTATACATTATCAGCAAATCCTGTCACCTCTAACTTCAAAATATACACAGCACCTTACCATTCCTCACCCCTGCTAAACACCTGAATCAAGGCATCACTGCATCTAGCTTGAATTACTATAATCCTTCACCTGGTCTCCCTGCTTCTGTCCTTGCGCCACTATATCTGTAGTCTCAACAAGCCAAGCCAAGTGCCATCGAGTTCGATCCATCTCAACAAAGGAGTCCAAAATAACCCTTAAAATTAAGTAACGACACTTCTCTTCTTTAGCTAAAGGCCTTTAAAGGCTTTCTGGCTCAAAAAATGAAAAAATAAATAAATAAAGCTAAACCTGTGAACACTGCCTACAAGGCCCTATAACATTCAGCTCCTTGTTGCCTCTGAATTCATCTCTTTTTATTGCTCTCATGCCACACACCCCACTAGAGCCTAACTGCATGAACCTTTCTATGTTTTGAACAAGACTGGCATAGTCCACATGCAAAACAAGAAATAAGGTAGAGATGAAACCCATAAATTTATATTAAAGGGCCTGAGAGAGAAATGGGAGTCTTGAGTAGGAAAATGATAGAGTCCAAAGACAAAGAATGAAAACAACAATAATCATATAAAATGAAAGAGAAAACATGATTATAAAAAAGAGAGCCTTCACCAAAGCAGTACCAATAGTGAGGAAAAAAGGAGAATACAACTTAAAATGTCACAGGGAAGAGAATAAAAACATCATGAATAGGTAAGATAGAAAATAACTTTCTTTTCTTTTTTTATTTTTATTTCACATAACTGAGTGAAAATGTACATTCACGTACAAATTTACATGCCCACCTATATGCAGCTTTCACTGCTCTCCCTGTCCGGTGACTGCACACTATTCCTCTCTGCTCCATACATGTCTCATCCTCCCAACAGCCTCCTTTCCCCTCCGCTCCATCCACTCCCCTTCCTCCAGTCAGAGGTCAGCAAGATGATATCCTATAGATGTATGGAACCATAAAGTACTTCCAATATATGGTCACTCTGCATTGCGAAGTCCAATCCATTCCTGTCCAAAGAGTGGACCTTTGTTATAATTTATGGGAAAGGGCACCATCAGGGATGGGGGCCATGCTCTCAGAGGAACCCCAAAACTGCTGGACCATCAATTGAGGTCTTTTAGTGGAGATCTCAGGATGCACCCCTTTTTATTCTTGTGTTGCCAGTGAGACTCCTCTCTGTGAGCTCCATCGTGGCTATCACTGGTGGTAGCCGGGCACCATCCAGTTCTGCCGGTCGCAAGTCGATGTAGGCACCCACTCTAGTGGGTCTCTCTGTCTTCTCGGCTGTCTTTACCGCATGTCATTTTGGTCTTCGGTGAGCATCTGTTCCTGCTGAGTTGGGACCATTTGCTGTGTCCTCGGATGGCAGCTTGGCAGCTTTTAAGACCCCAGACGCCACTCACCAATGTGGGGTGCAGAGAGCTCTCTTAGCAAAACGCTCATTGTGCCAACTGGCCTGGAATTCGTCTAAGAGCATGGACCCCTGCCACCCACCCCAGTTACTCTATCCTTGCAGTATTGAGTTAAGATGGAAGGAATACTCAAGTTATGCTTAAGTCCACTTAATATTGTTCTTGTTTCTAATGTGTGCTATCACCACTTTCTCCCAACTAGATTTCTAGTAACTATCTAAACTAAACCCTCCCCCCCTCACCCTTTCTCCTTCCCCTCCCTTGCAGCTGTCAAAGAGTCTTTTCTTCTATACACAAGTCTGTTTTGGGGATCTTATCGTAGAGGTCTCATACAGTATTTGTCCCTTTGTCGCTGACTACTTTGACTCAACATAATGTCTTCCAGTTGAAACCAGGTTACGAGATGTTTCCTGGAATCATCGTTATTCTTTATCATTGCGTAGTGCTCCATTGAGTATATTTACCATAGTTTACCTATCCATTCTTGTATTGTTGGGTATCTGGGTTGATTCCATCTTTTTGCTATCATGGACTGTGCTGCGGTAAACACTGTGGTGCATGTGTCCGTCGGTGTGAAAGGCCTTGATTCTGTAGGATATATTCCAAGTAGTGGAATTACTGGGTCAAATGGTATATCGATATTCATTTTTTTAGGAAGCGCCAGATTGCCTTCCAAAGAGGCTGGACCATTTTGCAACCCCACCAACAGTGTAGGAGGGTTCCACTTTCTCCACAGCCTCTTCAGCATTTGTTGTCTTGTGTTTTCTGGACTATGGCCAATCTTGTTGGGGTGAGATGGTATCTCATTGTTGTCTTGATTTGAATTTCTTTAATAACTAAAGATTGTGAACACATCTGCATGTGTTTTTTGGCTGTCTGGATCTCCTCTTTAGTGAAGTGTCTGTCCATCTCCTTTGCCCATCGCTTAATTGGATGGTTTATCTTCTTCTTACTGATATTTTGTAGTATCTTATAGATTATGGAGATCAGGCGTCGGTCTGACATAGAGTTGACAAATATTCTTTCTCATTCTGTGGGTGTTCTTTTAATTCTATTAATAAAGTCTTTGGATGAGCAAAAGTGTTTCATTCTTAATAGTTTTCATTTATCTACTTTCTCTTCTGTTGATTGAGGTTTCTTTGACAGATTTTGGAGTCTGTCCTCATTGTGTAGTAAAACTTCCATTGTTGTTCCTACCTTTTCTTGGATGAGCTTTATCGTTTTAGGTTTGATATTTAGGTCTTTTATCCAGTTGGAGTTGGTTTTTGTATAAGGTGTAAGATAGGGATCTTGATTCAGTTTATTGCAGATGGATAACCAATTCTGCCAGCACCATTTGTTGAAGATACTGTTTTACCCCAGTTTAATGTCTTAGGGTCTTTGTCGAATATCAACTGTTGATAGACAGATGCTGTCATCTCTGGGGTCTCAATGCTGTTCCACTGATCCATCTGTCTGTTCTTGTACCAGTACCACGCTGTTTTGACCACTGTGGCAGTGTAGTATGTTCTAAGGTCACGTAATGAGAGGCCTCCCGGTGTATTTTTCTTCTTTAGTAATACCTTACTTATCCGGGGCTTCTTCCCTTACAAACAAAATTGGTGATTTGTTTCTCCATCTCATTAAAAAATGATGTTGGAACTTGTATTGGGATTGCATTATATAAATAAATTGCTTTGGGTAAAATAGACATTTTCACAATGTTAAGTCTTCCTATCCATGAGCAGGGTGGTTTCTCCATTTATCTAAGTCTCTCTTAGTTTCTTGTAGTAAGGGCTTGTAGTTCTCTTTCTAAAGGTCTGTTGTTTCTCTGGTTAGATTAATTCCTAGGTACTTTATTTTCTTAGGGGCTATCGTAAATGGTATTGATTTGATAATTTCCTCCTTAACAGTCTCGTTGTTGGTATAAAGGAATTCTACTGATTTACTTATATTTATCTTGTATCCTGAGACTTTGCTGAACTCTTCTATCATTTTGAGCAGCTTACTTATAGATTCCTTGGGGTTCTCTGCATATACAATCATATCATCTGTGAACAGGGAGATTTTAACTTCCTCTTTGCCGATGCAGATGCCCTTTATTTCTTCGTCTTGTCTAATTGCTCTGGCTGGAACTTCTAGCACAATGTTGAACAGGAGGGGTGACAGTGGGCATCCTTGTCTAGTTCTTGATCTCAAGGGAAAGTCTTTCAGTCTCTCTCAATTCAGGATGATGTGGGCAATTGGCTTTGTATAAATGGCCCTTACTGTGTTGAGGAATTTGCCATCTATGCCCATTTTGCTAAGAGTTTTTAGCATGAATGGGTGTTGGACTTTATCAAATGCCTTTTCGGCATCAATGGACAAAATCAGGTGATCCTTGTCTTTTGTGTTATTTATGTGGTTAATCACATTAACTGTTTTCCTGATGTTGAACCAGCCTTGCATCCCTGGTATGAATCCCACTTGGTCATGATGGATTATTTTCTTGATATGTTGTTATATTCTGTTGGCAAGAATTTTGTTGAAGATTTTTGCATCTAGGTTCATGACTGATATCAGTCTGTAGTTCTCTGTCTTTGTTGGATCTTTCCCTGGCATAGGTATCAGGGTTATGCTGGCTTCATAGAATGAGTTTGGGAGTACTCCATCCCTTTCTATACTGTGAAATAGTCTCAGTAGTATTGGGGATAACTCTTCTCTAAGTGCTTGGTTTCTGCTGTGAAGCCATCTGGGCCCGGACTTTTTTTGGTTGGCAGTGTTTTGATGACCTTTTCAATCTCTTCCTTTGTGATGTGTTTATTAAGTTGTTCTGCTTCACGTTGTGATAATTTGGGTAGGTGGTATGAGTCAAGGAATTGGTCCATTTCCCCTAGGTTTTCAAATTTGTTAGAGTACAGTCTTTCATAGTATTCTGTCACAATATTTTTGATTTCTGTTGCATCTGTGGTGACAACTCCCCTCTCATTTCTAATTTGGGTTATTTGTTTCCTTTCCTGCTTTTCTTTAGTAGTGGTTTATCAATTTTGTTGATCTTTTCAAAAACCAGCTTTTGGTCTTTTCAATTTTTTCAATTGTTTTTCTATTCTGTAACTGATTTATCTCTACTCTAATGTTTATGATCTCATTTCTTCTGGTGCCCGAGGGGTTCCTTTTGTTCTCTTTCTACTTGTTCAAGCTGTAGAATTCGTTCCTTGATTTGGTTTCTTTCTTCCTTCCAGATGTGTGCATTTATGGAGATAAACAGATCTCTGAACACTGCTTTGGCTGTATCCCATAGGGTCTGGTAGGAAGTGTTTTCCTTCTCATTGGAATCCATGAATTTCTTTAATTCATCCCTGATTTCCTCTATAACCCATGTTTTTTTGAGCAAGATGTTGTTCAGTTTCCAAGAGTTCCACTTTCTATCTATGTTTTTTCTGCTATTGATTTCAACTTTGATGGCTTTATGATCTGAGAAGATGCTTTGCAGTAATTCAATGGTATGGATTTTCTTGACCATTGCATTATGGCCTATCACATGGTCAATTCTGGAGAATGTTCCATGTGCACTGGAGAAGAAGGTGTAGTTGTCTGCTGATGGGTGGAAAGTTCTGTATATATCAATGAGGTTTAGTTGGTTAACTGTATCAATGACGTCTTCTGTATCTTTACTGAACTTTTTTCTAGATGATCTGTCTAGTAATGAGAGTGGAGGGTTAAAGTCTCCCACTATTACCATGGAGTCATCTAACTCTCTTTTGAGCGTAGTCAGTGTTTCTTCGACATATTTAGGTGCTCTGACATTAGGTGCATAAATATTTAATATAGTTAAGTCTTGCTTATGTACTGAATCTTCAGCAATAAATAGTTTCCATCTTTGTCCACGATGGTGGATTTGACATTAAAATTGATTCTGTCAATTAGAATTGCCACCCCTGCTCTTCTTTGTTCATTGTTAGTTTGATATACATTCTTCCATCATTTAATTTTCAGTTTGTTCCTGTCTTTAGGTCTCAAGTGAGTCTCTTGTAGACAACACATGGATGGGTCGTGTCTTTTGATCCAAGATGACACTCGGTGTCTCTTTACTGGAGCATTCAGTCCATTCACATTCAATGTAATTATTGATAGGTATGTGTTCACTGCTGCCATTGTGATATGTTTATTTTTATGTTGATGTTTTCTCTGTTGTTCTTATTAGACTGTTCTGGGACACTCTTTTTTGTGAGTTGATTTTTCACCTTTTTCAGAGCTGCTTTTATAGTTGTTGAGACTCATGTGTTAGATTTCTTGAAACGGTATGATACATCTTTGTTGTGCTTTACAGATGCCCCTTTCAACCCCCTTAATAAACTATTTATAAACCCAATTTTAATTACTACCAGTCTTGTCATCTTCTTCTCCATTTGGAAGGACTATAACGACTGTAGTACATTCCCTCTTTTTATTATGATGACACCATAGTTTTCATGATGATCACTGGATTGCTTCTTTCCTTATCAAAGCTGTGATTTACTGTGGAGCCTTCCCTAAATGAGTATTGAGTAGTGTGTCGTTCTAAAATATAAAGTTAGTGGTTTCGTTCTTCTAAGCCAGAGCCAAGAACTTCTTTCAGTATTTCTTGTAGTTTGGGTTTGGTTTCTACAAAGCCTCTGAGTTTGTGTTTATCTGGGAATGTCTTAATTTCATTTTCGTATTTGAAAGATAGTTTTGCAGGATATATAATTCTTGGTTGGAAGTTCTTCTCCTTCAAGACTTTAAATGCGTCGTGCCACTGTCTCTGTGCCAGCATAGTTTCTGCTGAGAAATCTGACGAAAGCCTACAGGGTTTCCCTCTGAATGTTAGCTCTGCATTGAGTCTTGCTGCCTTTAAGAGTTGCTGCTTATGTTTCATTTTGTTAAGCTTGATTATAATATGTCTTGGAGTCTTCCTTTTCAGATCTACATTGGGTGGCACACGATATGCATCTGAGATGTCTATACTCTCTTCCTTCACGATTTCTGGGAAGTTTTCTTTCAGTAGCTCAGCAACAATACTCTCTGGTGTTCTCAGATGTCTCACCCTGTTCAGGGACTCCAATTAGTCAAAGGTTGTTCGATTAATAGAGTCCCACATGCTTCTTTATGTTTCTTCATTTTTCTTGTTTCTTTTTTCTGATTTCTGCTCATAGACACCGACATCAGTAGCTCTGTCCTCCAAGTCAGAAATTCTTTTTTCCATTTGTTCCATTCTGTTTTCTTGGGTTTGCATGGAAGTTTCTATGTCTTTGATTTTCTTCTTCATCTGCTAGATTTCAGAGTACCGGTGTTCCATCAGATCAAACAACTTGCTTAATTTTTCATTTTGTTCTGCTGCATTTTGTATAAGGTCTAGAAGGGCTCTGTATATAATCAATTTGTATTCACTTCCTGATGCTTTCATAAAAGTTTCTTCATCTGGAAAACTCCTTGGTTGCTTTGTTTGCGAGCCTTCTGAAGCCATGAGTGATTGCTTGTATGCCACCAATTGTCTGTTGCTTTTTCAGTCCCATGTGAGTATATAGAGGCTGGAAGAGGTACTGTGAGGATGGATTGCAAATGTTTCTCTAGGCTGTCTTCAAATGTAAAGCAAACAGTATCTGTCCAGTTCACAAGTCAGTTAAGTTTTCAGGTGTAGAGGTCCCTCTTCTCATCTGACAAAGTAAGCGCCACTATATCCAACCCCAGATGATAACAAACTAGTTCAGAATACAGCAATGCTACTGCCCTGTTGGCCTCTGCTGACAGGGCCTAGCCTTAGCCAACACTGCATCGAGTACTGGTTTTGTGATAGAAAAGCGATCTCTTGTGGGCAGGCTCTGGCTCCCAAGCTAAGAATTAGGTCCAGCTGCGGCCACCGTATCCAAGATGGTGCCCTCCACACAGGCAGCAGACAGAGGGGCTAAAGGTGCCGAGAGGTAGTGATTCCTCTGCTTCTGTTGCAGGTCCCCAAACGTAGGCAGCACTGTGCAAAATCACTACTTTCCTGTCGGAGAAGCGCTGTCCCGACTGCAGGCGCTGGCTCCCAGGCTAAGAACGAGATCCCGCTAAAATCTCGGTACCAACATGGGGTCCCGCACACTGACTGCGGAGCTCCGCGCAAACCTCACTGAGGCAGCTACAAAACGAAAGGCTCAAAATGGCTAAATTAACAGAGTCGCGAGCCTAGCTCTCAGAATATGGGAATTTCGCCTGCCTAGCTCCCCAGCAGCGCGTCTGAGTCCAGCCACCAGGCAAGACCCAGCTCCGCTCGCCAGCCAAGACAGAGGAAAAAAAAAAAAAGTCAAAATGGTGCATTTACCTTCCGTGCGTGAAAGCCGGGCTAACCAGGAGCGGGAGTCAGCAAAAGAGAGGAGGTTTTTTCGCTGAGTGGTATGAAGTCCCAATTAACAGCTTTGTGCCGTGTCCTGAGGCTGACTAGGTGATCAGAAGGCTCTGTTTGATTGTCAATTCAGGTCTTGGTTTCCAGAGGGATATAAGGAGATGTGTGCTTAGTCCGCCATCTTGACTCCGTCCCCCAAGATAGGAAATATTTTAACTTAACAATAGTTATTTCAGGATGAGACAATTAGGAATGCTTTTAATCTTTCTCCAAGTTTCCTTTGTAGAGGTTCCTGCTTTTATATTTTATAATAAAAATGTTACTTTTTTTAAAAAGTCAACAGTTAAATACAATCTCAAAAGGAGGAAACTGGACTTGCAATTAGGTCACTGATGATCTTAGAGCAAGCAGATTTTAGAGTGGGTACGTTTCTTATGAATCAAATTGTGTCCTCCAAAAAGACATGATGGAATCTTAACCTCTGCACAGGTGAGTGTGAACTTGTTTAAGAAAACAAGGTTTTTCCCTCCAAATGTTATCAGTCAGTTAAACAAGATCATACCAAAGTAGAGCAGGTCCCAATATTCAAATCCCTTCAGTGTTTTTTTTTTTACAAAAACTACGATGCACACTGGTGCCATGTGATCACTGAGGTGGATGTACCTACAGGCAGCACAGGAAGACCATGGACTGCTGGTAGCCCCCAGAAACCAAAAATAAGACAAAGCCCTTAAAAGGAATCAATGTGATTAACATCTTGATCTGCATTTCTAGCCTCCAAAAATGTGAGGAAAAAAAACAAATTCTGTTTTTCACAGCCACCCACTTTGTGGTATGCTGTTATGTCTTACTAGAAAATTATGACAAGGTTAAAATGAATGAAAACTGATGAAAGCTAAGGCACTTACAACATTTCAACATTGCAGCAAAGTAGAACCTCAACCCATCTATATCCACACTGCTGTAAAGCATCAGTCTAAGAGTTGTCTTTTTTATCTTTTTATTTATTTCAATCTCTTATTTCACAAATAGAGCAATTAAATATTTTGGTATAGCTCCTAAAAGCTAGAGGAAACTGAGATAAGGTATTTCAAAGGAATTATTCAACTAAGTAGGTAAGATAACAAAGTACTTTAAAAGGATTAAGAAATTTGCTTAAAATAATTTGTGGCTTTAAAGCAGACTATGGTTTCCTTTGTAACTTACAGTGATGAACTCACTGTTTTATAAAAATGAAAAAATCATTATTTTCAAAGTTTGCAAAGTACAGAAAAATACAAAGAAAAAAGCAACAATCATGAAATTCCATTAAAAATAGTTATGAACATTATTCCTCAACTCTCCTCTCCATGACAGGGTAGAACAGAGTAAAAAAAGGAGGAAAATACATCCTATTTTCAAACCTTTAACTGAAACTAAACCAAAGTTGCCTTGTGGCTAAATAACAGATTGGCTCACAAAATAATGAGTACCATTCATTAAGTACTGTGCTCCTTTAAAAAACCTTTATGAGATCAAATAGTCAATTATTACTTTAAAACAAAGAAGAGAATGTATGAGAACAGGGAAACTAGATTAATGAAAATGGAACAACCCAAACAGAAATAATCAGAAAGCTTATGCACTGTGAGGAATGTAACCAATGTCACTGAACAATTTATGCAGAAATTGTTAAATGAAAACATGTTATAAATTTAACTTTCACCAAAAAATTTATGTCAACTTGGCTAGGCTATGACTTCCAGTATCGTCACCTGATGTGATTTTCCCATGTATTGTAAATTCTTTGTCTCATATGATGTTAATAAGGCAGGACTGGAGGCAGATACCTAAAGGAGGAAGGACTCAATCTACGATTAGGTTGTGTTGTAATTCAATTTCTTTTTAGATGTAAAATACAAAAGAGAGCAGAGAGACATGGGACCTCATACCATGAAGAAACAAGAGCCAGCAGAGTAAGATATACTTTAGACCTGGGGTCCCTGTACTGAGCAGCTCCTAGACCAGGAAACATTGATGACAACGGCCTTCTCACAAAAGTAAAAGACAAAAAGCCTTCCCTTTGACTTGGCACCCTGAATTCATACTTCTAGCCTCCTAAACTGTGAGAGAATCGACTTCTCTTGTTCAAGTCATCCACTAGTGGTATTTCTGTTATATCAGCACTAGATAACTAAGACAGAACCTAAATTACTGTGTAAACCTTCACCAAAAACACAATAAAATATTTTTAAAAATTAAACTATTGAATTTTCACTTGAAAATAACAGAAAAAGATAAGCTCTTAAAGTTGAGAAGGTCTTCTAACTCCAGAAGGGAAACAGATTACAAAAATATCCCAACATAGTTTTAAACAAAAAATTGTAAAAATCAACAAGACACTTGAATCTTAATTCCACTTCTGCTTCAGGCAAATAATAACTCATAGAAGATGAGATGGTTTCCATTCTTAAACTTCTTCCAATCTTCTCTGCCATCACCTTCATATTACTTTTGATTGTAATAATTTTATCAGGGTTCATAATAAGAGTTCACCCAGTTACTAAGTTTTAGCTCTACTTTTAAAAGAATTCAGTGTTTCCCACCATGTAATTTACAGTGGGTTCTCCAATCCAGTCATGTATTTTATTTTCATTCATCTTTTAATTAGTCTAATTCATATTTGAATAGTTTTGGGGTTTTGTATTTGTTTTTCCAGGAAGGACTGATAGGTATTTTTTCCTCCTGTTTGCAAATATCTGACTCAGGATTTTGTATGAACAATCTGACTGAATATAATATTCTTAGACCACATTTTCTTTCCCTCTCAATATATTAAAAATTACTATGTTGTTTTCCAGCACTCAAAACTGCTGTGGAGTCTGAAAATAGAATTATTTTTCCCTATGTAAGGCTTGGCTTTTTGATCTGTATAAATAACTATTTCTTAATCTGTAAAATAACAATTTAACCACAATATATCTCAATATAGACATTTCTGTAAGATTTTTTCTATACATCCTTTAAATGAGCTTATTTATTTTAAGCAACCCACAAATAAAAAGTCATAAATTTACAACTTAATGAATTTTCAAGAAGTCACTAAACCTGTGTAACCAACATTTAAATAAACAGAACAAAAGCAGTCCCCCTTCTTTCGCCTCTCTTAATTACCCATTCCCCAAAGATAACCCTACACTAACTTAACACCACAGATTCATTTTGCTCACTGAGGGAACTTAAAGCAGTTATTACATACATACTCTTTTGTGTCTCATTTCTTACTTTCTTTGTGGTTACCAAGGATTGCATTTAACATCTTTAAGCTCTAACAGCCTGCCCTAAATTGATACGAACCTAATTTCAGTAACACATAAAAATTCTATACTTATACAGCTCCTCATTGCTGTTTGTTGCAGTTGTCAACTATTATATTTTCATATGTCACCCTATAGCATAAGCTTACACTTATTTTTAAAGCAAGAAAGACATAACAACTACATTTACAAGCCCAAAATATCCTAAATTTAGCCCTTATACTTCTCAAAAAATTACCTTTAATGGATTTGTTTCCCCCTTTTCTTTCTGTGCACAGCCTCAAGTTGCTGCCTGGTGGGCCCTTTTTTCACATCTGCAAGACTCCCTTTAGTATTTCTTATACAGAAGGTCTAGTGGTAATATATTCCCTCAGCTTTTGTTTACCTGGGAATGTCTTAATTTTGCCCTCATTCTCAAAGGTAGTTTTGCTGGATACAGTATTCTTTGTTGATAATTCTTTCCGTTCAGCACTTTAAATACAGCATACCACTGCCTCCATGGTTTCTCAGGAGAAACTGGCAATAAATTCCACCGAATACTCTTGTATTAGATAACTTGCTTCTCTCTTACTGCTTTCAAAATTCTATTTATCTTTCATTTTTCCAGAGTAATTATAATGTGTCTTGGCATATCTCTCTTTAGGTTTATCCTACTTGGAGTTCACGGAGGTTCTTGAGTGTGTAGATTCATATTTTTCATCAAATCTGGGAAGTTCTCAGTCATTGTTTCTTCAAATATTCTTTCTGTCCCTTTAACTATCTCTTCTCCTTCTGAGCTCCCAAAATGTACATATTGCCCACTTGATGATGTTCCACAGCTCTCTTACGTTCTGTAAGAATGTTCACTTTTCCTTGTTCTTATTGCTCCTCACATTCAATAATCTGAATTGTCCTATCTTCAAATTTACTGATTTTTTTCTTCTGCCAATTCAAATCTCTGGGAAGACTCACCATGAGGTTATTTTTATTATACTTTTCAGGTCTAGTATTTCTGTTTAATTCTTTTTAAAAACGTCTATCATTTTACTGGAATTCTTGTCTTGTTCCTGTATCCTTTTCCTAATTTCCTTTCTTCGTTTTCCTTTAACTCTTTGAAAATATTTTCTACAGCTGCTTTACAGTTTTTGTCTAGTAAGTCCACTATCCGTCCTTCCTCAGGGATAGTTTCTATCTTTTTATTTTGGTCCTATGCATGGGCCATCTTGTCCTGGTTCTTCATATGCCTTGTTATTTTTGTAGAAAACAGGACATACTACTACATTGTGGTATCTCTGGAGATTAGTGTCTTCCCCTTCCCCAGGATTTGCTCTTTGTCTTTATTATTGTTATTGTTGTTATAAATTGTTGAAGCTTGAAGTTGTCTACTTCAACACCAGATTCCTCTGCCATGCTGCACCTGCTCCGATCACTTCACGGCTGGTCCCACTACTTAGAGGTGCTGGCTATCACTGTTTCATAACTAGGCTCCTTGAGTTGGGTGCCATCTATACTGCTCCAATACCAGACTTTCTTCCTTGGAGTGCCTGATATGGCTACTTCCCCACTAGGCTTTCTGACTGGGGATGCCAGCTATGCCACTCCAGCAACAGGCTCCCCACAGGGAGAGCGCCAGCTGTGCTACTCCAGCACTAGCCTCCCTGTTCAAGATCACCAGCAGTCATCATCTCACCACTAGACTCTCACCTGTGAGCAGCAGCTATTGTAAGTTTTCCATAACAATCTCCACCTGGAAGAGCCAGCTCTGCTGCTCCAGCATCAGACACACAGAGGAGCATGAGCTGTAGAGTTCAGCACCAGACTCCTCTCTAGAAACCAACATCTGCTGCAGAATCACCACAAGGCTCCCTTGCTTGGGAGTGTCAGTTTTGGAGCTCTAGCACTAGACTATCCACCTGGGAACAGCAGCTGTCCCAGATTTACCACGGGACTTCCCTCCAGCCCGAGAACACCCACTCACCACCTGGAAGCTGCAGCTGCTACAGACTCGCCATGACACCTGGCATCCAGGAGCACAGCTGTGGAGCTCCAGTCCCAGATTCTCTATCAGGAAGGCGCAAGTGAAACAGACTCAATTCCAGACTCCTCAATTGGGAGGCCTAGCTGCAGCTGTTTCACTAAGCTTCCTGCTTGGGGCATGGCTATGCTGCTCTAGTGAACACTTTCCCATTAGCTGCAATTGTTTCCAGCCTCTTGTTTCTCTTGGCTGTTCCATCAACAGTCTCTTTGCCTTTTCTCATATATAACAGCAACAATCATATAATGTCCCATTCACAGATATCTGAGCTCTAGTGTCTCAAAAGCCATTCTCTGAGCTCCTAGGCTCTGGTTTCCAAGACTCCTATCTTTTGCATTCCCAGCCAAATGAACTTATGCTGCTTTTTGCAATTATTGTCTCTGGGTTATGCCAGTATTTTCTCTTTTACTCCTCAAATGTGTAAACAATTCCTCTTATTAAATTCCACCTGTTAAAATGTATCATTTGCTTGACTAAATGCTGACAGATACAAAGATTCCTCTGATTCTCCATTCTCTGATCAAAAAAAAATTACTTTTCATATAAAAAACATTATTTAAAATGAATTTTAATAAAATAAATGTATTATATTTATATTTATTAATTTTTAAAATAGAAAAAACATTTTAAAAAAGACTACTCACCCTATCAACATAGAAAGAGTTAATATTTTGATATATTTACTTCTCTCTTTCCTATGTAGAGATCTTTCATTTTTTCAAATTTGTGATCATACTGCCTATCCTCTTTATGAAATTTCTATCCTTACAGCACGCTTTTTGCAATGTCCACTAGCCAAAAGTTTTTAAAAATGTCTGGGGCAAAAACAATCTCTTCAACAAATGGTGCTGGCAAAATTGGATATCCATCTGCAATAAACTGAAACAAGATCCGTATCTTACACCTTATACAAAAACCAACTCCAACTGGATAAAAGACCTAAATATGAAATCTAAAACGATAAAGCTCATCCAAGAAAAAGTAAGAACAACAATGGAAGTTTTAATACACAATGTAGACAGACTTCAAAATCTGTCAAACAAACCACAATCAACAGAAGAGAAAATAGATAAATGGGAACTACTAAAAATCAAACACTTTTGCTCATTCAAAGCCTTTATCACAAGAGTTAAAAGGCCACCTACAGAATGGGAAAAAATGTTTGGCAACTCTATGTCAGATTGACACCTGATCTCCATAATCTACAAGGTACTACAAAATATCAAAAAGAAGATAAATCATCCAATTAAGCGATGGGCAAAGGAGATGGACAGACATTTCTATGAAGAGGAGATCCAGGCAGCCAAAAAACATATGCAGACATGTTCACGATCTTTAGTTATTAAAGAAATTCAAATCAAAACAACAATGAGATACCATCCCACCCCAACAAGGTTGGCCATGATCCAAAAAACACAAAACAACAAATGCTGGAGAGGCTGTGGAGAAAGTAGAACTCTCCTACACTGTTGGTGGGGTTGCAAAATGGTCCAGCCTCTTTGGAAAGCAACCTGGTGCTTCCTTAAAAAAATGGATATAGATATACCATTTGACCCAGTAATTCCATTACTTGGAATATATCCTACAGAATCAAGGCCTTTCACACCAATGGACACAGGCACAAGAATGTTTATCACAGCACAGTCCTCGACAGCAAAAGATGGAATCAACCCAGGTACCCAACAACAGAGGAATGGATAGGTAAACTATGGTATATATACTCAATGGAACACTACGCAATGATAAAGAATAATGATTCCAGTAAACATCTCATAACCTGGTTTCAATTGGAAGACATTATGTTGAGTGAAAGCAGTCAGAGACAAAAGGACAAATATTGTATGAGACCCCTACGACAAAAACTCAAAAACAAACTTATGCATACAAGAAAAGACTCTTTAGCGTCTGCAAGGGAGGGGAGGGAGGAAGGGGCAGGGCAAGGTTTTAGATTAGACAGTTGGTAGAAATTTGGTTGGGTGGAATCGCTGACAGCACACATTAGAAACAAGAACAATATTAAGTGGACTTCAACATAACTTGAATACTCCTTCTATCTTAAACCAATATTGCAAGGTCAGAGTAGCTGGGACAGGGGGCAGGGGATCATGCTCTTAGGTGAAATCAAGGCCAATTGGTACAACTAGCATATTGCTAAGAGGGCTCTCTGCACCCCACATTGGTGAGTGGCGTCTGGGGTCTTAAAAGTTGCCAAGCTGCCATCTGAGGACACAGCAAATGGTCCCAATTCAGCAGGAACGGATGCTCTCTGAGGACCAAAATAACATAGGGAAAGACAACCCAGAAGACAGAGAGGCCCACATGTGTGGGTGCCTACATTGACTTGGGACCGGAAGAACTGGATAGTGCCCGGCCACCACCTGTGACAGCCGTGATGGAGCTCACAAAGTTGAGTCTCACTGAAAACACAAGAATGAAAAGGGGTGCACCTGAGATCTCCACTAAAAGACCACAATTGATGGTCCAGCAGCTTCGGGGTTACCCTGGGAGCATGACCCCTGGCCCTGATGCTGCCCTTGCCCATAAATCATTATGAAGGTCCACTCTTTGAACACGAATGGATTGGACTTGGTGATGCAGAGAGACCACATATTGGATGCACTTTATAGTTCTATGCATCTATAGGATATCATCCTGTGGACCTCTGGCTGGAGTAAGGGGTGTGGGTGGAGAGGAGAGGGGAAAGGAAACTGTTGGGAAGATAAGGCATGTATGGAGCACAAAGGAATAATGTGCTGTCACCGGGCAGGGAGAGCAGTGGAAGTGGCATATAGGTGGGCATGTATATGGGAATGTACATTTTCACTCAATCATAATTTAAAAAAAAATAGTTAAAAATGTCTCTTACTTTGGCCTGTACAAACAAAATGATGCATCCATCTCTAACTTTTCTACTATCATCAATGGTTATGCTCAAAAGAATACATTTACTTAAAAAGCAGAAAAATTCACACCAACTCAGGTTACTCATTCAGTACACAGAAAAACAGATTAAAGTTGTCATTATCTTAAGAAAAAGGGATTTCCTCAGAATTACACATGACAGAAGGGGCCATATGATCCAGACAACATCCACACGAGACCAGAAAAACTAATGGTAACCAGCTACTACCAAGGACAGCCTTGACAGGGAACACAACGTAGACTCCTTGACATAGCATGAGAAAAATGTGAGTGCAGATCTTGAATTTTACTACAAGACCAGACTTGATATATCCTAGAAGTCTACCTAGAACATGGCTCCTAGACTCACTGCTAGCCTAGAGCTGAAATAAGTATCCCCCAAGACAACTTTTCAGACAAAAACTGGACTGGACTATAGAAGATAAGGCTATTGGAGCAGCTCCTCTACAGAAACAAGATAAGAGGGTGGAAAGAAGGGGAAGGAGTTGGTTGTATGAATACAGCAAGTAGAGGGTAGAAAGGAGGAGCATGCTGTCTGTCACAGGGTTAGGGGGGCAGCTAGAATTGCACTGAGATGTCTGTATTCAGTGTTTATCACATGGCAAACTGACTTGGATTGTAAACTTTCACTCAATCACAAAGCACGTATATTTTTGCCATAAAATATTGTAAATTACATATTTTACACAATCAACAAAAATTTTTAATCCTCTGCAACCTGTAAAAATTGTAAATAAATTCAGAAAGCCCAAACTACTCACCCCCTA
This sequence comes from Heterohyrax brucei, assembly GCA_028571685.1. NCBI lineage: Eukaryota > Metazoa > Chordata > Mammalia > Hyracoidea > Procaviidae > Heterohyrax > Heterohyrax brucei. Next base: position 15,660,556 of record CM053158.1, read on the forward strand.
TTACTGACAATTGCTTTTTTCAAGTGAATGTAATTTGCAGGAAAGATCCCCTGTAAAAGAGAAGAGAGATTCCATTAGAAAAAAGAAACTGTGATTAACAGCTCATATATACCAAAACAGCAGCCAGATTTCTACACGGAAATTCTCTTATCATCAATATAGTTAATTTCCCTAGTGTAGCAACAACTGTGCATATTAGTTAAAATGCAGAGTTCCACCATGTACATTATGTAAAAATTGCATGTAGTGTGCACTCAGGGTCTATCCTCAGGAGAAAACTATAACCTTAAAAAAAAAAAACGAACAACAACAACAAAAAAAAGCATACTGGAGGTATTCTATCAAATCACTCTCAGGACATAGTTTTATGTATAGAGCTTGGTATGTGTCTCTTAAACCAACACCTATCTATCATCTATCCAACAAATTACCAATTATCACTTTGGTGCTACAGCAACAATTCTCAGACTAGCATCTGGATTCACAAGAATGAATCTATTTGGGAGGCTGTAAGTATACTTTTTCTTTGAGTCTTTCCAAACTCTTTATGCTTTGCTATGTGCTATAAATATGATTCCAAGTCATAACGCAAAAAAAATATATTCACTGTTAACAACCATTTCAGCTTTTCAATCATTGTTTCGCTCCTCATCCTAAAGCATGAAATTTCCCTTCTGATAAAACACCAATGGCCAAAATATTTTTTGTACTCTTTGGGCCAAAAATTCACTCATAATGAACTCAACTGATAATACACAAGACATTCATTACCTGGATTAGAGTAATGCATTTTATATATTGGCTCAAAAAAAAAAAAAAAAAAGATAACCTACACCGCCAGGGATCCCTACTGTGGGAGAACAGAAGTTTTAAAAAAGGATGAAACATTTATTGCCTGGATCTATAATTATTTATCTGTAAAGAAAATGTTGGTAATAAAAATACAAAAACACACTGCATCAACAGACACTTTAGGGAAGATGAAGATATACTTTTTCCTATTTCTCGTGGTAAATATAATTTAAAAGTCTTGTTATGACATATACAACAAAAATCAGAAAACCTGAAAAGGTTATGAGAAAAAGGCAGACCAACTAGGGACACTGAGACACAAGAAATGTTATGAGTTCCCTGCATTTCCTTTTTACCTTATAAATTTATATAATTTGAAGGTAAAAGCACCAGAAACTGAAACAAACGAGCTAAAAGTCTGAAAGGGCAAATAACTAAAGAAGTCAGGAAACTAATGTGTGGACAAAATGATATCAGTAAAGAGAGAAATTAGAAAAATGAACCAAACAAGACTTCCGGAGCTGAAAAATACAATAAGTAAAAGAAAAACTCACTATAGGGTTTTGAAGCAGAAAAAAAGAGTCCTCAGATAGGAACACAAGACAACTGAAATTAATACTTTAAGAAGCAGAAACTAAAGACAATGAAGAAAAATTAATAGAGCCTAAGGAACCTGTGTAACATCATCAAGCATGCCAACTACACATTACTTACTGGAGTCTCAGAACGAGCAGTGATGAAGAAAGAAATAGAAAAAAATATTAGAAGAAACAATTGCCAAAAACATCAATATGATGAAACACATGAATATACACACTGAAAAATCTCAACAAAGTTGAAACAGGATAAACTACAAGAGATCTACACCAACAAATATCAGAGCCAAACTGTCAAAACCCAGAGAAACAGGAAAATTTAAAATCAGCAGCAAGAGACTTGTCACATACAAATGATAAGGTAAACAGTTGATTTCTCCTCAGAAACAATGGATGCATAAGGCAGTCGGATTACATATTTCAAGTTCTGAAAGAAAGTAATAAAAATTCCATCTGTCAAAACTGTACTTCAAAAACAAAGGAGAGAAGTAAAACCAGGATGGCAGCTTTGTCACATACACTGTAACGACTCCCTGCACCAACTACTCAAAAAACCAACCAAAACAAAAGTAAATAATAATCAGGGAACCATGAATCATCAAAAAAGAATGCTTAAGAACTGAATCAAATACCAACTGAGAGGAAAAAGGTAATTGCAGAGAACAAGTAGTGGCACAGAATGGAGATCAACCAGCCATACCAATCTGATATAGCCACCTTAGAACAGAACTAGAAGCACAACCGGGTGAAGAAAACACCAAGGCAGTGTCACAATACTCCCAAAAGGGACAGTGAAATTCTACAGACACCAGGAGAGGCAGGGAGGGAGACAGGAATCAAAACTAGACACACGCAGGAGACACAGCCCCTCACCTCAGAGGTGAGAGATTGTACAACACAGTAGACTTGTGAGCTGTCAGCTGGAAGTCTCCTACCCAACCAGTGAAAAGTACGCCTCACTGGCTGAAGCAAATCTGAGGTGTCCCGACACCCACACATCCTAGCCAGAAGGACACACTCCCCTCACCTTGTTTCCCTGATCAGAGACAGTACTGGGTCCCATACCCCAACTGTCTCATCCAACCAGGGTACTACAACACAAACCTCTCCTCTTCTACCTTACCCTATTCAACCTCATCCACTACCTACCCTTTCACACTCATCAGCGGGGACAATGTAAGCCCCCATGCACATACTCAACCACCACCTGCACCCCTCTAAGGGCCCAGTGTAGGGAAGAGGTGGCAAGACAGTGAGACAGTCCACCTGTCACTCCCTTATCCCTTCCCTGTCCAGGAAGGGACGGAAGAGACACAACTATACATGTACTCCCTGACACTCTTCCCTCCTCCCTATGTCCAGTGTGCAGTGGAGGTGTCACTGTTAACACATGCATTTCTAACACATGCATAACTATCTCCCTCAACCTGCCCAGCAAAGGACAGAGGAGGTACAGTTGTGCCTGTGTCCCACAGCAACTCCTCCTACCATTCCCTCATTCAGCACAAGGTGGAAGCTGTGTGACTAAGCTGGCACCTTGCCAGCACTCTTTATCTCTCACTGCTTCTCTGGGTGGGAGGCAGAGGGAGCACAACTGCAAGTATATTCACTCAGGGTGCCTCCATCCTCATCTCACCCAATAAGCAGTAGAGATATCACAACTACACATGTATCCCTCTAAAAGGCCCCTTCCTCCTTCTGCCCAGCATCAGGCAGAACTGGCACAAGTGCACATACACCTGATGCACTGTCTTCTCTCTCCCCACCTACCAACAGGTGGTATGCTACATAACTCAGTGCACATCTGCCTCTCATTTATTCCTCCCTCCTCCCACTCAGGAGAAGGCAGGGGTAGCACAACTGTGCACACATCCACTTACTACTCCCCTCTACAGACCTCTTCCCTCTAACCAGCGGGAGGACAACTACACCCCTAATTGCCTGCTACACTCTCTACAATGGCTACTCTCCCTTCGCTGAAAGTACCACTCTTTACTACTTACACACCAAAACAAACAAAGATGGAGGCCACAACCCAACCAATTCACCATCAGGTACCCAGAAAGACCAACAAATGGATACCTGAGCTCCCATACTACCCACTGCCCCAAAGCTCTGACACAAGTAGGGAGTACTGCAGCATTGTCAGTCCAGCAACCAGATCACCACACCAACCAGACTGTATGAAATCACCAAAATGATATGAAAAGACCCAGAAAACAATTATTCAATTAAAAAATAAATACAATAACTCCTTAAGGTCCCAGAGACAGCAACAGAAAAGCTACCTAAAAAAGAAGGGCAAGACAGCCCAGATAAACAACCAGAATAAAGACTGAGAAATTCTCTCTAAGGAAGAAAAGGTGATGGAGCTACCTGGTAAGCAATTTAAAAGACATATGTACAGAGTCCTCAAAGGAATCAAAGAAAACACAGACATAGTGATGGAAAGCAAAGGCACAACACTCAAAGAATTCAGGAAAAACAAAACGAGATTGACAAAATGAACAGACAATTGGAAACCATACTAAAATAGCAACTAGAAATCTAGAATCTTAACAATAAAATTTTAGAAATAGACAACTCAATGGAAAGATGTAGGACTAGATTCAAAACAACAGAAGACATGATCAGCAGAACAGAAGACAAATCCCTTCATGCTAATCGGTTTGAGGACAGATCCCCCCAAAAAAAGAATGAAAAAAATTAAGAAAACCTAAAAGTTATGAACAATATCATCAAGAGAAATAGCTTACTCATGATTGGAATCCCAAAACAGGACACGATAGCAAAAAACACAGAACTAGTGAAGATTTGCTGACAGAATACTTCTCTAATATCATGGAAGACAAGACAGTTATCCAAGAATTACAATGAACCCCATACAAAACAGACCCCCAAAGAAGAAAAACAAGACATATTACAGTCTAACTTTCTAAAAGCAGCTTGAGAAAAATGAAAGATGACTTACAAGGAGCATCCCAATAAGACTGGTGTTCTTGTTAGGTGCCACCAAGTCAGTTCTAACTCATAAACCAAACCAAACCCACTGCCATAGAGTCCAGTCCAATTCACAGCAACCCTGCAGGACAGACTGGAACTGCTCCATATAGTTTCCAAGGAGCAGCTGGCGGATTCAAACTGCTGACTTTGCCGACCTTCCAGTTAGCAGACGTATCACTTAACCACTATGCCACTGGAATTTCCTAATGGCAAGACCATGTATTAATTTTAGATCTAGATGTGAAATTCTGCTCACTACATAACTCCCACCTTGTACAGACCCTATAAAACTACACTAATGAAAGCAGTCTCATAATCAAAAAACCAAAAACTCACTGCCATTAAGTCAATTTCAACTCACAGCAACTCTATAGGACAGAACAGAAATGCCCCACAGTCTCCAAGTGGCAGCTGGTGGACTGGAACTGCTGAACTTTTGGTTAGCAGCTATAGCATTCCCAACCACATCACCAGGGTTGTTACCCTAACAGACATATAAACCAACAGAAATTAACTGAGAGTATAAAAACAAGCCCAGACATCTATGGACAACTGACGTTTGACCAGAGTCCTAAGTCTAACCAAAGGAAAAGAACAGGCTCTTCAATAACTTGACCTGAGACAGCTGATCTATCTCTAAATCAAAATCACAATGAGATACCAAAAGCACACACACTATCAGAAAAACAGAAGATAACAAGTATGGAGAGGATGTACAGAAACTGGAGCCCTTGTCTACTGCTGGTAGAAATGCAAAATGGTACAGCCACTAAGAGATGTTTCCTCAAAAAGTTAAACATGGATCTACCATACAACCCATCAGTCCTTCTCCTACGTGTATACCAAAAACAACTGAATGCAGGGACACAAACACATACTTATACATTAATGTTCACTGTAATACTATTCACAACAGTCAAAAGGTAAAAACAATCTTAGTGTGCATATTCTTGTTGGGTGATGCTGAGTCAGTTCTGTTTCACAGCAACCCTACGTACAATAGGACAAAACAGTGCCTAGTCTTGTGCCATCCTTGTTATGCTTAGGCCCACTGCTGTTGTCACTATGTCAATTCTTCTTGTAAAGTGTCCTCTACTACATGGCATTATAATCCTTTGCCCTGTCTTCTCAGGTTACCCTTTGAAATCTCCTTGTCAACAAAACAGAGGAAGACCCTCAGTGAGATGGACTGACACAGTGGCTGCAACATGGGCTCAAGTCTAACAATTATGAAGATGGCAGTGCTTCCTTCTATTGTACACAGGATTGCTATAAGTAGGAACTGACTCAATGGTACCTAAAAAGCAACTATTTTACCAAGCATGATGTCCTCCAGGGACTGGTCCTTCCCAATGATATGTCCTAAGTATGTGAGATGAAGTCTCACCGTCCTTGTTTCTAAGAAGCATTCTGGCTGTACTTCTTCAAAAGCAGATTTGTTCATTCTTTCGGCAGTCCATGCTATATTCAGTATTTTTCACCAACACTGTAATTCAAAGGCAGCAATGCTTCTTCAATCTTCTTAATTTTCCTCTAGCCTGGTAGCTTAATTGTTAAGAGCCACAGCTGCTAACAAAAAGGTCAGCAGTTCGAAACCACCAGGTGCTCCTTGGAAACCCTAGTGATCAGTTCTTCTCTGTCTTTTAGGGTCCCAATTGGTCAGAATTGATTCCATGGCAACCAGTTTGTTTTTTGGTTTTCGTTTTGGTTTCACATGTACATGAGGTTATTGAAAACACTGTGGTTTGGGTCAGGTGCATTCTAGTCTTCAACACGACATTCTGCTTTTTAACATTTTAAAGAGGTTTTCTGAAGCAGTTTTGCCCAGTGGAATGTATCTTTTGATTTCTTGACTGTTGCTTGCATGGTTGTCGATTGTGGAGCCAAGTAAACTGAAATTTTTGACAATCTCAATCTTTTCTCTGTTTACATGACGTTCCTTATTGTTCCACGTGAGAATTTTTGTTGTATGTTGAGGTGTAATCTACGCTAAAGGCTGTAGTCTTTGATCTTCATCTGTACATACTCCAAGTCTTTGTCACTTTCAGCAAGCAAGGCTGTGTCATCTACATAACACACATAACACACATGTTGTCTTCCTCCAATCCTAACACTACAGTCCTCTTCATGCAATCCAGCTTCTCACATTATCTGCTCAGCATACAGACTGAAAGGTATGAGGGAAGGATATAACCCTCATGTACACTTTTCTTGACTTTAAACCATACTGTATCCCCTAGTTGTATCTGAACAACTGTCTCTTGGTCTGAGTACACAAATGTTTTGAAATTCCCATTCTTCACAATGTTATCCATAATTTGTTATGATGCATACAGTCAAATGCCTTTGCTTCATCAATAAAACACAGATAAACATCTTGCTGGTATTCTCTGCTTTCACCCAGAATCCATCAGATATCAGCAATGATATCCGTTGTTCCCCATCCTCCTCTGAATCCAACTTGAATTTTTGCAGTTCCCTGTCGATGTACTACTGCAACTGCTCTTGAATTATATTCAGGAAAATTTTAATATTAATGATAGTTTGATATTAATGATTGTTAATATTAATTAATATTAATTATTTTATTATTTTAGTAATTAATTAATATTAATGATAGCTTGATGATGTCTACATTCAGTTGGATCACCTTCTTTTGGAATGAGTACAAATATGGATCTCTTCCATATTTGTTGGCCAGGTAGGTGTCTTCCAAATTTCTTGGCATAGATGAGTGAACACTTCCAGCACTGCATCCATTTCTTGAAACATCTCACTTACATTCTGTCGACTCCTGGAGCGTTGTTTTTCACCAATGCCTTCAGTGTAGCTTAGACCTAGTCTTTCAGTAGTACTATTGGTTCTTGATCATATGCTACCTCCTGAAATGGTTAAAAATCAACCAATTCTTTTTGGTACAGTCACTGTGCATTCCTTCCAGTTTCTTTTCAGACCTACTGCATTGTTTAATATTTTCCCTGTAGAATCCTTCAAAACTGCAACTCAGAGACTCAATTTTTATTTCAGTTCTTTCACACTGACAATATCAAACATATTCTTCCCTTTTGCTTTTCTATCTCCAGGTCTTTGCACCTTTCATTATAATACTTTGTCTACTCAAACTGCCCTTTAAAAACTTCTGTTTAGCTCTTTTTATCCTTTCTTTCTTTTGCTTCAGCTATTTACATTCATGTGTGACATACAGTCTCTTCTGATATCTATTTTAGTCTTTTCTTTTCTCCTGTCTGTTTTAGTCAGCTAGCGCTGCTCTAACAGAAATACCACAGAGTGGATGGCTTTAACAAAGGAAGGTTTATTTTTACACAGTCCGGTAGACTACAAGTCCAAAATCAGGACGTCCACTCCAGGGGAAGGCTTTCCCCATGGTCGGCTCTGGAGGAAAGTCCAGTATTACATCAGTCTTCGTCCAGGGAGCATCTTGGCGCAGAAACCTCAGGTCTGAACGACGCGCTCTCCTCCTGGCACTGCTTTCTTGATGGTGCGAGGTTCCCTATTCTCTGCTTGCTTCTCTTTCCTTTTATCTCCTGTAGGGAGAAAGGATTAAGGGTGGGCCAAGCCATACTCCAGGGAAACTCTCTTTACAGTGGGACAAGGAGGTAATCCTATGAAGGGACTTACACTTCCACACTAATCCTTTAACATACAGCACAGGAAAATCACAAAGTGGAGGACAATCATAGAATACAGAGAATCATGGCCCAGTGACATGGCTACACCTATTTTGGGGGGGACACAATTCGATCTATGACCCTGTCTTTTTAATGACCTGTTGCTTTCTTCATGCATGATGTCCTTGAAGTCACTTCACAACTCATCTAGTCTTTGGTTATTACTGTTCAACATGTCAAACCTATTATTGAAATGATCTCTAAATTCAGATCGTAGTTTGGTTCTTGTGGACTTGTTCTAATTTCTTCAACTGCAACTAGACTTTGTGCACCAGCAACTGATGGTCTGTTCCACAGTCAGTTCCTGGCCTTGTTATGACTGATGATCTTGAGCTTTTCCATGGTCCCTTTCCACATTTTTAGCCAATTTGATTCCTGGGTATTCCATCCAGCAAGGTTCACATGTATAGTCACCATTTATATTGTTAGAGAAGATATTTGCAATGAAGAAGCCCTTGGTCTTGCAAAATTCTATCATGTACTCTCCAGCATCATTTCTACTAACAAGGCCACATTTTCTCACTATAGATCCTTCTCTTTGGTTCCAAATTTTGCATTCCAACTGCCAGTAATCATCAATGCATCTTGATTGCATGTTTAATCAACTTCAGACTACACAAGTTAGTAAAAATCTTCAATTTCCTTACCTTTGGCTTTGGTGGTTGGTACATAAATTTGAATTCTAGTCCTATTAACCAGTATTTCTTGTAGGCATATAGAAATTGTCCTATCAAAGACAGACAGCATTGTACTTCAGGATAAGTTTTGAAATGTTCTTTCTAACAACAAACGTGACATTATTCCTCTTCAATGTGTCATTCCCAGCATAAAAGACCCTATGATTATCTGATTCAAAATGGTCAATACCAGTTCACTGCAGCTCACTCATGCCTGCAATATAGATCCCTACGTGTTCCATTTCATTTTCCTAAATTCATATTTATACATTTCACATTCCAATTATTAATCGATGTTTGCAGTCTTTCTTCCCATTTTAAGTCATGCCACATCAGCAAATATAGGTCCCAAAAGTTTGACTCCATCCACATCATTAGTTGACTCTCCTCTGAGGAGGCAGCTCTTTTTCAGTCATATTTTGAGTGTCTTCCAATCCAAGGAGTGCATTTTCCAGCACTGTATCAGAGAGTGTTCTGCTGCTATGCATAAGGTTTTCATTAGCCAATTTTTTCAGAGGCAGACTGCCAAGTCCTTCCTCCTTATTTGTCTTAGTCTAGAAGCTCTGTTAAAATTTGTCTATTAAAGGTGACCTTGGTGACAAAGCTTCCAGTATCACAGCAACACACAAGCTACCACAGTACAACAAACTGATAGATACATGGTGGGTTAACACAGCAGGCCTAAACTGTTATTCTTTTTTTTTATTACAACTGACTGAAAATGTACATTCCCATATAAATTTACATGTCCATGTATATGCAGCATCCACTGCTCTCCCTGCCTGGTGACAGCACACTAGTCCTCTCTGCTCCATACATGTCTCATCCTCCTAACAGTCTCCTTTCCCCTCCTCTCCACCCAGAGATGAGCAGGATGATATCCTATAAATACACAGAACCATAAAGTGCATCCAATATATGGTCACTCTGCATCACCCACACCATGAGTTGGATCCGACTCGACGGCACTTGGCTGGCTTGGCTGCATCACCAAGTCCAATCTATTCGTGTCCAAAGAGTGGAATTTCGTTATGATTTATGGGCAAGGGCAACATCAGGGCCATGGGCCATGCTCCCAGAGGAACCCCGAACCTGCTGGACCATCAGTTGTGGTCTTTTAGTGGATGTTATTCTTGAGAAGAATGCCTGAAAGGTTAGCCTTTGAATAGCAACTAGGAAGTAAGATTTCAGCAGGATTCTCATCATTAACTGGTTCACTCCACCTAAACTGTTTGAACATCAATATGGCTTATGTTGAGTATGGGCTTTCTTTCTGGGAATCTGGAATTTCTGATGTCTTCTGAATGGAATTTGCCTACACCACTTAAAAGAAAAAAAATGCTGCCACTGAGTCAATTCAGACTCATAGCAACCCTCTATGACAGAGCAGAAGTGCTCCACAGCGTTTCAGGAGTAGCCAGTAGATTCAAACTCTCAACTATCTGACTAGCAGCCAAATGCTTAACTAGGATGTTACCTGGGGTCCCTGATATCACTACTACCCAATAAAAATACTGAGCACCAAGTCTCAAAGGAGATTCCCTATTTGGCAACATCTCACACCAAGTTCTGACAGTTTATTACTGGGAAAACTGAATACATCCTATGTGATTCCATGAAATCTTACACCTCTTTTCCCTAGAACTTCACTACATGTACCTCTTCTCCTTACTGATTCTACTTAGTATCTTTTCAGTGTAGTAATGTATAGCCATGAATATGATCAGATGCTGAGTTCTATGAGTCCTATCATCATACTTGGGGAATTACCAAACCTGGGGATGGTCATGGAAACGTTCTGAGATAACAACAAAGAAACTTGACACACAATATCACATAGCCTTCACTCCCTTCAACTCCTACTATCTTTTCCCCACTAACCCCAATACAAACACAGTAGCATTAGTAACGGCCTAACCATAGAGTACAATCAAAATGTGATTATCAGGTAAATTACAACACACAAAATCCCAACACTAGAAAACAACTGACTTTTTAAAAAGTCAGTTTTGAAAATGTTTTCAGTTAGGAGCAAGTTCACTGCAGATACCTAGAGTTTTCCTTAATATATTAAAAAAAAAAGTAATACAACTGTCTCTCAGTATCATCTGGTTTTGTACCAAGTCTGTATCAAAATTAAGGTATTACAGTATAGGAAAAAACTGAAAACCTGAAACAACTCTCAAACAAAATTCTTAAGGTTTGAGAAAAAAAAAATTGTTTTTTACAATATTACTTGATTATACATATGGTGCCAAACACTGCACAAAGCTGAAGTGTATAATTTTCTTCCTTTTGCTATGACCTTTCAGCTAGCAGCTGAGTGCTTAACCACTGTGCAACCAGGGCTCCTTCCACACAGTACAGTATAAAATCAGGTTTATTGGAAAAATTAATAAACACTTGCTAAAAATGTTTACTGATACACAAATAGGATGCCTAAAATCCTATCCGCATATCTGATAACATAAAAACCACAAGCAAAAATAATATTCCCATTGCCCCCCCAAAATTTCCTCATACCCTTCTAACCCATCCATCCCAGACCACTACTGACAGGCAATCACTCAATGGCTTCAAGATATGACCTATGACATTTCCTAGAATTTCACATAAACAAAACATACGCACACACGCGCACACACACACACACACACACACACACACACCAAAAAAAAAAAAAAAAAAACTGGGAGTAGAGTCAAGATGGTGGACTAAGCACACGTCTCCTTATAGCCCTCTGGAAACTAAGACCTGAACCAATAATCAAGCGGAGCCTTCTGGTCACCTAGTGAGCCCCAAGGACACGGCACAGGGCTATTAATTTGGACTTCATACCACTGAGTGAAAACTTGCTCCCTTTCACTGATTCCTGCTCCTGGCTAGCCCTGGCTCTCATGGACTCAAGGTAAACACACCATTTCGACATTTTTCCCTCTATCTTGGCCAGCGGGTGGAGTTGCGTCTTGCCTAGCAGCTAGACTCAGATGCACTGCTGGTGGGATAGGCAGGCGAAATTGCCATATTCTGAGAGCGAGGCTTAGCACTCTGTTAATATAGCCACTTTGGGCCTGTCTTTTTATCACTGCAACAGCGTGGTTTGTACGGAACCACGGTGCCTGTGTGCAGGATGCCATGTTGGATATGGAGATTTTAGCAGGACCTAATTCTTAGCCTGAGAGCCAGTGCCTGCAAACAGGACAGCGCTTCTCCAACAGAAAAGCAGTAGTTTACACAGTGTTGCCTATGGTGGGGGCCCAGCAACAGAGGTGGAGGACTCATTACTTCTCGGCACCTTTAACCCCCTTTATCTTCTGACTGTGTGGATGGTGCCATCAGAACAAAATGAAAAATTAAGCAAGCTGTTCGATCTGATGGAACACCAGTACTCTGAAATCCAACAGATCGAGAACAAAATTAGACACAGAAACTTCAATGCAAAGCCAAGAAAACAGAATGGAACAAATGGAAAAAAGAATTTCTGACTTGGAAGACAGAGCTACTGATGCCAACGTCCATGAGCAGAAATCAGAAAAAAGAAACAAGAAAAATAAAGAAGGATTAAGAAGCCTGTGGGACTGTACTAAGAGGAACAACCTTCGATTAATTGGAGTCCCTGAACAGAATGAGACACCTGAGAACACAGAGAGTATCACTGTTCAGCTGCTGACAGACAACTTCCCAGAAATCATGAAGTAAGAGAATATAGATATCCCAGATGCTTATTGTACATCACTCCATACAGACCTCAAAAGAAAGACTCCAAGACACATTATAATCAAGCTTAACAAAATGAAACATAAGCAGCAACTCTTACAGGCAGCAAGACTCAAAGCAAAGCTAACATTCAGAGGGAAACCCTGTAGGCTTTCGTCAGATTTCTCAGCAGAAACTATGCTGGCACGGAGACAGTGGCAGGAAACATTCAAAGCCTTGATGGAGAACTTCCAACCAAGAATTATATATCCTGCAAAACTGTCTTTAAATATGAAAATGAAATTAAGACATTCCCAGATAAACACAAACTCAGAGACTTTGTAAAAATCAAATCAAAACTACAAGAAATACTGAAAGAAGTTCTTCGTTTTGGCTTAGAAGAATAAAACCATTAACTTTATATTTTAGAACGACACATTATTGAGAACTCTACTCAGTTAGGGAAGGCTCCAAAGTCAATCACAGATTTAATACTGAAAGAAACAATTTAGTGATTATCATGAAAACTGTGGTGCCATGATATCAAAAAGAGGGATGTACTAGCCATTATAGTCCTTCCAGATGGAGAGGAAAATGACCAGACTGGTAGTAATTAAAATTGGGTTTATATATAGTTTATAAAGGGGGATCATGGGGCAGCTGTAAAGCACAACAAAGATGTCACATACCACTTGAAGAAATGTAACACAGGAGTCTCAACAACTACAAAACCAGCTCTGAAAAAGGTGAAAAATCAACTAACAAAAAAGAATGTCCCAGAACAGACTAATAAGAACAACAGAGAAAACATCAACACAAAAGTAAACATATCACAATGGCAGCACTGAACACATACCTATCAATAATTACATTGAATGTGAACAGACTGAATGTTCCAGTAAAGAGACATCGAGTAACATCTTGGATCAAAAGACATGACCCATCCATATGTTGTCTACAAGAAACTCACTTGAGACCTAAAGATAGGAACAAACTGAAAATTAAAGGATGGAAGAATATATCAAACTAACAATGAACAAAGAAGAGCAGGGGTGGCAATTCCAATCTCAGACAAAATCAATTCTAATGTAAAATCCACCATCGTGGACAAAGATGGACACTATTGCTGAAAGGTTCAGTACGCAAGCAAGACTTAACTATATTAAATATTTATGCACTTAATATCAGAGCATCTAAATACGTCAAGGAAACACTGACTACACTCAAAAAAGAGTTTGATTACTCCACAATAATAGTGGGAGACTTCGACACTCCACTCTCAATACTGGACAGATCACCTAGAAAAAAGCTCAGTAAAGATACAGAAGACTTTACTGCCACAATTAACCAATTAAACCTCCTTCATATATACAGAACTTTCCACCCATCAGCAGACAACCGCACCTTCTTCTCCAGTGCACATGGACCATTCTCCAGAATTGACGATGTGTTACGACATAATGCAATTCTCCACAAAATCCATACCACTGAATTACTGCAAAGCATCTTATCAGATCATAAAGCCATAGAAGCCGAAATCAATAGCAGAAAAAACACAGATAGAAAGTGGAACTCTTGGAAATTGAACAACATCTTGCTCAAAAAAACATGGGTTACAGAAGAAATCAAGGATGAAATAAAGAAATTCACAGATTTCAATGAGAAGGAAAACACATCCTACAAGAACCTATGGGATACAGCCAAAGCAGTACTCAGAGATCTGTTTATCTCCATAAATGCACACATCTGGAAGGAAGAAGGAAACCAAATCAAGGAACTAATTCTACAGCTTGAACAAGTAGAGACAGAAGAACAGAGGAACCCCTAAGGCACCAGAAGAAACCAGATCATAAAGATTAGAGCAGAGCTAAATGAATTAGAGAATACAAAAACAATTGAAAAAAACTGAAAAGACCAAAAGCTGGTTTTTTGAAAAGATCAACAAAATTGACAAACCACTGGCTAAACTTACTAAAGAAAAACAGGAAAGGGAATAAATAACCCAAATTAGAAATGAGAGGGGAGTTGTCACAACAGATCTAACAGAAATCAAAAATAATCATAACAGAATACTATGAAAGACTACACTCTAACAAATTTGAAAACCTAGAGGAAATGGAAAAATGCCTTGATTTATATGACCCAAATTATCACAACGTGAAGCAGAACAACTTAATAAACCCATCACAAAGGAAGAGATTGAAAATGTCATCAAGAACCTGCCAACCAAAGAAAGCCCGGGCCCAGATGGCTTCACTGCAGAATTCTACCAAGCTTTTAGAGAAGAGTCATCTCCAATACTACTGAGATTATTTAACAGTATAGAAATGGATGGAGTACTCGCAAACTCATTCTATGAAGCCAGCATAACTCTGATAACAAAGCCAGGGAAAAACTCAACAAAAAAGCAGAACTATAGACCAATATCGCCCATGAATCTAGATGCAAAAATCTTCAGCAAAATTCCTGCCAATAGAATACAACAACATATCAAAAAAATAATCCATCATAACCAAGTTGGATTGATACCAGAGATACAAGGCTGGTTCAACATTAGAAAAACAATGTGATTAACCACATAAATAACACAAAAGACAAGAATCACCTGATTTTGTCCATTGACACAGAAAAGGCATTTGATAAAGTCCAACACCCATTCATGCTAAAAACTCTTAGCAAAATAGGCAAAGACAGAAAATTCCTCAACGCAATAAGGGCCATTTATACAAAGCCAACTGCCTATGTCATCCTGAATGGAGACTGAAAGATTTTGCCTTGAGAACAGGAACTAGACAAGGAGGCCCACTCTCACCTCTCCTATTCAACATTGTAGTAGAAGTTCTAGGCAGAGCACTAGACAAGACCAAGAAATAAAGGGCATCTGCATTGGCAAAGAAGTCAAAATCTCCCTGTTTACAGATGATATGATTGTATATGCAGAGAATCCCAAAGAATCTATAACTAAACTACTCAGACTGATAGAAGAGTTCAGCAAAGTCTCAGGATACAAGACAAACATAAGTAAATCAGTAGGATTCCTTTACACCAACAACGAGACTGTTAACAAAGGAATCATCAAGTCAATACCATTTACTACAGCCCCTAAGAAGATAAAGTACCTAGGAATTAATCTAACAAGAGAAGTAACAGACCTTTACAAAGAGAACTACAAGCCCCTACTACAAGAAACTAAGAGGGACTTAGATAAATGGAGAAATCTACCCTCCTCATGGATAGGAAGACTTAACAATGTGAAAATGTCTATCTTACCCAAAGCAATCTACTTATACAATGCAATCCCAATAGAAGTTCAAGTGTCACTTTTTAATGAGATGGAGAAACAAATCACCAATTTTGTTTGGAAAGGGAAGAGGCCCCAGATAAGTAAGGTACTACTAAAGAGGAACACACTAGGAGGCCTCTCATTACCCGACCTTAGAACATACTAAACTGTCAAAGTGGTCAAAACAGTCTAGTACTGGTACAAGAACAGAGAGATTGACCAATGAAACAGAACTGAGACTCCAGAGATGACACTATCTGCCTATGAACAGTTGATATTTGACAAAGGCCCTAAGACATTAAACTGGGGTAAAAACACTATCTTCAACAAATGGTGCTGGCAAAACTGGATATCCATCTGCAATAAACTGAAACAAGATCCATATCTTACACCTTATACAAAAACCAACTCCAACTGGATAAAAGACCTAAATATCAAACCTAAAACGATAAAGCTCATCCCAGAAAACGTAGGAGCAACAATGGACGTTTTAATACACAATGTGGACAGACTTCAAAATCTGTCAAACAGACCACAGTCAACAGAAGACAATAGAAAAATGGGAACTATTAAGAATCAAACATTTTTGCTCATCCAAAGACTTTATCACAAGAGTTAAAAGGCCACCTACAGATTGGGAAAAAATGTTTGGCAACTCTGTGTCACACTGATGCCTGATCTCCATAATCTATAAGATACTACAAAATATCAATAAGAAGACAAATCATCCAATTAAGTGATGGGCAAAGGAGATGGACAGACATTTCTCTGAAGAGGAGATCCAGGCAGCCAAAAAACATATGCAGTCATGTTCATGATCTTTAGTTATTAAAGAAATTCAAGTCAAGACTACAATGAGATACCATCTCACCCAACAAGGTTAGCCATGATCCAAAAAACAGAAAACAATAAATGCTGGAGAGGCTATGGAGACAGTAGAACTCTCCTACACTGTTGGTGGGGTTGCAAAATGGTCCAGCCTCTTTGGAAAGCAACCTGGCACTTCCTTTAAAAAAATGGATATTGATATATCATTTGACCCAGTAATTCCACTACTTGGAATATATCCTATAGAATCAAGGCCTTTCACACCAATGGACACATGCACAACAATGTTTATCGCAGCACAGTCCACGATAGCAAAAAGATGGAATCAACCCAGGTGCCCAACAACAGAGGAATGGATAAGTAAACTATGGTATATATACTCAAAGGAGCACTACACAATGATAAAGAATAATGATGATTCCAGGAAACATCTCATACCCTGGTTTCAACTGGAAAACACTGAGTGAAAGTAGTCAGCAACAAAAGGACAAATATTGTATGAGATCCCTACGAAAAGATCTCAAAAACAGACTTATGTATAGAAGAAAAGACTCTTTGATGGCTGCAAGGGACGGGAAGGAGGGCAAGGGGGGGAGGGTTTAGGTTAGATAGTTGGTAGGAATTTGGTTGGGTGAAATCGGTGATAGCATACATTACAAACAAGAACAATATTAAGTGGACTTCAGCATAACTTGAGTACTCCTTCCATCTTAACCCAATATTCCAAGCACAGAGTAGCTGTGGCAGGAGACAGGAGACCACGCTCTTAGGCGAAATTGAGGCCAACTGGCACAACTAGTATCTTGTTAAGAGGGCTCTCTGCACCCTACATTGGTGAGTGGCGTCTGGGGTCTTAAAAGCTGCCAAGCTGCCATCCGAGGACACAGCAAATAGTCCCAACTCAGCAGGAATGGATGCTCTCTGAGGACCAAAACAACATGGGGGAAAGACAACCCAAAAAATAAGAGAGACCCACATGAGTGAGTGCCAACATCGACTTGGGACCAGAAGAACTGGATGGTGCCCAGCCACCACCTGTGACAGCCGTGATGGAGCTAACTAAGTTAAGTCCCACCGGCAACACAAGAATAAAAAGGGGTGCATCCTGAGATCTCCACTAAAAGACTGCAACTGATGGTCCAGCGGCTTCGGGGTTCCCCTGGGAGCATGGCCCCTGGCACTGATGCTGCCCTTGGCCATAAATTATAATGAAGGTCCATTCTTCAGACACAAGTGGATTGAACTTGGCGACGCACAGTTACCATATATGGGATGCACTTTATGGTTCTATACATCTATAGAATATCATCCTGCTGACATCTCACTGGAGTAAGGAGAGTAGGCGGACAGGAGGGGAAAGGAGACTGTTGGGAGGATGAGACATGTATGGAGCAGAGAGGAATTATGTGCTGTCATCGGGCAGGGAGAACAGTAGAAGCTGCATATAGGCGGGCATGTACATTTATATGGGAATGTACATTTTCACTTAGTCATAATTAAAAAAAAAAGGAAAAGGAAAAAAACACTGCTGTCAGGTCAATTCTGACTCACAGCAACCCTACAGGACAGAGTAGAATGGCTCCATAGTTTCCAAGGAGCACCTGGTGGATTTGAACTCACGAGACCTTTCAACTGGCAGACAGAGACAGTTAACCAATATGCCACCAGGGTTTCCCAGAAGTTAAAAGAATGTTCATTAGTCCCTGACTTCCAAAACTACCACTATGACCTTATAGTCAATAGATTTTATATCCCACTCTTTCTTTCACCCACAATCTACTGTGGCAAACGCTCTACCTTCTGAACCACTTACTCATAAACTCACTACACTGTGGTGTTCTCTCACAACCATCCTACTGAAACGGATTCTCTTAAAAATCACCCATGGCATTTTAACTGTCAAATATATTGGCCCCTTTTCAGTACTCACTATACTAGACTACTCCACAGAACTTCAGACCATATTTCCCTATCTTTTAAACTTTCTTTTCCCGAGCCAACTATAATCTCCATTTCTCAGACTCTTTCTGTTAATTCCTCTTTCTATGCCCTCCTAGTTTTGGTAGTCTTTAGAGTCTCATTTTCAGCTCTGTGCTCTTGTACTACAAGTTGTAACAGCAGCAGCAGCAATTATTTACTGTGCTCCTATCACATGCTAAGCACTCTGCTAAAGACTTCATATAAACCCACTGATTCCTCACAAGAGTCCTATCAGATATACAGTAGTACTATCCTCACTTCAAACACACACAAAACCAGAAAGAACAGCATAAGGAACCTCTATGAAAAATTAACAATTATCAACATTTTGCAAATCTTGATCCATCTATCCCCCACACATACTTTTTTGTCTGTGGTAGTGTTTTAGAACAGATTTTAGGCAACGTATCAGTGTATCTATAAACATTTTTTAGCAGGTGTTTATTAGTTTCTCTGATAAACCTATTTTATAGTTAATACTGTACTCTGTCAAAGGAGCCTTGGTGGCACAGTGGTTAAGCACTCAGCTGCTAGGCAAAAGGTCAGACATTTGAATCCACCAGCCACTCCATGAGAGAAAAACGTAGCCGCCTACTCAAAAGCAACCATACCCACTGCCATGGAGTCAATTCTGACTCAAGATCCTGTAGCACACAGCAGAACTGCTCTATAGAGCTTCCAAGCCTTTAATGTTTGTGGAAGGAGACAGCGATGTCTTTCTCCTGTGGAGTGGCTGGTGGGTTTAGACCATCCACTTTTCAGTTAACAACCTAACACTTTAAAAATTGTACCTTTTGACATTAACAGGTTTGGGGTTTTTTTGGTACTATGTGATGATAATGCATCCATGCCTTCTTTGAATGACAGATCCTTTGCTGCCAGAGAACAAAGTTCAAATTTCTAAGCATTCCACATTCTTGACAAATGGGATTCTTTAAATATGAATGCAACCTACCTCTCATGTCCTACCATCTATCACTTTCCCCTACTATGCTCGAGCCAGCTTGGACAATTTGCCAATCCTGAACATGTCTTAGAATTTCATGCTGCTCTGCCTCTGCTTTTGCTATGTAAAATGTTCTATAAAGCCTTGTTTCTATCTGAAAGAATCCCAGGCTCCCAGCTGACATGTCATATATAAACAGTTTTTCTCCAACCAGAAAATACAAATAAATGTTAATTCTGAATTTCATTTGTTCTAGGTTAAGCATATGTTTTCTAAAATGTACAAATTACAATAAAATATTTCTTTTTTCTGAATCTTACCTTGTTTATTATTTAAAAAACAAATGAAAAATACCATATGATCTCCTTTTTATGACATTAGAGAACAGGTAAAAAATTTCCTTATAAACGATACTTCTTACCACCAAGTATTATAGAGAACAAGATTTTTAAAAATACCCAAACCATTTCTTTATAGAAAGAAATGGTTTCTCATTTCTGAATGTTACAACTGCTATCTAGTCAGAGCCTATAAATGCCTCCAAGTATATTTTAAATGCTAAGAAAAATGTATTTTGTTTACTAAAATTAGTCCCAATTAGTAAGGGCAAACATAAATACTAGTATCTAAAAATTTGTATTCTGAACTTATAATTCTAGTTTAAGTTCATATTTTAATAAGATTATGCTCAACAAAGAAATATCTAAACATTTTTTCCATTTTGCACTATTAATATAAATTCACCTAACTAGTCCATCTATTTTTATCAAACTATTTTAAGGAAAAAAACATTAGATCTTCTAAACAGAATTTTTGATAAAAGTTAGAAGTTATTACCATATTTGCATTCACTGTCCCTTCTGAAAAACCACCTTAATCCTGCTAAGTCAGACAAGGATTTGATGGAGTACTGTAGGAAGCACAGACTTTCATAAGCACTATTTGGTGTCACACAAGTGTACCAGCGGCCCCTCCCCTACCAGAGGATGTGACAGTGAACTTCATTACCTTTATGTTTGGCTTCTTCGTTGACACACCTCTGTACCAACCTACAACAAAGCATACGGAGAATGTTAAAGTTACACAGCTGTCATTTTTTGTAAGACAAAAATGTGAATATTTCCAGAAAAAAACAGGTGAAGTCTAGGCTTTCTGTAACAGACCACCATAGCTTTCTTATGTACTAAATTTGTTCTGGTGGTTTATTCTCAAAGGAGCAGTCTTACGATGAACACTACATTCCCAATTTTCGTCACAAGGCACAAAGTCTTTTCAACTGAGCAAGACATAAATGTTAGAAAAGACCTCAAGGACAAGTAATTCAACTACCTAGGAATTTCCAGATACACTTGTTAAGGGACAGTGCAATAACATAACCACATGACTTTTTTGATGACAGAGAAGGAAAAGAGTCCAGATTTTGTGATTCCTTTTCTCATTCGATCTCCCATGCTCTCTACTATATTACTTGCACAAAATCTATATCCCTGTCAGTGTAGATCACTCACTTCATTTATTCCCTTTTGCATTCACACATATCAACAGAAAAGTCTATATCAATAACACAATAAACATAATTTTCAGAGACACCAAATTTTATTGCCAACTCTTCTCAATCACAGTCTGTAATTTTTAGAGCTTTGTTATAGATTATCTGCTTTAGGTTAAGTAAAAGAGGCTATAAAAGGGAGAAGGGGAAATCAGACCTTCATTTGAAGGAAGAGGATAAATGAAGTAGGTTTTTGATAACAGCTAATAGTAATTGACAGCTTAACGTTCTATATACTCACTCCATATATTAACTCCTTTAAATCACACAACAAATCTATGAGAAAAGAATCTACATTTTCTCCCTTGGGATCACAGAAAACAAAAAAAGTAGAAATATCCACGCTTATCTTTAACCCAAGAGCCAAGATTATAAATTTGAGTAACTCACTTTGTACCATCAAAGTCTCAATTTCTTCATTTATGGAAAAGAGGTGGTAATCTATTAGATCAATGCCATAGCTTAGAATATCTTAAGAAACAGAACAGAGAGTGGCATCAGCAAGTATGGAGGGATAAGAGCATCTAAAAAAGTTTCTCAATTAAAACAATGAGAATACTGACAAAAACTGTCAAGAGAAGCTTTTTCAGAACTTGGAAAATTAACCAAATGTTTTCAACAATCCAAACAGTATTGACTAAAAAAAAGGGCAGAATATCAATAAAAACACTGATCTGTTTAGCATTTTAACTTGACCTTCCTGTATCCCCTTCTCCCAACCCTGTGTTAGCCTTGAAAACTAATTTAATTATGGTGAAAAACAGGACAACAGCCTCTGGAAACAGTAGAATGGGGTTGGAACACCTCCAAAGACCAATTCCTAGATAACAGTCATTATGTGACCTGTCTGGCACACTCCTGCAAAATCCAGACCTCACGGCTTTTCTTCACCTGAGCTAACGCAGAGAGCACCAAATATAAACAGCCTTTTGCTTGGGATACCTGTCAAAAATGCCCATTAATAGCTGTCTGACATCTTACCTGCCTGGGGCAATAACAGTTGGGTCAAACAACAAACTAATAAAAAACATCAAAGGAAACATCTGGCAAATGAGCAAAGGCTGTATGTGCATACCAGGAAAAATCAGAGACTCTCCTCTCTGGCTATAATTTCAGCCTCTTTACCAAGAGGAAATTAAGGCTAAAGTGAAGCTGTAAACTGCCTGCCTGAATATTAAAGGCAAATCCCAGTTCACACTGAGTCCCTCAGTAAAACTAAGAAACTATTTCAGACTCTAACTAAAATCAATAATAAAAGACAGGGCATTGTTATAGAAATAAAAAGGGTTTAAGAGAATACTATGAATATCTGCATCTCAACAAATCAGATAACCTAGATGAAACAGTCAAATTCCTACAAAGACCACAAAACACCACCACTAAATCAAGTAAAAGGAAAACTAAATAGTCTACAACAAGAGACAGTACTAATAAAAAAAGCTTCCCATTTAAAAAAAGAAAAAAAAAAAGACCAGATGTTAAGGTAACCACAATGGAAAATATCAATCCTACACACTGAAGTAAAAAAACAAGAAAAATATGAAGTCTCGGAAAATACAAAACCACCAAGATGAAAAGAAAATAAAGAAAAAAGACTAAGCACAGAAATTAAAGAGAAAAAAGGAACTGTCTATAACACACACACACACACAAAACATGAAAATGACAGCACCAAGCTCATACCTATCAATAATCACGCTGAATATAAGTGGACTAAATGCACCAATAAAGAGATGGAGAGCAGCAGACTGGATAAAAAACAACATTACCCATATATATGCTGCCTACAGGAGACACACGTTAGGTACATAAACAAACTAAAAAAATTATCAAGCTGCCAACATCCAAAATAGAGCATGAGTGGCAATATTAATCCCTGATAAAAGAAACTTTAAAGTAAAATGCATCACACTGAATAAGGAAGGATATTATGTAATGATTAAAGGATTACAACTTCACTTTAGCCTTAATTTCCTCTTGGTAAAGAGGCTGAAATTATAGTCAGATAGGAGAGTCTCTGATTTTTCCTGGTATGCACATACAGCCTTTGCTCATTTGCCAGATGTTTCCTTATGTCCAGGAAGACATAACCGTATTAAATATCTACGTAGCCAACAACAGCTCTAAAACACATAAACACTAACTGCACTGAAAACAGAAACAGACAGCTCCACAATAATAGCAGAAGACTTCAACACACCACTCGCAGTAAAGAACAAAACATCTAGGAAAAAAAAAGTCAATAAAAGACACAGACGATCTAAATGCCACAATCAGCCAATCTGACCTCACAGACATATACAGAATACTTGGCCCAACAACAGCTGAATATACTTTCTTTTCTAATACATATGGAACACTCTCCAGAACAGACCATGTATTAGGTCACAAAGCAATCCTTAACAAAATTCAAAGTACTGAAATATTACCAAGTACCTTTTTCAGACCATAAAGTCATAAAGGCAAAAATCATAACAGAAAAAAGAAGGAAAAAAATCAAATACTTGGAAAATGAACAAAACCTTGCTCAAAAACAACTGGGTTACAGAACAAATAAAGGATGGAATAAAGAAATTCATAGAATCAAATTAGAACGAAAATACATCCTACCAGAATCCACGGGACACAGCAAAAGCAACGCTCAGAGGTCAATTTATCTCAAAAAATGCATGCACACAAAAAAGAAGGACATTCAAAGAATTAACTCTGCAATTCTAACAAGTAAAAAGAGAGCAGCAAAAGAACTCTTCAAGCACCACAAGCAAATAATAAAAATTAGAGCAGAACTACATGAAACAGAGAATAGAAATTCAAAGAGTTAACAAGACCAAAGGCTGGTTTTTTGAAAAGATCAAACAAAATTGATAAACATAGACCAAATTGACATCAGAAAAGCAGAAGAGAAAGCAAATAACCTGAATGAGAAATGAGATGGGCAATATCACAACACACTCAACAGAAATTAAAAGAATCATATTACAATACTATGAAAAACTTCACTCTATAAATTCAAAAACCTGGAGAAAATGGACAACTTTCTAGAAATGTTATCACCTATCAAAACCAGCATAAACAAGAGAGCAACTAAATAAACCCATTACAGAAGAAAAGACTCAAAAGGTAATTAAAAAAAAAACCTCCCAACTGAAAAAAAGCCCTACCGGGACAGCTTCACTGGAAAATTCTATCAAATTTTTAGAGAAGAGTTAACATCACTATTACAAAAGGTAATCCACAGCATAGAAAAGGATGGAATACTCCCAAATTCATTCTATGAAGCCAGTATAACCCTGATACCCAAAATAGGTAAAGACAGCACAAAAAAGGAAATTTACAGACTAATATCTCTCAGGAACTTGGATGCAAAAGTCCTCAACAAAACTCTAGCCAAGAGAATTCAACAACATGGGTGAAAAAAATAATTCACTATGACCAAACGGGATTCATACTAGGGATGTAGGGATAGTTGAACATTAGAAAAACACTCTAATCTACCACATAAATAAAACAAAAGAACCACTTGATTTTATTAGTTGATGCAGAAAACGCATTTGGCAGAGTCCCCATTCAAGCTAAAAACTCTCAGCAAAACAGGAATAGAAGGGAACCTTCTCAACATAATAAAGGGTATCTCTGCAAAGCCAACAGTCCACATCAACCTAATCTGGACAGTCTAAAAGCACTCCGATTCAGAACAGGAGTCAGACAATGAAGCCCACTGTCATCATTCTTATTCAACACTGTCCTGGAGGTTCTAGCAAGAGCCATCAGGTAAGATAAAGAAACAAAGCCGAAATAACAGGCATCCAAATTGGTAAGCCATCATATCACTGCAGACGATTTGATCTTGTACACAGAGAACCCTAAACCATCCACAAAGAGACTACTAGAACTAACAGAAGAGTTCAGCAAAGTATCGGAATACAAAATAAACATATATGAATCAGTTCGATTCCATTACACCAACAGAGACCATCAAAGAGGAAATCACCAAATCAATACCATTTACAATAGTCCCCAAGGAGATAAAATACCTGCGAATAAATTTATCCAAAAAAACCCAGAGATGTAAAATACCTATTCAAAGAAAATTATAAAAGTCTGCTGCAAGAAATCAAGAGACTAACATAAGTGGAGAAACTGACTTTGCTCAGGGATAGGAAGACTTAACATCATGAAAATGTCTATTCTACCTAAAGTGATCTAGAGATATAGTGCAATCTCAATACAAATTCCAATGGCATTTTTTTAAATGAGATGGAGAAACAATCACCAGCTTCTTATGGAAAGGTAAGAAGCCATGGATAAGGACAGCATTACTGAGAAAGAACAAAGAGGAAGGGCTTAAACTACCTGACTTCAGAACCTATTACACTGTTATGGTAATCAAAACAGCATGATACTGGTACAAAAGCAGGTACACAGATCAACAGAACAGAACTGAGAATCCAGATACAACATCATCTACTTATGAACAGCTGATATTTGACAAATGTTAAAGTCTATAAACTGGGGAAAAGATAGCCTCTTTAACAAATGGTACTGGCATAACCAGACACCCATCTCCAAAAAAATGACAAAAAGACCCATACCTCACACCATGCACAAAAACCAAGTGAAAACGGATAAAAGAAAATAAAGATCATGGACCACCAAAAAAATTACTGGATCCAACAGGAGACTTCAGCAAAGTATCAGCATATAAGATAAATCCACACAGATCAGCTGGATTCCTTTACACCAACAAAGAGACAAAGATGAATTCTCGAAATCACTGCCATTTACTGTAGCCTGAAAGATGATAAAATACCTAGGAATAAATCTAACAAGGGATGTAAAACACCTACACAAAGAAAACTACAAGACCCTACTGCAAGAAACCAGAAGTGACCTACACAAGTGGAGGAACATATCTTGTTCTTGGACAGGAAGACCTAGTATTGTGAAAATGTCTATTCAACGCAAAGCAATCTATACATACAATGCAATCCCAATACAAGTTACAACACCATTTTTTAATGAGATGGAGAAACAAATCACCACTTCATATGGAAAGGAAGGAAGCCACAGATAAGTAAAACATTACTAAAGAAGAATATCTGGAAGGCTCATGCTATCTGATCTTAAAACCTACTACACCACCACAGTAGTCAGGACAGCCTGATACAGGCACAGAAACAGACACAGTCCAATGGAACAGAACTGAGAATCCAAATATAACATCATCTGCCTATGAGCAACTGATACTAATAAGGCCCAAAGGCTGTGAACTGGGAAAAAGACAGTCTTCAACAAACAGTGTTGGCATTAACTGGTATTAGTCTGCAAAAAAATGAAACAGGACCCGTATCTCACACCATGCACAAAAATTAACTCAAAATGGATCAAGGACCTAAATATAAAAGCTAAAGCAAGAAAGATCATGGAAGAGAAAACTTGGACAACATTTGTAGTTCCACCCCATGGCATTAACAATCTACAAAAAAATCACCAACAACCCTCAAACACCAAAAATGAAAACAGCCAAGTGGGAACTCTTAAAAATCACACACTGATGCTCATCCAAAGCCTTTATCACAAGAGTAAAAAGACTACCTACAGAACTGGAAAGACTTTTCAGATACCATGATTCTGATCAACATCTAACCTCTCAAAAAGATACTGTAAAATTCCCATAAGAAAAAGAAAATAACCCAATTAAAAAATGGGCAAAGGATATGAACAGACACTTCACCAAAAAAGACATATAGGATGCCAACAGATAAACATGTAAAAATGCTCACAATCACCACCAGCCATTAGAGAAATCCAGATTAAAGCTACAATGAGATTCCACCTCACCCCAACAAGACTGGCAATAATCCAAAAGACACAAAATAATAAATGCTGTAGAGTATGTGGAGAGATTGGAATCCTTCTACACTGTTGGCGGGATTGTAAAATGGTGCAATCACTATGGAAATCAATCTCATGTTTTCTTAAAAAACTAGAAATAGAAATACCACATGATCTAGCCATCCCACTCCTTGGAATATCCCAGAAAAATAAGGGCCACCACATAAACAGATCCATGCATGCCAATGTTTATTGCAGATCTCTCCCCAATGGCAAAAAAACTGAATCAACCCAGGCACCCATCAACAGATGAATGAATAAACTACGGTGTATTCTCACAACAGAATACCAAGCAATGATCTTAGCCGGGAAACATCTCATAATACACAGAGCTATCTGGAAGATATTCTGCAGAGTGAAATTAGCTGCAATAGGAGAAATATTTTATGAGATCACTATTATAAGGACTTAAGAAAAAGTTTAAACAGAAGAAAATAATCTTTGATAGCTACAAGAGTAGGGAGGGATGGGAAGGGATATTTATAGATTAGATAGTAGATAGGACTTGGGTTAGGTCAAGTGAGAGACGGCACTCAGCAGAAGGCAGGTTAGCACAACCAGACTACACCAAAAGCTAAAAGATTTTCTAAATACAACCCAGCAGTTTGAAGGACAGAGTAGCAGGGACAGTGGTCTGGAGACCAGTGCTTCAGAGGACATCTGGGTTAACTGCCATAACTAAGTTTTTTTTAAGAAAATGTTCTACATAGCACCTTGGTGAGTGGCATCTGGGATATTAAAAGTTAGCAAGCAGCCATCTAAATAGCATCAGTTGGTCCCGATCCACCTGGAGCAAAGGAGAATGAAGGACATCAAGGACATAAGGAAAATATGAGCCCAGCACACAGAAGGTGCCATGTGATCCAGAGACTACATCTGCATGAAACCAGAAGAACTAGATAGTGTCTTCTCTCCAATAATGACTGCTCTGACAAGGAACACAAAGTCCCTGATGTAGTGGGAGAAAAATGAGTGTGCATGATTAGAAATTTATTAAAAGATCACAATTGATGGTCTGTCAAACTGGGGGGTCCCTGAGGACACGACTCTCTGTTAGCCTGGAGATGAATCCAGTACTGAAACAGCTCTCTAGACACAGCTTGAACTAGACTAAAAGACACAGAGTGATGCTGACGGAGAATGTGCTTCTTGGCTTAAATATATGCATGAGGCTATCTGACCAGCTCCTGTCCAGAGGCGAGGTAAGAGGGTTGAAGGGGTCAGGAGTCGGTTGACTGGTTATGAGAAATGCAGGGTAGAAAAGAGTCTGCTTTAACAGCGGGGGCAGGGGAAATAGCAGTTGAAGTACACAGTGGTGTGGGTGTCAGGTTTCATATAGCAAATCGATTTGGATTGTAAACTTTTACTTAAAGCACAATAAAATATTTTTTTTAAAGTTAAAGAAACAAAAGTCCAGAGCCAATGGCTTCACAGTGAATTTACACTAAACATTTAGAGAAAAGTTAATACATAACTTTCACAAACTCTTCCAAAAAAACAGAAGAGGGAACAGCCCCTAACTCATTCTGTGAGGACCAATACTACCCTTATTCCAAAAAACAACATCACAGGACAAGTTTAAACAATATCCCTTATACATAAGGTATGACCATTAAGTTTCTGAACTTTGTTGTTCTAAGTGCCACATCCCTCACTGCTGAATATCACTACAGTCACCTATGAAGTACTCCCCTTGGGAAGCTATGTACTGACACCAATACCTAGTCCACTCCTAAAACAATTTTGGAACTCTTTCTGGAATGGCTGCTGTGCACACTGGCACAACAGCGAGTTTACAAGCTTAACTGTACAGCTGTCTGTGACAGTTCTTACCCAGTAAACAAGTAACTGTACTGGAACACTACCCCTACACACCTGATCTGGCCCCCAATGACTTTTTACCCAAAATACTGAAAGGAAGACATTCTGAAGACATTAAGGACATCAAGAGTAATATGACAGCTCTGATGGCCATTCTAGAAAAAGAGTTCCAAAATTGCTTTGACGGATAGAGTAGATGCTGCCATCAGTGCATAGCTTCCCAAGTGGAGTACTTTGAAGGTGACTGCCATGATATTCAGCAATGAGGTATGTACCACATTTCCTAGCATGCGTTCACAAACTTAATTGTCAGAACCTGTCTATAAACACAAAAAATTTTAAACAAAATACTAGCAAACCAAATCCAGAAACATACAAAAGAAGTATACATCATGACCAAGTGGTATTTATCCCAAGCAATACAAGACTAGTTCAACATACCAAGAAAAAAACAAAAAAGCAGCTATCAACACATCATATTAATAGACAGAAAAAAGGATCAAAATAACATAGTAATTGGAATAGAGACAGAAAAAGCATTTGATAAAATCCAACATTTTTTTATGACATAAACATCAAAAAACACAAAAACAATCCTACAGAATCAAAGTCATTCACACCAATGGATACATGCACAAGAATGTTTATCACAGCACAGTCCACGATAGCAAAAAGATGGAATCAACCCAAATGCCCAACAACAGAGGAATGGATAGGTAAACTATGGTATATACACTCAATGGAACACTATGCAATGATAAAGAACAATGATGATTCCAGGAAATATCTCATAACCCGGTTTCAATTGGAAGACATTATGTTGAGTGAAAGTAGTCAGAGACAAAAGGACAAATACTCTATGAGACCCCTACGATAAAAAGTCAAAAACAGACTTATGCATACAAGAAGACTCGTTGACAGCTGCAAGGGAGGGGAGGGAGGGGCAGGGCAAGGTTTAGATTAGATAGTTGATAGAAATACGGTTGGGTGAAATCGATGATAGCACACATTACAAACAAGAACAATATTAAGTGGACTTCAACATAACTTGAATACTCCTTCCATCTTAACCCAATATTGCAAGGTCAGAGTAGCTGGGGCAGGGGGCAGGGGACCATGCTCTTAGGTGAAATCAGGGCCAACTGGCACAACTAGCATATTACTAAGAGGGCTCTCTGCACCCCACCTTGGTGAGTGGCATCTGGGGTCTTAAAAGCTGCCTAGCTGCCATCCGAGGACACAGCAAATGGTCTCAACTCAGCAGGAACGGATGCTCTCTGAGGACCAAAACGACATGGGGGAAAAAGACAACCCAGAAGACAGAGAGACCCACATGAGTAGGTACCTACATCAACTTGGGACCGGAAGAACTGGATGGTGCCCGGCTACCACCTGTGACAGCCATGATGGAGCTAAATAAGTTGAGTCTCACTGGCAGCACAAGAATAAAAAGGGGTGCACCTGAGATCTCCACTAAAAGACCACAAACTGATGGTCCAGTGGCTTCAGGGTTTCCCCGGGAGCATGGCCCCTGGCCCTGATGCTGCCCTTGGCCATAAATCATAATGAAGGTCCACCCTTCGGACACAAATGGATTGGACTTGGTGATGCAGAGTGACCATATATGGGATGCACTTTATGGTTCTATGCATCTACAGGATATCATCCTGCAGATCTCTGGCTGGAGTAAGGGGAGTGGATGGAGAGGAGGGGAAAGGAAACTGTTGGGAAGATGAGACATGTATGGAGCAGAGAGGAATAACGTGCTGTCACTGGGCAGGGAGAGCAGTGGAAGCAGCATATAGGTGGGCATGTAAATTTATATGGGAATATACATTTTCACTCAGTCATAATTAAAAAAAAAAAAACCACATAAACAACCTCTTAAACCTGATATAAAAGGTATCTATTTAATTTTTTTTACTCTTACATTTAATGTCATAACTTAATGATTAATGTCTGAATGCTTTTCCTACAAGATCATGAAAAAGGCAAGAACGTCCTCTCTTATTCTATGCACTCTAATGCAACTTTGCACTGTAGGCTCTAGCAACTGGAGTGGGGAACAGGAAAAAGAAACAAACAGTGTGCCAAATGGAAAGCAAGAAATAAAATTGTCTTCATTCACAAGTGACATAACTGTGTATGTAGAAAATCCCAAAGAATCTACTAGAACAAATGAGCTTAACAAGGTTGCAAGACACATGATCAATACACAAAAATTTCTGTGTATCAGCAATAGGCAATTAAAAAGCTAAAATAAAAAGCAATGTCCTTACAGTAGCATAAAAAAATGGAATTTAGATATAAATATAACAAAATTTGTGCAAGATTTGTATTCTGAAAATTATAAACAATTATGAAAGATATCAAAGATGACTAACAAACAGTTTCCCACGTTCACAAATCGCAAAACTTGGTAATGTTAAGATGTCAATTCTCCCTAAACTAATTTACAGATTCAGCACAGTTCCAATTAAAATCTCAGAATTTCTGGTACATAATGCCAAGCTCTTTCAAAAATTTACATGGAAAGGCAAATGACTATTAGAACATCAAAATCATTTTGAAATAGAAGAAAAGAAAAATATGAATAACTATTTGGTTTCAAGACTTAATACAATAACTTAGTAAGACAAACCATAATCAAGATCCTGTGATACAGGCCAAGGGACAGACATATAGATTAATGAAGCAGATTAGAAAATTTGCAAGTAAATAAAAGAAAAACGATTTTCAACAAAGACACAAAGACACTTCAATGGAGACTTTCTGACAGACAGGCGGTGCTAGAACAACTGGACACTCATAAAAAAATTTAAATATGACTTATGAGTCAGATTCGACTCGACGACACTTGGCTTGGCTTGGCTTGGCTATACTATAAAAAAATTAAACATATCATAGATGTAATTTCTAAAAGTGCAAAACTTGTACAAGAACAACAGAAAAAAAGTTTATAACATGGAGGACACCATGCTTGGTAAAGCTGCAGGTCATGGAAAAACAGGAAGATTCTCAACAAAACAGTTTATGGCACAGTGTCTACAATGTGCTCAAGCATAACAACAATTTGAGGACAGTAGAGGACCAGGCCATGCTTCATTCTGTTGTACACAGGTAACTACGAGTCACAACCAATGTAACAGCACTTAACAACAAAAACCGTGGGTCAAGGAGAGATTTCTTAAACACAATCTATAAAAGACTACGTTAATATAAATCTTCATAAAAGTGTAGAGCTTGTGCTCTTCAAAACACACTGTTACAAGAATGAAAAGACACAGGAAGAAATATCTGGAAGCCCATATCTGATAAAGGACTAGTATCCAGAACACAGAACTGTCAAGACTCAACATAAAAACAAATAGCATAACTAAAAATCTTTTAATATCCAGTCCAGTGGAGTACCTGGCACTCTTCTCATACACTGCTGGGTTTTATTGCTTGTAGAAATACAAAATGGTACAGATTTTCATAAAGCTAAAAATATACTTACTATATGACCTGTAAATCCCACCCTTATGTATTCATCCATCAGGGGAAAAAAGTGCCCACACACAAAACATTACACATATGGTTATAAAGGTTTATTTATAATCACCAAAAACAGAGCAACACCAACATCCATTAACGACAGTATGGTTCACCCATACAACAAAATACTACTTTGCAATAAAAAGGAGAAAACTAATGATGCATTCAATGACATGAACAAATGCTGTATGTATACACTTACTGAAAGAACCCAGACTCAAAAGGTCATCTATTGCATGATTCAACTTACACGGTATTATTAAAAAACGTGAAACTGCAAGTTCAGAAAACAGGTCAGTGGTTGTCAGAGGCTGCACGTAGGAAAGAGAGTTTACTACAAAGGGACACAATGGAATTGTAGAGGGGTGACATAATGGAACTGGTCTTTACCTTGACTATGGTAATGAATATATAACTCTACGCATGTGTCAAAATCGTATACTGAAAAAGGTGAGTTTATTCTATGCAAATTATATCTCAATAAACCTGATTTTAAAAAACATTTTATAACTTCCCACTGTTCTTCGAACAAAGTCTTAAATGCATACAGCTCTGTTCAATAGAATTTTCTATAAGGATGAAAATATTCTATATATGCCATTACAATAGCCCCACAGAGTATCCAAGGAGCACCTGGTGAATTCACACTGCTGACCTTTTGGTTAGCAGCCACAGCACTTAACCACTACACCACCAGAGTTTCTTGCAAATTATCCACATATAATTACTGAAAAACTGAAACGTGAATTTGAAAAAGCTGGAAGAAATCATTCACATCAGCAAACGTTATCGCTCAGTGGTGAATGCTGAAGGTACAAAGGTGAATCAAACCAATCCCTAGGGTAATTAATAGTCTAGCAAAATGTGACAGTATCATTCTTGTCAAACTGGGAATGCATACTGTAGTTAAATCACCATACTCACACTGGACAAGAAAATTAAAGAAACAACATAAAGAACATTTAAGGTACATAAAATATTTTACATTGAATTAGGAAAGCTAAGCATAAAATGATCTAAAAGCAAACACTAATCCTATACAATAAATACAAAAGGAATACAAAATCGGGGAGTATGAAGTGGGTCTAGAATGTCTTTCATACATTACTCCTTTTCATACCATATATAATTTTGTATAAAGAAACTTGGTCTCATTCTTGTTCTTCCACAGTGCCTGTCTGTCACACAAGACAGGAAGCCAAAAACACTTCCCAGACTTCTCAGTTTAACTGCAGAGGCAGAAGGTAAGAAAGCAGGAGAAAAAAATGAAGTCATTCTACTTCTGGCTCCTGCAGTAGCAGCAAGTGCCTGCAGACTCATGAAACATATTCCACACCAACAACAGATGTGATTGCTGTCCAGTAGCAGCATGGCTAAGTAAACCTTAGCAGCATCAGTTTTGTGGTAACTTAGTAATGGTGCCTTCTGCATTTCCTCTTCCACCCACCCTGGCAGGCAACACCTTGGTAGCTATCTTCCGACCCTCTCTCAAACATCAGTAAAAAATGACAAGAATAGGTAGCTCCAATGGTCTGTCTATAAAGATGGCATGGCTGCAGCATCCAACTGCCTCTAACTTCACAAGGGAGAAAGCGAATTCAGATCAACAACCCCAGGCAAATTCCTAAGAAGCAGAGGTCATCCATCCTCCTCTCTTGGCCATTGTAACTGATTCTAATACCAACTGTCCATCCCACAGCACTTCCTGCTTCTCTTCTGGGTTTGATAATTCATTGTAATGGCAACACAGAACTCACAGACAATACTCATGATTACAGAGTTACTAGGCAAGTAAAGAAAACCCTGGTGGTGTAGTGGTTAAACATTACCGCTACTATCCAGAAGGTCAGCTAGAAGTCAGAATCAACTCAAGGCAGGGGCAGTGGCAGTGGCAGTAACAAGGAAGTAACAGGTTATATAACTCACTTTCAAGAATACTCAGGATACAGTTCTTCCATCAGGAAAAGTGTCTTCTTAGTTGTGCCTGTAGGCCCACGTTTCTGACCACTGGCCACTGATCTGCTCAGGCAAGTGTTACAAAGCTCTTTTAGCTCTGCCAGTTAAGTGCCCTGGTGGGAACTAAAATGCTACATCTGCTAAGCAAGAGGTCAGCAGTTCAAGCCCACCAGGTGCTCCTTGGAAACTCTGTGGGGCAGTTATATTATCACCTGTAGGGTCACTATGAGTCAGAATTGACTCGATGGCAGTGAGTTTGTTTTTTGTTTTTTAGTAAGTACTGAAAACATACTACTCTGCTAGTAAGCATTGGCCCCGAGGCACTCAGTGCTAGCTCTATATGTCGAGAAACTAAGCTCCACACACTGCTCCACCAGCTATGTGCCTGCTCAAAGGCACAAAGGCATAGAGCTTTCTTGTTCTGTGGTCCAGGACACCCACCACGTCATCTCCTTCTGGTCTCTCCTGTACAGGGACCTCAAGTCCAGATGACACACTCCACTCCTGAGTCATCTTTGTTGGTAGTGGCAAGAACTTCTCCTTCCACCTCTGGGATGGCTCATTTTAAACCTAGCAGGATGGCAAAACTGAAAAATCCCCTTGGTGGGCCACAACTACCTTATTTGCACAGTTCCACTCAATAAACTGGGTGAGAAAAACAAGACCGTGGCAAGAAAGATCACATGAAAATGACTCATCAGACCATACTATCCTTCCCCAGAAATGGAAAAATGAAGCAAAAACTATCAGAATCAACATTATCAGAATAGTGAAAAACAGTCAACAGAAACCAAAGGAATGGGGGGAGGACACGGAAAAAAAAGGAATTTTTAAAAGTAAAGAAAGCCTTGGAGTGCTTTTACTTGTTTTCACCTCACTCTCCTCTCCTTTGCTTGGAGATAGTCTTCAAGACAGCAGTGCACAGTCCTACTGTGAGACTCTAGTCGCAAAGAAGAACAGACCGTATTCTCAAAGAATTGGGTTTCTGTGTTCTAATTTGTTGGTGACTACCTGAAGGACTGATACACGGTGCTTGCCTTTGTTTCACTCAGATCAGAACTCATTAAGGGTGGAAAAAATGGTAGTCCCTTATAAACACTGTTTAAGGTAAATGAACAACTTGCTGACATCTGAAGCAAAAATCACAGTTAAGACAAAACTAGACTGCTGAAAGCCTAAAAAGGGAAAGTTGAGCAAACTGTTTCTTTAGGAAATTAGGTCATTCAACAGTATCCACGAACACTGGAAAATTTAGCACAGAGGCAATATGCAAAAATGAGAGGTTCTGTTCTTTTCTTTTCTCTCTCCTTCTGTCCCTCCACTGGCAGTGAGTGAAAATTCCATCAAAACACTAGGAGAATGCAAGCTAAAGGAACAAAAGACTCCAGAGACCAGATATGACAAAACATACAGACGTTACTAAAATGGTTTAGAAAAATCACTCAATAACTACCATCTATAGCAAGCAACAAAAATAAACCCCAAGAATGGGGAAGAATCTCATCACAATAAAATTTAAAATTTTCAATTTTCAAGGGAAAAAAAGCCCCTCTAAAAATGCAAGAAAGTAAGACCCATTCACAGAAGAAACTAACAGACTGTCCCTGGAAAAAATACAGACAATTGGACTTACTAGAATAAGATTTTAAATTATTTCAACCTAAAAAACCAAGTCCACTGCCACTGAATTGATTCCTACTCACAGCAACCCTGAAGGCAAAGTAAAACTTCCCCATTCAGGTTTCCAAGGCTATGTAAGTCATTACAGAAGCAGACTGCCACATACTTCTC
This sequence comes from Heterohyrax brucei, assembly GCA_028571685.1. Lineage (NCBI taxonomy): Eukaryota > Metazoa > Chordata > Mammalia > Hyracoidea > Procaviidae > Heterohyrax > Heterohyrax brucei. The sequence continues at coordinate 15,696,595 of CM053158.1, forward strand.
CTGAAGAGTAGCTGGTGAGTTTGAACTGCTGACCCTTTGTTTAGTAATCAAGTGCTGTAACCACTGCACCACCACAACTCCCGTTAAATTACTTAAAAGCTCTCAAGGAGCTCAATGAAACCATGGGTACGAGTTAAAAGAATTTTTTTCAGTGGCATACGAACAAAGAGAGAATAACAGTGAAAAATACATAAATTATAAAAAGGAACCAAACAAAATCTTGAGTTAGAAAGTATAGTAACTAAAATGAAAAACTCATTAGAGAGTTTGCAACAGTTAAGACCATGTGTCAACTTGGCTTGGCCATAATCTTCAGTGATCCTCAGAGAGAATCTGCTGTGAGCAGCCAGTTGAAAAGGGGTTTTCTTAGGCGTGAGGCCTGCATCTGAATATAAGCAGACATAATGGCTGTTTTGCTTGCATTGGATTGTACCGCTGACCCCTGTTCATCTGATCTCTGGTTCCTTAAGGACCTGAGGTAACTGCTTATCTGTCAATCTTAGGATTCATTAATTCCACAGCCTGTGAGCAGGATGCCTGCTCTCCAACCTACTCATCCAGGCTTTGCCACCTCTGTGGCAACATGAATTGGGAGAAGTCTCTATCCCAAAACACCAACTTGAGACATTCCAGCTCCTATAATTTAGAAAGCTATTTCCTTGATATAAACCTATCTATATATATGTTTATATGCATTACTGGTTTTGTTTCTCTAGAAAATCTAGCTTAAGACACAGTTTCAACAGTAGATCTGAAAGGCAGAAAAAAGTATCATCTAACTTGAAATTTAGTTAATTGAAATTTTTCAAATAAGCAGAAAGGAAAAATAATGAAGAAGAATGAAAGGGCCTAAAAGATCTGGAAGATACTATCAAGGATATCAACATACACTTTATTAATAGTTCCAAAAAAGGTAGAGGACAGGGGCAAAAAGACTATTTGAAAAACTAACGGCTAAAAGCTTTCCAAATATGACAAAAGACACAAATTTACATATCCAAGAAGCTCAACAAATACCAAGAAGGATAACTCAACAAGGACTCACACAAAATCACATTATATTCAAATTGTTGACAGAAAGAAAAGGCTTGAAAGCCACAAGAGAAAAGTGATATGTCAAACACAAAAGACCCTCAATAAGATTAACAGCTGACTTCTCATCAGAAACCATTCAGCCAGATAGAATGGCTAAAAGAGAAAAACTGACAGACTGAAAAACAAAAACTGTCATCCAAGGATTCTACATACAACAGAACTGTGTTCCATAGGAAGCCAGCACATTATGTACAAGGCAAAGTCATGGAAGCTTCACAGACACATTCAATCTCCCTGAAGGAATGAATTGCTGGCTGACAACTATGGGGATCATGATCTCAGGAAGTATCTTGCTCAAATGGCACAACATAGTTTATAAAGAAAATGTTCTACATTCTACTTTGGTGAGTAGTGGCTAGGGTATTAAAAGTCTGCAAGTAGCCATGTAAGATGCTCCACTGGTCTCACCTCTTCAGGAGCAAGGAATAATGAAAACGAAAGTGGCATGGGAAAGATTAGTCCAAAAATGGACCACATCTACAATAGCCTCCACCAGACTGAGTCCAGTGCAACTAGATGGTGCCCAGTTACCACCACTGACTGCTGTGACAGGTATCACAATACAGGGTCCCAGACAAAGAGCTGGAGAAAAATGCAGAACAAAATTCTAACTCAAAAAGAAAGACCAGACTTGCTGGCCTGATAGAGACTGGAAAAATTCTGAAAGTATGGCCCCTGGACACTCTTTCATCTCAGTAATAAAGTCCTGAGTTTCACCCTTCAGCCAAAGATTGGAGAGACCCATAAAATAAAATGAGACTAAAGTAGTACACCAACCCAGGGGCAAAGACTAGAAGGCAAGAGGGAACAGGAAAGCTGATAACAGGGAACCTAAGGTTGAGAAGTGAGAATGTCGATATGTTGTGGAGTTGTTAACCCATGCTATAAAACACTATGTGTACTGTTTAACGAGAAACTAGTTTATTTTGTAAATCTTCATTTAAAGTACAATAAAAAATACATTTTTTAAAAAAAAACTGTCTCCTGAAAGTGAATGAGAAATTACGACAATCCCAGATAAACAAAAGATGACAGCACTCACTCCTAGTACAACTGCCCCAAAAGAAACACCAAAGTGAGTCCTTCAGGCTGATGAGAAAAAACATCATACCATAACTCAAAGCCATATAAAGAAAATGAACTATGATAAATGTAATTTCTCAGGTAAATATAAAATCCACTATTGCTCTAGTTTTTTAATTTAATCCCTTTTCATTTCCTAAAAGTTTTAAAAAGATTACTTCAAAAAACAATTAATTATAAATCTATGTTAACAGGCACACAAGAAATAAAATGCAATAATGTGGGAATAATATTAAAAGAGGAGGGCATACAGTTGTATATAAATAGTGGGCTTATATGTTATTACACCTTTGATGGTATCAATTTAAACTAGATTGTTGTAAATTTAAGGAAATACCCTAAAAAAATACACAAAAGGAAATGAGTAAGGAATCAAAATGATACACCATAAAAAAAAAGATCAAACACAACAGAAGGGGTTAATGAGTAAAGCGCTGAACAAAAAGGTATAATAAAGAAAAAAGATAGTAAAAGGTCAAAATGAAATCCTTCCTGATCAATAATTACTTTAAATATAAACGAATGCACCTATCCAATCCAAAGGCAGACAATGAACAAAAAAACATGGTCCAACTATACGCTACCTACAAGATTCATTTGTGTTTCAAAGACACAAATACACTGAAAGTAAAAGGACAGAAAAACATATTCCATGCAAATAGTAACTGAAAGAGAGCTGGGGTGGCTGTGCCAATATCAGACAAAACAGACTTTAAGTAAATAAATTGTAACAAGAGAAAAAGGACATTGTATATTGATAAAAGGGTCAAGTCACCAAGAACAATTATAAACATGCATGCATTAAACGAAACCCCAAAATATGTGAAAAAGTGCTAACAGAATTAAAGAAATAAATAGAAAATTCCACAATAATAAACGCTGAACATCTCACACTTCCAATGATGGACAGAACATCTAGACAGGACATCCATGAAGATACAGAATACTTAACACTAAAAACTAACCATAAGTGACATAAACATTCTTCACAAGTGTGCACAGAATATTCTTCAGGCAAGAGCATATATTAGCAAACCAATTTTGAAATTTTCAGTCAAAAGACTGAAATTATACAAAGTATATTCTCTGACCACAACAGGATGAAACTAGAAATCACCAACAAAAGGAAAACTAAAAACCTGACAAATATCTGAAAATTAAACAATACAGTCTTCTATAACCAACAGGTGGAAAAAAAAAATCACAAGGAAAATTAGAAAAATTTTGAGATAAATGAAAATACAACATACCAAAACTTATGAAGTGCAGTGAAATCAAATCAGATCTCAGAGATAAATTTATAGCTGTAAATGCCAATATTAAAACAGAAAAGATCCCAAATCAAAAAGCTGGCTTTACACATTCAGTTTACTAGAAAAAGATAAACTAAACGCACTGCTGGCATAAGGAATAAAAGAACAGAGTGAAGCAAAACCAAAAGTTAGTTCTTTGAAAATATCAATAAAACTGACAAAATTTTAGCTAAACTGATTAAGAAAAAGTGATATATAACTAATATCAGAAATGTCAGTGGGGACTTTACCAATTACAGGAATAGAAAGAATTACATAGGAAACAATGAACAGCTCTGTACTAACAAATGAAATAAGCTATATGAAACAGAAAAACTCCCAGAAACACATAAATTACCAAAACTGACTCATGATAAAACAGAAAATCAAAACAAACTATATATATATATATATACACACATGTATATATATATCCACCAAAAAGATTAAATTAGTAATAAAAAACCTCTTAAAGTCTAGGATCAGAAGGTTTCACTTGTGAATTTTAAAAACTAGTTAAAGAAGAATTAATGCCTTCTAACTCAAACTCTTCAAGAAAATAGAAGGGAATACTTTGTAACTCATTCTATGACATCATTAACTTGATACCAAAAGCAGATCAAGACATTACAAGGGGGACAGCACTTGGCTTGGCAGTATCTTTCATAAATGTAAATGCAAAAATCTTGAACAAAAGACATGCAAACCAAATCCAACAGCTTGTTAAAAGGATTATACACCATGATAAAATGAGATTCACCCTAGCAATAAACAGTGGTTCGAAATAGCAAAATCAATGAAATATACTATATTAGTACAAAAGGGTGGGGGAATATTATTATTTCAACTGAAAAAAATCAGTTTACAAATACAACACAGTTTCATGACAACAAAACCAGGAATAATTGTTACCCAGAAAACCTAGAATAGAAGGGAATTTCTTCAACATGATAAAGAAAACCCACAACTAACGCTGTACTAAATGGTGAAAGACTGAAAACTTTAACCCTGAGATCAGAAATAAGAGAAGGACGCTCACTTTCACCACTACTATTCAATATTGTACTGGAAGTTCCAGTCACAGCAATTAGGAAAGGAAAAGAAACAGAAAATATTAATATTGGAAAAAAGAAATAAAATAATTTCTATTTGCAGATTGCATAATCCCTTATGTAGAAAACCCCAAAGAACAAAAAATAAGCAGAAGTAATGAACTCAGCAAAAACACAAGTACACACAAAAACTATATATGAGCAAAGAACAATCTGAAAAGTAAATTTAAAATGAAGTTCCATTTACAATAGCATCCAAAAAATAAAATACTAGGAACAAATTCAGTCAAGGAGGTGAAAAATTTATACACTGAAAAACAACAAAAATTGCTTAGAGAAAGTAAACTTAAATAAATAGAAAGACATTATCATTTATGATCTGGAAAAGTTAATATCAAGATGGCAATACTTCCCAAAGAGATTTACAGATTGAATTCAATCCCTATCAAAACTCCAATGGCCTTTTTCACATACATGATAAAGCACAATCTGAAATTCAAGGACTAAAATATCCAAAACAATCTTGAAAAAGAACAAAGTTGGTAGATACACATTTCCTGATTTCAAAATTTATAAAGCTACATTAATCCAAAGAGTACAGTACTGGCATAAGGGTAGGGCATATAAGGTCTGACAATTAAGTCTGGGAACGTAATTGTTTTAAGTGCTACATACCTCATTACTGAATATTATTACAGTTACATTCGAAGCATTCCCCGCCTTTGGAAGCCATGCACTGACGTTGGTGCCTAGCCCACCCTTCAAAGCAATTTTGGAACTCTTTCTGGAATGGCCATTGCACACAGTGGCACGGCAGCAAGTTCGTGAACTTAATTGTATAGCTGTCTGGGAGGGAGTTTTTAGCTACTAAACAACTGCACTGGAACACCATCCCAACTCACTTGTTCTGGCCCCTAAGGACGTTTTTACTCAAAGATGAAAGAAATGTCGAAAGGAAGACATTTTCTAGACATTCAGGACATGAAGGTAGGACATGAAGGGTAATACAATAACAGCTCTGATGACCATTCCCAGAAAAAGAGTTCCAAGTGCTCTGAAGGGTGAACTAGGCACAGGCATCGGTGCATAGCTTCCCAAGGGGAATACTTCCAAGGTGATCATACTGATATTCAGCAATGAGGTATGCAGCACTTTGCCTAGGATGAGTTCATGAACTTAATTGGCAGTAATTATATACATCAATGGAACAGAAATGAGCCCAGAAATCACTCCATTCATCTACCAAAAAAGCATCTATAGGATGCTGTCCTACTGGCCTCTTACTAGAGGAGAGTGGAGAGGGTAGAGAAGGGAGGCCAGGAGATTGTTAAGAGGATATGTCATGTACAGAACAGAAAGCAGGAGGAGTGTGCTGTCACCAAGCAAGAGAGCAGTAGGAGCTACATATAGGTGGGCATACAAATTTAAACTGGATTGTACACTTTCCTTCAATCACAATAAATAATAAAATATATTTTTAAAATTGATTTTTCACAAGGGTGTCAAGCTATTCACTGAAGGAATAGTCTCATCAATAAAAGGCAATGGAAGAACTGCATGTGAATGAAACAGAATGAAAAATCTGGACCCATATCTCACCATAAAGAAAAACTAAACCAAAACAGATCAATTACATAAGAGTTAAAACCATAAAACTCTTATAAGGAATCTTATGGGTAAATGTTCAAGACTTGGAATTTGGCAGTGTATCCTTAGACATAACACCAAAACAAAACAAAGGAGAAAAAAAAAAATGTGTGTGTGTGTGTGCACACATATGGAAACTCTGGTGGTGGCACAGTGGTGAAGAGATACAGTTGCTCCACACCAGAGACTAACATCTGGGGTTTTAAAAGCCAGCAAGCTACCATCTGAGGAACATTAATTGGTCCCAATCCACCTGGAACAGATGACAACTGAGAACACCAAAGACACAAGAGAAAATGAGCCCAGGAGACAGAAGGATCCATATAGTCATATGGACTGGTAGACTACATCAGCATGATGTAGTCATGCCACCGCCAAAGACAGCCCTGATAGGGTACACAACGCAGTTTCTGAGTCAGCACAAGAAAAAGAGGTGTGCAGATCAAGAACTCTATTAATAATAAAGACTAGAACTGATGGTCTGACAAACTGGAGAGTCCCCTAAGAACACAGCCTCTGGACTTGCTGCTAGCCTAGAGCTGAAACTAGTACTGAAGCCAACACTTGAGACAAAGAATGGACTGGTCTTGGGGACATACAGTGATGTATGTGGTATGCGTACTTGATGGTTTATTATATATATGAGGCTGTCCTACCAGTTTCTTTTTAGATGGGAGAAGAGAGGGTCAAGAGGAGGTGACAGTGTTGGTTGAGTATATACTGGAAGTACAGAGTGAAAAAGAAGAGTGTGCTATCACAGTGTGAGGAGAGCTGACAGACTTGCAGAGATGTGTGTACTCGGGGTTTGAAATGGAAAATTGACTTGGATTGTAAACTTTTGCTTAATCACAATAAAAAAAAAATTAAATACAGTTGCTAACCAAAAGCCCAGCAGTTCAAATCCACCATAAGCTTCTCAGAAACTCTATGGGGCTATACTGGACTTTATCAAACTATATTATCAAGAAAGCAAAATGAACCTAAAAAAGGAAGGAAAAAAACTGGCAACTCACATACCTGGTAGGGTCTAGCAATCAGAATACATTTACAAAACAAAAACAAAACAAAAAAAAAAAAACACCTCTTACAACTGAACAATAAAAAAGACAAACCACTCAGTTAAAAATAGAGGAAAGGACTTAGACATTTCTTCAGACACACAACAGCCAATAAATCACAGAAAGATGATTATCCATCTCAGCCATCATAGAAACAAAAATCAAAACCACAATGAGATAATGCTCATACTTTTTTATATTATTATCATCTAGTTGATTCCAACTAACAGAAGCCCTATGTACAGCAGAACAAAACACTGCCTGGTCCTGTGCCATCATCATGATCATTGTTATTCTTGAGCCCACTGTTGCAGCCACTGTGGCAATCCGTCTCATTGAGGGTTGCCCTCTTTTTTGCTGACCCTCTACCTTCTAAGCATGATTTCCTTTCTCCAGGAAGTGGTCCCTCCTGATGACATGTCTAAATTATATGAGACAAAATCTTGCCATCCTTGCTTCTAATGAGCATTCTGGATATACTTCTTTCAAGACAGATTTGTTTGTTCTTTTGGCCAAAACTCAAACTCACTGCTGTTAAGTGTCATTTCAACTCAGTTCTTTTGGCAGTCCATGGCATTTTCAATACTTTTGCCAACACCATAATTCAAAGGTATTAATTCTTCTCTAGTTTCCCTTATTCACTGTCCAATTTTCACATGCATATGACACAACCAAAAGCATCAAGGGTTGCTTGGGTCAGGTGCACCTTAGTCTTCAAGGTGACAACTTTATTTTGTAATGCTTTAAAGAAATCCTTTGCAGATTTTTTGAATGCTCCTTCCATGGGTGTTGACTGTGGATCCAAGTAGAATAAAATCCTTGACAACTTCCATCTTTACTCCATTTATCATGATGCTACTTACTGATCCAGTTGTGAGGATTTTTATCTTCTTCATGCTGAGGGATAGCCTATACTGGAGGCTGTAGTCTTTGATCTTTATCAATAAATGCTTCAAGTCCTCTTCACTTTCACCAAGCAAGGTCGTATCATCCATGTATCACAGGTAAGTGAGTCTTCCATCAATCTTGATACCATATTCTTCTTCATATACTCCAGCTTCTCAGATTTTGCTCAGCATACAGATTAAGTAAGTACTATAAAAGGATACAATCCTGATGTATATCATTCCTGATTTTAAACCAAGTAGTATCCTTTCATTCTGTTCATTATTTGTGTCAATAAAACACAGGTAAACATCTTTCTGGTATTACCTGCTTTCAGCCAAGGTCTACTTGGCATTAGCAATAGCACTGTTGATACCAGTAAGGTACTTACTGAGTATGGTACTTGCTGATTATCGTCAGTATGGTACTTATTGACAGGAATATCATGCTGATATCATTGCTGATTATCAGTATTGTACTTACTTTATATCTTCTATTCTAAATATAATTAATGTAACAGATAAGTGATAATACTTATAAATACATATACTTAGGAAATATACAATGCTACTTATAATAAATTTAATATATACATCTGCCCTATAAGGAAGATGCAACTACTCGCCCCATCTGACAAAAACTAAGTCACAGTAAAGCCCAGTGTGTCTTACTACTCTTAACTGGTCAGCTATGATTAGAACAAGAAATCTGACTTGCATCCATATCTTAACTACAATATTATTCTGTCTCTCATAAAACCTTTCATGTACAAAAGTTATTTGCATATAATTAATAAAAATAAAATATACTCAATCAACAAACATTCATCAAATGCTATTACATACAAGCACTGTTCTAAGGATAGTGATGAATAAACCCAAATTCCAGCCCTCAAGAACATTACAAAGCTTAAATTCCACTGCTCTCAGTGAACACATAAGTAATCTAGGACAGTTTAAAACAGTAATAAACAGCAATTAAAATACAGGACTCAAGCAGATACGACTGTGGCAGCACACTTGTCTGTTTTCCCATTCTTGCTTATTCTGTAACATTTCCCGGACTCAAGCAGACAAGGCTGTGGCAACATGCTTGCCTGTTTTCCTATTCTTCCTTATTCTGTAATATTTCAAGGAGTCACGCAGACAAAGCTGAGGCAGTATGCTCGTCCATTTTCCCATTCTTGCTTATTCTGTAATAATACACGGACTCAGGCAGGCAAAGCTGCAGCAGCATGCTTGTCCACTTCCTACCCTTTTGAATATATGCTGAATAAAACTTCTTTTTCACTTTAAAAATTAAATATATATGTATATATATGTGAACGGAAGAGAGGTTACCAAGTGTCTTCTGTAAAGACCCCAGTAATAAATAGCTTGGGTTTTACAAGCCAACAGGAAAATCAAGCCTATAACACACATACCAACAGAAGAGAAGGAAAAACAAATTTTCACATTTTTTACTGAGGAAATTAAAAATATCATACCAATGACTGAGTCGATTCTTTTTTTTTTTGTGATGGAGTGAAAGTGTACAATCCAGTTTAAATTTGCATACCCGCCTATGTGTAACTCCTACTGCTCTCCTTGCCCCATGACAGCACACTCCTCCTTTCTGTTCTACATACGTCACATCCTCGTAACAATCTCCTGTCCCTGTTCTCCACCCTCTCCGCTCCCCTCTAGGAAGAGGCCAGTAGGACAACACCGTATAGATGCACAGAATCATAAAGTGCACACACAATATGGTCACTCTGCGTTGCCGAATCCAATCCATTCCTGTTACAGGAGTTGACCTCAGTAATGATTTATGAACAGGGGCAGCATCAGGTCTTGGAGCCATGCTCCCAGGGGAACCCCCAGGCCTTCAGACCATCAGTTGCAGTCTTCTAGTGGAGTTCTCAGGGTGCACCCCTTTTCAATCTCGGGTTGCCACTGGGACTCAACTTTGTGAGCCCCATCATGGCTGTCACTGATGGTGGCCGGGCACCATCTGGTTCTTCTGGTCACATGTTGATGTAGTCACCCATTCATGTGGGTCTGTCTGTCTTCTAGGTTCTCTTTCCCCCATGTCGTTTTTGCCCTTGGTGATCATCTGTTCCTGCTGAGTTGGGAACATTTGTAGTACCTAAGATGGAATCAATTCTTATTATATAGATCTGCTGATTAGAAAACACAATTCTCTTTTGTGGTGATCACAACATGTAACTGGTGTTCCAAGTTAGTCTTGCTGCACTGTGATGGACCGCTTTTGAAAGGCCTTTCTTGCCATTCTTAACTCCACTGGGTAGGAGTATAAAATTAGGTAATCAAGCCCACCAAGGGAATTGGACAGTTTACTAATAAACACAATATAATCAAACCTACTGCTGTTGAGTCAATTCTGACTTAGAGCGATCCTATAGAACACAGCAGAACTGACCCATAGTGTTCCAAGGACCAGCTGGTAGGTTCAAACTGTTAACCTTGATTAGCAACCCAGCTGTTAACCACTCTACACCAGTACTCCATTCATATAGACACATGCTGCTACATACTGATATCAATACACGATCATAATTGAGTTTATTCAATACATGGAAGGTATTTCTAGAATTTCATTTTTCTCTTGTTATTTGTCATTAAGCATATCTTTAGATTGCAAACTAAGCACTTCCAAGTGAAGGTTAGTTGGAAGCTCTTCAATTGCACAGTTAAATGGAAATTCAAACATGAAAATTTCCTTTGCATGGTCAACAAGATGTGAAAAACACTACTGAAACTTTGAGCCAGGAGAAGAGATTCACCACAAATACATGTGAGAACAGAGACACCACTTCTTGTTTGAACACTTAACAGCATGGTAGTGTACAAAGCATCTTGACATTACTTGTGAATCAAACAATGTTAGCTGCTGTCGAAACAACTTTACCACAGCATAAATTTCACTTATTACACTGTCTTGCCTTGTAACACTAATTTGAACCCATTCAACCATGGAATGGATAAACAAATATGGTTCAATCCCATACAATGAATAACACTCAGTGATAAAGAGGAACAAACCTCAGATACATGCAGTAACATGAACAGACCTTGAGTGCATTATTATACTAAATGAAGAAAGCTAGACACAGAAGTTTATATACTGCTTGATACTTTTGATTTTACGGCATTCTGGAAAAGGCCAAACTCTAACAACAGATAATAGATGAGAAAGTGCCACAGTGGGAGGTAGGGAGTTGAAAGCTAGGGTAGGGCCAACAACAACAAACACAAGACTACTTTTAGGAGTGACAGAAATGTTCTAAGATTATGCATTTGTCAATATTGACAGAATTTATGATGATTTGTGCTGTATGTAAATTATACTTCAATAAACCTCACTGACACATACACACAACACAATGGTGTATTTCACACCTATCAGAGTGGTTAGAATTTTTATTTGCAGTCTAATAATACGAATTGTTGGCAAGATAATGTAGAATGATTAGATAATGCTGGTGAGATGATAATAAATGCTCACTACTTTCACAAACAATCTAGTATTACTACATACCCTAAAACACTGAAACTCTACTTCCATATATAATTTCTTACACAGTGCTTTGAATGGAGATATTACTGACCTCTAGGCAAATTTATGAGGTAGTTTGAGATGTCAGAGTAGACCTTAAGCAAGGATTCTTAGAATAAAACCTAAAAGTAAATTTTTGTGACTTTACGTTAGTCACAAAAGATCACATACTGTATAAACCCAGTGCTGTCTGTGACCCCACAGGGCAGAGAAGAACTGCCCCATAGAGTTTCAAAGGAGCACCTGGTGGATTTGAACTGCCAACCTTTTCATAAGCTGACATAGCACTTAACCACTATGCCACCAGGGTTTCCTACATGCTGTATGTATACTTCCATTTATATGGAAGGTCTAAAAACAGGCAAATTCAAAGACACTGAGTCAATTACTAGTTGCCAGGATAAGGGGAAAAGAGGGGAATGGAAAGTGACTGCTTATAGGCAGCCGGTTTCATTACAGGGTGACAAAAACAGCATAAAATAGACAGTAGTGATGGTTCTACAACTCTGAACACACTATAAAAAACCACTGAATTAACACTTTAAAACCATATCGCAACACAGTCGTGACTTCAGGCAATGTAGGGAAGCTTTGGGTCTGCAAGATTTGAGGATCACTGCCTAAAGACAACTTCCTGCACATGTGTAGTAGGAGACATTTAAAGAATGTTTACAGCAGTTTTGTTTCTACTAGGAAAAAATTTGGAAACAAGTGTTTATGAATTACAAATTGGATCAACTGTGGTGTATTCGCACTAGGAAATGTTATACAGAGGTAAAATTTAACTACACCTTCAACAATGAAAAAAACACAGAAGCATACTTATTTACGCAATGACAAAACAGGTACAAGATATTATTAATGGTTACCAGGGGGCTGGGAGAGGAGAGGAAATCATTCTCTAGGCAGTAGTGACTTTTTGGTTATGAAGATCGCAAAGCGACATCAAATACAAGTGTAAACTGCTTAACTAACGTAAGTGACATTACTAAGTCATTACATAAGAAAAAACCTTCTGCGTCAAGTCAATTTCCAGTCTTAACGACCCTACAGGGCAGACTGGAACTGCTCCATAGAGTTACTGAGGAGCTCCTCATGGATTTGAACTGCTGACCTTTTGGTTAGCAGATGTATCACTTAACCACTATGCCACCAGAGCTTCCACATAAGAAACAGGATGAATCTAAAAGAAAAAAAGGGGGGGGGGGGCTATAGCAGCAGATACTACTTGTTAGCTCTCAGTTCTGATTCAGAAAAATCTTTTGTACAACAGAAAAAAAAAAACATACTACTGGTCCTGTGCTAGCCTCACAATCATCAATATGCTTTAGCTACTGTGTTAAACCGTATCACTGTGAGTTCTTCCTCGCTGACCTACTTTTATCAAACATGATGTCCTTCTCCAGGGTCTGGTCCCTCCTGATAACATGTTCAAAGTATGTGAGACGTTGTCTCGCTATCACTTGCTTCTAAGGAACATTCTGGCTGTATTTCTTCCAAAACAGATTTATCTGTTCTCCTGGCAGTCTATACAGTATGCCAAATATCTTTCACCAATACAGTAATTCAAAGGCATCAATTCTTTTTTCTTCCTTATTCACTGTCCAGCTTTGACATGGCTATGATGTGATCAAAAATACCATGACCTGGATCAGGCCCACATCAACCTTTAATGTGACTTCTTTGCTTTATAACACTTTAAAGGTCTTTTTCTTGACTGCTGCTTCCATGGGCATTGACTGTGAAACCAAATAAAATGAAATCCTTCACAGCTTCAACCGTTTCTCTATTTATTGTGATGTTGCTTACTGGTTCACTTGTGAGGATTTTTATGTTGAGGTACAAGCTACATTGAAGGCTATATAGTCTCTGATATTATTCAGTACTGCTTCAAGTCCTCTTCACTTTCAGCAAGCAAGGTTATGTAACTCGCATATTGAAGGTTGTTAATGAGTCTTCCTCCAATCCTGTTTTCCTACGTATAGTCTAGTTTCTTGGATTGTCTGCGCAGCATACAGACTGAATACATATGATGAAAGGGTACAAACCTAACATATACTGTTCTCTCTTTTTTGATGCTTTGTTTTTATTTTTGTTTTTAATTACACTTTGGATAAGATTTACAGAATTTAACTGTTATTGTTAGGTGCCGTTGAATTGGTTCCAACTCATAGTGACCCTACACACAACAGAACAAAACACTGTCCAGTCTTGCACCATGTCCATAATTAACCACTATGCCACTAATTAGACAGCAGACAGAAACTGGATTGGGTAAAGGGAAGGACAGCAAATAGTAGAACGGAGGTGAGCACAGCTGAGCTAAACCAAAAGCTAAGAACTATACTAAATAAATCAACACATCGAAAGAAAGAGTAGCAGGGGCAGGGCGCTAAGGACCAGGGTTTCAGGTGACATCTACGTCAACTGGCATTAACAAAGTTTGTTTAAAAAAATATTTTGCATCCCATTTTGGTAAGTGGCATCCAAGGACTTAAAAGCGAGCAAGCAACCATCTAAGTAGCATCAACTGGTCCCAATCCGCCTGGAACAGAGGGGACATAACAAAAATATGAGCCCAAGGACAACAGTTAGGAAACATCAAACACATAAGGAAAATATGAGCTCGAGACACAGAAAGGGGCATATAATCCAGAGACTACATCAGCATGGGACCAGAGGAACTAGATGGTGTCTGGCCACCACCAAATGACTGCCTTGACAAAGAATACAACATAGTAAGGGGAAAAACAGGTGTGCAGATCTAGAACTCTATTAAAAAGACCAGGCTTGATGGTCCCACAGACTAGAGGATTCCCAGAAGACAGGGCCCGCATATTCTCTGTTAGCCCAGAGCTGAAACCATTCCTGAAGACAACTCTTCAGAGACTGGACTGGTCTGTAAGACATAAAATGATATTGGCAAGGAGTGTGCTTCTTAAGTAGACACATGAGGCTAACCGGGGAGCTCCTGCTCAGAGGTGAAATGACACAGTGGAAGGGGACAGGAGCTTGTTAAATCAACATGGGAAATGCAGAGTAGAAAGGTAGGGTGTACTGTCACAGGGTGGTGAGAGCAGCTAGAGTTACATAGCAATGTGTGTTCAAGTTTTCATATAAAACACTGACTTGGATTGTAAACTTTCACTTAAAGCACAGTAAAATGAAATGAAATAAAAATCAGTAGCTACCATGTTTGAATTTATCCCTGGATTGTCAATTCTATTATTCCCCTGACCTACATGTCTATCCTTATACCAATACCACACTATCTGGATTACTGTAGCTTTACAGCACATTTTGAAATTAAGAAATTTGAGTCTTCCTACTTTGTTTTCTCCTTTTCAAGATTAGTTTGGCTATTCAAGGCCTCCAGTGACTCCATCTGCAACTCCACTTCTGAAAATGTTGGAATTTTGTGAGCAATTTTGTGGAATCCACAGACGACTGGGTGCTACCAACATCTTAACAATATTGAGATGTCAATCTACGAACACATACTGTCTTCCCATTTATTTAGGTCACCTTTAACTTCACTCTGAAACCTTGGTGGTATAATGGTTAAGGGCTATAGGCTGCTAAACAAAAGGCTGGAAGTCTGACTCTACCAGCTGCTTCCTGGAAACTCTACATGGTAGTTCTACCCAGTCCTATGGCGTCAGAATCAATCTAATTCTACCTAGTCGTATGAGACAGAATCAACACAATAGCTACAGCTTTGGGTTTTTGCTTTTGTTTTTTCCCCCTTTCAGCAGCATTTTGTATTTTACAGTTTTCAACTCTTACTTTCCTGGTTAAATTTATTTACAAGTATTTCTTTTAGATAATAAGTTGCACTGTCTTTGTAATTTCCTTTTCAGACTATTCACTGTTGATATACAGAAACATGATCGACATTTGGGTCCCCAGCCTTGCACCTCTGCCAAATTCATTTATCACTAGTAGCTTTTCTGTTAATTCTTTGTTATTTTTCTTTATATAAGACCATATTAACTGCAAAGACATAGTTTTACCTTTTCCTTTCTGATTTGGATTATTTTATTTCTTTGTCTGGCCTAACTGCTCTGGCTTGAAGCTCCAGTAAAATGCTGAGTGACAGTGGTGAAAGCAGCATCCTGGTCTTGTTCTTGATCTTGCAGACAGTGCTTTCAGTCTTTCTCCATGGACAATGAAGTGAGCTGTGGGTTTTCCTTAAATGCCATTTATTACGCTTTCTATTCCTAATTCATTTAGAGCTTCCATCATGAAGTGGTGTTGGATTTTGGTGAAAGTTTTTTAATCATTTAAGAGGATCATGTCATTTTTTTCTCTTCTTTCTATTAATATTGTGTATTACATTTATTTTTTCTTATGATGAACCACTCTTAAACTCCTAGGATAAATTCCACTTAGTCATGGTATACAATCTTTTTAACATGCTATTGCATTCAGTTTGGCAGAATTTTTCTTAGAGTTTTTGCATCTACATTCATAAAAATATATACATCTATAGTTTTCTTTCTTGCAGTGTCCTTGTCTGCTTTGAAATGTGAGTGATGCTGACCTCACAGAATGAAGAAGTATTTCTTCCTTTTTTCTGGGAAAGGCTGAGAAGAATTGGCATTAATTTTTCTTTAAATGTTTTGACAGAATTCATCCATGAAGACACCTGGTCCTGAACATTTTCTTTGTTGGGAAGGTTTTTTATTACAGATTCATTCTCTTCACTTATACGTTTCTCAACATTTTCTATTACTTCTTGAATCAGTTTAAATAGTTTATGTGTTTCCAGTCATTATGTTATCTAGGTTACCTAGCTTGTTAAGGAGTTCACATAGTACAGTGGTTAAAACATTCCAATACTAAACAAAATGTTGGCAGTTTGAGCCCATCAGCCACTCAGGTAAGAATGTGGCAGTCTGCTTCCAAAAAGAGTTTAGCCTTGGAAACCCTATGGAGCAGTTCTCCTGTGTCCTATAGGACCATTATAGTATGGAAACAACTCAGTGGCCATGGGTTTGGTTTTTGCTTTGTTGTCTAGTTTGTTGGCATACAATGGCTCATAGTATTCTATTTTAATCACTTTTGTTCCTGTAAAATCTGTAATAATTTGCTAACTTTCATTCCTGATTTTAGTTATTTCTCTCTTTTCTATTTTCTTTGTCAGTCTAGCTAAGGCTTTATCCAATAATTCTGTTAAGATTTTCAACAACATAAAAAACTCCGCTCACTGATTCCATTGTATTTACAGTCTTGCATTTATATCAGCTCTCTATTGCTTCTTTCCTTCTGGTAGCTTCAGGCTTTACTTGCTCATGTTCTAGTTCCTCCAGATGTAAAGTTGGGTCACTGATTTGAGCTCTTTTCTCTTTTTTTTAAATGTAAGCCACTATAAATTCCCCTCTGAATACAGCCAATACTGCATCCTTTCAGTTTTGTCTCTTGTGCTTTCATTTTCATTCCTGTCTAAGTATTTTTTTACTCTCTTTCTGACTTGTTCTTCAACCCACTGGTATACTGTTTAATTTCCATTATTTCCATAATTTCCAATTTTCCATCTAGTATTGATTTGTAGTTTCATTCCATTGTGCCCAGAGAGGCTACTCCGTGTGATTTAAGGCTTTTAAATTTTACTGAGACTTGTTCTGTACCTAGCATAAGGTCTATCCTAGAGAATAACCCTATGCACTGAAGAGCACCTACTACACTGTTGTAAGGTGAAGTATTATATAAACGTCTGTTAAATCTAGTTGGTTTGGACCACTGTTCAAGTCCTCTGTTTTCTTACTGAACATCTGTCTAACGGGTTATCTGTTAGTAAAACTGATGTGTTGAACTTTCCAAGTATTATTATGCAACTATTTCTTCCTTTAATGTTTGTTTCATATATCCAGGAGCTCTGTTATTGGTTGAAATGTATTTAAAATTACTATCTCTTGTTTATTAATCCTTTTATCTTTAAATAATGTACCCTTTTTATCTCTTATGGCACTTTATGAACTGAAGTCTATTTTACCTGATATTAACACAGGACTCCAGTTCTCTTTTGGTTTCTATTTACAGTAATATTTTTTCTATTCTTTTGTCTTCTATATACTTTAAATTTTAGGTCTAAAACAGGTCTCTTGAAGACAGTATATTGTTGGGTCATGTTTTCTTACTCATTCTGCAAGTTTCAGCTTTTTCACTACAGAGTTTAATCCATTCATACTTAAAGTAATTACCAGTAAGGAAGAACTTAACTCTTGCTGCTTTTCTGTTTTCTGTGTGTCTTACACTTTTTCCATCCCCCAGTTTCTTAAATGTTATCTCTTTTGGGTTCAGGGGATTTTCTTGAAGTCAATCATTCTGCTTACCTCCTAGTTTTCTCATTTTTCTTTTTAGTTCTTTTAAAGACATTTTCCTTGTGGTTACCATGGGAATTAGACATTCCAAATTTATTAGCAACCTAGTTTAAATTTTTGTTGCTGTTGTTAGAAGCCACTGACTCAGTTCCAATTCACAGCAACTCTACACAGAACAGAACAAAACACTGACCAGTCCTGCACCACGCCCCACAAGCATTTTTATGCTTAAGCACATCATCACAGTCATTGTGTCAATCCATCTTGTTGAGTGTATTCCCCTTTTCACTAACCTTCTACTTCACCAAGCATGGTCTTCTTCTCCAGGAATTGATCCCCTCTGACAACCTGTCCAAAGTGTGTAAGACAGTCTTGCTATCATTGCTTCCAAGGAGCACTCTAGTTGTACTTCTTCCAGAACAGATATATTTGTTCTTTTGGTAGTCCATGGTACATTCAACATTCTTCTCCAACACCATAATTCAAAGGCATCAAATTTTCTTCTGTCTTCCTTATTCACCATCCAGCTTTCTTCACATGCATATGATGTAACGGAAAATACCATAGCTTGGGTCAGGCACACCTTTATTTTCAAGGTGATATCTTTATTTTTCAACAATGTAAAGGATTCTTGTCATGTATTGAATTGTGTCCCCCCAAAAAATATGTGTAGCCATTTGCTTGGGCTATGATTTCCTGTATTCTGTGACTGTCCTCCATCTTGTGTTTTTCCTAGACTGTAGGTTAAAGGATAAGGGTGGGACTGTAAATCCCTTCAGAAGATCACCTCCCTGCTCCACTGTAAAGGGAGTTTCCCTGGGGTGTGGCTTGCACCACCCTTAATCCTTTCATCCTGCAAGACACAAAAGGAAAGAGAAGCAGGCAGAGAATTGGGAACCTCGTACTATCAAGAAAGCAACACTGGGAGAACAGTGCGTCCTTCAGACCTGAGGTTCCTGCACCAAGACGGCCCCTGGACAAAGACTCATGCAATACCGGACTTTTCTCCAAAGCTGACAAGGGGAAAGCCTTCCCCTGGAGCAGACACCCTGAATACGGACTTGTAGCCTACTAGACTATGTAAAAATAAACTTTCCTTTGTTAAAGCCATCCACCCTGTGGCACTTCTGTTAGAGCAGCCCTAGCTGACTAAAACAGGTCTCTTGCAGCAGATTTCCCCAATGTATCTTTTGTTCTTTTGACTGCTACTTCCATGGGCACTGATTGCGAAACCAAGTAAAATGAAATCCTTGACAACCTCAATCCTTTCTCCATTTATCATGATGTTACTTACTGGTCCAGTTGTAAGGTCTTTTGTTTTCTTGATGTTGAGGTGCAATCCATACTGAAGACTGTGGTGTTTGATCTTCATCGGTGTCTCAAACTGTCTTCACTTCCAGCAAGTAAAGTTGTGCCATCTGGGTAATGCAGGTTGTTAATGAGTCATCCTCCAATCCTGGTGCCTCATTATTCTTCACACAGTTCAGCTTCTTGATTGAAAAGGTAGTCCAGCTTCTCGACTGAAAAAGTATGGTGAAAGGATATAACCCTGACACACCTTTCCTGACTTTAAACCATTCGGTGTTCTTTGTTCTGTTCTAATGACTACCTTTCGATGCATGTACACGTTCTTCATGTGCACAATTAAGTCCTCTGGAATTCTTATTCTCTGCAATGTTATCCATAATTTGTTATCATACACACAGCAAAATGCTTTCTGCATAGCCAATAAAACACAGGTAAACAACTTTCTGGTAGTCTCTGCTTTCAACCAAGGTCCATCTGACATCAGCAACAATATCCCTAGTTCCACATGAATTTCTGCTACTTCCCTGTCAACATACTGTTGTAATCACTTTTGAATGATCTTTAACAAAATTTTACTTATGTGTAATATTAATGATACTGTTAAATAATTTTCACATTCAGCTGCATCACCTTTCTTGGGAATAGGCATAAATACAGGTACCTTGCATTCAGCTGGCAAGGCAGCTGTCTTCCAAATTTCCTGCCATGGATCAGTGAGCACTTCCAGCACTGCATTCATTTGTTGGAACATCTCAAATGACATTCCATCAATTCCTGGAGCCTCGTTCTTCATCAATGCCCTCACTGCAGCTGTGACCTCTTCCTTCAGTGCCACTAGTTCCTGACCATATATTGCTTGAAATGGCTGAATGTCAACCAATTCTTCCTGGTATAATGACCGTGTATTCCTTCTACCTTCTCTGTATGCTTCCTGAGTCATTTAATGTTTTCCTTGTAGAATCTTTCACTATCACAACTCGAGGCTTGAATTTTTTCTTCAGTTCTTGTAACTTGATAAATGCAGAGCATGTTCTTCCACTTTGGTATTATTACTTCCAGCTCTTAGCACACGTCATTATAAGACTTTGTCTTCTTGAGCCACCCTTTAAAATCATCTGTTCTTTTATTTACTTTGGTATTCCTTCCTTTGCTTTAGCTACTTGACATTCAAGAGCAAATTTCAGAGTCTCTTTTGACATCCAATTTGGTCTTTTCTTTCTTTTCTATCTTTTCAATGACTTCTTATTTTCTTCATGTATGATGTCTTTGATGTCGTTCCACAACTCGTCTGGTCTTTGGTCATTAGTGTTCAAGGCATCGAATCTATTCTTGAGAGTGGTCTCTAAACTCAGGTGGGATATATGCACGGTCACACGTCAGCTCCTGTGAACTTGCTGTAATCTTCTTCAGTTGCAGTTTGAACTTGCATACGAGCAGTTGATGGTCTGTGCTGCAGTCAGCACCTGTCTTGTTCTGAATGATGATACTGAGCTCTGCCATCGTATCTTTCCACAGATGTAGTGCATTTGATTCCTGTGTATTCCATCTGGGAAGGTCCATGTATACAGTTGCCATTTATGTTGCTGAAAAAAAATGTATTTGCAATGAAGAAGTCATTGGTCTTGCAAAATTCTGCCATGCAATGTCCAGAATCATTTTTATCATTAAGGTCTTATTTTCCAACTACTGTTGCTTCTTCGTTTCCAGCTTTTGCATTACAATCACCAGTAATTACCAAAGCATCCTGATTGCATTTTCAATCAGTTCTGGACTACGGAAGATGGTAAAAATCTTCAATTTCTTCATCGCTGGCTGTAGTGTTTGGCACGTGTCATGAATTGAATTGTGTGCCCCCAAAAACAGGTGTAGCCATGTGGCTGGGCCATGATTCCCTGTATCCAATGACTGTCCTCTACTTTGTGATTTTCCTTTGTGATTTAAAGGATTAGGGTGGGACTGTAAATCCCTTCAGAAGATCACCTCCCTGCTACACTGTAAAGGGAGTTTCCCTGGAGTGTGGCTTGCACCACTCTTAATCCTTTCATCCTGCAAGAGATAAAAGGAAAGGGAAGCAGGCAAAGAATTGGGAACCTCACACCATCAAAGAAAGCAGCACTGGGAGAAGAGAGCATTCTTCAGACCTGAGGTTCCTGCACCAAGATGCTCCCTGGACAAAGACTGATGCATTACTGGAATTTCCTCCAGAGCCAACCAGGGGGAAAGCCTTCCCCTGGAACAGACAGCCTGATTTTGGACTTGTAGCCTACTGGATGGTATAAGAATAAACCTTCATTTGTGAAAGCCATCCACTCTGTAGCATTTCTGTTAGAGCACCACTAGTCACCTAAAACAGCACATAAATTTGAATAATGGTCATATTAGCTGGGCCTTTCTTGTGCGCTTATGCATATTATGCTATGACTGACAACATCATCCTTCAGGATAGATCCTAAAATGTTCCTTTTGGTGATGAATGCAATGCCATTCCTCTTCAAGCTGTCATCTCCAGAACTGTAGACCATATGACTACCCAATTCAAAATGGCCAATACCAGTCCATTTCAGCTCACTAACGCCTAAGATATCAATGTGTACATATTCCATTTTATTTTTGATGATTTCCAATTTTCCTAAATTCATACTTTGTACATTGCACATTCCAATTATTAATGGATGTTTGCAGCTGTTTCTTCTCATTTTGTGTCATGCCACATAAGCAAACGAAAATCCTGAAAGCTTGACTCCACTCATGTTATTAAGGCTGATTCTACTTTGAGGAGGCAGCTCTTCCCCCGTGTCTTTTGAGTGCCTTCCAACCTGGGGGGACTTGTTTACTGACATTACATCTGACAAGTCCTGACTTGTCTGTCAGTTTATCATACTGTAGGGGCATACATGTTACTGTGGTGCTAGAGCTACGCCACCAGTATTCAAACACCTATAGAGTCACCAAAGGCAAACAGGTTTCAGCTTAGATTCCAGACTAAGACAGACTAGAAAGAAGGACCTGGCAGTCTACTTCTGAAAAGATTAGCTAGTGAAAATCTTACAAACAGCAGATGAACACTGTCAGACATAGTTTGAGATGTAGTTTAAATTTATACCAATTTAATTTCAACAACATAAAAACTCTGTTCCTACACAGCTTTTCCCCTTACATTGCTGACACCACAAACTACATCCTTATATACTGTGTCTTAGGCTGGGTTTTCTAGGGAAGCAAAACCAGTAACATGTGTAGGTACAAGGAAAGATTTATAGTATATAAATAGATGTAGATATAGGAAACAGCTCACGCAATCACAGAAGCTGAATGTCCCAAGTCCTGGCACAAGCCTCATGTGGCCACGGAGGCTGATGAACCCAAAGTCAGCAGGTCAGAGACCAGAGTTCTAGATCACCAGTTGTGTACGTTGGTGGACCCCAAGCTGAGGCAGAGGCTGGCGAATCCAGGATCAGCAGGTCAGGGAAGTGCTGACTGTAAGGACTGATGAATCCAACAGCTGCTAGTTCAAGTCCAGGAACCAGACGCCAGAAGAAGAGAGCAGGAGCTCCTGGCCATGTGAGCAGACCAGCAGTTGCAGTGGGCGGATGAGAAACGAGAGCTGAGGAGCAAGAAGCCACCACAGACCCAACCCTGCCACTTAATACAGCAGCCAAATATGGAGTAGCCAAGTTGACATAATCCTGACCACCACACACTGTATGCCCAATGTCATATTTACAATTATTCTGTATGAATTTTTTCTTTTACATCATTGCCAAAACAAAAACCAAACCTGTTGCCGTGAGTCAATTCCAACAATATAACATAATCACAAAGCAAAGTATCACAAAACTGGCCTTTAAATTTGCCCATGAAATTATTTTTACCGGAAATCTTTGGACAGTTTACCGTTAACATCTAGTACCCTCTCAATTCAAACTGGAGGACTCCCTTTACTATTCTTTGTAGGCAAGTAGTGTTGTAATGAACTCTCTCAGCTTTTATCTGGGAATATCTTGATTTCACCCTTAAATGTGAAATAGTCTTTATGGGTACAAGATTCTTGGTTGATAGTTTTGTTTCTTTTGACTTATTTTTTTTTTTTCTTTCAGCACTTTAAACACACCATCCTGCTGCCATCTGTTACTTATATATTTTTAGGAGAAACTGACATTCTTAACAGAGATCCACTGCATGTGATGATTCTTTTTCTACTTTCAAGATTCTGTCTTTCAACAGTTGATCACAACGTGACTCGGTGGATCTCTCATCCAACTTGGAATGTGCTTAGCTTTCCGGGTGTGTAGACTGATGTTTTACATCATATTTGAGGTATTATTTCTATCCCTTTCTCTCTCTTTACCTTTCTTGGACTGCCATCATGTATACATTGGTCCACTTAGTAGAATGCAACAGGTCCCTTAGGTGTTATTCTTTTTTCTTCTGTTCCTCAATCATTTCAATTGTCTTATCTTCATAGTGACTGATTCTTTCCTCTGCCAGCTCAAATCTGATGTCAAATCTTCTAGTGAATTTTTTATTTCACTTATTTCATTTTTCTGCTCAATTTATGTATGCATGTAATAATTTCTCTTTGCTGATATTTTAATTGTTTGTATATTATTTTCTTGATTTCCCTCAGTTATTTGTCCTTACTTTGTATGTCTTTTTGTACATTTAGAACCACTGTTTTAAAATCTTTTTCTACTAAACTTAATGTTTGGGCTTCCTCTGAGAGAGTTTCTATCCCTTTATTTTGTTCCTTTTAATGGCCTACCCTTCCCTATTTCTCTGCATGCCCTTTGATTTTCTGTTGAAAGAGAGACATCTGAATACTGTACGGTGGTAACTCTAGAACTCAGATTCTCCTTCTTCCTCAAGGTTTGTTGGGGATTTTTTCATTCTCTTTATGTCTCTCTTTTTTCTATTGTCGAAAACTAAAGTTGTTCACTAGTTTGTGATTTTTTTCAAACTAGCCAAGCTGAGTGCCGTCGAGTTGGTATGTTTTGCAAAAATTGGGTTTTCTGATGTGTCTGTGTGTATTCACTAGAATCTCTATTCCTTTAACTTGTTTCAGCTAGTGTTATGACAGATTTATTTCCTGTTACAGTCTTTGAAAACTGGCTTTCCCTGGAGCAAGGCTTAGCCAAGCTTGCATGAAGCCTCTACTTGGGATCTTAGGATTTCCTCATGTCTTTTCTGAGCATGTATCTTACCCTGGGTGCACGTGGCTGTCCAAATTATACACACTCAGGTGCCTTTGAATGTCCATGTTTTCCAACCCAGTCTTCCAGGTTTTTGACTGTGGCATCTCAATCACTGTCTTCTGCCCACCCCAGGAAGCTATGAGGTTCCTCAGTTCACCTAACAGTGCCTCAGGTTACACTTACTATTCCTCTACCCTGGGTGATCTCCAAGATGGATGAAACAGAGGCAAGCATTTTGTTTTCAGCCTTGAGGTAGCCACTTATCATGGACTGAACTATGTTTCCCAAAAAACGTGTGCAGCAGTTTCACTGGGCCATGACTCATGGTATTGGGTAATGTTCTTCCTTACTGTAAATCCTGCCTTTATGATGTTAGTGAGGGAAGACAGGCAGCAGTTGTGTTGGTGGGGCAGGATTCAATGTTTAAGACTGTACTGTGCCTTGAAGCACTCTCTCGTGATACAAAAAAAATAAGCTAGCAGAGAGATTTGAAGACCTCATACCATCTAGGACTTTGGAAACAACCAGGGTCCCTGCACCTCAGAAGCTTCCAGTCCAGGGAAAGATTGTTAACAAGAACCTTCCTTCCAGAGCCATCAGAAAAAGCCTTTCCCTGGAGCTGACACCCTGAATTTGAACTTTTAGCTTACTGACTGTGACAAATAAAATTTATCTTTTTAAAGCCTTCTACTTGTGGTATTTCTGTTAAAGCAGCACTAGCTGACTAACACACTACTCAACAAATTCAAACAGACAAACATCATCCTTCATATATGAGTTCAGCTCACTCCAGGAAGCCGTGATGGCACAGTGGTTGAGTGTTCGACTCCTAACCAAAAGGCTGGCAGATCAAATTTACCAGCTGCTACTTGGAAACTCTATGGGGCAGTTCCACCTAGTCTGTCCTATAGGGTCTCTATGAGTCAGAATCAAGTCAACAACAATAAATTTGGGTTTTGATTTTTTTATTTTACTCATTCCAGAACACAGGCAAAGATCTCAACATGGAAACACAGCCGTCACTTCAAGCTGGCTGCCAAGCAGAGACAGAAGTGGTGCAAAAGCCAGCATCGAAAGGTCTTTCTATTGTGTGATTGTCATGAATTTAGTTTTGATAAGGTTAGTTCTATGAGTTTCCACTTTCTTTTTGATGTTTCTGTAGAAGCATGGGAATGTCTTACTCATCACCTTGATTCTCCTTCATACTTTTTGTACCTACCATCTGCATGAATTGCTCTTCCCCCAGACAACTACAGGATTACTTTCTTACTACCCTCTGCTTTCTGCCCAAAAGCTATTTTCTCAGAAGGCTAGCTGTGGCCTTCACATAAAATACAGAATACCATTCCTAGTCACTCTATCAGCTTTCAGCTTCTTTATCTTTCTATGTTGCTCTCCATGAGAATAAAGACTTTGTTTTATTCTTTTATAGCTGAGCATCAACACATAAAAGACTACCTGGTCTGGATTAAAGTCTCAAAAATTTAGTAACTGAAAGAGCTAATCAACCTGTAATATACAAAGGGGATGGTAATACCAATCTGACAAGATTTTTATACATTTAGAGTTAATACATGCAAAGTGCCTTGTACAATATCTGACACTCTGCAACCACTCAGTTACTGGCGTGAAGACGGGCTGATGTCAAAAATAAGACACAATAAGACTCTATGTTTTCTAAATAACTGTCAAGTATATTTCTAAATCTGCTCACAGAATGGACATATGAAACAAAATAACTGATCTTAAAGTTTCTTAATATATATGACATTGATTTCAAAAAAAAGTAGTGAGTAAAAATGTATCCTCTTAAAGAGCTACCTGAAAACATTTTTTCTTAAGTTGGACTATAAATAAACAAATACTCTTAACTCATCTAACCAAAAACCCACTGCTGTCAAGCCAAATTCCAACTCACAGCAACCCTACAGAACACAAAAGAACTGCCCCATGGAGTTTCCAAGGAGTGCCTGTTACATTTGAACTGCCAACCTTTTGGTTACCAGCTATAACACTTAACCACTACACCACCAGGATTTCCACCCATCTAACAGAGACTCAAATTAGTACATGAATTAACACCTACATCTTCCTTTCTCACCCTTAAAATATTTATATAAACACTCTTATACAAGAGTGAAACAAAAGTACAATCATTGCACCTTCCACCCCAATACTGAAAAGCCTCCACACCCATGGTAATGAGCTACTCTTCTCACCTTAATCATGAATGTTTTGTTCACCAAACGATCTAAGATTAATGATCACTGACAGAACCTAACCTAAAATTTAAACACAATCTTTGCCTGAATTTCTCATACTTACAGCTGTATTTGTCAAAACTAAATGTTACTTATAATCTCACCTTTACACAGTACAGTACCTAAGATTACCCACTGGTGGCCCTTCTGTTCATGACTTAGAGTAAGACTTCCATCAAGTCACCTGAATGTATCACGTCAATTAAGAATATGAGAGACAACATAAACCAAATGTCTCTTTTGATTTAATTAGTACTGGACCGGCCGAACAGGACAAACTTCTTTTCTTAGCCTATATAGTTTAACTACTTGGTGTACAATTTTCCATGAAAAATCTAACTAGATTTCCTTTAATCTAGGCTTAGAAAAATCCTTTATAACAACAAAGTTAATCATTACAAGAAACAGGTAGCACCACCACTGAGAAAAAGTTCTACGCTGAAAAGGGCCTGGAAAAGAACTAGTATTCAAGTAAGGGAAATAAAACACAGGTTGTAATTCCACTAAAAAAATACTGACGCAAATCATCATCTACATCAAAAATTAGCCATTTTTTTAAAGACCCCAAATAAAAGAGTAAATGACAAAGTAACTAAAAAGTAGAAAAAAACAAAAGTAAAGCCAAAGGCTCTGAAATATTAACTAAATCATGAAAAATTGGTTTTTGTATTTGTGATCTGGTGAAGTAAAAGTGATACAATGCCATACAAGTCTAATCAAATGTTTTGTATAGAATTTGTATCCTATTACCTTGGCCTGAAGTGATACACAAATATACACATCCTAAACTCCTTTCACTTAAACATTATAAACTTAACGGAGGTCATAAGAAAATGATGTATTTGTATCTTATCATCTTAAACATTTTTAATCACATTTACTAAAATTGGTAAATTCATCTGAAGCAAATTTAAGGATTACACAGTAGTAATGACAGAAAATTCAATAATGTAATACATCTGAAAAGTCTCTACTAAAATATTACAAATCTGGACTCCAAAAATGCCATTTATTACAAAACATGATTAAGAGAATCAGATTAAATTTCTAATTCAGATGTAGCTTTAAGTTCTATTTTATGAGGAAACCACTAGAGATTTTAGAATTTAAGAGTTATTCAAAGTGAACTCTGTTTAAGCATTAGTCTACAAAGGAAATGAAAAAATATGGGGAAAAGTTCTAAATAAAATATAACCGTATTAGATTCAAGTGAAAAACATAAAATTAAACATTTCAGAAAGACAGAAGGTCACAATACTTTCAAAGACAATGAAAGAGAAATTACATAGTTTTTAAAGGAAATTACTATGCAAAAATAAAGTACGAGACTGAGACACCAGATAATTGTCAACAAGTAAGAAAGTAATGCTCTGCCTGCACATGTGCTTACCATCACTGTGTTTAAGTGTTCAGTAATTCTTCAGTTTGTATTTTCTGTTTTACTGACTTGCCCTTCCAACCTGATGGGAGTAAAATTCTCTTTAACTATTTTAGGAAATTTTTATTCTCATCAGGTTGCAAAAGCAAGTCAGTACAATGGGAAATACAAACTAACACAGGAAAAGCTGTTCAGGAAAATATTCTGAGTCTTGGGTGTAAATATATACTCATTAAAGATTAACTCATGTAGACCAACGTGAGTGGGTGACTACCTCAAGATGTGACTGGAAAGAATTAGATGCTGCCCAGCCACCACCAGTAATAGCCATGATGGGGCTCACAGGCAACATGAAAATAAAAAGGGGTGCATCCTGAGATCTTCACTAAAAGACTGCAATTGATGGTCCAGGGGCCTCAAGGTTCCCCTGGCCCTGATGCTGCCCTTGTCCATAAATCATAATGGAGGTCAACTCTTCGGGCAGAAATGGATTGGACTTGGTGACACAGCAACCATATCATGTGTGCACTTTATGGTTCTATGCATCTAAAGGATGCCATCCAGCTGACCTCTTACTGGACGCAGGGAAGAGCGTGGAAAGGAGGGGATAGAAGATTGTTAGGAGGATATGACATGTACAGAACAGAGAAGAGGAGTGTGCTGTCACCAGGCAGGGAGAGCAGTGGGAGCCGCTCATTGGCGGGTATGCAAATTTATATGGGATTGTATATTCTCAATCATAATAAAAAAGTATATTAAAAAAAGATTAACTCATCTAAAAGATACAATTATTTAAACACATGTGCCCCAAAATAGTGATCATTTGCCCTTGAGCTATGCTTTCTCACATTTATAATCTCAATTACCGCCTAATAAAATTTTCTCAAATATGCCTTCTTTATTTTGTGAAACATTCTTGCCTGTCACCCATCACAAATGAGCCTATACATCTGAAACAGCCAACAGTCTCACTATAATTGCTACTGACAGTGAGAGGCTGCAAAACAGTGTCCACAGTGTTAACCCCAAAGAATGAAGCCTCTATATGGTCAAGCCATGTGACTGTCAACAATCAGCAGCTCTTCACAAAGATTCTGGGTGCAAACCAGTCAAGACAGATCAAAAGCACCAAACGCAGAGCAATATAAAGTACTCTTCAACAAGAAAGTTTCAAGCTTTTTATCTTAAAGATGTAACAGATTCTTCACTGACAAAAAGAAAAAAAATACGCTTTTTTTTTTTTTTTAACCTCTCCAACCCCTAGGCTAACAGCTGCATAGCAGGTACAGAGAGGCACAAGGCACATGCAGTTGTTTTCTCTATTCCACACCATGATTTAAAAATTTTATAAGAAAACCCCTCATCACAGGAAGGACAGACCTACTTGAGAGGTTATTTACTGAAGCAAATGTCAATTCAAGGACACAAACAAACGTCCCGGCCTGTTACTTTTTTCCTCTACTGTATCAATAAAAATATTTACAGTTCATCTAATCATTATCTCTTTTCTAATTATATAAGTAATAACTGGTAGGAAAAAACTGCAGCCACTTGAAAAAAAAGAAACTATAAAAGAATTCAGCCCCAAACTGGGGGAATATAATTATTCAAAATGCCTATATTCAAACTCTTTTTCCATTAGTTTCACTGAAAACTTTTAAAGAATATCTTGTGTATTTATTTAGCTATTTTAACACCTTATTTTAAATCTTCATTTATGAGCTATAAATATAAAAATCATCAATAAGTGTACTTTGAAACACTGAGAACTTTTACTTCCAAATTATTTATTGTTCCATATTACATATTCAATTCTATCCCCCTAAAAAGTGTGTCACCTTTGCCAGTCCATGACTGCCAGTATTGTGTGACTGTCCATCGTTTTGTTATCTGATATGATCTTCCTACATGTTGTAAATCCTATCTCAAACCCTGGTGGCATAGTGGTGAAGTACTACTGCTGCTAACCGAAAGGCTGGTGGTTAGAATTCACCAGGCGCTCCTTGGCAACTCTGTGGGGCAGTTCTACTCTATTCTACAGGGTCATTATGAGTCAGAGCTGACTCCATGGCAGTGGGTGAGTATGATGTTAATGAGGTGGAATTAATGGTAATATGTTAAGAAGTAAGACCTAATCTACTTTAGGTTGTGTCTTAAATTTATCTTTTTTGAGATAGAAAGAAGCGACCAGAGAGACATGGGGACCTCATTATCAAAAAGAAAGTAGAGCCAGTAGAGTGCATACTTTTAACATGGGGTTTGTACTCTGAAAAGCTTCTAGTTCAGGTGAAGACTGATAACAAGGACCTTCCTCCAGAGCCAACAGAGAGATAAAGCCTTCCCCTGGAGCTGGTTCTCTGAATTTGGACTTCTAGCTCCTAGACACTGAAAGAATAAATTTCTGTTTGTTAAAACCATCCACTGTGATGCAGAGTGACCATATATTGGATGCACTTTATGGTTCTATACATCTATAGGATATCATCTTGCTGACCTCTGGCTGGAGGAAGGAGAGTGGGTGGAGAGGAGGGGAAAGGAGACTGTTGGGAGGATGAGACATGTATGGAACAGAGAGGAATAGTGTGCAGTCACCGGACAGGGAGAGCAGTGGAAGCTGCATATAGGTGGGCATGTAAATTTATACGGGAATGTACATTTTCACTCAGTGATGTTAAATAAAATAAAAAAAAAAAATAAAGCGAAAAAAAAAAAAAAACATCCACTGTGGTATTTATGTTATAGCAGCACTAGATAACTAGGACATTTCCTTAAAATTACCCACTCTGGACATTCATAAACAAATGTTAGTATTACAATTATTTGTCAAAATACTTTTAAAGTTATTTTGGAATTCAAATATATATAAAATATATTTATGAACTTCTGGTTCTAGCCCAGACAAGACACTTTACACTAAGCAAATATAAAAGCTAAAGAAAATATATGAGAAAACTGTGTAAGGGCACTGGAAAGCAATTATCATAAGTGATACAATCCCTAAGAGAAGGGAACCACATTAAGGTGAGCTCCACATTCACCTGACATTTTTGCTAAGACAATTCTAGCAGAAAACAACAGTCCCATTCAGATAGAAAAAAGCTGACCTGAGGACTACAAAGCAACAAGGCTTTGGACGGACAAAATCCCATAAAGATGACTCCTTACACTCTACATACACAAGCTTGGAGTAATGAAATTTAGTATCTGCAGTGGATACAGGCAGTAAAGCATGGTGGAAAATGTGGAAACTTTGTCAAACAAAGTTAAGCACAGGTAAAAATCTGAGCCAACAGTAAATGGGCACTCTATCCCAACATTTGAAAATCAATACAATGGCAGCAAGGAATACAGTGGTACAGCCTCAATATGCCTGTCTCTTTGTCTCTGGAATCACAGAGCTCTAATTTGTCTTGATTATCTTCTACATCTCATACACAGTTGTTATTCTGATCATTACTCTTTATCTTCATCCTGGGAATTACCTTCAGCAGTCTCCCCTATACTGGATTCCCATTTCTTGTTGTGATGGTTACAGCTGTATGTCAATTTGGCGGGGCCAGGATTCTCAGTGTTTTGTCAGTCATGTAATGTTCTGATCACTTCTCTGTTGAGATTCAGTTATGTGATCACTCCCATGACAGCAACTGTTGTGAGTACCCAATCAGTTGAAAGGGAGTTTTCTTGGATGTGTGGGCCTGAAAATTCATTAAGTGGACACTGTGACAAGGTTGAGGGGCTTTTTACTTGTGCTGGATCCTGCAGCTGACTCTAGTTCATCTGATCTCCAGTTCTTGGGACTTGAGATAGCAGCTTGCCTGCAGTCTTGTCTGCTGATCTTGGGATTCATCAATATTCATGGCCTGTGAACAACAGCCATGCTCTCTTGACGACCATACTGGTGCCACTTGGGTTCACCAGCTCCAGCAATTACTTGAATCAGGGAAAGCCTCTATTTCAATCCACTTACTTGGGACACCACAGCCTCTACAACCAGGTAAGTTATTTTTTTGATATAAATCTCTCTATATATACATGTGAGTGTGTGTATATATATGTATATATGCATATACATATACATATGTATTTATATTTCTACATTTAACTGGTTTTGTTTCTCTAGGGACTCAGCCTAAGATACTTATATTCCTTTCCTTTTCCTTCCTTGATATAATGCCTTGTTTCAAAAGAATATATTCTCTAGTAACTTCTTGAGAAAAGTTATATGAGAAGAAAACTGAGACTTTTGTGCATCAGGAAACATCTATAGTATGCCTTCCTATTCAATGCATAGTTTGCTTGGGTTTCAGAATTCTAGACTGGAAATCATTTTCCTTAAACATTCTGAAGACACTCTTCCAATGACTTGTAGCTTCCAACGTTGTTAAAGCCTAAGGCCATTTTGAGTCCTGATTCTTTGCTACATCTTGTTAGTCCCAAAATTCTCAAATTTTACAATGATATGGGACTATTCTCATTCATTTTTGTTAGGTATTTTCTGGGTTCTTCAAATCCAAAAATTCATGTCTTTCCACCCTGGGAAACTTTTCTGAACTATTTCAGTTAATTTTTGCTCCTCTGTTTCTCTCTTTCGTACTACTGAATTTCCACCAAATGATGTACTTCTCTTGAAGCGAACATCTATCATTTTCTTATCTTTCTTGTTCAATTTTCTGTTAATGTCTTTTTGCTCTATCTTCTGGGAGATTTGCTCAACTTTACCTTCTAATCCTTCTATTAAGATTTTTCATTCCTACTACCATTTTTCATCTTCTAAGGCTATAGTGCTTTTCTTTATCTCTTAGAGCACATTAATGATAGATTGTATTTTGGTTTTGTTTTGTACTTTTCTTCATCCTGTGTAATTTGTTTGTACTAGCTGCTTTTTCCTATCCCTGTTTCTTGTCTTCCTTTCTTTGATAGCTAACTTTCATATTACAGCATCTTCAAATATCTTGTATCTTTCTTTGGCTGTTCGCTCATATTTAAGGGAAAGAAATTTCAAAAAATTTATTGTAGGCTCTAAATACTTGAGTGAAGCTTGCTGAACTAAGATCTGACTGCACCATTCATTAGAGAAGCTCTGATATCAGTGTATTGACTGAAGTCTAGTCAGGAAACAGAACCCACACCACATTTGTACAGAGAAAATTAAATGAAACAGGTACAAGTTAGTAAACAACCAAGACTGTAAAAGAGAACTAAGCAACTTCTACATTTAAGGCTGAAGGAAAACTAAACGAGGAAAAAACTCAACAACTTAAAAAGTGATCTCACAAGGCTAAGATTCAAGTTTCTGAAGAAATTTCTGCAAGCTATTACAAAAAACACGTTACCCACTGTTGGGGTCATGAAGAATGTTGCTGGAAGCCACTCATGAGAATCAAGAACACAACTGTGGGGCATACTGCAGAGATCACTGTCACCAGGCAAAAAACAAAACAAGAATCAAGGCCCTTCTTCCTCCAGCCTTGCAGTCTCACTACCAAACCGAAAAAACTAAACCTGCAGCCATCAAGTGAAGCTCCAGCATCATAAGAAAGTGCTAAAAAGGGAGCTCAGAGGCAATAAATCAATAACTGACATAGCCAGCATCTTCAGTTCCTCTCCCTTGCCTTGGCCAGACTGCCCACAAAACAGTCTTCTTTTCTGCTCAGAAGGTGAAGGCATGGCTGTCAGGACTTCAAAAGTCAACTGAAAGATAAAGATTAGGAGTTTGGGTCAATTCACTGTTCACTAGGCATACCGTTACTTTATCCTCCAGTTTTCAATATGGAACCTGTTATGGATTGAACTGAGTCCCCCAAAAACATGTGGATTCTGACTGGGAATTAGGGTTTTATTTATTGTTTTAACGAGACTACATCAGTATAGGGTTATGTTTTCAGTCAATCTTCTCAAGATACAAAACAAGCAAACTGGGCACAGAGTAGCAAGCAGAAATGGGGGAAGACAGATGTCATACCACATGAAGATTGCCAATGAATTGAGGAACAAAAGTGAAAAAGA
This sequence comes from Heterohyrax brucei, assembly GCA_028571685.1. NCBI lineage: Eukaryota > Metazoa > Chordata > Mammalia > Hyracoidea > Procaviidae > Heterohyrax > Heterohyrax brucei. The sequence goes on from CM053158.1 coordinate 15,730,733, forward strand.
GATAAGGACCTTCCCCACAGAGCCTACAAGGAGGGCAAGCTTTCCCCTAGAGCCAGAACCCTGAAGTTAGACATCCAGCCTTTTTAACTGTGATAAGTTTATATTGTTAAAGCCATATGCTACGCTATTTCTGTTACAGCAGCACTAAAAAAAATAAAAAACACTACTGCCACCAAGTTACTTCTTACTCATAGCAACCCTATAAACAGAACAGAACTGCCTCACAAAGTTTCCAAGAAGCAGCTGGCAGATTTGAACTGCCAACCACACTTAAACACTGTACCACCAGGGTTTCCACAGCAGCACTAGCTAACTAAGAAAGAATTCATTCTCTTAACTATGTCTACAGTCTCCTATTCCACAGATGCTATATTTACGCTCTACAGAGAATAAACCTCAAGGCTTCTAAGAGTATAAGAAAGGAGGAGTCACAAATACGATTATATAAGGGAGAAGACCTACATATCTAACTACTGCTCAAACATCTTACATTCACTCACTATTTTAGCCCCTCTGACTGCATTCTCAGTTTCAAAGGAACATAATGGTGCAATTTTCTACTTCTTTTGAGGATCTACTATGTAATAACATGGTCCTTAGCTATTCCTACTATCAATCTGGGATTCAGCTATCTTATCAAAAAAAAACACCACTGCTGTCAAGTTGATTCTGACTCACAGAGACCCTATCAGACAGAGCAGAACTGCCCCATAGAGTTTCCAAGCAGGTGGATTTGAACTGCTTACCCTTTTGGTTACCAGTCATAGCACTTAACCACTATGCCACCAAGGTCTCCTCAGCTATCTTAGGTCTGCTAAATCAGTTTCCACTCTTCTAATTCCTTGCCAACTTCTCTTGTCCTTGCAGATTTGCTGTACTTTTTATATTTATTGTATTTTTTTAATTCTTGTGTTTTCATTTTGTAGTGTTCCAGAAAAAAAATTAGCTACAGATATACAACACTCTATCTTAACTCTATAGAGTCCCCAGGTGCTACAAATAGCGAATGTCTTCAACTGCTAACTGAAAAGCTGGGGAGGTTCAAGTCCACCCAAAGGCACCTCAGACCTACCTCAAAACAATCAGTCACTGAAAATGCTACCAAACACAGTTCTACTCTGACACACATAGGATCACCATGATTGGAAATCCACTCAAAGACAACTACACTTTTTGTTTTGTTTTCTCTTAACCCAAAAGTTGAGAAATTTTCCTTTTATTATGGTAGCAAATTTTCATTATCAACTTACTCTAGTGGGAATTTTAGTAATTTTCCAAAAAGAGTGTATTAATATTATTGTAGTAATTATACAATCTGTTCAGGTAACTAATGTGAGGACTTCACTCATCTAGATCTGTATGCTCTAACATTTGTTTCCAAACTACATGCTAATGCATGGTCACATTTAATATTAAACAAAACTGGAGAAGGATAAAGATCTGAAACAAAGTTCACATGTTCTTCTTTGAGTACCAACAGTAGAATTTAAACAAGCTGTTAATGAAAAACTTTGGAGGAACAGCACCCATGGCACATCCTGAATATATACTGTGATTTTTCTGCTAAAAGCCCAAAGAATATTAACAACCTACAATACGCAGGTGACACAACTTTATTTGCTGAAAGTGAAGAGGACTAGAAGCACTTATGATAACAATCAAAGACTACAGCCTTCAGTATAAATTACACTTCAATATAAAGAAAACTCAACAGTGAATCAATAAGCAACATCATGTTAAGTGGAGAAAGAATGCTGCTGTCAAGATTTCAATGAACTTGGATCTACTCGGATCCATGCTCAAGACCCATGGAAAACAGCAACCAAGAAGTCAAAGGACACACTGCCTTGGGCAAATCTACTGCAAAAGATCTCTTAAAGTGCTAAAAAGCAAAGAAGGCACTTTAAGCACTAAGGTGCACCTGACCCAAGCCATGGTATTTTCAGTCACTTCATATGCATATGAAAGCTTGACACTGAATAAGGAAAACCAAAGAAATGATGCCTCTGCTGGTGAACAATACTGAATATATATCATGGGTAGCCAAAAGAATAAACAATGTGTCCTGGAAGAAGTATAGCTAGAATGCTCCTTAGAATCAAGGGTGGCAAGACTGTATCTCACATACTTTGGACACGTTATCAGGAAGAATCAGTCCCTACAGGAGGAAATCATGCTTAGTAAGTAGACAGTCAGCAAAAAAGATGAAAACTCAATGAGATGGACCGACACAGTGGCTGCAACAATGGACTCAAGCATAATAATAATCATGGGGATGGCCCAGGACCTGGCAATGCTTTATTCTGTTGTACAAAGGGTTGTTAAGAGTTGGAACCAACTCCATGGCACCTAATAACAACAATTGTTCAAGTGTCCAAAAACAGAAGACCTCACAAACAGAACAGCTGTTACTCATTCATTCACTTATTAAAGTAGCCTACTAGGGAACTAGCAAGCCACAAACAGCCTGACAGCCTTCAGAAATAGGTCTCAAGAAACAGTGGTGTCTGGACTATTCATGATCTTTCCAAAATTAGTCTCTCAATGAATTCCAAGCAGCAACTCAAGGCAAAGTGAAGCCTACCTCGGTCATATACCAGCTATTTGCACTTCAGCCACTATACGCTTCAGTTTCTTCAACTAAAAACAGATGAAACCGTTTCATGTGATTATTGTAAGGGTTAGCTGAATAATGAACGTATAATGTCTACTACTTATTGCCTACAACATGGTGGGTACTTACCAAACTCATTACAGAATCTTTTTTCATTTTTAAACAGTAAGCTGTAACATAATGGAAAGTCTGTCTAAGGCATTTACAAGAAATAGTGTTAAATGGTTAGAATTACATTATATAAATGAACACTAAATACTCTGATTTAAAATTATGTACAATTTTCATGTATCTATCCTATCCTAGAGTTAACAAAAATAAAGTCCTTAGAAGCACAAGCCTTTCTTGTTAACAGAAAGATGCAAACTTTTATTGCACATACAACTTCATTAAAACTTAAAATTTCATGATAACATACATTAATAAGTGATTTGAAATGTTCATCAAACAAATTCTAGTTGAGACTAATAAAAATAAATATCCAGCTTTGAACTTCAAAATTCTCAATTCCTTATTATACAATTTTTCAGTATATTAACAATGACAAAATGTCTTCTTTCATTTCTGTACGTGAGTCAAGAAGTTAATATCAGTTAGCTGATATTGATTCCTAGTCTAATTATTTTAGCAAGACAAAAGTAAAAAAATTAAATAAAGCCAAATTTAAACAGAAGGAAAACTGGCAGAAAATAGTTTTTGTGGTAAGAGTATGTACGAACAAAAAATGAGAAAAAGAACTTAGGAGATTTCTAGACAACTTTCATAGGTTGAACTGTGTCCCCCAAGAAAATATGTGTAACCATTTGGCTAGGTCATGATTCCCTGACATTGTATGTTGTAAGTTCTGCCTCTATGATGTTAATGAGAAAGGATGGGCAGCAGCTATGTTGGTGGAGCAGGATTCAATATGTAAGACTACATGGTATCTGGAGGCAATCTCTTGAGATTTATAGGCAACAAGATAGCAGAGAGATCTGGGGACCTCACACCACCAGTAAAGAAACAGTACCTGGAGCAGAGTGCATCCTTTAGAAAAGACTAGGTTGACAGTGCCTCAGAAATGCCCAGCCCAGGAGAATTTTGACAACAAAGACCTTCCTCCAGAGCCAACAGAGAAAGCCTTCCCCTGGAGCTGTTGTCCTGAATTTGGACTTCTAGCCTACCGGACTGTGACAAAATAAAGCTTCTCTTTTTAAAGCCCTTCACTTGTGGTATTTCTGTTAAAAGCAGTGCTAGATGACTAAGACAATGGCTAAATCTCAGCTGACCCTGTCTATTCACTGATCAGACTGAATTTATTATTTATTTTCTTCCTCTGCAAACAAAATGATTATGGCAAAATCTGGATTCTTTCTGCTCACAAACAGACTGAAAGAGTACTTATAATGTTTAGATCCATTTAGGTAAAGGATTCTGCTATTTTTTAAAAAAAAATTCATCCAATTTAAGAATAGTCTGGTTTTAAAAACCACTTTAACCACCACCAGTGATAGCCGTGATGGAACTCACTAAGTTGAGTCTCACTGGCAACACAAGAATAAAAAGGAGTGCACCCTGAGATCTCCACTAAAAGACTGCAATTGATGGTCCAGTGGTTTCGGGGTTCCCCTGGGAGCACGGCCTCTGGCCCTGATGCTGCCCTTGCCCATAAATCATAACAGAGGTCCACTCTTCGGACACAAATGGATTGGACTTGGTGATGCAGACTGACCATATATGGGATGCACTTTATGGTTCTATGCATCTATAGGATATCATCCTGCAGACCTCTGGCTGGAGGAAGGAGATTGGGTGAAGAGGAGGGGAAAGAAGACTGTTGGGAGGATGAGACATATATGGAGCAGAGAGGAATAGTGTGCTGTCGCTGGGCAAGGAGAGCAGTGGAAGCTGCATATAGGTGAGCATGTAAATTTATATGGGAATGTACATTTTCACTCAGTCATAATAAAAAAAACCACTTTAAAAGAGAACCTTGTTATCAAATATGAGGGAAATTGTGTCTAGAATTCACGTAAAAATCAGATTTACACTCTCCAGCTTGAAAGCAGAAATATTCTTACAAAGAGTCAACAGTTTCAGGGCTATGGGTAGCACAAAAGTGGGCAGCTAAGGGAAATCAGACTAAGAAGGAGAAAGCATAAAAAAGGACAGTTTTCATAATGAAGTAGATGCCAGAACTGAGAAATCCATAGCATTAATCTACAGAAGATCCAACATTCAAGCAGGCTATGGATCAAGAATCTAGACAGCAAAGGAAGGCACGAATAAGTTGGCTTCACAGAGCTATGTACACAACAAATGAACAAAGAGATGTAATCTGAACAATTGACATGAGTCTTCCAACATAAAGCCTATTTTGTGACCAACAAACAGTATCTCAATATTAAAGTCAGGAACTTTTTTTACACACTTTTATCTAGAAGCAGGTACGTATAAGTAGAACTCCAGGCTTAAAAGTAATTTAACGAAGACAGCATACGTACTTGAATTGGCTCTTGAAACAATTACATTCTGCCATGACTCAGGACAGTGAAAATGACATTAATTTGTCAAGTACCATCAAGCGAGTCTGAGATTGTCTGACTACTGCCATAAAGTAATTTCTAAATACTTTAAACATTCATTAACTGCTCAGGCCTGGTAAACTTCTCATCTTTCACGGCAGCTGAACACCAAATCCTTTATAAACTTCCCTGATCCTATGTCTGCTCCTTTCCTGACACAATAAAGTCAACAGCTCAGACCTGCATATCACTATAACACCTTGCACTCAACCACTACCTAACATGTTCTAGTGTAAATATGGCAACTGACAATTAAGTTCATGAGCTCATCCCAGAAAAAGGGCTACATGTGTCATTGCTGAAATATCACTACAGTCACCTTCAAAGTACTCTCCTTGGGAAACTATGCACCAATGCCAGCACCTAGCCCACCCTTCAAAGAAGTTTTGGAACTCTTTTTCTGGAATGGCCAGGACAGCTGCCAGTGTATTACCCTTGATGTCCTGAATATCATCAAAATGTCTTCTTTTCAATATTTCCTTTATCTTCAGGAAAGAAAAAACTAATTAGGGGCCAGATGAGGTGAGGAGGGAGGGTGTTACAATACAGTTACTTGTTTACTGGCTAAAAACTCCCTTAAAGACAACTATACAAGTTTGTGAATGTGCTACCTTGCTACCACGCACAATGGCGATTCCAGAAAGAGATCCAAAATTGCTCTGAAGGGTGGACAAGGCACTGGCATCAGTGCATAGCTTCCCAAGGGGAGTACTTCAAAGGTGACCCACAGAGAAGTGGGAACATCTACCACCAAGAAAGACAAACTGGAGCAGAGCACATCCTTCGAACCTGGGGTCTCTGAGCTGAGAACCTCCTAGACACAGAGGAAGATCAATGCCAAGACACCTGCCGATCTCCAAGGAATGCCAGGCCCACAGATGTTGAAAGGAGTCAAAGCCTGCCCCTGAAGTTGGTGCTCTCAATTTTAACTTTTAGTATCCTAAGCTGTGAAAGGATAAATTTCTGTTCGTCAAAGCCATTCACTTGTTGTACTTCTATTACAGCATCAATAGATAACTAATGCATGTCTCTAGGGGGAAGTCATATGAACAGAACAAAGGGACACTGCATGGTTTGAAGTCAAGAAAGGTGTGTGCCAGGGCTGTATCCTTTCACCATACACTTTCAGTCTGTATGCTGATCAAATAATCTGAGAAGCTAGACTATGCAAAGAAGCATGAGGCATCAGAATTGGAGGATCAGACTCATTAACAACCTGTGTTACACAGAAGACACAGCCCTGTTTCCTCAAAATGAAGAGGATTTGAAACACTTACTGACGAAGACCAAGGAGCACAGCCTTCAGTATGGATTGCACCTCAACATCAAGAAAACAAAAATCCTCACGACAGGACCAGTAAGCAACATCATCATAAACAGAGAAAGGATTGAGGCTATCAAGGATTTCATTTTACTTGGGTCCACAATCAACACCCATGAAAGCAGCAATCAAGAAATCAAAATACACATAGACAGCATTGGGAAAATCTGCTGCAAAGGACCTCTTTAAAGTACTGAAAAGTAAAGATGTCACCTTGAAGACTAAGGTGTGCCTGACCCAAGCCATGGTATTTTCAGTCACATCATATGCATGCAAAAGCTGGACAATGAATAAGGAAGACAGAAGAAGAAGTGATGCTTCTGAATTGTGTTGGAGAAGAACACTGAATGTACCGTAGAACAAACAGACCTGTTCTGGAAGAAGTACAACCAGAGCACTCCTTGGAAGCACAGATGGAAGATTGTATCTTACATGTTTTGGTTATGTTGTCTGGAGGGATTAATCCCCAGAGAAGAACATCATACCAGCAGAGTTGAGGGTCAGCATAAAAGAGAAAGACCCTTAATGAGACGGACTGATACAGCAGCTACAATGATGGGTGTAAGCATAAAAATGATTGTGGTCAATGGAGCAACACTGGGCAGTGTTTCATTCTGTCATGTATAGGGTCACTATGAGTCAGAACCAACTTGATGACACCTAACAACATCTTTGTGTTTTGAGCTCCCAGTTTTACTGAGCAACTCAGACCAGATAAACAATGCCTTTGCCTTCCTGGAATAAGACACGTGAATTTCTGTGCCACTATAGACAGTCATTTGACAAGGATCTCAGTTTAGATAGAGTCATTTTAGAGACTCTACAGGTGGGCTCCTTTTTTCACTTTGGAGCCACATGTTTTTTGGAAGCAGGTTGATTACACCAAGCATGAACAAATTTTGATTGGCTGTTTTGGGGAAGCAGGTTTCTATTTGATTTACTTTGTGCTGTGCTATGTAACAGTATTATCTGAGCCAGCCTCACAGACCAGTGAGTTGGTGTTATACTTTCCATGTCGCTTTGTCTTTAGAGTTTGGTTTTGACCTAGAAAGAGCATCCTGTCCAGGGTTTTTTTCATCTACCATCAGGTACCAGGGCCAATGCTGACTCTGGCAACTTTTCACAGGGTAATTTTAAGTCTCAGTTCTTTTATCTTCCAACAAAAATCATTTCTTGTGCCTGTTTTATGATTTGGGGCTTAACTGGTTCATTGAAAAGTGCACTGAAAAAGGATGAATTCTTTATTTTCATTGGTTTAATGGGGCCTCAAAAGAAACAAAAACAAAGTTGTTCTAAATTACTCCTATAAAACATTTAAAGCACAGAAAAGATGAGGTTATGAAAAAGCACTATTTTTCTACATTCAGACAGTATTATCAAATTGTTGTAGTCCTTCTGTGCTGTTGAGTAGGTTCCAACTCATAGCAACCTTACATGCAACAGAATGAAACAATGCCTGGTCCTTTACCATCTTCATGATCACTGCTATGGTTGATTCCACTGTTGTAGCTACTGTGTCAATGCATCTCATTAAGGGTCTTCCTCTTCTTCACTGATCCTCTATTTACCAAGCATGATATCCTTCTCTAGGAACTGATTCCTCCAGATAACATGTGTAAAGTAAGCAAGAGGAAGTCTTGCCATCTTTGCTTCAAAAGAACATTCTGGCTGTACTTCTTTCACGATACATTTGTTTGTTCTGATGGAAACACCATAATTCAAAGGTGTCGATTCAGCTTTGGTGTTTCTTACTCACATCTAGCTTTCACATTCATAGGAGGCAACCAAAAATACTGTGGCCTAAGTCAGGTCCTCAAAGTGACAACTTTGCATTTTAACAACAGAGTGGAGATCTTTTACAATAACTTTTAAAATATTACTTGAGCTGTAAACTTTCACCTAAAGCACCATATATATATATATGTGTGTGTGTGTGTGTGTGTGTGTGTGTGCAATTAAAAAGAAGATAAATAAGATGATTATTAATGGGGCTATCAGAAACTGAGTGGGTTCCCAATACTAAACAACCATACACAAATCTGCTCTATTCTAAAAGATGTTTTTAAAAAATCACAATGAAACACACCCAAAGTTACCTAAGCAAATGTTACCACCCCCAGCCCAAGATCTACAGTCATACCCGTATCAATGAATAAAATGGTCAGGTGAAGAAGAGGTTTCATGTTTCCAAACCAGTTGATAAAATCATAAAAAGGCTCAAGTCAGATTCAAAGCTGTCTGTACAAATATATATATATATATATGTATATGTGTGTGTGTCATTGCTGTTGCTGCTGTTATCAGGTGCCATCTAGTAGTTCTGAAGCATAGTAACCCTGAGTTTAACAGAACAATAACACTGCCTGGTCCTGTGCTATCCTCACAATCACTGTTACGCCTTAGTTCATTGTTGCAAGCACTGTATCAGGCCATCTCACTGAATGTCTTCCTCTTTTTCATTGACCCTGTACTTGCCAAGCATGATGTCCTTCTCCAGGGAGTAGTCACTCCTGAGAACATGTTTAAAGTACATGAAGTAAACTCTTGTCATTTTTGCTTCTAAGGAATATTCTGGCTGTACTTTCTCCAAGAAAGATTTGCTCATTTTTCTAGCAGTCAATGGCATACGCATTCAATATTCTCTGCCGACACCGTATTCAAAGGTATCAATTCTTCTTTGGTCCTCCTTATCCACTGTCCAGCTTTCACAGGTATAAGAAGCAAATGAACACACCGTGGCTTGGGTGAGATGCAACTTAGTCCTTAAAGGGATATCTTTGATCTTTAACAAAGAGACCTTTTGCAGCAAATTTGCCAAATGTAATAAGTCCTTTGATACCCTGAATGCTGCTTTCACAGGTGCTGATTGTGGATCCAAGTAAAATGAAATCCTTTATAACTCCAATTTTTCCTCTATTTATACCATGATGTTAGCTGATCTAGTCGTAAGGATTTGCATGTGTTTCTTTTTGCTATTCTTGTTGTTGTTGTTTCACATCGAGGTGTACTCCACACAAAAGGCTCCGGTCTTTGATTTTATCAGTAAGTGCTTCAAATCCTCTCTGCTTTCAGCAAGCAAGGTTGTGCCCCCTGTATACTGCAGGTTGTTAAACAGTCTTCCTCCAATCCTGACACAGCTTCTTCTTCACATAGTCCAGTTTCCAGGATAGTTTGTTCAGCATATAGACTGAGTAAGCATGGTGAAAGAATACCTCCCTGATGCACATGTTTCATGACTTGTTTGTACAACTGCCTCTTAGTCTATATACAGATTCCTCTTGAGCACAATTAAGTGTTCTGGAATTCTCAATATTTGCAATGTTATCCATAATTTGTTAGGATTTATGCAGTCAAATGCCTTTACACAGTTATTCCATACCCTCCATACCCAAGGAATTTCTGGCAATTCCTTGCCAATGTACTGCTGTACCTGCCTTTGAAGAATCATCAACAAAAAATTTAATTTAATTTATGGGTAAAAATGGAAATGGAAATCGGTACAAATGTAGATCTCTTCCAGTCAATTGGCCACGTAGCTATCTTCCAAATTTCTTGGAGTAGACAGCTGAGCACCACCAGTGCTGCATCTGTTTGTTGAAATATCTCAACTGGTATTTTATCAACTCCTAGAGCCTTGTTTTTCAACACCTTCAATGCAGACTGGACCTCTTCCTTCAGGACCACCAGTTCTTAATTATATGCTACTTCTCAAAATGGCTGAATAGCAACCAATTCTTTCTCATACAGAGACTGTATATTTCTTCCACCTTCGTTTGATGCTTCCTGCATCACTCAGTATTTTTCCTATAGCATCCTTCAAGATTGCATCTTGGGACTTAAATTGTTTCTTCAGTTCTTTCAGCTTGAGAAATCCTGAGCAGATGCTTTCCTTTTGGTTTTCTATCTCCAGTTCTTTGCATATTTCACTATAATATGATACTTTGTCTCCTTAAACTGCCTTTTGAAATGTCTTGTTCAGCTCTTTCATGCCACCATTTCTTCCTTCTGCTTTAACTACTCTACATTCACAACTTTCAGTCTCTTCTGACATTTATTTTGTTTTTTTCTGTGACCTTTACCATATATACATGGGCAATGATATATGAGATAAAAATAGAAGTTTAGATAAACATTAGGATATTTAAACAAATTCCTTTCAACATTGTGCTTGCGAATACACAGCCTAAAAAATAATTTCCAAGATCTACTCTGTCCCATAGGGTCACTATGAGTCAGAATCGACTTGAGATGTAATGACTCGAGAAGGACAGCTTAAAAACATTTCTCTAAGGTACATACTTGTAAGTTAAACTTCAAGGTCACATCATAAACATATCTATCTTCACAAGATACCAACAATATCTACACATAAGCATTCCCACTGAAACATATCTGTGATAACATCTGTATATGTGAGACATCATTGCTGATGTCAGATGGATCCTGGTTGAAAGTAGAAAATGTTTATCTGCATTTTACTGACTATGCAAAGGAATTCAATTATGCGGATCATAACAAATTATAGATTGAATTATGAAGAATGGAAATTGAAGAATATTTAATTGTGCTCATTAGGAACCTGTACATAGATTAAAAGGCAATCCTTTCAACAGAACAAGATGATACTGCATGGTATAAAGTCAGAGAAGGTGTGTGTCAGAGTTGCATCCTTTCACCCTACTTATTCAACCTGTATACCAAACAAACAATCCAAGAAGCTGGACTATACGAAGAAGAATGGAGCATCAAGACTGGAAGAAGACTCATTAACAACCTGCATTATGCAGATGATACAACCTTACTTGCTAAAAGTACGAAGGACTTAAAGCATTTACTGATGAAGATCAAGATCAAACACCATAGCCTTCAGTAAGGATCACGGCTCAGCACAAAGAAAACAAAAATCCTTATAATTTGACCAATAAGCAAAAAAAAACAGTCAAGTTGTCCAGGATATCATTTTACTTGGATCCACAATAAACTCTCATAGAAGCTACAGCTAAGAAATCAAAGGACACATTTCACTGGGCAAACCTGCTTCAAAAGACCTCTTTAAAATGGGGAAAAAAAAAGTCACTTTGAAGATTAAGGCTGACCCAAGCCACAGTGCCTTCAATTACCTCATGTGCATGCAAAAGCTGGACAACAATGCCCCAGACTGAAGAACTGATGCTTTAAATTATGGTATTGGCAAAGAATATTGAATATACCACGGAATGCCAAACTAATGTACAGCTGGAACCCTCCTTAGAAGCAAGGATGGTAAGACTTCATCTCACATACTTTGGATCTGTTATCAGACCAGTTTCTGGAGAAGGACATAGAATTGATATAGCAGAGGGTTAGCTAAAAAGAACACAACCCTCAGTGAGATGGACTGACACTACGGCTGCAACAGTGGGCTCAAGAATAAACAATGATGTTGGGAAGGCACAGCACTGCACAGTGTTTTGTTCTGTTATACACAGGTTGCTAAAGTCAAAACAAACTCAACAGACCTAACAACAATCATCTAATGAGTGCAAAATTGTTCACTCTAGTTTTAACCTGCTATTCCTTAGCTACCCGTAAAACTGAGCACTTCTGTGAAGTCTCTGATCATCCTTTTCTTCATTTTCTAGTCACCTGTTATCTATTCTTATTAGCTTGTGAGAGCTCTTTTACTCCCATTGCATATCTTTTGTCATTTAAATTACAAAAGGCGAAAAATTTCTTCCAATCTTCGACGAGATCCTTTGCCTTTCTTTTAAAAAAAAAACCATTTTATTGAGACACATTTCTCATATAATAAAATGTATAAGCTTTAACAGTTCTATGAACTTTAACAAGTGTAATACCCATGTAACCCACACTTCAAGACAGACTTTTCAATAGCTGTGAAGTTTCTTTGTGGCCCCATTCAGTCAATCCTCTCCCAAAGGCAACCACTGTTATTTCTATCACCACACATTTGTAATATTGCTTGTTCTCAAACTTTATATTGATGGAATCATACTGAATGTGCTCTTTTTATTTCTGATTCTTGCATGAAATGTATTTTTTAGATTAATCCACATTGTTGCATCTTTTTATCAATTGTTGTAAGGTTTTTTTTTATTTCTTAAGTAAACTTTTCTATTGATGTACAACATATACAAAGTGAAAAAAATGACTGTTGTTGTTAGGTGCCATCGAGTCGGTTCCAACTCATAGCGACCCTATGAACAACAGAACAAAAACAATGCCCAGCCTGGTGCCACGTCCACAGTTGTTTTTATGCTTAAGCCCACTGTTGCGGCCACTGTGTCAATCCATCTCATTGAGGGTCTTCTTTTTCGCTGACCCTCCACTCTACCACGCATGATGTCCTTCTCTAGGGACTGATCTTTCCTGACAATAAGTCCAAAGTATGTAAGACGCAGTCCTGCCATCTTTGCTTCCAAGGAGCACTCTGGTTTTACTTCTTCCAGAACAGATCTGTTTGCTCTTTTGGCGGTCCATCGTACATTCAACATTCTCCTCCAACACCACAATTCAAAAGCATCAATTCTTCTTCTGTCTTCTTTGTTGACGGTCCAGCTTTTGCATGCATATGATGCAACTGAAAATACCACAGATTGGATGAGGCGCATTTTAGTCTTCAGGGTGACATCCTTACTTCTGAATAGTGTGAAGTGGTGCTTTGCAGCAGATTTTCCCAATGCAATCTGTCTTTTGATTTCTTGACTGCTGCTTCCAAGGGCACTGATTGTGGACCCAAGTAAAATGAAATCTGACAATCTCAATCCTTTCGCCATTTATGACAATGTTGTTTACTGGTCCAGTTGTGAGGATTTTTGTTTTCTTGATGTTGAGGTGCAATCCATACTGAAGGCTGTCCTCCTTGATCTCCATGAGTAAATGCCTCAGATGTTCTTCATTTCCAGCAAGTAAGATGGTATCGTCTGCATAATGCAGATTGTTAATGAGTCATCCTCCAATCCTGATGCCTCACTCTTCTTCATATAACCCAGCTTCTCGGATCATTAGCATACAGTTAAACACTTAAAGAACATACACACTCTTGGAGTCCCTGGGTAGAGCAAAGAGTTAAGTTAACGCAGAACTACTCACCAACGGTTAGGGATTTAAATCCATCCAGAAGTACCTCAGAAGTCTTTCTGAAGTTCACACCCTTGAAAGTTATATAGAGCAGTTCTACTCTGCACACACAGAGCAGCTCTGAGTTACAATCCAACCAACAGCAACTAACAACAGCACACACACCTATATGCCTACCACCTAAAAAGAACACCAGCAGCACCTCAAAACCTACCTTTGTGTGTCCCCCAGTATACTACTTATACTCCTTCCTCCAAATGATAATCACTACTCTGACAGTAATTCACTGCTGTTGAGTTGATTTTGACTCATAGTGACCCTATAGGTCAGAGGAGAACTGCCTCACAGGGTTTCCAAGGAACTGCTTATGAATTCAAACTGCCAGGCTTTTGCTAAGCAACCAAACTCTTAACCACTGCGCCACCAGGGTTCCTATCCAAGGTCACTTGGGGAAAAATAAAGTGGCAGAATGGAATTCAGGCCCACAGCCCTGCCGTTCCCTCCAATTTCGTGACGCTGATTACATTTTTCGAAACCTTGGTTGAATAGGGGTTACATGTTAACATCTGCTAACCAAGAGGTCAGCAGTTTGAATCTGCCAGGTACTCCAATAAACTTTATGGAGCAGTACTACTGTGTCCTACAGGGTTGCTATGAGTTGGAATCCACTCCACAGCAGTAAGCTGGTTTTTTCTTTTTTCTTTTGGTTTTAATTTGATTACATTTGAGTTGTACAGCCATTTTGGCCTTCCTTTTCTGAGCTGTTCCTCCTCTGTTAACATAAACTCACTGATCCCCAATGTTCCTTAAACATGCTACTGTAAATTTGACCCCATATAGTTTTTAAAAGAGCACAATGCTCAAGACAGACATTTTTTTACTAGTTATGCTAAACTACCATTTGGTTTTAAAAAGACCTCAGGGATTTTTTTTGGTTTAAGGTTAAAAGATTATCTCAGGGCAGTAGATTAAGGGTTCATCTACCTTCCACGGCTCCCAAAGTTTGGAGTCCATGTGGAGCTGAAATCCTGTTCTACATTTTCCTTCTTTTGATCAAGATTCTTCTAACAGAATCTTTGATCAAAATGTTCAGTAAAGGTAGCCAGGCATCACCCAGTTCTGGTCTCAAAGCAAAGGAAGCAGTTGTTCATGGAGGCAATTAGCCATGCATTCCATTTTCACATCCTATTCCTGAATCTCTTTTCTCTGTTGCTCCAGGAAAATAAGAGACAAATTGTTGTGCCTTTAATGACCACTTGTAAGCTTTGAAGACCCAGGAAATATACAACTAAGAGGCAGAACAAAAGCAGTGAATACCTTATTGGGCCAGTTAATTGGGATGTCCCACGAAACTATGACACTAAACTTCCGAATCAAGTAACCAAATTCCATGAGGTGTTTGATTGTACATTAGGAGTTTTATCAGCCACTTTATTTTTTCTCATTACTGTAAATATGCAGATCACACTTTTGCCAATTCAACTTTTTATAGGTGTACAACTTATTGACAACACTTATACTAATCTATTACACAACCCTATACTTAATAAATGAAATTTTTCCATTTTATTTTTGATTTGTAACAGTTCTTTTTATAGGATCCCTGGTGGTACAATGGTCAACTGCTTGGATGCTAACCAAAGGTCAGAAATCCAAAGCTACCAGCCACTTCACCAGAGAAAAGACTTGACAATCTGTTCCCATAAAGATTATCTCTTAAGGAAACTCTATGTGGCAGGTCTACTCTGTCATACAGGGTCACTATGAGTCAGAGTGAAAACTCTGGTGGCAAAGAGGTTACGTGCTATGGCTACTAACCAAAAAGTTGGCAGCTACACATTGCAAACTGTATGGGGAAGTTCTACTCTGCCCTACAGGGGTATTATGAGTCAGAATAGATTTAGCGTCATTGGATTTGGGTTCTTTTTTTAATGAGTCAGAGTGAACTTAACAGCACACAACATCAGTACTTCTTTTTACACTCTAAATATCAGTTCTTTGTGGGAAATCTTTCTCATTCTTTCTTTTTCATTTTTCTTAACACCTCATGAACAACAGTTCTTCATATTAATACATTAAACTTAACGATTTTTTCCTATATGGTTAGTACCAAGAGATTTTTGCCTGTGCTAAAGGCAAGAGAAATACTACCCTATGCTTCCTTCAAGATGCCTTACTGTTCTACACGTCATACTCGAATCCATCACCCATCTGAAATTGAGTCTGGGGTATATGCTGTGAGGAACAGATCAAGATTCACTGCTTTCAATCCTGACTGTACCATTTATTGAATAAGCTATCATTTCTAATTTTAATTAGCTGAATTCCCTTAGAGAAAAGGTCATCATTTCCCCCACTGCACTGCATGGGTGAAATATCACCTTTCTCATAAATCCATTGATAACATATGTGATGATCTGTTTCCAGACTCAGTTTTGTTTCACTACTCTGTCTCTCCCCAAAACGCACACTGTCTCAACTTATAATAAATCTTGACATCTCATGACATAAATCCTCTAGTTTTGATTATCTTCTTCAGACTGCCCTGGCTCTTTCTAGCCTTTTGCATTCTCATATAAATTTTAGAATCAGCTGCTCAGTTTCTACACACACACACAAAAAAAAAAAATACAATAAAAAAAACATGCTGGGTTTTTATTAGGATTACATTAAACATTTAATCAACCTGGGGAAAACAAATATCTTTGGTATATTGAATCAATCTATAAACATGATATATCCCTCTCTTTATTTAGGTGTTCTCTAACGTGCAGCATTTTAGTGTGTTTGGTGTAGATGTCTTCTGTATCTTTCATTACATTTGTTCTAGGTATCTGATGGTTTTGATACTAATTAGCACTGTTTTTTTTAAAAAAAATTCTAATTCTTTGCTGCAAATGGTTAAAAAAAGTACAACTGAAAGATACAGAACTTATAGTCAAACCTGTTAACTTACTTCATTCTCAGAGTTTCTCTATAAAGTCTACTAAATTATTCTGTTGATTTCCCAATTTTGCCTTCCCATTTTTTTTTACTTTGTCTTATTTTTTGCACTATGTCTAATACAACAGAAGTGGTGATGGCAAATATCCTTGTGGTGACAGCACGTATCACTGTCTCATTTTAAGATCATTTTAAGTTGGCAAGTTTTCAATATTTCACAGTTAAATACAATGTTTGACATAGGATTTTTAGTAGGTATCATTCATCAGGTTAGGGAAACTTCTTATTTTACTAAGGGATTTTTATCACGAAAAGGAGCTGATTTATACTTCTGTTTGAAGAAAATTCAATTTAAAAAATGTTTAAATTAAGTGCTGCATCTGAAGATCCTTTTGCAGAGGAGTATATTCCCAGATTCTTACGATTCTTACATTGCAGTGGGTTGCACTTCTTCCAGTAACCCTCTTAATGGCAACCCCACTAGATCAGAGTTCAGCTTCTATAAGTACAGTCCACACCCACACTGTGACATTTCTATTCTATCCTCTGAGATGGCTGCTAGCCATGATGACCTAGGAGCCCAAGGTACAAATTTTGTTAACACCAATGCACTGATTTTGCATGATTCTACCTTAACTTTATTTTCCCATAAATATTGATTTCTGTGCACAGTTTTAAGATATTTTTCAAGAATGCATAAATGTTAAAGCTGAAATATTCATATATGTCATAGAAAAAAGCAGTCATTAACCTACTTTTCATTCAAGTGTATTTACTGCTTTTTTTTCATCACAATTGAGCAAGGCCAGATAATCAGACAAAAATATGCAAATGAACTGATTCTAAGTCCATTACAGCTCACTATCCAAATTCTATTCACATCTAATTAAACATAGGTACAAGATTAAATTATCTATTGGATGTAAACAACAGTCACTTGACATCATACATAAAATTGTGTTCTGACAGCCAATAATTATTCAATTGTTGAAATTAGAGTCAAAAAAGCTCAGACAGTTCTGATGAACAGAGAACAGTAAAAATTTTATAATGTTATTTCATAATGTGATGAATTATGGCCTCAAAGTGACTCCTTATCATTCATTAGCACAAAACATAATGTTACCTTAAATGAGTGCTGTTTATGTATTTTATATGTTAATGCTCACCTTCACACTTCTCAAGAATCTGAACCGTTTCTCCTATTTCTAGGACCAAGCCTTGAGGGACAGATCCTCGAAAGCTGCATATCACTAGAAAAGCAAGGATAAACATATCAATTAGTATTCTAAAATATTGAGAGACTATCCAAGTTGCTAAAATTAAACACTATGTTTTCTAAAAGTATAAACTCTCCATTCTTGACTAACTTTGAAAAGAAAACTCAATCTACTCCCAAAAAGCATGCACTGAAAACTCTATGGAGCATAATTATACTCTGACACATACAAGGTCACCGTAAGTCAGAATCAACTACACAGCAAGTGGCTACTAGTTTCTTCACTAAGTCCTCTTGACATGTGTAAATTCCTTTCAACAGTTATCCTATATTTTGATAAGTAATATTAAGTAGTTCCCACCATTTAAGTATATTTTTAAAAATTAATTTTCTTGAATGGTGCAAGAAGAAACAACAGAGGGATACAGGAACTCATTAAGTGGACATAGGAAATATAGGTTGGAGGGGAGAAGTCTGCTGTCACAGTGTGGGGGAAGTAGTTAAAGGCCAGGTGGCTGTGGTGTGTGCTGTGTATGAAAACGTCTCCAATCAAAGTCTCTCTATTCCTCAGAGTGACCTTTATTCACATATGAGGTCCAACAATTAAGTCCACAATTATAATTCTTTTAAGTGCTACATACCTTATTGTTAAATATCACTAAGGTTACCTTTGAAGTACTCCCCTTGGGAAGCTATGCATCAACGCCAGCACCTAGTCTACCCTTCAGAGCAATTCTGGAACTCTTTCTGGAATGGATATTGCATACACTGGCAAGTTTGTGAACTTAATTGTACAGCAGTCTGTAAGGCAGTTTTTAGCCAATAAGCAACATCCTTCCTATGTACCTGATCTGGCCCCCAATGACTTTTTCTTTACCCAAAGACAAAAGAAATACTGAAAGGAAGATATTTGATGACACTCAGAATATCAAGGGTAATACAACAACAGCTCTGATGGTCACGCCAGAAAAAAGAATTCCAAAATTGCTTTGAAGGGTGGCCTGGGCACTGGCGTCATGCATAGCTTCCCAAGGGGAGTACTTAGAAGGTGACTACAGTGATATTGAGCAATGAGGTCTGCAGCACTTTTTCTAGGATTAGTTCATGAAGTTAACTGTCAGACCTCATATGGTGCTATTTCTCCCATAGCGAGGTGTGGAAATGTGAGTGGCACTATGCACTATTAACCTTAGTAACAAGATTTTTGCTTCCTATCCACAAGACCGTATGTTTCATAGGTCTAGAGGTCTCAGTTCCAAAAGCAGGAAAGTTCTCACCTGGAAACATGGTCCTGATTTATTGAACTGTAAGCTAAGAATTGCCACCAGGCTACTTGGGGGTCCTTAAGCCTCTGAATCAAGAGGCAAAGAAGGGATTACCATACTGGCTGGTGTGACTGAACCTGATTACCAAGAGGAAATTGGATGGATGTTACATAATGGAGGTCTATAAAGAACAGTCTGTCTGGAGAACCCTTAGGACACACCAACGGTTGTGATTCAAGTCAATGGAAAAGCACAGCCACTAATTTCCTATAAGAGTAGTAATGGCCTAGACCCTCCAAGAATGAAGGTCTGGGTCACTACAACAGGAAAAGAACCATGATCAGCTGAGGTGCTACCTAAGGGCAAAAGGAATACAAAATGGTGGTAGAAGAAGGTAGTTCTAAATACCAACTATGGCTACATAACCAGTTGTAGAAATGAGGATTGTAACTGTTACGAGTATTTCTGCTTTGTAGAAACCCTGATGGAATAGTAGTTAAGTGCTACAGCTGCTAACTAAAAGGTCAGTAGTGCAAATCTACCAATTGCTCCTTGGAAATTCTATGAAGAAGTTCTATTTTGTCTTAAAAAGTTGCTATGGGTTGGACTCTATGGCAATGAGTTTCTTTCTGCTTTGCATATACACATGAAGTATTTTTGTTTACTTTCAAAATATTAGACGTAAATGAGGCTAGTGTGATTTCAGTTGCATGTGTGTTAGCTGTATCATGTTAAACACAAGTATAACTTTATAACTATCTTTACTGAGAGATTATGTATCATTTGGGGAAATGTGTACAGGTGCCAAGTTGAGAGGATGGGCTATGAAGGTTCCGAATGTGTGTCGATACTGGTGAAGAAGACTGCTTCATGGCTTGGGCAGACACAGGAGACTAAGTAGGAAGCTCCTGTTCGGAAGTAAGAAGAAACAACAGAGGGATACAGGAGCTCATTAAGTGGACACAGGAAATACAGGTTGGAGGGGAGAAGTCTGCTGTCACAGTGTGGGGAGAGTAGTTAGGGCCACATGGCAACGTGTAAGTTTTTGTATGTGAAATTATAAACTTTCACCTAAGACACAATGAAAAAAATAAAAATTTGTAATAAAAAAAAAAGACTGTGTGTCAACTTGGCTGAGCCATCATTCTCAGTGTTTTAGTGGTTGTAATCATTTCTCTATTGAGATTTCATAAGTGATCACTCCCATGATGTGATTTGCTGTGAACCGTCAATCAGTTACTGAGTATGTGGTCTGCATCAAACATAACGGGACATTCTGTGACGGCTCAAGGACTTTCTGCTGGTACTGGAGCCTACAGATGGCTCTTGTTCATTTGTCCTTTATTTCCTGAGATGTGAGCTATCAGTGTGCCTGAAGTCTTGCCTGCTGATTTTTGGATTCATTGATCCTCAAAGCCTGTGAGCAAGAGCTCTGCTCTCTAACCTACTACTGATCTTGAGTTTGCCAGCCCTTGCAGTCACACGAATCAGGACAAGTCTCCATCTTGACCCACTGTCTCAGGGCATTCCAGCATCTACAGCCACATGAGCCATTTTCCTGATATAAATTTCTCTCTATGTGTACATATTCATACGATTTACTAGTTTTGCTTCTCTAGTGAACTCAACCTAAGATAACTGGTAAGTATAAAAGTAATGTTCTGGAAAATTTGGAAGAGTATTTGAGAATGGCTATATACACTCTGTCAAAACTGTGCAAAAGGGTACATTTATGTGTACTTTTGGTAATAAGTATATCCTTTTGTACACTATGACTCTGCATTTCAATATACGTATGATTTTACATCAAAAGTAAGTTAAAAAAAAAAGTAAGTGCACCATCTCTGGGACAAACATTAATTTAACTTTGCTATAATGTCATAACCATTAAAATGGTTTCATCCCTATCCCATGGACCTAATCTCCAGATCCTACTCCAATTCTGTCAGGGAAAATAAAAAGCTAATTTTGAAGACGGAAAATATTTGTGTCATTAACACAATTTGTGTCATTAACACAAATGAAAACTAAATAAGTTTGTGACCAAGTGTTCGGATCGTCAAAGAGAGAAACAGACAAAGAGAGGTTACCAAAAAGCTTTCATTTATGAGGTCCATCTCACCTTGTTGTATTTCCCCCAAATATCCCCTGAAGTCTCCCTTTTTAATGTTCATTATCCATAGCCTGTATGTGTCTATAAGGATCCCAAATTCCGTAGGGTATAAGTCACTATTATGCTTTCAAAATATAATGCTTAAGCATTCACAATATGACCTTAGAAATGTGTATATCTTGGTAAGGCTCTGTAACATTAACTGTAAGTCATTACCAAAATTCCGTGCCATTGAGTCAAGTCAGACTCAGAGATTCTATCAGCCAGGGAGAAACTACTCCAGAGGGTTTCCAAGGACGTAACCTTTATAGAAGCAGACTGTCACATCTTTTTCCTGTGCAGCAATTGGTCAGTTCAAATCATCCACCTTTCAATTAGCAGCCAAGCAAATCATCAGTGCTCCTTCAAAAACCAAACCTGTTGCCATCAAGGCAATCCTGATGCTTAGTGCCTGTATGAGATGATGATGATGATGAGTTACTAAACATCCACTGCTGTACTGACTTCAACTCACAGCAACCCTAAAGGACTGAGAAGAACTGCTCAATAGGGTTTCTAAGCAGTGGCTGATGGATTCAAACCACTGATCTTTTGGCTAGCAGCTGAGCTCTTAACCACTGCACCACCAGGGCTCCTGATAAGTTATTAAACAAATTTAAAAAATCTCTGCCACTGAGTCAATTCCAACACACAGAAACCCTATAGGACAGGACAGAACTGCCCCACAGAGTTCCCAAGGAGCATCTGGTGGGCTCAAACTACCAACTTTTTGGTTAGTAGCCATAACACTTAAACACTATGCCACCAAAGAGTCACTCCAAAAAAAACCAAACCCACAGTCTTTGAGTTGATTCTGACTCATAGCGACCCTACAGAACACAGTAGAACTACTCCACAGAAATTCCAAGCAGTGTCTGGCAGATCTGAACTACCAATGTTTTGGTTAGCAGCCATAGCACTTATCCAGTACATCACCAGGGTTTCTAATAAGTCATTAGTAACCACTAAATTGTAAGAATCTTATTTAGAAAATGTCTAAATGTACGACATAGAAAAATGGAAGCATATGATGTAAAGAATCTAAATAACCATTAAGTTCACTTTGACTCAGCATGCTGTGACACAAAAAAAATTGAGCATAAATCTAAATAATCTCCCTAATTTCTAACCTTGAAGAAAAGATGTGTCATTTAGCTCCTTCCTAACCCCACAAAAAAGATAACGTACTAATCTCTGATGTCACACTGCCCTTGTTGTATGGAGCTAAGGTGACAAATTCACATATAAACCCTGAATTTCTGCTCCATCACAGAGAGACGGCAGAGAAGGAACTGAAATTCTGCCCAGTGTTGACAAGTGAGATTTATTCCAGGAAAGCAGGGTTAGTTCAACATATAAAAATGTATGTCACACACCAAAGTAGTAGAAGAGAGGACAAAAATGATATGATAATCTTAATGGATGCAGAAAAACTATTTCAGAAACCTCAACATATTTTTATGATCTAAAAGAAAAAACACTAAACTCAGGATAAAAGGTAACTTTCTTAACCAAAAAAGGGCATCTCCAAAAAAAAAAAAAAAAACCCACAACATCATACAATAGAGGAAGACTGAATGTTTTACTTCTAAAATCAGAATAAAAAAAGAATGTTATGTTCTCACCACTTCTATTCAAAACTATATTGAAGGTTCTAGAAAGTAAAACTGAGCGAGAAAGAAACAAAAATTATCTAACTTGGAAAGTAACAAGTAAACTATTTGCAGATGACATAATTTTGTACACAGCAAATCCAAAGGAACCATTAAAAAAAACTATTAGAGGTAGTAAGCTATTTCAGCAAGGTTGCAGAATACAAAATCAATACAGAAAAACAAATTGCAGTTATAAAGAATGATGATGAGTTCTTAAAATACAGTGTAACATGGATGAATTGGGAGGACATTATGCTGAGTTAAATAAGCCAATCACAAAAGGAAATACTGCACAATAGCACTTTTATTTTAAAAACAAATAGATGTTGTTGCTACATGCCATCGAGTCAGTTCTGACTCACAGCAACCCTATGAACAACACAACGAAACACTGCCCGGTCTTGCACCATGTCCGCAATTGCTTTTATGCTTAAGCCTATTATTGTTGCCACTGTGCCAATCCACCTTATCAAGGGTTTTCCTCTTAATCACTGACCCTCCACTCTACCAAGCATGATGTCCTTCTCCAAGGACTCATCCTTTCTGACAACGTGTCTAAAGCACGTATGCAGTCTTCCTGTCTTTGCTTCCAAGGAGCACTCTGGTCGTATTTCTTCCAGAACAGATCTGTTGGTTCTTCTGGCAGTCCATGGTACATTCGACATTCTTCTTCAACCCCACAATTTAAAGGCATCAATTCTTCCTCCACCTTCTTTGCTCATGGTCCAGCTTTCACATGCACATGATGTGACTAAAAATACCATGGCTTGGGTCAAGTGCACTTTAGTCTTTAACTTTTCAATACTTTAAAGAAACACTTTGCAGCAGATTTTCCCAGTGTAATGCGTCTTTTGATTTCTTGACTGCTACTTCCACAGGCATCGATTATGGACGCAAGTAAATTGAAATCCTTGACAACCTCAATCCTTTCTCCATTTATGACAACGTTGCTTACTGGTCCAGTTGTGAGGATTTTTGTTTTCTTGATGTTAAGGTGCAATCCATACTGAAGGCTGTGCTCCTTGGTCTTCATCAGTAAGCGTTCCAAATTTTCTTCACTTTCAGCAAGTAATGTGATATTGGCTGCATAACACAGGCTGTTAATGAGTTGTCCTCCAATCCTGATGTCTCATTCTTTTTCATATAATCTAGCTTCTTGGATTATTTGCTTGACATACAGATTGAAAAGGTATGGTGAAAGGACACAACCCTGACGCACACCTTTCCTGACTTTAAATCATGCAGTGTCCCCTTATTCTGTTTGCACAGCTGTCTCTTGATCCATATACACATTCCTTAAAAGCACAATTAGGTGTTCTGAAATTCCCATTCTCTACAATGTTAGCCATAATTTATTATGATCCACACAGCCAAACACCTTTGCACAGTCAATGAAACACACATAAATATCTTTATGGTATTCTCTGCTTTCGCACAAGATCCATCTGACATCAGCAATGATCTCCCTGGTTCCATGTCCTCTACTGAATCCTGCTTGAATTTCTGGCAGTTCCTTATCAATATACTGTTGCAGTCATCTTTGAATGATCTTGAGTAAAATTTTACTTGCATCTGCTAGTAATGGTATCGTTCAGTAATTTCTGCACTCAGTTGGATTACCTTCCTTGGGCGCGGACATAAATAGGGATCTCTTCTAGTCAACTGGCCAGGTAGCTATCATCCAAATTTCTTGGCATACATGAGTGAGCACTTCCAGTGCTGCATCTGTTTGCTGAAATATCTTAATTGATATTCCATCAATTCCTGGAGCCTTTGTTTTTTACCAGTGCCTTCAGTGCGGCTTCAACTTGTTCCTTCAATACCATCAGTTCCTGATCATACGCTACCTCTTCAAATGGCTACACATGAACCAGTTCTTTCTGGTATAAAGACTGTGTATGCTTTCCATCTTCTTTTGATGTTCCCTGAGTCATTTAAAAAGTTCCCTGCAGAATTCTTCACTATCGCAATTTGAGGCTTGAATGTCTTCTGTAGTTCTTTCAGGCTGGGAAATGCATATTGTACCATTCCCTTCTTGTTTTCCATTTCCAGCTCTTTGCACATGTCATTATAACACTTCGTCTTCTCAAACTGCTCTTTGAAATCTTCTGTTTAGGTCTTTTACTTCACCATTCCTTCCTTTTGCTTTAGCTACTCGATGTTCAAGAGCAAGCAAGTTTCAGGGTCTCTTCTGACATCCAATTTGGTCTTTTCTTCCTTTCCTGTCTTTTTAACGACCTCTTGCTCCCTTCATGGATGATGTCTTTGATGTCATTTCACAATATGGTCTTCAGTCATTAGTGATCAACACATCAGATCTGTTCTTGAGATGCTCTTTAACCTCAAGAGAGATACACTCAAGGTCATACTTCAGCTCTTGTGGACTGGTTCTAATTTTCTTCAGTTTCAATTTGAATTTACATATGAGCAATTGATGATCTGTGCCACAGCCAGCACCTAGCCTTGTTCTGACTGCTGATATGAAGCTTTAGTCAATTTGGCTCCTATATATTCCATCTGGTAAGGTCCACGTGTACAGTCCCCATTTCTGTTGGTAAAAAAAGGCATCTGCAATGAAGCAGTCATCAGTCTTGCAAAATTCTGTCATGCAATTTCCAGCATTATTTCTATCACCAGGGCCACATTTTCCAACTACCTATCCTTCTTCTTTGTTTCCAACTCTTGCATTCCAGTCACCAGTAATTATCAATGCATCCTGACTGCATAGCTGATCAATTTCAGACTGTAGAAGCCAGTAAAAATCTTCAAAATCTTCATCTTTCGCCTTACTGGTCAGTGCATGAATTTGAATAATAGTCATATTAACTGGCCTTCCTTGTAGGCGTATGGATATTATCCTATCACTGACAGCACTGTACTTCAGGACAGATCTTGAAATTTCTTTCTGAAGATGAACACGTCGTTCCTCTTCAAGTTTTCGTTCTCAGCATAGGAGATCATATGATCGTTAGATTCAAAACGGCCAAAACCATTTGGCCATTTTGGAGGTAAACAAAATACATACAGAAATCTACATTTAGTGGCAGTTACCAGGGATGGGAAGTGGGTAAGAGAGAAATGTTCTCTACAGAGCAAACACTTGTTATTTTTTTGGTGATGAGAAAAGCAATTCTGAATGTGGTTAAAGTGTGCACAAGTTGACCAAAGTAAACAATGATACTAGGAAGTACACAAAGATCAGGGGCTGTACAACACAAAATTCTGCAACAAGAGCAGTAACAACAAAGAAACGTATGTTTGGTTATATAGTTAAGTGTCTGTGAGTATACATATGAAGATATACATGAGTGTATATATAGGCATATCTGTAGGTATATGTATACACAGGTATGTGCGTGTTGCATATATATTCATGTATATGATAAAACATACTAAGAGGTACAGTTATGGTTACTTTCTAGGTATATCCAAAAACCTCACAGATTGGTTTACTGATCTGAAGGCTTAGCACCATACTTTTACAGGACAACTTGGTTAAATGGTATAACTTAGTTCATAAATTTTATGTTCTACATCCTACACTGGTGAGTAGTGTCTGGGGTCTTAAAAGCTTGCAAGCAGCCATCTAAGATACAACTATTGGTCTCTACTCATCTGGCACAAAGGGGAAAGACAGATACCAAAAGACTCAAAGAAGAGCTAGTCCACAGGACTAACAGCCTACAGGAACCACGGCCTCATCTATCCTGAGACCAAAAGAACTAGATGGTACTTGGCTGTCACTATCAACTGTTCTAACCAGGGACATAACAAATGGTCTCAGATAGAACAAGAAAAAATACAGAAAAAAACTCCAATTCCTAAAAAGCCAGACTTAGTGGACCAGTAAAGCCTAGAGGAACTCCCAAGGCTATTACCTTACACACTCTTTAAACTTTGAACTGAAACAATATCCAGAGGTCACCTTTCAGCTAAGTAACAAACTAGCTCATAAAATAAACAATATCACCCTGAGTACCATGCTCCTCTAAAAAAAAAATCATCTATATAAGCCAAAGCAATCAACATTTACCTTAAAGCAAAGACAAGAAGGTAAGGGAGGGAGACATGGAAGCTAGATAATGGAAACGAAACAACCAGAATGGAAATAATGAAAATGCTGACATACTGTAAAAAATGTAATCAGTATCAGTGAACAATATACATAAATTGTTAAACTGGAACCTCATTTGCTGTACAAAAAAAAATTTTTAAGTTGAATTTATATACACCAGCAATCACCAACACAAAAATGAAATTAGGAAAATAATTCCAAGCTGGTGGGACTGCAAAAGCGTACAACCTCTTTGGAAAGCAATGTGATGCTTCCTTAAAAAGCTGGAAATAAATATACCATTTGACCCAGTAATCCCACTGCTTGGAATATATCCTACAGAAGCAAGGGCAGTCACATGAACAGATACATGCACATGAATGTTTACTGCAGCACAGTCCACAACTGCAAAAAGATGGAATCCACCCAGAAGACCAACAACAGATGAATGGATAAACTATGGTACATACACTCAATGGAAAATTAAACAATGACAAAGAACAACGATGATTTTAGGAAGCATCTCATAACTTAGTTTCAAATGGAAGACATTATGTTGAGTGAAATTAGTCAGCAGCACAAGGACAAATACTGTATGAGACCCCTACTGTAACAAGGACTTAAAAACAGACTTATGTACAGAAGAAAAGACTCTTTGGCACCTGCAAAGGAGGGAAGGGAAGGTGGAAGAAGGCTGGCTATAGATTAGATAGTTGACAGTAATCTGGTTGGGTGACATCTGTGACAGCACACATTAGAAAGAAGATCAATTTAACTGGACTTCAACATAACCTGAAAACTCTTCCAATCTTAACCCAGTACGGTAAGGACATAACAGCAGGGGGGCAGTCCAGGGACCATGCTCACAGGGGACATCAGGGCCAACTGGTATAACTAGCCTATTTCTAAGAGAGTCTTCTCCACCCCATACTGGTGAGTGGCAACTGGGGTCTCAAAAGCTAGCAAACTTCCACCTGAGGTACACCAAATGGTCCCAACTTGGGAGGAACAGATGATCACCAAGAAGAGAAATGACATGGGGGTAAGAGAACCCAGAAGACAGACAGACCCACATGAATGGGTGACTGCATCAACATGTGACCAGAAGAACCAGATGGTGCCCAGCCACCACCAGTGACAGCAAGGATGGGGCTCACAAAGTTGAGTCCCAGTGGCAAGCCGAGATAAAAAGGGGGTGCACCCTGAGAACTCCACTAAAAGACTGCAATTGATGGTCTGACGGCCTGGGGGTTCCCCTGGGAGCATTATCTCTGGACCTGATGCTGCCCCTCTCCATAAATCATTACTGAGGTCAACTGCTCAGACAGGAATGGAATGGACTCGGCGACACAGAGTGGCCATATCATGTGTGCACTTTATGGTTCTATGTATCCATAGGACATTGCCCTACTGGCCTCTTCCTAGACGGGAGTGGAGAGGGTGGAGAAGAGGGGACAGCAGATTGTTATGAGGATGTGACATATATAGAACAGAAAGGAGGAGTGTGCTGTCACTAGGTAACGAGAGCAGTAGGAGCTGCACATAGGCGGGTACACAAATTTAAACTGGATTGTACACTTTCGCTCAATTACAATAAATAAAGTATATAATTAAAAAAAATAATTCCATCTATAACAGCATCAAAAAGAATAAAACAGTCGGGAACTAATTTAACGCAGTAAGTTCAAAACTTGTACAATCAATAATACCAAACATCACCAGAAGAAATTAAAACCCTAAATAAATGGGAAGATATTTTGGCATTATACACTCATGGATTGGGAAACTTAATATTGGTAAATTAGCAATACTACCCATACTGATTTATATATTCAATAGAATCTATATCAAAATTTTAGCCACCTTCAGCCGTGATGGGGACACAATGTAGACTGCCTGAGGCAACATGAGAAAAAGAGATGTGAAGCCGAAGAACTCTACCAAAAGACCAGAACTGATGGTCCAGCAGCCTGAAAGGTCCCTTGTGAACACAGTCCCAAAACCTGCTGCTAGCCCTGACTGGAAGTCAGTACTGAGGGTCAACTCAGACAAAAATTGACTGGACTCGGGGACACATTGTTACCATATGGTGTGTGTATATTATGGTTCTATACAGTTACAGGAAGCTGTCTTACTTGTTTCTTTCTAGATGAGAGAGATGAGAGTGGAGAAGAGGGGTCAGGTGCTTGTAAAGAGGATACTAGAAATACAGACTGAAAAGGAGGAATGTGCTATCACTGGGTGAGGAGAGTATATGGAGCGACAGATAGGTGGGCATGCAAAATTGACTTGGATTGTGTACTTTCACTTAATCACAATTAAAAAAAATTTTTAGCCACCTTTGTTGCATAAATTCACAAGTTGATCCTTTAATGCATATGAAAATGCAAGGTAACCAGAATGGCCAACACATATGTGCAGAAGAATAAAGTTAGAAGACCCATACTTCTCATTTCAATAATAATAATAATAATAACAAAGACAGTGTGGTACTGGCATAAAGAAACTGTTACATTTATGTTCAACTGATTTTTTACAAGGATCCAAAACAATTCAATGAAGAATACTCTTTTCAACAAATGATAATGGGAAAACACATATCTACATGTGAAATAATGAAATTGAACCCCTACCTCACACCACATACAATAACTAACTCAAAATGGATGCCAAGCCAAGTGCCGTCGGGGATAAAAGACATAAATATAAGAGCTAAGCTAAAAATTTTTTAGAGAAAACAGGAGTAAATCTTTAGAACCATGGATTAGGCAATGGTTTCTTACATGACACCAAAAGCACAAGTGACAAATAAACTGGACTTCATGAAAATTAAAAATGTGCTGCAAATGATAGTATCAAAAAAATGAAAAGATAATCCACAGAATTTAAGAAAATATTTGCAGGTGAATGTATCTTACAAGGGACTTGTACCCAAAATAAAGAACTTTTTCAACTCAACAATGAAAATAATGCAATTTTTTAGATGGCCAAAGGGTCAGAAGAGACATTTCCCCAAAGAAGGTACACGTATAGCCAACAACTAAAAGATATTCAGCATCACTAGCTGAAAAGGAGATGCAAATCAAACCGCAATAAAAAATCACTTCAAAGCCACAATGAATTATCATTTCATACCCACTAAAGCCAAAAAGCCACTGCCATCAAGTCAATTCCAACTCATAGAAACTAAAATATCAGAGTAGAACTGTAGCAGAGAGTTTCCAATGAACGCAAACTGCCAACTTTTTTGGTTAGCAGACACAGCACTTAACTACTACACCACCAGGCTTCCCACTAGAACGCAGGCTTTCCACTAGAATGGCTGTAATAAAAAGACAGAGAATAACAATTGTTAGTAAGGACATGTTGTCAATGAGTTGGCAAATTGATCCAGTCACTGTGAAAAACAGCTTGGCAGTTCCTCAAAAAGTTAAGCACAAAGTTACCACATGATCCAGTATTTCTTTTGGTAGGTATAAATCAAAAAAGATTAAAAACATACATTCATGCAAAATTACATACACTCCAGATAGTCAGTAGAGAAACAACACAAATGTCCACCAACCAATTACATACATATAAATATATATATCTATACACACACAAACACATATAGATACACATATAAATACATACACACATACACACAAATACACTTCCATATAATATTCTCAAACCCAAAATACACACTGTCATCAAGCTGATTTTGACCCACAGAGATCCTACAGAGCACAGCAGAGCAAAACTGCCCTATACAATTTCCAAAGACTGCCTGGTAGATTCAAACTTTGGGTTAGCAGTTGTAGCTCTTTACCACCACTACATCACTGGGGTTATTCAGTCATAAAATGGAATGAAGTACTAATACATGCTATATCATGGATGAATCTTGGAATGATTACTCTACGTGAAAGAAGTCAGTTACAAAAGACCACATATTGTGTGACTCTATTAATATGCAATGTCTAGAATAGATAAACTTGTAGAGGCAGAAAATCAATCAGTTGTTGCCAGGGGCTCAGGTGAGGAGAAAACAGAGAGTGATTACTAATACACAAGAGGTTTCATTATGGAGTGATGAAAACGTTCTATTACATAGCAGTAAAGGTTACACAACTTTTTGAATATACTAAAACTCACTGAATCATACACTTAAAAAAGTTTAAAGAATTTCAATGGCTTTCTCTGGCTCTAGATGAGGGGAAGGATATCACTGATACTAATCATCTCTGCTGGAACAATCAATACCAAGTTTGAAGTAACTAAACAACTTGACAAAATACGAACTCATACAACCTAAAGTAGAATCTGCTAGGATGTGTTATAACCAATGGTAGTCAAAATATATGTGGAGCAGGAAAAGGCTTAGTTAAACAAATTCACCAAAAAACAAAAAAACTTTCACATCAAGTCAATTTCAACCATGTTTAAAACCTATAGCTATTCAATATACTATTTACCAGCAGGCACTCTTCTGATAATATTTGAATCTATCTTGTATTGCTGGGCCAATAGTCACGAGTGAATGACATGTGCTCTCATGAACATAACAATCATCAGCTCTGTGAATTTTTCTGAGAACTGGAAGTAAAAATTCTGACTTCCTCAACCATACAGCAGCAAAATGGAGAGCAGTGGTCAAGTTCTGCTGCAATTTTTTTAGCCCAGAGCTGAAATTAAATTTTCCTGAATGAAACAACCTCCCTCAACCACTGTCCATCAAATACTCACTGGCTTTGGAAATCACTTTTTGCTGAAATCTTCATAATGTATCTCAATAAATAAACCATACTTATACTGAAAGCTGCTAAGTGCAGTAAATCATTTCAGTGACAACCTGAATCACAAGTAATAATATCAAGCAGCTTTATATGAGGACTGCCAATTAAGTTCAAAAATTCATCCTAGAAAACGTGCTACATACACCTCATTGCTGAATATCACTACAGTCACCTTTGAAGTACTCCCCTTGGGAAGTTATGCACCCATGTCAGTGTCTAGTCCACCCTTCAAAACAATTTTGGAACTCTTTTTCTGCAATGGCCACCAGAGCTGTCATCGTATTACCCTTGATGTCCTAAATGTCATCAAAATGTCTTCCTTTCAGTATGTCCTTTATCTCTGGGTAAAGAAAACAGTCAATGGGGGTGAGTAGGGAGGGTGTTCCAATACAGTTATTTGTTTATTGGCTAAAAGCCCCCTCATACACAAATATGCAATTAAGTTCATGAATTTGCCACTGTGCACAATGGCCATTCCAGAAACAGTTCCAAAATTACTTTGAAGGGTGGACTAGTCACTGGCACTGGTGCACAGCATCCCAAGGGGAGTAATTCAAAGGTGAGAATAGTGATACTCAGCAATGAGGTATGCAGCACTTAGAACCAAGTTCGTATATTTAATTGTCAGACCTTGTATACTTAGTACGTTGTCAAAAGTTAAAACAAGAAACTAGATCCTCACCTTCATTTAAATTTGCAGTAGATTTATTTTTCGACTCAAACTATGCTTACCTGTGTTTCACTGACGATGCAAAGGCACTCAACTCTGTGGATCATAAACTGTGGCTAATTCTGAATGGGAATTTCAGAACACTTAATTGTGCTTTTAAGGAATCTGTACATGGATAAACAGGCAGTCGTGCAAACAGAACAAAGAGACACTGCATGGTTTAAAGTCAGGGAAGGTATGCATCAGGGTGATATCCTTTCACCACATTTTTTTCAACCTATATGCTGAGCAAATAATCTGAGAAGCTGGACTACATGAAGAAGAACAAAGCATCAGGATTGGAGGAAGACTCATTAACAACCTGCATTACGCAGATGACACAATCTTGCTTGCAGGAAGTGATGAGAATTTGAAACATCGACTGATGAAGATCAAAGACTACAGCCTTCAGTATGGACTGAACCCCAACACTAAGAAAACAAAAATCCTAAAAACAAGACCAGTAAGCAATATTGTCATAAGTGGAGAAAGGACTGACGTTATCAAGGATTTCATTTTACTTGGGTCCACAATCGATGTCTGTAGAAGCAGCAGTCAAGAAATCAAAAGACACACTGCATTAGGAAAATCTGCTGCAAAGGATCTGTTTAAAGTATTGGAAAGTAAAGATGTCACCTTGAAGACTAAGGTGTGCCTGACCCAAGCCAGGGTATTTTCAATCACATCACATATATGTGAAAGCTAGACAATGAATAAAGAAGACCAAGAATTGATGCTTTTGAATTGTGGTGTTGGAAAAGAATGTCGAATGTACCGTGGACCACCAAAAGAACAAACAGATCTGTTCTAGAAGTACAACCAGAACGCTCCTTGGAAGCAAGGATGGCCAAGCTGTGGCTTACATACTTTGGACATGTTGTCAGGAGAGATCAGTCCCTGGAAAAGGACATTATGCTTGGGAGAGAGGAGGATCAGTAAAAAGAGGAAGATACGCAACAAGATGGATTGACACAGTGGCTGCAACAGTGAGTTTAAGCATAAAAACAACTGGCATGGCGTAAGACTGGCACGTTTCATTCTGTTGAAAACAGATTCACCATGAGTCAGAACCAACATAATGGCAGCTAACAACAATGCTTCTGCAGCATTTTTTAAATTTCAATTAAACTGCAAAGAAATTTCCATATTTCAAACTGCATTTAATCATGTGATTGATGACCACCCACTTCATAATTAACTAAAACTAACCTGTGATGTGCTAACTGTGCTAACTATGCTAACATGCTAAAGAGCAAGTATCAGGAAGACTCCCACTGATTCTATAAATGCCTTCCAAGTGATAAATACGCTCAAATAAAAATATTTGTTCATGGACTGACATCAGTACTTGGTACTGCCCTTCTGTCTGAAAAGATATCATGGGAATGAAATACATAAAATCTCATTGCAAATTAGCAATAACAGATAAAGCATTGTCGTTGATTTTGATGTTAGAGAACCCTATCATTAATCTCCAAATAAGCACAATGTTGTTCTAAAAAAGAATACGTTATCAGTATATGTTTGTTATTGCTGTTAGGTGCTGTCAAGTCAATTCCAACTCATATCAACCCTATACACAACAGAACGAAACACTGCCTGATCTTGCACCATGTCCACAAGTCATTTTTATGTTTAAGCCCATCATTGCAGCCACTGTGTCAATCCATCTCGTTGAGACTCTTCCTCTTTTTCGCTGTCCCTTCAAGTCTACCAAGCAGGAAGTCCTCTTCCAGGGACTGATTCCTCCTGGTGACACATCCAATATGCAAGACACAGTCTCATCATCTTTGCTTCCAAGAAGCACTCTGCTTGTACTTCTTCCAGAACAGATTTTTTTATTCTTTTGGCAGTCCAAGGTAATTTGATATTCTTCTCTAATACCACAATTCAAAGGCATCAATTCTTCTGTCTACCTTGTTCACTGTCCAGCTTTCACATACATATCATGCAACTGAAATTACCATGGTTTGGGTCAGGCACACCTTAGTCTTCAAGGTGACATCTTTACTTTTCAGTACTTAAAGAGGTCCTTTGCAGCAGATTTTTCCCAAAGCAATACATCTTGATTTCTTGACTGCTGCTTCCATAAGCATTGACTGTGGACCCAAGTAAAATCAAACCCTTGACAACCTCAATTCTTTCTTCATTTATGACAATGTTGCTTACTGGTCCTATTGTGAGGATTTTTGTTTTCCTGATGTTGAGATGTAATCTGTACTGAAGCCTGTGGTCTTTGATCTTCATCAGTAGATGTTTCAAATCCTCTTCACTTTCAGCAAGTAATGTGATGTCATCTACATAACACAGGCCTCCAATCCTGATGCCTCATTCTTCTTTCTATCACCCAGGTTCTTGGATTATTTGCTTGGCATACAGATTGAAAAGGTGTCCCCTTATTCTGTTGACACAACTGCCTGCTGATCCATGTACAGATTCCTTAAGAGCACAACTAAGTGTTCTCGAATTCCAAATTTATGCAATGTTAGCCATAATTTTTTATGACCACAGAGTCGAATGCCTTTGCATAGTGAATGAAACACAAGTAAACATCTTTCTGGCATTCTCTGCTTTCAGCCAAGATCTATTTAACACCAGCAATGACATCTCTGATTCCATGGCCAGCTCTGAATCTGGCTTGAGCTTCTGGCAGTTTCTTATCAATATACTGTCATAGTTGCTTTTGGATGATCATGAGCAAAATTTTACTTGCATGTAATTAATGATATTGTTTGGTAATTTCAACTTTTGCTTGGATCACCTTTCTTCGGAATGGGAATAAATATGGATCTCTTCCAGTTGGTTGGCCAAGTTGCTGTCCTCCAAATTTCTCAGCATAGAAAAGTGAGTACTTATAGCACTGTATGTTTGTTGAAATATCTCAATTGATATTCCACCAATTTCTGGAGTCTTTTTTTTTTTCACCAATGCCTTCAAATTCTTCCTTCAGTACCACTGGATCCTGATCAGATGCTATCTCTTCAAATGGCTGAACATCGATCAGTTCTTTCTGTATAATGACTGTGTATTCCTTCCATCTTCTTTTGATACTCCCTGAGTCATTTAATATTTTCCCTGTAGATATTTAGTACCCAACATTTTTATTTGATTATTATTACTATTACAGTCTGAATGTCATCAATAAAAAACGTGTAAAAATTTGTTGCTCTCATGTAAAACCAAAACTCATTGTCATCAAGTACATTCTGGCTACAATTTTTACAGAAGCAGACTACCATATCTTTCTCTCACAGAACCAAAACCCAAATGAAATCCACTACCGTCAAGTCAATTCTGACTCACAGTGACCCTGCAGTACAGAGGAGAACTACGCCTTAGTTTCCAAGGAGTGCTTGGTGGATTTGAACTACCTATCTTTTTGTTCACAGCCTATGGTGGTCAGGATTATGTCAACTTCGCTACTACATATTTGGCTGCTGTATTAAGTGGCAGAGTGGGGTTTGTGGTGGCTCCCTGCCCTTCGGCTCTCATCTCGCGACCTTTTACTA
The DNA here is from genome assembly GCA_028571685.1 of Heterohyrax brucei. Lineage (NCBI taxonomy): Eukaryota > Metazoa > Chordata > Mammalia > Hyracoidea > Procaviidae > Heterohyrax > Heterohyrax brucei. The sequence continues at coordinate 15,766,599 of CM053158.1, forward strand.
CGGCTGCTGGTCGCTCACATGGCCAGGAGCTCCTGCTCTCTTCTTCCAGCATCTGGTTCTGGGACTTGAACTAGCAGCTTTTGGACTCATCAGTCCTTACAGTCGGCACCTGAGAGTCCTGCTCCCTGACCTGCCGATCCTGGGTTCGCCAGCCTCTGCCCGCTCCTGCTCCCTGACCTGCTGATCCTGGTATTGCCAGCCTCTGTCACTTCATCTCGCCACCAGCTTGGGATCCACTGACCTACACAACCAGTGATCTAGAACTCTGGTCTCTGACTTGCTGACCTTGGGTTCCTCAGCTTCCGTGGCCACGTGAGGCTTGTGCCAGAGCTTGGGACATTCAGCTTCTGTGATTATGTGAGCTGTTTCCTATATTTGTATCTATCTATCTATATATTATAAATCTTTCCTTGTACCTACACGTGTTACTGGTTTTGCTTCCCTAGAAAATCCAGTCTAAGGCACAGCCATAGCACAGTGTGGCTGGTAAATTCAAACTGCAGACCTTTTGGTTAGGAGGTGAGCATTTCATCATTGTGCCACCATGGCTCATTCTTATTATAAAACTATCTACTAATATCCTCAATTATGCCTCCCGGTACCAAAGCCTGAAATATTTACTATCTGGCCCTCTGAAGACAGTATTTGCCAACTCCTGGTTTAGGGTACAAACAGGATCAATGTATATTTGTATTGCTTTAAAAAGTAAAATGTTTGACAAAAGAAGCACAAAGTATGGGAGGAAGAACTTGAGAGCTGTCATAGATTGGATTGGGTCTCCCAAAAGTACATGTCAACTTGGTTGGCCATGATTCTCAGTATTATGTCATTGTCCTTCATTTTGTGATTGTAATTTTCCCGTATGTTATGAATTCTAATCTCTGCCTCTAGTTAATGAAGCAAGACTAGATTATGTTAAAGAGGATTAGGGTGAAACTGTAACACACTTACTAAGGTCACATCCATGATCCAACGTAAAGGGAGTTCCCCTGAAGTGTGACCTGCACCACTTTTTGTCTTCTAAGAGACAAAAAAAGAAAGAAAAGTGAGCAGGGAGTTAGGGACTTCAGACTACAAAGAAAGAAGTGCTGACAGCACAGCACATCCTTTGAACTTGGGGTTCCTGAGCTGAGAAGATCCTAGACCACAGTAGGAGTGATGGCAAGGACTTTCCTCTAGAACTGACAGAGACAGAGAGAGACAGAGAAAGAGCCTTCCCCTAGAGCCAATACCCAGAATTTGGACTTGTAGCCTATAGACTATGAGAGAATAAATGTACCTTTGTTAAAGCCATCCAGTTGTGGTATTTCTGTTACAGAAACATTAGATAACTAAGACAAGAGTATAATGTAGCAAGGCCATTATACCTCATGGGAAGTAGCTAAATGTTATTTTTCACTGACTACCTATGTTGTGTAGCCACCAAGTAGCTTTTATTTGTTTGTTTTTCAATCTGTCATTAGTCTGTTTTAAAATTATATAATACACTTAGATTACTGCAAATAACCTAAAAATTTTTCTATAAATTACCTATTTGAAATTTAATAAACATCTCTACGAAGTAGGAGGGAAAAGTAAAAACAAAAAGTACTAGAGAGGGGTACTGAGGTTTATTTCAAACCATCAAAATACTAGAATGAACAAATATGTTAATATCTGCTGCCCTGCATATAATTAATTAGCTCTGTTTCTTGGTATCATAAAACTTCATGATGGGAAGAATAACATGAATGTCACTTAACATTTATATAAACTGTAATGCTTATGCACTCATTACTATAACACTTATTAGCTCCACTTAAACCCCTAGAACATTTATTTTGTAGAGTACAAGGACACTTGCAGGTTTTTTTGTTTGTTTTTTTGTTTGTTTTACGGTTAAGTGAAAGCATTCAATCCAAGTCAATTTTGCATGCCCGCCACTCTCCAACTCAATCTGTTCTCCTCACACTGTGACAGCACACTCCTCCTTTTCACTCTATACTTCCAGAATCCACTTAATGAACACCTGTCCCTTCCTCTCTACCCTCTCCGCACCCCTGAAGAAAGAAATCAGTAGAACAGCCTCCAGTATAAAACCATAAAGTAAACACACCACATGCTCACTCTGGGATAGTCTTAATAACATCTTCCCCTTAAAAATAGTTTTAATACAATGCATGTCCCAGATTCTCTAGCAATGCTCTAAAAACCATAAAACTCATTAGTCCTTTATATACTTTATGCTTTCTTTCTGTTGTGATATGCCTTCAAATCGATTTCAACCCACAGTAACCCTATGTACAACAGAAATACTGCACTATTCTCATGATAAGTTATGTTTCAGCAAACTGTTGCACAGCCACCATGTCTATCCATCTCACCAAAGGTCTTTCTTTTTCACTGACCCTCTACTTTACCAGGCATGATATCCTTCTCTAGGGACTGGTCCTTCATATCAATATATCCAAAGTATGTGAGATGAAGTCTCACCATCCTTAGTCCTAAGGAACATTTCTCAGCTAAAAGAAAATATTAAAATACTTGCATATGAAACATTATTGCACTGCTATTTTAATTACTCTTAAAATTACTACATTAAATCAGAATCTATTCGAACAATAGTCATAGTGTTATCCACACCAACAAAAGAAAAATTGTGGCTCAAACAAAAATAATTTGTTTTGCTCTGCAATACATGACCTTTTAAAGCTGATTTGTTTTCTGAATTATGTTTTGCTTGGGCCAATAATGAAATTAATTTGCACTCCCTGAGAATATACCAGCTGGATGAGGGAGTGATACACCCTGGGAATACAGACGCAGCAAAGGAAATCTGGTTTAAAACACATAAAAATGGCCATGAAGAACGCCAAAGCAATCCACACCTCCTTCGTAACAGATAATTAACTACTATTTTAGCACCATCTCTTGCAGAGCAAGTGAAGCATTCCAAACCAAAATAAGAGGTAGACTGCAGACTCCTTACAGACTAACAGGAAACTGGGCAAACGTCTGACAATTAAGTCCACGAACTTAATTGTTCTAAGCACTACATACCGCTTTGCTGAATAGCACTATGGTCACTTTGAAGTACTCCCTTTGGGAAGCTATGCACCCATACCGTGCTTTGTCCAACCCTTCAAAGCAATTTTGAAACCCTTTCTGGAATGGCCATCGTGCACAGCGGCAAGTTCACAAACTTAACTGTACAGTTGTCTGTGAGGGAGTTTTCAGACACTAAACAAATAACTGTATTAGAAGACCCTCCTTACTCACCTGATCTGGCTCCCAGTGACTTTTTCTCTACCTGAAGATAATGGAAATATCGAAAGGAAGACATTTTGACGACATTGAGGACATCAAGTGTAATACAATGACAACTCTGATGGCCATTCTAGAAAGAGTTCCAAAATTGCTCTGAAGGGTGGACTAGGTGCTAGCATCAGTGCATAGCTTCCCAAAGGGAGTATTTCAAAAGTGACCATAGCGATATTCAGCAAAGAGGTATGAAGCACTTTTTCTATGAAGAGTTCACAAACTTAACTGTCAGGTTTCATATAATGAATCTAGAATTGAGAACACAGTAAATTGCTGAGTCACTAAGGCCCCAGAGGAAATACTATCAGTTAAATTACAACACATCTGCAATGAATAAATTAGAGAACAGGTCCATAACTTTGATCTTTCTTAGGAAGACCAACAGAGGGGCGGAGTCAAGATGGCAGACTAAGCACACGTCTCCTTATATCCCTCTGGAAACCAAGACCTGAACTGATAATCAAATGGAGCCTTCTGATCACCTAATCAGCCTCAGGACACGGCACAGAGTTGTTAATGGGGACTTCAAACCACTGAGTGAAAAACCTCCTCTCTTTCGCTGACTCCTGCGCCTGGCTAGCCCTGGCTCTCACGGACGGAAGGTAAACGCAGCATTTTGACTTTTTTTTTCTGTGTCTCGGCCGGCAGGCGGAGCTGGGTCTTGCCTAGCCACTAGATGTAGACACGCTGCTGGGGGGATAGGCAGGCAAAATTCACATATTCTGAGAGCCAGGCTAAAGACTGTTAATCTAGCCACTTTCAGCCTTTTGCTTTATATCTGCGTCAATGGGATTAGAAAGGAATTCCGCAGTCAGTGTGCGGGACGTCATGTTGGTACGAGATTTTAGCTGGACCTAATTCTTAGCCTGGGAGCCAGCGCCTGCAAACAGGACAGTACTTCTCCAACAGAAAAGCAGTAATTTTCCCAGTGCCACCTACGTTGCAGGCCCTGCAACAGAAGCAGAGAAATCACTACCTCTCAGCACCTTTAGCCCCTCTGTCTGCTGCCTGTGTGGAGGGCGCCATCTTGGATACAGTGGCCGCAGCTGGACCTAATTCTTAGATTGGGAGCCACAGCCTGCCCACAAGAGAGCGCTTTTCTATCACAAAAGCAGTACTCGACGCAGTGTTGGCTAAGGCTAGGCCCTGTCAGCAGAGGCCAACAGGGCAGTAGCATTGCTGTATTCTGAACTAGTTTGTTATCATCTGGGGTTGGATATAGTGGCGCTTACTTTGTCAGTTGAGAAGAGGGACCTCTACACCTGAAAACCTAACTGACTTGTGAAGTGGTCAGATACCTTTTGCTTTACATTTGAAGGCAGCCTAGAGAAACATTTGCAATCCATCCTCACAGTACCTCTTCCAGCCTCTACATACTAACATGGGACCCAAAAAGCAACAGACAATTGTGGCATACAAGAAATCACCCATGGCTTCAGAAGGCTCCCAAACAAAGTAACCAAGGAGTTTTCCAGATGAAGAAACTTTTATGAAAGCATCAGGAAGTGAATACAAATTGATTATATACAGAGCCCTTCTAGACCTTATACAAAATGCAGCAGAACAAAATGAAAAATTAAGCAAGCTGTTCGATCTGATGGAACACCAGTACTCTGAAATCCAACAGATCAAGAACAAAATCAAAGACACAGAAACTTCCATGCAAAGCCAAGAAAACAGAATGGAACAAATGAAATACAGAATTTCTGACTTGGAAGACAGAGCTACTGAGGCCAGCATCTATGAGCAGAAATCAGAAAAAAGAAACAAGAAAACTGAAGAAACATTAAGAAGCATGTGGGACTCTATTAATCGAACAACGTTCGATTAATTGGAGTCCCTGAACAGGATGAGACATCTGAGAACACCAGAGAGTATCGCTGCTGAGCTACTGAAAGAAAACTTCCCAGAAATCATGAAGAGAATATAGACATCTCAGATGCATATCGTACACCACCCAATATAGATCTCAAAAGAAAGACTCCAAGACATATTATAATCAAGCTTAACAAAATGAAACATAAGTAGCAACTCTTAAAGGCAGCAAGACTCAATGCAGAGCTAACATTCAGAGGGAAACCCTGTAGGCTTTCGTCAGATTTCTCAGCAGAAACTATGCTGGCACAGAGACAGTGGCACGACGCATTTAAAGTCTTGAAGGAGAAGAACTTCCAACCAAGAATTATATATCCTGCAAAACTATCTTTCAAATACGAAAATGAAATTAAGACATTCCCAGATAAACACAAACTCAGAGGCTTTGTAGAAACCAAACCCAAACTACAAGAAATACTGAAAGAAGTTCTTGGCTCTGGCTTAGAAGAACGAAACCACTAACTTTATATTTTAGAACAACACACTACTCAATACTCTACTCTTTTAGGGAAGGCTCCAAAATCAATCACAGCTTTGATACGGAAAGAAGCAATCCAGTGATCATCATGAAAACTATGGTGTCATCATAACAAAAACAGGGATGTACTACAGTTGTTACAGTCCTTCCAGATGGAGAGGAAGATGACAAGACTGGTAGTAATTAAAATTGGGTTTATATATAGTTTATTAAGGGGGATCATAGGAGCAGCTGTAAAGCACAACAAAGATGTATCATACCATTTCAAGAAATGTAACACACGAGTCTCAACAACTACAAAACCAGCTCTGAAAAAGGTGAAAAATCAACTCACTAAAAAGAATGTCTCAGAACAGACTAATAAGAACAACAGAGAAAACATCAACATAAAAATAAACATATCACAATGGCAGCAGTGAACACATACCTATCAATAATTACATTGAATGTGAATGGACTGAATGCTCCAGTAAAGAGACACCGAGTGTCATCTTGGATCAAAACACATGACCCATCCATATGTTGTCTACAATGGATAGGTAAACTATGGTACATATACTCAATGGAGCACTACGCATTGATAAATAACGATGTTTCCAGGAAACATCTCCTAACCTGGTTCCAACTGGAAGACATTATGTTGAGTGAAAGTAGTCAGCGACAAAGGGACAAATACTGTATGAGACCTCTACAATAAAATCTCAAAACCAGACTTGTGTATAGAAGAAAAGACTCTTTGACAGCTGCAAGGGAGGGGAGGGAGGGAAGGTGAGGGGGGTAGGATTTAGTTTAGATAGTTGCTAGAAATCTGATTGGGAGAAAGTAGTGATAGCACACATCAGAAACAAGAACAACATTAAGTGGACTTCAGCATAATTTGAGTATTCCTTCCATCTTAACCCAATATTGCAAGGATAGAGTAGCTGGGGCAGGGGACAGGGGGCAGGGGACCATGCTCTTAGGCGAAATCGAGGCCAACTGACACAACCAGCGTTTTGCTAAGAGAGCTCTCTGCACCCCACATTGGTGAGTGGTGTCTGGGGTCTTAAAAGCTGCCAAGCTGCCAACCAAGGACACAGCAAATAGACCCAACTCAGCAGGAACAGATGCTCACGAGGACCAAAATGACATGCAGTAAAGACAACCTAGAAGACAGAGAGACCCGCAAGAGTGTGTACCTTCATCTACTTGGGACCGGAAGAACCGGATGGTGCTTGGCCACCACCAGTGATAGCCACGATGGAGCTCATAGAGAGGAGTCTCACTGGCAACACAAGAATAAAAAGGGGTGCATCCTGAGATCTCCACTAAAAGACCTCAATTGATGGTCCAGCAGTTTCGGGGTTCCCCTGAGAGCATGGCCCCCGGCCCTGATGCTGCCCTTACCCATAAATTATAACAAAGGTCCACTCTTTGGACAGGAATGGATTGGACTTGGCAATGCAGAGTCACCATATATTGGTTGCACTTTATAGTTCTATACACCTATAGGATATCATCCTGCTGACCTCTGGCTGGAGGAAGGAGAGTGGGTGGAGAGGAAGAGAAAGGAGGCTGCTGGGAGGATGAGACATGTATGGAGCAGAGAGGAACAGTGTGCTGTCACCGGATAGGGAGAGCAGTGGAAGCTGCATATAGGTGGGCATGTAAATTTATATGCGAATGTACATTTTCACTCAGTCATGTTAAATAAAAAAAAAAAAACACAAGTAAACATCATTCTCTGCTTTCAGCCAAGATCCATCTGACACTGCAGTGGCTAAGACAGTGCTTACTGAATAGGCGAAACATTTAATAAGCAGGACAATGTTTAATGACAAGGCAAGATGGACATTCTTGGCCTGCTATTGATCTTAGTGGGAAAGAACTCAGGTTGTTACTATTACCTGTGATGTCAGTTTTACACATCTGTAGATAACGATCTTAGACGGAAAGTACTAGTCATCCACTATCCAGTACGATGTTAACTATAAGATTCTCTTAGACATCCCTTATCATGTTGTAAAGCTCCCTTTTTTTCCTATTTACTAGAGTTTATCATGAATGGGTACTTAATTGTGTCAAGCACTTATTCTCCATCTACAGAAATAATTACATGGTTTTCCTCATTTATTCTCTTAAGATAGTGTCATGGACCCTTTTAGCTCAGTAATAAAGTCATTCTTGAGGTTCATGCTTCAGCCAAACATTTGATTAGCCTATAAAATAAAACTAGACTAAAGGGGCACACAAGCCCAGGACTAAGGACTAAAAAACAGGGAGGGACAGGACGCTGGTAATAGGAAACCCAAGGTTAAGAAGAGAGAGGGTTGACAGGTTGTGCAGTTGTTAACCAATGTCATAAAACAGTATGTGTACTAATTGCTTAAGAAGAAGCTAGCTTGTTCTGTAAACCTCCATCTAAAAGTACAATAAAAAATGATGTCATAGGTTAAACTGCGTCCCCCCAAAATATGTGTCAACTGGGTTAGGCCACAATTCCCAGTATTGTTGGCTGTCCCCCATCTTGTGATTGTAATTTTACGTTAAAGAGGATTAAGGTGGGACTATTAACACCCTTACTAAGGTCACATCCCTAGTCAGTGTAAAGGGAATTTCCCTGGGGAGGCGGGGTGATCTGTACCACCTTTTATCTTACAAGACATAAAAGACAACAAAAGTAAGCAAAGAGTGGGGACCTCATACCACCAAGAAAGCAGCACCAGAAACAGAGTGCATCCTTTGGACTCCGAATTCCTGTGTGGAGAAGCTCCTAGTCCAAGAAAAAATTGATTACAAGAACCTTCCTCCAGAGCCAACACAGAAAGCCTCCTCCTAGAGCTGACAACCTCAATTTGGACTTCTAGCCTACTAAATCTGTGAGAGAATGAATTTCTCTTTGTTTAAGGTAGCTATTTGCAGTATTTCTATCACAACTGCATTAAATGAGTAAGACAGATAGTAAATTACATTGAGTGATTTTCAAATGTTAAACCTACCTTGCATTCCCAGGATAAACACTTCTTATTCATGATGTAGCATCTTTCTTACATTAATAACAATGCATTCAATTTTCTTAAAATTGTATTGAAGAATTCTATTCAATGGATTTTGGTCTGTATTTCTCTTTTCTTGGAATGTACTTCTCTGGTTTTGGTATTGGCTAACACTGGTATCAAGTTAGAAGTGTTCCCTCTCTTTTCTGAAAGGATTTGTTTAGGATTGGTATCGCTACCTTCTAAAAATGTGTGATACCATTCGTTGGTGAAGCCATACAGGCCTGGAGTTTCCTTTATTAAACAGCTTTAATTACAAATTAATTATCTTTAACAGATCTAGGGCTATTCTAACATTCTATTACTTTTTGAGTCAGTTTCATTAATAAGTATTTTTCAATGAATCTGTCAATATCACTTGGGTTGCCAATTTGTTTGCGTATACCAAAAACCATACAGTTGGTTGCCATAGAGTCGATTTCAACTCAGAGTGACTCTATAAGACAGAGCAGAACTGTCCCATAGAGTTTCCAAGGAGCACCTGGTGGTTTCAAACTGCTAACCTTTTAGCTAGCAGCCACAACACTTAACCGTTATACCACCAAAGTTTCTACTGTCATATAACTTTATATAATCTTCCCTGATTATCCTTTTAAAGTCTGTAGGAATTATAATGATACACTCTTTTTCAGTCCTTGACAATGGTAAGGAATGTCTTTGGTATTTTTTTCCCAAACTGTCTAGTTACTAGCTTACTAATTGTCTTAGTTACCCAGTACTGCTCTAACAGAAAATACCACAAGGGGAAGGTTTCACGAAGAGAAGCTTTTATTGCCACTGTCCAGTAAGCTACAAATCCATTAACAAGTTACAAGTCCATTCAATATGAGAAATCATCACAGTCAGGTAGGGTAAGTCCAAGTCCAGCGAGAGCATCTGGGCACACGAACCTGTGGTCCAAAGAATGTGCTTTGCTCTTGGTGCTTCTCTCCTGGTGGTGTGAGGTTCCCAACTTCCTCTGTTCATTTTTCTCCCTTATATTCCACAGCTTGTAGCTTGGGTCCTGCCTTACCAACACAACTGTTGCCCTTTCTCCATCATAAGTTATCACAGAGGCAGGATTCACAACACATGGGAGGAAGGGCACCACAGTGGACTCATAGCCAAGTCAAATCAACACATACACTTTTGGGGGGACACAATTCAATTCAATCCACGACATTGATTTTATTCCTCTTTTCAAAAACCATGCTTTTGTTTCCGCTGGTTTTCTCTATTGTTGTTCTCTTTTTTCCATTTCATTGATTTATAATGTTATTCTTTCATTTACTGTGGGCTTACCTTCTTTTTTCTAATTTCTTAACTCAGATAACTGATTTTAGGGCGCTCTTCTTTTCTAATATAAGCACTAATTGCCTACTAAGCAGTGCTCTGGCTGCATTCCACAAATTTTGATGTGTTATATTTTCCTAATCATTCAGGTTCAAATATTTCTTAATTTCTTTTGTGATTCCTTCCTTCCTTCACAGATTGTAGAGAAGTACTGTGTAATTTCCAAATGTTTCATATTTTCCTAGTTACTTTATGATTATTGATTTCTAATTTAAATCTACTGTTGTCAGAAAACATATTCTATATTAATCTTTTTAAATTGAGTTTTATTTTAAGAGTCACCATATAGGGTCACTATGAGTCAAAATTGACTTAATGACAAAAGTTTTGGTTTTTTTGCTTACATGGTCTATCCTGATAAATATACCACATGCACTTAAAAGCAATGTTCATTCTGTCATTATTGGTTTCAGTGTTCTGTAAATATCAGTAAGTGAGGATTGTCTGGAATGTTAGGATTTATGTCTTTACTTTTTCTTTTTTAATCCAACTACGACTATGAAATTATTTATTTTTCCTTTAAAATCTGTTATTTTGCTTCACGTGCTTTGATATTCTCTTTCTAGGTTCCCACGGGAATCTTGGTGGTACAGTGGTAAAGATCTTGGCTCCTAACCGAGAGGTGGACAGTTTAAACCCAATAGCCACTCTGCAGGAGAAAGATGTGGCCATCTGCTTCCACAAAGATGACATCCTTGAGCCCATCAAATAAATAACACCTGAGAGGAACATGTTCCTTAGAACAATCTATTATACAAGATCAGAAGGACAACTGTTGCTTAAAAGCAAAGACGAGAAGGCAAGACAAGTTAGCAAACCTGGATGAAAGGGAACAGGGAACCTAGGAGAGAAACAGGGGAAGGGTAAGCACATTGTGGAGAACGGAACCAAATTCATGGAATACTTCATGTACAAACCATCAAACCGGAAACAAATTCGCTCTATAAACTTTCTGCTAACTGACAATTAAAAAACTCAAAACTGCATTACATAGTAAAAATGTGAATGTAGTTTTAATGAGTCGTTGAATTAATACAGTCTCTTTAAGAAAAAAAAAAAAGATTGCAGCCTTGGAGATTCTACAAGGCAGTTCTAGTCTGTCCTATAGGATCTCTGAGTCAGAATCAGAAACGGGTTTATGGGTATTAAGTTCACACAATTCATAATTCTGTGTTTCTGATGGACTGATCCTTCTGTCATGAAAATCGGTCATTATTTCTGGTGATATTTTCTGTCATGAAATCATTTTTATGGTAATACAGCCACTCGATCTCTCTTATTCTTCTTGCTACCATGGTATATCTTTACCTATTTATTTACTTTCAGACAATCTATTTAAAAAGAGTCTATATAAACCTTCATAGAGATAGTATATAGTTAAATATTCCTTTTTAATTCATTTTGTTTTTTAATTGGGATTAGTGAACATTTTATTAAATTATATAGCTAGAATTGGGACTGTCATTTGATTACGTGTTTTCTACTTACCCCTCATTTTTTCTTCCTGTTTTTTTTTTTCCCTACCTTGTTTTCTTTTAATGTGACTACTTTACAAAACTACAACCAGAATGTTCTTTAACAGCAAGGATGGCAAGACTCTGGCTTGTTTACTTTGAACACATCATCAGGAAAGATCAATAAACAGAAAATGATATTGGAGTTGGTAAGGTAAAAGGTCAGAAACAGCAAGAGAGACCTTTGGCACAATGGATTAAGACATGTCATGGATTGAAATGTGTTCCCCCAAAAATGTGTGTGGCAATGACGCTAGGAGATGATTCCTAGTATTCTGCATTTTCCTGTGTGCTGTAAACCTTGTCTCTATGATGTTAATGGGGAAAGATGGGCTGCAGTTTAGCTGGGGGCAGGACTTAGTGTGTAAGATTATATTTTGCCTTGAGGCAATCTTTTTTTTAGACATGTGAGAAAGAAGCTAGCAGGGAGACTTGAGGATCTCATACCACCAAGAAGCACTGCCAGTAGCAGAGCACTTCCTCTGAAAAGAACTTGGGGTCTTTGTGCCTCAGAAGCCCCCAGCCCAAACGGAGACTAATGACAATGACCTTCCTCCAGAACCAGCACAGAAAGCCTTCTCCTGGAGCTGAGGCCTTGAATTTGGACTTGCAGCCTACTGGACTCTGACAGAATAAAATTCCTCTTTTTAAAGCCATCCACTTGTAGTATTCCTGTTACAGTAATACTAAATGACTAAGACAACACTGTGAGTAGCCAAAACAATGGATTCAAACATACCCCCAAACATTAAAATGGCACAAGACTAGGTAATATTTTGTTCAGTTACACATGAGATCTCTACATTGAGAGCTGAGTTAACGGAAACTAACAACATTTTACAGGATTCCACCTTAATTTCCAACAAATTTTATTGTATTTCTATTATTCTGCTTGAAATACCATTTCATTTATTTAAGCATATTGTGTTTTAATTTGATAAAGACTTTTTTTTGTGCTTTAGGTGGAATTCTACAGAGCAAGTTAGTTTTTCATTAAACAACTAATATACAAATTATTTTATGATACTAGCTGCCAACTCAGAGATGTGTCAATGTTCTGTCCTTCACTACTCTAGGTTCCCTATTTTCATTTGTCCAGTTTTCCTGTCCCTTCCTGACTTCTTGTCATTGCTTTTGGGCTGGTGTGACCATTTCATCTGCTACATGTAACTGAACTACAAAGTTCCTTCCTCACCTGTGTTATGCTTTGCCCTGCAAACCTAACTAATCTTTAGCTAAAGGGAGAACCTCAGAATAAGTTCAGTCCTGAGTTAAAAGAGGACTCAGGGGGTCATATTCACAAACTTTCTCCATTCTTTCTCAGACTAGGAATTTGGTAAATTTGTATTTTGTTCTACATTTTTCTCCCCTCTCTCCAGGACCCTCTATTGTGATTCCTGTCAGAGCAGTCAGTGGTGGTAGATGGGTACCATCTAGTTGTTCTGGGCTCAGTCTGGCGGCGTCTGTGCTAGTCGTGGTCCACTAGTCCCTTGGACTAATCTTTCCCTATGTTTCTGGTTTTCTTCCTTCTCTTTTATTCCAGCTAGAATGGGACCAGTAGATGCATCTTAGATGGTCAGCTGCAGGCTTTTAAGATTCCAGATGCTACTCACCACAGTCAGGTGTAAAACATTTTCTTTATAAACTATGTTATGCTAGTTGAGCTCTATGTCCCCTGAGACCATGATATACAGCCTTCAGCTCAGTAACTCAGTCCCTCAGGGAGTATGGATATGTCTGTGAGGCTTCTATCTCTTTGCCTTGTTCAAGTTGTACTACCTTCCCCAGTACTGTGTACTGTTTTACCCTTCTCCAAAATTACCATTTATCGGATATCTAGTTAGGTTTCTCCCTCCCTACCCCGCCTCCGTAACTGTCAAAAAATGTATTTTCTGTGCGTAAGCCTTTGGTGGAGCTTTTATAACAGTGGTCTCATATAGTATTTGTCCTTGTGTAACTGACTTACTTCACTCAGCATAATGATCTTCGGATTCACCCATGCTATAAGATGTTTCACAGATTCATCTCTGTTCTTTATCACTGCATATTATTCGACTGTGTGTATGTACCATAGTTTATCCACTAATCTGCCTATGGGCACTTAAGTTAGTTCCATCGTTTGCTACTGCAAACAATCCTGCAATGAACATGGGTGTGCATATGTCTACTTGTGTGACAGCTCTTATTTTTCTAGGATATAGTCCTAGTATTAGGATTGCTAGATCATACAGTATTTCTATTTCTAGCTTTTTAAGGAAGGGCCACATTATCTTCCAAAATGGTTATGTAATTTTGCATCCCCACCAGCAATGTATAAGAGTTCCAGTTTCCCCACAACCTCTCCAGCATTTGTTATTTTCAGGTTTTTTGGTTTTTTTGTTTTTGATTAGTGCCAGTAATGTCAGAGTGAGACGGTATCTCACTGTAGTTTTTATTTATGTTTCTCTACTGGCTAGTGATTTTGAGCATTCCCTCACATGTCTGTTAGCTGCCTGAATGTCTTTATTTGGTCAAGTGTTTCTGTTCATACTCATATTCTTTGCTCATTTTTTAACTGGATTATCTTTTTGTTATAGAGGCATCTGATTTTCCTATAGATTTTGCTGAATATGTCACAGCCAAAAAATTTTTCCCAGTCTGTTGATACAGTATGAAAGAATCATGGAACAAGATTATCTAAGGAAGGAACCTAAAATGGGTTACTTTTGGGATTCATCAAGTATTGAAAGATTTCATTTCAAAAATAATTTTATTTCACAAGAAGCATACATTTGCCTGAAGTTTTCTTACCTCAAGTTGGAAAAGTTATAAACATTTTAATTCAGTCCAAGATTATATTAAAAAACATAATATTGAGGCATATTTCTTTACTATTCCTAATTAACAACTATGTTAGCTTTAGATGTTTAATTGAGTATATTTTCTAAGGTATCTGTGATGACTACCTCTACACAGGTTTGTGTTTTCTACTCTCAAAGAACTTAGAATTAAATTCAGGAACCACAGAAGTTAGCCAAGTAATCTTACATACCATCTTATTTAGCCTTCCCTTTCTGTATACTAGAAAATTCTTTACAAGCTAAATTCTGAGGTCAACCCAAATTCTAGATTGACTACCTTCTAGCTGTGAGGCCTTATGAAAATGACTTAAGATCTATAAGCTTCAACATCCTCTACTACAAACTGAGAGTAACGACAGAAAGCAGCCTCAATGGCCACCACTGTCTGCCAGTTTGTCATACTATGGTGGCTTGTGTGTTGTTGTGTTGCTGGAAGCTATGCCACCAATATTTCAAATACCAGCACAACCACCCAGAGTGGATATGTTTCAGTGGAGCTTCCAAATTAACACAGACTGGGAGAAAGGACCTGGCAATACTTCTGAAAAAGGTGACCAATGAAAATATGAAAATATAACTGGGGAAGATCTGACTCCTCAAACTAGAGTCAACCTTAATGACATGGATGGAATAAAGCATTCAGAACCTTCATTTGCTACTGTGGTACAACTTAAAATAAAAGGAAAAAGACGTAAACAGCCATTAGTATCTAGAATGTGGATTGTACAAAGTATGAACACAGAAATATTGGAAGTCATCAAAAATGAAATGGAACACATAAAGATCAACACCCTAGGCCATTTGTGAGTTGAAATGTACAGGTATTAGCCATTTTTTTCCGATAAACATAACATCTATGCCAGGAACAACAAAGTGAAGAAGAAAAAGTCGTATCTATTGTTAAAAAGGGTATTACAAGATCTTTCCTAAAGTGCAACACTGTTGGTGATAGGATGATATCAAACATGCAGTCAAGATGCATTGCTGGCATAACCAGTCTTTTTCTAAGACAGTCTTCTGCATCCCACACTGGTAAGTGGCGTCTGGGGTCTTAAAAGCCAGCAAGCTGCCATCTGAGGAACACCAATTGGTTATAACCCACTTGGAACAGATGACATCCGAGCACATCAAAGATATCAGGAAAAATGAGCCTAGGACACAGAAGGACCCATATGATTGGGAGACTACATCAGCATGAAACCAGAAGAACTAGAGGGTGTCCAGCCACCACCAAAGACAGCCCTGACAGGAAACACAATGTAAAGTCCCTGATGCAGCATGAACAAAAGAGGTAAGCAGATCAATAGCTCTATGAAGCCAGAATTAACGGTCTGACAACCTGAACGGTCCCCTGAGAACACAGCCCCTAGACTTGCTGCTAGCCCAGACCTGAAACCAGTACTGAAGCCAAAACTTCAGACAAAGAATGGCCTGGACTCAGGGACACATGTAGTATGTGTGCTCTACATACACCAGGCTGTCCTACCGGTCTCTTTCTGGATGGGAGAGGTGAGGGTGGCAAGGAGGAGACAAGTTTTGGCTGAGTGGATACTGGAAGTAAAGAGTGAAACAGAAAAGTGTACCACCACAGGGTGAGGAGAAGAGAAGGAGTTTGCAGAGCGATAGTTATGGAAACCTGAATTGTAAACTTTCACTTAATCACAATAAAAAAAAAATTTTAAAGATACATTGCTGTTAGAAACAAAGAAAGATTTGTAGTTTGAAAACACAGCCTTAGTGATAGAAATGATGTTAGAGATCACATGATAAGATTTTGCAAAATCTTAACTTAGTTTCCAACTTTTGCAATCCTATTATCAGTAATTATCAATACATCCTGATCACATGTTTGATCAATTTCAGACTGCACAAGTTGGTAAAAACTGTTAATTTCTTCACCTTTAATCTAAATGGTTAGTGTGTAAATCTGAAAAATAGTCATATTAATTGGTCTTCCATGTTAGCCTACAGGCATTATCCTATCACAGAAAGCACTGAACTTCAGGATTATACTTGAAACACTTTCTGATAATGAATGCAATGCCATTCCTCTTCAAGTTGTCATTCCCAGCATAGCAGACCATAGGATATCAATGTTCATGCTTTCCATTTCATTTTCAACAACCGCTAATTTTCCTAGATTTCGTATTTCCTACATTCCACATTCTGATTACTAAACAATGATTACAGTTGCTTCCTCTCATTCTGGGTCAAGCAACATCAGCAAAGGAAGATCTTGAAAACCTGACTCCATCCAAGTCATTGAGGTCATCTCTACACTGAGAAGGTAGCTCTTCCTCAGTCTTTTGAGTCTCTTCCAACCTAAGGGGCTCATCCTTCAGCCCCTCAGCCCCTCAGCTTTCAGCACTACATCAGACAATGTTCTGCTGCTATTCATAAGTTTCAGTGGCTAATTCTTTTCATAAGCAGACCACCAGGTACTTCTTTTTAGTCTGTCTTAGCCTGAAAGCTCAGCTAAAAACTGCCCACCATGGGTAAACCTGCTGGTATTTGAATTACAGTGGCACAGCTTCCAGAATTTCAACAACATGCAAGCCCCTACAGGATGACAAATTGAAAAACAGGTAGGGGTGATTTATAACAGGTGAGAAAATACCTCTGGCAGAGATCATTATTTACTTCTACAGAATATAGATAACTTGAGAGATTAAAAAAATGTGCCCTTGTGTTTTTCTTTTGAAGCATAGCTTTTGCAGTTTACTCAAAATCCACCTAATCATATCTCAGTTCTTTATGGATTCTCCTTTGCACATCAATGTAATGCAAAATTCAATCCATCCTACCGCCCACTATCACTACCACCACTTCAGAAACAGCTCCTGAAGGAAACAAAGGGCTAATAATGTACACTTGAAAAGCAATTCAGAGATAGATACCTTTAGAGCAAAACAAAAATCAAACAGGATGAAATAAACAAGAGAGATTGAAACATACACTTCATTTTCAACACCCCCTCCCTACCCCATGTTTTATTGTTCTTTCTTGTTGTGGGCTAGTCTTTTTTTTTTTTTTTAAGTAGCTTTTCAAACTATTTTGTAGACCGTATTTTTTGTGGCACATGGTCACTGAAGTCTCTGTTCCATTAGCTTAATGGTCAGTGTGATAGACATTTTCTTAAACAACTAAAGTCAAAAGCAGGGGGAATAAAAATAGTCTCCCTGTCTTTGCAGATTGATTCTAAACTAAGACCCTCCAATACTTACTTAGCCAGGTCACTTAGAATTCTGCATTAAATTTATCTTACAGAAACAAAGGCTGTCACATGAACAGACACGTGCACATGAATGTTTACTGCAGCACAGTCCACAAAAGCAAAAAGATGGAATCAACCTAGATGTCTATCAACAGATGAATGGATAAACAAACTACAGTACATAATACTCAATGGAACACTATGTAATGATAAAAAACAATGATGATTTTAGGAAACATCTCATAACCTGGTTTCAACTGGAAAACATGCTGAGTGAAATCACTCAGTGGCAAAAGAACAAATATTGTATGAGACCCCTGCTACAAGGACTTAAAAATAGACTTATGTACAGAGAAAAGACTCTGATGGCTACAAGTGCATGGAGGGGGGCAAGGGTTGGTCATAGATTAGACAGTTGATAGAAATTTGGTTAGGTGAAAGCAGTGACAGCACGTAACAGAAAACAGATCAACTTAACGAACTTCACCATAAATTGACAGCTCCTCTAATCTCAATCTAGTATTGCAAGGATAGAATAGCAGAAGCAAGGTGTGGGGACCATGCTCTTGGAGGATACAGAGGTCAATTGGCATAACTAGCCTATTGCTAAGAGAGTCTTCTGCACCCCATATTGTTGAGTGATGTCTGAGGTACACCAAATAGTCCCAACTCAGCCGGAACAGATGATCACTGAGAATAACAAAGATAACAGGAAAAAAAGAACCCAGGAGACAGAAGGACCCATAAGAACCAGATGGTGCCCAGCCACCACCAAAGACAGCTGTGATGGGGCACACAATGTGGACTCAATGTGGTAACATGAGAAAAAGGGGGGTGCAGCTCAAGAACTCTAAAAGACCACAACTGATGGTTCAATGACCCGGGGGACTCCCTTGGGAGCACAGCTTCTAGATTTACTGCTGCCCCTGTCTAGAAAACACTACTGAGGTCAACTCTCTGAACAAAAATGGACTAGACTCAGGGACACAGTATGACCACATGGTGGGTGTACTTTATGGTTCTATGCACTTAAAGGAGGCTGTCCTACTGGTCTCTTTCTAGATGGAGATAAGAGAGTGGAGAGGAGGGGGCAGGAGCTTGTTAAGAGGATAAGACAAACATAAAATGAAAAGGAGGAGCGTGCCATCACAGGCAAAGAGAGCAGAGGAGTTGTAGATAGGTGGGCATACAAAATTGATTTGAATT
This sequence comes from Heterohyrax brucei, assembly GCA_028571685.1. NCBI lineage: Eukaryota > Metazoa > Chordata > Mammalia > Hyracoidea > Procaviidae > Heterohyrax > Heterohyrax brucei. Next base: position 15,785,393 of record CM053158.1, read on the forward strand.
GTATACTTTCACTTAGTCACAAAAAAGAAAAATAATTCTGCCTTAGCTTTCACTTTTTGCTTAGGCAGAACCTAAAGAACAGCCAGAAGTGCACACATAGGTCTTCACAGCTCTTTTCTGAGCACTAACCACCACACCACTAGGGCCGGGATGGTAGGTATGTAGGTAAAAATGTCACAGTACCCTCGTACCAAAATTTAGCAGCCTCTTTCTTCATTAATCATTCCCCTGGTTAAGTTTTTATTAGATTCCAGAGTTCCAAAAAAGTTGACTCCAACAGTTTTTGCTAGCATAACTATTGTGAAGCATGGTATCCTTGGAGCTTCCCACTCCATCATTCTCAGTGATATCACAACTGTCTTCTGACTATAGTTAATAGAACTTTTTTTTTACAATTCAACCTACCTCTTCTATTAACTTTCTTATCCTATACTACTTAGTGGGGATTTCTTTTGGTACTTTATTAATTATGATATTCATCCTTAGTTTATCAGTCTGTCTCCAATTAATATTCTACTACCTCAGAAACAATGAAGTCTTACTTCAATATGTCTATTTACCTACTATCTGCTGTCATATTTTACTTCTATGTTTGTTATAAACCCCACAATGTATTATTAATTCTTATTGTTCCCCTAAACTATCCTGTATTTCTGTCTGCTTTTAAGATTTTCTTAAAACTATCACTTGCTCAGGTGACCCTGTCACTGAGTTTGTTAGATCTGTGGGTTGGCATCTTTCATTAGTGTTGGAAAATTCTTAATCATTATCTTCTCCATTATTCTTTTTTCTCCCATTTTCTCTCCCTTCTCCTTTTGACACTCCAAGTATCCATTTGTTAGTTTGGTTTTAGTCCTTACACCACAAAAGCTCTGTTCAGTTTCATTTTCATCTTTCTTTCTCTTTATGGTTGAGTTTTGATAATTTCTAAGGAGACTTGTTATAAGCTTACCCATTCTTCCTACTGCTGTGTACTGTCTACTGTTAAGTCTATCAAATTAATTCTTCATTTCCATTTCCCATCTGTTCATACATTTTATCCACCTTTTTCACTAGATCCTTTAACATATTTACCATGTTATTTTAATGCCTTTATCTACTATGTGGAAACCCTAACGGCATAGCAAGTAAGTGCTATGGCTGCTAACTGAAAAGATGGCAGTTCAAGTCCACCAGGTGCTCCTTGGAAACTCTGAGACACAGTTCTACTTTGTCCTGTGAGGTGGCTATGATGGCAGTGGGTTTATCTGCTATTTGTCAACATCTGGTTCATCTGTGAGAATTCTACAAACTATTTTGTCTTTGTTATGGGTCACACTACCTTCCTTCTTTGGCTGTCTCATTATTTTGTTTCTATGCTAGACAACTGTATATAAATAACAGTAAACTAAATAATACTTAACTCCTGAAAAGTGCATGTACTCATTCATCTATCAGGCCACTAGGCTGAGAGGCTGAGTCAACCTAATTAGTTAAGTTGGGTCTTGCTTTGTTTTAGGTTTAATTTCATTTAGTTAGCAAAAGCTTCACAAATGTCTTGTGCAGAACTTTTCTTCAGCAGGGCTTGAGATCTGAGCACTAGCCTAGCCAAACCATGAGATCTCTTTCTGTTTTACAAACCACAGGAAAGCCGATACTGTACTCTCTCTCTTTCCCACCACCACTACCACCATCATCTCTCTCTGGTTTACAGCCCAGCAGCCGATCTTTTAAGCCCCTGGCTTTTTGCACCTCAAGAAATCACTTACTAAACTCTGCTGCCCTGACCCTAGTCTTCAGTAAGCTTCTGCTATGCACTTAGTGGCATCTTTACGCACAACAGCTCTCCCTGCTCATTGTCAATCTTTGAAGTATCATAGCCATTCACTTTGTGAAGGCCCTGTAAGCCTGGAAAGGGAAAGTAAAGAATCTCTTTCAGCTTTCCTGCTCTTTCCTCTATCTTTGGAACACCACAGATATGCACTTAATAAAGAACTCATATATGAATCCTCAGGGTTTCTTCTCAGTCTCCCTTGCCTTGACTCTGGTCTCTGACACACTTCCATCCCACATTCAGTGAAGGCCCTAAAGAAAATAAATGGCAGGTAGGTACATTCTGTGTGACTGAGGCATCTGGGGATTCTATCACTAAAAATTGATATAAAGTTCAGTTGGCATCTCCTTACTCTGTCTGTAGTAGACTTCCTCCTTCACCATTTCCCAGGATAAAACCAACCTGCAATGGTTCTCCTTTGTCTGAGGAAGAATTCATGCCTTTCTGGAATTTAGAACGTTTAACAATATTACTCAGCAATAAAAGAACTATTGATATATGTAACATGGATTAATCTCAAACTAACTGTCAAATGAAGGAAACTAGGAAAAAAAGAATACATGCTGTATGATTCCATTAACATAAAATTGTGGAAAATGCAAACTAATCTACTGTGAAAAGAAAAGCAGAGCAATATTTGTCTAAGAATGGTGTAGGGGTAATGCAGAGGCAAGAGGGAGGGATTACAAAGTAAACAGGAAAATTTTTGAGGGTAGTAGACATGTTCATTATCTTGACTGCAGTGATAGATTTACAGGTATATACATACGTCAAAACTTATCAAGTATTACACTTTAAGTATGTACACTTTACTGCATATCAACTGCACCTTAATAAAGCTGTCTTCAAAAAGCAACTGGAACAGAATTGACATAAGGACACCGAATGAAAAATAGTGGACAACAGCAGCAAAACTTCCAACAGACAAAAAAATATTCAGTGGCACATATAAAAGTGGACTCAAACACTTCACTTCTACAGAAAAAGACCACAGGGTACAAATACAAGAACTCAGGGAAAAAACAGTGACACAACAGAAGAAAACAAAACAAACTGGCATAATTCAAGAAAAGACAAAAAGAAAAATGATCCATTACAGAAATCAACATAAAATTGGAAGGAGCACAAGAAAGACTAAACACCATAGAACACACAGTAAAAGACAAAGAATAGAAAATAGAAAAACGAACATACACACACAAAAATGTGCAACAACAAATGTTCCCACAACAATAATTAGAAAAAGCTGAATAAATTATAGATACCTTATTTCTAAAAGCACTAGAGAGCTGTGAAAGCAATGAGCACCAAATGACCTAAAATTACAGAAAAGACGGAAGCAGTCTGACATGAGCTAACAAATGCCAGCTATGTATCCTCCTGGAAGTTGTGTAAAAATTCTTTTGTTTTGGGGAGTTTTTGTATGAAATTTCTTTCTTTTTTTTTTATTATGACTGAGAGAAAATGTACATTCCCATATAAATTTACATGCCCACCTATAAGCAGCTTCCACTGCTCTCCCTGTCCGGCAACAGCATACTATTACTCCCTGTTCCATACATGTCTCATCCTCCCAACAGTCTCCTCTCCCCTCCTCTCCACCCACTCCCCTTACTCCAGCCAGAGGTCAGCAGGATGATATCTTATAGATGCAAAGAACCATGAAGTGCATCCAATATACAGTCACTCTGCATCACCAAGTCCAATCCATTTGTGTCCAAAGAATGGACCTTCATTATGATTTATGGGCAAGGGCAGCATCAGGGCCAGGAACCATGCTCCCAGGAGAACCCTGAAGCCGCTGGACCATCAATTGTGGTCTTTTAGTAGAGATCTCAAGGTGCGTCCCTTTTTATTCTTGTGTTGCCAGTGAGACTCAACTTAGTGAGCTCCAATGCTGCTATCACTGGTGGTGGCCGGGCACCACCCAGTTCTTCTGGTCCCAAGTCGATGTAGGCACCCACTCATGTGGGTCTCTCTATCTTCTGGATTGTCTTTACCCCATGTCATTTTGGTCCTCAGTGAGCATTCGTTCTTGCTGAGTTGAGACCATTTGCTGTGCCCTCAGACGGCAGCTTGGCAGCTTTTAAGACCCCAGACGACACTCACCAACGTGGGATGCAGAGAGCCCTCTTAGCAATACGCTAGTTGTGCCAATTGGCCTCAATTTCTCCTAAGAGCATGGTCTCCTGCCCCCTGCCCCATCTACTGTGTCCTTGCAATATTGGATTAAGATGGAAGGAGTATTCGAGTTATGCTGAAGTCCACTTAATATTGTTCGTGTTTCTAAGGGGTGCTATCACCAATTTCTCCCAACCAGATTTCTAGCAACTATCTAATCTAAACCCTCCTCCTCTCACCTCCCCTCCCTCCCCTCCTTTGCAGCTGTTAAAGAGTCTTTTCTTCTATACACAAGTCTGTTTCTGAGATCTTATCGTAGGGGTCTCATAATATTTGTCCTTTTGTCGCTGACTACTTTCACTCAACAGATTGTCTTCCAGTTGAAACCAGGTTAGGAGATGTTTCCTGGAATCATCATTATTCTTTATCATTACATAGTGCTCCATTGAGTATATGTACCATAGTTTACCTATCCATTCCTCTGTTGTTGGGCATCTGGATTGATTCCATCTTTTTGCTATTGTGACTGTGCTATGATAAACATTTCTGTGCATGTGTCCGCTGGTGTGAAAGGCCCTGATTCTGTAGGATATATATTCCAAGTAGTGGAATTATTGGGTCAAATGGTATATCTATATCTATTTTTTTAAGGAAGCGCCAGATTGCTTTCCAAAGAGGCTGGACCATTTTGCAACCCCACCAACAGCATAGGAGTGTTCCACTTTCTTGAAATTTTTTTTATTTTGATTAAGTGAAAGTTTACAATCCCAGTCAATTTGCCGTATAAAACCCAAACACACACCTCTATGCCTCTCTATCTGCTCTCTGCACCCTGTGATAGCGCACTACTCTTTTCCACTCTGCACTTGCAATATTCACTCAACCAACACCTGTCCCCCTCCCCTCTCGCCACTCTCCACCCTCCTTTCTCACCTCTAGAGCTAGTCAGAGAGCCTCTTAAGATCTATTTAAGCCAAGAAATACACACACCACAGACATCACTCCATGTGTTGTAGTCTGGTCCAATTTTTGTCTAAAGAGTTGGCTTCAGAAATGTGTACCATTTCCTGATACAGGCTGAAGTCTGGGACTGATCCAGGAATAGGGTGCTGCTAGAAAAAGAATGCTGCCAAGCTTTTAGCAGTCAGGGGCTACTATAATAAACTGAAAATGGGAGAGACTTGAAACTCATAATCCCACAGGACATTTGCTAAATTCTGAAACTGCACAGAAGATGGAAATGCTGAAAGCTCTCTATGGGGGAATGATCTGCAGTCCACCTTGCAAACAAAAACCTGCCAAGAAAAGGGATCTGCTGCAAACATACAGTCTCCACTTTCAAAGCATCAGCCAAATTTTGTGGTGTGGTTCAAAGACCAAGAGTTTAGCTGAAAACCTCCAAGGGGCATAACAGAAATCTCGCTGTGTTTCAAGGCTGAAGAAATTACGATCTAACAGTGTCTAAATCATAAGCCCAGAAATGCCTTCGCAAAGGAACACAAGGAAACCAGAACCATGTTCTAAAATTGTATTATAGCTCTGACCTGGACTAAGATGATTAGCCTCTTTCTCTATGTGCTTAACACAGAAAAAGGCAAACTCCTACATAATTTCTACTGTTCTTCTGTATACACTGTCTAGCATACACATAAAAACTTACTAGATATGTAAGGGGGCAGAAAATACGACCGATAATTAAGAGAAAAAAAACAGACAATAGAAGACAACTCACAAATGATACTTCAGTAACTAGGCAGGGAATTTTTTTTTTAAAGTGTGATTAAAATGTTAAAAGAAATACGGGAAAAAATGGATTAAAAAAGGTTAAGTTATGGAATTTCAATAGACTGCATCCTATAAAAAAGAATCAGATGGTTAGTTAATAGTGAAAAATTCAGTATCTGAAATTAACTCAATGAATATTTAACAACAGATTAGACACAACAAAACACAGAACTAGGGCATCTGAAGATGGATCAAAATACCTACACTGAAAACAACAAAAAAGAATACAGAAAAAACAGACAAAAACATAACAGACATTTGAAAACATTATGCTAGGTGAAATAAGCCAGACAGAAAAGAACAAATGTTTTATGTTCCCATTTATATAAGATGTCTACAACAAATGCACAGAAGTAAAAAGTAGATGGTGGTACCATGGACTGCAAAGGAAGGGGCATAGGGAGTCACTGTATAATGGGTCCAGTGTTTCTGTTCATAGTGATTTTTAGAAACAAACACTGGTAATAGTTATACAACATTCTGAGTATGATTAATGCCACTGGACTGTACATTTGAAAATGGCTAAAATGGCAAATTTTATGGTGTCTATGTTTTACCACAAAAAAAGAAAAGACGTAACAAGCCATGTGAGAGTTTCTCAAAAAGTCTAGAAAACTTAAAACCAGAGTCCTAAAAGGAAAAGAGAGAAAGAATGAAGAACAATAATAGGTGGCATTTCTCGAAAACTGATTAAACACATCAACTCACAAATCTGAAAGAGGAAAAAGCACATGATAGCTAAAGACAGGTAAAAGATATTCAATATACACACATTAGAATTTCTAAAGAAATGCAAATTAAGGGAAGGTGTAATTAAGGGATATAGTCCAAGAAGGTTTTCCTATGGAGGTAGGAGGAATGTAAGATTTTAAGATACAAATTGAAAGATCATACTTTATGCCAGGGAACACAGATGCATAACGTTCAACACAAGACAAAGCCTAGAAAATTTATTATATTTTATATTAAAGATGGAAAAAACTAGGGTTAAAATCATCCTGGCCTCAAACTTATCCATAGGAACATTCAATACTGAATGACAGTAGAGTAACATTTTAAAAATGCTAAAGGAAGAAAGTTATTTCTGTCCAGCCAGTGTACCCTTAAGGTATAAAACATAAAAGATACAAGCAGTTACAAACTACCAAAACTTCAGGGAATACCCATGACCTCTTCTCAAAGAAACTACTAGAGAATAAAATTTTAAGGAAGTTCCAGGAAAAAAACTGACAACGAGCACTAAATAAATTTAACAGCAGAACTAAGAATAAATCTAATGTGGGGACTAAAGTGACAGTAAAGACTATAAATGTTACATGTCTTGACAATGCAAGAATGACAACAAATAAAACTGGAAGGGTAAGAAGGTGAGAGGTAGATTACAGTCACTGAGGGCCTTATTTCTAATCACTGGAAATCAACATATTATAATATGGAGTACCCAAATGAAGCAACAAATATAAGATTATTTAACTATGCACCAGTAAACAAGAAAGAGGCTTTCTTACTAAAATTGGGTGTGATGAGGAAGGAAAAAATACTATTCTACTGGTGATTTTACATTCTGAGAAAACTCAAGAAAGTCAACTAAAAACAGAAACAATAAGAATAAGGCTGTACTCTACTTACATGATACACACACACACAGTGAATCAAAAGAAATACATTGCAAGAATGGATCCCATTACATCAAAAAAGGTAAATATTAAGAATAAGCTTAGAAAATGTCTAAGCTCTATATGGTGGGGAAAAAAACTTTAAGACCAACACCTTAAATCCAACATCTCCCCAATGCTTACTGTATCCTACAGATAAACTTGCACACTGTAAAATGAAGAACTGACAAGTATGTACAAGGTTACTCACTGCAGCATTATTATGTATTAGCAAAAATATGCAAACAATCTAAATATCCATCAAAGAGGGACTGGTAAAATTGTGGTACATCATATATTATAAAACTACTGAAGAGATTGAAGCATAGTTTCCCCAATCCTTGTAATAAATATTTAGATTGTATTGGGTAAATCAGTTGTAGACCTTTTAAAGTGTCAAAAAGCAAAAACACCACTTTGAGGACTAAGGTACAACTGACCCCAGCCAGAGAATTTTCAACTGCCTCACATGCATGCAAAGGCTAGACAATAAAGAAAAACAAACAAGTCCATTTTAGAAAAACTATAACTAGAATGCTCCTCAGAAGAAATGGTATGTGATCACTTCTACCATGAGATGCGATATAACGTGAACACCTCCATGACAGGCTCCACCATGAGCAGCCAATCAGCTGAAAGGGAGTATCCTTAGGGGTGTAGCATACACCAAATACAAGTGGACTTTCTGGCAAGACTCATGAGTTTTTGCTCACTCTGGTCTTGCAGTTGACTGCTATTCATCTCACCTCTGGTTCTTTGGACTTAAGCTAGCAGCTTACCTGCAATGTAGCCTGCTGATCTTGGGGTTCTGTGATTTTCACAAAAAACTGTCTGACCTGCTTTGTGAAGCAGGAGAAGCCTCTCTCCTGACCCAAAGACTTGGAATATTCTACCTTTCACAATTCTGAGAGCTATTTCCCTAATACAAATTTCTTTCTCCCTCCCTCTCTCTTTCTGTCTCTACACACACACACACACACACACACACACACGGTCAGACAAATTCAGTGTGTGAACTTATTCTGAGTGCTACATACCTCATTGCTGAATATCACTACAGCCACCTTCAAAGTATTCCTCTTAGGAAGCTAATGCACCAATGCCAATGCCTAGTCCCCCCTTCAAAGCAACTTTGGAACTCTTTCTGGAATGACCATTTTTACGGTGGCATGATGGCAAATTCATGAACTTAACTGTATAGTTACCCATGAGGGAACTTTTAGCCAGTGAACAAAGAACTGTATTGGAATACCCTCCCTACTCATCTGATCTGGCTCCCAGTGACTTTTTTCTTTACCAAAAGATAAAGGAAATATTGAAAGTAAGACATTTTGATGACATTCAGGACATGAAGGGTAATAAATACAATGATTAGCTCTGATGGCTATCCCAGAAAAAAGAGTTCCAAAACTGCTGTGAAGGGGTGTCAGTGCACAGCTTCCCAAGGGGAGTACTTCAAAGGTGACTGTAGTGATATTCAGCAATGAGATATGTAGCACTTTTCCGAGGATGAGTTCATGAAATTAATTAGCAATCCTCGTATGTTTTACTGCTTTTGCTTCTCTAGAGAAACTTGCCTAAATCCAGAGGTAAAATTACCATGAGAAAATGGAGGCAGAGAATGAACTGATAAGTTATAAGCCAAAGATTGCCAGGAACCACCATAAACCAAGAAGAAGCAAGGAAGGATATTCCCCCTAGACGCTTCAGAAGAAACATGGCTCTGCCAACACCTTAATTTCAGACATCTAGCCTCCAGAACGGTCAGACAGCAGGTTTCTATTATTTTAAGTCATAACATCCAGAGTATGATACTTTGTCACAGCAGCCACAGAAAGCTAATACACCAAAAGAATAAAGTTTAATCAGGATAAAGATGAAGCTTCCTAATTTGAGCTCCAAAAGATCAACTAAACAAATAAAAAAATAGCTTAGAAATAGTCTTGGCTAGAAATAGTTTATATAAAAAGCTTCATCACCTCTGGTAATTTTTTAACATAAATAGCATGAACTGTTTACCTCCAAAATGTTAATGTCGTTGTTAACTTAATTCACACAAGGCACAGAACACAGCTAACTGGGCAACTCCCGTGCAGAGGCGGGATGAGAGGGCAGGGAGGACAAGAGATGGTTGAATGGACCTGAGAAATACAGGGTGGAGAGGAAGAGTGTGCTGTCACCAGGGTGGGAAGAACAGCTAGAGTTACACAGCTTTGTGTGTGCAAGTGTTTGCATGACAAACTGACTTGGATCATTTCACTTAAAGCACAATAAAATATTAAAAGAAAGAAAGCCTGGTGATATGCTTCTGAAAGGTCACAGCTTTGAAAAGCCTATGGAATGCAGTTCTACTCTTGGCACCTGCGGTCACTGAGAGTTGGAATCAACCCAATGGCAATATACAACACCAGTGTCAAGAAATACAAAGACTGACAAACTGCCTCAGATGAAACAAGATAAATGAGATGTGGTAACTAAATGCTACATGTGATCTTGCACTAGATCCTGAACCAGGAATAAACAAAAAATTATTTCTACTATTACGGACTTAAGTGGGACAACAACATCTGCAGAACAGTAATATGTCAATACTAATTTCCTGACTGATAAGTGTACTGTGGTTATATAAGAGAATGTCCTTATTTTAAGGAAATACACATTAAAGTATCTAAAGGTAAAGAGGCATTATGTCTGCAACTCAGAAAATACAGTAAAACCTGCAAAGTTGGAACCTGTATAAACAGAAACCTGTCAGAGAACGAAAACTCAAATATAGGCTATCCCCAAGTTAAACTGGTGTTTCATTTCAATGGCTCTGTTACAGTCAGTGCTGACATAAGTTGAATATATCTTTTTTTTTTTTGTTTTCATTATTATCACCTTTTATTTTCAGTATCTATATACTGAGGTTTATATCTGAACATAATAAAAATCCTCACAACTGGACCAATAAGCAAACTCATGATGAACAAAGACTGAAATGTACTGAAGATTTCATTTTACTTGGATCTACAATCAATAGCTGTGGAAGTAGCACTCAAGAAATCAAAAGATGTACTGCACTGACCAAATCTGCTACAAAACACCTTTTAAAAAATGTTGAAAAGCAATGATTTCATCCTAAAGAGGAAATTATATCTGACCCAAGTCATGGTGTTTTCAATTACCTGATAGGCACACAAAAGCTAAATCATGAATAAGGAAGACTGAGAAGAACTGACACCTCTGAATTGTGGGGCTGGTGAAGACTATTAAATGGACCATGGACTGTCAAAAAAACAAATAAATTTGTCTTAGAAGAAGTAACCACGAAAATGTTCCCTAGAAGCAAGGATGGCAAGACTACATCTCATATACTCTGGACAGGTTATCAGAATCCCCCAGCCCCTAGACTAGGACATCATGGTTGGCAAAGTAGAGAGTCAGCAAGAAACAGGAAGACCCTCAACAAGATGGACTGACACAGTGGCTGCAACAATGGGCTCAAGCATACCAAGAATTGTGAGAATGGAAAAGGACTCAGTGCTATTTCACTCTGTTGAACATAAAGTTGCTATGAGTTGGGAAGAACTTTACAGATTATCTCTCAATGTTCAAAACTAAAAATGTATAACAGATCAAAAAGTGAAATACTTAGGCATAAGTCTAACAACACATGTACAGGATCTATGTGCTGAAAACTGTAAAACTCTTAGCAAGAAAAATCAAATATGAACATACTATACTTCAGTTCTGTAAATATGTCTGCTCCCTCTAAACTGATCTACAGATTTAACACAATTTCAATACATGTCCTACCAGAATTTTTCATACAATAAGCTAATTCTAAAATTTAAATAGAAAGACAAACTTAGAATCACTAAAATAATTTTGAAAACATAAAATTGGAGGAATCACATCATTCAATTTTAATTTACTGTAGAGTTTTAATAACAAAGACCATGGTATTGGCAATGGGATAAACAGAAAAACAGAACAGAATATCCAAAACTAGACCCCACCATGATGGCAGTTGGTTGATCTTTTGCAAGGGTACAAATGCAATTGATTGGAGAGAAAATAGTCTTTGGAACAAATGGTGTTGCCATAACTGGGCATCTACATACAAAAAGGAAAAAAATCTTCAACCTAAAAGTTACATCCACTCAAAAATTAACTCAAAATGGATCACAGATCTAAATGGCTAAACGTGAAACTTAAAACACAGAAGAAATACTTCATCAGCTAAGATAAAGCAAGAATTTCTAGATAATAACACCAAATCATGATTCATTTTTAAAAAATAAATGAATTTTAACTTAACAAAATAAAAAGTGAATTTATTATCAGAGTGATGGACCAGTGTGGGAAAAAATATTTTCAAATCATATATCCAACAAAAGATTTACATTCAGAATATACAGGGGGTGGAATGAAGATGGTGGACTAAGCACACATTTCCCTAAATCCCTCTGGAAACCAAGACCTGAATTGATAATCAAATGGAGCCTTCTGGTCACCTAGGGAGCCCCAGGACATGGCACAGGGCTGTTAATTTGGACTGCATACCACTGAATGAAAAACCTCCTCTCTTTCGCTGACTCCTGCTCCTGGCTAGTCCTGGCTCTCACAGACTGAAGGTAACTCATCATTCTGACTTTTTTCCTCTGTCTTGGCTGGCAGGTGGAGCTGGATCTTGCCTACTGGCTAGTCTCAGATGCACTGCTGGTGGGATAGGCAGGCGAAACTGCCATATTTTGAGAACCAGGCTTAGGACTCTATGCATCCCGCCATGTTTGGCCTGTATTTCTGCCTCTGCCACAGTGTGGTTCATAAGGAAGCGGCACTGCTCTTGTGCAGGATGCCATCTTGAATACGGAGATTTTAGCTGGGAACCAGTGCCTGCCGACAGGAGAAGGCTTTTCTGATAGAAAAGCAGTAGTCTACACAGTGTCACCTATGGCTGGGGCCTGGCAACAGAGGCTGAGGACTCACTGCTTCTCAGCACCTCTGGCCCTTCTTTCCGCCTCTGCCACAGGGTAGTGTTTACAACAGTGGTGGCCACCTTGTGCAGGGCTCCATTGTAGATACGGCTGCCACAGCTGGACGTAACTCTTAGCCTGGGAGCTAGAGCTTTCCCACAGGACACTGCTTTTCTGCCAGAAAAGCAGTACTTTACACAGTGTCGACTACGGCTGGGGCCTGTCAGCAAAGACCAACAGGGCAGCAGCACTTCAGTATTTTGAACTAGTTCATATGATGTGGGGCTGGATGCAGAGATGCTTACTTTGCCAGCTGGGAAGAGGGACCTCTGTATCTGAAAACCTGACTGACATGGGAAATGGTCAGATACCTTTTAGTTTTCATTTTAAGACAGCCTAGAGAAACATCTGCAGTCCATCTTCACAGTATCTCTCCCAGCCTTTATCAACTCACACAAAGCCCAAAAAGCAACAGACTCTTGAGAAAACAGTAAACAAGAAATCGCTCATGGCTTCAGAAGGCCCCCAAACGAAACATCCAAGGAGCTTTCCGGATGAAGAAACTTTTCTGAAATTATCAGAAGGTGAATACAAAAGGATTATATACAAAGCCCTTCTACACCTTTTCCAAAATGCAGCACAGCAAAATGAAAAATGAGGCAAGCTGTTCAATCTGATGGAACACCAGTACTCTGAAATCCACCAGATCAAGAACAAAATCAAAGACATAGAAACATCAATTCAAAGCCAAGAAAACAGAATGGAATAAATGGAAAAAAGAATTTATGACTTGGAAGACAGAGCTACTGACTCCAGCATCTATGAGGAGAAATCAGAACTCCAAGACATATTATAATCAAGCTTAATACAACGAAACATAAGCAGAAACTCTTAAAGGCAGCAAGACTCAAAGCAAAGCTAACATTCAGAGGGAAACCCTGTAGGCTTTCATCAGATTTCTCAGGAGAAACCACGCTGGCATGGAGACAGTGGCATGACACATTGAAAGTCTTGAAGGAAAAGAACTCCCAACCAAGAACTATATATCCTGCAAAACTATCTTTCAAATACGAAAATGAAATTAAGACATTCGCAGATAAACAGAAACTCAGAGACTTTGTAAAAACCAAACCAAAGCTATAGGAAATACTGAAAGACTCTCTTGGCTTTGGCTTAGAAGAACAAAACCACTAACTTTATGTTTTAGGACACATCATCCAGAATCCTACTCAGTTAGGGAAGGCTCCCAACTCAAAGTTTCAATACTGAAAGAAATAATCCAGTAATTATCGTGAAAACTATGGTGCCATCATATTAAAAAGAGAGATGTACTACAGTTGTTACAGTCTTTCCAGATAGAGAGGAAGTCAACAAGACTGGCAGTAATTAAAATAGGGTTTATACATAGTTTATTAAGGGGGATCATAGGGGCAGCTGTAAAGCACAACAAAGATGCAACATACCACATCAAGAAACATAGAAGGTCCACTCTTTGGACACAAGTGGATTGGACTTGGCAATGCAGAATGACCATATATTGGTTGCACTTTATGGGTCTATACATCTATAGGATATCATCCTGCTGACCTCTGGCTGGAGGAAGGAAAATTAGTGGAGCGGAGGGGAAAGAAGGCTGTTGGGAGGATGAGACATGTATGGAGCAGAGAAGAATAATGTGCTGTCACCAGACAGGGAAAGCAGTGGAAGCTGCATACAGGTAGGCATGTAAATTTATACGGGAATGTACATTTTCACTCAGTTATATTAAATAAAAAAAAAGAAAGAAACGTAACACAGGTGCCTCAACAACCACAAAACCAATTCTGAAAAAGGTGCAAAATCAACTCACAAAAAAGAATGTCCCAGAACAGATTAACAAGAACAACACAGAAAATGTCAACACAAAATAAACATCTCACAATGGCAACACTGAACACATACCTATCAGTAACTACACTGAATGTGAATGGACTGAATGCTCCAGTAAAGAGACATCAAGTGACATCTTGGATCAAAAGATATGACCCATCCATATGCTGCCTACAAGAAACTCACCTTAGACTTAAAGATAGGAACAAACTGAAATTTAAAGGATGGAAGGCCATATACCAAGCTAACAAAAAACAAAGAAGAGCAGGTGTGGCAATTTTAATCGCAGATAAAATCAATTTTAATGTAAAATCCACCGTCGTAGACAAGAATGGACACTATTGCTAAAAGGACCAGTACACAAGCAAGACTTAACTACATTAAATATTTACACACCTAGTATCAGAGCACCTAAATACGTCGAAGAAACACTGACTATACTCAAAAGGGAGACAGGTCACTCCACAATAATAGTGGGAGACTTCAACACTCCACTCTCAATATTGGACAGATCATCTAGAAAAAGCTCAATAAAGATACAGAAGACCTTACTGCCACAATTAACCAAATAAACCTCATCGACATATACAGAACTTTCCACCCATCAGCAGACAACTACACCTTCTTCTCCAGTGCACATGGAACATTCTCCCAAATAGACCATTTGTTAGAACATAAAGCAATTCTCAACAAAATCCATACCACTAAATTAACGCAAAGCATCTTCTCAGATCATAAAGCCATAAAAGTTGAAATTAACAGCAGAAAAAACATAGACAGAAAGTAGAACTCTTGGAAACTGAACATCTTGCTCAAAAAACCAGGGGTCATAGAAGAAATCAAGGATGAAACAAAGAAATTCATGGATTCCAATGAGAAGGAAAACACTTCCTACCAGAATCTATATGATATAACCAAAGCACCTTTCAGAGGTCAGTTTATCTTCATAAATGCACACATCTGGAATGAAGAAAGAAACCAAATCAAAGAACTAATCCTACAGCTTGAACAAGTAGCGAGAGAACAGCAGAGGAACCCCTCAGGCACCAGAAGAAAACAGATCATAAAGATTAGAACAGAACTAAATGAATGAGAGAACAGAAAAACAACTGAAAAAATTGAAAAGACCAAAAGCTGATTTTTTGAAAAGATCAACAAAATCGACAAACCATTGGCTAAACTTACTAAAGAAAAACAGGAAAGGAAACAAACATCCCAAATTAGAAATAAGAGGGGAATTGTTACAACAGACCCAACAGAAATCAAAAATATCACAACTGAATACTATGAAAGACTCAACTCTTAACAAATTTGAAAACCTAGAGGAAATGGACAAATTCCTTGATTCACATTGTCATGGGTCGAATTGTGTCCCCCCAAAAAATGTGTGTAGCCATGTGGCTGGGCTATGATTCCCAATATCTTGTGACTGTCCTCCATTTTGTGGTTTTCCTAAACTGTATGTTAAAGGATTTGGGTGGGGCTGTAAATCCCTTCATAGGATTACCTCCCTGCTCCACTGTAAAGGGAGTTTCCCTGGAGTATGGCTTGCCCTACCCTTACTCCTTTCTATCCTACGAGCGATAAAAGGACAGAGAAGCAGGCAGAGAATTGGGAACCTCATACCACCAAGAAAGCAGTACCGGGAAAAGAGTGTGTCCTTCAGACCTGAGGTTCCTGCGCCAAGACACTCCCTGGGCAAAGACTGATGCAATACCAGACTTTCCTCCAGAGCTGACAAGGAGAAAGCCTTCCCCTGGAGCAGACACCTTGAATATGGACTTGTAGCCAACCGGACTGTGTAAGAATAAACCTTCCTTGTTAAAGCGATCCACTCTGTGGTATTTCTGTTAGAGCAACCCTAGCTGACTAAAACACATATCACCTACCAAAATTATCATGAGCTGAAGCAGAACAACTTAAAAAGCCATCACAAAGGAAGAGATTGAAAAATTCATCAAAAAACTGCCAACCAAAAATATCCGGGGCCCCCATATGGCTTCACCACAGAATTCTACCAAGCTTTTAGAGAAGCGTTATCTCCAATACTACTGAGACTATTTCACAGTATAGAAAGGGATGGAATACTCCCAAATTCATTCTATGAAGCCAGCATAACCCTGATACCAAAGCCAGAGAAAGACCCAACAAAAAAAGAGAACTACAGACCAGTATCACTCATGAATCTAGATGCAAAAACCTTCTTCACGAAAGAGCACAACAGCATATCATAAAAATAATCCATCATGACCAAGTTGGATTCATATCAGGGATGCAAGACTGGTTCAACATTAGAAAAACAATTAATGTGATTAACCACATAAATATCACAAAAGATAAAAATCACCTGATTCTGTCCATTGATGCAGAAATGCATCTGATAAGTCCAACACCAACTCATGCTAAAAATTCTCAGCAAAATAGGAATAGGTGAAAAATTCCTCAATGTAATAAGGGCCATTTATACAAAGCCAACTGCCTACGTCATCCTGAATGGAGAGAGACTGAGAAACAGTTTCCCTTGAGAACAGGAACTAGACAAGGATACCCACTCTCACTTCTCCTATTCAACATTGTACTAGAAGTTCTAACCAGAGCAATTAGACAAGACGAAGAGATAAAGGGCATCTGCATCAGCAAAGAAGAAGTCAAAATCTCCCTATCTGCAGATGATATGATTGTATATGCAGAGAATCCCAAAGAATCCATAAGTGAACTACTCAGACTGATGGAAGAGTTCAGCAAAGTCTCAGAATACAAGATACACATAAGCAAATCAGCAGGATTCCTTTATACCAACAACACCGTTAATGAAGAAATCATCAAAGCAATACCATTTACTATAGCCCCTAAGAAGATAAAGTACCTAGGAATTAATCTAGCCAGAAAAATAACAAAGCTTTACAAAGAGAACTACAAGTCCTTACTATAAGAAACTACAAGAGACTTACATAAATGGAGAAACCTACCCTGCTCATGGATAGAAGATTTAACATTGTGAAAATATCTATTTCACCCAAAGCAATCCCAATACAAATTCCAGTGTCATTTTTTTAATCAGATGGAGAAACAAATCACTAATTTTGTTTGGAAAGGGAAGAAGCCCCAGATAAGTAAAGCACTACTAAAGAAGACCACCACACTGGGAGGCCTCTCATTACCTGACTTTAGAACCTATTACACTGCCACAGTAGTCAAAACAGCCTGGTACTGGTACAAAAAGAGACAGATAGATCAATGGAACAGAACTGAGACCCCAAGGATGACACCATCTGCCTATGAACAGTTCAACAAAGGCCCTAAGACATTAAACTGGGGTAAAAACACTATCTTCAAAAAATGGTGCTGGCAAAATTGGATATCCATCTGCGAAAAATTGAAACAAGACCCATATCTTACACTTTGCACAAAAACCAACTCAAGTTGGATAAAAGACCTAAATATCAAATCTAAAACAATAAAGCTCATCCAAAAAAAAGTAGGAACAACAATGGAAATTTTAATACACAACACAGACAAACTGCACAATCTGTCAAACAAACCACAATCAACAGAAAAGGGATAAATGGGAATTATTACAAATCAAACACTTTTGCTCATCCAAAGACTTTATTAATAGAATTAAAAGGCCACCTACAGAATGGGAAAAAATATTTGGCAACTATATTTCAGACCGATGCCTGATCTCCATATTCTATAAGGTACTACAAAATATCAGTAAGAAAGCAGGTCATCCAATTAAGTCATAGGCAAAGAGATGGACAAACACTTCTCTACAGAGGAGATATAGGCAGCCAAAAATGTTCACAATCTTTAGCTATTAAAGACATTCCAATCAAAACTACAGTGAGATACCATCTCAACCCAACAAGGTTGGCCCTGATCCAAAAAATGCAAAACAACAAATGCTGGAAAGGCTGTTGAGAAAGTGGAACACTCCCACACAGTTGGTGGGATTGCAAAATGGTCCAACCTGTTTGGAAAGCAATCTGGCACTCCCTTAAAAAAATGGATATAGATATACCATTTGACCCAGTAATTCCACTGCTTGGACTATATCCTACAGAATCAAGCCCATTCATACCAACTGATACAAGCACATGAACGTTTATCACAGCACAGTCCACAACAGCAAAAAGATGCAATCAACCCAGATGCCCAACAACAGAGGCACGGATAGGTAAACTATGGTATATATACTCAATGGAACACTATGCAATGATAAAGAACAACAATGTTTTCAGGAAACATCTCATAACCTGGTTTCAACTGGAGGACATTATGCTGAAAGTAGTCAGCGACAAAAGGACAAATATTGTATGAGACCCCTACGATAAGAACTCAAAAACACACTTACGCATAGAAGAAAAGACTCTGACAGCTGTAAGGGACAGGAGGCAGGGGGAGGGTTTAGATCAGATAGTTGATAGAAATTTGGTTGGGCGAAATCGGTGACAGCATACATTAGAAAGAAGAACAATATTAAGTGGACTTCAACATAACTTGAGTACTCCTTCCATCTTAACCAATGTTGCAAGGACAGAGTAGCTGGGTAGGGGCTCAGGGACCATGCTCTCAGGCAAAATCAAGGCCAACTGGCACAACCAGCGTTTTCCTAAGAAGGCTCTCTGCACTCCACATTGGTGAGTGGCTTCTGGGGTATTTGCTGCCAAGCCACAATCTGAGGGTACAGAAAATAGTCCCAACTCAGCAAGAATGGATGATCAACAAGGACCAAAACAACATGGGGGAAAGAGAACCCAGAGGACAGAAAGACCTACATTAGTGGGTGTCTACATCAACTCGTGACTGGAAGAACTGGATGGTGCCTAGCCACTACCAGTGATAGCCACAATGGCGCTCACAAAGTTGAGTTTCACTAGCAAAACAAGAATAAAAAGGGGTGCACCCTGAGATCTCCACTAAAAGACAGCAATTGATGGTCCAGCAGCTTCGGGGTTCCCCTGAGAGCATCACCCCTGGCCCTGATGCTGCCCCTGCCCATAAATCATAATGAAGGTCCACTCTTCTGACAGAAATGGACTGGACTTGGCGACGCAGAGTGACCATCTTGGGCGCACTTTATGGTTCTACACATAGGATATCATCCTGCTGACCTCCTACTGGAGGAAGGGGAGTGGGTGGAGAGGAGAGGAAAGGAGACTGTTCGGAGGGTGGGACATGTACGGAGCAGAGAGGAAGAGGGTGCTGTCACCGGGCAGGAAGAGCAGTGGAAGCTGCATATAGGCGGGCATGCAAATTTATATGGGAATGTACAATTTCACTCAATCATAATTTAAAAAAAAGAACATACGAAGAACTCACAAGACTCAATAATAAGAAAAAAATCTCTTTCAATGGACAAAAGAGGATACAGACAGATGGCTAATAATCATGTGAAAATATGTTAAACATCACTAGCCATTATGAAAATTGAGATACACATCTATTACAATAAAATTTTAAGAAATTAAAAAAAAATACTGGCAATACCAAGTGCTGATGAGGATGTGGTGTGATAAAATTCTCATAATTATTGCTGGAAGGAAAGCAAACTAAGACAGCCACTATGGAAATTAGTTTTGTAGTTTCTTACAAAGAAAAAAATGCACTTACCATATAATCTGGCAACCCTACTTCTAAGAAAATTTTCATTCAATACAAAAAAATTTTTAAATCCTCTGCACGAAATATGTATAGCAGTTATATTCATAATCACCAAAACCCATAAACAACCCAAATATCCTTTAGTGAGTGAATGAATAAACAAACTGCGGTATTCAGAGAGGGAGAGAAAGCTTTTAACAAGATTCCACTTAAAATTCCAAAAGTTCGGATGCCCCTCTCAGGCGCTGGCCCAAAGACACTCCCTCCTCCCCTCACAGAATTTCTTAAGACCTGTATCTAAAGAGAAAGTAGCTGCTTCCCGTATAACCTAATGCTAACTGCTTACCTGGTGCATCTTTAAGTATGCTATGCCAATAAAATTCCAGTATAGTAATCTGTGTACCTGTAGTCGCCAACTAGGAGAAGATATGGAAATGCCTTTGTTTGCTTCTTTTAGAAAATGTATAAACAGGTATGTCTGATAAGGGAACAGGGTACGTGGCTATTTTTCAGACTTGAGTCTGATCGCAGCACTGCCAGCTCTAATAAAGCTCTTCCTCTTAAAAGACAAAAGTGGTGTTTCAGGTGCTTTCTGCTCTGCAGGCCAAACTTATCTTTCTCCTGCTAAATTTTTGGCTCCCTGACCGGGAAACAAGGCACCTGTGGAGAGCAGGTGTGGGTGATTTTCACCCACCTTCTGATAGCACTTGGAGGAGGCCCTTTAGGCCCTGGGCAAAGTGAGTCACTGAGTGTGCCAAGAGTGACTGATTTTGCCCCCCTGTGCAGTCACCTCGGTATGGCAGAGGGAGGGCCTCCTTCAGAGGGCTCTCAAGGAGGTGAACACCAGGAGCAATTGGCCTTGGAAAACAGACATCTGAATCAAGACAGGACCAGTCCTAGTCTTGGGTAAAAGGACATGAAACGTCATCTCATAGAGTCGAAGGGCAGCTTGATCACTTCCCAGCACTTCCTGAGTACCATTCGGAGTTGCACTAAGGGAGTGCTTGAATAGGAAACTGAGGTTGCCTAGGTATAAGGCGTAACTTGGGTAAAGTTCTGCCAACGGAGGCAGAGGGGGTGCCTGACCACTTCCCCAGCATCTTTCTACTACCTGAGATTACCAAGGTTTAAGGGTGGAGCTGTATGTAAGTGTATGACTGCAGGTTGGCTGAGACGAGCTGTAAGGTGGGGGTTCCGACTCCCCCTCACTACTTCAAAGCGAATGTCGAGTCCCAAACCACAGTACTACAGAGCACCTCATACGGCTAGAAGGCCAAAGTCGTTCTGACAGCTTATATCAGATTGCCATAAGCTAAGCGGGCTCAACTTTCCCCCAAGGGTAGCAGTCGGTGATGGATGAAGTGATTGTGCAACCCCTCCTTTTTCCCCTCCCCTTCCCCCTTACCTGTCTTGTGGTGTGCTTGTCATTTGTCTGAGGGAGGGACATGGGAAACACACAGGGAAAGTCTACCCAATACAATAGTACTTTAAGAAGGGGCTTACAGGAGACTAGGGAGTGACTATGACCCCTAGAAAGTTGAAAGCTGTTTGTGAAGTGGACTGACCAGCTTTCAGAGTTGGGTGGCCAACAGAAGGAAGTTTAAACATAGACACAGTGAAGAGAGTGTGGATAATTGTCACAGGAGACCCAGGACACGCTGACGAGTTTGCCTATATTGATAGTTGGCTCCAGTTAGTAGTGCAACTGCCCCCTTGGCTGAGAGGCCAAGTTTCTAGGGTGCTAGTGGCTAGATCAGGGGAGCACTCTACCCGGCCCAGAAGGCCTCAGCAGACTGCAGTTCCCAAGATCCTCGTAGATGAGCCAAAGGAGCCTGAACCCCATCATATGCTCAGGCTATGCAGGCAGCCCACCCAGCACAGCTCCCATCACCTGACTCGACATAGCCTGAGACAGCCAATGCAGATCCCCCTGAGCCACAAGAAGCTGGCCTGCCTTCTCCTCCTCTCCCTGAGAGACTTCGCCCATGAGTTCCCCAGGCAGTTCAAATGCCACTGAGGGAAGTGTGGAACAACACAGTAAACGGTGAAGGGCAAGTCACTGAACACCGAGTTCTGCCCTTTACTACAAGAGACCTCCTTAACTGTAAATATCATACATACTCCATCCTTTATAGGGAAGTTCCAAGCCCTTATCGATCTAATGCAGTCTATTTTTCAAACCGACAACCCAACATGGGCTGTAGCCAGCTTCTTTTTACCCTGTTTAACATTGAGGAAAGGTGCCGAGTAATTCAGGCTTCCACTCAATGGCTACAGGAGAACACCCCCGAAGAATCTCTAGATCCCCAATTGTATGCACAGAGCTCCCTACCTCAGGAGGACCCACAATGGGACCCAAATAATGGGAAGGACATGGAAAAATTGAAGGCATACAAGGAGGCATTAATGAAGGGGATGAGAAAAGCAACCTAGAAAGTCATAAACGTAAGCAAGGTGGCCAAGATTCGGCAGAAACCAGACGAGAGCCCAGGAAATTTCTATCAGATACTACGTGAGCCACAATGCATCTACATGCCTGTTAATCCTGAGAGTCAGGAAACTCAGATAATGGTAAATACAGCCTTTGTGAGTTACAGTACAGGAGAGATTAAACAGAAGCTCCAGAAGCTAGAGGGAGTCACGGGCATTTTAGAGGTGGCCAATAAAGTTTATATAAACTGAGAAGTAGAGGAGAAAAGGAGACAGATGGGAGGATGAAAAAGAAAACCAATCTTATAGCTGCTGCTGTGACTCAGAGGCAGCCTCCTCTGCCATTTAGGCGGGGAGAGGAAAAAAGGGAGGAAGAGCAAAATCACTCTAAGAAACCTCCCTTATGGCATGACCAGTCCACCATGTGCGAGGAGACTGGATACTGGAAAGACGAGTGTCCCCAGAAAAGAAAGAATGACACGGCTCCAAAAAAGGCAGCCTCTAAAGGGAGAGTTGCTACATTGTTCAATGTAGCCGAGAACTCCATCTTTGATGACTGAAGGAGACCTGGTTCAGAAAAAGCACACACCCCCAAAACCAATGGTCCGAATGAAAGCAGGGGGGCAAAAACTGGACTTTCTAGCTGACACCAGAGTTGACCATTCTGTAGTCACCAACCCTGTAGCACCCCTCTTTTCCCACCAAACAAATACAGTTGGGGCAACAGGAAACCTTACCCAGCAGTTTTTCTGCCTACCACAGCAGTATTCGATAGGGGGACATGAAGTGGTGCATGAATTTCTATATATGCCAAATTGCCCCGTTCCCGTCCTAGGTCAAGACTTATTGGAAAAATTATGGGCCACCATATCCTCCTCTAACGAGGGCCAGTTAGACCTACAGCTGCCTAAGCCAGGATTAATCCTGACACTCACCATCCCAAGAGAGGAAGAGTGGAGACTCCTCATAACAGAGGGTGGAGGAACTTTAAATCCTAAGCTTATTCAGAGATAGCCAAGAGTTGGGCAGAAGACAATCCGCCTGGGCTGGCAGTCAGTCAGATTCCAGGGCAAACTGATCTAAAACTGGAAGCTCAGCCTACCAGTCAGAGACAGTACCCAGTCCCTCAAGATGCCTTAGAGAGGATTCAAGTACATTTACAAAGACTCAAAGAGCATGACATTATTATCCCATGTCAGTCTCCTTGGAACACCCCCCTCCTCCCTGTGAGAAAGCTTAGAACAAGGGACTATCAGCCAGTTCAAGGCTTGAGAGCACTAAATCAGGTAGCTGTGTCTTTACATCCAGCGGTGCCAAATCCATACACCCTGTTGAGCCTATTGCCAGTGCAAGCCTCCTGGTTTACTTGTTTGGACCTAAAAGATGCATTCTTTAATATAAGGTTGGCACCTGAGAGTTATGGGCTATTTGCCTTTCAATGGGAAGACCCCTTCACAGGAGTAAAAACACAACACACTTGGACTCAGCTCCCCCCAGGATTTAAAAACTCACCCACTATTTTTGGAGAGGCTCTTGCTCGAGACCTTCATCAGTTCCCAGCACAGGACACCAGGTATGTTCTCCTACAATATGCAGATGACCTTCTACTGGGCCATGAGACACTTAAGGGGTGCACCTGGGGCAAGGACTTGCCCCTACGGCACCTAGAGACTTGTGGATATAAGATTTCTTGGCAAAAGGCCCAGATCTGTCAGAGGCAAGAGAAGTGCTTAGGATTTATCCTCCGGCAGGGAGAGATGAGATTGGGAGCTGAACGAAAGCAGGTTATTCAGAATATACCAACTCCCAAAACACAGCAGCAGATTAGAGAATTCTTGGGAGCAGTGAGGTTCTGTCACATATGGATCCCCAATTTTGCATATTAGCAAAGCCTCTGTATGAAGCTACAAATACAGGAGAAAAAGAGCTGACAGAATGGGAGGCAGACCAGCAGAGAGCCTTTGAAAAGCTAAAAGACGACTTGCAGGCAGCCCATGCTCTTGGCCTCCCACACTTAGCAAAGCCCTTCATACTCTAAGTGTCAGAGAAGAACAAAATGGCAGTGGGGGTGCTTACTCAGAATATAGGATCATGGGCAAGGCCAGTTGCTTACCTCTCCAAACAGCTCAACAGAGTCTCAAAAGGATGGCCCCCTTGCCTAAGAGCACTTGCTGCCACCATTATGTTACTACAGGAGGCTGATAAGCTAACTCTGGGACAACACTTAAAAGTCCGTGTGCCCCATGCTGTGGTCACTCTTATGAATACTGGAGGACATCACTGGCTAACTAATGCATGCCTCACTAAGTACCAGGGTTTGTTGTGTGAAAACCGAGAATAATTACAGAGATTGTGTCTTCCCTAGATCCAGCTACCCTACTCCCAGTTGGGGAAAGAGGTCCCACACACGACTGTATGAAAATCATTGAGACTGTATACTCAAGCCTGCCAGACCTGCTCAATCAATCATTAAAAGATCCAGACCTCGAGCTTTTTGTACATGGAAGTAGTTTCACTGATTCTGGGGGTGAGAGGCAAGCTGACTATGCAGTAGTCACTCTTACTGAGGTGACTGAGACACAGGCTCTGCCACAAGGAACATCCACTCAGAAGGCTGAACTGATAGCACTGACTCCAACCCTAGAGGTGAGTGAAGGGAAAAATGTGAATGTTTTTACAGACTCAAGGTATGCCTTTCTCACCCTTCATTTCCATGGAGCCATCTACCAAGAGAAGGCTCTTGACAACAGGAGGAAAAGACTTGAAATACCCAGGTGAGATCCTGTAGCTGCTAGAAGCTGTGTGGAAATCCAAGTGGGTAGCAGGTGTCCATTGCCAAGGACATCAAAAGACAGGAACTCCAGAAGCAAGAAGAAATGCAAAGGTAAATATTGAAGCAAAAAGGGCAGCAACCCTCCCCTATAACAGGGCCACTATTGCGCCTTTAATCCCATAGACTCTAGACCCGATCCCTACATATACACAGGGAAAAAAAGAATGAACAGAAAGAGAGGAGACAGAAGAGGCAGGAGAAAGATGGAAAAAACTGCCAGATGAGAGGATTGTAATTCCCCGTCTCCTAGGACTGTCAGTCATGCTTGCCATACATGAAGCCACCCACCTGGGGTGAGAAAAGACTGAAAAATTATTGGAGAAATACTTTTATATTCCCCTCCTGGCTACTCTAGCAAAGAAAGTTAGCCAGCAATGTATAACTTGTAGCCAACACAATGCCAAGAATGGACCACCCCTGCCGCCAGGAATTCAATCCTATGGGGCAGCCCCCGTTGAGGATGTGCAGGTGGACTATAATGAACTGCCTCAATGTAGAGGAAACTGATACCTACTGGTCTATGTCTGCACATACTAGGAGTGGGTAGAAGCCTTCCCCACTAGGGCAGAGAAGGCTCTTGAAGTATTAAGGGTGTTGCTCAGAGAAATTATCCCTCAATATGGGCTGCCACTTCGAACTGGATCAGACAACAGATCAGCTTTGGGGGCAGAAATAGTACAGAAAACAGCCAAGACTTTAAACATCACTTAGAAACTACACATGGCTTATAAGCTTCAGAACTCGGGAAGGGTACAGCACATGAACAGGACTCTAAAAACAGGAATTAGTAAACTGTGTCAGGAAGCGAAGCTTACTTGGGTACAAGCCTTGCTGCTAGTTCTGTTCAAGATCATGTGCCCTCTCTCTAAAAGGACAGAGTATTCCCCTTATGAAATAATGTATAGCAGGCCTCTGCCCATTCTCTGAAACCTGCCATGGACCCCCAAGAAGCTGGGAGAAACTGAGCTACATAGGCAGTAGCAGTGGGGAGAACAGCTAAAGAAATTTCTACCTGGGTAACTGATCAGGTCCCAGTTAGCCTTTTTGTATCTGTCTACTCTTTCTCCCCAGGAGTACAGGTCTGGATAAAAGACTGGAGCCTAGTGCCACTCAAGCCCAAGTGGAAGGGCTCCTACACCGTCATCTTGACAACACCTACAGCAGCCAAGTTAGAAGGAATCCCTGCCTGGATCCACCACAGCAGGCTGAAGAAGGTGTTGCCACCACGGTGGGAAGCAGAGATCGACCCAACCGGCCCCTACAAGGTGACATTGCAACAACCATGCCCTGCCTCAGCCACACACCGGAAGCTGGCTGGTCTATGCACAGCCAAAGCTTGCGGACGTCCATCATGTGACTTCTTTTAATTCGACTGTGGACCTTGGGGAAAGAGGAAGAAGAGTGTAGTTTGTGTATCCACACCATTAAGGTGGGACAAAAGTTAACAAATACGTTGTTATTCTATAGCTTTAATGAATGCAAGAGAACTCAAAAGGAAACCTGCACTCATAACCAAACTCAGTATATGTATATATGTGATCCTGGAGAAAGTAAGGGCCTATATGTATGTTATGACCCTTCCAAGCCCCCTACAACTGTGGCATTCGAAATAAGACCAACAAAAGGTTGGCTTCCAAACGAAGAGGGACCTACAGTGGCTCAAACAGAAGTGAAAGGGAAACCCAGCCAGGTGATCCTAAAGTTTGATGCCTGTGCTGTCCTAAGCTACTCTATATGCTTGGGCAGGTGTGGTTCTCTCAGCCAGCAGAGGAGTTACGAGCAGGAACATGAGTACATATGCCGATACTCTCCAATGTGTGATGCAGACTGCCAGTGGTGGTCATATGTGTGGTGGGCTACTTGGAAGGGCAACAGAAAAAAACATACTTAAGGAAGGGAACAGCCCCCCAAAACTGCAAAGTCAATCAGTGTAACCCACTAAAACTAGTGATCACTGACTCAATGGACCCCTGATGGAAACCAGGGGTGAAGGTGACATTGGGGACAGATGACTCTGGACAAGATCCCAGGGTCCCCATTCTCATCAAAAGGCAGATCCAAAACTACCCAGAAAAGATTTTTTGGGTATTTCCATCCTTTTATACGAAGATCATCAAACCCGCTCCCCAACTTCTTTTGAATGGTAAAAACTTATTCTTGGGACTAACAGAGGGCACAGTTCAGTCCCTAAAAGTCAAATCGTGTTATGTATGTGGAGGAACTCTGAGGGGAGATTAGTGGCTGTGGGAGGCAAAGGAATTACTACTGCATGACATTACTAATGTGACACACCAAAAGAGACCACCTCACAATGAGGCTTTCTGGGCCCTAAAATCCTCAATAGTGGGCCAATACTACTTGGCTAGAATGAGAAAGAACTTCACTTCATTCGTCAGAGAGACAAAATGTTTGGGACAAAAGGCCCTACACACCTCCACTAAGAAAGGTGAGTAGCGGGTGAAAAACGGGACAGATCAGAACCCCTCAATAAATACGAACACCTAAGAGAAGGCTGGGAAAACCAGGGAGTCCAAGAGATTGGGCAGCCCTGACTAGACCATATTGGATATGTGAAAATAGGATAATGCCCGGCTCCCAGACACCTGGAGCAGGAGCTGTGTAATAGGCATCATAAAGCCTTCCTTCTTTCTGCTGCCCTGAAAGAAGGGAAAACTTCTTGGCTATCGAACCTCCACTACCCTGTCTCGATGGAGAAGAGGAATTGAGAATGGAGACTGGAGAGATAATGAGTGGCCCCCTGAAAAGATAATTCAGTACTATGGACCCACGACATGGGCACAAAATGGGTCTTGGGGTTACTGAACTGTTATTTATATGCCAAACCATATAATTAGACTACAAGCAGTGCTAGAAATCATAACCAATGAAACGAGCAGAGCTCTGACACAGCACAAGAAGTCTCAAATAAGAAGTGCTGTTTACCAGAACAGGCTAGTTCTGGACTACTTGCTGGCCCAGGAAGGAGGAGTCTGCAGGAAGTTCAATCTCACAAACTGTTGTCTGAAGACTGATAACCAGGAAAAAGTCATAGCAGATACAGTGAAGGAGATCCAAAGTCATAGCAGCTATAGTGAAGGAGATCCAAACCCTAGCCTACATCCCAGTACAGACACAGAGCAGATGGAACCCCCAAAGTCTATGGGGAGGATGGTTTTTGGCTTTCAGAGGAATGAAGACCCTGGTAGGAGGAGTGCTAGCTATGACAGGACTATGCCTTATCATTCTTGCCTTCTCCCATTAGCCACAGGAGCTATACATAGTATGACTGATCGAAAGGCAGCCTCACACCTGTTTTATACACAATACTACCAATCTCTACAGAACGGGCAAATGGTGAGACCTCAAATTAAAAGTATATATGAGGTCTCAAAGAGGGGAATGAGAGAGGGAGAGAAAGCTTTTAAGAAGATTCCACTTAAAATTCCAAAAGTCCAGATGCCCCTCTCAGGCATCAGACCAAGGACACTCCCTCCTCCCCTCACAGAATTTATTAAGGCCTGTTTCTAAGGAGAAAGTAGCTTTTGCCGTATAACCTAATGCTAACCGCTTATCTCGTGCCTCTTGAAGTATACTATGCCCATGAAATTCCAATATGGAAATCTGTATACCTGTAGTTGCCAACTAGGAAAATGTATGGAAATTCTTTTGCTTCTTTGAGAAAATGTATAAACAGGTGATGAGGGAATGGGGTGCACAGCTATTTTTCAGACTTGAGTATGACCACAGCACACCCAGCTCAAATAAAGCCCTCCCTCTTAAAAGACACAGTGGTGTTTGAGGTGCTTTCTGCTCCATGAGCCAAACTTATCTTTTTCCTGCCACAGTATATTCATACAATAGAATCCACTTAGCAATAAAAAGAAATAACCTACTGACACAGGCAATAATTTAGGTGAATCTCAAAGCCATTATAAGTGAAACAAAGCAGTTTCAAAAAAACAGCATTTATAAGACAGTCTTAAAAAAAAACAAGACCAGCTGAGTAGAAAAGAGGTCAACAATTGCCAGGCACTAGGGCTGGGGGAAAGATGTAATAACAAAGCATGCAAAAATATCCATCACAGAGGAAAACTTACTGTAGCAAATAGAAGAAATTTTATATGACTTATTTTCACCTCAAAAAATAGGATATTAGCATGTAAGATCAGAGACAGCATTAAGTGAATTATCAAACAACAAAGTAAGTGAAAGTAGG
This sequence comes from Heterohyrax brucei, assembly GCA_028571685.1. NCBI lineage: Eukaryota > Metazoa > Chordata > Mammalia > Hyracoidea > Procaviidae > Heterohyrax > Heterohyrax brucei. The sequence goes on from CM053158.1 coordinate 15,814,683, forward strand.
ACTCTCCAGAATCAGAGAAAAACCCTCACAATAGAACTTTGCAATCATTACTGCCCTAAGATAAATGAAGATGCTGGCTCCATGGTTTATTACTCTAGCTTCATCCCTGTCCTCTGTCTGCTACTTGAACATGCTAAGTTCTGTTTCAATTCAGCACCCTGGCAATAGCAGTTTCCTTTCTCAATCTTTAGAGTCCCTGGGATGGACAAACCGTTAAGCACTTGGCTACTGGGCTGATCAAGTAAATCCAGAGGCATGTCCCAAAAAATCACCACTAAAAATCCTGTGGAACACAGGTCCATCCAGACACACATGGGTGTGGTTTGACATACATCATGTGTATGATCTGACAGTAACTGTGTTTTTTCCCCTAGATGTTCACACAGCAGGCTCCCATTGTTGCCTCAGAGAGGCTGTTGGACCACTCACTGAGAAATTCCCCTCCAGTCACCCTCTAATAAAGTAGTAGCAAATTTTTTCCATGATGGGCCAGACAGCAAATATTGTAGGCTTCTGAGCCATATATTATGTCTGCTACAACTAGGCCTGGTGGCACAGTGGCTCTGTTATATAGGGTGACTATGAGAATCAACTCGATAACAATGGGAAATTGCAACTCTACTAACATAGCCCAGAAGCAGCTACAAAAAACACAGAAACAAATGACTATGGACATGTTCCAATAAAACTCTATTTATAGACTCTAGGGGACAAAAAAAAAAAACAATCATTGAAATAATCTGAGAATAACAGTGAAACCTATGAAAGCCAGAACTCAATGGGACAGTCCTGTTTTTCTGGGTCTCACAAGTTTTACACCTTTGACAATGTGCAGTCTTACTGCTTGTCTATTGCTCTCTGTCAGTGGTAAACATTTTAGTTTTCCTTCTCTGACAGGTTCTTACCTTCCACAGTTTGTGGGTTTACTGTACAGTGATAAACAATAATTACTATTAAACGGAAAAAGTAAAGATCTGTGAGTTCATAGTGATTTTTTTTAAAGGAAGGAAAAAAGAGCAACACAGAAGTAGAAAGTAAATCAGTAGCAAAAGGGCAGGCTAAAAATAAGTATAGACAAAATGAAGAAAAAAAGACACGTTAAAATGTTTAGAGATTCTTAACCTAGGTCCAAAGATAAGATTCAGTCAAGCCAAGCCAAGTGCTGTCCAGTCGGATCCGACTCACGGCAAAGATAAGATTCAAGAGGTCCATAAACACCCTGACACCAGCAGTAAAATCTGATTTTTGCATATGCGGATTTTCCTGAAGGGATGGTCTATAGCATTTACCAGAATCTCAAAATGGAATGTAGCAGACTCCCTTTTCAAAAAACCGATACAAAGGGGTTAAAGACACAGCTGTAAAAGACACGTGATACATAATAAAAGTTTTTATTTAAAAAGTATACAAATCAAGATCAGGTTCTCAAGAGGTAGGCATGAGGCACACACAGATTCCCAAACCAAGCTGCCTCATTTGAATCTGGCCTCACAACTTATTATGGTTGTGTGACCTCTGACAAGGTGCTTAATCTTCTTGTGCCCCAGTTTCCTTGTCTTCTAAAAATGGAGGTAATAAAAATATCTACACTTATTCACCATAAGAAAAAAATTAAACTTATTACTCTGAGTTGATTCTGACTCATTGTGTTCCCTTGTGTCAGAGAGTAGAACTACTTTATAGGGTTTTCTTGGCTGTAATCTTTACAGATGCAGCTAACCAGGTTTTTCTTCTGCAGCACCACTGAATGGTTTCAAATTACCAACCTGTAGGTTAGCAGTCAACTGGCTGGCTAGGTTAGCAGTCAAGCACAAATCAGGGACCTTTCTGAGGATTACAGTGAGGATTAAAGGAGTTAATATATGTAGGGTCTAGTACATACTAAGTGCTATGTAAGTGTTTGAAACTATTATTTCATTTTTATTATTAAAAACTATTTACATACATTTACATGTATATATTTACATATATACAGTTCAGAGGAGGCTTTCACAAGTATTCATAACTTTTTTAGTATTTTATTGTGTTTTCAGTGAAGGTTTATACTGCTTTTAGTAAACAATTTGTATACAAGTTGTTTAGTCACTCGTTACATTGTCTGTAATGCATAAATTTCTGTTCTGACTGTTTCATTTCCATTAACCTAATTCTCGCGGCCCTCTATAGTCTCATCTTCATTTTAAAGTAATTGTTGACCATCTGGTCTTACACAGGTGATTTTTAAATAAGTACAGCAACTTACATAATTTTTTAAAAGCCTGATTTTCTATTAAAGTATATACTGCATTTGCCTATACCACACATAAGTAGGCATACCCTTTTCAGTATAATTTTAATGATAGAAAAATATCATATACTTCAATAAGTCATTTTTTCTATGTGAAATAAATCACCACTGCTAAATCTCTTAATATAAACACCAGTCCTCCGAGTCTCCACTTCAAAGATGAAAATCAGATGCTTTAAAATTAGAGCTACCTGACTATCTTGTTTATTTCTACAAAAGAAGAACACTTTAAATTAGAGACTATATTTTTTAAACGTGTTTGAAAAACACTACAGACAACAGGAAATTTTAAAAAGGGGTTAAGTATACCTTAACATAAGAGATAAACCGGGGTCCCAAATAAATCAGAAATGGGTCTCAGCTATAGGATAAGAAAGGGAGTAAGTAATGACTGATGGTTAGGAGAGGAACACAAACTTCAAAGACAAGGTATGCAGAAGAGGGAAAGAAGAGACTAAGGATAAAGTCATGAAGATAGATGAAAGGACAGCAAGGGGTTTCCCTCCCATCCTGACCACAGATACTATTCAAGGAAGCATGCTGGTAAAGGAGCTGGAGGAGTCTTCACTCTAAAAATTTGAAATCCAGGAGCACAAGCAGTAAATACAAGCAGTTCTAGCACACTTTTAGGGTCCAGATGTCAAAAATCTCAGTTACAGAGACAATTTTGGAAATTCTCAGTAACAAAAAAATATATGTTTACAATACTAGAAGCAAAAGGGCAGCCTAAAAATAAGAATAGTAACACATAGCACTAAAGTCTAGTATCACAACTTGTTTCTGTGTTTTACACAATTGAAACAGAGTTTAAAAGAAAATGCAGCCCAGGTATTAATTCCACTTACTCTATGAACTAATAAAATTTAAGTGCCATTTCCTCAATCAATAATCTATCTCCAACTTAAACAATCTCCAAATATCACAGAGAAAAAAGTACTCTCTCACATGTATCAAAGTTAATAAAGTCATTTATAAAGCAATAATGCCTAACACAACACAGTATTTCTTACTGATATTATATATAAACTGAGATCTCATGTTAGGAAAGACATGTATATTTATTATATCGAAGAGACAAATATGAGGTAGTAAGGTGATTTGTTCTGGGTCATTATAGATATTCGATGTTAGGAATAATACTGCCTAACCCCTCTGGTAAATAAATTTCATAGTTTTTCATCATCTAGTTTTTTCAGAATCTAAAACTTACTGCTCATCTGTTCCTTCATCACACTTGGGAAAAAAAAAACCCAAACCCATTGCTGTCCATTCAATTCCAACTCACAGGACCCTACAGGACAGTACAGAACTGTTCCATAAGGTTTCCAAGGAGTGGCAGGTAGATTCAAACTGCCAACCTTTTGATTAGCAGCTGAGCTTTTAACCACTGCACGATAAGGTCCTTTATCACATTTAGCTTCCAAAACTACCTTTCTCTCTTGATCAAAGGTTTTTCACTATTCATGGAGTCCCTGGATGACACAAATGCACTCAGCTGCTAACCTAAATGCTGAAAGTTTGAGTAGACCTAGAGTGCCTCAGAAAAAAAGTATGGCCAGCTACCTGCAAAAATTCAAACACTGAAAATCTCATGGAGTACAGTTCTACTCTGACACACAAGATCTTGGCCACTATGAATCAGACACAACTTGACAGCAATTGGTCTCCACAGAATGAAGACCAAATTTCTTACTCTGATATTCACAGTCCTTCACACTCAGCCTATCTTTCTTCCTAACCTTCTCACAGTGCCACAGGACTTGATCTATTTGTGGTCTTCCAAAAACACTTTGCACAAATCTCCCCTTCACATCTGTTCCCTGCTGCCTGGAACTCCTCACATACATCCTCTTCACTCACAGAATCCTATTTTCATCCATCAAGGCTCAATTCTAGTTTCACTGTCTTTGTCATCTAGTGCTGCTATAAAAGAAATACCACAAGTGGATGGTTTTAACAAAGGGAAATTTATTCTCTCACAGAAAAGCAGGCTAAAAAGTTCAAATTCAGGGCATCGACTCCAAGGAAGTCTTTCTTTACTGGCTCTGGAGGAAGGTCCTTGTCATCGAGCTTTCTCTGGATGGGCAGCTTCTCAGGCACAGGGACCCCCAGTCCAAAGGACAAGCTCTGCTCCCAGCACTGCTTTTTTCCTGACGGTAGGAGGTTGCCAACTCTCCACTTGCTTGCTTCCCTTTCCTTTATAGTCTAAGAGATTGCCTCAAGGCATAACACACTAACAGATTGAGTCCTGCCTACTAACACAATTACCATCCATATCCCCTCATTAACAACATAGAGGCAGGATTTACCACATACAAGAACATCACACAGTATCAGGAATCATGGCCTAGCCTAACTACTACACACATTTTTGGGGGGACACAATTCAATCCATCACACACACTTAGTGATGTTTCCCAGTGCTCCCAGCCTCTGAACTCCTTGGCACATTCTGCTTCTACCTTAAGTCTAACACTTAGTACACCTTTGTGCACATGGTATGTATTATGAATCAGACAGTCTTATCTCCATACTGTGCTGTGTGCCCAGCATCTCCAGTACCATACCTTTTACGGACACTCTCCAGTCTATAAGTTCTCAGTCTGTGGGGCTATCAATCAAGCCCCCTCAACCACAGATGAGCATGCAAAGCAGGCTGAGTCATACTATTGATTATCTGAACTTTTCTGAACTAGAAATAGCTCTTTCCTATTCCACTGTGCACTGTAGGATATAACCCAAACTACCAGGAACTAAATTCTACAATATTTAAATGGATAAATTGTAAAACATTATTGATGATAAAAAAAAAAAAAAAAAAAGAGTCCAACATACAGACAAAAGCCAAGACATACCATGGAGTCATATAGGTACTGATGTGTTGAGGCCCTGATCCTAGCCTATCCTGTGGCCAGAACCCAATTCTGATGTTTTTGATTACATATGCTGGTGAAGTCCCCCCTCAACTTCAATTTCAAATGATTTCTTTCAATCACAATTGAAAGAAACCTGTCAAACTGTGATGGCGAAGGTTTTTGTATTAACTGATACTAATGCCAAGAGACCCAAAACATCATTGTGGCCCACCAGTCACAGTAGGTACATACGGAAGTCAGGTTATTAATAGAGGAACCATTTCACAGTGGGTCAGTGAGTCTCTGAACCTATCCTGTAGTAATTTCTCCAGTTTCAGAATGTATAATTGGAATAGACATATTCAACAACTGGTAAAACTCCCACGGTGGATCCCAGACATGTAGAGTAAGAGCTATTACAGTAGCGGAAGCCAAATGGAAGCCATTAGAACTGCCCCTACCTAGGAAAACTGCACACCAAAAGCAACAGGGCATTCCTGAAGGAGCTGTACCAATTAGCACCACCATAGAAAATATGAAGGAACCAGGGATGGTGATTCTTACACTCTATTCACCTAACTGGCTATGCAAAACACAGCTGCACCTTGGAGAATGACAGATGATTATTATGAACTCAACCAGGTGTTGACTCCAACTGTAGCGGCTATTCCAAGGCTTCAGTGTTTGAGCAAATTAACACATCTCCTGGTACCTGGTATGCAGCTTTTGATCTGACCAATGTCTTTTTCTAGATTCCAGTTTCAAAGGAATACCAGAAGCAGTTTGCTCTCAGCAAAGCCAGCAATATGCTGTACCTAAGAGGTGTATCACCCCTCCAACCCCATATCTTAATTTAGTCTCCAGAACCTTGATTGCCTTTCTCTTCCACAAGATGTTACCTGGTCCATTACACTGACGACATTCTGCTGACCAGACCTAGTAAGGAAGAAGTGAGTCCAGACTTACTGGTAAGACATTTGCACACTAAACCAAAAACCAACTCCACTTTCAATGAGTTGATTCCACCTCCTAGAGATCCTATAGGACAGGAGAATTGCCCCATAGAGTTTCTAAGAGTGCCTGGTGGATGTGAACTGCTGCCCTTCTGATTAGCACCCGTGACACTTAAACCACTACACCAACACGGTTTCTATTTGCACGCTAGAGGATAGAAAATTAAGCCAACAAAAATTCAAAAAGCTTCCACCTCACTGTAATTTCTAGTGGTCCACTGGTATGGGGGCTGTTGAGATACTCTTTCTAAAGTAGAAGATTAAGTTGTTATATGTGGCCTCTCCCACAACTAAAAAAAAGGCACAACACCTGGTGAGACTCTATGGATTCCAGACGCAATGTATCCCTCCAACCTATTTATCAAATGAATTAAAGGCTGCTAGATTTTGATTGGGGCCCAGACTAAGAGAAGGCTCTACAAAAGGTTGAGGATGCTGTGCCAGCCACTCTGCCAGCTGGGGCGTAGGACCCAGCTGATTCAGTGGTTCCTGAAGTGTTGGTGACAGATATATTATTGTTTGGAGTCTGGCAGGCCCCTGTCGGTGAATCACAGCACAGACCCTTAGGATCTGGGAGCAAATCTACGCCATCCTCTGCAGATAATTATTCTCCTTTGAGAAACTCGGACTTGTTACTGTGTCTTAGTAAAGACTGAACACTTAACCATCAGCCACGAAGTCACTGTGTGGCCTGAGCTGCCCATCAAAAACCAGGTGTTGTCTGACACACACAGTGATAAACTCTGATGTGCACAACAGCACTCCATTATTAAATGGAAGTGGTATATATGAGATTAGGCTCAAGCAGAGCCCAATGGACACTCACAGGAGGATGTGGCCCAAATATTTATGGTCTCCACTCTTGTCACATTACTTTCTATCTCACGTTCTGCACTTCATAGGGAGTTTCTTATAACCAGCTGACAAAGGGAGAGAAAACCTCATGCAGACGGGTCTGCGCAATATGCAAGCTCCACTCAAAAGTGGACAGCAGCAGACTACAGACTCTCTCTGGTGGACAGTGGTAAAGGGAAATCCTCCCACTGGGCAGAACTTCAAGCAGTGTACTTGGTTATTCACTTGTCCTGGAAGGAGAAATGGCCACATGTGCAACTGTCTACCAATTCACTGGTTGTGGCCAATGGTTTGGCTGAATGGTCAGAGACTTTGAAGGACTATGATTGGAAAATTGATGACAAGGAAGTATAGGAAACAGGCATGTGGACAGACCTCTCTGAACGGGCCTATGAAGTGAAGATATCTGTCAGTCATGTGACTGCTCACCCAAGGCTGATCTCAGCAGAGGAGGATTTCAACAATCAAGGAGATTGGATGATGCTTTCTACGGATACCAGTCAGTCTCTTTCTGCAGCCAGTCCTGTCACTGCCCAGTAGGCTCACGAAAAAGTCGCTATGGTGGCAAGGATGGAGGTCACACATGGGCTCATCAACACAGACTTCCACTCACTAAGGCCAACTTGCCCACAGGCACTGCTGAGAGCCCAATCTGCCACTAGCAGAGACCAACTCTGAGTTCCCAATATGTCACTATTCCCAAGGATGATCAGCTAGCAAGCTGGTGGCAGGTAGAGTCCACTGGACCACTTCCATAGTGGAAAAGGCAGTGTTTTGTTTTTCTTACCAGGATAAACATTTACTCAGGATATGGATTTGCCTTCCCTGCACATAATCCTTCTCCCAAAACTACGATCCATGGAGTTACAGAATGCCTTTTCCACTGTTATGGTAACCCACACCACATCATCTCAGATCAAAGGACTCACTTCATAACAAACGAAGTAAAGCAATGGGCCTATGCTCATAAAATTCACTGGTCTTACCATCATCCTGAAGTAGCCACTTGACAGAATGATGGAATGGCCTTCTACAGACACAATTACGGTGCCAGCTAGGTGGCGATACCTTGCAAGGTTGGGGCAACATTCTTCAGGAAGCTATAGGTGGTCTAATCCCATGCCCAATATATGATACTATTTATCCCAGAGCCAGGATTCATGGATCTAGGAATCAAAGTGTAGAAATGGGGGTGGCACCACTCACTATTACCCACTCACTACTATTCCTACTAATACTCTTACAAGATTTTTGCTTAATGCACATCACAACCTTATGCTCACTAGGTATAGAGCTCTGAGTTCAAAAGAAGGAATGCTCCCACTAGGAGACATAACACTGTTTTTACTGAACTGAACGTTAAGAATGCCATCCAGCCACTTTAAGCTCCTCATGTTTCTGGATCAACAGGCAAAGAAAGCAGTCATCAAACTGGCTCATGTGATTAATCCTTATTACCAAGGATTGGTAATACCAGACTGGTATTACACAGGAGATTCCTTAGGACATCTCTTAGTACTACCATGTTCTGCAATTACAGTCAATAGGAAATTACAGCATCCCAATTCTTACATGACTACTAATGGCCAAACCCTTCAGGGATGTAGGTTTGGGTAACTTCACCAGGCAAAAAATCACAATCACTTTAGGTGCCTGTGGAGGGCTAAGGGATCCAGAACGGGTGGCAGAAGAAGATAGTTACAAATACCAGCTACGACCACATGACCAAGTATAGAAAAGAGGACTGTAACTGTGTTCAGTATTTCTTCCTTGTTAAATGTATATGTGTATAGGTGTATGTGTTTATATGCATATATACTGAGTATCTTCCTTTTCTTATTCCATTACTTGTTATAAAATGTGTAAGATGTAAGTAAACAGGGCTAGTGGATTTTCAGTTATATGCACAGTAGCTGTATCAGGATAAGTGCAAGTATGTCTTTATAAATGTCTTTATTTAGAGATAGTACATAGTTTGATGAGATATATGGGTATGTAACTGCCAAGTTGACAAGGGGTGGACTCTGACAGTTAAGTGTTAACTTGGCTAGGCCATGATTCTCAGGGGTTTTGCAGATATTCTGTAATCATCCTCCATTCTGTGAGTTGATATGAGCAGCTAAGGACTTAAAATGTGAGTCTCCTTGTGGGTATGGTCTGAACCAAACATATACGGGTGTTCTGGTAAAGCTTGCTCTCCCTCGATCCTGCATCCAACTCATCATTCTCTGACCTCTAGTTCTTAGGATGTGAGCCTGCAGTCTACTGTCTGAATTGTGAATTTTGAGATTCATCAGCTCCGACAACCCCATGAGCCAGCAACCTTCTGCTTGACCTGCCCATTTTGGGTTCTTCAGCACCTTCAACCACATGAGTCAGGGGAAGCCTTCAACCTGACATCTAAGCCACATATTTGGGACTTGCCAGCCTCCACAACTACAGGAGTCATTTCCTTGAAATCAATACAAACAACACTGAAAGCAGGGTCATAAAATAGTGGTCACTTGGGCTAAGTGGAATGGAAATCAGTCCTGCTACAAAAGAAGAGATAATTTTAAGTAAAGAGTTAACGAACTGAAACAGATCATTAAGCTACATACCTAACAGAGAAATCTGCTACTATAGAAGTAAATCAATAAAAACAAGGAACGCTTTGTGGAACTACAGTATTGTTACCTATATTCATGTACCACTGTCTCATTAGACTATAAATATTCCCACACAACATTTAAGTCTATCAATTTTTCTTTTCAAAGGGTTTCTTCACCTGTAGTGCTTCAAGCACCCCTAAACGTTTTTCCCTTTGACACATCAAAAAGCAAGATAAAACCCACTTCTTTTTGGTTCCTACATCCCAGAGACCTCAATGTCCCCCTTCTATATTTCTGTTTCTCTTCAATCATTTCCTGAGATATTTTTATCTTTGCTATCATCCCAGAGACCTCAATCTCCCTATTCTATCCTTCTGTTTTTCTTCAGTCATCTCCTCAGATATTTTTATTCTTGCAGTCATGGAGACTGAATCTGTCATAATACATCTAGCTATAAACAGTAGAAAAACTAATTCAAACTGGCTTAAACAATTAAAGACATTTTGGGGGCTCATATAACTAGACAACCTAATGACACGGCAGGCTTTAGTGGCTTAAAGGAACCACCAGAAAACATGCCCGTTTCCACCTAAGTACACTGCTTTCCACGGCTTCATCATCTTCATCCTAGTGATTGCTTTCCTCATGACAAGATGGTTGTAGTAGTACCAGATGTTCACATCTACATACACCCACCCTGGAATGCACTCACAGTGTTAAAATTTCTAAAAACTAAATATTACTACTAAATTCAAAGTCTGTCTTTTAAAATACCATAAAATACCATACAGTGTTAATAAAGTAAAACAAAACTCCTCAGTAAAACATAACTTCTTATTTAAGAATTTCCTACAAAACAACAAATGTTGGAGAGGCTGTGGAGAAAGTGGAACCCTCCTACACTGTTGGTGGGGTTGCAAAATGGTCCAGCCTCTTTGGAAAGCAATCTGGTGCTTCCTTAAAAAAATGGATATCGATATACCATTTGACCCAGTAATTCCACTACTTGGAATACAGCCTACAGAATCAAGGCCTTTCACACCAACGGACACATGCACAAGAATGTTTATCACAGCACAGTCCACGATAGCAAAAAGATGGAATCAACCCAGATGCCCAACAACAGAAGAATAGATAGGTAAACTATGGTACATATACTCAATGCAGCACTACGCAATGATAAAGAATAACAATGATTCCAGGAAACATCTCCTAACCTGGTTTCAACTGGAAGACATTATGTTGAGTGAAAGTAGTCAGCGACAAACGGACAAATACTGTATGAGACCTCTACGATAAGACCTCAAAAACAGACTTGTGTATAGAAGGAAAGACTCTTTGACAGCTGCAAGGGAGGGGAGGGCAGAAGAGGGAGGGGGGAAGGTTTAGTTTAGATAGTTACTAGAAATCTAGTTGGGAGAAAGCGATGATAGCACACATTAGAAACAAGAACAACATTAAGTGGACTTCAGCATAACTTGAGTACTCCTTCCATCTTAACTCAATACTGCAAGGATAGAGTAGCTGGGGCGGGGGGCGGGGGACCATGCTCTTAGGTGAATTCCAGGCTAGCTGGCACAACTAGAGTTTTGCTAAGAGGGCTCTCTACACCCCACATTGGTGAGTGGCGTCTGGGGTCTTAAAAGCTGCCAAGCTGCCATCCGAGGACACAGCAAATGGTCCCAACTCAGCAGGAACGGATACTCACCAAGGACCAAAATGACATGGGGTAACGACAACCTAGAAGATAAAGAGACCCACATTAGTGGGTGCCTACATCAACTTGGGACCAGAAGAACCGGATGGTGCCCAGCCACCACCAATGATAGCCACAATGGAGCTCACACAGAGGAGTCTCACTGACAATACAAGAATAAAAAGGGGTGCATCCTGAGATCTCCACTAAAAGACCTCAATTGATGGTCCAGTAGTTTCGGGGTTCCTCTGAGAGCATGGCTCCCAGCCCTGATGCTGCCCTTACCCATAAATCATAAAGAAGGTCCACTCTTTGGACAGGAATGGATTGGACTTGGCAATGCAGGGTGACCATATATTGGATGCACTTTATGGTTCTATACATCTATAGGATATCATCCTGCTGACTTCTGGCTGGAGGAAGGAGAGTGGGTGGACAGAACGGGAAAGAAGGCTGTTGGGAGGATGAGACATGTATGGAGGAGAGAGGAACAGTGTGCTGTCACCGGACAGGGAGAGCAGTGGATGCTGCATATAGGTGGGCATGTAAATTTATACGGGAGTGTACATTTTCACTCAGTCATGTTAAGTAAAAAAAATAAAATAAAATAAAATAATAATTAAAAAAAAAGAATTTCCTGATCAGTCACTTTGTTTTAGTTCCTGGGAATACATACACATAAACACACATACACCAAATCTGCATCAGGCTTCATCACTCCACAGGCACTGCTTCTATTCCAAAGACATGAAATTCTACAGGGTCCAGTTTTGATCAAAAGTCAGACAGTTCCTTTAACAGGACTAAGTCTATTACAAAGGCTCGAAGTCTGACTCCAAAAGATAAGAAAGGAACCACTTTAGTTTCTCATACATCTGACTATCCAACTTTCCTTGACCAAGTTCAATTCAATTCCAGATAAAAAATGCATAGCTGGAGAGGGAAACAAACAGCAATGAGTGGCTGTCAAAATGGAAAAAGAAGATGAAATGAAGCTACAGAGAAAAGAAACATACTGAGATAGAAAAATACCAAACAAATAAAATGCTATTCCAAGTCACCGATAATAAGTCAAAGAATCACACACACACTCTAGATCCCCTAAGAGCATCAATGCCAGATGCAAAAAGGGACAAGAGAACCACAGAACCACTAACTGGAATTACTAACTTTCAGGGGGATTTCAGAGATGAAGTATTCAAGCATCACTGCACTACCGTCAAACTCACTTGATCATATTAGTAATATCAAGTCATGAGAAAGTTCAGCCTATTGCTAAGAGAGTCTCCTGCACCCCATATTGGTGAGTGGTGTCTGGGGTCTTAAAAGGTAGCAAGCTGCCATCAGAGGTACATCAAATGGTCCCAACTCATCTAGAACAGATGATCACTGAGAACAAAGAAGATAAGAGGGAAAAAGACCCCAGGAGACAGAAGGACCCGTGTGAATGGGAGACTGTATCAATATGTGACCAGAAGAACCAGAAGGTGCCTGGCCACCACCAAAGACAGCCGTAACTAGGACACAAAGTAGAGTTTCTGAGGCAACATGAGAAGAAGAGGTGTGCAGCACAAGAACTCTACCAGAAAACCTGAACTGACGGTTCAACAGCCTAGAGGATCCCCTGGGAACATGGTCCCTAGATCTGCTGCTGTCCTTGACCAGAAACCAGTAATGAGGTCAACTCTACAGACAAAAATGGACTGTACTCAGGTACACAGTGTGACCATATGGTCTGTATACGTTATGTTCTACACATTTACAGTAGGCTGTCTTACTTTCTCCTTCTAGATGGGAGAGAAGAGGGTTGGGGGGACACAGAGGAATGGGCTGTAATTATATGGGAGGAGCAGAGGGAGATGCAGATAGATGGGCATGGAAAACCTATTTGCATTGTATACTTTCACTTAATCACAATTATAAGAAAAAAATAAAAAGCTCAGTTAATCAACTAATGCCCAGGAACTGGCACTGCTAGTAAGGGGCACTTTACTTTTGAATGCTTGAGGATTTACTCTTTTCAAACATGTACCAAATTTGAAATGTGAGAATGCAAATCTGTGGAAGAAATAATGCCTTGTGCTGACAAACGTGCAAAGAAACAAGCACCTTCACAGTTCTAGAAGACAATCTGGCAATAGTTAATTTCATGCAATCACTCAAAAGTAAGAGATTAGATAAATTATTTGATGGAACAGTACACAGATTAGTGCATCCATTTGATGAAATAGTATGTAATCATTAAAACAATGAACATTTCAGACATAAAAAAAGTTCATGGTACAAGTTTTAAAAGCTCATTACAAGACAATATGTATACAATGTGATCCAGATTTTAAATGCCTACTTAAATATATATATACATAAACAGACACATACACCCCTCACTTATCAACATTATTAAGTTACAAAGAACAGGCTGTTGTACACATGTCTGCTTTAATGCAAAAATGGAGAATTTCTGGTTTCCAGACCATCAATTTGTCCAAGTATTTCCTTGAGAAAATATAATCACACAAATAATAACAGCTAAAATTTACTGATACGCCTCACTGTGATGAGTCAAAAAAATCAAACATGTTGCTGTCAAGATGATTCCAACTCATAGTAAATCTATATAGGACAAGGGAGAGGTGTCCCACAGGATTTCCAAGAACCAGCTGGTGAGTTCAAACTGCTGATCTTCTGGTTAGCAGCTGTAGCTCTTAACCACTACTGCCACCTCCAGTTACGGATTATTCCTATTTGGAGAAGGAAGCTTGACAGAGACAAAGCTGGATAAAGCCAGGCTGTGCAATTCAAGAGCCCCTGGCTTAATCACTGTACTAGGTCACAGCCATTCTCACAGAGCTGCCTCCAGGGCTCCACTCCCACCCCTGCAAGCCCTGTGTTCCTGATCCTGGAGCCTGATTTGCCCCCTAAACCTAGTGAGTCACTAATGCTTCCTGCAAGAGGGCACGCTGGGACCTGGTCAAGTACCTGACTCCACTGTGCCAGAGGCTTCAGGCCCAGTTTAGCTCACTCTGGGCTACCATTAAACTCAGAACATTTCCTACAAACACCTTCTCCGATCCCTCTTTCTTTCCTCCCTTCTCATCCCAAAGTAGCTGTGAGCTGCAGCACCTCAGGCCATAAAGGACTGGGAACCCAGTACAGGCTCCTGTTAGTTGGGTGCCTGCGTGTCTGCGTGAAGACAGTGATCACACAGGAGGCTGGCCAGTACTGCATGTTGATGCAGTGCCCTCATCAGCAGGAGGGAGCACAGGATGTGGAGGCAGGATGGCCAGCTTACCAAAGGCCACCCGGAGCCCTTCCTCAAGGGAGGGCACACTCTGCAGCCAATGCTGCCAAGCCCATTGCCTCATTAATGTGCAAAATAGTCAGACAGTAGATTTTTTACTACTGTCATAAATGCACAACAGGATAGCAAATAAGGAGTGTATATATGTACATACACAGAAAAAAAGACCAGAAAGATACACCAACATGCTGACAGTAGTTATTCTTGAATAACACAGCCTCTACTTTTTCTTCTTTGTGTTTTTTCACTTTTACTAACATTTCTATGTTAGTATTAACATAGTTAATATTAGCCAATACTAAAAAAAAGTTCTATAATGATTATGTATCTTGTGGGACAGAAGAGAAATTATTATACAGAAAAAGAAAACTCTCAAATATATTCAACATACTGTAATCACAATACAGGAACGTACAGAATATGCTACATATTAGAAAAATTTCTCATAAAAAGAGACAAAATTATCCTCTTAGTGTTTTTAAAGGTTTAACCTTGAGCTCTCTGGAAAAGTCACTTATATCTGTATAGATATAAGTGTCTATATTTAACACAGATGTTATTACTTGACATCTATATATGTATTTGACATCTATCTCAAATAATCTAAATATTTGACATAGATGTCCAAAAATTATATTTGACATAGATGTCAAATAAAAGAGGTATTTTTAAGTGTCATGAATTGAATTGTGTCTCCTCAAAATGTGTATCTATTTAGCTGGGCCATAATGCCCGATATTGGGCAGTTGTCTTCTATTTTGTGACTGTAATTTTCTTAATGTGTTATAAATCCTAATCTCTGTTTATGGCCAATGAGGCAGAATTAGATTAAATTAAAGAGGATTAGGGTGGGATTATAACATTTTACTAAGGTTACCTTCCTGATTCAAAGACAGTTCCTCTGGAGTGTGACCTGTACCACTTTTTATCTTACAAAAGCTAAAAGCAAAGGGAAATGAGGAGAGTGATTGATGACAAGGACCTTCTCCCACAACCAACAGAGAGAAAATGTCCTCCTCTGGAGATAATAACCTGAATTTGGACTTCTAGCCTACTGGACTGTGAGAGAATCAACTTGTGTTGATTAAACCCATTCACTTGTGGTATTTCTGTTACAGCAGCACCAGATAACTAGGACATTAGAGTAAGTTCAGACTGCATCCCAGTTACCTGCAGCAAGACTTCTGAATCACCATCATGAGATGCATAAGACTCAAAATGAAATGGATTCTGTACTGGAATCCTAAGGCTCCCACCCAAACCATGAATAGAAAACCTCCCTAGCAGGCTCAGGAAAGAGAAAGGTCAAAAGAACAAATGCAATCATAATGTCACAAATTTCTAACAGCTAAATATTACATCCAGTTTTACAGCCTGCCTTTTAAAATGCAGCATAAGGTTAACTAAGTAAAGTAAAATTCCTCACTAGACTAGGCTCCTAATTTAAGCACTTATTGAGCAGTCATTTTGTGCTGGGTCCTGAGGATACAAACATGAAGACAAAGTTCCTCTTCCACAAGCTTAGTCCTCTGGGACAAAGAAATGCAATTAAATACGATCTAATGAGGTAAGTGACTACTAGAGATCAGTACCCAGTACTGACTGCTGTAGGAGAAAGTAATAGTACTTATTTGTATCTGACAGAGCTGAGGAAGGCATCAAAGAAAAGGTGACATTTGAGCTCTATAAGCTGGCATTCCCCAGGGAAAGGGAGTCATGGCATTTGTCATAACAATCTAAGCAAAGTGACAAAGTCCTGTGTGGATGAGGGTGAGTTACCCAGCATACCTAGACTGTAGGGAACTTGGAGAGAATGGCAGAAAAAAAAAAAAAACTCAAGAAAAATCTGGTGCCTTGCCCTTCTTCCTGTAAATGACAATGAAAATGCAGTTAACAAACATCTTTTCATTACTAACATTTTTCTGTCACTCATCATGTTTAAAAGTAAGACCATGCAAACTACTCAGCAACATCTTTCTTCCTTATGAGAGTACCTTGGAATTGCCCACCATCTGACCAGAAGCCCCTTTCAACTCCCAAACACTATCAGGTTCATAAGGGTAGCAAAGTTAGCATGGCTATGAAATATTCAATAAGTCATCCAGATAACTTCAAAACACAATACAGCAAAATTTACTTGTTTATACATAGGATATTTTCTTCCAGGCAATAAAGTAACTTCCTGCCTGGTTTGACATTTTTATTGGCCACTTGGAAAATGACAGAAGATAGGCTTATCAAGTGTGTAGATAAAGCTGCAAGGAAAATACATGGAATCACAGACTTAAGCTTCAGAAAGACTTGACAGGTTGCAGTGACATGCCAAATACAGAGAGCTGAAATGTAATAGAAATAAATGCTAAATCTTTTTAAATGAAATCATAATTTTATGTTTATGTTTAATACTAATTATACAAGTTCAGGACTAGCTTGACTTTGGTTAACATGAAATAAAATTTAAAGTTTTGTTGTTATAAACTTAATACATGCAATTAGCATGAAATGACAGCTCAGCCTCCAAAAAGTAGGTAGTACACATTAACAAAAATTTCCAATTCAATGCTATAAATATGTGTATAATATCTTCCATACATCTGGTATTATGGCTATTGAGAATACAAAGATTAATATGGCATGATTCCAACTTTTAAGAGTGTATAGCCTAAAGCAGTGTTTTTTAAACCATGAGTCACAAAATCAACTTAGCACGTTGCCACCAATATTTTTTTTCATTGTGTTTTAAGTGAAGGTTTTCAATTCCAGTTTCTCATACAAAATCTTACTCATACTTTGTTATGTGACCCTAGCTGCTCTTCCCACAATGTGATAGCACACTCTTCCCACACTGTGATAGCACACTCCTCCCCTCCACTTTGTATTTCCCAGATACTTTCTACCAGCTGCAGTTCCCCTTTGTCTTCTTATCTGGCCTTCGGGCAGGAGCTGCCTAGTTAGTATCCTGTATCTACCACACTTCTTCACCAGTATCACTTTATGTCATACACACCAGTTCAAGCTTTGTCTGAGGAGATGGCTTTGGGAACGGTTTCAGTTCTCGGCTAACACACAGTCTTGGCACCATGTCTTCTAGAGACCTCCAGTGCGTCAAACCACCAAGTCTGGTCTTTTTACTAGACTTCAAGTTCTACGCCCCACACTTTTGCTGCTTCATCAGGGACTCTTTGTTGAGCTCCCCATAAGGGCAGTCAGTGGTGGCAGCCACACCCCATCTGGTTCTTCTGATCTCATGCTGATGTAGTCTCTGGTTTACGTGGCCCTTTCACGGCCAATATTTTTTAATGACAGAAATGAAAAATATTAGCATACGCTGTACAGAGTAACAGTATAAGTACTATATCATGAAAGTTTAACTTTTTAATATATCCAAACACATATGTATATTTACATGCACACACACACGAATAACAGGTAACAACTTTAAATGTAAATTATTTTGTACTGTAGATCATTGTTGTGGCTATTGTGTCAGTCCATCTCATTGAGTGTTTCCCTCATTCTTGCTGATCCTCTCTACTTTACCAACCATGGTGTCCTTTTCTAGCGATTAGTCTTGCCTGATGACATGCCCAGAGTAAGCAAAAGGAAGTCTTACCACCTTCACTTCTAAGGAGAATTCTGGTTATACTTCTAAAACTGATTTGTTCGTTCTTCCAGAAGTCTAAGGTATAATGGGCAGTAAATAGTTCTGGCAAATGGCAGCACTGGTATAAATAAGTCAAGACTGGGAACTTTGCAAAAGTTCCAGTTGGCTAAAGTGTAAAATACAAGTAGGTCAGCAGATGAGACTCAAAAAACAAATCTGAGTCATAAAACAGAAATGCCAGACACATACTGAATGATTAACATTAGCTCTTTCCACTAGTCTTTGCTCTGGGGCCTTAAACCACAGTATGTCCAAGATCCTTTATAGTTCTATAATTTTATTAATGGTTGCTATGCAAATTATTTACATATAACCATAGAATAAGTCTCACAAGAAATTCCAGGGAACCAGTAGTCTATTTAATACGGAAGTAGATTCTAATCACAGCTGTCTAGCAATAAAAAGGGCCATCCTAAAAGTGGAGACAAAAGAACAAACAGATCTATTCCAGAAGAAGTATAACCAGAGGGCTCCTTGAAAGCAAAGATAGCAAGACTGTGTCTAGCATACTTTGGACATGTTGTCAGGAGGGATCAATCCTGCTTGGTAGAGTGGTGAATGAGCAAAAAAGAGGAATACCCTCAACACGATGGATTACACAGTGGCTACAATGATGGACTTAAGCATAAAAATGATTGTGGGCATGGTGCAGGACTAGGTAGTGTTTCATTTTGTTTTGCATAAGGTCACTATGAGTTGGGACTGACTCCACAGAATGTAATAACAACAGAAGTGGGGAGAGCACTGTCCCTAAATTTATTGAATAAAAAGTCAAATGCACATCTCTTCGAGGTATGATAATAAATCTATACTACAAAGTTCTATGCTTATCATACTCTAATTCTTTCATTACACTGATTCTCATTCATTGGCAAGCACTCATGAATGAGTTTTGAAGGAAGAGGGAGGAACAGATGGAAGCAGGAGGTTGAGATTTTATTCCACTGCAGAGAAGAATGGGAAAAAGGAAGCTTCTGAATGACACTTCTCAACCTAGTAATTATCGTTACTAAAGTATCCTAATGTGTGAAACGGCAAATCAACTAGAAGTACTAGGGCCACAGCTAGAACAATTGTGCAATGTATTTATGAAAATTTACAAAGGTTTCCAGAGCACTTACATGCAAAACAAAAACAGAACAAAAATATATACGTACACACTCATACGTACACATTACTTTTCCATGCAACATTTGGCAACAGGAGATACGCAAGAGATATGAGAACACAATCATAAACAAGTTTGTTCCTTAAAGTAAAAACACAACACTGGCATTAAAACCCTAACAGAGCATAAGCAATAATGTATACATAATGGTAATAATTTCAGTTTATACCTATATTCAGCTATCTGTCAGCAGTTGTGTTGTGGTGACATGCACATTGTTCTGATACTGGAAGTTATGCCACAATATTCTGAATCCCAGAAGGGTCACCCACAGTGGACAGGTTTCAGCAGAGCTTCGTGACTAAGAGAGACTAGGAAGAAGAACCTAGAAAACTATGGAAAAAACTAGCCAATGAGGGCAGCTCCGGTCCGAAGGCAAGACAAGAGAGCAAAGACAGATAGGAACTGGCTGAATAGACACAAGAAATACAGGGTAGAAAGGTCAAATATGCTGTCATAGGGTAGGGAGAACACCTAGAGTTACACAGCAATATATAAGTTTTTGTATGACAAATTGACTTGGATTATAAACTTTCACTTAAAGCATCATAAAATATGTTTTTAAAAAACTAACCAGTGAAAAGCAGGAGAACACTGTCTGATATCACGCCAGACAATGAGCCCCTCAGGGTGGAAGGCACTCAAAATAAAATTGGGGAAGAGCTGCCTTTTCAAAGTAGAGCTGACCTTCATGACTTAGATGGAGAAAGCCGCACCAGGAGTAGAGCATGTCCTTTGGACCTGGGGTTGCTGCACAGAGACACTACTAATCCAGGAAAGGATTGATGACAAGGATCTTCCTCCAGAGCTGATAGAGAAAGAAGGCCCTCCGCTGAAGCAGATGTCCTAAATTTGGGCTACTAGCCTACTATACTGTGAGAAAATAAACTTCCGTTTGTTAAAGCCATTCACTTCTGGCTTCTGTTACAGCAGCACTAGATGACTGAGACTGCCTCATATGCATAGGAAAGTTGGACAATGAATAAGGAAGACAGAAGAATTGATGCCTATGAATTATCGTGCTGGTGAAGAATATTAAATATGTAAGATCGCCATGAGTCAGAATCAACGTGATGGCAATGCGCCTTTTTTTTTTTTTTTTTTTTCTTTTTTGGTCAGGTGAAGAAAGAAACAGGGTCTTAGAAGAAATACAGCTGGAGTGCTCCTTGAAAGCTGAATGGCAAGACTTCATCGCAGGTACTCTGGACATGTTATCAGGAGGGACCAGTCCCTGGAGAATAGCATCATGCTTGGTAAGGTAAACAGTCAGCAAAAAAAGAAGAAAACCCATAATGAGATGGACTCGCACAGTGGCCACAACAACAGGTCAAACTTAGTGACAATTATGAGGATGGCAGAGGACACGAGAATGTTTTGTTCTAGGTACACGTGGTTGCTATGAGTGAAAACTGTCTCGATGATGGCATCCAAAAACAACAACCTAAAGTCCAGAATAAAGACACAAGAATTCAACAGATTCAAAATACATGCTATTTAAAACCTGAAATTCGGTACCAATGTAAAAATGCAGTATGAACATAGAGTACTTTCAATGTCTAGGACCATTCAAGACCGTCATGCTTTAGCATGTCTGAAAGTGTCACACAGAAAATGGTGCCATGTTTACAACACAGATTAATGTTTCCAAAATACATTCTCTTACGACAGAATGAACTGCTAAATACCACTGCATATTGATTTTTGTATTAAAAAAGTACATTATTTCCTACTCACTTTACAAAATGATAGATCAAAACAAATCTTTCTTGGTTTAATAAGGCATTCAACAAATATTTGCTAAATTTAATTTCTTTCACCTCTACTAACAACTGCTTTAAAGAGGGCCCTAGTACCCAACATACTCTTCATGACAGTATAGAAAACCTGCCTTCTGAACTTGCCACACCCTGTATCCATATTGTATGTACTACCATTTACATTAAGCAGAACAGTAAATACTATGTAGTCTTACTTTGAAATGTCCAATATAAAAATGAAATTCCTTAAATACAACTATCCAGTTTAAACCAGGATGTCTACAGCATATGTCTCATCTTTTGAGCCAGAAACACGTATTTCTGACAAATTCCAACACAGTGCAATGAAAGAAGCTGTGATTTACAATGCTCAAGTCCTAGGCTCAAACCTAAATTTAACACTATGAGCTTAGGAGCTGGTTAGGACCTGCTAAGTCTCTTAACTTCTCTAAGGTGTTTTTTTTTTTTTTTGTCTGTTAAAAAAAAAAAAAAAAGGTTAAATTATGGCACAAGGCTCAAGTAAAATCATGGATATGTAAGTTCCCTATAAACATTAACCTCCTGATCGTAAGACATCAAGAGGAAAAAAACAAACAAACACATCTTCACTTCTCAGAACAAAATAAAGTACTAAGTATATGACATCTTCTCTATTCCCAATGTATGTCTGTACCTCTGAAAGAGATATGGTGCCCTCCCAAAGGCTCCATGACTGGGAATCTCTCATGGAGCAAAGCAACTAAAAAGCCCACTGCCTTCCATGCCATTTCAGTGAGTTTACCAACAGATATAATAAAATTCTGAGACCACAGGTTCTTTCAGATCTGGTTTTACGGGCCTATTCACTCCCTACCTTCATATTCTTCTGCATCACAGGATCTTTATGTTAAATTTCTTTCAGGAATTACTGGCTTCAGAAAAAAAATAGAGGTTCCTCCCTCCCCCCCCACCATTTGGGGAAAAATCAAATAAATCAATCAAAAGTAAAGGAGAATATACGCACTGATTTCAAAATTAGCAAGAAAAATACATTATAAAACTAAAATAAAAATATTTTCATTGTAGTGAGGAAAATTACTCACAGTCTAAGTGGGAATTAGAAAAGGCTAAGCATAAAATGTACTCAATTATTTTGAGAAAAAAGTACCTTATGACAGTAGAAATTGAACAAGATGACTTCTGAAGCAGCTTCTGCTTCTAAGATAGCTGCTGCTTTTCTATTCTAATTACAAGCGCTTCTGTCATACAGTCAGCATTTACTGATACTGTTGGTACTGTTGGTAGATGCCTAACCAAAGTATTTTCTTGGTATTTGGGGTATATCTATATTTCTATGTTGCTGTTAGGTGCTGTCAAGTCGGTTCCGACTCATAGAGACCCCATGAACAACAGAATGAAACAGTGCTCAGTCTTGTGCCACGTGCACAATTGTTTTTATGCTTAAGCCCATTGTTGTAGCCACTGTGTCAATCTCCTCGAGGGTCTTCCTCTTTTTCGCTGAAGCTCCACTCTACCAAGCATGATGTCCTTCTCCAGGACATCCAACGGGTTTGTTTTTCTGGTTGTTTTTTGGTTTTGTTTAGGTTTAACACATTTAGAACAAGAAGCTTCTTGAAAAGGTAATAAAGACTAGAACAATGCAGGGCTGTCCAATCATTTGAGACAACACAAAGGAAGTACATATTCTCTGAGAAAGCAAGAATAAGGAGTCAAAACATGAGCTAAAGGGTTCAGAAAAGAACAATCCCTGGGAACACTAGAGAAGCAGAATAAGACATTCACGTACATCACAAAATACTGCCCAATACCAAAAAGAAAACTAAGAGGAATATTCCATTGTGGAAGGACAAAAAAGGACTATCTGAGATAGTTTCTTCATTAGGACTGCTCTGGGAATCTACATGGGGTATACACTGAGTGGCCCATTGCAAATATTCAAAATAAGGGCCACGGACTGAATTGTGTCCCCTCAAAATATATGTCAATTTGGCTAGGCCATGATTACCAGCACTGTGTGACTGTCCACCACTTGCCATCTGATATGATTTTCCTTAATCCTACCTCTATGATGTTAATGAGGCAGGATTATAGGCAGTTACGTTAATGAAGCAGGACTCAATCTACAAGATTAGGTTGAGTCTATCTCTTTTGAGATACAAAAGAGAGAAATGAGCCTCATAATCACCAAGCGTGAGAGCCAGGAGAAGAGTGATTCCTGAGTTGCTCAACTGGGGAAGACTGAAGACAAAGACCTTCCCTCATAGCCATCAGAAACAGAAGGTCTTCTCCTGGAGCTGGCACCCTGAATTTGAACTTCTAGCTTCCTAGACTATGAGGAAATAAATTTGTTTGTTAAAGCCATGCATTTGTGTTATTTCTGTTACAGTGGCACTAGATAGCTAAGAAAATAGGGTAGTTCTCTTCTCCCCTACAGTCAATCACAGAACATTACAAAGAAAAGGAAAGATCAAGTATCACCTAGTCCTACAACAGTAAGTCAAAAAATTCAAAAATCTTATAATCACACACAGAAAGCCTATATTATTTTAAAAAAATACTTACAGCAGTTAAGGCATTACTACCAACAGAAAACTGTTGCCACTGAGTTGATTCAGACTCAGAGCAACCCTAAAGGACAGAGTATAGCTGCCCCATAGGATTTCCAAGGAGCCGCTGGTATATTCAAACTGCTGACTTTTTTGTGAGCAGCTGAACCCTTAATCTCTGCACCAAAGGGCCCTGGATGTTCCCACCACATCTCAAAACCCTTATATACACAAATGAACAGCTGCAGTGGAAAAATCTCTCTGCACTGCTGCGATGGGGACTCCTTCCATTTCCAACAGTAAGCAAAAAGAAGCCTTCCTCCTCACATTTCTCTAAATTGGTGGGAAACAGGTACAAGTTTTCCTCCTTGCTGTAAGAACTATGGGTTGGCAAGCAGAGATAGAAACATCTGCTCCAAATTGGCCAGAAAAATCAAGCTGAAACTCCAAACATTTCCTCGCAACAATGGCTGGATTTTCAAACTAGCTCTCATAGCAACCGAACAGCTGAAATACCACATTTCTTTAACTGACCGTATTTTCTCATAAATACAATCTTACTAAAGGCCAACGAAGAGATGTACATTTAACATGCTTATGGGAGGAAAAAAAATGTGTCCTGAGTTTTAAACAATTTATGTAAGAACTTTTAGATCATAACAGAGGGAAGTATAGAAGAAAAATGCTGTAAGACAAAGGACAAGTGGGTGAGCTAGTTGCCTTAGTTCCCATAAGAGGCAAAATCTAGGCTGCACTAAATCACAGCCGCCAAGAAAACACTTTCACAATAACTGCCTTTCTCATTCAGTCTCTAATCTAACAAGCATTTCGGTCTTCCCTGTGCCCAACGCTGTGCCCCTACACAGAGAATAACGATTTTTCTAAAACTAAATCCACAGTCCTAGGAATGCAAGAATCTCATCTCACATTCCTGAGGAAATGACTTACCGCAATTTAGTGCTTTGAGATCACAAATGTCTACCTTGATTACCTTGCATTGCCTCCTTCTCAGAACACACTTCAAAAAATATCTAATATTACTCTAAGTACTATGGGAAAAGAAAAATTAACATTTATTAAGCACTTACTATGCTCTAACTTGATTTTCACAATGCTGTTGACATGTGTAAATCTTATCCCAAATTTACACAATAAGAAAACAATGTTAAATAATTTGTCCATGGCACCAACAAGGAGAAGCCAAGACTCCGAACTCCACCACACCAGAGCTCCTCCCCAAAAGAGAAGAAATCATCACTCAAGTGCCACTGGACAGATCAGTTTCACATCACTTAGTTGTTACTCTAATTAAGCAGTTTTGAGTTCAAGTTACAGAGAAAATAAACCATCAACTCCACATTTCACAAAATCTACTTAGTATTCAAGGAATGCTCTAACAGAAAGAGTAAAAGGTCTCCAGAGGAGAATCTCAGTTCTTTGCATCATTTCCCAATTCCTCCTCAACAGAGACTCTAAGGCCTCTGGTTCCTTCTGTCACTTCCATCTTGCACATACATTATTATGCCATTACAGCATAGCTAATTAAAAATTTCAGAAAGTTACCTTTCAAAATGAGATTTTCTAGCAGCAGAGACCTCTCTGAAGGTCCTTAAATACATTCAATTTCACACGATAACTTGTCTAATGGCTTTCCAAATCGTCTGTTACCACTGCCAGTTTAAAAAATTATTTTGTAGTAAATTTTGAACTAAATCTTAACGGACTGCAGTAAAACTGGGAAATAAAAATCTATGTTCCCACAGATTCCCCATCATTTTCTATTACACACTTACAAAAAAGATTTGCACAATCAACATTTTAAATCTGTTTTTAACTGAACAAAATGACAAGTGACTTACAGTAATGAAATGTGACTGAACTCTTTTATCTTGTAACCTCTACAAAACACATGACAAAAGTAAAACAAGCATTCAGTCTCTTAAAGTACTAGTCTTAGCAAAGAAGTGAGATCATTTAGCTTTGAGTTACACCACTATATAAAATGAAAATCCTAAGAGAAATAACGGTCTCATCTAAAAAACAGATTTTCTAAAAAACAAAACTGCGACTTTATAAAACATGTTAAACACTAATAGAAGAAAAAAAAAAGAACCTCTCCGTTGTTAAGATCGTTATTTCTACTCACTGCAGGCAATACAAATTAAAACAGATCAAACACTTGCAGTCAACTGTCGGCAAAATTATGAACTGGGAAAATGATGTCAAGGTTTTCCATCTATTTGTGAGGTTCCACCGCGAAAATAAACAGCCCTCGGGCTTAATCAACTCAGGAGAGGAAATTCATTAAAATCAAGGTTTGGGGGCAGAGAAGGCAGATTCCCAGAATTGGGCTTGCTAGGATAAACTGCTTGGTGCCCGCAACAAAAACCTCAGGCAGCTGTCCAGGCCCTGCCCGCCCCTCCTGCGGGCCGCACCTGCCGAGGCCGCGCCGCCAGCGCCCCCTGCCGCCTTACTCGCTCTCCAAGCCCGCCCCGAGCCCCGAGCCCCGAGCCCCGAGCCCCAAGCCCACCTCCACGCCCCTGGCCCGAGCACTGCTTCCGCAGCGCACCCGTCCCCACCCCGCGCCCGCCTCGCACCGAGGCCGCGCAGCCCGCGGGCAGGGGCCGGGGCGCGCGGTCGCGAACTGAGGCGGGGCCGACGCGTCCTCGGGAACCCCATCAGCGGCCAGGCCAGAGCCTCACCTACCTACGCCGTATTTCTCCTCCTCCGTGGGGGTCCACATGGCCAGGCCGAGCGCGGTCCCGCGAGCGCGGCGGCCGAGCGACACACCGGCGGGTACGGCCGCGGGCCGGTTTGTGGCGCACCGCGAGCCGAGGCGGGGGCGGTCAGGCGGCGCGGGGCAATGGGCGGCGCATCCCTCGCAGGCCGGCCGGGATGCCGCCGCCGCCGCCGCCACGTTCGGGCCGCGAGGCTGCCCGGGCGGTCCAGCAGCCCCAGTTGGTGCGGGCGAGGGCTCGCCACCTGGCCGCCCTTGCAGTTCTCGCGCCGCCGCTCCGCTCCTCACAGCTCTGCTGCTCGGCTCCCGGCGCCGCCGCGGCTCGCCTCACCTCAGCGGGCTCGCAGGACGCCCGCGCATGCGCCACTTCGCGGCGCGCGAGGGCTCGCGCCGCCCGGGCTCGCGCCGCCCGAGCCCGCGCGCGAACCCACGCGCCGTTGCCGCGCGCCAGCGGAGGGAAATCCGCGAAAGGCGATTGGACAGCTCCGCCGGAGGCGGGGCAGGTTGCTTGGCCGGCTGGAGCCCTCGGCGGAGGCGGGCACTGGAGGGAGCGGGGCTGGACAAGGTGGCAGTCCTTCGTTCCCACCTGGCGAATTTCGTCCCGAGTTTGACCTTGGAGCATTGCGCGAAAACACGCTCGCAAACACACACACACACAAGGGCTACTGTGAGCCATGCTTCCTAACAGGTCCTCGAGTCCCCTCGTCAGAGAATGCAAATCCGAGAGAGACAGGTGACACTGTCTCGAGATCCATCTGTACTGTCAACGGCAGCCCTATGACTACCTCAAGCCTGAAAATGGCCCCAGAGTCACCATGAGCATCCCTGGGGGCAGCAAGATGGACTCTCCAAGGGGAACGAGGTGGGGAGTGCAATCGTGCTGGTCATTCCTGGACTCTCTGGGTGCCCTCCAGGCCCTGCCCTTTGATGGCTACTCTTTCTCGTTTTGCTGAGTCTGCCTGCATGGTAAATGCCTGGCACTTGAATAATCACGCTAGATGTCCTTGTAAGGAAGTGCTTCCCCTTTGGGATCGGTCCTGCCGGTTGTAACGTCTATCTATGTCTCTGCCTCCTACACCTTCCTGAATTTGGGCTCCTTCCCAAAACGTTTATCCTCTCTATGTTCCTTGATTCCCAGAATTCATTCACTCTGGCGCCTGCAGGTGTCTCCTTGTGACCCCAGCTCAACCTCTTACCAAATACCAAGGTAGAGTTCTCCAGAACTGCAAGGCTTAATTTCTGCCTCTATCTGGACCACATGGTATCCCCAGCCCCGATCCCAACAAGTTCCTCTGTCAACAGCACCACCTAGTCAAAATTCCACAGTCATTCCTCATTATTGCTCTTGAACAACCACACTTCAAAGCGCAACTGGGTACCTCAGGTCTAAGTCTTCCTTGATTCTGCAACCAGACTGGATCCTTCCCTCTTTTGTCTGGGATCCCAACTGTGCATTTGTGTCTATTTCTCCCCATAAGACGGTCAATTCCAGGGTACAGTCACCTTTCTGATCCCTCAGACTAGTCCAGCACCTGGAACATACTTGTTGAATGAGAGGGAAGACTAGTCTGTGAATACCTTGGTAATCAGCAGGTTATGTTGGTTCTTCCTTCACCGTTCTCAGTGATTGGTCTCTACTCCCAAACCTGTGTTCACCTCAATTATTTTGACGTCTTCTCAGCTCTTGACTGGTAGACTCCTGCCCCTACCAATGAAAGCTGATCACTCCTACCATGGTTAATCTCTGTTCTGTGACTGATGGAGTTCCTCAATAGTCAGATGCACTCTTTGTCCCAGAATGTAACGAAAGAGATGTTCTTATTTGCATAGGTGTTTCAGACAGACCTCTGTCCAATGGCCACAAACCAAAAAACTCAAACCCATTGTCATAAACTCAATTCCAATTCATAATGACCCTAAAGAACAAAATAGAATTGCCCCCACAGGGTTTCCAGATTCAAACTGTCAACTTTTGATTAGCAGCTGAGCTCTTTACCACTGTGCGAGTCTGGGTAGCTCAGCCTCACTTGCTGGATAGTTCCCTGGAGAAGGCGTTGTGGGAAGATTTTGTCACTTCATTCCTTAGTGCTGTGGCCAATGGCCACGATGCTCTCTCCGGGGAGCTCTCCAGCAAGTGATGCTGAGCTACCAAATCCTCTGAACCTATGAAGGCTGTGTTACTTCATCTTCCATTTCTGCTCCCTCATCTCATATATCAGAGTAGCACAGTAGCAGAGTATAGGGCTGATTTTCCCAAAGTTTAATCTCTTGTTCCCAGTCTGAATCCATCTTAGGTGGCAACTTCCCCAGACAAAGGCAATCCCACTCTGGAACTGCTGGGAGGTAGGAGGGCATTAATCCCAACCAATGAAGGGAAAAGAATGGGGACAAAGGTAAGAAGAAGGGCATCTGATAACCCTCAGATTCCTACAACCATACAATGTGAACTAAATTTAGATTGTTTTCTTGAGTTGAAGCAAAGGGCATAGCACACATTGAGGAGAATCAGTTTTCAGCAGGACTATGCACCTGCTCTCCAACCCCCACAGCATCTGGCCTGAGCCTTTCCTTGGGTCCTCAGTCCACCTGATATCTCTACACACCTCATCCAGCACTTGAGCTGACCTCTACATTGATTCCACAAATCAGTGACCCTTGGCACACTGCCCTCCCCTCCTCTGCACCAATTCTGTGTGTTCTCCACCAGCCAGGCCACCACTTGCTACCTCTCATGTCCCCAGGACCCCACTGCACCACTGTGACCCCTACCTCCCCTTCTCCGCCACCCCCCCCCATTTTCACACTCTTCTGTTCCACAGGCTCCTTTCATCATCCCAGGAACTCTTTCCCTGTTGGTGCCCTCATCCCTCATTCCTTCTGTTTCTCCTCTCTCCATCTGACTTTGTAAGAGAATCATTCACTCCATATTCCTTTATTTAAATATAATTCAGTTGACTCTCAGCCCCCAAAGGTCTTATTTCTGAACCCTGCTCCTCCAGAATTGTCCATGGCCATCCCAGTTCCTGACACTCTCTACCATTCCCTGGCTCTGACTGGCATACAGTACTTCTCAGCCCTTGTCGTCTCCTTGCACAGAACCCATGGATCCTCCTCACTTCCAAAGGCTTTCGCAAGGCCACTTCCCCGAGGAGACTTTCCTCAATTTTCCTTAGCTGGAGGGGATTTTTCTCTCCCATGGGAGCATTTCTCATAGCACTTACTCATCCCACCCTCCTCCGAAAGCTCAAATTGTGCCTGCTTTGCACACTGACAAACATCTGTTTCCTTTCTTAGTGTCAGGTATCGCTATTCATTTATTTTTACCCTACACAAAGACTAATATATGCCTACCACCTAACAGGAATTCAACATATACTCTCAGGTAAATGATCCACTGGCATGCTTACTGAGACCATAATGAAATAGACTGGAAAAGAAAACTAGAAAATTTATCTCAGCAAATCACAAATCTCCAAATTCAAAAACTTGAGTTAAGTAAGATAAATTTTTGAAAAGGGCACATTGATTTTCATCAAAAATTCATTGAGACAATGCTGGGAGCCCTAACACACAGCATAAACAGACTACAAAATAGTATTAACACTGAACAAACATCAGAAGAGAAAACAGATAACTGGGAACCTCTAAAAATCAAACACTTATGCTCATCCAAAGACTTCACCAAGAGAGTAAAAAGTTTACCTACAGAGTGGGAAAGAATATTTGGCTACCACAAATCTGATCAGTATCTAATCTCCCTAATCTACAATGTACTGCAAAACCTCAACAAGAAAAAGACAAATAACCTAATTAAAAAATGGGCAAAGGATATGAACAAGCACTTCACCAAAGAAGGCATCTAGGATGCTAACAGATACATGAGGAAATGCTCATGATCATCAGCCATCAGAGAAATCCAAATCAAAACTACAATGAGGTACCATCTGTTTTGGTCATCTAGTATTGCTCTAACAGAAATACTATGCGTGCATAACTTTAAAAAGAGGAAAGTTTATTCTTACACAGTCTGTTAGGCTACAAGTCCAAATCCAGGGTGTTTGTTCCAGCAGAAGACTTTCCCTCTGTTGGCTCTGAAGGAAAGTCCTTGTATGGCATCAGTTTTTGGTCAGGGAGCATCTTGGTGCAGGAACCTCAAGTCTGAAGGACACACTCTACTCCTGGGGCCACTTTATTGACAGCGTGAGGTTCCCAAATCTCTGCCTGCTTCCCTGTCTTTTTATCTCCCATAGGATGAAAGGATATAAGGTCGTACAAGCCACACTCCCGAGAAACTCCCTTAGCAAGGGTGTTGCAGTCCTACCCTAGTCCTCTTTCAACATAAGCATTCTATCTATTAGCCACAGGCAGATATTAAGATGTATAGCACAGGAAAAATCACAAAATATTGGGAACAATGGCCCAGACAAATAGCTACACATATTTTGGGGGGTAACAGTTCAATCCATTATACCATCTCATCCCAATAACACTGGCATTAAATCAAAAAACACAAAATGATAAATGTTGGAGAGGTTGTGGAGAGACTGGAACTCTTCTATACTGCTGGTGGGGATGTAAAACGGTACAACCACTTTGGAAATTGATTTGACACTTTCTTCAAAAACTCAAAATACAAATACCATATGGTCCAGCAATCCCACTTCATGGAATATATCCAGAGATATCACACAAACAGATACATGCACACCAATGTTTACTGCAGCACTGTCCACAACAGCAAAAAGAATCAACCTAGGTGTCCATCAACAGATGAATGGATAAAATAAACTATGATACAGTCACACAGTGCAATACTACGCAATAATAAAGAAAGATAATGATTTTAGAAAATACCTCATAACAGAGTCATCTGGAAGACATGCTGAGTGAAATTAGTCAGATGCAAAAGGACAAATATTGTATGACATCATTATTATAAGGACTTAGGAAAAGGTTCAAGCACAGAAGAAAATAATCTTTGATGGTTGCAAGTATGTGGATGGAGGGAGTGTTCATAGATTAGATAGTAGGTAGGAATTAGTTAGATGAAGGGAGTGACAGAACACAGTAGAAGGGAGGTTAACACAACTGGACTATACCAAAAGCTAAAAGGTTTTCTAAATACAAATCAATATTTTGAAGGACAGAGTAGCAGGGACAAGGGTCTGGGGACCACAGCTTCAAGGGACATCTAGGCTAATTGGCATAACAAAGCTTTTTTATTTTTTAAGAAAACATTCTGTATAGCACTTTGGTGAGTGGCATCTGGGGTCTTAAAAGTTCACAAGCAGCCATCTAAGTAGAATCAATTTGTCTCAATCTACCTGGAGCAGAGGAGAAAGAAGGACATGAAAGACATAAGGAAAATATGAGCCCAGCCGACAGAAGGTACCATATGATCCAGAGACTACATCAGCATGAGACCAGAAGAACTAGATGGCGCCTGGCCACCACTAATTACTGCCCCAACAGGGAACACAACCCAAAATCCCTGATGTTGCCGGGGAAAAAATGGGCTTGCAGAACTGGAACTCTATTAAAAGACCACACCTGACAGTCCATCAGATTGGAGGGTCCCCTGAGGACATGGGCCCTGGAATCTCTGAAGCCAATTCTTCAGACAAAGATTGGACTGGACTATAAAATACAGAGTAGTGCTGGCAAAAAATATGCTTCTTGACTTAAACATATTCATGAGGCTGCCTGAGTAGCTTCTGTCTAGAAGTGAGATGAAAGGATGGAGGGGGACAGGAGTTGGTTGAATGGATATGGAAAGAACAGGGTAGAAAGTAGATGCGTGCTGTCACAGGGTGGTGGTGGGGGAGAGCAGTTATAGTTGCATAATGCTGTGTGTTTGGGATTTCATATGGCAAATGTACTTGGATTGCAAATTCTTAAAGCATAATAAAATTTTTTTTAATTCATTCAGACATTTTTAGGCCAGTGGAATAGAATTGAGAGTCCAGAAATAAACTCACACATCTATGGGTCAACTGATTTTTTTTTTTTTTACAAGAATACTAAGTTCATTCAGTGGGGAAACAAGAGACTCTTCAATAAATGGTACTGGGAATTTTGAATTTCCACATTCAGAGAAATGAAATAGGATCCATTCCTTACACCATACACAAAATGTATTAAGGACCTACATGTCCAAACTAAAACCATACAATTCCTAGAAGAATAAATAGGGATAACGCTGTCAGGTCTAGTTTTCAACAATAGGTTATCTAATGTAATAATGAAAACACAAACAGCAAAAAACAAAATAAAAATCGGATCTCATAAAAATTAAAAACTTTTGTGCAACCAAAGACTATCAAATAAGTAGAAAAACAAACCAAGCTACCACCTGGGAGAATATATTCAGAAACTAATTATCTGACAAGAATATAATGTCCATAATATATAGAAAACATTGACAACAACCAAAAAAACAAATAACCCAATCATACTCAATCATGGGTACAGGACTTCAATTGACATTTCACCAAAGAAGACATTCAAATGGCCACCAAACACATGAAAACATGCTCAGGGTTATTAGTCACCAGACAGATGCAAATAAAAACCACAACGAGATATCATTTTACTCCCACTAGGTTAGTTAGAACCCATGGTGGTATATTGGCTAAGAGCTTGGCTATCAACAAACAGGTCAGAAATTCAAATCTACCAGCTAACTCTTTGACAACTCTATGGGGCAGGAGCAGTTCCATTCTGTCCTATTGGGTCGCTATGAGTCAGAATTGACTCAACAATAACATGTTTGGTTTGAAGTTTAGGATGGCTAAGATTTTAAAAACAGAAAATAATCATTGATGAGGATATGGGAAAATTGGAACCCTTACTCGTTGCTGGTGATGGGAATGCAAAATGGTACAGCCATTGTGGAAAATAGAGTGGTGGTTCCTCAAAAAACTAAAAATAGAACTACCATATGACCCAGTTATTCTGCTCCTATATGTATACCCACAAGACTTGAGAACAGAGACTCAAAAAGTGACTTGTACATCAGTGTTCTTTGCAGCACTATTCACAACAGCCAAAATGTGAAAACAACTTAAAGGACCATCAATAGATGAACAGATAAACAAAATATGATACAAACATGCAATGGAATACTACTCAGCCAGTGGAAGAAATGAAGTCTTGCTGCACGCTACAGTGCGGATGGAGCTTGAAGACATTATGCTGAATGAAATAAGCCATTCACAAAGGGACAAAGACTGTATGACCTCACTTATGTAAAAAGACCCAAAAAAAGGCAAATGTATAGAAACTAAAGTTTCTCACCGGGCTAACAGTGAGAGGGAGGGGGAAAGGCAGGTTAACAGTGATGGAAAAACCACATTGATTAAGGATGGGATTGCACAAAAAATCACTATAATTGTTGGCAACAAGTAATACATCGGCAAAAATTGTGTGATAAATATGTTTATAACAACAAAAAAAGAAGAGTAGTTGCTGAAGCTGCTTAGGCACAACCAAACGTTTCATGGATTTGGTCCCTTGGTTTGAATGTTTAAGGTCATGACTTCATGGGACATCCCAGTTAATTGGCCTACTAACATGTTTAGTGCTTCTGTTCTACCTCCTTCCTCATTGCACAATCCATGAGGTCTTAAAAGCTTACAAGTGGCCATCTAGTACACAACAACTGGTCTCTATTCACTTAGAGCAACAGGAATAGGAGGAAAATATGAAATATATGGCTAATTGCCTCCATGAACAACTGCCTTTTCAGCCATGAGACCAGAACTGGACGGTGTCTGGTTACTATTACTGAATGTTTTGATGAAAGATTCCACAGAAGAATCCTAATGAAACGGTGGGAAGTACAGAGCAGACTTTCAAATTTTCATGGACTCTAGACTTTCTGGAGCCACAGAAGGTAGGTAAACTGCTGAAACCATTGCCCTGAGACAATCTTTAAACCTTAAACCAAAAATACCCCCCAAAGCCATCTTAAAAGCAAACAGTAGTTGAGCTTAACTAGTAAAAAAAAAAAAAATCTGGTTTGGTCATCAAGGTCTTTTAATAACGGTCTACACAGGATCAAACTGAAAATAGCAACTCAAAAGATTAGATGGGAATCTTAGGGAACAGTATGTTTATGTTAATGAAAGAGGAATAACTCAAAAAAGGAGGGGAAGACTGGTTACACACAACTCAAAAGAGTGTTATAAATGTCATCAAACTGTACACGTAGAAGCTGTTGGATTTGAGCATGTTTTGCTGTGTATTCTGAAGAACAACAACAAAACAAATAAAATGTAGAATAAAAAACATTCCCTGAGACATTTTATCAAGCAGCTACATAAAAGATAAAGATGATGGGAAAATTTATCTAAGAAACAAAGAAGTCTGTTAAGAGCTTGACTTCACATGTCACTATTACGTTAGGATTGAACTCACTACTGCAGATGATAAATTGCAACTTGGTGAGAGGACGGAATCAAGCTTTCAACAGGAGATTCCTTTAAGACTGGTGCAATTAAAAACCTAAAACAAAACACTAGGAAAAACATCATTATCAGTATCAACCAAACAGATTCTGCATACAGTGTACATAAAATGTAGACAGCATCACCTTTTCTTCTGAAATGGAATTTAAATTCATCAAATTTTTGAGTCATCAACAAACTCTATAATGGTAATTCCCCCATCACCTCTGGTGATTGAGACTAGTCCTTTACAAAGCCCAACTAGCTGCACTTCATATCTTCTCTCTCTGTTTTCTGCCACCTGGAGAATCAGACAGCAGCATTTAAGGAGCCAGCCAGTCTTATGACTCAGCTCATAAAACAATGTGTGGCCACAAAGATGATGTTTATCCGGGATCATCTTGGAGGCTCTTCCTACTGAAGCCGGTAAGCAGTGGGCAGGTGGCACAAGATGCTCGTTTTCCCCAGAGTGACTGGCATTGGTGCCAAAGCGGTATTCACTTCCTTCTCCCAGAGATTGAGCTCATCTGATGCTGTGTCCAAGTGGAAAGACGATCAGTTTTCCAAAAGATAGGAAGACCTCCAAGAAATGCAGTGAGCATACGGCAAATCCAGGCAAAGAGCAGGTGACAGCAGTGACATTCTTTCTTTTTCTTGGTCAGGAGGTTCTGCAGATGGAGCTTATATATTCAGCCCAGGTCAGCTGGGCGGAAGGCTCAGGGACACATACCACCCAAACCATCTCTCTCTGGCTGTGTTTGTCAAGGAGCAAGTCTGCTTGGTTAGTAAGGCACCTTCATGGCAGAGAGACAGCCCCATCCCCGTCCCTTTCCGTTTCCCCAAACAGCGCTTTTTAGAAAACCTCCTCTGAGGAGGTAACATCAGAATGAAAGGTTAACATAGAGTAGGTTAACACAGATGGCTGGCAGAGTTAGGGTCCTTTCAGGTGAAGATCTAAAGTGATTAAGAGGATATTATTAGTGTTTTGCTTTAGATTTGGTTGCATCTGACTATCTTTGCAGTGGGGAGGGAGTAGGGGAGAGTGTGAAAGAGAAACAGATTAAGCAGTGCAATATTTCATTATTTTCCCTAAAATGACAAACTTTAACCATCTGTTTCTATTTTATCAATCCATTCAAAATATTATTAAAATGTGGATTCCTTGCATCTAGCCAGGGTTTTCAAAAGGGAAACGGCCAATGTTCCCCAGGCTTCATCTGCTTGATGTGCTGCCTACAGATGGGGTCTAGTTACGGGGCCCCACCTGGAGAAGCACTCCCAGATATGTTGGAGACTCCTCAGCAGGCACATCCAGAATGGTACAGCCATGGCTTCTCCCGAGCAGCAGCTGCCTTGGAGCCACAGGCACAGTGATGTCTTCCTATGCCCGAGATGTTCCTTTGCAGACCAAGGGAAGGCGACACGCAGCAACAAGTGGATTCCCCATTGGAAAGAAAGATATCTGCAGACAGTGGCAGGAACAGAAAGAGTCAAAGGATAAGACAACACCCACTGCACAAGCACTACAATTAACTTTTCAATCCAGAGCTATGGATTGAATTTTATCCCCATAAAGCATGTGTTGGAACAGTAACCTCTATCTACACCTGTGAATGTAACCCTATTTGATAACAGCCTTTTCTTTCTTATGTTAAGGAAGCCACATCAGGATGTGTCTTAAATCGATCACTTTGGAGAGATAAAAGGAGATCAGGCACAGAAGCTAGCAAGCACAGATGGAGGATGATAGATACCAAGCCACGTTAAAATCTTAAGATCGCCAAGGAACAGAAGCTGAGAAGACACGTGGACCATCCCCCAGAGCTGACAGAGAACGAAAGCCTTCCCTTAGTGCCAATGCTCTGAATTCAGACTTCTAATTTCCTAAACCATGAGGAAATGAATTTAAGTTCAGTAAAGGTACCCATTTGTATTTCTCTTTAAGCAGCACTAAGAAACTAAGACAGGGGTAATCTCTTCTCAGTGGGCATCTCCTAGGATTCAGTCATGATGAACACCTGAAAGAAACTTGCGGAGTTCTTAGATGAGGGCCAAGACTCAGTGCTGACACCCCTTTTGTAAAGCCTTTCATGAGCACCTTACCCACCTGCCCCAGGTAGCAAGGCCAGAAACGCCAGACACCCACTGTTTTTCTTCGAACACTTTACTGTACTTCCTTCCTGCCTTTGCAAGACTGAGTAGCCATGCTCTGTTCCTCTTTGCATCTTCAGAGCTTAGCACAGAGCATCTGGCACATAGTAGGTGTTCAATAAATATTGCTTGAATGAATACACTAGTGAGTGAGTGCTTTCTCCCCACCCCTTTCTTTCAGTAAGGTT
This sequence comes from Heterohyrax brucei, assembly GCA_028571685.1. Classification (NCBI taxonomy): domain Eukaryota; kingdom Metazoa; phylum Chordata; class Mammalia; order Hyracoidea; family Procaviidae; genus Heterohyrax; species Heterohyrax brucei. The sequence continues at coordinate 15,851,939 of CM053158.1, forward strand.
TATCTTTGTTCCAATAATGTTTTTGTACGCTGTTTGTTTCTGGACAAGAAAATGGGAGGAGATAGAAGCAAGAACAATACCTACACCCCATCCCCAACTCTGACAGGGAGGGAGAGAAGGAAGGATAGAGGGAGAAAGGAAGGAAGGAGGGAGGGAAGGAGGGCAAGTAGATAGAGACTTAGCATTACTTAGTTCTCCTTCCCCTTTGGGGGAAATAACTATGCCCTTGAATTTCTGTACTGAGTCACCAAGGAGGAATCAAAATTAAAAACCTTGGAGAGTAATTAGCAATGAAACGTTCTAATGTCAAGAAGAGAATTTTATGGGACCATATTTGTAATATTAATTGGGCCTCTGCATAGCCAAATGGTGAAATTATTGCTCTGATACAAACAGACCCAAAAGACAAAAACAGCTGAAAATAGCACAGATATTGCAAATCAGGACAGAGGTAATCTCTCTACAGATAAAAAGCAAGCAGTTGCAATGCCTTTACCAATTCACTTGAGTTAAGTGCAAAACAGTCTGTTTGCTAGGTGCAGTCTCACCTACCCCATATCTAATGGCTATGAGACTGGGGCTAGGAAGGGAACTGAAACTTTGTTCCCACCAGCTCTTCATTCTTTATACCCTGAAGTGTAAAAAATTTGAATGGGTCATTCACCAAATTCTTACTGAGTGCCTATTAAGGATGAGGTCCAGGACAGAAGATGTTTACCGTCTGTCTCACCACTGAACTTAACTCTGACTTGGGAAAAAGAGACATTGAACCAATTATCACACAAATGAATCTATATTTAGAAAGAGACATAAATACTAAGAGAGAAGAGTACAGTGTGCAAAGGGAGCACCAGCCAAGGGGCCTGACCTAGTTTGACAAGTCAGGGGAACCTTCCTGGAGGAAGTGATACTCAAACTGAGACATGATGATGTAGACAAGCCAGCCAAGTGAAGAAAGAGAGGAAATGTTCCAGGCATTTGAGGAGGTAGGAGGGGAGGTTCTTGACGTATCCGAGGAATGGAAAGGCCAGGGTGACCAGGATGTGATGAGCCAGCAGGTAAGAAGAGAGTGAGGTGAGATGTGGCTAAAGGGGGAGGCAGGCCATCTCCTGAGTCTTGTGTATGTATCCTATGACATCGGATCACCAACCATTGCCAGGTCCTGGGTCAAAGGTAGAGATAAGAGATATGAGTAAGGCCAAGCCCTAAAACCAGGCCACTCAACCAGAGAGCAGCAGACTGAGTAAAGCCATCTCCTTGGAGCTGGGCTCAAAGGCACCACTGCACATTGTGTGTGAGCACCACTCCTCACTCAGGACCACCCCAGGCTTCCCTCTCCTTGAGTCAATCCTTCCTTGATTCTCAAGATGGCACATCTGTACATAGGACCCAGCCCTCATCTCTCAGGCTCAGGCAAGAAAAGCAGCTGATCTTGCAAAACCTACTCTCTGGGATCTGTGAGAGATTTTGAGACCCACTACTTCAAATGTGCCCTCAGCACCTCACTTGCCACCCACAGCTCTGTCCATGCTAATGGTCCAGGGAAAGGACATCATCAAGCATGCCAAGAAGCAATTGGTTCTGAACCCAGTCTAGGACTGCTGCTAATCCCATCCTTGAGGAATATTTGGTAGAGGATAAGAAAACAGCCTCTTCAAAGACAAACTGTCTACAGTAGCACACTTTGGACACCATCGAAACAGGCAGACACCTAACACTGGGAGTAGCGGATCCAGTACTCACCCTGCTGCCAGTGAGGAAGAGCAACCCTAAGAAAGCAAAACTACTCTGTTCTCCAACTAGCACTGAGGGCGATGGAGCTGAATTTATATGCTGTTACGAACCCGCCATCCCGGGAACCATGCTGATTTTTCATGAGAACTCCTCACCAGGCAGCCCATGCTGAAATCAGACATACATTCAGCCTATCCTATTCCCCTACCCCAGCCCGTCCCTGAGCTTTTTCAAGTTTCAAATGATCTAGCAACAGAAAATACAGCTCAAAGCTCTGGAGTCAGAGCTGGGTTGACATTCAACTCCAGACAGTTTCCTGCTAGGTGACCTTGAACAAGTATTTCAACCTCTCTGAGCCCAGTTTTTGTTTTGTCAAGTGGAAATAATAATAGCATCTACTTCAGAATGCTTCCGAGGATAACACTGAAGAAGCTGTCAATACAGGGACTGGCGCATGGTAAATGCTCACTAAACAGTGTCCAAGATTGGGAGGCTTAGCATCTCCCCTTCTCCTTGGCTCAGGTTGTTTGCCAGAAATGCTGGAACTTCTGGCCTTTGTGGAACCTGCTTCTCCCTCAAGCCAGCCTCTAAGAGCTCCTTCGGTCACCCCTGTCCAACTGGGCTGGCCCTCCCACACCCCTCTCTCACCAGCCAGCACTTAGCTCACCAAGAACCCCGTCTCTCTGAAACCAAAAGGTGTCTATTTCCCCAAATGATTTTCTGTGATGGAACACCCCTAAGAACCTCAGATCCCCTAGGTTCTCTTCCACGACCACCACATCCCCTGTTCGCAGTCACCCTCTCTAGAGCCACAGGGTCCTCAGCTGCCAAGACATAGATTTGTTTCGTCTGCATTAGTTTAAAGGTCAGACATAAATTTCCCTCCATTATTGTACTGTGTCTTGTCGCACAGACTCTCTGTTTCATGGATTAGTCACAGTCTTTGCTATCAAATTAAATATTCCTTGGTGGTTATTTTTAGAGAACTCTTTTTCTTAACTCTACATGGTGCAATGATGTGTGCACACCCACAGCTCTGGAATCCATGCATTCCCAGGTAGACTCCAGATTGAGGGGGGTCGGGGGGGGCTCCAGTTCCTCTAGAAAGCAGCTGCTCTGGGTACCCGGCTCCAGAGCAGTGGTAGTTATAGCCTGACTGTGTCTGTGGAATTCCCCACCTAGTTCAGGATAATTAATTCCCCAGGCCCTGGATGATCCAATTATCTATCAATCACTCTAGAAAAGGCCCAAAGGAGGCTCGTCGCACAATTGGGAGTTAAGCAAAGCATTTCTGTGCTGCTTCATCCTCTCACGTGGCTCTGTCCTCACTCCTCACTCAAGAGCACTAAAGACAATTGTGCCCTCACACCCTGTGCCCCCATGGAAGCCTGCTTCTCAGGAAAACACCTGTGTAAAAATGACATGAGGTGCTATCTGACCTCCTCTCTCTTCATAACACAAAGGAGAATCAAGATCAATAGCCCAAGGCTGATTACCATGAGGCAGAGGTCCTACAATGTGCCTCCTCTCTCCACATCTTTACCAGTTCTGATACCACCAGCTCTCCCACAGCACCTGCTACCTCTTTGCTGGGTTTGATAATTCATTGCAGTGGTCACACAGAACTCACAGACCACACTCACAGTTATGAGCCTCATTAGGGAAGTAAACCAAACCAAAAAAAAACCCATACAATTCACTTTCAGGAGTGCTCAGGATACAGTTTTTTCTTTCATCAGGACAGCTTCTTTCCAACTGTGCTCAAAGGCACACCTCTTTCTGGCTCTAGGCCTCTGCCCTGCCCAGGAAAGTGTTACAAAGCTCTTTTAGCTCTGCCAGTAAAGTCCCCAGTAAAGTTCCCAGCATGTCAGGCACTCAGCTTTCTCACTTCATGGGCTATGAAGCCTACAGTAGAGTCTCCTGCCACCACTTCTCACCATCTTTAGGGTGACAGCTTGCTGTCTCTCTTGGTCTCCTGGTTCCGGGAGCTTCTCAGCACAGGGATCCTGGCTGCTCATCCTTAGTGGCAGTAGGATCCTCTCCCTGCTTTGGAATTGGCTCTCTTTTGAAGTCCAGCAGGATGGCAGAACTGCCCAGTCCCCTCAGTGGGCCTCGATAACCTCATTTTCACACAGTCTCACTCATTTAACCAGGTTGGGAGTTATAAGAACACCGTAAGAAAAGCCTCACGAAAGTGATCCATCACACTATAGCCTGTCACCCCTCTTGACTGAGGCCTGAGTGAATGACAGTGGTTACACTCTGTACGTTCCCATAGTGTCTGCATTTGAACAGGTCAACACTGATAGAGAGATGAGGTCCCCACAAAAGAATTTCAGATTTACCTGGGGTGATTGTGCATGGGACAGGATGAGGGTTGCTAGATGGGAGCCTGCTTCACCTAGTTGAAAGCACTGTTGAGGTAAGAAGCTATGCAGACCTTGGCCTTAAGGAGCTTACGGTGAAGCTCTGTGACAGGACCTCAGACAGCAACTAGACAATAATACAAGACAGGATACAGTGCTTCTCGCTGGAGTATGCACTGTGGTGGGACTGTGGATTTCTCACTCCCAATACTCTGCTGTATATGCAAGTCTCCACTGGCTATAACATCTATGCATTACTTACCCAGGACAAGTGAGACTCAGGAGAAGCAGGAGGTAAGCCTGATTCTGAAGTCAGTTTGTATGCCCATTTAGCCTTACACTAAGGTGCCTCCTCCCTCCAGACTTCATCACTGAAGAAGGTGATGCTTTGGTCTGGGTTTTATTTTTCATTTTATTCAGAAGTTGGAAGGGTGGAAGAATCCTCCGAGAGATCCTCTGTAGCCTATAAATGCTACTGTAAGTGTTCAGAGGCAGGGGAAGTCATGTAGACCAGAAAAATCCAGAAAGACTTGGCTGAGGAGCCCAGGTCACAGAGGATAAGTATGACTGGACATGTATGAGGAGTAAAGGGACCACTCTTAATGGAGGTCTCATGAGCCAAGGTACAGAGGAAGGAAAAAGCAGAGACCTATGGGAAACAACAATAAGGCCAGTGTAATCAGAGCCTGTGATTTCACCTCCCTCCCTGGGGGGGAGGTGGCAAGTGGTTGAAGGCAGAAGACAGAGAAGGCAAAGTAGTTAGTGGAGACTAGCCAGTTGTCTAGGGGTGCCTCCTGAAGGCTCTATGGGAATCACGGCAAGTGACCAGGGGCAGAGTCAATGATGGCTTGGAAGAGAGTCTAGGGGGCAGAAGAGAGGCCACTGTGACAATGCTGTGGTTCTCTGGGGTGAAGGTGCAGGACTGACTCAGGACAGCGGCACTGAAATCTAGGCAGCAGGGAGAACAGGGGATCTTCAGGAGGAAGAATGTGATTGTGGAGTGGGACTGGTTATGGATAGGATAGCCCAAGAAGTTTAATCTCAGATAGCTCCAGAGTGTGAGGATAGCCTAGGCGGGGCCTGGTGAGCCATTCAGGGGACCTACTGGGCAAGCCACAAATGTATTTCATCCAAAGGGAACAGCTCCTGCTCTTTAAAGGAAACAGAAGCAGTAAATGAACAGATGGAACAATGTCTCTTCTCTAGGGCATCTCCTCTAACTACCCGAAACAAGTAGGTTGAAGCTACAGTGAAGTCCCTTCTCTGGCTCATCATATAAGTAAGTGATTTTTAAATGACAGTATACAGAGTTAAGAGTGTGAGAGCAGGCTACCTCACACGGCATTTCCCAGGAGGATGGATCCAGTTCACCCCCTATAGCAATTTGGGAAGTAGATGTCAAGAGCCCTCAAAATGCTAGCTCTGTATGAATGAATCTGGGGAAAGCATCACTCATAGATAGATATTCAGTGGCACACTGTCTACAAATATTGGAAATAACCTAAATGACCACCAGAGGGAATGAGTTGACTGAACATGGGCTATTACCCTATGAGAATTTATGAAGTCAATAACAACCTTTTAAACCCTATATCAACCTTGAAAATGTTTATTATATAAGAGTCAGGCTGAAAAGTCTGATCACAGCATGGTTATAATTATACAAAAACAAATAAATGCACATAAAAACAGACTAGAGTAAAATATACCAAGAAGTGAATCTTTTTCTTTCTACATTTTCCCAGTGAGCAGGTGTTGCTTATATGACAAACCTACCTGGTGGCATAGTGATTAAGCACTATGTCTGCTAATCAAAAGATGGACAGTTTGACTCCGCCAGCACTCCTGGGAAACTCTATGGGGCAGCTCTACTCCGACCTATGGGGTCACTATGAGTCAGAATCGACTGATAGCACTGGTTTTGGTTTTTTGGTTTTACCTATATAAAGCTTTTGTAGGAGAACAATGCCATTAGGGTTTCTATAACACACATAGGCAGGACAAAAAAGAATAAAGACAAGGTAGGAAGATGTACTTACTCACGTTGTTAGGTGCTACTGAGTCAGTTCAACTCATAGCGACCCTATGTACAACTAAACATAACCTAGTCTGTGCCGTCCTCACAATTGTTGTTATGTTTGAGCCCATTAATGCAGACACTGTGTCAATCCATCTCATTGAGTATCTTCCTCTTTCTCATTGACCATCTACTTTACCAAGTATCTTAGTATCTAGTGCTGCTATAATAGAAACACTGCAAGTGGATGGCTTTAAGAAGAGAAATTTGTTTCCTCAAAATAAAGTAAGCTAGAAGTCCAAATTCAGGATGTCAACTCCAGGGGAAGGCTTTCTCTGTGTCAGCTCTGGAAGAAGGTCCTTGTCATCAATCTTCCCTGGACTAGGAACTTCTCTGGGCAGAAACCTTGGGTTTTAAGGACACACTGTGCTCCTAGAATTGCTTTATTTGGTAGCATGAGGTCCCCTGTCTCTGCCTACTTCCCTTTCCTTTTTGATCCCTTGTAAGATAAAAGGTGGTACAGGTCACACCCCAGGGAAACTCCCTTTACATTGTATCAAAGATGTGACCTGAGCAAGAGTGTTACAATCCCACTGTAATCTCCTCAACATAATCTAATCTTCCTTTACTAACCACAGGAAGAGTTTAGATTTACAACATATAGGAAAACTGTATTAATCACAAGATGAATGACAAGCATGCAATACCAGGAATCATGGCCTAACAAAGTTGCCATGTATTTTGGGAGAACACAGTTCAATCCATGACACCAAGCAAGATGTTCTTCTCCAGGAACTGGCTCTTCCTGATAACGTGCCCAAAGTATGTGAGATAAAGGAGTATTCTGAGGAATATTCTTTAAGGAGTATTCTGGCTGTGCTTCTTCCAAGATAGATCTGTTCATTCTTCTGGTTGTCCATGGTATATTCAATATTCTTTGCCAACACCTTCATTCAAAGACATCAGTTCTTCCTTGGTATTCCTTATTCGCTGTCCAGCTTTTACATGTATATGAGGTGACTGAAAATATCAGGGCTTGAGTCAGTCATACCTTAGTCTCAAAATGATGTTGTTGCTTTTTAACACTTTGAACAGATCTTTCACAGCAGATTTGTCCAATGTTTGATTTCTTTACTGCTGTACCCATGAGCACTGACTGGCACCCAAGTAAAATGAAACGCCCAACAACTTCAACCTTCTCTCCATTTATCACGATGCTGCTTACTGGCCCAGTTGTGTAGATTTTTGTTTTCTTTATGTTAAAGTAAAATCCACACTGAAGGCTGTATCTTTGATCTTCATTAATAATTGCTTCAAGTCTTTAAGAAAGCACAGTTATGTCATCTATGTATCACAGGTTGTTAATGAGTCTTCTTCCAACCCTGGTGCTACATTCTTCTTCAGATAGCCTAGCTTCTCAATTTTTTTGCTCACCATACAGACTAAATAACTATGGTGAAAGCCTACAGTCCTGACACACACCTTTTCTGATTTCAAACCTAGCACCCTCGTACTATTCAAATGACTGCCCTTGGTCTATATTCATGTTTCTCATGAGCACAATGACGTGTTCTGAAATTCCAATTTTTTGCAATGCTGTCCATAATGTGTTATCATCCACATAGTTGAATATCTTTGCACAGTCTCTTTCTACAGATGTAGTCAATCTGATTCCCATATATTCTATCTGGTGAGGTCCACATGTATACTTACCATTTATGCTGCTGCAAAAGAATATTTGCAATGAAGAACTCATTGGCCTTGCAAAATTGTATCATGTGATTTCCAAGGTCATTTCTATCACCAAGGCCCATTCATTCATAGAAAACAATATTGGGTATGTAGAAAACTAACAGAGCTAATAAGTAAATTTAGCAATGTCACAGAATATAAAACCAATACATAAAAACTAATCATATCTCCATACACTAGCAAAAAATGATTGGAAAATACAGCATTTTAAAATTCCTTTTACAGTAGCATCCAAAAGCTAAAAATACTATGGATAAAATTAATGCAAGATGTATGAAACTATAAAATATTGCTGAGAAAAATTAAAGGAAACTTAAAGGAAGGTGGGCCACATTTATGGATTGAAAGTAATCAAGACAATAGGGTTTTTGCAAGTATATACACAACTAGGTGATAAATGGAAGAGAACAGACAGTTCAGAACAAGACCCACCCATATATAGTCAGTAGATTTTTTATAAGGGTGCCAATTCACTGTGGAAAGAAAAGCCTCATTTTTCTTTAAGAATGATGCTGGAACTACTAGACATATCACATGTAAAATATGAACCTCAACCCAGCACTTTCACCATATGCCAAAACCAATCACTTTTTTGGAGATCACCTTTCAGCCAAATTATGAACAGGCTCATAAAATACAGCAACACTTGTGAGGAAAATGCTCCTTAGAAAAATCATGTATATGAGACTAAAGGGCAACATCTGTCTAAAAGCAAGCATGAGTGGGCAGGAAGGGGTGGAAAAACTGGACAAACAGAAATGGGGAACTCAGGGTGGTAATGGGAAGAGTGCCAACACATTGCAGAGACTGCAAACAATGTCAAGGAAAAATCTGTGTATAAACTATCATCTAAAGCACAATAACAATAACAATTACAGATAGATAGTGGCCCTAAATGTAAAACCTAAAATTATACAGATACCAAGGGGCAGGGGTATAGAAGGATAACTTTGTGCTCTTAAAATAAGTTAAAGATTTCTTTAAAAAGGCATAGAAAGTACTAACCACAAAAGAAAAATTTACAAATTAGATACCATACAAATTCCTGCTCATTAAAACACCATTCAGAAGATAAACAGACAAAACACAACATAGGAGAAAATATTTGCAATACACACCTATGGCAATATATATACAGAATATACAAAGAAATCTCACAGCTCAGTAATAAAGAGGCAAAGAGCCCAGCTTTTAAATGGGCTAAAAAGACTTGAACAGATATATTAATGACCAACAGTCATGTGAAAAATTTCCCAACATCACTAGCCATCCACTGCAATGTGATTCCACTGCAGTATATTAACAATTCGAATCAGAACAGCTAAAACAAAACCCTGGTGGCATAGTGGTGAAGCACTACACCCGCAAACCAAGAGGTCAGCAGTTCAAATCCACCAGGCACTCCTTGGAAACTCTTTGGGGCAGTTCCACTCTGCCTATAGGGTTGCTATGAGTCAGAACTAACTCAATGACACTTAACAACAACAGCAACAAAATAAAAAGACTGACATCACATGTTTTAGAGCAACCAAAGGTCTCATTAATTGCTGGTGAAACAAAAAACCAAGCCCATTCCTGTCAAGCCAATTCCAACTCATGGCAACCCTATAACACAGGGTAGAACTGCCCAAAAGAGTTTCCCAGAAGTGCCTGGTGGATTTGAACTGCCAACCACCTGGTTAGCAGCTGTAACACTTATAACCACTATACCACCAGGGTTTCCTAAATTGCTGGTAGGAAGGTAAAATGGTACAATCACTTTTAAATTCTAGTAGCTTCTTATAAAATTAAATATATACTTAATGCATGTCCCAGCAATTATGCTTCTATGTATTTAATACCTACTTCACCCCTAGGTATCTACCTAAAAGAAATGAAAGCATCTGTCCACAGAAACATTTGTACATGAATGTTCATAACAGCTTCATTCATGATATCCCCAAACTGGAAACCCACTAACCATCAAATTCCACATTATACGGAATCATATAGCCATGTGTTCATAAAATGCAATGCTACTGAAAAAGGGATAGTAAAAAGGAAAGAATTACTAATAATCTTAACAACCTGGATGAATCTCAAAAAGAAGCAAAGAAGCCAGATACAAAAGGCTACATACTTACACAGCAAATGAACGTCTAGAACAGATACAACTTACCTACAGGAATAGAAATCAGATCAGTGGCTGGCAGGGTGCAGGTGACTGGGAAGTAGCACAAGATAACTTTCTGAGGTAATGGATATGTTCTGTGCCCAGATGGGGACCCAGTTATGTGGGTACACTCATTAGTTAAAGATGATCTACCTTCACATTTAAGATCTTGCTCCATGTAAATTATGCCTCAAAAACAGAAGCTACTTGTTTGACCATAATAGTAGTCAGTAAACAAATCTGTGAGCTGTTCCTAGAACCCATCGTAGACCCAGATTGCTGAGTGTTGTCCCCAGTGGGCTGTCCCCATGGGCAGTCTCCAGGCTCTGCAGCCCCCAACGGATAGATCAGCAGCCCTGGGACCAGCTCCCCTAGGCTGTCCTCTCCATGCCTGTACCCAGTGCCAACCACTGGCACTTTCCTTACCCTCAAGGCCTCTGTAAAGGGAGCCCAGAGACCTAGTTAAGAGGCACAGAGGCCCCAAGCAGTCTTCAATCCTGTTTGGGAATAAGCAAAAATGGAAAACAGCTCTTCAGAAGAAGGTGAGAGCCAGGAGGACCTGAGAGTGAACCTTGAGACCAGGGAATGGAAACAGGCAAATCGGTAGAAAGGAAGTCTGTATGGGTAGAGGCAGTCTAGGCTAAGAGGCCAGCTTGTGAGCTTTAGTTTTGTAATTCCCATTTGTAAGTCAATAAGATACTTGGTAGCTCTGACTTTCTTGGATTGTCTGGAAGCACTCATCCATTACAGCTCTCAAGGCCTTATCTGAACCATGCCTATGTCAACTAGATCCACTTCTATCTTTGCAGAGCTGGGTTTGGACAGTCTAGGACAGAAAACATGCATGTGACTACGGGCAGAACCCCAAGAGGCACCACATTTTGCTCTAGGTAGTTAGACTCTGAGGAGGAAACATCAGAAGCCCTGAAGCTGGAACCCACAAGCTCTTTTAGGCCCTTCCAATTCTGATGTCCTCTCTGCCCTTAAATGTAGGACCATCTCCAGGCAGCTTTTTCTTTTTTACAGCACTGACTGCTAACCTTCCATGTGCACTGGACAAGTCAGCTGTCCTCTGACCATCTTCCCCCAACAAGGCAGAACCAGGTGATGCAAGTACTTGACAGAGTACCCAGCAATTGTGAACCTGCTAGGCCTACCCCCTTGCATGGATTGCAGTCACAGCCTGGGCACTCAGTTCGGGCTGGCTGGCTGGCTGCTCCTCTTGAGTTCCCTCCCACCCACTGAATCCTTGCCTCCTCTAGGCAGTCCTCCCAGCTTAAGGTGATCAGAATTTACTCCATGGTAGTAGCTCTCTGAAGAAACCCACTTAAGCAGCAGGGGAAGCTCTTTCTGAAAGGCTAGCATGTGAGGAGGAGTGCCTGTCCTGGGAGTAACACCTTGCTGTCCCCTCACTCCTTGGCAGGGCAACCAGCCTGGGCGTTTGGTCTATATTGATGCATGTGTGGGCTATAGAGAGGAGGGTCTTGCTGGCTTTCTCCACTCCCAGGCCTCCTGCCCACGCATCCACATAACTCCAATAAGATCAAACCCCAGTTACAGGAGCTCACTCAGAAAAACCATCTCCATCCCTCCCGGACCCAAAGGTCAGGATCTTGTCTCAACAGACAGTCTCCTGAGGTGAGTTATATCTTATCTCATCTTCTCAGTGTAGAAATAGACATGGGGCACTGGCTTTGCTGATGTTAACAGTCTCAAAGAGCTTTATATCCACGGTTTAGTGGGTTCAATTTACTGCCAATGATTAGCTATTAAGGTTGTCTCAGAAGCTGATGTTCTATCTGTAGAGTTGAGGGCCAGGAGAGGGCTGATCCACACCTGGCCAGGTCATTCTAAGTCCTGGGCCAGACTCTGTTTTCAGTGGTCAGTGGCAGAGCCTGGAGAAGGGCACCTCCAAACAGCCCAACTTCCTGGGGCCCTGTAAGTCACCCATACACTCACTCAGTCCGAGTGAGGCTGGACTAGACCACCTCTCCCCGTGGATATTGGCCTCACTTTTGCTCTTCATATACTCTGAGGTCTTCTAAGCCCCAGGGCCTTTGCACTTGCTGTCCCTCTGCCTATGTTGCCCTTCATCTTGCTCTCCATATAGTTAATTCTTGTCATTCATTCTCAGCTGAAGTATCCCCTCCTCAAAGGCCCTCCCTGACTCTTCTGTCCCTCTGTCATTCCACTTCAGCTGTGGGCTCTGCTGTTGGAGAGAGTCCCATTTGCTTGGCTCACCTCAGTCAACAGCCGAGGGAGACCTTGCACACAGGAGGCCAGTCCACCCTCACATCCAACTGGTGCAGTGCTCAGCCCTTACCCCACAGTCTCTGCCTCCCTTCTTGACCTGGCAAAGAGGGTCTGCCTGGCTGGCACTGGGCAGAGCGTCCTCAGCCTCATCTGTCTCCTCCAGCAACTGGCTAGGCCCACTGCTCAGCCCATAAACCCTGGCCCAGCAAGGACCTTTAGGGAGAGAGAGGTCCCAAGAACAGGACAGCAGCTCAGTCAGACAAGAGCTCTGACTACAATCTCTCCCAAGAAGACAATTTCTTCCTGAAGGCTTTCAACCCGCAGTTCAATACTTTCCTGAACACAGTCTCTTGTGGGAGATGACTTTTTTCTTTTTTTTTTTTTTGGAGCTGTAGGGTCACTATGAGTCAGAATTGACTAGATGGCAACGGGTTTATTTTCGGTTTTGGCTTATACAATTACTTGAGTAGGAATAGGCATGACAGCAACAGGTTTGCCTAGCAGCCTAAGGGGAACACATTGCTGCCCACATGTTCTAATGAAGAAACAGAGAGATTAAGGGTATTATCCAAGGTCACAGAGCACAGCTGGGAAGGAATCCTGGGCTGCATAACCTAGGCCAAACTTCTGCCTCATTCCAAGGGAAGTACCTTGACTTCAAACCATCCTGAAAGGTGCCCAGCACTCTTGCCCAGGCTCAGGGACCAGAGAACCCTTCCTCCAGCAGCCAGGGCCCTGCACGGAAGAGCAGGGTAGGGCAGGGGCAGGTTTGTGATGCTTCCAGCAAGGCCAGATAACTGCAGGGCTCTGATAGGATTGGGATTTACTGAACATGGATAATCTTACTATTATGAAGGGGATCATGGAGCCCTGTGCTCCAGACCCTGGCCATGACATGCACAATCTGTATAAAACTGAACACTTTACTTGCCATTTGAGACTCAGTGTCTTTGTCTGCAGTATGGGCACAACCCCTGCCTAACAGGACTACAAGGAGAACAAAAATGTAAAAGAGGTCATGTATGAGAGAAGCCTGACATAGAGCAGGGGACCAGAACCTGATGCTGCTGAGGGGACTCTCTGTTCTGCAGGCTCCAACGGGCAGTGGGGCAGATCAGGTCTAGAGTTAAGTATCCCAGCCCCTCAATGACCTAGCCTTTCTTGGATGGGCCCTGTGGCTCAAGAAATGAATGCTAATCAGATTTACTGGTCTAACAGAGACTGGAGAAACCCTGAAAGTATGGCTCCTGAATACCCTTTTAACTCAGTACTGGAGTCACTTCTGAGGTTCACCCTTCAGTCAAGGACTAGACAGGCCCATAGGACAAAACAAGACTTAATGGCCCCACCAGACCAAGGACAAGGATGAGAAGACAAGAAAGGACAAGAAAGCTGGTAATGAGGAACCCAAGGTCTAGAAGGTGAGACAGTTGACCCTTCATGGGATTGGGCATGAATGTCACAAAACCATGTGTACTAATTGTTCAATGAGAAACTAATTTGTTTTGTAAACCTACATCTAAAGCACAGTTAAGAAAAAAAGAAAACAATCTGTTCACCTGGGCACAGAAAAACTGGTTGTGTTGGGTTGTTCGAACATACTACCCACTGCTGAAAAAAAAAGAACCCTGAGGGCCTCCAAGAGACCCTTCCCTTCAGCCCCAGCAGCCTAGGTGGGGAGGCAAGGTTTCACCACCCAGAAGTGAGGCTAGACTGGGGAGGTCTCCACACTGACGGCTGCCCTAGAAGGCAGCTGAGGGGACCCGCCTCATTCCCACGTGGAGCGCCCCTGCCAGGTGGGAGGACTGACCGCTTCTCGGCTTGCTGTGAACATAAATGCCAGTGGTGGAGACATAATCCACTTCATCCACATCTTGCCAATTAGACAGACTCATTTTCCATTCACACCTATATGTGGCTTTCCTACCGCCTCACCTGCCTCACTCTGTAACCTGCTGGCTGCAATTCCCTTCCCCAAATACTTATCTAAATCTGGCTTTCCCCTCGAGTTCACATGTCACCACCTCTGGGAAGTTTTCATGATTGCCACCATTCAAAAACAGCATTTCTTCCCTCCGGCATTGTCACGGCTTGAATTACGTTCCCCCAAAAATATGTAATTTTGGCTGGGTCAGGATTCTCTGTGTTCTGTGATTGCCCACCATTTTGTGATTTTCTGATGCTGTAAATCCTAATCTCTGCCTGAGGTTAATGGATAGGATGATTATGTTAAAAGAGGATTAGGGTGGGACTGTCACACGCTTCCCTGGAATGTGGCTTATACCACCTTTTATCCTTTCATTCTATGGGGGATAAAATGAGAGATGAGCAGGCAGAGAACTGGGAACTTCATACCCTCAAGAAAGCAGCACCAGGAGTATAGAACGTCCTTCAAACCTGAGGTTCCTGCGCCCAGATGCTCCCTGACCAAAGACTGATTGATACAACACAAGGACTTTCCTCCAGAGCTGAGCAGACACCCTGAATTCAGACTTGTAGCCTAATGGACTGTGTAAGACTAAACTTTGCTTTGTTAAAACCATCCACTTTCTGGTATGTTGAAGACAGGGTAGCACAAAACAGAGGCAGAGACACACCAGCTCTCATGGTAGTTCTGTTACAGCAGTACCAGATAACTAAAACAGGTGTCCTCCAGCAGTATCTAAGCACTTGGGTCTCAGTTTCTCCATCTGGAAAATGGGAATGTGTGTGAGGACTAAGTGAAATGGTCTATGTAGAGCCCCGGCACAGTCTCAGCACACAGTGGGTGCTCAGCAAATGGCAACTGTTCATTATGCTGTTGCAGTCCTCTCCTCTCTGCTCCTCCCACCCCTCCCCCAGGCAGGCCCACAGCTGCCTACTGTGGCACATAGTAGGCATCCACTGAACACTCACCCAGATGACCAGCAGGTGTCCCCACACCCCAGTTAACCTGCCCTGTCTGCCACCTCCAACTGCTCTGAGTCTCTTGAGCCATCTACAGCCTTCTGGTCAGGGGAAACACAGAAAGGACAGAAGAGTCCTGGGCAGCTCAGGGCATCTCCTAGCAGACACTTGGATCTCATTGGTGACCAAAGCCTTTAGGATTGGCTGCCCCTCTCGCCTTCTCTATCCCAGCCCTGCCCCACCATCATCTAGGTGACTCCCATTTAACAGGTAAGTAAACTGAGGCCCAGAGAGGTGTAAGATCTGTCTCAGACCACAGCATATTTCTTACAGTCCATCAACCAGTGATAATACATCTGCTGAGGATGCTGACAAGGATCTAGCCCCATCAGCACCTTATTTTACTGATAGAGAACTTCAAAGGGGAACTGACTAGCCCAAAGCCTCGTGTGGCCCAAAGCTCAGGTATCCTCGCTCCAAACAACTCCATCCTACACTACCCATAGGATGAAAGACAAAATTCCCAGACCTTTCCCTGCCTCTCAGGCTCAGTGGTTCCAAGGGGTGGGTATGCTGGCTGCACAGCCTAACAAAGGAAAAGAATTTGAAACTGCTGGACTTGGGGACAGCTCTGAAGACCACCAGAGACGTAGAGGCTCAGCCCAAGGATGCCAGGCCCAAAGACCACCACCCAGGGCCTGGTTCCCCCTCCCCATGCCTGCCAAAGTTTCAAGAAGGTCTGGAAGTTTCGAGACTCAGTGCAGAGGCTGCGTTTTGAGGCTCCACTCTGACGCTGCAGTGAAGGTGCTGAATCGAGGGCTGTAAAGGAGCTGGCATGGAACAGAAATGAGTCAGGCTGCCAGAAGCCAGCCAGCACCAGATTCACAGGACAGGACAGGTAAGAGAAACATCACTAGGAAGAAACATCCCCCACACACGTGCACTCGCAGACACACATGTGTGCACAGCACACACTTCTCACAGGGAAGCCACTATGGAGCCAGTAGAAATGCCTGTGTGCCTGGCCAGGTTGATGTGAACGTGTCACCACCCGGTTTAGCTTACCTGATCCAGCTGTTTGTCAAAAGATTTTCTCCCCTTTCACAGACAGCTACACTGAAGCCAAAGAGGAGCGTGACTTGACCAGGTATCTATTCTCCTAGCCCTGGCCTGTGAGAACTGCACTTGGTTCTGGAGACTGGGGGCCAGACCCTCAGCTTGGCTTATCTCTAACCCAGGTTCCTTACGAGCTCTTGAGAACAACTAAGCAGACTTGAGAGACAAAGAGGGCGATTTTTCCATCCTCTCCTCTGCTAGCTATGTTTGCTGCCCACTCCTACACCCCCGTGCAGGGGGTGGGGAGAGGATGTTCCCTCCACCCCACCCCCACACTGCCTGCAATAGCAACAGGCCAAGTTTGACCAACCTGAATCCTTCCCTGGGACTGGCATGCAGGCATCCCTGCAGATGCCTTCCCTGCTGCAGCCACAGACATACACATGGAGAAGGCCAGCCACAAGGCAGAGTACAGACAAGCAGAGCTGAGGGGTCAACAGTGCCCTGCCAGGCACTACTCCTAGGCACAGAGTACATCGATTCCCCCTTTAGCTTTTTCTGCCCCAGAACAGTCCTTCCCCCATGCCCTTCCTTCACAGACCACATCAGGGTCATGGTTCAAAATGTTTAGTCCTTCTCTCTCCTAAGTGTAAACTCTCTGAGGTGAGGCTCCTGTCTGAAGCTTTCATTTCATTGCTACCTGCCATGCACCCAGCATGGGGCCTGGGACACAGTGGGTGCTTGGGAGCCAAATGAGGGAGTCCATCAGCAGCTCAGCAACTTTGTGGCTAGACAGGCTACATTGGTCTTTGCTTCTGGTAAAAAACAAGTATGCTAGGATGACTGGCCTGAACAGCAGACCCTATGGGGCCCTCAAAATTCATGTGGGGAGCTTGAGGGACCCTCAGAGGGGCGAGCTGGCCCCCTTAATGCCTAGGACTGGAACTGAAGCCCAAGTGGTACCACGCTGCAGAACAGGCCCTTGGGAGTGAGAACCCATGGGTGGAGAAGGCCTGATTTCCTAGAGGAAAAGTCCCCAAGGTCTACTGGGAGCTGAATAGCTTCTCCCTTGGACAACTCTAGGTACTTCCCCAGGGATGCTGGAGTGACTAATGGGTGCTGTCCACGAGCAAGCTGCACAATCCCACTGAGTACTTCATACACATCATCTGCCCAAATCTCCAGGCGGGTATGCTTATCACCCCACCAATTGAGGAAGCTGAGAGGCTGGGAGAGTAGCCTGATGTCACCACGCTAGGACACAGCAGGACATTTCAGGAATACTCTCCTATTTTACCCCACCTTCTACCATCTTGGCACCCTCCTCCATGCCTTGAGGGACAGGGGGCGGGGGAGGGAGGGCTGCCATTGCCAGATGAGCTCTTAGAAGGCTTGGAGGTTTTGAGAGAGGAGCTGGGGAAAGAAATGCCAGAGTCAGGGCCCCCCTCGAGCCTGCCTGCAAGGGCTCCCGAGGGCTGAGGGTGCTCTGTTGCTGGAGTAGTCAAAAGACAGTCTTCCAGCGTCCCACCCCCTCCCCTCCCCGACATTCTCACTGCCAAACGAAATCTGGCAACTTCTGAAAATAGCTCAGCGCTGCAGCAGGCACTCCGCCCGCCCTTCAGCAGGCTGGCACACAGCTGGGGGTGGCCAATGTGGGCAGACGCTGGGGCACATGGGCCTGGGGGTAGGTGTCACATACACAGTGCCCTGGAGGTGGCACAGAGCTGGGGCATGTTGCAACTGCCATCCTGCCGCTCCTCTGACCTTCCTGTCTAGGCCACGATGACCTTAGAGTCAGCCTGGCATGTTTACTAAGCCCGAGGCACTCAGGCCGTGAGCAGCTGCCCTTGGGCCAGTTGCATCCACTCACTCAGACGTAGAGAACCCAGGAACCAGGGGAAAAGGCCAAAATGGTGTTTATTAATATCCAGATATAAAACCCAGCAGTGTTGCCCTGTCTGACGCAGTCTGGAGTTTCCTAGCCAATGAGAGAGAGGCCAGAAAGCAGGCTGGGTGTCCGGCACTTGTCAGCACCATATCAGGCTCTTGGTGCTGCAAGGCTGCTCTGGACAGGGTGAGGCTAGGGAACCAGGGACCCTGAGGGAAAGTGCCTCTGCCCCAGCTCAGGCTGAAGCCAAGGCCAGGCCATCCGAGCATCACGCACCTCAGGTCTCACTAGTGTGTACAGACTCCTAATTAACAGGGAGCCCCTGGCCTCTGTTCCCAGGCACCCACAGTCACGAGTATTCCCACAAAAGTGCACCAAGAGGCAGCCCCTGCCATCTCCCAGGACAAGACTGAGAACGAGCCCTCACATAGGGGTACCTAGAGGGGCTTGCCTGCCTGGGATCTGTGGAGCAGGTAGCAGCAGAGGGACTACACTGGCTTCTGCCACAGTGATATTTTCCAAAGTAGAAAAGTGTTAAAAGCCTTCCCATTCTCAGCTGCCCGAAGAGACCCCTTTAGGCAGAGGGTAGAGACAGGATGACTGGACCCGGGGAGTCCATGGGGGGAAACCCCTCTGAAGGCCATCTAGGAGAGAAGTGCAGCAAGGCAGTGCTGGGGAGGCCAAAGAGGGCAACCCAGAGTAAGACAAGAGCCTTCCAAGAAGGCAGGGGCAGACCCTCGACTGCCCCTTCTCCCGCCCTCCATCACTCAGTCAGTATTCACAGGCAGCAACACTGTCCCTGGTTACCATGGCAACCAGTGGCCAGATGCCTTTCCCAAGGCCAGGCCAGTCTGCCCACCCCTCCAGGGTGCTCCATGGAAAAATGGAGGTCTATCCACAACTCCTAGTGGCCTAGAGGACTGAGGTCATGCCACAGGATGGGACAGTGGCAAAGCGCCACTTGAGGCCATCCTGGGTCAAAGGTACTGCAACTGCTGCAAGTCGCTCCCCAGCCTCTGGCTCTGGCCTTTCCCTAGGGTTTGGGCTGGGACTACAGCTCTGAAGGCAGTTTCAATTAGGGCCCTATCCTAAAATTCCAAGTAAAAAATTAACACACAACAAAATAATCCTTTCGTTAAAAAAACTAACCCTGGCCTCCCCGCCCCCCAAGCCAGGGCCTCAGCATGCTCCAGTCTGTCCCCCAGGCTGTGAGGTCCGGCTCTTCTGTGACTCCCTGAGCTACTGGTTGTTGCAGCCCTGTGAAGCTGACGAGCTGCCTGCCTGCTTCTTCCTCCGCTTGTTCAAGAGACGATTGTTAGAGGTTTTCAGGTCTTTGATCTTCACCTGGTCATAGTCCACCCGCATGGTGGCCAAGGCACTGGTCATCTCCTCCTAGGGATAGACAAGAAGCTCAGAGATCAAGATTTAATGACCTCCAACTCTTTGGACAGGAAGGGATTGGACTCGCGGACACAGAGTGACCATATCGTGTGTGAACTTCACGGTTCTATGCATCTATAGGATGTCGTCCTACTGGCTTCCTACTAGAGGACAGTGGAGAGGGTGGAGAGGAGGGGACAGGGGATTGTTAAGAGGATATGACAAGTATAGAACGGAAAGGAGGAGTGTGTTGTTACCAGGCAAGGAGAGCAGAAGGAGCTACAGATAGGCGGGCATGCAAATTTAAACTAGATTGTATACTTTCACTCAAACACAATTTAAAAAAAAAAAGCCTAATGACCTCAAGAGCCATCCCCTCCCTGCCTGGGCATCCCCTTAGTAACATCAGTGATGACAATGACAGCATGCGCTCTCTAAGTGTCCCTGGCATTGGACCAAGCCCTTTGTGTCACATAATCGTCAAAACAGTTATTTGTGGTGGGCATTTGTTTACCCATGAAGGCAGAGAGAGGAGAGTAAGCCCCTGGGATCACACAGAAGGTAAGTGGGACTTGGACCTGGGGGTGCCACTGTGATAGGTACTCAGGGTACAGGGGCCTGGAGTTGTGGCCTGGGTGCACAGGGCTCTGAGCTGCTGTCCCATGAAGTCAAGTCCAGGTTATGCTGGGTCTAAAACCAGGCCTGTCACTCCCCTCAAACATTGGTTATTAAAGGGGTTGCAGCCAAAGCTTGGGGTCAAATCTGCTTCACAAAGACCCTAGCCCAAAGCCTCCCTTCACTGAGGGAATGAGTGAGAAACACCAACCTGAATGGGCAGTGTGACCCTGTGCTCTGAGAGCCGTGGCTGCCTCACAGAGCAGTCACAGACAACCTGTGCTCCAGGTGTGGGGAGGAGTCAAAGCCCCAGATACTAGGAATGTCTCTCCCAAAAGCACTGGAACATATGGGAAGACTGAGGCAGGGCCCACCTACCTTGACTTCATCCCAGTGGTCTTTGTCCTCTTGCAGCACTCGGGCTGTGTGGAGTGGGGTCTGTGGCACCACCATCGATTGCTGGTAAAAGCCCCAAGCCGAAGGATTAGAACTTGGGAGGCACCAGAGATAACATTAGCTCCCCTATTCCCCACCTCTTCTCATCTCAGATGGGGAAACTGAGGCCCAGAAGTGAAGGAGCCTGACTGAGGGGGTGAGACAGGCAGGTTGTAGGTGGGATGCTCCTACACTTTTGCACACATAGACCCATCCCAGCCCTGCACCAGGATCTCCAGGTCTGGGCATCAGTGCCCTGGCAGCTCCAGTCCTGCTCAGCTCCCCACTGCTGTAGGAGAAGTAAGCACTCACATTGATCCAAGGATGGTTCATGAACTGTGTGATGGTCAGCCTCTCTGTGGGGTCTGTCTTCAGCAGAAGGCGGATCAGCTGCTTCGCTAGGGAGGCCAGGGAGGAGAGTGAAGAGGTAAGGTTGAGGGGTTCCTGAGAGCCAGTTCCCCCCATCTTTCCCACACCACAAGCTCTGAGGAGTCAGAGGCTGCATGTCCCTCGACTTGCCACCATATTCCCTGTGCCCGACACATGAGTGACTGAGTGGCAGTGAGTGGGGAAATATTTAGGCAGAGATCAGAGCAGAATCCTTGGGTCAGGGAGGAACGTAATAGTCGACTGGCTGTCATGGGAAAGGAGGGCTGTGGCCTCCATGATGGTCCCCAAAGATCCCCACCTCCTTGTATTCAGGCTTTGTGTAGTCCCATCCCATGTGACATTAGGGTTGGTCTGTGACTACAGAGTATGGATGGCAGAAGCAATGGTACATTCCTCCTTGTTCTCCTTGGATTGCTGACTCTGGAGGAGTCGGCTGCCACATCTGTGAGGACACTCCAGCAGTCTACCGGGCCATGAGAACGAGCCCCTACGGCAATGAATCCTACAGCCCCCTCAAATTTTCAGATGTTTGCAGCATCAGCTGATACCTTGATTTCAACCTTACAAGTGACCTGAGCCAGAGACATCCTGACCCACAGAAACAATCAAACCGATTTTGTTGCTTTAAGCCCTTAAGTATTTGGAAATCCTAGTGGCTTAGTGGTCAAATGCTATACTTGTTAACCAAAAGGTTGGCAGTTTGAATCCACCAGGCACTCTCTGGAAACTCTACAGGACAGTTCCACTCTGCCCTATAGGGTCACTATGAGTCAGAATCGACTTGACAGCACTGGGTTTGGTTTTCGGTTTTTTGTTAACTATTTAGGGTAATTTGTTAAGCAGCAACAGGTAACTAATGCAGGGCAGACTTGTCTAGGGTACTCAGAGGGGAAAATGTGAGTGACAGAGTTCAAGGGGGTTTTAAGGACTCAAACTTTGTCTTCATTTTGCAGATGTAGAAACTGAGGCTCAAAAAGGTTAGACGACTTGCCTAGAGTCACACAGCTGGGAAGTAGGGGAGTTAGGATTTGAACACAGGTCAATTTGACTCCAGAATGGTGTTTCCCAGAATGAAAATCAAAGGAGTCAGGTAGGTGGGCTGGGGCAGAGGTTCACTCACCATCCTCAGAGACATCCGACCACTCAGGGTTGGGAAAGCCGTACTGCCCCAGGCGGATTCTCCTCTTCATCCCTGGGGAGATGGCCTGGCCCGTGTTGGAGTAGAAGGGTGGAAAGCCACACAGACTGGGGGAAGTGGAGACCACTTGGTACAAGGGTGGGCAGCAATATCAGGGCAGACCCTTTCTTCCCCAAAGTCCTTAATCAAGGAGACAGGACACTCCGGCAATAATACCAGCTCTTGGGACTCCCAAGCACATCCCAGGAATGCTATCTGCCTTTGTCAGGGGATGACCCTTCACAGGCAGCCTGGAAGGGAGAGGGTCCCATAACCAGAAGAGTAGGCAAAATGAGAAGTGGCCCCTTCAAGCCCCTCCCCAAGGGTGTGTGGGGCAGTGTGGTACTGAGGGAGTGGGGCTGGTGCAGGGAGGAGAGGTAGGGTTGGGGTGGCACTCACAGAATATACATGATGACACCCAGGGACCACATGTCACATGACTTGTCGTACTTCTCTGGACCCAGGACCTCAGGGGCTACCAGAGCAAAGCGCAGAGAAAGGTTCTCAGTCCCAAGGGTCCTGGAGCACAGGCAGGAGCCTGAGACCTCAGCAAGGTAGGGAGCAGGGGCCCTGGCTGGGGGATGGGGCTGAGCAGACGGGTGTCTGGCACCTTCTGGGAAGGCGGCATGTGTGTGAAATTGGGGGAGGCAAAACAGCTCCTGCAGAAATGAGCCCGCTTCCAGGCTGGGCTGTAAGGAGTAACAGCCCCCTAGCTTATCTGGGCCCTGAGCACCCCCTGGCAGTCCCAATCCTGTTTCGAGAGGAGAGAAGGAAGACACTCCAGAGCAAGGTGGCATCCTGCCAAACATGAGTGGGCAGCAGCCCACCAGCTGCCCTGCCCTTGCCTCCCTGGGTCACAGAAATGGAGGAGCAAGGGGGCGGGGCTCTGAATTCCACTACAGAGCCACAAGGCTTTGCTTTTCCCATCTGTGCAATGAGCTGGGTAGGCCAGAAGACTTCTAAGTTAAAATACTGCAAAATATATCCTGGCAAGCAAGGTGCCATTTCAGATTCCTCAGGGGGCTTTCCACTCCTTAAATGATCCTCAGGGAAGGCTTCTCCTCAGGGAGAAGAGTCCTCTGAAAGCAAGTCCTTGCTTCTGTCCACACCCCACCCCCAAGCAGGTAAGGGGCACTTTCAGCAAGGACTCTTCCAGATCTGCAGCTGCCCACTTGCAGGGGAGCAGACAGCATTTCTAGGAAGCGTGAGTATGTACACACCCCACACCCTATCTTGTGCCCTGGCCCGTGGGACCCTCTCCCACAGGGCAGGTGGCTAGTGAGTGCCCTGTGTCCCTGTCATGTAGGTGGAAAGGCCTGCCAATTTCCTGCATATGAATCCCAGGAAGATAAAAGACAGAGAAAAACAACCACAGTTGGGCTCCGTCCGAGCTGATGGCAGCCTTTTATCACGTATATATTTAGAGCTGCTGTGATGTCATTCAGCTCACAGGCCGCAGCCAGAATTTTCCTGGATCTATTTTCAAAAGCAGAAGCTGAAGTTTGGGAGAATATTTTTGCAGCCTCCGGCCCCCCACATCACCCACCTCCATGCAGAAAGAATTTTCCCCCTCCCTCCTTGCTGGGCTTTAACCCTTTGGGTTCCACAACCCAGGATGTTGGTGTGCAGTGGGGGTGGGGCAGTACAAACCAAGGACTCACCCACATAATAGGGAGTATAGCAGGGTGTCTGCAAGGCATTCTGGGTGGTTTCCTTGGCAAAGCCAAAGTCAGTGAGCTTGAGTACCGCATCTTTCTCCTTAGATGTGTACAGCAGGTTTTCAGGCTTGGATAGGAAGAGAAAACACTGGTTTGGAGTCTGGCACAGGGTAAAGGCAGAGGCCCAAGCTGATCCTCAGCTGGACTCTTCCTCTATTGAACTTGGGAAGGTGACAAGTCTATCCCATAAAGAGACCTGGGCCTTGACAGCCAACAGCATATACCAAAAGAGTGAAGACCACAGTGGCCAGGGGTGATGCCCCCATTCACCGAGGGGAAACAGTGGCATAACTAAGTGCCACAGAGAGCCCAGGGGCAGAAACTTTTGGTCCAGAGTTCGTGAAGCTCCCATGAAATGCCAAAATGAAGCTGCTGGGAGAAAGCCAACCGCTCACAAGCCTGTGCTGCCAAGCACATGTCCCACATCCAGCACATGGATCTACACGAGCCTGCTCAGGAGAAAAAGCCTCCCTGCTTAGACTCCAGGAGCCACAGAGAAGCGGTTCTGCCTGGTCCCAGAACAGGCAAGAGGGTAGCTGGGAAGACTGAATGGAGGAGGCAGCTTTCAGTGAGTAAGATCGAGGACAAGAGAGAGGAGTAGGAGAGACCCCCAAGCACAGCTAGGGTGACAGGATACAGCACTGGAGGGAGCTCTGGTTCAGAGCCAGTATTCCTCAGGTTCTGTTTGAGAAGGTCTGACCTCGGAATGGGAAGAAAACAGGAAGGCAGGTTTAATCTATATAAGGGTCTCTCCTCCATAGAAGGTTCCTCTCTCTGTGGGGAAAACAAAACCCAGGGACAAGGAAAGACAAGGGTTCTCAAGGTCAGTCTGTCTGCTTATCAAAGGGTAACAGTAAAGACTGCCAGTGCTCAGCCAGAGAAAGGGCCTGATGCAGCGGCTGGGCCCCTGCCTCTCCTCCACCCAGCTCTTGGGGGGAAAGCAGCCAAGGTCAGGGACGCTCCAGGCCTGGAGCACTGTGCCTGGGAGGAACAGATTCTGCTTTGGTGGTAGCTCATGCACACATGTGTGTGCTGGCATGCATGTGCGTCTGTGGATGTGGATGTGCATTTGTATGTGTATGTGTATGGGACTACCTCAGTTTACATTTCACTCACCTGATCCTGATGACCCCTAAGGTTCGCCCTGCCAGGACATAAAATCTGAAGAGCTGGAGCACCAGAACATCTTGAAAGCCCATCCATTGGATGGGCAATCAATCCCGCAACTGAAACTGCCTCTGTTCCTTTCTCCAGTGCCCATGAAGTGGCTTTTTTCCCTTAAAATGCTGGCATCTAGGGCTTAATCCGTCAAAACTACAGCTGTTACTTCACTGAGTCCCATGAGGGTCAGGCCTGACATGGTGTGTACACACAAATCCTTACTGAAAGAACGAACAAACGGATGAATCCCAGGGCAGTGTCTTATTGGCTGCATAGCCTCGGTCCAGTCACATCAAATCTTTCCAGTTCCTCATCTGTACAGTGGGTAACAGCACCTCACTCACAGGACCAGGTAAGGATTAAGTGAGATGCTTGTCAGGGCTTGAGGCAGGCACTCAGTCTTACTACTACTGGGACTACACAGTGTTTGAAGGAAACAAAGAGACTCACTTCAGTAAAGTGAGTGCACTAGAATCATGGGAAACGAGACTGAGAAACGTGGTCTGAGCCTTGGAGACAGTCTTGAAGGCCAACCAAGAAACATGGCCTCTATTCAGCAGGTGCTGGCAGCCACTGAGGGCTGTGGAGTGGAATGGTGCCTGTGCCTTACCTTGACATCCCGGTGGGCAATATTCTGGCTGTGCAGGAACTGGATGGCGGTGCCGATGTCCCTCATGATTTCTGCAGCTTCTGTAGACGTCAAGTGGGGACAGGGTAAATGAATCAGAGGGCAGGCAGCGTGGGGGCCCCATGCTTCTGTGATCCCACCTAGGCATCCTATAGTGGGTCAGCACAAAATGATTACAGCACTCCTGCCACCCAGGACTCTCATCCCAGTCTCTCACCTCCATCACCCTAGTTTCTACCAAGGTGGCTTCAAGCCCACTTAGACCTCCTTCCTCAGACCTGGGCTCACTCTTCCCAGTTCAGCTGCTGGCCAGTACCAAGAGGCTCTGAGGCTTCCATCCCAACCCTCTCTTGTTAGATGGGAAGACTGAGTTACAGAAGGGGCAGGCCTTGCTCAACATGACACAGCAACTCTGGTCCTCCCTCTGCCCCCTAATTCCCTGTGATCCAGCTGCACACACACACCTCTCTCAGTGAAAGCCTGGTCGCCACGCTCTTGAATTCTGCTGAACAGCTCACCACCTTCCATGCTGCAAGGGAAGGTGATGATAAGTGAGCAGGGTGGGAAGGTATCCGTCGTGCCTTGGGGAAAAGCCACAGATACCTTCCCTGGGTCTTGCAGAGCCTGGCATGGGGTGGGCCCTTAGCTTAGGTGAGTTGAATGGAATCTTAGAACTGGGGGAGGAAGGGTGGGTTCAGTTCTCTGCCAGGAGATGTTTGTGTTCAACTCTCAACCTGGCTATAAGGCTTTGGGTAGCCCTACCCCTATATGGATCTCCAAAACAGCCTAACTGAAGCCACTGCCGTTGAGTCAATTCCAACTCATAGTGACCCTACAGGACAGAGCAGAACTGCCTCATGGAATTTCCAGGGAGTGCCTGGTAGCTTTGAACTGCCAACTTTTTGGCTAGCAGATGCAGATGCAGCACCTAACCACTATGCCACCAGGGTTTCCATATGGATCTCTGTTTCCCCAAAAATAGAATGAAATTTCAATTATCATCCAATGACCACTACTCTCTGGGTGCCTACTGTGTGCTGTGTGCCACGCTGTCAGCTCAGCACCACTGCGCTGCTGCGTGACCCTGGACTTAACCCTTCACCTCTCTGTGCCTCAGCTTCCTCTTCTGCAAAATGGGGGTAACAGCACCAACTTCACCAAGTTGTAAAGACTGCAGAAGCGATACATGCAGCGCATTTAGAATGGAGTCAAACACAAAGTAAACACAATACGGAAATCTTCCTCCACATCTGACAGGTGAGTTGCAGACTCAGAGAGGTTAGTGGCCACCCCAGGTCACACAGCCAATGAGCGATACAGCCAGGATCTAACCCCAAATCTAACTCGAGCTTTGGATACCGTGTGTGTGTGTGTGTGTGTGTGTGTGTGTGTGTGTGTGTGTGCGTGTGTGTGTGTGTGTGGTAAAGAGGGGGGAAGCTTGATAGCAGGAATTGCTGGGGACCCAGACATGGGCCCAGGTAGAAGAGGTCAATCGCTTCGGCTCCAGGCTCCAATCACTGAGCATCTGGCAGGGCCACAGAAATGCTGCAGATCCAGACAGGAAGGAGAGGGGGCGATGTTGTGTCCCATCCTTCTCCAAATCTCCCCACCCTCCACATTCAGGGCATGCTGGCCTCCCCTGATGGCTCTTCTAGTTGCTCTTCACTGAGTGGAAATCACACGCAGGGAGACCATCTTAGAGCCCCTTGTGGTGGGACCTACAACGCTAAGGCAGACTGTCAGTCATACACTCTACTACCTCAGGGGCTGGGGTGGCACCCAAGAACAGAGAAGGCCCCTAGAAGACTGCTGGGAGCCTGGGGCCACAGAGCACCCTGAGGTGCTGGGTAGGGTGGGCTGGCATACCATTCCATGACGATGAGGAGACAGCGCTTGCCGTGATGCATGTTCTCATATACGTCCAGAATGCGCACGATGTGGGGGCCGCCCGAGGCCTGCCAGTGGTGGTCCACCTCCTGCCGGGCCTTGGGGCTGTCATACAGGAGCTATGGGTGGGTGGGCACAGAAACCGTCAGGCCCACAGCCCACCACCCTGGCAGCCGCCCAGACGGGGCCACAGCCCTACACTGCACACAAGGATGTACAAGTTCAGAGAGGTCTATAACCCACCCAAAGTTCACAGATTATGAAGAACAGAGAACGCACATCCAGATCCTGCTGACTCATGGTCCAAGGAGTCTCTAGACCTGAAGGTCAGCCCTGGGCCTAAGGACTTTGTTGGGCTCAGGGAGGCCCTGGGAGGTAGCTGACAGCCTAGAAGATCTCAGACATTAAAGAAGCCCATGCATCAATTCTGGGGGGCAACAAGCAAAGTGAAAACTGAGTAGATTTTAGAGTCAAGTCAAGTATCAGTTGTGGGACTCCCGGCCAGTGACCATATCCCTCAAGGCTGTTTCCTCATATTTACAACGAGATGACA
Organism: Heterohyrax brucei; assembly: GCA_028571685.1. Taxonomy (NCBI): domain Eukaryota; kingdom Metazoa; phylum Chordata; class Mammalia; order Hyracoidea; family Procaviidae; genus Heterohyrax; species Heterohyrax brucei. The sequence goes on from CM053158.1 coordinate 15,879,987, forward strand.
TGAATGTGACCAGCATTGGAAGTCATGTATATAAAGTACACAGGATGGCATCTGGCATGTAGGAGGTCCTCAGCAGCTCCCCTGTCACCCTTAACCAGTGCCTCTATGTGGAATGAAGTGAAAAGGCCACAGCAAGGGGAGGACACGCTGAAGCATAACTCAGCCCTACAGAGGTCCCTCTGGGATAGGAAAGCCGGAGCTTCAAGGTAGGCTTCCGGTAGGAGGTGTTGAGGCCTGTCCGGCCTTCCACCCTGTGCCCCTCAGGCCATCCCTTAACAGCTCATGGCTTCAAGGAACCCAGCCCAGAGTAAACAGAGTGCAGGCCACACTCTTGAAGATGCAAGGATAATTAAGACTTCAAATTCCCTGACAGCAAGTGCAAGAGTGAAACTGCTGCTATTGAGAAAAGCACTTCCAAAATGAGTTGTTTGGTCAGGACCTCCTGTTTGTGAGGCTCAGTTACTCTCCGGTTTCCGAAGCAGCTCTGCAGCTTCCCAGAGAACCACTACACAGGGCTGGAATGACAATGCCATCCTCACCATCAGAGAAGTGGGGTCACCGCAAGGTGACCTGGCTGCCCAGGTTCAGCCCTCCTCCCACGCCTGCAGACCCTGGCACGCAGGGTGCAGCCCCAGAGGTGGAGTCTGGAAGCAGGGAGGACGCTGATTTAAAGCAAATGCCAGCCAGGCCAAGTGGGGCCTGGGTTTGGAACTGAATGACTACAACGTCTCGGTGAGAACTCAAACACTCACCCCAAGGGGTTTGCCTACCTTTCAGTTCCATGCCCCACCACCAGCTGTTTGTCCCACAGTGCTGAGGCAAAAGGTCCAGTCACCCCACTTAGCCCACCCACGCCAAGATGGCTCTAAGCAGGGGTGTCCTGTCTTCAGCCCACATTCTGTTTCCCAGGTGAGGTGGGCTGCAGAACAAGGTTGATGGCCAAGAGCAAGACTCTGATGAGGCGCCCCCTCCCAGTACCTGCAGGACATTGGGCTGCCTCTGGCCTTGGGTTTCCTCTTTTCCAGGATGGAGACAGCTAAACTACTACACACAGAGTGCTGTGTGGAACAGACTCGGGGACCAAGCTGTCTAGGCAACGATAAACTGGGACAATATCCAAGGGAGGGAGAAGAAAGCACAGCTTTCTTGTCTGCTGTCTCTGGTTGTTCCTCCATTGCTGGGGTATCTCGCCTCAGGCCTCAGCCCTAGGCCGGGCGTTTGGGAATACAGGCAGCCAGGGGCCAAGTGAGCCCCTCTGTCAGCTCTGGGGCAGCCCCGGCTCCATTATCCAGGCTCAGGTATGAGGAGGCTGCCATGAGCAGGCACTCCCTGACGGAACACCACGGAGTCCTTGCTCATGCTGCTCTTGCTTCCCAGAACACCTTTCAGTTCCATGCCCCACCACCAGCTGCTTGTCCCACAGTGCTGAGGCAGAAGGCCCAGTCACCCCTCTTAGCCCACCCATGCCAAGATGGCTCTAGCCAGGGGTGTCCTGTCTTCAGCCCACAAGACCCAAGACCCACTCTCCTCCCTCCCTTCTCTGTCCTCTCTGCACCCCTTTCCTGCTTTGGGCCTCCTCAGTCTCTCCACCTTTACCACTTCCTCCCCAGCCTGACCCAAATGTCTCCTGGAGTCCCTTCTCACTCTGCAACTCCTGGTGTCTCACCTCCAAGCCAACATTCTCCCTCTTGTCTTCAAAAACCCCACGCCCACAGCCGGAATGCTTTCATTAGGGTCCACAGCCACCATTTCTTCCCTGCTGGGCCTTATCCTGGTGTGCCCACAGAACCTACCCCCAACTCTGTAAATCTCCCCACTATCCTTCAGATAAAGATCACCTCCACATCCCTGGGCTGGAGACCTGTCTTCCTCTCTCATCTCATTCCCACTACCTCTGGCCCCCAAAACCTTTTTGTTCTGGCCAGAAAGATCTGCTCACTATTCCCAAACAGGCCACGTTCTCCTAGGCCTCTTTGCTGAGGCCTGTGCTGGTCCCTCTGCCACAGGTACTCTTGCCCTGAATCTCTGGACTGAGTTCAGATGTCTCCTCCTCTGGAACGTCTTCCCAGCACTACTCCCAGTCAGCTTTCGTCCCTGTCCCTCCCACAAGGCTGGGAATATGGCAAAGCAGGTGGAGCGGCCTGAGTTGGAGCCTCTTGCTGCCTCCCGCCCCACTCAGCTCATATTTAGGAACCCATTTCCCACAGAGATTAAAATAGTCCCTCCTAAGTGCCAAGGCTCTAAAACAGACAGAGAAGCAGGGAGAGGGTTGTCCCCAGAAAACAAGATAAATGTCTCACTGCCCCTGCTAGACAGGAGACTGCAGGGGTCAGAGCCCACCTAAGGAGTAAGATCCCCAGCCCTGCCCTGGGCTGTCACCCCTGACTCCTGGGACTAACCATGCAGATAGCCCTAAACTCTCAGAACTTCAGTCTCCACATCTTTTTTCCCAGTGGCCAAAGCCTTCTTATCCTCCAGGACTCCCCAAGATGTTACCTCCTCTTGGGGTCCCTCACGCTCTCCCCCAACCCTTTGTTCCTTAGATACAAGCTTTGTCCATTGAGATATAAGTAACACACAGTAAAAGGCACAGGTCTCAAGAGTCCAGTTCAATGATTACTGACAATGGCACCCACCCCTGTGACGACCCACACTGCCACCAAGACAGAGAATATTTCCAGCTCTCCCAAAGCTCCCTCGTCCTCCTCCTTTTTACCTCCTATGCAGCACTTGCTTACAACCTGCAATTAGCTTGTTCCTTAGAGAACTCTTAAAACAAACACACACACACAAACACACACACACACACACACACACACACAGCTTACAGGACACCCGGCTCTGTTCTCAGCATTTTATCATGAAGGAGGAGCTTCACTGCTGCCAGTTTTTGTAAGACAAACCAGGGCACAGAGGTGAAAAAACTGGCCCCAGACCCAGGGGCAAACTATCCAATAGTCATGGTAAGCCCAGAGCTTACCTTGCTTACCAGATCATCCACAGTGAACAATTTCACATTTTTTCTCTACATCAAAGATTCTGCTTCTAGGTATGGCTGGCATCTGTCTCTATTCTAACCCCACAGCACCTTCCTACAGAAGCAAAGCCTCTTTTCAAATATATAATCCCTGATGGGGGTGGACGACTCAGTAAGCAAGGTAAGCATAGGCTTACTTGCCAATTTGTACTGAACAATTTCACAGATGTGGTGAAACCTGTATGAAATTATACACGACAGATTAGAGCTTAATCACAATTACTGGGTAATCGAACCCTGCTCAGACCACAGAGCTGTTCTCCACTGAGGTCAGTGCCATGATATTTCCCTTATCAGACTGGGTTCCATAGGACAGGGTCAAGTCTGCCTAGTCACTGCTGGGTCCCAGTCTCTACATGGGGCCTGGCGTAAAGTACTGGCTCAGGTGGCATCTGTGAATTTAATGAACAAATCTATGAAGTGGAAGTGAGGGAAGAACTCTCCATAAGAGGACAAAATAAGATTAAACTGAAGGGGCTCCAGAGAGACCCAACAAAATGGGGGCATTTGCTCCCCACTGACCAAGAACAGTCTGTGTACCTTACCCACCCTCTGTCGTGAACGAGACTTTACCTCCACTTCCAGGAAGCCCATCCTGACTATTTCAGCCATGAGGATAGTGTTACAAATTGGTCTTGACGCGACAGGATGCAGTTCAATGACAACTGACACCACTGTGTGGTCCCAAGCCTAAACCCTATCTTCCTAGTAATGGGAATGAATACAGAGTCAGGAGAAACGGGGCCCAGATTCTAACCCCATTCTCAGTATGACCTTGGGCCGGTCCCTTTGCCTTCTGGGGCTATTTCCCAAAGATTAAGCCTGAAAGGGGCAGGCATATTACAGGGACCCATAGACAGGGGCTCCTTGTCCCAGAGCCACTCCACACTGCCCCCTGCAAGCCATTGCCACTAGGTCTCCATGAACCTATGTGTGTGTGCCTGTGCCCACCGGGGGCCACTTGGAATGGACAGTGGTGCCTTAGTCCCTTGCTATAGCTTGGACAGTAAGGAGATAAGGAGCCTTCTACCAACCCAACAGATCCTCCCCCACCGACTCTCACTGCATTACCATCTAATGTCCTCTGGGCTGTCCTGGGGTCCTCTGATGCTGACAGGTTTGTGATGGCACTTGGGCAGCTCCACACTCCAGCTTGTGCCTGGAAGGCATGCCCACATGTACACCTCCATGGGGTGGGACCCTGGTCCTAGTGAGAGGATGCTCCTGGCTATACTTAGGGAATAGCACCCAAATAAAACTCAACAAGCATGGACTTTGAAATGACACTTCCTTGAACAAATGACTTCCTCAGCCTCAGTCTTTGATGGGTTGGTTTCCACATCTCCCTTGTCCCTAAATTCTCCTAGAGCCAGTAACCAGATAGGTGAGGCTCCTGCTGCCTCCACCAGACAGTGAGCCCAGCAAAGGCTTAGGGTGGAGGGGCCTGCACCCCCTACAGGTACTATCCAGGACCCTCCAGCATCACCAGGTAGAATGGAGGTCTCAGACCAAACCACTCCCCTGCTGGATTCCCAGGACAGGGTTGCCACACATGTGGAGGAATTCTCCATTCCAGAGCTGGGAAAACAATGGAAACAACTGTGGGTTTGGAAAACAACTTGCTGTTTACAAAATACTCTTCTCAACCTTATCTCATGGGAATGCTAGGTGCCACCCTGTAAGGCAAGCAAGGCAGAACCAAAAGCCCCAATTTACAAGGTGGGTACAGAAAAGCCAGGCTTTCGAGAGAGCAACCAGACAATCTCTCCCTGAGGGGAAGTGAGAAGGGGTGGCAACAAGCCAGAGCCAGCCAGCCAGCCAGAGAGGCATGGCCAAAACCACAGCTTACACAAGACTTGAGAAACTTGTTCCGAAATAATTGTGTACATGGATGCATGGGTGTGTGCGTGTGACGAGATAAGCAGGTGTGGGAGAGTGTGGGATACAGGGACGTGTAGGAGCATATGGGATGTGCACAAAGTGTGCATGGATGGTGGGGAGTCAGGTAGAGAACACCAGGTGAAGGATGTGGGGAGGGTGGGTGCATGGGTGTGGATGTTTCTAAAGCCTCTATGATACAGACTCTGAATTCCCAGAGAAAGCGACTATGCATCTACCCATTTCTTCATCCAATATAATTTCTCCATCTATCCATTCATTCATCCAATACTGTTTCTCCAACCTGTCCAGTAGAAAGCTAGTCACAGAGATGTGCCTGAGAAAAACTTGAGTCTTGCTGCTCTAACTTAACCCGTGATAGCCACGGCAAGCAGGCGACCAAGCCTGGATACCTCCTCTCCCACTGAGGCCTCATGGCTGCTGCAGGGCCCAACACCTCTCATTGCCCAGAACTGGCACTGCATCCTGTCTTTGTCCCTAGAGCATCAAACAGGGCTGGGATGTGCACAGAGACTCTGTAAAGGCAGCCCCAGGAGTCAGGCCCAGTACCCTTCCCCAGCCTCCTCCTAGCCCAAGAAGAGCCACTTACCGAGGCTGCATGCCCACCCAAACAAGTCACTGCAAAGACTAAGGTGAGCATGACCCAAGCCATGGTATTTTCAATGGCATCATATGCATGGGCAAGCTGGATAATGAACGAGGAAGATAGGAGAACTGACGCCTCTGAATTGCAGTGTTGAAGAAGAATACTGAATGTACCATGGACTGCCAAAAGAACAAACATCTGTCCTGGAAGAAGTAGAGCCAGAGTGCTCCTTGGACACAAGGATGGTGAGAACAAGTCTTACATGCTTTGGGCATGTTGTCAGCAGGGATAAATCCCTGGAGAGGGACATCATGCTTGGTAGAGTAGAGGGTCAGCAAAAAAGAGGAAGACCGTCAACGAGATGGACTCACACAGTGGCTGCAACAACGGGCTTAAGCATATTAATGATTGTGGGTATGATACAGGATCAGGCAGTGTTTTATTCTGCTGCGCATATGGTCGCTGTGAATCGGAACCAACTCAATGGCACCTAACAACAACAATGATGACGTGCCCACCTGCACAACCAGCGTCTATGTCCAAGCAGGTGTTCACAGTACCCCACCTCTCTCTCACGAGTGGCACAAAAGCCACCAGCCTGGACAAGCAACCTCTCCCAGTGTTATGTTATTTCCTTCCTGTTTCTCCCCTCCTCCTTGCCAATTGCCCTGCAGCTCTGGCCAAGCTGCTCTGTGGCCTCAACCGGAACAGCTACTCATTCTGGGGAAAGAGAGCTGGCTTTCAGTCTCTCCCACTGGTGAGGCAATAGCAACTAAAGAAGCTGAAACTCTGGATTTCATGGCCACTCACAACCCAGAGGCACTAGCTCTATAGCAAAGGGACCCTCTTAGAAGCCAGGGATCTAGTTCCTCCCATCACCTGTGTAGGGACACCAAGTCCCATTATGTCCATGTGCTCTTGTTGACAAAAGGATTTCAAGTAAAATTCTCAAGTATGACAGAAAAAAAACTTCAGACTCTCATAGAATGAAGAGAAAAATAAAATGTACCAGAAACCCATGTGAGTTCATAACTAGAAATGAGGACAAATTTTAATTCTGAGCTTCCTGTGAGTCTTGGAAAAGAAGAAAACCAGGTAGGCTCTGCTGCTTAGAAGCACAGCCATTCACTGAACTTTCCCAAGATCAAATTCTAAAATAAAAACATTATCAGCAGATCTTATATGAAGGAAAATCTAGGATTTGGGCAACACATTCAGCAGCAGTTTTCCAAAACTGATTCAAATGAATATATCTATAATGGATTCCCCCATAAGGACACAGGCTAGTTTGTGGCTAGCTGGGACTGCTAAAATAACATCATCAGGCCCTTTGCTTTCTTGAAATTCTAGCTTTGCTCTGTGCCAGAGGATGGAGAAGAGAGAGGCAGGAAGGGCTAAGTTTCTCCGCCATGTTCTCACCCACCTCAGAAGTCTCACCCCAGCTTCAGGTAAGGGTGAGCCAGAACGATGATGATCAGCATTTCTGGGCTGCGGAGAAACCTGCAGTGCGCATGCTCAATGCCAAGCACCGGCTAACAAGATCTTGCAGAAAAATTTAGGTTTCAACTCCTGTATTTTCATGGCAGGAATCCCTCTGTTCTCTACAGAGGAAAGCTACGGGTAGGACAAAGCATTCTGAACCTACCATAACCCACTCCTTGACAAGCATTTTCAATTCAGCCTTCTCCTAGCTCTTAGTTCTGCGATGCTGCGGGCTTTTTTTTTTGCCACGAGGGACACATCTCTTGTTTTTAAGAGATGCCAGTGGAACAGCAGGATTCATTTAACAGCTGTTAGAACATCCTGCCTGTGCTGTCAGCACCCGTGAGGGATATTAACGCACTTCCCGCTGGCCAGCTAGAGACTCTGGCTCCGCCCACTCACAGTCAAGGCAGCAGCCTCAGAGCCTGCTTTGGCAGATGTCTGGGGCAGGACAGTGTGGACCAACCTGAGTTCAGGGTTCAGGAGCTGCTATTGCTTTCTCAAGGTGTCAGCATCCTTCCTTATAGAGTCCCACCCCACCCGATTGCTGTCCTCCTCCCTGCAAAAGCACCAGCATTACTTGGAGAACTGCCAGCCCTGTGAAATCTTAACTTTTTAGCCACAGGTTCAAACTAGAGACTCAGACACGTGCCATTACTTTCTCCCACACTCATTTCCCCAGCTTTTGTAGCTCATTATGGAAGCTAATGGAACCAATTTTGCAGCTATGGATTAGCTGGCCTCACGCCAGATCAGAGCTCACTTCATTTAGCCCTGACCGTGTTGTGTCCTCTGTCTCACCCTGCCCATTACCTCTCCTCCTCTGAGGCTTAGTTCCAGTGAGGTCAGCTCATATGAAGCCGCTGATCCCAATCCCAGGCCCCAGCTGCAAGCTCAGAGACTGATGGAATCAGGTCGGTCTTGACAACTGTCTCTCCTTGGTGCTCAGCCAGTGCTGTGCCAGCCTCAGAGCTCTGCCACAGACAACACCTCATACAGTACATGTCACATCCGAAGACAAGCCAGCATCACCTTCTTCACTATGGGGAAATTGTGGTTCCGAGGGGTTAAGTGGCTTGACAGTCGTCACACAGCTAGGTAGCGAAAGCCAAGACCTGAACACAGGGACATGCATACCTGTCAGCTTCCAGGCGATGGAGAACATGCAGACAGCTACCTCCCCCCTTTTCCATGGATGCTCTACCTTCTGGTCTGGACCAGGCTCTACCACTTGGTTATTACAACAACGGTGGATATTCGGAGCCCTTGCTGTATGGTATGCCAAACACGAGACACCCATTAGCTCTTGCCCTACAACAAATGCATCATTAACGACCATTTTCAGTGGAGGAGACCGAGGCTCAGGGAGGTTTTGTGGAGGTTTTGTGGCTTCCCAAGGTCATATGGTTTGCAAACGGCCACCTCTGAGTCTAGGAGTCCTTTGGGAGCCAGGATTCAATCCCATCTCCAGGGAGGCCTAGCCATATCTCTTCCCAACTCCTGTCTGAGGGCCAGGAACAGAGCTGGGGCTGGAAATGCCACCATGGGAATTCTGCCCTCAAAGCTTATGAGCAGTTATCACCACTTGGGACACTTAATGGGGACACAGGCCTGTGGTAACTAGTCCTGGCTCTTTTCCTTCCCTTCTTCCCAGAGCTGGAACCAGGCATAGTAGATGAGATAGTGAAGGATAATCCCTCCCAGATGAACTCACAGGCAAGGAGGACTTTTAAACAGTCACTACCCTTTTAGGCCAAAGCGAGGGCACCTGACAAGAATACTTTGTAGGCTGGAAGCCTCCTGAACCACCTCCCACTAGAGTCCTGAATGAGGAGGGACGGGCTGGGTCTCTAAGCTTGAGGTTGCCCCAGAAAGCTCTTCCAGCAGGACAGTCAGTCATCACACATTTTGAAACTGTCAAGTCTCCAAAAAACAAAAACCCTCTAGTTTGCTAAATTTTGATGGCCTCAGTTTGTCAGCTTCCTTCCAACAGGTAACAATCTGAAAACAAAGCCAGAAGACCTGGGCTAGGGGCAGGGCTTCCAGAAGAAAGGGAGCTAAGCTTGACTCCAAGGCAGAAAGGGGGAGGGACGGCAGAAACAGAAGTGCTAGGTGGGACAGGTAATGAGGGGGTCATAAGGATGAAATGAGAACACGAACATACCACTCATGTTAGCACAGCACTGAGCACATACTGGGCCCTCAGCAGGGTACTGTCCTTTCATGGATAGAAATGGGTCTCAAGGTTTGTTATGGGATTTCTAGCCACAGGATTCTGCTGGGTGGTCTCACACTCTTCCTCTCTCTGCCCTCCGGAACTTAGAGATATGCAGGTGCAGATCTGTGATCTGATGGCAAATACCCTTCAACCAGCTGATCATAGAAGTGGTCTCAGATCATGAGAGGGGCCAGGCTGGCTTCTCAAAAGTGAAACCAAGAATCAAGAGTCTATGAACAGGGCCAAGACGGCAGAGTAGTCAGATTCTTCCTATGATCCCTCTTACAACAAAGATGCAAAAAAAAAAAAAAAAAACCACCATAATTGATTATAAAATTATATGACATTCTTGGAGCCCTAAAAAATCAAAGCCAAGAACAGAAATCAGACTCAGCAGCAGAGAAGAGAGAGACGGTTTAGAATCAGCAAGGAGTTGCTAGACCTGACGTGCCAGGTCTGGCACGCCATGGGCCAGATCCACTGGCCCAGTCACAGTGAAGCAAGCAGTGCGAATTGGAACACATTTTCCATATCGGGGGAGATCATGCGGCAGAGAGTCCACTCACACCTCCAGAATCAGTGAAAAGTAGCATTTGATAATCAAAAGTAACGAGTATAATCTACTGAGTGCAGATCAAAAAATAAACTTCTCTTCCATTTATCTACCCTCCTCCAATTCAGTACTAAGTCTGAGCCACTTCCAGGGACTGACACATTCCCTGGGCCAGAAGTAGGACTCCTTACGCACCCTGAGCCATTCTCCCAGCCTTGGAAAGGGAACAAAGTAACAAACAGGAAAAATAATCTGTTGGCCCCCTTTAACCAGAAACTCAGCTGAAATGGTTCCTTTGCCTGGGCACAGGTACAAAGGGTCCACAGATTTTGAATGCTGTTCACTCCAGCACAGACCTGTGTAGGCCCACTAAAAGAGAGTAGGCTTTCATAAGCACAGTACAACAGGGTATATACCTGAACCCTAATTTCACTGTATCATCTACATGGTGAAAAGGCAGATTCCTAAGGTTTGACATCATGCTGCCTATTAATCACTACTTACAGCAGGGGCCTGAGGACTTGTGGGCCCACCCACAGCACCTAGCCACCTGTAACAGGGGTCCAAGAATAAGAGGTAACTCTCAGTCCTACAGCCAACAGCACTGAGCACTCACAGTCCAGCAGCAAAACTTACCCACCTATACATTCTAGGGAACATGCTTTCTTCACAAATACTCAGGGATGGCTGTCAGCCCCCTGCCTTGCTCAGTGCATGCAGCCAGATACCTGTGCCTACACCAATCATCCATGCCTGTCTATGACTGTGAGAGCCAGCACCACACACTTGGTTACCAACTTCCTAGATACCTGAGCTGAATCCATACATGAAAAATAAATGGACCCCTGCGCTCACATACCTAACACCAGCTCTAACCACCTGGTAACGGGACATTAGAGTGTCAAGGTCTGCAATAAATCGAACCAGCTCACACCATCTTCCTGTTTGGGTATATCAAACCCAAACAAGAAACTAGGACACAGTAAGCAAATATAAAATAAAATAGCTTATTGATGCCTCAAGAGACAACAGTCATTAGCAAATCATATAAAAAGGCAGACCACGAAGGCTTTAGAAAGCTCCCAAAACAAAGAATCAAGAAATCTTCCAGATGAAGAGGACTTCCTAGAATTACCAAAGCCGAATACAAAATATTAATATACAGAACTCATCAAGAGATCAGGAAAAGTGCAGAGCAAGCCAAGAAGTACAAATACACAGCAACAGAAGAACTCAAAAAGATTAGAGAAGAGCATAATGACAATTTAACAGGCTGTAAAAATGCAAAGAGAGACACCAAACAGAAATCCAGGGGATTAACTACAAAATTTCAGTATCAGACGACTCAATAGAAAGTCTTGGAGCAGAATAGAGGCAATCAGTGAGACTGAAGAAAAGCACCTGAGGCTAATATATTTGAGGAAAAATCAGACAGAAGGATTTTTTTTTTAATGAAGAAACCCTAAAATATACGTGAGACTCTATCAAGAATGATAACCTACAATGGACTGGAGTACCAGAACATGGTGATAGCAGAAAATATAGAGAAAACTGTTGAAGATTTTTTGCAGAAAACTTTCCTGACATCATGAAAGATGAGAAGATAACTACCTAAGATGCTCATCACACCCCACATAAAGTAGGCCTCAAAAGAAAGTCACCAAGATGCATTATAATCAAACTGGCCAAAACCAAAGATAAACAGAGAATTTTAAAAGGAGCTAGGAATAAATAAAAAGTCATTTACAAAGGAGAGTCAAGACTAAACTTGGACTATTCCACAGAAAACAGGCAATTGGATGACAAGTCTGGAAGACAAAAAACTGCCAGCCAAGAATTATATATCCACCAAAACTGTCTCTCAAATGTGATGGCAAAATTAGGCCATTTCCAGGTAAACACAAGTTTAGGAGCACAAAACCAATTCAAAATTACAAGAAATAATAAAGGGTGTCCTCAGTCAGAAAATCAACACTGTCAGATAACAATTCAAGACTAGAATGCAGGACAGAGCAACTAGATATCAACCTAGATAGGGAAATCACAAAAACAAATCAAAGCCAAAACACTGAAAATAGGGAAACAGAAATGTCATTATGTAGAAGATGACAACATTATAACAAAAAAAGAGAGACTAAAAAATGTAGTCATAGATCTTTCATGGATAGAAAATCCAGGCAACATAAAGACATAAAAAGACTGACGTAAACTTAGAAAAATAGGGAAACTTATAATCCTACACATGAAAATAAAAAAAAGCAAATGCAATGACTTAGCAAATACAAAACCACAACAATGAAAAAGATGAAATGAAAATACTTAAAGAAACATCCTATGGATTTTTAGATGGTAGACACTTGTTACTTTTGGTGATGGGAAAAGTAACACCAAATGTTGGTCAAGTGGGCAAGGTAAATGATGTCACCAAGAAGTATACACACATACATGAAAGGATATTTTGAGGGGACATGCTAGAACATATGTAATTTTGCAACAACAATCAAAAAGCATATATGTATGGTTACATCTGTAGGTATGTAAGCCTATATGAATGTAAGTATGTACATGTGCATATAAATATGTAGAACAAGGGATATCACTGCTGTTATCAAATGGATTTTGGCTGAATGCAGAAAATACCAGAAAGGTGTTTACCTGTACTTTGTTGAATATGCAAAAACATTTGACTATGTGGATCCTAACAAATTATGAACAATACTTCAAAAAACAGGAATTCTGGAGCATTTAACTGTGCTCATGAGAAACTTCTATATAGACCTAGAAGCAGTTGTTTGAAAAGTACACACATACTGCATGGTTTAAAATCAGGAAAGGTATGTGTCAGAGTTGTATCCTTTCACCATACTTATTCAATCCAAGAAGCAAATAATCCAAGAAGCTGGACTATATGAAGATGCAGAATCAAGATACGATGAAGACTCATTAACAACCTAAGTCATGCAGATGACACAGCCTTGCTTGCTGAAAGTGAAGAGGACTTGAAGCACTTACTGAAGAAGACCAAAGACTACAGCTCTAGTATGGATTACATCTCAACATAAAGAAAACAAAAATCTTCACAAAAGGAGCAAGAAATAACATCAAGACAAATGAAGAAAAGATTGAAGTTGTCAATGATTTCATTTTACTAGGATCCACAATCAACACTAGCAGAAGCAGCAGTCATGAAATCAAGCAATGAATTGCACTGGGTAAATCTACTGCAAAACACTTCTTCAACATGTTGAAAAGCAAAGATGTCACTTTGAGGACTAAGGTGCACCTGACCCAAGCCATGGTATTTTAAATCACCTCCTAATGCATGCAAAAGCTGGACAACGAATAAGGAAGACTGAAAAAGAATGAATGCATTTGAATTACAGTATTGCTGAAGAATACTGAACATACCATGGACTGCTGTAAGAATGAACAAACCTGTCTTGGAAGAAGTATAGCCAGAATGCTCCTTAGAAGCAAGTAGAGTAAGACTTCACCTTATATACTTTGGACATGTTATTAGGAGGGACCAGTCCCTGGAGAACGACCTTATGCTTGGTAGAGGATCACAAAAAAGACAGGGAGACAGACTGACACAGTGGGTGCTACAATGGGCTAGAAACAGCAATGAGTGCGAGGATGGTGCAGGACCAGGCAGTGTTTTGTTCCATTGTACACAGGGCTGCTATGCGTTGGAACTGATTCAATGGCACCCAACAACAACATATGTATATGTGTACATGTGTGTAAGTTCATACATACAATAGAGCAAATGGGGGCACAGTTACAGGTATTTTTTAAGGTATAACCAAACACCTCGCAAGACGAGTTTTCTGGGTTTGAAGTCTTTGGACCAGGGTCTCATGAGACAACTCAGTCAATTGGCATAATGTAGTTCACAAGTTATGTTTTACATCATAGCTTGGTAAGTAACATGTAGGGTCTTAAACGCTTGTGAGTGGCATCAGTCTTTTCATATCTGGAGCAAAAGAGACAGAATAAAACCAAAGACAGAGACTAACAGTCTACACAAACTACAGCCTCATCTACACTGAGACCAGAAAACCTAGGCGATGCCTGACTACCACTAACGACCATGCTGATCAAGGCCACAATAGATAGATCCCAATAAAAGGGGAGAAACAGACTAAATTCTTAAAAAGTCCAGACTTAGTAGACCAGCTGAAACTAGAGGACTCTCTAACACCCTGACATGTTCTATAAACCTGGAACTGAAACATCCCTTGAGGTCATCTAAACAACAGATTAGCCTACAAAATAAAGAATATTACCAATGAGTATTACACATCTTCAGAAAAAATCACTGATATGAGACCAAATGGTCAACAATTAATGCAAAGATGGAAAGGTAAGGGGTAAGGAAACCAGGTCACTGGAATTGAAACATCTGCAAAGAAATTTATGAGCATGTTAACACACGATGAAAAATGTAGACAATGTCTTTGAACAATTTGTATAAAAAACCCACTGCCACTGAGTTAATTCTGACTCACAGCGACCCTATAGGTCAGAGTAGAACTGCCCCATATGATTTTCAGGGAGCGCCTGGCAGATCTGAACTGCCAACCTTTTGGATAGCAGACACAGCACTTAATCCACTACGCCACCAGGGTTTCCGAACAATTTGTGTAGTGATTGTTAAGTGGGAACCTAATTTGACAAAGAAGTTACCTTGAAAACTAAGGTATGACTGCTTAGAAGCCATAGTGTTTTCAACTACCTCATAACATGCATGTGAAAGCTGGACAATGAATAAGAAAGCCTGAAGAAGAACTGATGCCTTTGAACTGTGATGCTGCTGAAGAATGAACAGATCTGACTTACAAGAAGTACAACCAGAATACTGCTTAGAAGCAAAGACGGTAAGACTATGTCTCACATACTCCTTCTCTCATACTTTGGATATGCTGTCAGGAGAGATCAGTCTCTGGAAAAGGACAGCAGGCTGGGTAGAAGGAGAGCCAGCAAAACAGGGAAGACCCTCAGCAAGACAGACAGACACTGTAGCTGCAACGGACGCCTGGGGATAGCGTAGGACCAGGTGACGTTTTGTTGGTTGTACAGAGGGTCGGAAGTGACATGACAGTGCCTAACAACAATTTGCTGTGTAAACTTGCACCAAAAACACAATGAAATTAGTTTAAAATAAATAAATAAAATGAAAGGATCTATGGCTCCTGCTTCTCTATAAAACGCTACGTGAGGAGGGGACAGACGCTTCACGGCTGGGAGAGGACAGCCTGGGAACTACTGATCTCAGTGGGGCAGGAAACAGAGCTGAGAGCTAGCAGTCCAAGTCTTGGAGCTAACTCAGCTCTCAGCTTTGGCAGACAGGAGGTGGACATTCGCCGCTCCTCCATGGTAGCCCCGATTTCCCCAGGTGGCAGACATCTTTACACCTCAAACCCATGAATCCTTCAGAGCAGAGTCCTCTTTGCAAGGTATGAGCCTCCCTAAACCCCAGTTCTCTCCATCTGTAAAATGGGCATGTGCTCTCTTCTCACAGGGTACGGGCAGTGAGCAGCTGGGACCATCAGCACTGCTTCACAGAGAACTGTCACCTCCCCCATCTCTCCAAGATGACGCCTCGAGTCAGTGGCAGAATCAGACTCTCCCTTTTCCTTATAGGTGCTAGATCCCAGCACCCCCTCTAACGATGCCTTCTTGCAGGGGGTGGAAGACGCCATACAGGCCTCCCAAGATGAGCTCCCTAAGCACATGCTCAGAAAGTCCGGGTTCTATTATCCTCCCCGAACGTCTCAGAGGGAAAAAGGATTTTTCTGTTAAAATCAGCTGCATAATTTGTGAAACCTTACCCTGGTTCTACTTCTTCTATGACAGTACAAAAATAGGACATTTTTATCGTAAGACTGGAAAATTTTGGGAAGTACAAGTCTTTTGTTTTAATCTCAGAAACAATGTCCCTTCGATGATTCCTCTTCATGAAAACACCCCACCTCAGCCACAGAGTCTGCACCTCCAAACTATCAGCTGCGCCACAATGGTACCTATGTAGCTGGGACAGGGCTGCAGAGGGCAGTGGCCACCCTTCGTGAGCACAGAGTAACAGGGCAGGTGAGGCCATGCCCAGATAACACCTGCTGTGGCCCCAGCACCCAGCGGGCCATGTCTCCAGCCAGCTCAGACAAGGCAGGACCTAGCACCTTCTAGCTCTCAGAATGACAGAGCTGGTGTTCCTGTCCCCACAGATGTTACAGAGATGACAAGGGAATAAGACATGGGGGGCACCCTTGGGGGAAGGGCTGGACCACCACTAGAGGCACACTGCAGAGATCCTAGGAAACATCTTCCCTTCCCCTTCTTCCACGAGCCTGCCCTTCTGAACCAGCATCCCACCTGCTCAGCATCTCTCTGACTTGCCTCTGTTTCAGCCACGTCTCTGCAGCTCCCCACACAGGCCAGGCAAGCATAAGCAACCTTCACCCCACTCAGGCCCTTCCCAGGGCTGCCTGGGGCACTGACTATCCAAGCTTCCAGCCTCCCGTGGCCCCTGGACCCTCTCTCCTCCTAGTTCCTGTTCAGCCAGAAGGTTCCTGAGGCCCCAACACCCAGCCAGCTACTGGAAGACCTTCCTGTCTCTAATCATATTGCCATGGCCACAAGAAGAGCAGAGGGACTGGAGACGAGGCCAGGGTGGTGCTCCTTACAGTGCTGAGGGACACCCTGCCCTAGAATGGCATTCCTAGGACGAGGACACATCCTGATACCAGCTAAGCCTGACAGGAGAATTTCACCGGGCCATGGAGTAGGGGAGGGAGGGGTCTTCAAACCTGACAGTTCCCCTAGCAACACTATTCACTGGCTGGCCTGGACAGGGATCACAGGACATCCTCTGGCCAGCCTTCACCTACCTGCTTCCCTGGCACTGGACACCAAAATGGTCTTTATAGCCAGAAGGGAGGCCTTATCACACAGCCTCCAGTCCCTGATTATACAAATGAGCAGATTGTGGCCTGGGAGAGGGGCCCGGCTCCAGGTCCATGGCTCAGCCTGGCACACAGGGAAGGGTGGCTGCAGGCCAGGACTTGGCTACCACCCAGGCCTGGTTTCCAGCCCAGCCTGGGTACTTCCCTGCTATGTGGCCCTGGGTGAGTGACTCTGCCTTTCTGAACCTCAATCTCTGCACCACAGCATGGGGATGATACCACCCTGTTGTCAGTTTCTCCTGTGTTTGTGTTTCACACACAGTAAGTACTCAGTACGCAGGCACTCCTGGGCCTCCCCCCCACCCCACTATCTACAGGACATCAGGGTCAGTTCCTCCACCACGTGCTGAGAAGGGGGCTATTTATGTTGGGGGAGCATCTATAGAGCAAGAGATGCACTCTTTGTGGCGGCTGACATCTTGGGAATGGGGCGACATGTATGACAGGTTGAGGCCCTGGCCCCTCACACTCCTGGAAGTCATCTCTGAGCTGCCTTGAGGTGAGGGAGTTAGGTGCGGAGTCTGACACAGAATGCAGAGGCAGGGTGCAATCTCGAGTCTGCCATTCTCAGGTGCTCATCCCAGCTAATGTGGGGGCAGCTCACCCCCAAACAGGTACAGTTTTCACTTCATGGCAAGAGGCCTCCCAGTTCCCTGACAAGCTCCACTGTGGCTGTGACGATCCAGTTAGGTTCATATCTAAGCCCCTTCCCTCCATCTGACCACAGCCAGGGAAACCTTAGGAGTCAATGCCCCTGGTTCCATACCTACTTCCTAAGCCAACAGACCATGGGCCATAAAAGGAGACTTAATAGCAAAGGCTGCAGCCCAGGTTCATTTCTCACCCTCCACAAGGAGCCACTGCTGGTTATAGCTGGGCCAGAGTGCGCCTGACTTCTGTGCTCTGGCTGCCAAAGCTGCCTGCGCCTGTGAAGGCTGGCAGCGGGAGAGGGCACTGCGAGGGCCATGGGCTCAGCCACACTCCTGTCCCACCCCCACTCTACCCTCTGGGGAGAAGCTGGCAGGCTGGCACGGGTAAATCCTCAGCAGCTGACCTGGCCCTCAGCTGTCCTTGCTTGTCCTCTGTTTGCCGAGCTGCAGACAAGGGCCCAGTGGTGCCTGGAACACTTGGGACAGGCAGGCAGTGGCCAGGCCTGGGAAAGGAGGGACTGAATGGAAGTGCAAGTAACAACCTTGGGAAGGAGGAAACAAGAAACAAGGCAAGTGAGAAAAACCTCCGGGAAGACAATGCAGCAATAACAGTGCCCTAGTCTAAAGAAAAAGGCAACCTTAACGCCAAACCCAGAACAGAAACAAAATCAATATTCTTCACATCTCTGGCCCATCCACTGCTGAAAAGGCCTCCTGAGGCCCCTCTGCCAAATAGGCACCTCGTATTCCTGCACTAAGCACAACCCCCACTGTTCCCATACAACCAATTTTCATCACAATTATACAAGGCCTAATCCACTTAGTTCCAAAGGATGGGATGGTGGAGGATGGCCCAGGAACAGAATTCCCTTCACGCCATTCCCCCTGCCCCACCAGGGCCTGGTTCTCCAGGTGTAGGGTCTTGGGTTTGCAGCCACTATGGGGGCCTGGCAGCCAAATCCTGTGGGAAATCCACCCTGGGCCTAGCTGGTCCAGCCAAGCCACCAAAGAGGTAACCACCTTGGGTCTGAGGAGAAGCCAGGGATGCTGGCTGACATCTGTTCTCTGTCCTGGCCTCCTGCCGTGGTCCCCTGTGGCAGCAGTGGTAGTGGCTACCCATGTCTGACAAGCCCCAAACTAATGCCCACACACTCATCAACCCAAGTGAATCCCCGCAGAGGCCAATGATATGCCACAAACACACCCAGGCCACTCCAAACTGGACTCCCTCCCACTGTGAATGTCTGCTAGCCTGTACTATCTCACAGCATCAACAACAGAAGTAGTTACAGCCTCCAAGGCTGAATCCTGTTCCCCACCATGTGCTCAAACCCAGGTTCAATTGCCCTGCAAAGACGATGACTTGCAAAAGATTTACAGTCCAAATTCCCCAAAAAACCATTGCCATACAGACAATTCCAACTTATAATGACCCTATAGGATGGAGCAGAACTGCCTCATAGGGTTTCAAAGGAGTAGCTGGTAGTTTCAAACTGCTGACCTTTCAGTTAGCAGCTGGGCTCTTAATCACTGCACCACCAGGGCATCTAGCCAAGGTCACTTGGGGAGAAAGAAAGTGGCAGAATGGAATTCAGGCCCAGAACCCTGCTCCTCCCGTCACCCCAGGTGGCTGCTCATACGGAGCTACACAAGGTCTCCGACCGAGGGAGCACAGGCGGCAGAACTACTGTTTTCCTGAGAAACACCGGAGTCCATGCAAACTTGGGTCTCACAAGATGAAACAGAGAGCCTCCTATCCAGGAGGTGCATGGTTTGTGAACTTACTGGACACACTCGCCTGAAAATGACCACTGTCTTCAGCTCCTGCTATGGCTGTGGCTGTGGCTGCGGCCAGGGGAGACTGGGGACTGGAGCCAGATGCCCTAACTGCTGCTCCACCTAGGGATCTCCCAAGATGATGTCCCAAAGAGACCTTGGGACAGGAAGATAGGGTCTAAGGGGGAAAATCACTTCCTTTACTGCAAACCTCAGCAGACACAACACAGACCTCCACTGTCATGGAGACCAGGCCTTTCTGACACAGCCTGACCAACAGGCCAGGTGACCCAGAAGTCCTAGCAGCCATGGCAATGGTGTTCCACCAGGATCCTAGTGACACTAGGAGAGAAAGCAGTGGAGAAGGAGGGAAAGTTTCTGTCCCACTGTGAGGCGGGCTACTATTGAGTCAAGCAACAAAAAGTCAAAGAAGTGAGGATTGACAGCTGGGAGAAAACTGAGTCACCATCACCCTTTTTCTCATCCTTCAAAGCCCTACACAAATGCTTCTGCCACAAAGCTCTCCAGTCCCTCCACAACTCTCCATGACATTAGCCGCACCGAGCACAGCCACATGGTACAGGGGACACCATGAGTGAGGAACACATACCCCACAGCAAGTGCCAAGCTGGCCAAACCAGGAACACTGTCACATGTACCCTGTGCCCTCTTCTACCATCTGCACCCTTCTCAGACTAGGACTGGATTAAAGCTGGCAACTTCTGCCACGAAATATCCCTAGGCTGGCCCAACCCAGACATGGTTTTGCCTACCAGTCCGACTTCCTGTCTGTGATGCTCCAGGCTCTGCTGGGCCAGACTTGCCTGGGACTTATAAGGCTTAAGACAAGTCCTGCCACCTCGCTGAGGTGGCCCAGCAGCCCATGGTCTTCATGTGCTGGCTTCACGGGATAGCCACCTGTCCATTTACAGGTACAGGTGAGGAAGACTGGGCAGATAATGGGAACACACTACCAGCAGCATCATTTGGGGCCCAGCTGGGGTTACTGGGGTCCCAGCTACTCAGTGTCATCATCCTTCCAGGAGTCAAGTGTCAGAGACACTCCTGTGTCCACATGGATTTGCCCAAGGTATGAGGTGAGGTGGATGCTAAGAATCTGTATCAGACTGCCTAGGCTTACAACCCTGCCGCTCAGCAGCCAGGCACTTTGGGCAAGTTGTTTTGAACCTCAGTGTCCTCACCCATAAAACGGGAGTGACAGGAGTTAGGTAAGATAACATACAACGTCTGACAGTTAAGTTCACAAACTCATCCTAGAAAATATGGTACATACCTCATTCATAAATATCACTGCAATCACCTTCGAAGTACTCCCCTTGGGAAGCTATGCACCGATGCCAGTGCCTTGTCCACCCTGCAGAGCAATTTTGGAACTCTTTTTCTGGAATGGCAATCACAGCCGTCATCGTATTACCTTGATATCCTGAATGTCATCAAAGTGTCTTCCTTTCAATATTTCCTTTATCTTCACGTAAAGAAAAAAGTTATTGGGTGCCCAATCAGGTGTTCCAATACAGTTAGTTGTTTACTGGCTAAAAACTCCCTCACAGACAACTATACAATTAAGTTTGCGAACTTGCCACTGTGCCACCATGTGCAATGGCCATTCCAAAAAAGAGTTCCAAAACTGCTCTGGAGGGTAGACTAGGTGCTGGTGTGGGCGCATACATTCCCAAAGGGAATACTTCAAAGGTGACCACAGTGATATTCAGCGAAAAGGTATGTAGCACTTAGAACAATTAAGTTTACAGACTTAATTGTTAGACTTTGCATGTCATAAGCTAGGCATAAGGCCTGCCACGCAGAACACAGTGGAAAACTGTTAAGCCATTTATGGGACTATTAAAATCCACAGTGCCAAGGCCTGGAGCCTGGAGAGCTGGAACCAGCTCCTTGATAAGGGAGAAAAAAACTCCTTAAGCCCCAAGTGAGGAGATTCTGACAATATTCTGGGAATGCAGTTTCTAAACCCACGAACAAGGCTAGCTGGGCATGTGACGTGAAGTATCTCAAAGCAGTCAACCCCTGCCTAAAATTCCACCACTGGATTTACTTTCCGTAGAGTTTCTTAAGGTTTGATGCCCTCTTCAGGTTCCTCATTTAAAAAGCAAACTGCCCACCCCTAGCAATTCAGAACAGAGCCCTGGTGCACGGTGGTTAAACGCTCAGGTGCTAACTGCGAGTTCTGGTTCAGAGAGAGATGTGGCCATCTATTGTTAAGACCCAGGAGAGCAGTTCTACCCTGTCATGTAGCATTGCTGTGAGCCAGAATCAACTCAAGAGCAACAGCTGGGAAGTCCCAAAGCCCCCACCAGTGTCGGGGCACCCACGCTCCTCAGATTCTTTCCTGTCAGGTAGGGGTGGGGCAGCCTGAGGACGCTCTCAGGTACAGTGAAACCACTTCTGGAGACTTCGCAGTACACAGCCACCAGCCTTACACACGGCTCTTGACTTGGTGACTGGGTAACAAGTGGCCCTGTGCAGGCTGATCTGACCAGTCTGGAGATGGCAGGGAAGGAGGTGGCAGCTGCCAAGTGGGAAAACACCTGCCTGGCTGCCCCACCCAGCCTCCAACTGAGCTCAGCAGCCCCAGGTCCAACAGGCCGGCCCCACCCACGGAGCAGTGGGCACTATCCCCCCAGGCAGGGTGAGACACACAGGGTACTGGGCTCCGGGTCCACTGTCTCTCAGTGTCTGCATCCAACTCACATTCTACCTTCCTCCTGGCACTGTAGTTGAAGAGAGCCTCTCTGCCCATTTCTCAGAGGTGGGGCTGACTCAACAGGCAGGGAAAAGACACGGCCTTACCAACAGGCATCTCCTTGTGGCCTGAGCCTTTGCCACTGGATCCATTTGTGAACACCCAGACCTCAGTACAGGTGAGAGAGACAGCATTTGTGGCTTCTTCTCTGAGGAGTCAGAGACTCCCTCTCCTGTAGAGAGGAAACCAGAGAAAAGTCCAGCTCCCAGCATTCCTTCCAAAGCGTGGAAGGGCTGGCATTGATGAGCCCCTGTGGTGCCCACGGTGGCACAAACACTTAAGCATTCAACTACTAGCTGCAAGTTTGGCGGTTTGAATCCAAGACAACTCAGAGGACCATCAGAGGCCTGATGATCTCCTTTTGAAAAGTCACCGCCTTGAAAACCCCGTGGAGCACAGCACTGCTACTCTGCGCACATGGGTGGTCAAGAGCTGAAATCAGCTTGAGGACAGCTAACAACACAGCACCAGGCCCCGGCCGGGAGTGGGCAGCCAGGTGAGCGCTACTCATCTTCCAGGTATGCACGGCCACCACCCAAAATGGCCCAGGTGCCACAAGGGAGCCTTGAGCCAAGAGAGGTATTACTGCTATGGGGTCAAAGGATGTTCCATGGCCCCAAAGCCAGGGGCTCTCAACAGCTCCCTGGGAGAGAAGGTATTGGAGGATGAGCTTTGATAGGCAGCATGCGGATTCTCTAGATGCCCTCCAGCAGATGAAAGGCCAAGTGGACTGGACTGTGTGGGCCACAAATGCCAAAATTAAAGCCTTGAAGTGTGTAAAGTCAGGTCCTCAAGTCCCTCCTCAAATCCCTGCGTGCCTGCTGGCAGTCTCCTAAGTTCCAGAACTTAGCTTCCCAACTGCCAGGATAAATGTGCCTTCTTCTGCATTAAGTTGCTGGCAACAGAGAACAGAGCCCGGCCTCCAGAGACCACCTGGAACCAATACTGTCACCAAGGTCAGGGAAGTATCCTAAACACAGCATCCTCCCTGGTCCTGGGGCCCAGAAGGACACTCCCTGCAGGGATTCAGCCCAGAGAACTTTGCAAATGTTCCCCCAGCATGTGGATCTAGTCTATTCTCCTTGGTGGACAAGGGAAGAAGAGGCCCAGGCCTCCATAACACTCCTGAGGGCAGGGGGAAGGAGCCCTAGTCCCAGGACCCCCAGGGAAGAAGCAGGACAGAAGACCCTAACTCTCTACCTACTTGCAGACCCTACAGTTCCTCCAGGCTTTTTCTTGTTTTTATTTAGATACACTCAGTGCCTTAGCCACTTCTGCCTGCTAGGAAGTGGAGAATCACAAGTAGTCTGGGTAGGAAATCAGGAGAGGAAAGAATACTGGGTCTGCCAGGAGCCTTCCTCCCAATCATGCCATGTGCCTTCTGACCATTGACTGTGGTTGCAACTTCCATGTACATGATACAGTTTAAGGAGCTGGGTCTCAGATGTGGTGGGACCACTGCTGGGCAACAGAGATCTGCAGGACTGTGTCTAGTTAGGCTAACTTGAGTGGTGCCAACCAACTGATTGATTAGGCCTGGGAGGGAACACAGGCAAAAGCTTATCAGGAGGCAGTCTCCTACTCCCCACATGCCCCCCTTTGCATCAGGCGGTTCCGACACTTAGTACTCCAATTTCTGCTCACAGGGCAGCAGTTAGTGCTCTAGGTGGGATCGAGGGTGGAGTGCCTGCCGTGAAAGTTGGTCTTGGGAGGAAGCAGCTAAGTGTGAGTGAGGCCAGAGTTGGCCATCAGGGGCGGAGGCAAAGGGGAAGAGGCCCAGGGCTCTAGGAGGGAAGGGCCTGTGCCTCCAGAGCCCACAGAGAAAGTGAAAGCTACAGGGACAGCAATCATGGCTCTTCCTACATTCCAGGTTCCATGCTAAGCTGCCATCTTGGGCAACAGGGCTGAGAGGATGGTCACTGAGAAGGGTCAGGGCACCAGTCCTGAACCACCCGGAAGGGCAGCTCATCCTGGGCTGCAGACTAGACAGGCTATGAGATAAGCACAGGCCAACCTGGAGACCTGGAATATAGCCCTGAGGAGGAGGAAAAGCAACAAGCACTGCACGGCATCCACCCAGGCTGAGCTGGGGAAGCTGAGGAGAGGGATGGACTGACCAGACTCCCTGGGCCCAGGCTTGCCTGCTTGCAGAAAACCCAGGTCCTGGCCAGGGGCACTGGGGCAGCACTAGAAGGGCTGAGGCTATGAAGCAGGGTAACGGCACCTCCCTCCTTGTGACCACGGCTATGTACAGTGAGGTAGGACGACTGGGCCAGGCTGGTCCCCAATCCAATCCCAGTCTTCCAGCAACCCAGAGATCGTGTCACTCCAGCTCCCAGCATTCCTTCCACAGTTTGGTGGAGCCTTCCAGGCTTGGTCAGTGGAGGAGTGGAGGGTCAGAAAACAGGAAAGTCCCATGGTGGGGACCACATCTAACCATGCCATCTTTGAGGACCAACTGGAGCTAGTACCTCCAGTCATGCTTACCCCTAAACCCTAAAGAAGGAGAAAGGAATCTGCTCTAGGCCTGTCCCAGTTAGTGGTCCAGAACAGGGAGAGAAGAGAGACCCTGAATTCAACAGGAGGTGCTCTGGAAGTCACCACAGGCAGAAAACAGGTATCACTCACTAGATGAGTAGACAGACATACACCTGTGTAGAAGGGGTTATGTTCAGCCCTGCTTTAAAGGTGGTGTTGCCTGGGTCCAAGGACCCTACTTTCCACCCCTTCTCCACTTAAGAGTATCTGGAGCAGTACAGGCCTGGTCAGAGCTCAGCCTAGTCTCACAGGGCCAAAGTCTCGGGATTAAGAACTAGCTTCCTGGCCTGAGCTGGTCCCTCACCCACTCATGCAGCCCCCTGAACCCAGCACAAAAGAGGCTCAGTTGGTGCTGAGAGAAGGTATAGACTCTCAATCCCACTCCCTTATCTCTACAGCCCCTCAGAGGAGCCACCTTTTCCCTGAAGGACTCACAGAATCCCATTTGGGACACCAAAAAGTCCCCCACCCTGTGTCACTGCTCGGTTACTGGATCTGGAGCCTACCCCACCAACTCAGCCCTGAGCCTCTCCCTGGATCTATCCTCAGATACCTTCCAAGGTTTTTCTGGAGAAACAAGCCCTCTATCAGCCTCAGTACCCCTGTGAAAGACACCAAGTGCTGAGCTGAGGCCCAAGCTCAGACACTGGCAGACCATGTGCCCTAAAGAAGTCCCGTACAGGCCTTTAAGCCTGTGCCAGGCCCATTGCCAAGTACTCTGCCTTTATCATCATCTCATTTCAAATTCAACAACCCTTTATGTTTCCCCCCAAAAAGAGGAGACAAGCTGGCTTTGAGTCCAGGATACTACCTTGGCAAACTCAGAGCAGAGACTAGAGCCATAGCTGTAGGGCTCTGCACTCAGGCTCATAACCACAACTTTAGATCCTTCTCTCACTTCTAACCTCCAGCAGCCTGTCTTACTCCACCCATCCTGTTGGCCACTAGCATAAGCTGTGGATGAGCAAAGTTCTCAGCTGACAACAGAGTCATGGAATTCTGGGTATGGGGCGAGGCCCTAGGCACAGAACTGTGACTTAAATCATGACCACATGGCTAGATTAGCCACCTCTAGGCCTCCCTGGTTCTACCAGTATCATCAAAGCCTGGGCCACAGCTCCAGGAAACCGGTGTTGTGGCTAGCTGGCTGGCCTGCCCTCTGCCTAGGAGCTAGGGTGCATCAGGCTGGGAGCACGGCTTGTCCCTTTCAATACGGGGCCAGTCACTCAGCAGAAGCCCATGAGTCCTGCTCACAGGTGTGATGGGCATCAGCCTTGCCCTCTACCCAACTGTTGGAGACTCCCAGCCTCAGCAGGCAGGGGACCATAGGGAGGCAGCAGACCCACCTCAAGCCCACCAGGACTCAGCCTCAGGCAGAGAGAAATTTGGCCACATCACAAACAAAGGAGAGATCATAGAAGGGACAGTCCTGTTGTGTGAGGGTACCTCTGGGCCCTGAACACATACAGGCTCAGCCAGAACCCTACAGAAAGGAGCCACTCCTACCTGGCTTCCGGGTACAGAAGCCCTACCCATACTGACTCCTCCCTGGTTCACTGGGACACCTAGAATTTAGCCACTCTAAGCATGGTTTCCCCATCTGTAAAGCAACGAGGACCACGGTTCTGACCTCACAGGGGATTACGAAGGTGAAACATGATGCTGAGCACAGTTTAGCAGAGACCCTGGCCATAGCCTGCACCCACAGACCTCTGCTGTCAAGCTCTCCGGGGCACCCCAAGCCGTGGTGAGGGGGTCACTGACCTTCAGGGCGCACTTCTGCCCCGTGCGCCGGTGGAAGCACTCAAGCACCTTGCCGTTCACACCTAGGCCCAGTACCTGCTTGGACAACTGATAGTCATCCGTCACCGCATACTTTTTGGGCTCCCGCCGCGCCCCAACGGCTGGATCACCTCCAGAGCCGGGCCCGCCAGGTAGGGGCGCATGGACCCCGGGCTCCGCTGTTGTTTCGCCATCCATGGCCCCGCGGGGCACTCAGAGGCGGCCCCAGCCTGGCTTTTCCAGGACCACCTGAGGGAGAAGGGAAGAGTGAGTCCCGCCCACACTTCCCTAACACACCCCAGTCCTAGAGTCCCTGAGACGGTCTGGGTTGTGGATCCGGTACAATGCTAGGAATGCTGGGTGAACAGCCTGTGTGTACCGTCGCTCAACCAGATACCAGAGAGTCTGGCCCAGACACGTGTCACCAGGGGAAGGGGTCGGGCGCCGAGTGCCCGCGAAGTCCAGAGCGCGGGCAGCGGAGGGGACTCAGCGACGGCGTACCTGGCGGCGGTGCACCTGACAGCGGCGCGGCAGAGAGGCAGGCGGAGGTCACCAGAACCCAGGAGGGCAGAGAGCCCAGGGCTGAGTCGCGCGGCCAGCGGCCCACGTGACTGCCCCCCCCTCCCCGACGCCTGCACGTCATCCTGACTTGGGGCCCCGCTCCTTGAGCCTTAAAGGGCCAGACGGGCCCGGGCAGGGCGTGGAGGGCAGCCCCTGGCGGTCCCGCCCCGGAGCCTAGCGGGCGGGGCTTCCTGGGGGGCGGTAACCGCCTTGGCGCCGTGGGCCGTCCCAGGAGAACCCTGCGCCAACACAGTCCAGTTTTGAGTGGTCGATACGAGCCCCGAAATTTACGGGCGACTTAGGAGGTGACAGAGCAGGCCGTCTTGTTTCTCTGAGAGCCTTAGGTATCCACTTGAGTCGACTTAGTTTCTCTGCACGCTGCCAGGTGGCCCTCTAGTCTGGGTTGCAAAACTGGACCCTTCCGACTTCCTATCAGTGGCCCACCGCCAGCCCACCCAACTTTCAAGTGTTCGCTGAGTGGCATCCCGTGGTGTTTGATTTGCGATTATGTCCCCAGTAACTCTGGGAGTCTCGGCCGCGTGTGAAAGCCTGTCTGCTTTTGTGCACCACCGCGCATTCTTGCGGGTTTTCTCCCTTTAAGTGCAGCATCCTTGGACCAGAAATTTGAGCTTCCACTTGGTCAGAGCCATCAACTTTTCACCTGTTTGGGTTTTGGGTGTTGTGTTTTAAAAGTCGCGCCCGCCTGGTGACGCAGATAGTCTCTATTTGCCTTGTGGGTTTCCTTTCTACATTTAGAGTTCTGTCTTTCTGAATCTACTTACTACAGTAACTCCTTACAGATTTTGAACCACTTTTCCCAATGCAACTACCAAATAACCCCCATTTTACAGAAAACTGAAGCCCACAGAAGGGAAACATCTACAGCCACAAGGTTGGGGCTGGGCCCTGGGACACTTGGGTTTTGAAAGCAAATCCTCCACCTTCACTCCGCTCCGGGAAGTACAGAGGTGAGCGGCTCTCTACTCTGTGGTCCTCTGCTGCCATCTACAGCCAACCGGAAGCACTGCAGGTGCCAGGCTGGGTCCCCGCCAAAGTCTTCTCAAGGGGTCCTTCTCCAGATTTCGGAGTTGATCTGACAGCCATCATCCCCACACTCGCCGCCCTCCGCCCCGCAGCGCGCGCGCACACACACACACGCATACATCTGCACGCATGCGAAACTCCCCTACCCCGCTTCCACCCCGTATTTACCTCTGTCCCATAGGGTCACTATGAGTAAGAATTGGCTAGATGGCAGTGAGTTTTCCCTGACGTGGAGATCTTGAATCAGTGCAAGGAAGTGGATTTGGTTTGGTTTAAGGAAACCCTATATTCTAGAAGGATACCCTGGTGGCATAGCGGTTAAGTGCTGCGACTGCTAATCAAAAGATTGATAGTTCATATCCTCCAGGTACTCCTTGGAAACTCTATGGGGCAATTCTACTCTGTCCTGTGGGGTTACTATGAGTTGGAATCGACTCGACAGCAGTGGGTTGGGTTTGGTATATTCTGGGAACTTCTGCCACTTGGAGGTTGGAGAAGGAACTGCCCCCGGAGGTAATTGGTTTAGACTGCTCGGAGCCAAGGGTGAGCAAGATCTTACTCTGGACAGGCAGAGTCCGGTGAAAACAGAGAGCTAGACAGCAGAGGGTGGAAACTGGCTCCTTGGCCCAACCCAGGTCATCTGGTGCATGTTGTGGTCTTCATGAAGATGTCTTGTTTTAAAAAAATTGAATTAGACTACAGTTGATGTAGAATTTTATAATCTATTTTTTAAGTTGGCTACTTTTTTTATTAAAATGTTTCCATCGTGTAAGTACAACTTGCTTATTGTAACAAATTCAAACCATTCAAAAGTATAAAGTGTAAGCAAAGGTGATGTCTCTCCTGTCACAAGCCCTGTACTCGCAGCTCACGCTAACACAGGCACATGTGTTTCCCACGT
Source organism: Heterohyrax brucei (assembly GCA_028571685.1). Lineage (NCBI taxonomy): Eukaryota > Metazoa > Chordata > Mammalia > Hyracoidea > Procaviidae > Heterohyrax > Heterohyrax brucei. The sequence goes on from CM053158.1 coordinate 15,908,761, forward strand.
AGGTCCAGCATAGACAGATATTCTGCAACTCCTCACTTAACTCAAGATAGTCAAGACATGGTTCATTCTCACTGCTTGTGTTCATGACCTAGAAATGCCATCATTTATTAGCCCAGCAACTGTATGCCATCTCCACTTTCACAATGCTGGGACAAGTCAGCATGTGGGATGATTGGGCTTGTACAGCAGAGGGTTCACGGTAGCTGACTCTGCCACATGGCCCTCAGTGATTGCTGTGTGTCTAAGGTGAAAGGGGTCTGAGGCCTTGGGAGGAGCCCAGTGAGGACCTGGGTGAGGGGGGCTAAATGCCTTCCCCCGCTTGGGCTGTACGGTGTTGAGGAAGGGATGATGGGGGAGAGGGCTTTTGCATGTGAGACTCTAGATACCAAATGAGCCAGACTTTGGGATGAGGCACTGCTGTGGATTCTTGGGACCCATACTGTGATGGTTCTGGGTGTGAAGGCATAGGAGGATCCTACAAGAAGGCCAGTCGCTGGGGTGTGTGGACAAGGCTCTCACGGAAGGGAACACCTGTGGAGAGGGTGAGTGAGGTCATAAGAAGGAGGGCCACTGGGTGGCAGTGTGGGCCCAGCTGTCAGAACAGGGAGCAGCTGGGGAGACGCTTGAGGAACTGTACTATACCAGAGTAGCACACAGTTCTACTCTTGACACCCTGAGGCTACCATGACTCAGATCATGACTTGGCAAATGGACCAGCTGGACATTTCCTAACGTGGAGACAGCACCCAGCCCAGGGCATCTGGTACCTGTTGTGGTCTGCATAAAGATGTCTTTTTTTAAGAAACAATGGAGTTAAGACTACAATTGCTGTAGAATTTTGCCTGGGGTGGGCAAGCCCTAGAAGGGCACACCAATGTTCCCAGTACGCAGGTGAGGTGCACAGTGCTGCCAGATTCCCAAAGGGTGGTCACTAAAACTGAAATCATGAGGACCCTTTGGTTTACATGTACAACTGCCCAATCACTGACCTCTGTAGAGGACACTTTCAAGGGGGACACCCATAGTGCTCTAACATTGACTGCCATGGAGGCAGTGAAGTTTCACTAAGCCTTCAAGTTGGGTCCTGAAGGACACCTAGGAGTCGGCAGGTCATAGGTGTGGGGGCTGGGTGGGGTGGGGGTCTCCGGCTCTGAAGCCTTAATCCACTATTTGCCAGTTGTGAGACCTGGGACACCTTATATATCTGGGTAACTTCTGTGCCTCAGTTTCCTTGTCTGTAAAGAAGGGATAATATCTGATAGTTGTGACAGTGAAAAGAGTCTGTTAGGCTGAAACCCAAGCCCCCTTCCCTACCATTCCCAGAGTGGCTCGGCCTGAGTCAAAACGTTTTATCTGCCAGCTATTCCTGAAATTCCATTCAAATGAGATGAGCTGCCTGGCCCGGGCACGGGCACTGTTTTCAGGGCTGTCCTCAGTAAGGTCCGCGGGGTCCCTCTATAAACCCCCAACCCCCAAGCCACCACGAGGTTTTGCAGGCTCCCTCCTGGGAGCTCTGTAAAGCCGCCCGGGATGCAAATAAACTTTTCCTTTTCTTTCTCCTCCTCTTTCTGGTTTTTCCTCTACATACTTTCGGTTAAGCGAAACTCACTGCACCCAAAAAATCTCTAACAGAGTCAATGCATGGAAATTGCTGAGAGCAGTTGGCACATGGTAGGCACTCAGTAAGTTGTCAAGTTAGAGGGAAGGGGTAGAGTCTATGGACAGAGAGCTTGGGCTCTGGCAACATACAGACCTGGCTTCAAATCCCGGTCGCCTCCATGTGGCAGCTGCAGGAGCCTCTTGGTCTTCATAGTAATGGTGTTACAGACATTTGTTGGAGTCCCTAGGTGGTGCAAATAGTTAATATGCTCAACTGTTAACCAAAAGGTTGGCAGTCTGAGTCCACCCAGAAGAAAGTCCTAGTGATCTGCTTCTGGAAAAACAGCCACCAGAAACCATGTGGAGTACACAGTTCCACTCTGACACACACAAGGCCGCCATGAGTCAGGATCAACTGGACAGCAAATGGACTAGCTGGACATTTCCTAATGTTGACACCACTCAGCCCAGGGCATTTGATGCATGTTGTGGTCTGCACAAAGATATCTTTTTAAAAAAAAAGGAGTTAGACTACAATTGCTGTGGAACTTTATAATGTATTTTTTAAGTAGGTTTCTTTTTTATGAAAATGTTTTAATTGTTGTAACAAAGGGCCCCATAGGCTCTATGCGGGTTCTCTGGGTGCCTGCCTGCACCTTCTTCCACAAAGGATAATTCTAGCTCCATCTCTCCTGTATCTGAAGAGACCAGCTTCCTGCCTCACTTTCTCAGAAGGAGGCTCAGTGGAGCTACACCAAAGCCCAGTTTCCCTTCAGGAAACTTACTAAGGAGTGGGTCTCCTGAAACCACACCTCGTCTTAACCAATTAAAATTTTCCTGTTTCACAAGGTTTTGCTTTCCAGGATCCTGTTTCTCGCACCAGCCTGGACAGGACAGGCTGAACCCCATCTGCCCTTTCTCAGGCCTCAGTACTTCCATTTAGGGCTCTGGACACTGCCAGGGGTCAGCACTCCTGTCTTGGGAACTTGAGGGTACATGCTGGGCAGGCAGGAGGAGGGGCAAGGTGAACCTCAGCACCCAGCCGAGACTCACCCCCAGTTCTTTAGGACCGAGGGCCTGAAAGAGGTGCACACAGCCCCTACAGCCTTATGAAGGGTAAGCTCAACGTACTGGGAGAAGGTGAAGGAGGCTCAAGGGTTGGGGTGTGGGCTTCTGATTCAGAGCTAGAATCAAATCCCTGCCCTGCCATTTCCTAGGAAGGCACTGCATTCACTGGCACTCAGTCTTCCTGTCTGTAAAGTAGGGTGGGGACAAGGGTTGAAGATGAAACATAGCAAGTACTCTGTGTAGATGGAAGCTGATGTCAACCTGTCTTCCTCCCCGTCCACACTTCCACCACCCCACCCTCATACATCTCCGTGTATTTGGAGCTCCAGGTCTCTGTCCTCGCATTTTTTGGCAGGGAGAGGGTCCACCAACTGGACTCTCAACAGTCATTTCTTTCTTAGAAGCGTCAGCTAAGTGTGGACTTGCTTGGGTAGGTGGCGGCCTCTGCACTTCGGACCCGCCCCCCCAAATGCCCCTATCCAGACCCGGCTCCATCTTCCTCAACCCCCCATTTCACTGAGGCCCTGAGGTCAGATGCGGCCCATAGAGGGCGCTCGCAATCCCCAACAGACTGTTTTGCAGGAGCAGCTTGCGGGGAGATGAGGTCCCCAAAAGCCCGAGCGCCAGAAGAAAGTTAGGGCTAGGATTGGCAGAGCCCTGGCCCCTCCCTGGCCTCTCCACCCGGGAATCTGCGGTCCAGAATTTCCCGGAGGGTCTCCCAGTCCCGCCCCGCTGCGTCGTCTTAAACCAGGGCCTGCGCTTCGCAATTGGCCCACCTCTGCCCTCGGCTCCGCCCTCTGAGCTGCGATTGGCCAGCTCACGGGACCCGCCCGTTTTCCTGGAAAGTTCTTGGAAATCTGTCAGAGAGGTATCCTTTCGCAGTCTTTGGTCCCTGACGCAGTCCCCACCACTCCGTCCGCGCCCCCCGCCCCAGCCCCGCCGCTCGGCCTGCGGTTCTAGGAAGACGCGGCTTCCGGGAAAAGTTGGGACGCGGCCGACAAAAGATTAGGCGGTGGCTCGCCCCGCCCCGGCCGCCGGGCCCGCCCCCCGCGTACTCCCGGGCCGCCTGCACCGCCACTTCTCAGTCGGCACTTGCCGCAGCGCGCCCCGGGAGACTGACCTGCGCGCGCGCTTCGGGCCCACCGGCTCCCGCCCGCAATCGCCTCCCGGCAGAGCCTCCGCTCCGGAACTGCCACCGCTGCCGCTGCCTCCGGGACATGGTCCTCTGCATTCAGGGGTAAATGCGGCCATTTGCCCCTACCCGCCTCTGCGTCGAACGCCCCGGGGAGCGCGAGCCTGGAGCTCGCTGCTGGGCTTTGGGAGGGCTTACTGGGTCCGAGCTGGCCAATCGAGAAGGACCTTGGGAGTTTGGGAGTGTTTGATACCGTGACACTACCTCCTCCTTAACCTCTGGTGACTCTATAGGTGGTTAAACTGAGGGCTGGCCTGCAACTGGAGGGACACAGGTTGGACTCAGCCACGAAGACGTGGCTTACCAGCCCAGATTCCCTTCGGGAAAGCCAGTGACTCTACCCTAGCCTGCTGGCCACTCTGCCAGCTGGTGACCTTGGGCTGGCCCCTGTCCCTCTCTTTCCCAGTTTCACTGTCTTAGGTAGCAGATAAAACCCTTCTTGGGAAGCTAACCTGAGGTTCTTGCCGCACCCCTAACCTGGCACCAACTGCCCGGTGCCTCAGGGTTATTGGTCCAGTCCTCGAGAACCCCCATGTTCACCTCCCTATTTCAGCCTAGTCTGGGATCCCAGTGAGAGAAGGACTTTGGCTCCTGCCTCCTTCTCCACGTTTTCCAAAGGTGAGGGGAGAAGGGACTGTCATGACCTCAGCATCCCTTAACCAAGAGGGCTCAATTTTCTCCAGACTGATCTGACAAAAACTGCAGAGGCTCCAGGGAGAGAGGAAGGAGGTGTGAGTGGGTGCTACACTCCCAGGTAGAATCCGAAGTGGCTATTATGGGAATCGATGCGAGGCCAAGTGAGTGGCAGGTGGGACAAGGCTGTTGTGCCCCTTACTCTGGGTAGTCCTCACTGCAAAACACAAAACCAAACCTGTTGCCTTTGAGTTGATTCCAATACACAGCAACCCTGTAGGACAGAGTAGAACTGTCTCACAGGGTTTTCAAAAGCGGACTGATGAATTTAAACTGTTGATGTTTTGATTGGCTGTCTAGCTCTTAACCAGTGCCCCTCCAGGGCTCTGTCCTCATTCCAGGGAGGAAGAACCTGAAAGCACGTTGAGTTGTCAGTGGGACTCAGAGCAACACCGTGTGTTACAGAGTGGAGTTGCTCCATTGGGTTTTCATGGCTGTAATGTTAACGGCAGCAGGTCTTGTCTTTTGTGGTGCTGCTGGGAGGACTTGAATTGCCAGTCTTTGGGTCAACAGGTGAATGCAAACTGTTTGGCCACTTACGGGCTTAGAAGATGACATCTCCCTGAGTGTCTCCAGTACACCCCTTCCTCCTCTCCAATGTGCGGTACTCCTGAACACCCCCCACTCACTACTGCCTACCTCTTCAGGAGACCTCTGTCGCACCCACAGCCTCTCACTTTGGCTTTGCTGAGGGCCCCCCCACTAGTATTAAATGTGGGAGAACATGATTTTTAACGACTCCTCCCCACAACAGACACAGACACACACACACAGTGCCACAGTTCAGCTGTTATTCTCCTGGAATAGGAGGTAAGAATTCCCACCTGTAGGTCTGGGCTGCTCGCTTTGCTGGGACTCCTTCTCTGGGACTGAGTTCTCCCCCACAAAGCCCCCAGGCTGGGCTCCACAGCAGGCATACACACGCATAGGCCACCCACGCCTGGAACACATCAGCCACCACCCCTGCCATGAAGATGACACAGCTGTGGACACACCCCTGCCCAGAGTCAACCAGCAGAAGCTTGGGAGGACTGATACAGCTATTTACACGCCCACACCACATCAGCCCTAGAGGTGCCCACGCTAACTTACAGGACCCGTATAGGGGCCCTACTAAGCTGTCTGGTCATGGCTGTTCCCATAGGCTCTGGCCTGGCTAGCCAGACAGCTATCATGCTCCTGGAAGGGACCTGGGCCCCAGCGGGCAGGCCACCAGCCACTTGCTCAGAACTCGGCCTTCAGCTCCCCAAGCAGGATTCCAGAGCTCCCACAGTGCAGCCAGGGTGGGTGTGGAAAAGTACTGGGCAGACTGTGGTGTGCCAGGGTTATGTGGCTTTTTCTCCCTGTGAGTGGCCATGGAGCCCTGCTTTGGTAGATTCCTTTAAGGGTCACTTGTAACCTACACAGTCAAGCGTGGCTTTTGAGGCTCCTGCCCACCTTTACCTGCCTCACAGTAGTCCATATGTGGCACCACTTCTAGGGCTTTGCCCATGCTGTCCTCTCTACTTGGAGTGCTTTCTGCCTGCTGCTTCTTTTGGTGTGGTCTGCTCAGCTCGGGAGACCCTGACGCTCCCATGCGCTTTTATGGCTTTGGGTTATAATTACCCTCAATACTGGCTTCCCCAACCGGTCTGGTTCTCCTTTGGGGCAGGGCCTAGTTTTCATTATCTGAGGCTCAGAAGGGGACCAGACCCAGAACCGAGGCCCAGGGGATACATGTTTGTAAGAAATGATCCTTTCCCAGCAGTCTTTTCCCCGGGAAACGGTAGTCACCAGCTCTCACCCCTAAATGCCCAGGGCAGAAGCTCCAAGATGGCCATGCTGGACGGGCTTCCCCTAGAGAGAAGCTGCTGCACAGATTGCGGCTGGCTCAGCTCCCCAACCCTGGCCATCCAAGGTTATGATGTTGTCAAACCCCTGGAGTATCTGAGTCGGTGGGACCTCTCACTGGGGGGTGGGGAAACTGAGGACCCAGTGAGAAGCAGAGTTTGAATAGATCATAGAGCCTGGTATGGCAGACCTGGCTTGCCAGAGTTGGGTCTGGAACATGGGAGAAGTACCCTGGTCTTTAATGAGAGCCCATATTTATGGGGAAGTCAGACTAGCTAGTGCCCTCAGGGGCCAGGGGCCAAACCAAACCTCTCTGCTTTGAAATTTAGAGGCCCGGGTAGGAATCAGAGTCTGACCTATAAGGGTAGAGCATTGTTCCACCTGCCAACCCCTGGTTAGTGGATGCAGCTCTCCGCCAGACACTTGCATCCGTAGGGATGGTAGGTTGACACCTCAGGCTCAGGCCTCCTACCATAATCTTGGGGCCTCTCTGGGAGACCCCAGACTGGCCCATCTGGCTTGTCAACCGAGACCAGAGCCACTTAATCAGGCCACCTTCATAGAAGGATACAAAAATGAGGTTCTTTGCACTGAATCCTGCCAGCATGCTAGGGACGCTAACCGGCTACCACCAACTAGAAATGCCTTGTGGGAATGATCTGTGTTTTTCACTGTTACAAAATAGAGGAGATAGGACTATTTGATAAATACAGGAGGTGGAAAGAAGCTTTCAAATGAGAGTTAACATGTGGGTGACGCGATCAAGGGGGCTTATGTAGTGACAAAGCTGTGGTCATGGTTGGGCAAATGGGAAACTGAGGCTCATGGAGAAAAGGGCTAGCCCAAAGTCATGCAGCCAGCCTGGGGCCTGGAGGGTCTCTGGGAAAGGGGGGAGTGTGGGACCTCCACTCACCACCTCTTCACCCACCTCTAGACCTTGTCCTTCACTGGCCGAGGAGCCACTTGGGCAGCAGCCCCTGAAGGCCCGCTCCAAGGAGCTACCCGAGTCAGCCATGCAGCCTTTGTCAACAGGGGTCTTCCTAGAGGAGGTAGTAGAGGAGACCCCAGCCCAGCCAGAAAGTGAGCAGCCCAAGGTCCTAGACCCTGAGGAGGATTTGCTGTGCATTGCCAAGACCTTCTCCTACCTTCGGGAATCTGGTGAGTCTGTGAGGGATAGCAGGCCTTGTCCTAGGAAAGTCTAATGGGGGAAGCTTGATTCTGCTCTAAGTCTGAATTGGGAGACATGGCTTTGCCTAGCACTGTCTGATAGGTGGAGGAGGAGGAGGTATAGCCTTCCCTGGGAAAGTGTGATAGGGGGACACAGTCCTACTCTGGGTTGGTGCTGCCAGCTAATTTCTACTGTGACCAGTTTCTTGGCTCCCTTTCCACTTGCCTAGGCTGGTATTGGGGTTCCATTACAGCCAGCGAGGCCCGGCAACACCTGCAGAAGATGCCAGAGGGTACCTTCCTAGTACGTGACAGCACCCATCCTAGCTACCTGTTCACACTGTCTGTCAAGACCACCCGCGGCCCCACCAATGTGCGCATTGAGTACGCTGACTCCAGCTTCCGCTTGGACTCCAACTGCCTGTCCAGGCCACGCATCCTTGCCTTCCCAGACGTAGTCAGCTTGGTGCAGCACTATGTGGCCTCCTGTGCTGCTGACACCCGGAGCAACAGCCCTGACCCCACCCCTACCCCAGCCCTGCCTGCCCCTAAGGAGGATGCCACCAGCAACCCAGTGCTGCCCACCCCCGCAGCCACCGCTGTTCACCTGAAGCTGGTGCAGCCCTTTGTGCGCAGAAGCAGTGCCCGCAGCCTGCAGCACCTGTGCCGCCTCGTCATCAACCGGCTTGTGGCCGATGTGGACTGCCTGCCACTGCCCCGGCGCATGGCCGACTACCTCCGACAGTACCCCTTCCAGCTCTGACCTGGCGGATGTCTCGCCTGGCCACATCTTGGAGGGGACGCTGGCCCCAGCTGGACTTGGGTTCCCTTTATCCCTCCTTCAGCCATCCGGCACCTGTGTGCCTCTGACAGCTGGACTAGAAGAGCCAACAGCTGGAGCTGGTGGGGGGGAGTGTCTCATAACTTGAAGGTCAATGCCCTCCTTCCCTATGTGGGTCCATCATGGTGAGCCAAGTCTCAGAGGAAAGGGAGACAGGCAGGACTCGGTTTCACCCTGTGGGCTGGATCCAGGCCTCCACTCAGTTGCCCGCCCAGTCATCTGCACTGTGTAGACTTCTCCAGCCCAAATTTCTCCATCTGCAGCGAGGGGCGGGCCCCATTCTTCCAGTCAGTCTCTGCTTCAGAGAGGATGGTAGCCAGAGGAACTGAGGTTGGCAAGGACAGTCCCCTTGTTGTGGAGCAGGCCAGACTGACAGACTACAGTTATACAGTATTTATTTATTTATTCTCCTTGGATTGGTCTCGGGGATGCGCCGACCTTACGTCTCTGCCTGACACCCTGGGCAGCCTGGAGTCCCCAGCTCTGCCTCAGCTTCTTTGGTTCCTCCCCACAGAGAGCCATGTTGCAAGATGTGTGGCTGGACTCCAGCCAGCCCAGGATGTTCCAGTGCTCACCCACCTGTGAGCCTCACCTTACCTCTGTGAACATGTTCACCTTCATATGCCCCATCTCTGTGTTAGGAGAGTGGGCAAGTGGACAAGGGAGCAGAGTCAAAGGGGCAGCCCTCACAGAGTCTGCCACGCGCCCAGGCAGAGCCATGTCTGTGCAGAGCTGGTCTCGCCGGGCTGCAGCCCCTGCCTGGGTGCCTGGGCTGTGTTAGGGAGAGGGCGCTAGTTCAAGGGCTGCCACTCTGACCAGTTCTACTGGGTCTGCGTCCTACCCATTCCCGGGACCCTATACTCTTGCCCAGGACCTCACAAAGTTGCCTGCATGTGAGAGAAATACACATCTGGTAAGACTTTATATAAAATAATTGTTACAACTAGAAATCCAGTTTGGTAGCCTTTTTTTTCTTCCACTGATTTTTCTTTAATCACAATAAAATTGTACCTTTTATTTATGGAGCCCTCAGTGAGGCCAGTGCTGAATTCTGTATCCATTGTAACCCTTTTGATCTTATCAGTAGCATCCATTTTACAGAGAGGCCAGCCAAGTCCCAGAGACCCTATATGACTGAGTGTGTAGCCCTGCTGGGGGACTCATTGAGGAGCGGGGAAACCAGAGAGCAGCCTCACTCCCCATGGGGGCTGGGAGACAGGAAAGGAAGTCTAGTTGGACTGTCTGCAGGGCACTGCCCAGGCCACTGCCAGGAGGCAGGTGGTGGCAGAGGAGTGACATTCCTGAGAGATGTATAAACAGGAGATGCCACTTCTGGATTAAAAATGGAGAATACTGGGGTGGGAGAGGAAAACCTGGTGGTCTAGTGATTAAGTGCTATAACTAACCCTTTGGTTAGCAATTTGAATCCAGCAGGTGCTCCTTGAAACTCTATAAGGGCAGTTCCACTCTGCCCTATAGGAATGCTGTGACTTGTAATCTACTTGATGGCAACAGTTTTGGTTTGGAGTCAGGCAGAGGGCTGTGGACCACTTCTGAGTAACAGTGCCTTTTCAAAAGAGAAGGCCAACGGAAGTTGGGTTCAGTTCATCCAAGAAGGGACGGTGAGTGCAAGGTTCATGTTCCTGCTCTGGGAGTTCCTGGGCAGGGCATGTTCTGTGAAGTGGGACCGGCTAGTTAAATCCTGGTAGAGGCCAGTGAGCTGGCAGGATCCGGCCTGAGATGGCAGCTGTTGGGCTTGTGGTCCAGACTGGTTGAATAGGGAACCCTCTCTTCTCACTCAAGGTCCTGCCAGCAGAAGTGAGCAGAGTGCAGTTAAAACACCCTTGTTTTCAGGAGGTGTGATGTTAGAACCCTGGTGGTGTAGTGGTGGGAAGCTATGGCTGCTTACCAAAAGGTTGGCAGTTCAGATCCACCGGGTGCTTCTTGGAAACCCTACAGGACGGGTCTACTCCGTTCTGTAGGGTCGCTACGAGTTGGAATCAACTCAATGGCACTAGGTTTTAGTTTGGGGCTTTTTTTTTTTTTTTTTGGATGTTAGAACCTTTCAGCTACTGGATCTCCCTGTGTCCTGAAAGTATCTGCATCTTTGCCCAAGAGCCTCACTCAGAAAACTCCCCTAACCCTTGCTCATAGCTTCTTGAACCTTACTCTGGAAACAGTTCTAGCTTTCCTGTTTGCTCAGCCCTCGGAAGATCAGATGTTGCAGATGAGAAGAGGCCAAGGGTGGTAGACTGAAAGCAGGAAGGGGTGAGGACTGTCATGTTGATAAGTAAGAGGCAAGGCAAAAACACAAAGCAAGACTTGCCCTGCCAGGGTCGGGAGGGTCCAGACCCTGGCGGCATGGAGGGCGGTGGGGCAAAGAATGGGGCTGACACTGGAAGAGCGTGAGGAAGAGGTGGGCAGCAGAGTGAGGGGCGTCTAGTGCTCAGACCCAGGTATCCAGCCTGGCACCTACACTGTTGCTGGCAGTAGCTTGGGCTCCTGGCTGGCTGTGGGGCCTGATGGTACACCTCCTGCAGGTCACCATGGCCCTGCCAAGAGTGTGGTTCCTTGTTCCTTCAGCCAGGATCTCAGCACCTTTACTGCTCACCAAAGTGTGAGATAAACTCTCCATCTGCTCCACCCTGAAATCTGAGTCACCCAGTGGGCGTGTGGTAGGACACAGAGAGGCTAGAGGCAGGCTATCTCCAAACAGAGCTGTGGCCTGGACAACTGCTGTGGCAAGATGAAGCACAGAAAACTCCCCTTTGTCTTGGATGTTTATAAGAGGCCAGGCTTTCCGTGTGGGTTTTGCAGGCATCACCTCATGCAGTGCTCTCCACAACCTCAGAAAACCCACAGCCAAACCCACTGCCATCAATTCTGACTCATAGCAACCCTATAGGATGGAATGCAACTGCCCCCATAGAGTTTCCAAGACTATAATCTTATCTGTATGAAAGCAGGCTGCTACATCTTTCTTCTGCAGAGTGGCTGGTGGGTTCAAACCACTGACCTTTTGGTTAGCAGCCAAGTGCTTATTTAACCATTGTGTCACCAGGGCTCATTAAAAACACTGAAGGTGGATCCAAATATTCCTCCATAGGTAAGGAAAGCAAATTTCAGAGGAGACAAGGGGGAGGGTGCAGTGCAGAGCTAACCCCTGGGGGCCCCAGCTGCCCATGTGCCCTCTAGACTGCTACATGAGACAGGCAGGACAGACATTCGGGGCAGTGGCTCCTGGTCAAGCTGCTCTTAGATGCTGGAGTCCATGCCTTTGGCTCCATGCCTACTGAGTACTCCCCAGGCACTGGCCTGGCCAGCGGGCTCTGCCTCTTGCCCTCTGCCTCTGCTCCAGCCAGAGACTAGCTCTTGCCCAAAAAGGGACAGCCAGCTACTCCTTCTCTCCCCCACAACGTTTTCCCCATTCATTCTTCTTTATGCATTTCTCTACCAGAAAGTGAGGGGTGCCTGGCAAGAGCAGGGACAGTCACAGGCATGTCGGTGGGCCCCAAACACAAGTGAGGAATCCAGCCTAACAGATGCACTCAGCCCTGGGTGTACGGTGCTAGCGAAAGGGACACCTCCTGCTAGCACTGGTCTGGGAGAAAGAGGTGAGTTGTCTGATGGGAGCATGGAATCCTGCATAACACGCAGCCAGTAAGTGACAGTCACCCTTTACTGGTTAGCTCCTTCACCAACGAAAATGCTTCTCGGACACCAAATGGGCCCTGGGGACACAGCAGGAAACAAAATGACAACAGTTCCATCCTCATGGGGCTCATGGCCTGGTGGGAGAAACAGTCAATGTGTGTATCTACAGGGCGGAGTTGGAGACCATAAGGAGAATAGGACAGGGCCAGAGGACAGAGGGTGGCTTTGGGTGTGAGCGTGAGAACATCACTTCAGCTCAGGAAGTCAGGAGAGGCTGTGCAAGCTGGTCGTGCAGACAGCTCAGTGAAGGTGTTCCAGGTGGTAGGAACTGTCAATGCAACAGTCCGGAGGTGGAGAGAAGCCTGGTACAATCACAAGCAGGGGTTCAGAGTAACTGTTCAAGAGGACTGGGGAGACTGATGAGGGGCCTTGGAGGATCCCAGCAGAGCAGGGGGAGACAAGATTTAAGAGTGATCCTTCCCAGTACCCCTCCCTGGACTCAAAGCTCCCTCTTTGGGATGACTTCGACAGTGCGAGGTTTAACTGGCTGATGTGTTGCTGGGATGCTTCACTTATGATTACTGAGTGTACCAACATCCTTCAGGGCCCCTGAATGTGGGTAAGGCTTTTAATGTACTGCTGAACAAATCTTGCCAAGACAAGGCTGGGCTTAGGTCTGACTGGGGCTGGGCTATGGCCGAGCTAGCTCCTCTGAGACACGAGCCCTCCGGCCCTGCATGGCTGCCCACAGTGAGGCATATATGTGTCTGTGGGTGTGTATGTGCAGGGGTGGGTCTCCTGTCCTGAGAGAAAGCCTGGCCAAGAAGGCAGGAGGGCTCAGGGTCTGTACATGAGGCATCCTGGCCCTCAGGGGGGCCTCACAGCAGAAGTGGGGCTTGTACAGGCCTGAGCAGCCTTTTCAGAGCAACCTGTCAGACCAGTTTGAATACAGAGCTATGCAAAAAATTCAGCTGTCTCTCCTGGCAAATGTGTCCTGCTCACTTGCTGACTTAGGAAGGCCCCCCCACACTGGCTGCCCAGGGGTTCACTTCCAGTGGTCACTCTTGGCAGAAGGCTGGAGGCTGGCGGCTTCCATATCTGAGACTCCAGACAGAGCAGGGCCCTGGAAACTAGAGTCTGGCCGGCTGTGCTCCACATGCCCTAACGTTAACTTTCATTCCACCCCAATCTAGATACTGTGGGTATACTCAGTTCTAAGGAGTTTCCCTCAGCCTTACTGAGCTTCAGATTCCTCAGCTGTGAAATAAAGAATGCCAGCACCCCTGGGGGTTAGGAGGTGATGCTGAGGAAGGCTTGGGACCTCTGCCCGGGCAGCTGTAGCGCTGTCGTCAGCGCCTTTCCTTGCCTTTGATTTAATCCTGTCTGAGAGGTGGGCAGGGCAAGTGAAGATATTCCAAGGGCCCCCATGGGAGTACAGAGGAGCTGGGCTGGAGGCGCCTGGTGCTACAAGCTGCCCCTCACCCCATCATCCCTGATGCTGCTCTCCAAGCCCAGCTTTCCACCATCAGGCGTCATCTGCCATCCACAGCCTTGGGTTCTAGTCTTAGTGAGCCAGTGGGCCCTTTGGTCTGATCTCTGCAGGGATTAGGGCAAGGCAGAGCTGTTCCAACCTTCTAGCAACCTCTTCCCCAGTAGAAACTGAGCCATCCATCACCCTTGCCCCAGACTTGGGACTGTGTCTCCCTCAGGCCTGCTACCCTCCCAGCCATCAGTGATCTGTCTGCCCATGAGGACAGATCACAGGTAGGGTGATGAGCTGGACGGATGCCTCTGGGTCTTCCTCGTTTCAGAGATGGAAGCCTGAGACCCAGAGAGGTGAAGTCACTGGTCCACAGTCATGCAGGAAGGAAGTGGGCAGGTGGAGTGGAGTTCAGGGCTTTGTATTCCAGGCAAGAGGGCTTGTCCCCCTCACCCTGGAACTCTTGAAGGGGATTCTGCTCCCTGCTGGCTGGCTCCCTGAACAGCCAGGTCCATGGTCCCTCAGACTCCTCGTGTCCAAACCTAGACTCCTCACTGCCCTCTATGTGTTCCCCAAGCTGTTTTCATCTCCATGACAACCCCCAGCCCATCAACCTCCAAGTCTGTCTTGTCCATTGTCCCTCCTAGGCTGTGCTGCCCTCTTGCCATTTTTCCATGGTTGCCCAGATGCAGCCCTTATCCTCACCTGGCTGAACCACCCAGATGACCTCTTCATCTACCCCTCTCAGCCTGCCACCATCAGCAGAGTGAGATGTGGGCAAAGCTAGCCCTGCCCTGACTTCCTCACTTCATGATATTTGCAGACACCTCCTGTATTCTGCCCATCTCCAGCTGTTCCATCCTGCTTCCCTCCAAATAAGCCACCACACTGGGTCATTTAGCCTGGAATGTCTTCTTCCTGGGCTCTGCTGGGGAAAACTCCTGCTCCCCTTTCAAAGCCCCATTTGAATACCCCTTCTCTGAGAAGCTTTCCCTAATGACCTCAGCATTTAGTCATACCTGCTCTGGGCTCCCACTCCATCCTGGGGAATCTCCCTAGAGTCTGGGTTTTTCAGGTCTCTCCAGTCTGAGGAGGAAAAAGCTTACTTTCCATAACAGATTTTTCAAAGAGCGGTTCTTTGGCTTTGTCCTTGTGAAATTACACACACGCGTAGGCAAGGTTCCTGTCTCAGTCCCTCCATAACCACTCTGGGACCGCAGGGAAGCAGTTTAACCACTGGGAGCCTTAGTTCTCCGGTATCTCCCCCAGAGACAGTGGTGACACTCACTCCACAAGGTGGTTGGAGGTGACAGGGCCTGGCTTTGGGGGAATGCTGAGTGAGTGGAAGCTGATATTGATCTATGAGCAGGAGGAGAGGTAGTAGGCCCCAGCAGGGGACTTTTTTGGTGTGACTAAAACCTTCTGCTCGGTGGAAAGATAGTTGCTTCCACAACCTAAGCTGAGGTAAAACAGGTAGAACCCGAAGTGCAAATGGTGACCTCTGAGGACTGACAGAGCTTGGGATTGCCATAACTTCTCCAGGCAGCCCTCCAGGACTGCTCCATTCAGAGTCCCCACTAGTAAGATGCTTACACTGGTGCAGGTAGTATTCTGATACTGTGGCTGAAGCAGGGGATTGGTGCTTAGTAAATGAACCAGGATCAGGGCCCTGCTCCAAGGGCTCTTCTGTGGCCTTTCCCCACTCTCAGCACCACTAAGCCAAACTGGACCCTTAGTATCATCAGAGCTGAGCTCTTCCTCCACCAGAGGCCAGGATCTCGCCCCCAGTCAGGTTTGGCCCAAAGCTTTGTTCTCAGAGGCTCCTCTCAACCTCAGCCTCCTCCCAGAAAGCCCTCCACCAGCTCCAACTTTCACCAGCCTCACAAGTGTGTAGGGTGACCTTTCCACTTGGCTAATATTCCTTTGTTTTTCTCAGCTCCATGGGGTGGACAGCTGGAGTAGGAGGAGTTGCTAGGAGAGCAGGTTCCCATGAAACTTTCCCTCAAAGCCCCAGGGACCTACAGCCCAAGGAGACACCGGAAAACAAAAACCTAGCCAGAAACAGCCGAGCTCCTGGGGCAGTTCTGGGGATGTAGGTGAGACGAGGGACCTGGGTGGTGTGCCACTGGACATCCTTGCCAGGTCACCATCCTCAGCCTGGCATCTAGTGGGCAGTCTTAGGCAAGCAAAGCTGAAGGACAGGTTGCTCTATCTCTCTGAGCCCCAGATGGTTAAAGTAGGCCCAGGTCGTGAGTCTGATGTCAGTAGGATCCATCCACTTTCTCTCCTGCCCCCGAGGTGCCTGAACCAGATGTCTTACCCTTTCCCTTTTCACTTAGAGTTAACAGGTACCTGGAGGGGGCTGCGGGTTTGGGGGGCAAGTAGCCTCCCCCACCCCTAGCAGCCTGATAGTCGCCCCCCTGCTACTCTGGGTCTCGGAACTGGGTGGTGGGTGCTAGGTGCCAGGAGGACCCCTGGGCCTCGCAGAGCACAGAGAAGACCTGATGCGGACAGCCCCCACCCCCACCCTGGCTGAGGTATTTTCGCCTGAAGCACAGCAGCTGCGGCTAGAGGCCTCTTCCCAGGAAGAGCAGAGCACCTCTTCCAAGAACTCCGAGGAGGCCACGGGTGGGGGAGGGAGGAGCGAGTGAGTTAATTTTAAACCAAACAGCCGTCAATGCTTCTCAGGAACTGGTTGCTCAACGTGATCTGGCAGGTCCCAGGCGGGTGGGTAGGCATGGGGCCAGCTTGGAGGTGGTGGGGTGGAAGACAGCCCCAGGTGGGGTGGAGCCTGGTGACCTTGAGGACAGTCAGGCTCTGTTCTTGCCTGCGTATGGGAGCCTGTCATCCCCACCTATTCAACTCAACTTGTGGGTGTGGGGAATGACTTCTTCTATTCTAACCCAGGCAAGGTGTTTTTATTTAATTATAACTGTGATAATGATACAGGTGTCATGTCCTTCCAAGGACACTCAGATTGACTGTGCCCATCACCTTTCCCTGTTCAGAACTGGCCACTCCTATCCCCTGGCCTGTCCCTCTCAAGGTTATCTAATGAAGTGCCTACTCTGAGGCCAGAGTCTGCTCGCTTTCAATAGCGGTAAGGTTTGTGCCTTCTCCCTAAAGGATGGGGCCCCGGGGGACCCAGGCTAGCAGGAGAAGGGGAGAGCTAGAAAGAAAAGCAGACAGCAGGCAAAAGTTCTGGACCCAGGAAGGAAGCCTCCTGTGACTACAGAAAGGGATTTAGCTGGACCCACCAGGGCTACCCCCCACGGCTGACAGGGCATCAGAGTGCCTTCCTACAGTCACCTCTTGCCCCCCCTCCCAGTGTAGCTGACAAAGTGGGTCCAAGAGTCTGATCCACAGAGCAAACTCCTCACAGAAAGCCCCCCAGGCAGCCCCCCCCACTGCCCCCACTGCTGCCCAAGGACACCCCAGCAGCCCCTCTCCCACTTGCTCCTCTGCTGTCCAAGGAGACCCCCAGCAGCCCAGGCATTCTAGGAAAGGATCCCAGCAGGCACTGCCAAGAGCTGCAGTTCTCAGAACTGGCACTGCAGGGTGAGGAGGCGCTTCCTGGAACTCACTGGCCATTCCAAGGAAAGAGGTTCAGAGGACACACAGTGACCTGGGTGGGGGTGGAGGGTGCTGAGACTTTAGGTTGGATCTCCTCCATGGCTGGGAAAGCCTCCCTGACTGCGAGTGGCTCCTTTAGGCCCCAAATCCTGGCACGGTGCTGGCTGGACCCTGCTGACGCTCTGCCGGACAGGTGGGGTCTGGTGCTGCCTATGCAGTGCCCCTCGTCCAACCTGGACTGGGCACAGAGTGGCCCACCAAAATGGGCATGGGGAGAGGCAAATGGGGAGGGGTGTGTGCAGGGGTCTGGTGACCATGTGCAGGCTGAGCACACAGGTGGAAGTGGGCTGTTAGTTGTGAGTGTGTTGCCCAGACTGGGATAGAAGCCGGGGGTATGAGGGGACAAGGGAGACGAAGGTCAGGTGGCCAATGCCAGCCTCGTTCACTGAGCCACGCTGGACACAGGTAGCCTGTGGTCAGTACTCTGCCACTCTTTCAGGCCCACCTTGTCCCCACTGGGACCTTGTCTCAGATCCCCATCCCGCTGCAAGAGAGACTGGCCCAGGATCAGCACCAGGCCAGCCAAGGCCATTCTGGAACCACCACCTAGCCAGGCAGCCTTGAGCACATGTCTGACTGGCTGGAGCCCAGTTTTCTCCACCTGGGGCATGAAGAAGAAAGGATGCTATGGGGAAAATACTAAACAATGCAAGAAACATCAAAAGAAGATGGACAGAATTAACAGAGTCACTGTACCAAAAAAAAAACTGGTCCACATTCAGCTATTTCAGGAGGTAGCATACAAGGTCTGACAAATAAGTGCGTGAAATTAATTGTTCTAAGTGCTACATATCTCATTGCTGAGTATCACTACAGTCACTTTCGAAGCACTCCCCTTGGGAAGCTATGCTTTGATGCCAGTGCCTAATCTACCCTTCAAAACAATTTTGTAACTCTGGAATGGCCATTTCACGCAGTGGCACGGTGGCAGGTTCCCAAACTTTGTACAGAAGACATTTTGATGACAGTCAGGACATCAAAGGTAATATGATGACAGTTCTGATGGCCATTCCAGAAAAAGAGTTCCAAAATTGCTTTGAAGGGTGAACTAGATGCCTGCCGTCAGTGCATAGGTTTCAAAGGTGACCATAGTGATATTCATCAACGAGGTATGCAGCACTTTTTCTATGATGAGTTCACGAACTTAATTGGCGGTCCTCATGTGACCAAGAATCGATAGTACTAAAGGAAGAAGTCCAAGCAGCACTGAGGACATTGACAAAATGCCTAACTGACAAAATACCATTAGCTGACAGAATAACAATTGAGATGTTTCAACAGATGAATGCAACACTGAAAGCACTCACTCATCTATGCCAAGAACTTTGGAAGACAGCTACCTGACCAACTGACTGGAAGAGATCTATATTTATGCCTATTCCCCAAAAAAAGGAAATCCAAGCAAGTGCAGAAATTATGAAACAGTGTCACTACTATCACACACAAATAAAATTTTGCTGAAGATCATTCAAAAGTGGCTGTAGCAATATATTGACAAGGAACTGCCAGAAATTCATGCCAGATCCAGAAGAGAAGTTAGAACCAGGGAAGTCAAATGTCACATGGATCTTGGCTGAAAGCAGAGAATACCAAAAAGATGTTTATCTGTGTTTATTGACTATGGAAAGGTATTTGACTGAGTGGATCTTAACAAATTATGGATAACACTGTGAAAAGTGGAAATTCCAGACCACTTAATTGTGCTCCTGAGAACCTATAATAGATGAAGAGGCAGTCATCCCACCAGAAGAAGAGGATACTGCATGGTTTAAAGTCATGGAAGGTGTGCATCAAGGTTGTATCATTTCACCATACCTATTCAATCTGTGGAAACCCTGGTGGTATATTGCTTATGTACTACAGCTGCTAACCAAAAGGTATGCAGTTTGAATCCACCAGGTATTCCTTGGAAACTCTATGGGGCAATCCTACTCTGTCCTATAGGGTTGCTATGACTCAGAATCGACTGAGCAGCATTGGGTTTTGTTTAGTTTTGGGTATTCAATCTGTATACTGAGCAAATAATCCAAGCAACTGGACTATATGAAGAACAGGGCATCAGGATTAGAGGAAGACTCACTAACAACCTATCTTATGCAGATGACATAAACTTACTTGCTGAAAGTGAAAAGGATTTAAAACATTTACTCATGAAGATCAAGAGTATAGCTGTCAGTAAGGATTACACCTCAACATATAGCAGAAGTGCTTATGACTGAACCAGTAAACAACATCATGATAAACAGATAAAAGATTGAAGTTGTCAAGGCTTCTTCTTACTTGTATCCACAGTTAACGCCCGTAGAAGCAGCAGTCAAGAAATCAAAAGATGCATTGCACTGGGCAAATCTGCTGCAAAGACCTCTTTAAAGGGTTGAAAAGCAAAGATGTCCCCTTGAAGACTAAGGTGCATCTGATCCAAGCCATGGTGTTTTTAGTCATGATATACTTTCTAACATATGTTCTTCGCACACAGCATCAAGAACATTTACTATTCTTACATTTATTCCAGTATAACTATTATGTTGTTATAATCAAGATTTTCACATGATTACTATTCTATTTACAATAATGATTTAATCAACTAAAAATAAAACACAGGCAATTGTTATTTTAAGAGCCTTGGTGGCTGCTGATCAAAAGCCAGAGGCTTGCATCCAGTAGTCCCTCTGTTGGAGAAAGATGTGACAGTCCGCTTCCATAAAGATTACAGCCTTGGAAAGCCTGTGGGGCAGTTCTACTCCATCTACAGGGTTGCTATGAGTCAGACTCAACTTGACAACAGTAGGTTGTGGTTTTTGTTCAGGTTGTTGTTTTTAGGTGCTGTCCAGTTGGTTCAGACTCACAGTGACCGTGTATGTACAACAGAACGAAACACTGCCTAGTCTTCTGCCGTCCTCACAATTGTTGCTCTTTACACCCATTGTTGCAGTCACTATGTCACTCCATCTTGTTGAGTGTCTTCCTCTTTTTTGCTGACCATTTACCAAGGAGAATGTCCTTGTCTGGGGACTGATGCTTTTGGAGAACATGTCCAAAGCTGAGAGTACAAAAATACACAGTAAATTAAAATTTAAAGGTATTTTATATGTAGTCCAAAAAAGAATTTTTTTTTAAATAACCCAAATTATCTGGTAAAATTAAAAGACAGAACTATGTCACAAATTATCATGAATTAATATCAAACTTTTAAATTAAAAAACATTTGAAGTGAAAACTCTATTTAAATTTTTGAAGTTTCTATTAAATGTTGTTAAACACTTTTATAGAAATAAAACTGCCCCTCTCCCCAACACCCGTTTCCCCTGAAATCCTCTGTGAACTCTGAAGCAGTGTTTGCTCTAAGGTCAGCAGCCATTTCCCTGTGGCCTGAATGGTGTTGTCATAAGAGTTTGGAGTTTGTCTAATATGATGCCAGCACTGAGTGTCACATCCTGAGAGATGAAAACACCCATGTGTTCTTTAGTAAATTTACTGTAAATAGATTTTTACAGAATGATACAGTCTAAATATCAGGTCCCAGGCGGACTAAAGGAGGTAGTAATACTCCAGGAAGGTGCCGTTGGTGATTGCAAACCAAAAGGTCAGTAATTGGAACCTACCAGCTGCTCCATGGAAGAAAGATGTGGTGGTCTGTTTCTGTAAAGATTCACAGTCTTGGAAACCTTACAGGACAGTTCTACTCTATCTTTTAGGGTCTGCTGTGAGTTGAAATTGATTCAGAAGCACCAAGAACAGGTTTAACACAAAGGCACAATAAGGGGACAATTCGGGGGAAAAGTTAAAGTTCAATGAGTACCTCACACAGATCACACCATAAATTCCAGATGGATTAAATATATAAACATTGAGAGTGAAACCCTAAGAGTCCTCTACAAGGGCCCCTGGTTGCACAGCAGTTAAGCATTCTGCTGCTAACCCAAAGACTGGAGGTTGGAACCCACCCCGCCACTCTGCAGGAGAAAGCACTGATGATATGTTTCTGTAAAGATTACAGTCAAGAAAACCCCATTAAATAGTTCTGCTCTGTCACATGCGGTCACTGTGAGTCGAAATCACTCGGGGGCACCCAGTAACAACAAGAATCTGTAGGGCACCACCCTGATTCCGAGGGAGGGAACTGACGGCTCTTATGTGGCTGTCCCACCTTATTTGCAGGCCAGGTTCTGGAGAAAGAAGAGTTATACCAGAAATCCCATTTGGTGTTGGTTCTAAACACTATTTTTGTTGGGGAGTGGTTTCCCCCAGAAGCAGGCTCTGGGACAAGGATTTGATAGCAAATAGTCTATTTGGGAGGCAATTTACCAACCACCAGTAAGTTCTATGGTTCTCTCACATGTCTGCACACTTGCCAGCAGGGGCACCAACTCCTCTGTTTCAGAGTAACTTTTCAAGACTGAATTTTACAACACAGTCTCCCTCCAGGGCAAAGGTCTGGTTTGTTTACTGTCAAGTGTAATAAAGATAATATCTCCCTCTGGGACAAAGGATGACAAGGTTCACTTGCAGCCTATTATAAGAGATTGGGTTGCCTAAATACGGGGTTTTACTCTTATAATGCAACCCACTGCTTGTGTTGGCATCTCCCAGCCCTCTATGCATCTACCTATGGGAACTGGGATTGTGATTAATAAGTTGTCCTTTGTCTCTGAACCAGCAGTCCTGTGTCTTCTGCTAGCATACATGGTAGTATGACAGGTAAAACCTCAGATTCTTCATAGTTCTTGAGATAGGGTAGAGGGGAAGTGAGGCAGGGATGAGAAGGAAGACAATTAATTAGTGGGTTTTTTCTGTGGGCAGCTGAGCTTCTATTTTACAGACGGGCTTGGTGAAACAGCGTAGAACACATCTCAGGGTTGTCCCATCCAAGAAGTGAGGATGAAGCAGGCAACAGCCTCCAGTCCCCCAGGTTAAAAATGGGAAATTAAAATAGACAGAATTAATTCTTTAGAGCGTTGACATTTTTACTTGTTTTTCTCTTGTCTCAAAATCCCTGGCTTCTTCCACCTAGGCTCTGGCAGGAAGTCACAAGGTAGCTAACAGGAGCCACTGAGATAATGCCTCCGCAGTTTCTTTACAGCTTCTTCTTTGGGAGGCACCAATAAAAAGCCCCAATAGGGACTCCTTGCCTGAGCTGACAGTGGAGACTTTCCTGGACTTCAGATCAGATGCAGCCTTCTCTGGGAAGGGTGCGCCTCCCAACTGCTCTCATGGTTCTTCTAACCCCATGCCTAGCATGTGGCTTCCCCTTTAAATATCCCAGTGTTGCTTGATGGCTTCAGACAGGCCTGGAAAATTAACATGCTGTCTGTCCCCTATGTTTTTTTTTGCCAGCAAACACAGAATAATTATAATAATAAAGCCTTTCATCACTCCCTCAAATACCTGTTTCAGAGATTGACTTTAGGGGCAGATAAGGAGAACCTGTAGCCTTGTCCAATAACAAGGAAGGGGAAGCATATATCATTGGCTTAGGGCTGCTCTTGGGGGTTAGCTCCCTGGCACTTTTGGTCACTCACCAAAGTGACCTCTGCAACAGAGAAAGTCTCAGGTTAAGCGCTGTAATTGCTGTATGGGACTTTGACCTTGAGGGGATGTGAGCTGCTTGGACTGCACCAGACTGCAATCTCCGTAGGAGCAAAACCTTGCTGAATACTGCCCATTCCCGGTGTCTGGCACAGTGCCTGACAGACAGCAATTGAATGCATTACACATGGCCTGAGGATAAGGGCCTGTTTTCTTGCCTATATCCTCCATTAGCCTGTGAGCTTCCTGTGGGCAGGGACTGGGTACATTTTTCCTCTCACCC
Organism: Heterohyrax brucei; assembly: GCA_028571685.1. Classification (NCBI taxonomy): domain Eukaryota; kingdom Metazoa; phylum Chordata; class Mammalia; order Hyracoidea; family Procaviidae; genus Heterohyrax; species Heterohyrax brucei. Next base: position 15,931,727 of record CM053158.1, read on the forward strand.
CTGGACGGAGTGTAAGCCTGATAATCAGCACATGTTCACTGGAGATATGTTCTATGAATGGATAATGAAAATAAAAAAGATTCTAAAGCAAACAAAACTTTGAGTCAGCCAGGACCAGACTGAGCCATCTTTAACCAGAGGAAGGCTAACTCTCCAAAATCAACAGAAAGTGCACTTGATGGAGAGGCACCAGAGACCTCCCTTTTTAAGTCAGAAACAAGGTATAAATGCTCTTAGTCATTGCTATGTTTTCAATACGACAGTGACGGTCCTAGCCAAGCTGTAAGACAAAGAAAATAAGAGTGATAAATGTTAGAAAGGTAGAGACAAATTTGTCAGTGTTCTCTACGGTAAAATTCCAATGTAGAAAATCCAAGAGAATACAGTCAGCAAATCCAAGAAACCAAAAAGGTGGCCAGTTATAAAACAGGGCCCACATGCCCCAACAGCTTCCCTATGCAACAGTAAGAACAAATTAGGGTATCTCTAGCACGAGGCCTGGTGGCATAGTGGTTAAGTGCTACATCTGCCAACCAGAAGGTCAACAGTCCGAATTCACCAGGTGCTCCTTGGAAACTCAATGAAGCAGGTCTACTCAGTCCTATAGGGTCACTGTGAGTCAGAAATGACTTGACGGCAGTGGATTTGGTTCAGTTTTTGGGGTCCCTTATAATAAATAAATAAAACTACATGATAGTTTCTAAGAGATAAGCAGCAAAGTAACCTTTCAAGAAGGGCAGGGCCTGGTGGAGGCAGGAAGCCAGGACACAGGGGTTGAAAGGCACCTTCCTCCTGGCTGTGAGCTTGATTCTCTTGCTCCACTCCTTAACCCACCAAACCTTCTCGGGAGCCTTGGAGCCAGCTGTTTGGGCAGAGTCTCAATGTCCTCCCCTGAGATGGCCCTCTGTACTAGAATCAGGGAACTTAGCTGGACACAAATTGGCTGTCCCCGAGTGTGGATCAGCTGTGCTCATTCCCCGACCAGAAATACAACAAAGCCAAGGGCAGCGGCAGCACTGTAGCTAAATGGAGTTCCTTGGGTCAGCTTTAGTCCCCTAATGGGCAGGGGTGAAGGATGGGAGTTGGGATGGAGGGTAGGAAACAGCTAGATAGCTATGGGGCTCAAAGCCTCATGGGTCAAAGGCAGCCCCTCCACTCTCTCCTTGAAACCAAATGGAAGTAGAGAGCTCTGCAAATCACAGAGAACTTGGTCTAGGACCATTTTGTGCAACACAGCAGCTAACAAACCTGAATCCTTTAGATGCTACCTATACCCAACCCTGACAAGCACAGGCACAGGCCTGGGATGAGCTGAGGGGTGCCCAGAGTGTGGAGAATGAACAAAAGCTGAATGGTAAACTCCATGGCACCATGCTTGCCTAGAGGGCAGTGCCCCAGCCTTCTCTGCCAGCCTGGCAGCCTCCCCTCTGCAATTGGTGGGTACATAGGGACTGGCATAGGAGCAGGGCTAGGGGCATCTGGGGACTCCAGCAGAGGCTCTGTCTCCTCTTGCATCTCCAGGGCCCATCCTAGCACGACTGGAAGAGTCTGAAGGGCTGGGCTGCCCTGGGATGGCTCTAGTCACCTGAGCTCACAGGAACCACATCCCCAGGCTAGAGCTCCCAGGATCACTTTAGGCTTTGGTAGTTGGGTGAGCAAGATGTGGGAATGAAGGGACAGAGGCTGTGAGGAGATTAAGAGATGGAAGGAACTTCCCAGGGGCAGAGAAGGTAGGAGTATTTGAGCAGAATTTGTAAGTGATTTTATTCAAGGAATCAGAGAAAGAGAACACTCCTGGTGGTCAGAACATCCTAGCCAGAGTATGATATATATATAGGAAAGCCCTAGGAATGGTCAGCAATGCTTGGGAGCATCCTGTGACTGGTCTCCAGGTAGCTTACTGGGGTACGCCCAGGCTCATCTCCCAGGGGTCAATAGAGTGTAGTCTTTAGGAGGTCCCAGGTCTAAGCCCAAGCACCAGGCAAAAAAAGGACAAGGGTATGGACCAAGTGCCCAGGTCTGGTGCACTGTCCTTCCGGCCCTGTCTCAACTTGCTGTGTGACCCTTGGCAAGTCAAGACCTTCTCTGGGCTTCACCCTTCTTTTCCATGAGATGCGGTTACAGTGTTCAAGTGCCTGTGGGTTCCCATAACTCAGAGGCAGTGTTTGTCCCTTTTAGACAGGGTAACTTCCCCTCTGCCCCTATCTATAACTCTGACCTGTTACCTGTTACCTGAAAGTCCCCCATGCATGTGAGTCCCTGCATGGACAATGCACTCATGGACCCAGTGCTGAAGACCCAGACTCATGCACATATATTGTTAGGCTGAAACCCAAACCCCCCTCTCCCAATTATTCCCCGAATGTGGGAGTCAAAACGTCTCATCCACCAGCTATTCTGGGAATTCCATTCAAATGAAGACTAGCTACCGCTTCTTCCCCATAGGCTCAACTAGACCTCTCCTCACCTCACTCCACTGAAAGCAACATCCCTCTACGTTAATTAAGTGACTCTAATTGTCCACAACCCCATTGGCTACTTGCCACCCACAACCCCATTGGCTACTTGTCACCCACAACCCCATTGGCTACTTGCCACCCACAACCCCATTGGTTACTTGCCACCCACAACCCCATTGGCTACTTGCCATGGGCACTGTCCTTAGCACTGTCCTCAACAAGGTCCGCCACCACCCTTTTATAAATCCCCCCAACCCCCGGACCAGAGCACGGTTTTTGCAGACTCCCTCCCAGGAGCTCTGTAAAGCCTCCCGGGACGCAAATAAACTTTTTCTTTCTCTTTCTCTCTTTTCCTGGTTTTCTTTTACTGCATAATTTAAACTAAACAAAACCTTTTACATCTAAAACCTGTAATATGTATCTACATGCCTGTCCCACTATAGGGGTGCACATTGATGATGTGGCCTGGCCTTCCCAGAGCCTAAAGCCTCCCTGGCTCCCCATCACTGACCAGAGCAAACCCGAGGACCCAGACCCACACTAAGGCCAATCAGGGGGTATCATGGATTGACTTGTGTCTCCCCCAAGATATGTGTAGCCATGTGGCTGGCATGATTCCTATTATCTTGTGACTGTCTTCCATCTCATGGTCTTCCTATGCTGTATGTTAAAGGATTAGGGTGGGACTGTAAATCCCTTCATAGGATTACTTCCCTGCTCCACTGTAAAGGGAGTTTCCCTGGAGTATGGCTTGCCCCCACCGTTAATCCTTTCATCCTACAAAAGATAAAAGAAAAGAGAAGCAGGCAGAGAATTGGGAACTTCGTACCATCAAGCAAGCAGCACTGGGAGAAAAGCGCATCCTTCAGACCTGAGGTTCCTGTGCCAAGACGCTCCCTAGACAAAGACTGATGCAATACCGGACTTTCCTCCAGAGCCAACAAGAGGGAAAGCCTTCCCCTGGAGTGGACACCTTGAGTATGGACTTGCAGCCTATCGGACTATGTAAGAATAAACTTTCCTTTATTAAAGCCATCCACTCTGTGGTATTTCTGTTAGAGCAGCCCTAGCTGACTCAGACAGGGGGTGTCTGTGAGTCCATGTGTCTCCCAAGGGCAGGGCCCTCACCTGACCCATTCCATCTCCCTTTTTGTCTGGCTTACAGTTGGTGCTCAGTAAATGCTTATGAGTGATGATGAGGCTGAGGATGGGAAGGGAGACAGGACCGATGAGGGCCTTGTCTTCCCTTCTCCAAGCTTGGGGAGGCAGCCTCGGTTCTCAGCAATCCCCCAAGCCGCACCCACTTATGGAGGCTGTTAACAGGAAAGGGGGACTTGACCCAGATGCTGTGTCCTTGCCTGATCCTGAATTCCACCCCACCCTGATGGCCCCAAGAGGAGGCTGAGATGCTGGGTTCTTGACTGACTCAGCGGAAGGAAGAGGAGGGGGAAGGGGTAGCGCTGGGGCCTCAAGAGTTTTGCTTCTCATTTCTCTCCAAAACACAAACAGTTCCCAGAAATGAAGGTACTCAGAAGCAGAGAAACTCCAAGTTTGCAGGGGCACTGGCTTCCCCAGGAAGCACCTCTAAGGGCTAGGGGAAGGCCCTAGCCCATGGCCCCTGCCTGGGACCTTCTTGGCTGCCCCGGAACCAGGGATTGAGTGTACCCGGAGGGTCCAGGAAGGGCCACAGAACCCTGAGATGTCTCACGAGCATGTGGCTCAGATTTGCTTGCTGAGACAGATGCTGGGTGGGAGGACATACCGGAAGTTTCCAGGCCATGGGAAAGGTTGTATTGTTTATGGTGGGCTTCCTCAGAGAGGCAGAGGCTGCCTCTACCAAGAACTGGAGGACCAACGGTTCTGTGGGTGCATCAGGGCTCCCCAGGTTCCCACATGAATTCCTTCTCTTTCCTTTCTTCCTTCTTTCCCTTTCCTTCCTTCTTTTTAACTACTAAAAAAACAGTTACAGAAAACACACATACACATAAAAACTCCCATGGGTGCGGCACCAAATTCTGACCGATTAGAACCCTCCTTGTGTGTCCAGAGAATAGGATTTGTGCTAAGAACAGGGTCTGAGACTGCCAGGTGGGCTTCAGAAACACTGCTCCCCTGTGAGAAGCCGGGGTCACTTGGTCCTGGGTCAGCAAAATTAAGCACTGCACGGAACTGCAAGCTGAGGCTGATGTAAAGGGCAGCTTCCTCCCGGAGCCCAGTTCAAATGCTTGTGCTGGTGGGGACAGTCTTGCTGTCAGTCCTGGTGAACTTCACAGTTAAGAGTTCGTCATCGGAACGTGTGAAGTCTATGTATGCTAATAAGATGTAGCTTTTATCTTTTCTTAAAAACAACACCTATTTGGAAAGAATGAGTCTACAGTTCTGGGGGAGGGAAGCCTGGGCAGAAAGAGGGACAAGTGGGTTTCAGTGAGAGCTGTGCAGTACCGCCAGAGTCTGAGGCACACCCACCCCATGCTCCGCCCACAGCCCCCGAGGCCTGGGAAACTTCAGCTCCCACCCACATCAGAGGCTGCAAGTTGCCTCTACAGTGAGATGAGGTCTCACTCCCTTCAGCCACCTGTCCGCTGAGACTCAGGCTCAGTGCCTAGGTGTCTGTCAGTTCCAGTCACATCCGATGATGACGGACACCAGAGTTTCATTTCAGTAGCAGCTACTTTCACTGTCTGCCCCACCTGCTCCGCCTGGCCAGTCTGCTAGGGTTGTGAAAATTAGGCACCAAGGCTGGGCAAAAGCAATTCAACCCTTCTCCCTAGAAGCTTATGTTGTTCCTGGGGACATCCCCTCAGTTGCCAGGGCCCCTGAGGTGGTCAAGGCCCTAGGCACCTACTGCAGTGTCAGGGGACTAGGTCCACACACCAGCATGGCCACTTGCTGGCTGTGTGACCTTGGGCAGGTTAAGCCTCAATTTCTTTGTCTATACAATGAGCAAAGGAAAGAGTTCCCAATGTGCTACCAGGAGTGTTTATGATAAGTGGGGGAGGGGCTCCCTGCACTGCCTTCCTCTGTCCCTGACCCTGATACCATCTTACGATGTGCTGAGGCATCCCATACTCTCAGGCTTACAAACAGGCGCCTCTGTCCTGTCAGAGCCCTGGGTCCCCCACCCCACATCCAGGCCCTTAGTGACAGCTGTGTCAGTTCTATTCAGAATGCCTGACACTGCCACTCTGGTTCCCAGTCACCTGCAGACTCTGGGCAGTCACAGCCTCTCTCCCTCACCCTGCTCTAGTCCTCTCCTCGCGGTGGCCAGAGAGCACCCTCAGCGCCCACCTGACACTGTAACTCCCCTCACAACCCTGGTACTAGTCTTCTGGTGCCCAGAAATGCATTTAGAGCTCAGCTGAGAGTACTGCTCCCCCTCCACCTCACACATCCCTGGTCCTCATGCCTTCAGGTCTCCAGGCTCTTGCCCAGACTGTCCCCGCTGCTGGCTGTCCCCCTGTCCTGTGTTCACCCCTCCTCAAGCCTAGAGTGAAGACCAAGTATGTGCCTGAAACTCTAGGGCCTCCAGCCTGCACTGGAGTCCCAGCTCAGGGAGCATATGAACAAGCTCCTTTGCCCTCCTCAGCCTCAGCTTCTGCAGCTGTAAAATGGGAGGATTCTCAGCCTCAAAGGGTGTCATGTGGGTTGAGTAAAATCATCCAGGAAGTACTTGGCTCAGTGTGGACCATTCAAGCTCTGCATGTTAAGAGTTACGGCCCTAGAGTCTGACATGTAGGGCTTAGGAGAACAATTCCCTAGCACTGTGCTGTACCTACCTCAGGTGAGGGCCCATCAGGGCAGCACTGGGTGTCTAGAAGGACCACTGGGAGCAGCCCTTGCTCTTGTTGTCAGGACCCACAGGCCAGGGTGGACCTCTGCATGAGCTCTGCAGAGGGTGGCCCAGGATCTCACTGTGCCAGTCTCAGTCTGACAGTCAAATGGACACCAGTGACAGCATCACCCTCCCTTCCAGCTCAGCTGAGCCACCTGACCCATGACTGTTCCCCACCAAACCTTTGTTTCCTCAGTCACAACGTGGTGATGATTAAAATCTCCCTCTGCAGAGCTGTGTGAGGCTTAAGACTAACAAGCGCAGAGAAGCTGCTTGCGGCTGAGCACACAGCAGGAACTCTAGAAACAGTGGCAGTGATGGCGAGGATGTGGAGGAGGAGGAGGAGAAAGGTCCAGAGGCCTGCCCTGATCTTTCACTGGCTAGAAGGTCCAAGGGCAAGCCAGGCTTCCACAGTGGCAGCTGGGGGTGCACTCTGCTTGCTCACACAGCTCAGCCTCATGTTGCTTCTAGGAAATGGCAGAGGAACTTGGCTGCCTCTTCTACAGGCAGAGCTGTTCTTGGAAAGCAAAGCAGGGTGGGGGTCTGCACCAGGGAGGCAGGGCTGGTGGCTGAGGGCCAGATAAGAGACCTGGGGTGAATCCCTGTCCTGCTCCATCCTGCCGAGCCTCAGTGTCCTCATCTGTGGCTTTGGGATCTTTAAGGGGCATTTCCAGACCCAACAACCTGCTGCCTGGGCTCAAAAGGAGGGATATCTGATCTCTCCGTTCCCTGAGACACAGCCCCAGGAGGGGCCTACAGACCCGGGACATCAGGGTGCAATGAGGTGGCATCCCCTCCTCTGAAGGGAAAGGTTGCCTCTCTGGAGATGTCCACAGACCTGCCTGCCCTGGGGAGCAGGGATACTCTGAGACAGGTCACCTTCTGCCCTCTGTCCTGTCTAGGGCCAGGGGAAGACCAGCTTGGGTAAGGGTTCCCTGCGAGACTGGCTGGTAGGCTCCCCTTCTGTTCCCACTCTGAAAGCTGTGAAATTGGCCTTTTCTTACTTCTTTCCTGTGGGACGTCTGTGATGGGAGGGGCACCATAAATTGACACTCCTACACATTTTATTCTAGATTACAGGCCAAACATGTCCAAAAGTCCTTCTTGATACCTCAGGAGGTTCTGGGAAGCAGAGGCGGGGGCTGGGGTACATAGTCCCTCAGAAGAGGAGGTGCTTGCTCATGCTGATGGGGGGGTACCCCGCTGTCTGTACAGCTGCAGGGATGACACCTTCAGTGGGACTCCAGTCTGTCCACACACCCAGGGGTTGAGGTCAGCCCGTGCACCTGACCTGGATGGTTTTATTAACCAGAAGTTCATACATGGAGAGCCCTGTGAACACCCCCAGTTAACTGGTCACTGGCCCCTGGAGCCAGCGCAGGCTGAGGAAAGCACCAGACTAGCGTCGTGAGGTGAGCCTGTATGACCTCAAGTAACCCCAGAGGCTGTGGGAGGATCAGGGAACAGACATGAGTTTCACTACCACCCATCCCTTTCAATGCAAACAGGCTTTCTCGGCTTCATCCAAAGCATGTCCAGGGTACTCAGGGCTAAGGTGACCCCTGAACCCAGGCATCCAGACTGTTCATCCCCCCAATTCTCAGCTCTCAGTTCTAGCATGGGGCACATCAGTCTGTGCCTATCCTCCAAATAGCTCTCTATGTACCACCTGGATCACAGCTATGTTTTTGGAATCCCCAGGCCCTGGCCAAGTGGGACGGGGCCACCAGAATTCCCAAGTACACTTCCTCCACAGTGGAGTCCTAGTCCCAGTGTGGATGGAGGCAGGATTGAGGGCACCACACTTAGATACAGGCCAACTGGTGACTTTAGCTTTTGGGGACTACAAGACTGAGGGTCCTGGGGATGACCCAATCCTACCCCAGGAACACGGTGATAACACAGCCTAGCCCAAGCCTGTGGCAGGTGGCAGGCACTGCCTGTCAGCTGAAGGGAACCCAACCCTCCAGAGTCCATGGAATAGTCAGGTCTGTCAGCAACAAGGCACGGGCAGCTGTGTTCCCTTCCCAGACAAGGCACCTGCAATCCTGCTCAACTGTATACACCGAGGAACTGGGCCAGCCACATGACCCCATGTTGAACCCAGTCTCTGTGGTTCTCGCTGAAGGCCTGGCTGGCCCCACTGCCACTGCAGATGGGCCATAGAGGCCAGTCTTGTTTCTTCTCCCCCATAAATCCAAGTCCCGTTCCTTCCATACCAGCCTCCAGTGCCTTGGTCAGTCTTTCTGGGGCCAACACTTGGCAGTCCTTTGCCCCTTTCAAGAGAGGCCCAGTAGCCTCCAAATAAGTGAGCTATGTGGGTAGGGAGTCTGGGCAGTGCAGGCTTCCAAGTTGAGAGGAGTCTCTCCACCTTTACCCTAGGCCCTCCAGGGGAAAGACGTTTAAGGCAATTTATACTTTTCTACCAGGATCATAAAAATCCCACATCTCTGCCCATTTCTCCAATTCTAGAGCCACTTCCACATTTTTAGGTGTTTGTTACATTAGTGCTGTACTTTGGGTACCAAAATCTTATTAGTTTCCTACTGCTACTGTAACCAATAACCACCAATTTAATGACACACAACAACATAAATTTATCATCTTGAAGTTCCAGAGGTCAGAAAGTGAAAATCAGTTTCTCTGGACTAAACTCAAGGTCTTGGCAGGACTGCATTCCTTAGGGAGGCTCTAGGAGAGAACAGGTTTCCTTGTTTTTTTCCAGCTTCTAGAGGCTGTCCTTGGCTCATGGTCTCTTCTCTCAGCAACTGCATCACTTTTGCCTCTGCTTCCACTTTCACATCCTTTCTTGCTCTAACATGCCTGCCTCCCTCTTACAAGGACACTTGTGATTACATTGGGCCCACTTGGATAATCCAGGATACTTTGACTATCTCAAGATCCTTAAACATACCTGCAAAGTCTCTTTTTGCTGTACAAAGCAACACATTCAAAGGTCTGGAGGATTAGGCTAAGGACAACTTTGGGGGTCATTATTTTGCTAACTTCAGGAGGGGAGGGTTGCTTTGCCATCCCCAACTCAGGTCCAGGGGGCTGGCCCAGGATGAGGGACTATGAGGGGGATCCAAGGACTATGAGAGGGATCAGGCTGCCATCCTGGTCAACACCCTAGCAGGAGACCAGAGCTCCAAGAAACCTGGTGCCTGCCCTTGCCACCGCCAAGAACAGCTTGTTCTCCTGGCATGCCCACTGGGCAGGGATCAGGTGCACTTGAGCCTTAGAAGTTGGCTTAACTCAAACAGCTGTTTGGCCTGGGCTGGAGGCCAGGCCCTCACTGCTTTCTCTCCCTGCCAGCCAGGGTACAGGAGAGCTGCCATTATGTCAAACGTGGGCCATGTGGGAAGCTCCAGTTCCGTTCCAGAACACACTTTCACTGTTGCCTTATTGGTAGATATTTACTGAGTTTGGGGTATGCCAAAACTGCACGGGGGTCCCAGGGAGATGAGGCAGACATTTCCAAATGCAGGAGACAGAATGTCACTGATAGCAAAAGTATGGGTCAGCAAAGCCAACTCTTCAAACAAAGACTGGACTGGATTGAGACATACAGTGATACTGGCGAAGAGTATGCTTCTTGGTTTAAATATATGCATGAGGCTGTCTGAGCAGCTCCTGTCTAGAGGCAAGATGTCCTCTAGAAGACAACAGGAGTTGACTGAATGAACACAGGAAGTACACGGTGGAAAGGAGGTGTGGGCTGTCACAGGGTGGGCAGAGCAGCTAGAGCTGCATAAAGAGGTAAGTGTGGGGTTTTATGGCAAATTGACTCAGATTATAAATTTTCACTTGAAGTACAATAAAATATTTTTTTTTAAAGTATGGGTCAGGGTAAGCAGGGAAGACAGATATCTCGGAGAAGGCACTTGTGTTAGAGCTGACGGAGGGGTGATTTAGACTGGCAATGGCGGGCAGGGGCATTCCCGGTCCACTGCCTGCGCAAACAGAAAGAGGTTGTTCAGGGATGCTGTAGTGCATGCCAGTGAAGGCAAGACTCTGAAGGCAGACAAGGAAGGACACGCTGGCCTGCAGAGGTTAAAGGGTTTCCCACCCCAGGCCAGCAATCCTTAGACCCTGCCAGCAGTGGCACCCTCCATTCTGATGGGAGCTTCTTCAAGGCACTGACAGGGCCTTGAGAGGATTTCCAGAGCCTTTCCTTTAGCTGCCCTCCCCCACTACTTCCAACCTTGGCTCTGCAGGACATAGACACCACGTTCAGGTCAGGGAGCCAGCCAAGGGTTTCGGGTAAGGACTGGGGGCAGTAGAGGTAGTCTGGGGACCAGACGGAAATGGGAAAGCAGAAAAGGTGCATTTCTTGCAGTTACAGGTTTGGGGCCCGTTTCAGTAAAGTGGCTGGATGGGCCCCAAGGGAAGACCTAAGGACAGCTGGAAGAGCATTAAATGGGGTAGGCAAGGCCTCGTCCCCCTGGAAGAGGGAGTGGAACTGCTTTCCCCAACTGTGGCTGGTGGGGATTCCTGCAGGGTCGGTCATCCTGCACTCTGGGCTCTGGCCGGCACCTGCAGGGCCTGGGTTCCACCAGCAGCCCCGTGTCCTGCGGCTCTGCTTCCACAGGCTCCCAGACACAGCCAGAGGGGGCAGCTCAAGTTCCCAGCTCTGCCCCAGAAGGAAGGCAAGGGATTGCAGGCAGCTCACTGAGCTGGAGTCACTGGCTGACCATGTCTGGGCTTTGGGACACTAGGACCTGGGGATGAAGGGGAAGGAGGGCCCGAGTGGAGGGCCTGGACTGTCAGGCTGTCAGCCTCTTGGTAGCTTCATCTCAAGAAGACAGAGAGAAGTTTAGAGGCTAAGAGGGATACTCTTCCTTCCCTCCCCTCTGACTGCTCGGTCTTTGCCTTGTGGGAAGGTGTTCGTGCCGGGTACCATACACTTGTGTGAGAGTGCGTAACCACTCCCGTGCTGACCCTCCCAGACAGGCAATGAAAACATTCACCAAGGAGCATCCCAACAACCGCTCTGTGTGATAAAGCAATTGGTCTCGTCTCTTAGGCTTAGGAGCCAGGGCTGAGGAGGGTGCAGTCATTTGCCCAAGGTCACAACCTCGCAAAGGACAGAACTCAGATCTAAACCCAGGGTGGGGCTTGAGGCCCATGCTCCCAATCCACTTGTCTGAACTTCTGTCCCCATGGAGTGAAGCCCTACAGTTTTCTGGAAAGAAAGCTGGCTCCAAGGGTGGCTCCTGCTTCATGACGCCAGCTGTCCCTACACTTTCAGTCTCTATCATCACACCTACACACTTGCCATGGCTTTTCCTCAGTACAGGCCTAAGGACAGGAAGCTGAGATCACCAGGAAAGCCAGTACTGGCTGAGATGTGACCCTGGCCATGGGAAGAGGGGACAAGGGATCACCATGAAGGTCAGGCAGCCACCCTGAGATGCTGCTGAAGACATCAAGAGCCGAGAGGCACTGCAGGAGGGGAGACAGGACACTACTGGGAAGGGCTTGGGAGCTCAGGTGTGAAGGTCTGAGAGCACAGCACACACAGGAAGTAGGGAGCCCACTCCAGCTGTGCTGCACTCTGCCCTCCTAAGTGCCTTCTGGAGTACCTATAACGGGGAGACCCTAGCTCTTCCTTGAAGGATGTTGGGGACAGCTCAGGATCCATGCACCTCGGAGTGGACACAGGGCGAGACACTAAAGCCCTGGGAGTTGCAGCCTGGCCTCTGCTTAGGTGAACAGACGGCTAGCCCCAACAGATGAGTCCCTGAGGCCAGGCATGAACCCTGCAACACAGACTCTGCAAAGACAGGGATCTAACTTCCCTCTCCACTTTGCCACCTTGCACCACAGGACCCCAGGCAGGCCAGGTCTTCCCTGGAGCCTCAGGCTCCGTGCCTGAGAAATGGACACTCAAAGGCCAGCCTGTACACTCTTACCCGGCTGACAGAACAAACTGAAGCTGCCACCTTGTAATGGCTTTGTAGTCAGAGAGCCAGTCTCTTGCAGGCAGAGGAGCTACTGAGGTCTCACTGTAGGGCAGGGCCCTGGCCTCCAGCCCTGCCAGCTCCAGCACAGGATAAAGCCCACCAGACTACATTGCCTCCAGCCACCATACTGCCAGGTCAGGTCCTTAAAAATGCCAGGACAAGGGCCAGGCAGAGTGAGCCAGCTTGGTTGTCCATGCCCTCAGCACTCACCCTAATGTAGGCTTACCTTTGCCCTGCCAACCTGCGGGCTTCCTGTCACTGTAGACAGAAGACTGGGCCTTCAGGCCTGCCGGTGGCCATGGGTCTGCATAGACTAGAGCTGCATAGACTAGTCCACTCTGTCTTGGCTTCCCTTTCTACCCAGCCTCCACCAGGGACAGATGGGTTTCTTAAAACCTCAAGGTCAGTTGGAAGGAATGCTTCAGGTGAACACTTTGGGACTAAAAGGTCAGCAAGAATCCTGTTCATTCTTCACTGGCTCAAGCCCTCAGATAAGTAACTGGATATGTACCCCAGAACTATGGAGCTAGGACCCTCAGTCCCGTCTCTTCAGGGAGCTGAAGCTCAGATGAGGTTTCTGTGCTGAGTCTACGCCCGGTCAGGGGAATGTGGGGACACAACAGGACAGCAGGGGCCAAGTCAACCCTTAGGAGTAAGCTGCTCAGTGCCAAGTTCTAAGGCATCCAGGCCCAGGCGTGAGCACCCACGGGCTTCCATCCATACTGCTCCCTGCTGGGGCAAAAGGGGACCCACAGATCACAGCAGCAAAACATCAGGTTACTATATTTTGTTTTTTACTGGTCATACCTCCCAATACCTCCTCAACAACTTGGAGGATGGGCCTGGGGCCACTGTTCCATTAGTAGAGACACTGCGCATTCTGCCCTTGGCCACAGTGATGTGATGGAGGCAGACTGTGAACCTAAGTCCAACTAGCTCCTGAGCTGGGCAATGCATGCCCCTGCTCCTTGCTGCCCCAGGAGGGACATCTCAGCCCAGCATCTACTCCTAAGTCTCCCGGAAATTGGAGTATGGGAAATCAAAGAGCCACAGGAAATACCATGAACATCAGGGACTCTGGAAGGCACCATCCACTTCCTTCCAAGCAGCATTCCAGAAAGGAAGGTCAGCCAGGTACTCAGGCAGGCTGAAGCCCTGGCGAAGTGTCCACAGGGTGTCGATACTGAAGTCCAGACCTCCGGATATGCAGAAATCGAGGCCTGAAGAGGCAGGTATAGAAGCTGTTACTGCTTGGGTCCCAGGAATGAGGGTGGAATAGGAACAGCACACTGTCCCCACAACCACAGCCACAGCCACTGTGAGCGGCACAGTTGTGGATGGCCTCAGGGCTATGGGGAGTGGGGACTAGGCAGAGTCTCACCTCCCACAGAAGTCCTGGCGCACAGTCACGAGATCAAGGTGCAGGTCCGGCTGGCTCTGGAGCCAACTGCCAACAAGCCCTGGATGTCTTGGGTCTACTTCCAAGAAGATGCTTCTGTGTAGGAGAAAGAAGCTAAGTTGGCTCAAATGGGCAGGGCCAGTACCTGGGCTGGCCAGGATGGGAAGGTGGGGACAGAAGGACTGGCAGGACATGACAGTATCCACTAGGTGGGAAGGACGCTGCTGGGGAGAGACCCAGGAGATTGACTTCACTCGTACCCAGAGTCCTTCAAGAGCCGGGGTGCCATGGCCAGGATGTGGATAATGACGTCCAGGCCCTCCTTCCCACCATCCAGAGCTGCTGGGTCTTCATAGCTGAAGTGAAGACAGTGGTGGGTCAGACCCTGAGGGAGGGGTGAGTCTAAAAAGTATGGAGGAAGGGGGCCCACGGAACTCATACTCGGGGCTGAAAGGCAAGTCTGAGAACCCAGAAGTAGCCCTAAGTGAATGCCTGCTATCACCCTACCTCCTATGGGTGACACCCATGCGTCCTCAGTGAATTCTATCTACTAATAGCCCTCTGGCAGGAGTGCCCTCCCCATTACCCCCACCCCCACCCCAGGTACTCCTGGGCTCCCCCTGATTCTCAGTCCATGTTTGAGGCAAGGTGACACATTACAAAGCCTGGAGTAGGATTTTAGCCCCAGCTTTCTCACTAAACCCCCAAGAAGCCTTAGAGAATGTGCCCTCCCTCTCTAAGCCTCAGCCTTCCATAAAACAATGCTCTCCACATGTGTAGAGGTGGCCCTGAGCATGACAGTGCCAGTGCCCATATCCTAAACACGTACTATGGGCTGTGTCCCATGCTTTGGTCACCACTGCAAAGCCATGGACCCATATACCGAAATGCAAGGCTCTGCCATTCCCCTTTCACAGGCTGAGGCTCAGTGACCATCCAGTGGTCCTAAGTGGAAATACATAAGCTGCACGCATGTAGGTCTGCGGGCTTTAGAGAGCACCTTTTCCACACCACTGCCTGCTGTGGTCCCCACCCTCCTGGCCCTCCTGCTAGGTCTTCTCAGGCCTAGCCACTGTACACCCAGCACCTCCAGATCTCGGGAGCCAGCTGCTCCATGTCCTGGTGGAAGACGTAGGGAGGGTTGCTGACCAGCAGGTCCATGGGACCCCAAGACAGAAGGCGTGTCCAGCTCCTCTCTATGGTCAGAGTAGAAAACACACATCAGGGACTGGCCCGTTGGGAAAAAAGAGGTGGCTGCTTCATCTGCCACCATGTCCCTCAGGTGGCCTCTCCCTAGAGCCACGCCTTAGTCTCATCTCTGGGCCTGATGAACTAGCCTTACAGATTGGTACCCAAGATCCCCAGACAGCAGGCTGACCAGAAACACCCACCACCTGTCAGGACAGCCCTTCATCTGGAATATCCTTGCCCTCTTCTCTTCCTATCAAAAACCTGCTCAAAAAGCCAGACTCATCTCATGTGCTGCCTCCAAGAAGCCCTCTCTGACTGCCTGTATCCTCCTCTGCCGTCCCACCGGCTTTACAGCACTATGGACTAAAGAGCCTGCAGGGCAAGTATTTGGGTTCTGAAGGCTTTCTCTTGAGTTTCCGTTTATCTCTTTTCAAGAAGCAAGTCCTAGTTAAACGCATTAGTTATAGGAGATTTAGAAGGCAAGAAAGACGCCATGGCTGATCCTGGCACAGGTTTTCTCGGCCTAGGCCACATGTGTGGCAACAGTGACTTGCTCATTCTTAGAAAGGAATAGCTCCTGTAACCAAGACCCCTCCCTCACAGAAAGACGGGTGGGAGGGTACCTAAAGTCACATCAAGGGGGACAATCCGAATCCTGTCTTGCAAGTGAAGCCTGGAGAGACAGGAAGAAGGAGAGGAATAAGGATGGGGCCAGGTCCTTCCCGTTGGCTACAAGGGCCCGGAGGGACAAGGACCCCTTCCTGGGCCATAAGGATACCCAGCGCCCACCATCCATCTGTAACCCTGTGGGAGTCCCATCCCCACTCCCCCATCTTTTTTAGAAGTGAAAAGCAGACATCCACGGGTATGGTACCCCCTGGCCCTGGCCCTGGCCCTATGGCCTCCAACTCTCCTACCTCTGAGCATTCTCACGCGTCAGGCAGACAGCGGCCTCCCCCTTATCGACAGCAATGACTCGGCTCTGTCTCAAGAGTAAAGATGGGGACGTGGGCCACAGGCGCCTGGGGAGGCAAGCCATGTGAGGCAGAGCCCCTGCACCCTGCTATCAGGACAGGAGAGAAACACCCAAGAGCTCTTCCCACTCTGGGCCAGGTTGGACAGACAGAGAGACATGGGAGCTGGAGGCTGTGATGGTGGTGAGCTGGGGCAGCCCTGTCACCTTCCTCTGGCCCGTTCCTCCTCAGGTGCTCCCAGCAGAGGGATGGGAGAGACAGCAAGTAGTGGTCACAGTCTACCCACATGGGGTATAGGGATACAGTGGGGCTCACCTTGGGGAGCTGGCTCAGCAGGCTGAGGGCAATGGCCCCTGATCCACAGCCTACCTCCAAGATGAGGGGGCCATCTTGGGCACCGGCTGCACAGGGCTGCTGAGCCTCCTCCTCTAGCACCCAGCTGACCAGTTCCTGAAGGCCAGAGGGCTCCAGTCAGAGTGGGTGCTTGCCTGGCCCTGGAGGTCCTGGCACAGGGACTCAAGCACAGTTAGCGACATGCGTATGTGGAAACGGGGAGGGACCAGGCTGAACTCCATCATCAGCTGGGTCCATGTGCCGGTCACCCCGCCTCTCCACACCTCAGCTTCCCCATCTGTAAAACTGAGCACAGCTGAGAATAACCCACCTTATCAGAACTAAATGGAACCACGTTCATGAAGCACTGACCCCATGCCTGGTACATAATCAGTGTTAAATAAACCCCCAACCAAAAAAAAAAAAAAAAAAAAACACCAACCCATTGCTATTGAGTCAATGAGAACTCACAGTGACCCTATAGGACAGAACTGAATTGTCCTATGTGGTTTTCAAGGAACAGATGGTGGATGCAAACTGCTGACCTTTTGGTTAGCAGCCAAGCTCTTCACTACTGCTCCACCAGCCTGTAGGGCTTGCAGTAAACCCAGGTAAGCCCTCTACAGCCTGCCTCTCATTTCAGGTTCACTGCAAGGATGACAACCACAACAGACGGGCCTCGAACACTTGCTCTGTGGCAGGCCCCGCTTCTAGCACTTTCCCTGTATTAACCATGAGGAAACTGAGGCCCCAGGGTCAAGGCCCTGCACAGAGCCTGGCCTGTAGCAGCTTATGGCGGCCAGGAATCAATCTGGGAAGGAGAGGAGGGGTCCAAGGAAAAGTCAGGAAGCTCCTGGGCCACAGAGTCAGGGAATTCCCTCTCTGGCAGTGGGGACATAGCCTTGCCTGGGCTGCAGCCTGCCAAAGGAGACTGCAGGCACACAGAGCAAGGGCAAGGGGTCTAGGCATGGTGCAAGAAGCCTGACCACACCGTGCCCACCTTGGTGGCAGGGGGACACTTGCAGACATTTTCAGAAGACTCTCTGCTCCTCTGCCACCTGCAGGGACTGTGTATGAAAGTCAAAATAGGACAGGGAGCGTAGGGGAGTGGCCTGCCACACTTCAGTGGCTGCTGCTGCAGACACTGTATGAGCCCACAGTAGAGTGGGGCCAGGTGTGGGATACGGAAAGAGTAGTTGAGTCCTTCTCAAACTAGTCCCCATGGATGTGGCAGATCCCTAAGAGGGTCCTAGGGTCCCAGGTCCCAGGCAGGAATAGGGAGTCCAGCAAGCAGGTGCTTATCACCTGAAAAGACAGCCATCTCCTCCAGAAAGCCTTCCTTGAACCTCCCACCACGATGGCTCGACCACAGCTTTCCCTACCCTGAGTCCAAGGTCTAGGGCAGGGTTCACCTCTCCTACCAAACCAAAGGTTCCATGATGGGAAGGCCTTGGGTATGACCCATTCCAGGGTGTTCCACACAGCCAGGGCCGAGCCCAGAAGGGCCTCTGGACTACTTCACCAGTGCTGAGCAGGCTCCTGGTGGCCCCTGGAAGCCACCTACTGAATCTCAGATGGCCAGGTCGTGGCACCAGCCAGGCCCAACCAAGCAGAGGTCCACAGGTCACTCAGATTCATCTTCCAAATGTGCTAAATCCTAAAAGCATCTCATCCTTTGGGGTCTCCCTATCCTAGGATCAAAGCTTTCCTACCACAGATAACCAGTCCAGGGCAGCAGAACTTGGCCAGCAGGTCTGATTCCCCCTGTTCCAAGTCTCTAACACACCAAATCAATGACTACCTGCAAGTGAGGGAGCTGAGCTCTGGCAGGAGCTAGCTTTTCCTCCCCCTGCCACCAGCCCTGTGCTGGGGCACATGGCAAGCAGGACAAGCAGGGGTGGGACTGGCAGAGTGAACAGTCTACGGCTACAGTCGAGAGCCTGTGGTCTCAGTGGTGAGGCCACATGCGGAGAGGTCAGCAGGGTGATCAGGACTTGTCAGGGGTGTGAACGTCTCTTGATTTCCTAGCCACAGACAGACCTACCCAGGCTAGAGGAAGACCCCTTCACCAGCCACACTGGCTAGCCACCTCCCAGAGGCATCCCTGACCTCAGACAGACCACACCACAGATGTGGATGGCCAACTCTGGCCAGGCACAAGGCTGAGATGGGGCCCCAGCCTGGCCAGCAGCCTCACCATTACATGCCAGACCACGGGAGGCTCATGTTGGTTATGGGTCTACCTCGAGAGTGGGGGTGGTGATCACCATCAAGAAGACCAGGAACTCTTCCTGCCCAGTGAAGAACTTCCCTCAGGCCTGAAGCTGGTGGCCTTTGGGGAAAGCTAAGAGGCTGAGCTGGTCACCCACTGGTCCAGGGCACCTCATCCAGGTGAACATGGAAAGAATCCACTATCGCATTGTTGGGAGAGGGATGTGTAGAAAGGAGCCAGGAAACAGGGAGCTGTCAGCTCTACCTGGAGTCCCTGTCCTAACAAGGACTCCAGACTCCTCAGGAGTTTGTCCCAAGGCCTCAGTATGACTTGAGTTTCACAAGCACCCTCCATCAGGATGCTGACACTGGGAGGCAACCCCAGGAAGGTGGCATTGCCTATAAATCCCAGACAAGACATCCATGGGGAGCTCACCTCACCAGGCTGGGCAAGAATGACTCATCCCCAGCCTTGAGTTTCCCATCACCCAAACTGCCAGGCTGAGGACCAGGCCATCTTTCCACCCTGGGATAAACCCAGCTGGCCCAGTCATCTCACTGCCTGCAACTCTGTGCTTCAGACTTCTACATCCATCATCAGAAACGCCATCCTTCCCTGCACCCACTCTCCCCACAGGCCACGTCCTCTCGAGTTCTTGGTAACACACCCCTAAATGTGGCTTCACATCAGTGCAAACATGGGCAAGTTCTTAGAAATGCCTGTACAGTGAGGCAAGGCCCCAGCAGCCCAACCACAGCCCTTTCCCCAGCTGCAGGGCTGCACTGCTGGCCCAGACTCACCCAAGCAACATGCAGGCCATGTGGGAGCCAAAAGTCCACATCCAACACACAGAACCCCAGGATACTTGGCTGGTGCCAGGTCAGCTCTGTAGGGACTTGGAGATCACCACAGTGGCCACCCTCCCATGCCCTAACCTTGGCTGCCTCAGGATGATGAGTGACCTCCTGCCAGTGGTCACATGATCAGGGGAGTCACACAGTGGCCTAATAAAAGCCTGCAGGTGGCAGGTCACGTACTGCCCTTGATGCCTTCCCAGGTCATGTCAATCCCGGATGGGGCAGCCCCATGTGAGATGTGAGAATCAGCCTGGAAAGCCAATGCTGCCCTCACATGTCCTACCTGGCTGCCCTGTGACTTCACCTTTGATGTTGGGCAGTGAGGCAAGGTTGTAAGGCTCCCAATCTCATGATGTGGGGGCAGAAGACAGAGGGGCAGGGGGTCTCTTCGCTGCTCACAGAGTGAAGGGCTCTGGGTCCCTGACTAAGGCAGGTGGACAAGGCCTGGCCTTTCCTAGGAATGCTCATGTGCCTGGGTACCCTTACTGAAACTTTCCTTCTCACAACCCACTCAGCCTTTCCTGTCCCCCCGTTGGTCTGCTATCTCCTGCTCCTCCCAGTTCTGTCATCTACAAGGTCAGGGAGAGCCCTAGAAGACACAGGAAGCATCCCTCCCAGGATCCAGGCTTTACCTAAGGACAGAATGCTGGGTCACACATCCCCAGTTCTCATAACATGGGGAACAAATAAATAATTACCTGATCAGAGAGTGAATCTATGAGAACTACTGAGTCAGAGCAACCCTCTCATCAGGTCACACAGGTTACAGAGCTGAGACTGGACCTCCACGTATCCAGCTTGAGCCATCTCCTCTTCACCCATGTTCCCTGAGAATTGCTAGAGGACATTTGTTTCCCATAGATCAGATGGGCCTTGGGGCCCTCCTACACTCAGTGAAAGGACGACTCCCAAGAAAAATGGCAGGGAACAGGCCACATACTCAGTGGGCAACACTGGTGCTAGCACCCTGGTTAGGATCAGGACAAGAGGACAGTCAAGGGGACCAGTGGGAGACACCACAAGAACAGGCTTGGCCCATGAACATAGCCAATGTGGAGCCACAGCACCCCCTGGAGGAAGTCTAAGGAGAGACAGGTGCCCAGAACCCCACAGCCCTCTTCATCCAACCCTACCCTGGCACTCTCACCTCTGTCTCTGGCCGAGGGATGAACACAGGGGGTGCCATCTTCAGATTGAGCCCCTGGAAGTCCCACTCCCCAAGGATGTACTGCACTGGCATCCTGCAGAGGGGGCAGGGGAGCAGCAGTCAGTGATAGAGGTGGGCGCGGCATAATCACACCTGAGTTATTAAGCACTTAGCAGCCAGACGTGTCTCCTGGATCCTGGACTCCCATTGGAAGCCTTTTCTCCCTTGTTCCATCCTTGCCATCATTCACCCTACACCTCCCCAGTTTTCGGACACTGTCCTCCTCCCTGGCAGAGCCCCAAGTCTTGGCCCACAGGGCCTCACCGATGCAGTCTGCGGCTACTCAGCTCCTGAATGCGCTGTAGCTGCTGAGGGGTCAGGGGCTGAGTCCAAAGAGCCGGCCTCAGACTCTGAAACTGACCAGACAGAGGATGTGAGTAGCTGGTTCTACGAGCCCATAGATCCCAACCGGGGTCTCTGGGCTCACCTATATAAGCACATGTGAACAATACCCGAGGTCTAGTTCTGGCCACTTTGGTCATCCTTGAAGCCCTAGGGCCCAGCTACACTAACAGTGTGTTAGGTAGGTGAGTAAATATCTGCCTGTATCACTCTGCTACGCCTAGGGACTGTTATATGAGTCAGAACTATCTAGACGGCACCTAACAAGAAGACATCCTTTCAGAATAATCTCACTGGCCACAGCTAAGTCAAGGAGCGTGCAGGTCACTGGTCTCAGCTAAGCTGAGGGGTGTGCAGGTGGTGGCAGCTGGTGAGCCTGGATGTCTCTTCCTGACAGTCCTCCCTTTCCCTACCCCTTCCCACCCCCATGACACCATTGCACTTAACTGTTTTGGCTCCGAGGACATGAGCCACGATGTACTCACTGGATTCCCGGGCCTCGGGGATGCCTCTCTCTTCAAACACTGCTGTCCAGTGGCTGACCAGCTCTGTGGCACTCACTAACCCAACCAGACGTGAATGGAGTAGCCGTGAGCTGAAGGCCCAGCCCCAGGTGCCTCCTTTCCTTCCTGGGCCAGACATGAGGGCCCATTGCATTTGGCCCCAAAACCTCATGTCTCAGAAAGGCTCTCCTGAGCACTCACAGGTTCCCAGGTCTTTGTAATGTCAGCTGTAGAGGTGGGCTCTGTAAATCATCACTAGACCTAGAAGGGTGCAGACAGGAAGATCACAGGCTCCAGCTTCTCAAAGTGGCTCTGGTCCTCAGACGAGGCTGCCACCCTGGGATAGGGAGGGGCGAACCAGGAAAGTAACTGAGCTTTAAGTGACTCCCATCCCCAGCCCAAATGGGCCCAGGCCTTGCTAATCACACTCTGCCTGGAAGGGGCATGCTCCTGCTCCACTACCTCTTTGATTCCATTTCAGATCCTCGCCCACCTATTTGATTCTTCTTGTCTTGACCAGTTATGTTTATTTCATGTTTCCAGTTAAAGTGGATCAACCCATAGCTCAGTCTCTGCTAATAAAAAGGACTGGTGGTGGGTTGGGGCAAGGGGCTTGGGGGTCAAATGGTCTGACCTAGCATGTGTGGCCTTCGGCAAATCATTGAATGTGGTTTTCCCATCAGTAAAGTGATGGGGATAACACCAATCCCACCGTGAGCAGTGCAGGGAGCCCACCAGGGACTCAACATGACACTTCCTACAATGTGACATCAGCATGACAACCAGGAAGAGAGGACTTTGTTCAGGAGCTCTGCTTTTGACAGCTTGTATGTACTGTCATTCTATGCGGAAACTTTTCTTCCAATTTAATCCATGATCCCAGACATCTGCATATTGCCAACCCCAAACCGTACAACCTTCTGTTAACTTTAAATTGTCACAAACAAACTTAACCAGTTAGTTTAAAATCGGTAGGCCCTTTTCCTTCCAGGCAAACCAAGACCTAAACAAGCGTTTATTGAGCGCCTACTGAGTGCCAGACCTTCGGAGACAGGGGGGACCAGAGGCTCGGAGAGTAGAGGCCAGCTAGGAACTGTTCATCCAGCAAGTAACTGTCAAACAGGACACGAATCCGGGTCCGAAGGATTCCCGAGACAGCTCTATCCACCTGGGCGAGGCCCTAGAAGGAGCCCAGTCTTGAAGTCGAGGGGCGCAGACTCCGTTTGTCAGCTTTGCAAGGAATAGTTAGTGACCCAGGAGGGGTGCCTTCTACTCCATTGGTATTACGGGAGACGGAGCCAACTCAAACTCAAGGGCACTACAGTCTGGCCGCCCCAACCCTGATTCCCGCCTCTAATCCGTACCTCCCAAAGGGCTGCCGACCTGCACTCTGGCGGCCCAACCGCTCTACGGAGCAAAGAAACGGCACCCGGCCCGGCCCTCGGACGTGCGTATGCCTCCGTGCACTCCCTAGGACACCCAGCTTCCGGAGCCGGTGCAGCTGAGAAACCGCTCGGGCGGACCCTACAGCCACTGCTCCAAGATTCCTAGGGCCGCCAAGTGTCACCCAGGAGGTCCGTCCCACAGTGGGGGAGACCCTGAACGCCATGCCTACTGCGTCCCCAAGTCCACAGGTGCGAAAGGACGTGAATATATGTGGGGTTGCTCCCTGGAGCCGGGACCTGCAGGTCTTTCAGAAGTTCACTGCCAGAATGCCGCTGTCGCTGAACTTGACAGCTCGGAGGCAGTGTTAGGGGCGGAGATTGAGGAGCGCGAAAGCGACCTGGCGGAGGTGTCAAGACCAAGGGGCGCGGACCGATATCTAGGGGCGTGGACCGATATCTAGGGGCGTGGTCTAACATAGAAGGCGCTGGCTCCGGCGGGAAATAGTGCTGGCGGAGGGACCAAATGTGCCGCAACCGGCCGCAGTCAGTGGCCGTAGCTCACTCAGCAGGGGCCTGTGGCTACTGGATCGTAGGTCCGCCCCAGTTCCTCTTGCTCCGAGATTGGCCTTGGGTCAGACCGGTAACGGTTTAGAGCAGAGACCACAAACCTCGACTGTGGAGCCCTGGGTTCGAAGTCTGACTGTTACCACTCGTCCTGCGGCTCTGTCCAGGTGCCTTGCTCTCTCTGGATCTGTTTCTTTTATACAATTCGTTTATAATCTGTTCCTTTTATACAATCTGTAGTGCCCTGCAAAGTGTGGATTGCGAGTCTCCTTACCAAAATTTACTGGAAAAGTCAGATTTCTAGCTCGGTGCCAAACACCAGGAGCTGCAGGCGTCTGCACTGTAACAGGCTAGTCGGTGATTTCATAAACTCCTTTGAAAAACTGAGGTTTAGAGAGTGTTAGAAAGGCCCTCCCCTGAGGGGGCCGCGCTGTACCCGTAGGCTGACATGAGGGGCATATGCAGATCTGCGGCGTAGTGGTTTAAGTGCTAAGGTCTGCCACGAGGTGCTCCTTGGAAACTCAATGGGGCAGTTCTGCTCTGTCCTGTAGAGTTGCCATGAGTCGGAACTGACCCGACGGCAGTGGGTTTGGTTTTGATTTTCAGGGTCAGGGGTGTCCAATCATAATACCACCATCGCCCCGACTTCATCTCTAAACTGGAAGGTGCGCCATGTCTAGCATAGGTCGACGATCGTTTACCAAGAGTCCTCACAACCAAGCCCCATCTGAGCAGGTAGAGGAGGCCCAGGGAAAGGAAGCAGCTTGTCCAAGGTCACAAAGTCAGGAGAGGGTCGAGTCAGATTTCAACTCAGGCTCAGGAACTCCCCAGTTTAGGGCTCACCCCAAGTCTTCTCCGTGCGCCTGCGTTTGGGGGCGCGAGTCTGTCCCAATGGGAGTGGAGCCCAAGCTGACTAGGAGACGGAGTTCTGGCCCGAGAAAAGCCTAGCCACCTACGGTCTTCACTCTCTTCCATGCCGGTCGCTGGGCTGAGGGGTGGTCAAGCTAGGACTGAGAACCACCTCCTGCCTCCTGATGTGGGTGGAGCCATATCAAAGTGACAGACTAGCAGACCAATGGTCCGCAGATTCTAGGCCTGACAGCCAATCCGGGGAAGGGGGTGAGGAGCAGGCAGGGAGGCGGGGCTGCGCGGGTCGCCGGAGCGTCGGGGTCCCCAGGAGACTGCTATCTCCGCCCCACCCCCACCACCAGTCCGGGCCCTGTCCACCTTGGCCCAAGCAGGTGGAGAGAGCGCTCGCAGCTGCGAACAGCGCGTCTTAGCGAAGCCAGCTCTACTCGGAGCGCGCAGGGCGGGAGGATCTCGGGTCGGACCTGCCATTCCCTCGGCAACCCCAGGCCTCGGGATTCCCCCCGCCCTGGCTCCCCGCCCGCTGCCACCACCCTCAGCCTCTCCGACTGAGCTCGCGCCCGGGATTAAGTAAGTGCTGAGGTCACCGCTTCTACGCAAGGATGGAGGAATCAGAGTGGCGGAGGATGGGATGAGGACTGGGGCAGGGGAGACTGGAGGACCTGACGGAGAACCGTATGCGGGTTCTCCGAGGTCGCGGCACCGGTCCTTTTACCCCAGTATTCCTTCTGTACCCTTTGGACTCCGAGGCAGACCCAGGAAGTGGTGAGCAGGGCCCCTTGTCCCCTTTGGATGGAGGACTGAACAGATCCACAGAGCAAGTTAACGGTCCAGCCCAAGGTCATGTCTGGGGTCAGTAACAGAGCCAAAAATGGACCCCAAGACTCACCCAGACTAACTGGAGGGAGAGGGCAGAGAAGGATGAGTTTGACCCCCACTCCCTCGTCCCTCAGCCAGCTTTGCCCCTGTCTCAGGAGCCGTCATCCATGTGTGCACACACCTCACACAACCATGCACCAGCACAGGGAGGAACCCCCCACACTGCCGTGCACCTGCTCAGGGAAGTATGTGTGTAGCCATGAGCTGTGCATCCTCTCTCTGCCTTCCCCAGGCCTGCCCATCTGCAGCTTGACTGGGAAGCCTTTCTATCCCCATTTACCCAGGCTCTCTGGAAAGGCCTAAGCCACACCCTGAACCGAGCACATCTCCTACATGTGCTCCCAGGGGAGAAGAAAAACAGAAGAGGGGTACCTCAAAGTGGATATGTCTCCCCTTCCTCTTTGTCCCCGGCAGCACCTGGTTCCCCTGATGCAGAGTCCAGTGACCCTAAGAGCCTGCAGACTTTCTGCCTCTCTTTGCTGTAGGGATGCTGGCTGAGCAGCCACTCCTCTCTCCACAACTGCATCACCCTCCTCCCAGCACAGGCTGGACCACACATCAGGTTGAGTCCAGAGATCTCTGTGACTCGGCCATTTCTGGCTGTGTTGGTCAGAGGGAAGCATTTACCCTGTGCAGAGAGAGGGGACTGTGCTGAGCTAAGCCTTTTTTAGGCACCGGTTGATTTGGACATTTCTGTAGTTTTATGATCCTGTGAAGGCAGAGTTCTTAATATCCCAACTTTGGCCTCAGGAAAACTGAGACCTGGAGAGGTGTAGTGACTTCCCTAGAATTACCCAGCTAGGTGGTTGAGCTGGGATTCAGAGCCAGATCTGCCTGACTTGGGCAAGTATTTTCCTCTAGGAAAGTGAAAAGCAATGATATTTTCTTCTCTGAGCTTCAGAGCGAAACGGGAGGGATTTTTTTTTTTTCTTGCAAACCTCCACTACCTTTCACATCTTCCAGGTATGATCTCCAGGTATGATCACCTTACCCACAGAGTCCATACAAAGGCAGGAGGCCTTGGTGATTCACTGGTAGAGTTCTTGCCTTCCAAGAGGAACACCCAGGTTCAATTCCTGGCCAACGCACCATGTGCGCGCAATGACCATCTGTCCATCAGCGGAGGCTTTTGTGTTGCTATGATTTTTAACAGGTTTCAATGGAGTTTCCAGACTAAAATGGACTAGGAAGAAAGGCCTGGCAATCTACTTCTGAGTACTAGCCAATAAAAAACCCACAACAGGCTAAACTGCAACTCATCATGGAATGGCACAGGACCAGGCAGTGATTCCTTCTGTTGTGTGGACGGTGGCCATGAGTCAGAGGCTTACTCATAACAGATAACAACAACAACAAATCCACACAAGAACCTTAGATGTACACAGCTGCTCATGTGTCCTGATGTCCCCCTCTCCCTTGAACTTTCATTTCCTCCGGGTCCTCAGAAACTTGAGGAACTTCATCTCATTACCAAGGCACCATCCTAAACCTTAATGTTTTTAATTCTTTCCTTTCCAGCACCTGGGGAGGCAAGGGGCTCCCTTTATCCACGGGGGTGACAGGGGCCACAGGCTGGAGCTCTTCTAATGTAGAGAGTGAGTGGGCAGACTGGCTACGGGCCGTCTCTCGACCCAGGCGCTCTCAGCATCAGCATGAACTCCAGGATCCCACCTACCAGGCGCTGGTTCAGCAGTCGCCCGCCTACCTCTGAACCTGACCTGGAGCCTGCCACAGATGGGTCGGCCTCTGAGACCACCACCCTCAGCCCAGAAACCACCAGTTTTAATGGCACTAGAATGCCTGACGTGGTTGGTGGCCAAGCTGGCGTGGGCACAATGCTCCTGTCCTTTGGGATCATCACGGTGATTGGCCTGGCTGTGGCTATGGTAAGAGCTGGGGCAGGCTGGGTTGCCCAAGTGTCCTGTTAGTCAGGGGAGGGGTGGTTAGTATGCGGGCTTACATAGAACCTAATCAGAAATCAGTTATCTGTTAATGATACTGTAGCTTCCCTTCTCCCAGGGATTTGTACATTAAGATCCAGAGACCAGAGAGATAGCCTTCAGTTGGCAGAACCAGAGAAGATGGTGTTTTGAGCTGGACTACGAAGACCACGTAGGCATTAGGGAGATGGGCCAGTCTGGAGATAGGCAGGAAGTTCTGAGACCAGCAAGCAGTGAAGAAAGTGAGGACTGTGGGGCATGGGGGTGTGATGGGAGTAGAGACAGAAGGAGATTGGGCAGGACAGTAGGGTATGAAGTCTGGGTGGGGTGCAGCAGGCGTGACAGGCTGCTGCCAGTGTTCATTCATCACTTACTTATTTACTGGGCACCAGCCCTGGACCAGGCCTTTGGGACTCAGTAAGAGCTGGGCAGACAAGGTCTTGACGTGTGCATATTATGGGCATGGGAGACATGAAAACCAATGGCTCCAAGGGAAGCCCACAGAGACTGGGCTGAGAGATGGGAGCAGGGGAGTACTTTTCCACACTGGGAGGTTAGGGACAGTTGAGGAGGCCACAGAAGAGCTGAGACCTGAAGATGGAGGCCTGGCCTTGGAGTTGTGAGAAGAGATAACGTTGGACAGCCATCAGGACCAAGGCGAGCTGCGGTGAGGGCTGCAGGTGTCTCCCGATTATGGGTACGGTGCCTCCAGATCTGCTGTCTACCCTGAAGATGTGCGCCCACCCCCTGAGATGACACAGAAACACTTGGAATATCACTGGGGACCACTGCAGATTGTGCAAGCTAGATCCAGGGGCAGTGGAGTGCACTTGAGGTCCCTCACGGGGAATGCAATACTAGCATTCTGCCCACTGCCCCCCCAGGCTCTCCTTGCTGGCCTTTGGCTCAGAGCATGTGGCTCTGACAAATAGGACTGGGGGTGGATCATCTACAGCCTGGCTGGAGCTGCTGTTAAGACAAGGTTGCCATATGGTCCCTGCAGGCTCCGAATCACTGCCAGGAAAAAAACTGCCTACTAGTGAGCAGGGCCAGGACGCAGCACACAGACAGTGCGGCCAGGACCTGAGAGGTCTGCCGGGCCAGGGGTGCGGGCAGGACACCATGTTGCAGTCATGCTGACCGAGGTGGCCTACCCTGGGCAAGCAGGGCCTAGAATCTGTCCATGTAATGGCAGAATTTCCTCCCCCCTTTTCTCTGGAGACCCTGGTGATGTAGTAGTTAAGTGCTGTGGGTGCTAACCAAAAGGTCAGCAGTTCAAATCCATCAGGCACTCCTTGGAAACTCTATGGGGCATTTCTCCTACTTTGT
Organism: Heterohyrax brucei; assembly: GCA_028571685.1. Classification (NCBI taxonomy): domain Eukaryota; kingdom Metazoa; phylum Chordata; class Mammalia; order Hyracoidea; family Procaviidae; genus Heterohyrax; species Heterohyrax brucei. The sequence goes on from CM053158.1 coordinate 15,959,966, forward strand.
ATAGAGCCATCATGAGTCGGAATCAGTGGGTTTGTTTTTTGTTTTGTTTTGTCTCTGGCAGAACATTTGGAGGGTCCAGGTGGGTGGCTTTTTCTCCAACAGCTAAAAAGTAGGGGGGTTGGAGGGTAGAGGCGGTACAGGGCAGGAGACAGCTCCTGTGTCCAGGGGACATGTCCAGAGGCCTCCCCTGAGTGCTGCCTCCCCTTCCCTCATGCCAGCCCTGAGCTTGGTACAGGAGCAAATTAGTGCCAGGCAGTGTGACTTACCCAGGAAGAAAAGCGGCAGGAGCAGTGAGAGAGCGCATCTTGGAGGGAGGTGGGTGGCCGAAGCTGGACAGTGAGGAGCAGGGAAGGTTTGGGAAGGAAGGTGTGGGAGATACCTGCGGAGGGGACAGGAGAGAGTAAGAACAAAGGCACCGAGGTTGCAAAATGGTCTGGCTTCTCTTGAAGACCCCTCTATGTGGAAGGGGGGAAGGTAGGGATAAGTGCTCAGAGACTAGGGAGCAAAGGATGCTGGGACTAGAACTGCTCAGCAAGGGAGAGTAGAAGCAGGGCCAGAAGACCCCAGAGCTCCTGCTGTGTTCTTCCTGCAGGAGAAGGGGTTCTCCATGTGACCTTCTGGAGGGGTTGGGTAAGTGAGGGGCACCCTGACTTCTTGAAAGGGGTCCCCCAGGAGCAGGCAGCAGGAGGAGCTCTAGGCCAGGGTCAAGCTGTGAGTGGACCACAAAGGGTGTGGGAGCCACAGAGGGTTTGGGACAAATCTTAGGGTGGTGGCTTTCCCCCAGACAGAAGCAAATTTGCTCCCAGTGGTTGGAAATGCCCAGCTTGGGGAGGAGTAAGACGGTGGCAGATGTCCCTGGAGTCCTCTCCCTGGGCAGTTATCTGAGTCTTACCCCCTCATTCCCTTCCCGCAGTGATTCACACCAGGCTTTCTGGCTTCAGTTTAGAGACTCTGTTTTCTCAGGCTGCCTAGGCCTTTATCTTCAAACTGTTCAATAGTGGACAAGAGCCACAGGCCTCCCTAGCATCAGGGAGGTCAGCCTCAAATACCATACCCTGTCCACTAAGGGCCAACAGCATCCCATGGGAAGACAAGGATGCACCCTAGAGCCACTGCCCTGCCAAGTCTGGCCACCATCTGTTCCTTGTTATTTTTGCATGTATGTGGCTTTGGGCCTGGAGACCTATGGTGGTTTGAGGGATGCTGAAGTCCTCCCCTCCCCCTTTAGCTTTGACAAGTCACAGGCAGCTGCCGAGTGGCTGGAACCACAATCAGCATGGGCAGAGGTAGAATGACTGTGGGGTCGTCTGAGGCTGGGTTTCCTTGAGAACAGGTCCCTACCTCTGAGTCCCCACCCCTGGTCTGGGCAATGTCAGCATCTAATAAACATTGACAGAAGGTGTGGATGTAGAACATAAGGCCATTGGGATGAGGACCCTGAGGACATGGGGACCCATAGGTCTCCCACCATCACCCTCAGCATGTTTGCCATTTGGGGACTACTGGCCACATCAGGGCCTCTTTTCTGGTTACTGACTCTGGCCCTTATCTTGCAGGTTTTGTACATCAGGAAGAAGAAGAGGTAACACTCGAGCTGTCCCCTGAAACCCTAGCCCACAGTGCTGGGCTGGGCCCCAGGGGGTGTGCTTGAGAAAGGACAAGGAGCCATCCCTCACCAGGCCTTCTCTCCCTGGTCAGGAAGTCAAGGCCTCTTCCACCTCCTCAGGGTTAGGGGTGACCACTTTCTCTCAAGGAGACATGCCCCTCCCTACAGGGATTGCGTGCATAGAGCTAAGAGGGCATGAGGATTCTGGGTAATCAGATGATCCTAGAACAGTGTGGGTGGAGAGAGGGGAGAAGTTTGGCTGCCACCCAGCGGCCTAGCCACTTTTGCCCTGTCTTACTGAGCTACCTGCCGCTGACCTGCCCAGACTCCCCAGACCTCCAAAGGCTGTGAATCCCAGCCATGCCGTGTCCCTGTAGACCCCACAGATGACAGCCACCTGGCCCTGCTCCCAGGAGTGAGCACCTTCTTCCTCTAGACCACTCGTCTGAGGGGTAGAGCTGGTTCTTTTTCTTTTTCTTTTTTATTATGACTGAGTGAAAATGTACATTCCCATATAAATTTACACGCCCACCTATATGCAGCTTCCACTGCTCTCCCTGCCTGGTGACAGCACACTACTCCTCCCTGTACAGCTGGTTCTTTAGGTGCAAACACGGGTTTCATTGAATCTCAGGTGAAATCTTAGGACCTTAAATGTGGTTGTGTGCTGCAACCCAACTGGTTGGCAGGGAGGAATGAGAGGGCTTGTGGGAGGGGAAGGTCCTCCCCGCGCCCCAGCAGCCTCTGCCCTTCCCACCCCAGGCTGGAGAAGCTGCGCCACCAGCTTATGCCCATGTACAACTTCGACCCCACGGAGGAGCAGGACGAGCTGGAGCAGGAGCTGCTGGAACATGGGCGGGACGCTGCCTCCCTGCAGGCTGCCGCCTCTGCGCAGGCCGTGCAGGGCAAGGTGGGCCTTGGCCAGAGCCCCTGCCCAGCCCGTGGCATGTGCATGCACCCCTCTACCCTACTCCCATCATCACCTGCCGTGTGGTCAGGCGGCAGCTGGCGGGTATACGCAGGTTTTGACGGGTCGTTCAGGAACTGGTAGAATTACTCCGTGGTGACCCACAGAGGCCTGTCGCCAGGCCAGGTCAGGGGCAGCCCTAGCTAGGATCCAGGCTGGCTCTGCCCCCGACAGCCTGGTAATCCTGGAAGCCCCACTGGTCTCTCCGGGCCTCAGTTTTCTCATCTGCAAATGAAAATCCTAACTCTTGGCCTGTGTACTCCCACATTCTGGGGAACTAGTGGGAGAGGTCATTGGGGGCTGAACCCCGAGTCCCACCATTTCCTGAGAACCCTGTACGGAGTGAGTTGTGGGTGGGACAAGATTCCTGCGGGGCACCTCAAGATAGGCTATTGGGTTCCCCGCCACTGGCTGACCCCAAGCAAGTAGAGACCCTAGCTGATCTTGCTTCCTATGTCTGATGAGTTGGATGAATGGTCATCCTGATGGGGCCAGTTGCTTGCCTGACCAGTTAACACCAGCTTCTGAGATCCCCAAAGGCCAGAGCTACACAAGAAGGCTCAGCCTCCCCCAGGTCCCCAACTTCTTCATATCCCTCTTTGCCTTGACCCCATGGGTTGCTAGAAAGGTCTGGCCCATCAAAGGCAAATGTGGGAGGCCAGACTCAGGAAAAGTCCAGGCTGGGAGTTCAGAGATGCCCTGGTTTTGCCATCAGTTTTCTGTGACTTAGGTCAGGACACCTGGGAATATTCAGGAAAGTGGCCTGAGAAGCTTGGTCACCCAGCCCTTGGGGAACTCATCATTTGACAGTGGTTTCCTGCACCCCTTCCTTGTGCTTGCCCCTGTGCTAAGTCCTAGGGATGTAGAGGTGAACCTCTCTCTGGGAGGGTGTGGTGCGTACATAGTGAACTGAGTCCTGAGCCCCCAGGAATGATGGCGAGGCAAGCTGCGGATGGCTGTGGAGGCTGGCTGAAGGAATTGTCTGAAACGGGTCATATTTCAAAGCTAAGCTTTCAGGGAGGGCATTGCAGGCAGATGGCACAGCTCATGCCACGCACCAGGTAGTGAGAGTGGAGGTGACTGGGCCAAACAGCGCAAGTCTATGGTCAGGGTCCCTGATACCCCTGCCTATCTATCTCCCTGCAGACCTCTCTTCCCTCCCAGGGCCCACTTCAGAGGCCCAGTCGGCTGGTGTTCGCTGATGTAGCCAATGCCATTCATGCTTGAGTGGCCTGGGACAGGCCTGCGGTTCTGACGGTGATGCCTGACACAGTGCCCACACAGCTGCCCGCTCCCTGATTGTCAAGACCTCAGGACCTACTCTGCTGAGGCAGAAAAGGGCCAGGCCAGGCCAGCTGCTCTGCAGACCCACCAGCTGACACTCCAGGCTCTGAGAGCCACTCCTGGACCAGCTGGGCATCTCATCACCGACCTCTTCCTGCCTGAGGGTCCTGCTGGAGGGCAGCCCTCGTGCCAGAAAGGTCGGGAGCCACTGCTGGCTTCCTTGTGTCCTGTCCAGATCCCCTACATCAGGGTCTGCTCCTCTGAATGTGGAAGAAATGGGGGGAATGCAGGGTGGGAGGGGGAAGAGAAAGAGACTGGGGGGTGTTTCCCCTCTTTTGGGGAGAGGTCTGTGTTTGGAATCTGGAACCTTCTCTGGAGTTGGGAGAGGCAACCGCTCAAGTCACAGGTATGGGATGGGCCTGAGAGCCCTAGGGATGGAACTAAAGCAGAGAAGTAGGCAGAAATGCCAGGAGGGGCTGCTCAGACCCAGGATCCAGCAATGTGACAGGGTCTAGGAAGTCTTGCAGCTGCCCCTCCCCGACAGCAAGTTGTTTGCTGGGCCCCTGTGTGGGTAGGGGGTGTGGGGGTGTGTGAGAGAGAGAGAGAAAGTGCATGTGAGCATGCCTATGTGCAGATGCATGACTGTCCCAGGGCAGGGGCAGAGTGGGGACCTCTACTTGGCCCTACCGTCTCAATTGACCCCTCCCCCCAGCGTGTGTAGAGGAGCAGCTGGGTGGGCCACTTTCTCTGCCACCTCCTGATTTAAGGAGCTACAGAGAGGAGGGGCCAGAGGTGAGGGTTCTGCTGCCTCCCGTGTCTCTTTACGGGGCCCCAAGAGCTGAACTCTTCTGCCCCTGAAAACTGCTCCTGTCTTGGGCTGGACAGGGGATCTGGGGTTGGGGAGAGGCTGTTGATCTGAGGCTGCAGGCTGGCTTGGGAAGCCCTGACAACCCCAACCTAGAGACCCGGGGAGGGGGACTGACCCCTGGTAGACAGACACAAGAAACCTAGTCTGGTTTGGGGTTCCCCTACCTCCACCTCATCTATGGGATAGGACCTCATGGTTGGTGAGGAAGTGGTCACCCACTTGGCCATCCCTTCATCCCCAGTGTGTCAAGGCTGAAGGCAGGGCCATCCAGGCAGGGAACTGGGCAGAACCAGTCCCCAAGAGCTAGCGGCTTATCTACACAGGGCAGGCACGGTGCCTGGCCTAGTGACCATTGCCATCCTCTGCTGGTTGGATGGGGGGCGGCATGTGCAGATCCTCTGCCTGGCAAACATCGTGTATCAGGAGGTGAGGGTCTAGGACCCATGCAGAGGAAGTTCTGGAGCTAGTGCCTCCTCGAGACTCTATAAATATGGTAGCACCTGAGTGACTGAAGGGCTGCGGCTGATTCAGGATGCAGAGCTGTAATTTAACTCACAGCATCTCCATGTGAGAGCATTAAAGATATAATTAAGATGTTTACAAGAAGACAGTGTGAGCCTGCAACATTTGGGGTGTGAAACCGTAGGAGGGGATGGTGGGTGAGGGGCTGTGGGGCACCCACGGAGAGTCGCTTGGGTGCCTGCTATGAGGCGGCAGTCCAGTTGGTTTTCCTCTGTCTCTCTAAGGAAGTGTATCTGGCCCTGGGTTCAAGGTTGCTCTGAGGCTTAACTGTTTCAACTTTGCAGGGAGAAGCCAAATGAAGAGGACATTGTGGGACCCCAAGAGGGATGAGGCTTGAGCCCCAAGGGCCAGCAGAGGTGTGGCTCCCCAGGACTCCCTGCAGCTGGGTCTAAAACACAAAAGGGAGTGAAATTGTGTGGCCATGCTCCAAGTGGGGAGTGGGGGAGATGGGAAACCATTAGAGCTATGTGTGGGGGACCCACCTGCAGGTTCTGAAGTTGGAGGCAAAGGATACTAAGGTGACCATCCATCCAGTTTTTCCAAGGACTGTCCCAATTTTAGCATGGGAAGTCCCACAGTCCAGAACCATAAATGACATCCAAACTGTCCCCCAGAAAGCTGAGCTTTTAGGCTAGCATCATGGAAACAAGGAGGGGGTGAGTCTCCCAGTTCCACGTGGATGACTGGCTGCAGGTCTAGCAACTGAACATGGCCTTGGGTAAAGGTGGAAACCAAATGCTCCACGGCCCACCTACACTGGGGTCAGAACGCCGGGCCTGTCAGTGACATCTATGGTGTTGGGGAGAGGTCTCTCCCTTGGTAGACTGGCAGACATCCTGAGGGGCATGAGGTGATGGGCAGGGGGGTGAGCTGTATGCTCCTATCCTATGAGGTAGCCCCTCAGCCCAGGAACTCGAGGGCTGCTGAAGACCCAGTGTCTGGGAGACTCTAAAGAAAGGGGGCCTATGGAATAAAACTGGCACCCAGGGCCTGGGATGGGGGCTTCAGCAGGACTTGTAGTCTTGTTCTCTCCTGCTGCCTGCCCAGGCCCCTTTCCCAGCCTCCCAGTGGCTGGGCCGGGCAGTGCAATGGACACGGCAGTTATCTCCGTGGGCAAAGGGGCTGCTTCCTCATCTGTCCCCTCACGGCCTCCTCCCTTCTACCTCATCGTCTTCTGTTTTCTAGCTCTCCTTCCCAGTCCTGGAGCAAAAGCTACTTCCCTGAAAGTCCTCAGGTCTTCTACAAAGTGTGGCATAAATAAATCTTGGGGTGAAAGGTTCTGGTTGTTGTGTCTTCTTTCTGACCTCCAGGCCAGTGGACTGACCAGAACTCTCCTTAGCACTGCAGTCAATCAGACAAGAGTGAGACGGAGTGGCCTGCCATTACTGCTCCTAAAATTGACTGTGAAATGGGGCCCTCTGGGAAATGCCTGCTCCACCACATACGCACATCAATAACCAAAACCCCTTCTCATGAATAGCAACCAGGGCTACGGGTCAGAAGCTGCAGCCGTTTGTGGTGGGTAGTATCAGGGTGGACGTGGATGGGTGAATTCAAAGGAGGCTATCTTCTTGTTTAATAAAGTGAAGTGTCACCTTTGAGCCAAACTGAATAAAATAATCCCATTGACTGGCTGCAGGCAGACTCCGAAGACGATTTCAGAATATAAAGGAAAATTCTCATGGGGATGAGCCCAGAAACTCCAGCAGGGGCAGTCTGACCTCAGTATGGATTTCTTCCAGAAACATTACTGAGCACCTACCATCTACTTGGCATGACAGTCCCATTGGTGAGCCCACCTGGTCCCTCCCCTGTGACATTTCCACTCTAAATGGAAGCAGACAGATGTCAATATACATGTGTCTATGTGTTTGTGTGTATATCAGTATACACATATTATATGCCTATATCTACATCTATATGAAAAAGAAGGTGGGGACAGGGACGGGCTGTGCCTGAGAGTGTTCAGAGGCTGCGTGCAGACACACCCACCCTGCCCATCCAGCTGCACCCCTCAGCAGGCCTCAGCTTTACGTGGGGGTGAAGGTAACAGGGCGGTGGGCTGCCAGCCATTCTGTCAGTCCTACTTCCTGGTCAGGGCAGTGTCCCTGCTCCCCAGCACGCTGACTTCTCAACCCTTTGGACCCTGCCTCTCAGACCTCTGCCACCCGGGCCTGCAAAGGCCCCACAGGGGCCATCAAGGAGCACCCAGTCTTCCTGTCTCTCATGCCATGAGTCCTGCTTTTCTGGGGATGGTGACAGGGATAGGGACATGCCTGCCTTCTCCAAAGTCTTCCGATGACACCAGGCTGAGGCCCATCTTGTCCCCTTAGCTTTTCGTATGCCCTACTCTGCTGCTCCACTTCTCAGAAGCAGCCACTGAGACTCTGCCCTGAGCTGTCCCCTGTGGACTGAACTGAGAGGAAGCGAGGAGAGGGGTGGCAGATGTCCCAGCCCTCGGGGCTGACGGGCCCCCTAAGCCTCTGACTGCTGGCACTGGGAGATGAAGGATATGTCCATTCCAGCCGTTTCCATCTGTCCATCCAGCCCCCAGTACATCTCTACTGGACTTAAGGGGGTGGATGCAGTCAGCCCCATTTTCTGGGTTATAACGGTGACATTACCATCATTGTCATCATCATGCGTGGTTTGTTGAGCCCATGTCATGTTCTAGCACGTGTAGGGAGAGCTGGGCCAGAGTCTTCCCAGTGCCCACCAGAGTCCTGCTCACCTCACAGGCCCCCAGAGAGCCCTGTGCGGTCCTGCGGGCCAGTGTGGAACAGGCTGGGTGGCTTCCCTCTGCTGAGATCTGGGGAGGCCTCTGCAGAGCACCCCAGCTCTGAATGCTAGCTCTCAGAGGCTGCCTCTTCTCAGCTCAATTTCCTCCTCTCCACAATGGCAGTGAAACCAGTGTGTCCCTGCTCATCCTAGGAAGTAGCTAGAAGGTGCCTTGGCAATGGCTTTGGTCCTGGTCACTGTTACCCTTGATTGGTGCCATCCCAGCACCATCTCTCTCTCCTCCCTATAGCCCTTCACAGGGCTGTACTTTTACCTTATCTTACAGTGGGAGACACAGCACCCAGAGACTGTGGTTGTCAGACTTATCCTCTCTTCTATCCATTCCAGAAAGGAGCCTCAGACAAGGCCCAGAGTCAGAGGGTGCTCTGGGATATGGTGGGGGCATCCAGCAGGTCCATGAAGGTCCACAGTTGGCCTTCCAGGAGCCCATGTTGTCACCTGCTGGCAGCTCCAGGAATTGTGGGCAGCCTTCCAGCTTGTCACCCTCTGCCAGGACACCTGCCTGCTGGCCCCAGGGTTCTCCTCTGGCCTTGTCTCTGGATTCTTCCCCTGCACGCAGCCTGTGATCCACGTGGTGTGGAAAGCAGTGCCCAGACTGCAGTCCCTAGTGTTGAGGCCCATCTGGCAGGACTTGCATGTGATTTGATGAGTAAAGGGCTTAAGATTCAAAATTTAAGGAGCTACTCATTCTCTGGTGCTGACACTACATTTACACCAATTCATGAGTGAGTGCCTCCTTAAATTTTCCACCCTTGGCCTCCCCAGTGGTTGAGATCCAGGGGGCCACATGGAATGCATGCACCCTGCACCTCCCCTCTCTGTCAGTAGGGTGGGGCCCCAGAAGACCGAGCAATGAGGTGGGGGCCAAACTTTGCCCTAGGTAGAGCTCACCCAGTGGCACTTTATCGGGGACAGGCTGAGCAGACCAGATTAAGAACGTTTTAAGGGACTTACCAGTGGCTCGATAATGGATCAATAAAGTGACACTCTGAAGCCCTGGGTGAAGGAGGAGGGCAGGACTCCTGTCACAGATCCCCATGGATAGCTCAGACCCAGTCTGTGCAAGTGATCACCTGGGGTGCCGGCAGACAGAGGCAAATATGTGCCCATTTAATCCACCAACAACCCCAGAGAGCGGGCATCCCGAGTGCCCCCGTATTACAGATGGGGAAACAGACACGAAGCAGGAAGGTTGCTTAGCATGTGGTCAGGTTAATGAGGTAGGCTAACCCCAGAAGTCACACCACTAGACTACCCCAAGAAGGAAAGAGTGCTGCCTGGAGGCAGAGTGGCCACCTCTTGTCACTACTTACTTGTTCTCTTCTGATGTCCCACCTCCTCTCTACCAGGCCTTCTGCTGGGCTCTGGACCTGAGGGGCACCCAGGTGGAACTTCCCCTAGAGGAGTCTCATCCAGCATGAGAGCCAGGCCAGCCACTGCAACAGTCCTCCCGGGAAGTGAGGTGTCAGGAGAGATCACAAGAGAGATCATCACCTCTGAGTGTGGGTGAGGCAAGGCTTTCACTGTGCTCTGTCTGAAAGACATGCCTGGTTGGACACAAGGTGAAGGGAGGATCATTTGGGGCCAGGCAGGAGGCGAGGTCGAGAGTGTGATGGGCTTGTTCCCACAGCCAGGACACTAATGGTACAGATTCCACCGGGTAGTCTCTGTAAGCATAGAACACGTATCTGGTGCCCAGCCCCACCCCCACAGCTGTGCCTCCTCAGCTGAGCACCCTGATGTAGACACCCTGGACTTGTTCAATACTACTCTCGGAGGGTCCCAATGAGCGCTGGAGTCCTGTGAACAGATGCCGTTGAATGACTTCCCCAGAGTGACCACTCCTATATTTACGCCTCCAAAGGGCTGCAGGAGCCCTGTCACCACCACCAGGTGCTGATGCCCCAGGCCCCCTGACACACACAAAATCTTGAGTGGGTTTGAGAGGAATCAAGTTGCCTTGGGAAACCCTGTTGGCTTAATGGTTAAGTGCTATGGCTACTAACCAAAAGGTTGGCAGTTCGAACCCTCCAAGAGCTCTCTAGAAACTCTATAGGGCAGTTCTCTGTCTGTAGGGTCACTGTGAGTCAGAATCCTCTAGTCGGCGCTGGGTTGTGGCTTTTGGTTTTTGGTTTTTAAGTTGCCTTGAGGAAGGAGGCAAAAATCGGCTTTGGGATCAGTACCCAATATGGCCACCAGGTGGCGGTGCAGGCCCAGATTATTGGGGAGTGTTAAATTGGGGAGAGAGCAATTTGTCTTCCTGGTTTTCTTCAGGAATCTGAGGTCTAGAAGTCTGTTTCCTCTCTGCCTCGGGCAAACCTGGTTACCACTGTGGCCTGAAGCCCCAGACTGTAGTAGTAGGTACTTGGGGATATTTACCGAATGGACGACTAGATAAGATTGGTTCTTGCCGGGTAAGAAACAAATGAGTTAATACGTAATCAGCACAAGCAGAGAGCCCTAAATGAATGTGAGCAGTTCTTTGTACTGTTACTATGAAGTGCATAACAGTACACAACACAGGGTGACAGGACCCCAGAGGGCCCCCACTCATCTTGGGCTCAGGTAGTCCAAGCTATGGGTTGCTCCCAGATATCTAGACAGCTTCTTCCACTCAACGAAGCAGACACTGAGGGCAGCTGGGGGCAGGAGGGGTGGGCGTCCAGTGCCATGTGTGTCTTCACACAGGATGGTTGCCCTTGGCTTCACCAGGCACCCTCCACAGGGAGGGGAGAGACACAGCCTTCTGGTGTCCCTCTTGGGACCGGCCGATGGCGGGATCAACAGGCAGAAGGTTGTGAAGGGGTGAGGCTAGGGAGCATGCCCGTGGTGGTCAGGGCCCACAGCTCCCTCCCAGGGCTTTCCCTTGCATATCTTTGCTTACCCTGGAACCTCCGCTGTGAACACCTGTCCCACTCAGGGCATTGCACAGAAGGACAACACACACGTCTCTGACTTTAGGCTGTCTCATGGACACTGTCACAGAAGTCACCTTCTTGCCACTGAGCAACCCATGAAATCAGTTGGCTATCCCATCTGAAACCAAGTCTCAGAAAGGCTATGACTTGTCCCAGGTACCCAGGATTTCACTCCAACTATCTGACTCCCGGCCCAGGCTCTGAGTGGGCCTGGATCATCTCTGCAGCCCTCAAGGTGATTCGCTCCGGTACTGGGTTCCAGGTGGGTTCTTGGGTGTGTTGGCTCCTACGTTCCCCTGAGTGAACTAGGAGATGGGGATGCTCGCTGCTTCCAGTGGCCAGGCCTTGAGCTGCGGTAGGGCAAGAACAGCCCTATCTCCTTCCCATACATCATCTCCAACAAGGCAGATAGCAGAAGCAAGCTCTCCACACTCGAGGTGATTCTGGTGATCCAGAGCATCAGGAGGCCCAAGTTGGAGAGGAGGGGGAAGAGGAGGCCTCCCCCCAGATCCATTTCAGCTGTCTAGAGGACAGATGACTAATGCTGAATCAGCTCTGCCTTCCCCTGTGGGGCCTGCACAAGGCTACAGGGCCCACCTATTCCAGGTTACACCTCCCAGCCTGAATTCTAAAGACTAGGCATGTGGTAAGAGGGGGCTGCTGCGGTGGGCCTGGACTCAGGGAGAGAAGCTGCGAGCTCTCTGGCAGGTCTCCAGGTGACCACCAGCACCAGGAATGTATGCAGTATGCCGAGAAGAACTGGACTCTGAGGCTCCTTGACAGTTCAGGCAAACCAACTGGCAGGCTGCTAGGCCTCCTCTCCACCTAGTGTTTCAAGAGCTGCAGACAGGCTCAGAGGCCAGCAGGTCTGGCCTCAGGCTGAGGGTTGCCCCCTGATTTCCCAGTCACCAGGCTGGAAATTGAACCTTTCTCCTATCTTGCTGCCATCTGGGCCGTTCACTCCTTTCTCCCCAAGTCTTATTACTGCACTCACAGATTCTACTTAGTCATCTTTTTCTGGGCCTCCCAGCCATCTCCACTGGTCTCCCCATAATGTTTCACTTCCCACTGTGCCTGTGGCCTGCTATGTTCCCCTCACAGGCCTACAAGGCTGCCACCAAACTCCAGACCACGCTTAGCCTGCTGCCTCGTCTCTGCTCAAGGGCTCACTCAGTTTGTTGCCCGTCTCTTGCTTTTGCCCTCTCACGCCAGGCCTATGTCAGCCCTGCAACCCAACTGGCCCCTGGTGGGCCTTGCCCCACGGGCAGCCAGCTCCCTCCCTGCCCTTATCCCAGCTCCCTGGCAACTGCCTGAGTGATTAATTTAGTAATTAATCATGTTCAGAGGCTCCTCTTCCGCTGGCCTGCCTGGAATATAGATGTGGCGGGCTTCCTTTGACCTGGGGAGGTGGGGCAAGAGGAACTAAGTTCACTCAGAGTCCCATTTCCTGCCTTGCCCCAGGCTGTGTCCAACACACAGGACATGGAGCCAGCTTACAAAAGTGATCAGGACAGGATTTGGCTGACAGACAAAACATCCTGCCTCTGGGGAGGCCCTGGGGGGAACATTAGTACTACTTCTCAGCTGAATTGACTCCAGTCCCAAGACAACTCTTCCTCCAGCTCAGCATTCACCCAGCCTTGTGGGGACTTGTCCTCTGGCGCAAAGGGAAGAGATGGTATGCACTGGGCAGTGGGGAACCACTATCCTGGCCCTCAGCAATCTCTCAGCCTCCCAAGGCCACAGGACAGGCCATGTCTTCGCTTCTGGCTAGAGGAGAAGGCAGCCACCTGACAGATACCGTTTTGGTCAGCAGCAGAATTTGATGACAGAGGACAAACTGAGTCCTGGTCTCTAGTGGAGTTGGGGCCACGTCCAATCCAGGTGGCCCTGACTTCGCTCTGGGCTCCAGTGGGGCTGGCCATCAGATGTGTGGCCCCTACAGGCACAGCCACCAGATGTGCCATCAGGATTGGGTCCCTACGGGGATGGCCCTGTGGCATTGATTGAAATGCCCCCCTGCCAATTAAGATTTTTAAAGAAATGTATAATGATCCCTAATTGGCACCCTCATTAGGTGCCAATTAAACACTTAAGCATTTCTTACAGGTTTACCACATTAATAAGGCAACTCATTACATGGTAACGAGATTTATTTCTCATATTTATTATATTGTTTCACCACTGCTGTCGGCAGTTATTTTTAAAAACATAGTTTCTTACTGATTGCACACATTGCCCCTTTCCACTCCACTTCAACCAACAGTGTCTCAGGCCAGACCTCTCTCCACCTGAGCTTTGGCCTCAGGAGGGCCAGGTGCCATTCCTTGGCACCCTCCTAGACCTCTTGGTCTAGCTTCCCAGAAGCTTGCCAAGCAGGGGATGACCATCCTTTCAAAATCTGAGAGAGCCTGAGTCTCAGACTCAGGAGTGTTTCGGAGACCATTTAGCCAAATTCTTCATTTCAGGAGTATGAGGTTTTGTTCTCTGCTTCTAGCTCCTGGCAGAGTCCAAGCACTGCACAGTGGGCTGTGGAATAAGGGAGGAACTGATGCTGAGATGGCAGGATCACAGCAGCCAGAGGAGAACAAGGAGGTAGGGGGACTGCAAGGTGGGGCAGGGCAGAAGGATAGCTGCAGGCAGAGGGAACTGTCCTGAGACCAGGGGCCCTGGGAGGTTGGCGATCGTGGAGGATGGGAGGCCAGCAGGAAACGTGGTCTGTGGTGGGGGCCTGGTCTCTAATGGGGGTGATTGGGAACCACAAAGTGTTCTGAGCGGGGAGGTACATAACTAGATACGTGCTTTAGAAAAATCAAGCAAAGGGTAGGCTAGGAGGTGCCGAGGGCACAAAGGCCAGCTTTCCCCTTTTGCCTGGCAGACTCCCAGTGACCAGACCCAGCTGGGTACCAGAGGGCAGGGGAGCTGGGAGGATGCTCCCTAGGCTGCCCAACCTCCTGGGACAGGGCAGGGGTCAGGGGTGAGAGTTCCAGAGGGCACCTGGAGCATGTAGGTACATGTCTTCTTTAAAATAAAAAAAAGCCCACAAGGCTAACAGCCTATGCAAGGTGCTCTGGTGGCATAGTGATTAAGTGCTTCATCGCTAATGAAAAGGTCCACAGTTTGAACCTCACCAGACAGTCCTTGGAAGAAAAGACCTGGCTATTTGCTCCTGTAAAGATCACAGCTTGGGAAACCTTCTGGGGGCAGGTCTGCTCTGTCCTGTACAGTCACTGTGGGTTGGAATTAACTCAACAGCACACAACAACATCCTTTACATACACTGCACCGTGTTCTTATGTCAGTGTGCATGGCACTGACCTCACCCTGGTCCACTTTAACAGCTGCATAGCATCCAAGCCAAGCGAGAGGGAAAAAAAAATAAAACAAAAACATTGCCCTAGAGTAGATTCTGAATCAGAACAACTCCCAGGATGAGGGTACTTCCTATTTCCTTAGCCAGGCTCCTCAGAGTAGGCTATTTCCAATCAGCTACTCAGGGACAGGGCTATCATGCCGTGAGCACCCATGGGCTCCATTGCACATGTATCCAAGTTTATCTCTGGATATATTCCTAGAAGTGGGCAGTGCCAGAGTGAAGGGCCTGTGGAGTTTTAATTCCGACTGATACTGTCAGATTGCCCTCCATGGAGATTGCACAATTTATACTCCAGCCAGCAACAGTGGGCTTTTTTTCCACGTGGTCACCAGCAAGGTGCAGCCACCCTTCCCAGCCTTGTGATTCCATTGGCTTTTGTCTCAGCTAGAATGGGACAGAGGGGCATGTCAGTGGTGGACAGTCCTTTGGATCCCCTTTTGTAGGAACTCATCTCCTTTGCCCGTTTTCTGACGGGATTGTTGATCTCATCAATTTACAGGTGCCGTTTATGCGTTTGTTGTGAAATTTGCAATGTTTTCCTCAGCTTATTCTTTGTCTTTCAACTTTGGTTTTTCCATACAGAAATGTTTACTTTTTATACAGCCAGATGCATCCATTTTTTTCTCTTAGGGTTTGTTTTTGTGGTCTTTGTTGTTATACTTAGAAAAGGCCAAATCCAATTAAACCTAATACAGCAATCCCCTTGTTCTCAGTTAGATTTTTTTTTTCCTCTCTAGCTTTGATCCAACTAGAATCAGATTTTGTTTTCATTTTTTCTTTTCACCCAGAATATCATCCAGGGATTTTAATGCCAACTTTTCTTGGAGGTTTTTTTTTTAATTATTGTACACATGCATGTGTGTGTATATATATACATACGTGTGTGTATGTGTATGTATATATATGTCCACATACATATTTGCCAATTCACCATTTTTTCCCATGCACAACTTAGAACTATCAATTACTTCAACGTGTCGTGCCAATAAATGTTGCAGAACAGTCATTCCCATAAACAGTGCCTCACAGCTTCCTCATCAGTGACCCGGAGGTTACCCTTGACTGAGCTGTTGAGACTTGGGGAATATCCTGGACCTGGTAAATTGACAGCATGAGGCTGTCAGGAGGCTGGCCTGAGCAGGACCGGGTGGGAAAGCTGTGTCTTCTTCATGCTGAGAAGCAGAGGGAAGCTGTCGTGAGGGGCTACGTGTGCTTTTGTCCCAGGAGCAGTCTTTTCAGTGCTCAGCTCTAGCTTGCCGGCCACATCACACTCCTTCAGTAGACTCTGTGATTTGGCATGAAGTCTTTCTTCCAGAGTCCTAAGCTAGCCTTCCCCCACCCTGCCCTCCTCCCCACAACCCTACTCTGGAACTGGGAGGGAATAGGCATCGTGACACAAGAAGACAGACCTCGGTGTGCTGAGGAGAGCCATGTGGGACACAGCCCAGTTCCTGTAAAGGGAGGACAGCTAGATTCATGAGCTACAATACAGACAGGACAGACAAGGCTGCACTTGGCCGCACCCACCTCCCTGCACCCCTTCCTTCCAGTTTCACCTCCTCTCTGTACCCCTATTCCCTGATGACAACACCCATTGGAAGTGGCCCCAAATGTCAGTTTGGCCCTCGGTCTCTTCAACACAGTGGAAGACGGGTCCTTCCTGACATCAGGTCTGTTTTAGCAGCATTCTGGAAGGCTCTGGTGGGACTGCCATGTGCCTGATGGCACCTGGGGGTGGCTCTCAGTGAAGGCCTAGGTTCTGGGCCTGGGGGGTGGCCTGAGAAAGGTATCCTGCCCTATGGCTTTGCCCCCAATCTGAGGCTTGCTTGTCCCAACTTTTTCTGCGGAGTAGCAGGTGTGTCGCCACTTTCAGTCACAAGGTGGCAGCAGTGGCAGCTATGTGCTGTCTCATTCCACTCCTCCCTTTGGAGCTGCAGCCTTGACCTCCAAAGGGACCTAGAGGTAATCTGGTGGCCTTGGCCTGTAAGCAGATGAGGGCAGATGGGACCAATGGGACCTCACCCCTTCCTAGGCACAGAATCCCCTGCCATCTCAAAGGAATGTGGGGTCTAGGCTGTGACTCCTTTGTTGACACCACCCCTGGGAGGGCTGCAGGGGCGGTAGCTGAGCAGAGGGAACACAGCCTACTGCAGGGGGTCTCAGGACCTGGGCTGACAGACACCTCATGTTTGTGCCTCAGTCGGGCCCACTGGTTCCCAGACAATAACCAGAGAGAACCCTATCTGGAACCCAAGGAGTCTGGGTGGGTAGAGAGAAGAGAAGAGGGCAGGACAGGTGGGGACTGGCGTGTGAAGCCCCTCCACTAGCCTCCCACCCAGGACTCAGTACCAGGTGTCATTGAAGGCTCTGGCGTTGCACCTCTGTGTGTGGAGGCTGAGCAGGTATCCAGAGCCCCTCCCCTGCATAGCTGATATAAACCGGAGGGTTTATAGATTCTCTCAACATCCTGTTCCCCATTCCCCCCCAGGCTTTGTCCCCTTCCCCAGCCCTCATCAGTCAGGCTGCTCAGCTTCTTTGTCATCTACTAAGCTCTAGATATCTCATTTCTCTCCGTCATGTTGGTGGTGGAGGTTCCCAGACTTGGTGCCAGCCTCCAGATGTACTCTCTCTGGGCTCCAGCCATAGGGCCCAACCCAGGCAGGGCTTGGTGAATCTGCTTTCTGAGTGTTTGGTGTCCTGAAGGTCCTGGCTATTTGGACCCTTCTCTGGCATCCTGGCATTGCTATGAGTCAAATTCGACTTGACAGCAATGGGTTTTCTGACATCCTGATCCAAAGCTGTCAGCCTTTGCTGGGTATCCCTCAGAAGCAGAAGATCCATTGTCCCAGCAAGAGTCATCCCCTTTCTGGTCCCTGAGCAGGGCTTGCTTTATGCTGAGGGGAGTGGCTCTGGGGACCAGAGCACTTATGGGCAAGTAGGGGAGCATCTGGGACCTTGCCTTAAAATAAAAAAAAAAAAAAAAAAAAAAAAAAAAACACTGCCATCAAGTCAATTCTGACTCATAGCGACCTTATAGGACAGAGTTTCCAAGGAGCACCTGGTAGATTCAAACTGTCGGCTCTGGTTAGTAGCCATATACCACCAGGGTTTCCTAGGACCTTGCCTTGGGCCTGGTGAAATGTCCTGTCCTCTGGGCTCCACAATGCCTGTGGCTGCCCCTCTGGCCTCGCTGGCAGCTGTTTGCTGTGGGTACCCCATGGGTGAAGCTGGCCTCTCCACCCTGGCAGGAGGGCAGAGGGGGGTGCCTCAGGAGGAAGGGGCAGCTCCTGACAGGCTGAGGAGAGGGCAAGCTGGGGAAACCTTTGGGGAGGGGGGTGAGATGGGTTTGGTACCCAGGGGGAATTCTCATTCCTGCAGGGGGCACAGGTGATACACAGGAGGACCAGCAGATACTATTTTCAGGCTCTGAAGGACGCAAACCTGGGCTGTATGGAAATACAAATGCAAGCAGCAGCTTCCGACAGGCAATAGGGGTTGGGGGAGGCGCCTCACGACAGGGATGAAACCTGGACATCAGAGTTGCTGGCTATGTGGGACCTGGGATAGTGGAAAATGGCAAGAGCAAAGGGCCTGAGGCTTGCTGGAGAAACAGCCAGAATGCTGATGTGACAGGAGGGGCAAGCTAGGATGAGGAAACACTCAGGGGTTGTGGGCAGGGTGAAGGGTTTATAGCAGGCAAGAAAGGACACAAAGGGCAGGCAGGGGAATGAGTTCATGGATTAAGTCAGGGACTGGCCCACCAGCTGCCAGCCCTCACCCCGAGGTCTTTGTGAGAAGGATCTTTGTACACGCATGAGAATACCCGTTGATTCCACTGCAGACCCAGGCAGGGGTCAGCCTGCTGGGTGTTTGAGGGTCCTTTGAGGATCTGCTTCCACAGCCTGGGTGGGGTAGGGGCCAGCCTGTCCTCTACTCCACACCCTTGCCCTTCTTGGAAGGTAGCCTTAGCTGGGTCCCTGGCTAGACAGGGCTCTGGGGACCAGCTGCCCAAGCAGATCCACCATGAGAGGCTCCAGTGACTTCCTGGCTCAGCCCACATCATCTATCAGGCCCAAAGCCACCTCACCTGGCCCTGACCCCCCACCCTGGACAGCAACTCTTTATTGCCATCAGCTGCTCCCAGCAACCGGGCTCTAGTCAACAGGTTTTGCCTCCACCCTAGGGGTCAGATGCTGGGCAGCCCTTCCTGGACTTGGCTTGCATCAGCTTGACTCCTCCAGGGAGGGGCCAGGCCAGGCAGGGCCTCACACAGTTCTGCAGAGGTCTTGAGGTGGAGCCCCTTCCCACTAAGACCCCCGGAGACCAGCACCTACCCCAAACATCTTTGAGTGCCTGCCACTGCCCACTGTATGCTGGCACTGGGCATATCACAGTGAGCAAGGCCGGGGACCTCGTGCGGCCATGAGCGTGAATGGCTCCAAACTCTACCAGCAGAGGAACTTCCCCTGATGCCCCATGGGCTGACACACCTGCCTGTCTCTCAGGTGGACCACAGCAACAACTTGAACTTGGAAGAGAGGACCTCTGGCACTGCCCTGCCCCTCTAGGCCATGCCTGAGTCCAGAGGCCAAGGCCTGCTCAGACAGCTCTTCGGGCTGCAGAGGCCAGGTAGGGGAAGAGGGGGCCTTGCTCATCGACCCCGACACAGGCAGGGTCTCCTGAAGTGGGTTCTTTCTCCTCCTCATTAAAGCGGCATCCCTTCTTCCTGGGCTTCCACCCACAGGCCTAGGACAGGCCTTTGGAGCCCTAATCCCTGTGCTCCCACGGGCCGCTGCGTCTTTCTCCCCAACCTTATCTGTCTCCTGCAGCCATTGGCAGGGTCCCCTGTGGCTGCAGCTCCCCCTCCTTTCAGCCTCCCTGCAGGTCAGTGTGGTGTGTCCTCCTCCCCTCTGCTCCCTCTTCCTCTCCTCTGTTCACCTTCCTCCTCCTCCCCCTCCCTCTGCCCCTCCCTCTTCTCCACAATCCCCGTCAGTCTTCCTCCTTCCTCTCTCCACCTCCTTCTCTTCCTCCCCCAGGCACTCTCTTGGGGACAGTTAAGGGGACTGTGGACAGCAACCACTGCTCTTACTCATGCAAGGTCAGCCTTCCAGGGCCCACTCAACAAAGGCCCTTTGACCACTTCCTTCCAAACTCTAATCTAATTGTAGTCACATAAGAGAGAAACAGCTCATGACATCTGAGAATGGGGCTGCTTCCGTTCAGAAGACCTGCCAATGTGCACTTTTCCAGAGCAACCGTGAGACAGGGCTTGGACAGGGTAGCCCTTCCTGGACTTCACTTTCTCAGCCCAGCCCCCGCAAATGCAAATTTGAGAAAGAAGGAATAAGGAGAGGGGAGAGGGGGCATCCAGACACTCAGGTTCTCGTGCAGCTTTCCTTTATGGCCTCGGGGCTTCAATCTTCCCAGCAGCACAGGAGGCAAGTGTGCCAACCCTGCCTCATCGGTGAGGTGGTTGATTCCTGCCTAGAAGCTCCCCTGCAAGTTGCTTAAACTCTCAGAGTATATCTCGCCCTCTGTAAAAAGTGGACACAGAGCACGCCTCAACAGGAGCCCAGCACCAGGACAGGGACATGATCTGAGAGGCAGGACCTGAGCACATCCTGGCCGAATGGTTCTTGATGGAGCAGGCTTAGCTCTAAGCAGAAAGGACAACGATGAGATCCCCATCAACCCTGAGCAAAGAGATTCAACTCAGATTTACCCCTGATCTTGCAAACCAGCAAGGACAGTGCAGAGTGTGAAACAGGAAAGATGGGACACAGGAGGACACTTGGGGAGGATTATGGGAAGGATTGTGATAAGGACCAAATACAACAAGGGGTGTGGACACCCCAGCACACAGTTGATGCTCAGTGAGTGCTTGTTTTCCTGGGAGGTCTGCCTCCTCTATCAGCTGTCCCTGCCCAGCCCTGCCCTCTTGCTCCTCCTTCCCCAGTGCCTCAGGGCAGAGCAAGTTGGAGTCCAGGTGCTGCTCAGTGCAAGCAGGGGAGAGAGCCCTCCACGTTCTCTCAGGATCAGACAGCATGCGCCTATAGAGGTGAGCTCAGAGTGTCAGCTCCAGGGGCTCCCCTAGAATATCTGATACCCCCCCCAGACTGACACGGAGAGAGGGAGCACCTCCCTTCATCCACAGCCTCCTGGCCCCTGCTCCTCTGGCCCTGTCTTGAGAGTACCTCAGCCACAGGTGTGTCCAGGGGTACCTCCTGGAGGTATGCCTGGAGCAGTCTGTTAGGGCTTGAGCACAGAGACCTTGAGTGCCAGGCCCA
Organism: Heterohyrax brucei; assembly: GCA_028571685.1. Classification (NCBI taxonomy): domain Eukaryota; kingdom Metazoa; phylum Chordata; class Mammalia; order Hyracoidea; family Procaviidae; genus Heterohyrax; species Heterohyrax brucei. Next base: position 15,980,593 of record CM053158.1, read on the forward strand.
GAAGAAAGAAAGCAATGACAGCTGTTGGCAGCAGTTGGAAGCTCAGTAAGTGAGTGTGGAATGTGAACTGGAGGCTATGGTGTGTGCGTGCACGTGCGCTCGTGTATGTGAGAATGCACATGTGGGCAGGTGTGAATGCATGTGTGGGTAGGTGTGAGCACATCCCTCCTGCTGCCTTGGCCTCTCTGGGAAACACACCTGCACTTCTGTGCTCCAAGGTGGGCAGTCAGGTGCCGACCTAGGCACCAAGACATCTCAGCTGCCTCCTGCCCACCATCTCTGCCAACACACCGCATGGGCAATGAACACATCAGGTAATTAAACAGCAGCTCAATTCAACTTAACTTTGTGGAGGAAAGCAGCTGTGCAGGCGCTCAGGGACAGCAGGGGAACCAGCAAGGAAAGGTGGGAGAAGCCAATGCATCCTGGGAGAGGTAAGCAGAGAGAAGGGAAAGGGACTATGAGCAAGGTCACTGGCCACCGGGGGCCAGGACAGAGCTGGGTGGTAGCTGCCAGAGTAGAGGAAAAGGTAAGGAAAGGCAAGGTAGGCGGGAGGACAAACTTGTGTCCTCTCACTTTCCAAGGATCCTTTCCTGAAGGGTCAGGGTCAGCAAGAAGGCTAAAGACATATCAACAGCTGTCTGGTCGCCTCTTGACCTACTCTGTCGGCTCTGTTGGCCCTGGGCATGTACCCAGGACCCACACCTATTGCCTCTGCCAGGGATCCCCTGGGAAGTCTTCTTGACCGACCACCCCCCAACCCAGGAGAACTAGCACCAGATGAGAAGGCCTCGGTCACAGTAAACCCATTGATTTGGTCCATAAACATGTACTGAACACCTATTAAGCACCAGGCTCTGCACATAGGCGGACACTGAGAGGACTCATGGACTTTCTACCTATAAGGGCACAAACACACCTAACTGTCCCACAACAGGGTAGGAGACAGTGACAGAAAGCATCTAGCCAAGGGAGAGGGTCACAGAAAGCTTTCTAGAGTTGGTGACTCTTGATCTGAGACTTAAAGAAGAGAGGTTAACCAGGTAAAGGGGAGTGGGCATAAAGAGAGGGCAAGGGTGGAAGGCACTCTAGGCTGGGGCATGGCAGGGGCAGAGGGCCAAGGAGAAGACCCTCCAGAGATGGACTTTGTCTGTAGGGCCCAGTGTGGAGCTTACTTGGTCTCCTGGGCAATGAGGAGCCATGGATGGTCTTGAGCAGGGCAGGGATGGAAATTGGCTAAGCCAGGGGTTCAAACCTGGTCTTGGTAGGGGCTACATGACCAGGAAAGAGGGACTGGGTTAGATGTGGCCTGAGGGAAGGACCTGACAGGGTTGGGGCAGTGTGTCTGGGGACAGACCTTGAACTCAGCAAGCACTTGTTGTGTTCCAGGAATCTGGGAACTCCTACAGGTAGTATCCTGTGATGTGAGGAACCAGAGACCAGGGGCCCGGGAGAATGATGTCAGCACAATGGCCCAGAGATCAGAGTGAGGTCACAGGTAAGGATGGGCCCTCTGGGAGAGGCATGAGACTGGAGACGGCTCTGGGACAACTGCACATTCACCAAAGTTAGCAGGAGTCACCAGGGTCTTGGAGAGGGTTGGACGCTTCAGGAAGAAGAAGAGAACAGAGTGGAGCCACCATGGGAGGAGTTTAGACAAGATGAACAGACAGACGGGCTGAGTTAGAGGCCACGGCAGGGGTTGGGGTGGCTCTGGAGGTGAAGCTTTGAGGACAGTGGAAGGGGGTGGGAGGAGCGACAGTTGGAGACTGACGGAGACCACACAGGGTGCCTTGTCCTGTAAGTGGATGTGGGATCTTAGCCAAGGCCTTGCCTTAGTTTCCACATGTATAATGGGAGGGATGTCCCTTCATGCGTGGGCACTGGGGATCTTGTGGTGACCAAGACAGCCAAGTCCTCCAGTTGGGCTCAAGCCTAGAGGGGCACCTGGCAGGAAGGGAATCACCCCATAAGGAGTTAATCAAGGAAGGGGGAGTTCAAGCACGGTCAGGGCTCCGCAGAGGCCTGGTGCTGCTCACGGTCTCACCCCCAGTTGTCCTAGGGGAGTTTCATCCTCGGTCCATGGTTTAGGGAAATGTACCTGTTTCCCCCCATTTCCTGGCCTTTACCAGCTGCCTCCACCTCCCAGACACAGCAATCATCAGGGACAGGCATGTGACCAGATCCAGTGAGGCTCAAGACTGGGGCTACTGCTGGGAGGACAGTAAACAAAGTTTACTGAGGAGGCAAGACATGAGAGGGCCTGACTGAGCACGACAGTCACACTGAGGGAAGTGGAACAAGATAGAGAGTTCTGGTAACTGGGTGGTGCCTGGCTAACATTACTGATCAGAGTCCGAAGAAGAATCCTATAGGGACAGAACTTCAAATTCTCAGAGACTCCAGACTTTCTAAAACCATGGAAGCTGGACAAAGACCTAAAACTAGTGCCCTGAAATAATCTTTAAACCTTAAACCAAAAAGATCCCCTGAAGTCTTCTTAAAACCAAACAGTAGTTTAGCTTAACTAGTAAAAAACACCTGCCTTGAGCATTGTGCTTTTTCAAGATCTGTCTGTACGGGAATCAAACTAACAACAGTAACCTGACAGATCAGAAAACTAAGGGGACAGTGAGTCTATGTTAATGGGGAGGAACAACTCAGAAAAGGAGGGTGAGAACGATGGCACAACTCAAAAATGTGATCAGCGTCACTGCATGGTATGTGTAGAAACTGTTGAATTAGTGTCTGTTTTGCTGTGTATATTCTCAACAACAACGAAATTCATTTTAAAAAGCTGGGAAAAATATGCTGAGTGAAATAAGTCACAAAGAGACAAATATTGTGTGATTCCACTTACAAAAAATACCTAAGATAGACAAGGGTATAGAGACCAAAGTTCACTAGCGGTTACCAGGGGTGCTGTGAGTTGGACTCGACTAGACAACGTAAGAGGCAGGTAGTGAGGAGAGGAAAGGTGGGACTGACTATTTACCGGACACTAAACAAGCAAACAAACCTGTTGCCATCGAGGTAATTCCAACTGTGACTCGGTAGGACAGAAGAGCAGAACTGCCCCATAGGGTTTCCAAAGAGCACCTGATGGATTTGAAACGGCAACCTTTTGTTCAGCAGCTGTGGCTCTTAACCACTATGCCGCCAGGGTTTTTTAGGGGACTGTAAACATGGGAAAATTTAGACATGGATAATGGTAATGGTTGAATAACACGGGACCTGCCCTTGGCCTGACCATTTCTAGGACATGAGAGTCAAAGTCAGAGCCGGGACAAGGGAGAGGCTGGTGCAAGGGGTAAGAAGCATAGAGGAAAGCGTAGGTAGTAAGTGTGGCCATCAAGAGGCTCGGCCAGCACTTTGTGGGTATCAGGTCTGTGAACTTTCAGAGAACACCACCCCAGTAGAACAGGTGAGTCAGTCAACAGTGGCCCACTGAGCTCCTCTGCCCTCTATTGTCATTTAGGGCCTGAGGGCAGAGACGAAAGTCTAGCCGAGAGGAGGAGATGACTGGCACCAGGCAATTACAACCTGAGTGTCCAGAGGCTTGAAAGGTCTGGAAGTGTGGGAGTCACAGGAGACAGGGGGGTGGGGTGGGGGCCTGGACTGTGTGACAAGGTTTTGCACTGCAACAGCAACCAAGGTGGGGGTGAGGTCACAGCAGGGGAAACGGCACAGAGATGAGCCAGAGTGGGATGATGAAGTCAGGGGAATGACAAGAGAGGAGGCGAAGCAGTCAGCCTGGTGGCAGGACCCCAGGGACGCCAAGAGACCAGATGGGATCCAACCTGGAGGCTGCTCCGCAAAGCTAGACAGCTCAACTGGACACTCAGCTAAGGCTATGACTGCCTTCTCCCCGCTGTGACATGGGGTCCCCTTCAGTTCCAAGGGGAGAGGCAAGAGACCCAAACTCCACCCTGAATCAGAGCCCAGGCAGGCCCTCCCCACCCTATTGGGTGGCTAAAAATAAAAGCAACGATAATTTCCCTAAATGAAACCTCCACTTAAACACTTAAAAAGCAATAAAAACTCAATTTTCTTTCTCTCAATTATTTTACTTATTCCATTTTCCAAAAGGTTCACCCTGTTATGAAGATGTATTTTTCCCCATCAGTGGCAACGTTCTCCGCCATTACTCAAACTGACTCAGCTCCCTCTGCCAGGAGGGTCGCCTGGTCTCCGCGGCAACTGGGTGCCATCAACAACTGTGACTTCACCGCCGTCACTGCCATTGGTGGGGACACTTGGAGGGGGGCAATATCTGCCTCCTCTCTCTAGCCCTTGCCTCGGTTTCCCGCCCTCCTGGCTCTGCCCACGGTGCTGTCCTTATCCCCCCTACCCCTGCACCTCTCCCACCCGCCTGTGTCCTCTGCCTCCTGGTCCCCACATTCAGTCCCCTCTCAGGTGCTTGGAGGGAGATGAAGCCCTACCTCCCTCAGCCAAGCATGCAGCCCGGTTCAGGGGAGCAGGCCCAGTGCTTCATCACGCAGTCCTGACACTGTAAAAATTAGGTTTCCCGATGTCATTAGTGCTTTGTGATCAGCTCCATTTGTACCTCACCCGCCCTGCTGCCTCGTCTCTGCTAATTGTTTTTACTCACTCCTTCCATTTTTAAACTGCTGTCTTATTGGCTTTTAATTTTTAATTATTGCTGCCTCCCCTTCCTTCCTAACTGGTCCAGGCCCCTAGTGATGCTTCCTGTGTCTGTGGCTGTAGACGACTCCCTCCTGGATGGCCAAGGCCCACCCCCAGTCTGGCCCCAGTCTGCCCCAGTGGCACGGCTGCGTTAGACAGGTTGCATGCCTGGGACATGGCAATCTGTGTTCGTTCTCTAAACACATACTGGGCACCTATGGTGCAAAGCAGTGGGTGCAATGATCCCTGGGGTGTGTACATGACCTGACCTACCCGGGAACTGTCTTTGTCATCCTGGGAAGACTGCCTGAGATGGACAGAGGCATGGGAGGGTGCACCACGTCATCTTCCACCTCCCACTAACTGCCACCCAGCCCAGCAATCTTCAAGGCCCTGGGCCTCTGAGCCTCACTGCAGTAGGTCTCAGCCTCATCCCTCACTACCCCCAGTACAGAGCCGACTCTTGGCCTCACCGCTGGTCTTGGCTCACAAGGCACTCAACCTGGGTCACTCTTTCCCTCCTTGGCTCTGCTGAATCCTCTTTAGTGTCCCCTGACTCTCTGTTTTACTGTCCATACGTCTATCTATCTGTCCATCATCCGCCCGTCTATTTACTCCTCTGTCTGTGTCTACCTGCTCGTAGCCTGCCTATTGGTCTCCTGGTCTGATTTCCCAGCCTCTCCACATCTGTCCCAGCCTCTGTCCATCCCTCAGTGTCTGCCGAGGCCTCTGGCTTTCCTTCTCCCTCTGTCTCCTCCTGCATTTCACTTGATCATAAACAACAAACTGGAGATACGTTCCTGGGAAGTCTCACAGGTGAACCTGCCCACATTGTCCCAAATCTGGGCCACATATATTCCCACCTCCAAGCTTTTGCTCTTAGCAGGCATCTCTGCCAGATGTGCCTCTTCCACCTGACCCATCTGATGACACTCCTCCAGCCTGAGGTCAGAAGGCCCACGCAGTGCTCTGGGTTCTGCCTCTGTCTTGCTGAAGAGAAGGCAAGACCTTGCATAAGACCTTTCCCTTCTCTGACTCCTACTTTTCTCCTCTGTAAAATGGAAATAAATCAGTTTCTGTGCAGCCCCTCCCAGGACTGTGGTAAGGCTCCAGCTGGCTCTGCACAGATATATAACAGTAACTAGGAGCACAGCTGTTTCCCAGGTTTTGAGGTCACTCACCCAGGTCCACCCTTCTCTTCTCTGAGCCCCCTCACCCCTTCACCAATAGGGTCTTCTCTGGCTCCAGAATCTGGGCTCCCTCACACCTGTTGATCCCCAGCACAATTTTGTGAAATAAGGACAGTCAGACCCTCAGAGAGGGAGGGATGTACCTTTAGTAGGAGCAGGGCAGGTTTTGAACTCAGGGCTGTAGCCAGCTGGTCTAGGGTGGGTCAGCGGATGACGGTCAGCCTGGGTACTCCCCAGGGTTGGGGTGCACAGCATCCACCACGATCATCAGTGTCAGCTCACCTGGGTGTTGGACCCATGTTCCAGGTAGAGAGTCTGCAGCCCAGAGAGGAAGACACTTGCAGGTTCAGTGGGGGCTCGGTCTGCTGGCCACTCCAGCCTCCCTGGAGGCAGGGAGAAGGGCTCCTTGTGCTGCTGGTTGGCCTGGGGAACAAGTGAATTGGGCTTTGGTCACAGGCAACAGAGACCTCCTCACATGGCTATCCTGTCCTTCCTGCCCCGGTCTCTTTGCTTCTTCAGTGAGAAGAGGCAGAAGGGTAGGGCAGGGCCAGGACACAGAGAAACATTCAGTAGCATCTACCCTGCGTCAGGCCCAAGGCTGAGCACCACCGCACCACCACACTTACCCCGGGCCAGAGGAGCTATTGTTACCCCACTTTGCAGATGAGCAGCCTGAGGCTCAGAGACCACCCAGAGGCTCAAAGAGGGGTGGTAATTTATCCAGAGCTCGACTCCTGGGACCTGGCTTCTGTTTCCACCCCTCCATGCCCTCTTCCTCTGGCTATGAGGCTGGACTCCCCTGATTGGGAATAATCTCCAGACTCCAATCTCTTCCAAGGAGAAGGCATGGAGACGATAGCCCCTGTCTCACACACCCTCCTCCTTGCCAGGCATCCGGCAGCACAGCACCTGGCTTGAAGCAGGTCCTCTGCCATGTTGGGTGACAAGTAGTACCTTTAGTGAAGCCAAAAAGGGAGTGGATGGATGCCTTGGCCCCACACGGCTTCAGTTGAATACAACCCCGGGTACTAATGGGTCCCTCCCCCGACAGGCCTTCAAAGCAGGCTATGCGGGCGAGGCACCACCGCTGGTGCAACAGCAAGCAGAGAATCGAGAGATGACACGGGCTCTTGATCTGGTCCTGCCGCCCAAGTCCCAGCGTCCCAGATGTTGGCACACTAAAGACGAAGGCCCTGACCCGGTCGCAGTGGAGGACAGTGCCACCTGGCCGGACGCACATGCGCGGAACAACACCCCACCCCCCACCCCGCAGCAGCAGCCGTCGCCCCCTCCCACCGCCGCCCCCGCCCCGAACCAGCGAAAAAAGCAAACAAAGACATATTGGTTTCTGCTCTATTAGAGGCGCAGGAGGGGGGAAATCAATGTTTAGTAAATGGGAAAAGAGAAAATCGTTCAGGAAAGACAGTCTATTTCCAAGCCGCAGAGGGTTCGTAAGCAGCACAGGCCATTGCGGGGGAAGCACCGCGGGCGATAAACTCCCGCGAGCGGAGGATGTTCACTTAGGCGCGATAACGCCAGGCGGGCGCGGGCAGCGCGGCCGGGGCTCCCGCAGCAGCCTGGGTTAGGGCGAGGGGCTGGTGACATCCTTTAAAAGCCACACCCAACCCCGCCGAGGGACCACCCCGCTCCACTCCCTGAAGTCCGCCCATGGTTCGCCACCTCCTTAGTGGTGTCGCAACACCTACCTGGTAAACAAGATATGACAATTAAGTCCGCGAACTTCATTGTTTGACGTGCTACATACCTCATGGCTGAATATCTCCAAGGTCACGTTCCAGGTACTCCTCTTGGGTAGCTATGCACTGATGCCAGTTCATAGTCCACCGTTCAAAGCAACTTTGGAACTCTTTCTGAAATGGCACGGTGGCAAGTCTGCGAATTTAATTATACAGTTGTCTGTGAGGAAGTTTTTAGCCAGTAAACAAATAAATGCATTGGAACACCCTCCTTCCTCACCTGATCTGGGCCCCAATGACTTTTTTCTTTACCCAAAGATAAAGAAAATATTGAAGGGAAGACATTTTGACAACATTCAGGACCTTAAAGGTAATACAAGGACAACTCTGATGGCCTTTCCAGAAAAAGAGTCCCAAAATTGCTTTAAAGGGTGGACTAGGTGCTGGCATGGATGCATACCTTCCTAAGAGGAGTATTTCGAAGGTGACCATAGTGATAGTCAGCGATGAGGTATGTAGCACTTTTCCTAGGATGAGTTCACGAACCTAACTGAGTCCTCGTATAGGGGCCTGCGTGGTGAGGCCAGGACAGTTTCCCAGGCCTACATCACCTTTGTACCTCTCATGGCTCAAGCCTTCCTGGCTGTTCCTAAGACGGTCAGGGCTATCTTCGTGGAAGAAGGGGTCCTTGAGCTAGGCCTTGAAGCAGGCCAAGAAACTCTGGTGGTGTAGAGGTGAAGGGACGAAATGGTGATCCAGGGTGAGGAAAACTCCTGTGTAAAGACTGAGGAATAACTTGCCAAGTGGCCACAGGCCCTAAGGGTATGCAGTGAAAGCAAGTGTGGTGGAAATTTTGTTACGGGGGAGTAGTGAACTGCTGCAGCTGAGAGGGGGGATAAGGCTGGGATCAAGGATTAGGGTTGAGGGGTAGTGGGATCAAAGTGTTTGGAGAGATCAAGGTGGTTGGCCAGTTGCACTTCTTCCCCAAACCCACTGCCGTCAAGCTGATTCCAACTCATAGCAACCCTACAGATAGAACTGTTTCACAGAGTTTCCAAAGAGCACCTGACAGATTTGAACAGCCAATCTTTTGGTTAGCAGGCATAGCACTTAACCACTACACCACCAGGGTTTACACTGGTTCCCAAAGGACCCTGGAAAATACATCTGATCTCTGCTCTGGCCCCTCCTGCACTGCTAGACTGTAGAAGCCCACCTCTTGGGAGTGCTGGGACTCTGCCCAACCCCATCCCCATTGAGTCCTCATGGTTGGCGTTCAGTTGTTCCAAGAGCCAGGATCAGCAGGCACGTGGGATGGAGCCTTTGTCCTCTCCATTCATCAAGGTCCGGCGGGCCATGCTGGAAAGTATTGAATTTTAGCTTAAGATGGATGGCACAACTGGAGTCTCCTTTACAAATGAATTATATTCTGTTTACTGTTTGTGCGTACATATGTCTGAGCACGTGCGTGTGCCAGGTGGGAGTGTGGGTTTTCAGCCTATTCCCATGAGGGGCATGGTCCCGCAGATGGGGATGGGTGTGTAGGAGTGTGTGTGGAGAAGCAGAGGCAGCTGGTGTGCAGACGAGTCTCCCAAGAAGTTTGATAGAGAAGAAAAGAGTCTCATGAGTGGAGAGCTGGGCGGGGGCTGCAAGGAGGGCCAGAGATTTATTATTCTCTTTGCTGTTACTGCTGCATTGGCTTAGAACCCTGTTCCCTGCACTAAGTCTCTTCTAGGTAAGTCTTTCAGCCTCATGAGAGCACTGTGAGGTCGGCTGTTACTGTCCCCGTTTGCTGAGGAAATGGAGATTCAGAGAGGTGAGGTGACCTGCACTAGGTCACACAGCAGGAACCTGGACCTGGGGCTCCAGATCATGTCTGAGGCCTGAGATGGTTTTCCTGATAGGGGGATGACCCTGAAAAGGAGAGCTGAGGGGCAGAGGAGAGGGTAAAGGAGAGGGTAAGAGGAGGTGGTTGGCTGGAGCTCTTCAGGGCAGAGTGCTGAGATCCTGATTGCTCTGGGCAGGATAAAAGGCAGGAGAGAGGATGTGTCTCTGGGTAATCAGCCTAGCAGAGGAGACTACTTTCAGAGCATTGGGAGGAGCCAGCCAGAGCCCCAGCCCTAGCCCGTACCTGGGACTTACCATCCCCACTCCAGCCTGCTTCCACTTCACCCTTCTAGGCTCTACTTTTCTGTCTGTACAGTGGGCAGTCCGGACAGAAGTAGGGGAGTGGAGGACCTCTGAGTTCCTTTGGAATCTGATGGACTGGAGCTCTGTGTTAGATATATGCACAAATCCATGTTTGTGAGGCATGTGCACACCCTGAAGAGAGCACATGTGCAAAGAGGGGGTCCAAAGTAGCATGAGCAAGTCCTTGCATGAGTCTGGGCTTGTGGGGAGTGTTCCAAGGGCCTGCTAGGTGAGTCCAGCCCTGGGTGAGCAGGGTGAGTGAGCATGGGCCTCAGCAGACTGGTGGGGTTGGCCTGGGCCTGGGGTTCAGGGGTAGCGAGGCAGGGATGGGGTCCCAGCCCCTAGAACTCATGTCTTGAGTTTCCACCTGCCATAACCCAGTCTCAGCCCTGCACCCACCCTGGCCCCACTGCTCTGGGCAGGCACAAAGAAAACAATTTTGTTCCAGCTAAGACCAAGCCAGAGATGGAGATGGTGATAAGAGAACACCAAGGTGAAATCAGCCAGCAGAGCCCCTGGGCTGGGTAGGGGATGGGCTCCAAGGGGGAGGGAACTGAAGCGGGGGACTCAAAGAGGTTCTGGGTGAGGCATCTGAGGAAAGAGTGGTGAGGGGTGGCTGCCCTGGCATCCAAGCTGCAGGTGGGGGAGAAGTGGCATTGGCTCAAGGACACCAGATGGGGGCTGGATATGTCAAGGAGGATATAGGCACCGTGGCTTCCAGGCTGACCTCCTGTGAGTTCCTGGTGGAGCCATCCACCCGGGGCACCTACTGAGTCCTGAAGTGGGCATTCAGGGCAACTGGACATGGGCTGCAGTGGGGAATCCTGTGCTGAGAGGAGGTCTGGGTCAGGCTTTGGTCTGGAATGACAGTGGCCAGCCTCGGGGCTGCAGAGCAGGGAGGCAGGGGCTTCCAGTGGCAGGGGCTGCTCCACTCATTTCTGTCAAGGAAGGAGACATCTCTTAGCCAGGTAGGCACTAAGGAGCCAGTAGCATTCACCAGAGGGGGTGTTCCCAGGCAGGGGGCCAGGCCAGGGCACACCTGATCCCTCTTACTAATGGGGAAGCAGGTGTCAGAGAGCAGGCCCAGCCAAGGCCTATACAGCTGACTTACTCCACTGACCCATCCTGCTGATGTCAAGCAGGGAGCAACCTGATATGTGGTGCTGTGGACTACGGGTAGTGAGGAGGCCCAGACCAGCTGCCCCTACTATGCCCAGTTTATCAGTTCCTCAAGGCAGGCACCCTGTAGATGCCCCTGCTGTGATCTTTAGAACAGGAAGGTTAGCCTGACCCAGAACCTTCTTCCTCCCCATGGCTGTGGTGGGTAAGTGAAGGGCTTGGGTTATTGCTGGGTGGGGAATGTCCTTTTAGTGCATATTGCTCATTGAATAAACAAATGGTCCCCCAACCTGAGGCCTAGGAGTCTTTATAAAACAGTGACATCCTTGGAATTGTCCTGGCTTCCCCGGGGGGACCATCCTGGGAGTTCAGGCTGCCAGCCACGAGGGTGAGGAATTTCTGCCACAAAGGTCCTCATTAGCCAACCTTTCCAAGCGCTTCTATCTGTCCCCTTGGGCCTGACCCTCGTTTCCTGAGCACTCTCCCTTCTGTAGCTCAATTTCAGAGGCCAAGGGGTGCAGGGATGCTGAACATTTGGCCTTGGCATCAAGCTACTGTAGGTCTGGGGTCTGTATCAAACCCCCAGAGAAAATGCTACCACTTAGGGAAACATCATCATGGACGTGGTCCATCTGCTGAGCAGTCAGGGCCTCTGCCAGTGTCTGCCCTGGCTGATCCAGCCTCACTTGGGAGTCTCCCCCTCTGAGAGGAGAGGAAGAGGTAAGGAGGGCCCAGAAAAGGAGTGTGTGTGGAGGAGACTCCATGGGAGAGGCAAGCTGGGCTGCAGTAGGCCTCCTGCCAGCCCCAGACCCAGGCACAGAGAGGGCAAAGAAGGCAGGATGAGCCCCTGCCCTATCCCAGGGTAAATGGACCTCAGTACCATGGAGAGCTCCCACAGCCCTACCAGGCCCAGCTTGAGCCCAGCAAGCTCACTCTGCCTATGAGTCAGTGTCTAGGGTCCTTCCTAGTGAATCTTTCCTGGATATGCTGTTCCTCTCAGTGGGTGGGGTTCTGTCTTGCTGGTATCTCCCCTACTTTGGCCTGGACAGGCCAGGATCTTGGAACCAGCATATATGTTGACCAAGTGGTCTCCCAGGCTACTCCGTACCACCCCAGGCTGCTCTAAAGTCCTGGGTACCATCTTTCCATACTCTTTTCCCTCTCAAAGTTCTAATTTAACCAAACCATCCTTTCTTCTCTCCAAAGAATCAATATTTTCTCTGTCTTTTGACACTTATTTTATTTTATTTTTACATGCGGCCTCCCAAAGACTGTAATTTACAGCTAATACCATGCAATCAGAGACAATGGCTAGGCGCCTATGAGCAGAAACAGGCAGGCTCTCTGTCAAGTGCCCGCAGCCTCCCACCCCCACCTATTCACAGGGTGCCCAGGGCCTTGAGGCCTCAGGGTGCAATGTCCACAGCAGGTGAGGGAAAAAGTGAGAGCCATGACCTCACCTGAAGGGCACAAAGGATGCATCCTAGCTTGGAGAGGGCCCTGGTGCGGACTTGGGAGATAGGGGCCCCTGTAGTGGGTTCAGAGGCTTCCAACTTCAGCTGCAAAGAACCCTCTATCGGGTGACGCCTTGCCGAGGTAATGCCTCTCAGCCTGCACCTCCTTGCTGCCCTCCCACCCCTCCTCTGCCTTGGCTGCACCATGCCAGTGTGGCTCCTGCACTGTAATCTAAGGAGCTGTTACTCCCTGTCAGTGGCTTAAATCCTCTGATGGAGCTGGTGACAGCTTAAATGGCTGCCATCCCCTGCCCGTACCCACAGGGACCTGACAAGTCCCCATGGGGGGTAAAAGAGGCCTTGCCAAGGTGGGGTTCAGAGAGTATTTTCCAAGCTCGGTGGGGGAGGGCTGGGCTGCTATTCCTTGTCCTCTGGAGGAGGGAGAACCAAGTGTGCCCTCTCCTTCCCCTCACCGGTGATCAAGGAGGGAAGATAAAACCCTCCATAAATTCCCAGGAAATGGAGTGTCTGCAACACGCTCAATTCCACCTGCCCTCAGGTGAGAGGCACAGGGAGGGGGCAGGGAGTCCAGCACCCAACAGTTCATCGCTGCAGTTTTGCAGTCTGTGACAGCAGGGAGCAAGACATGCCTGGAACTCAGCCTTGTGCAGCAGGGCACAGCCCCAGCCTCATCAATCACTCCAGTTCTGATGCTCGAACCCCAGCCCTGCTCCTTCCTTTTCTGGAGTCTTCCTCCTCATTCAGGTGTTTAAATCTCCCGGCTTCATCTGTGCTCATCTAATGAGGTGGAAGGACATTGTACATGTGAGGAAAGCCAAGCACATGGAGACAGAGCTGGACAAGGTCACCCAGAAGTGGGTGGCGATATAGGTCCTAATCCCTAAACCTTGCTTCATTGTCAACTTCAAGGTCCTGTTGTCTGAATTTCTTGGTGGGTATCAGGCATCCTGAGAGTGAGGCTGACCCCCTTTCTGCACCTAGTCCAGGGCAGGGCATCCAGAGTTTGACGAGCAAAGCTGGGAGGCCTTGCCACTGTATGAGATCTCTCAGTGTTTGATCAACAGAGCCTGTGAGGACTCAGCATTGCCTGGTTCCCTGCCGCCAGAGTCCCAGATCCTCCGAACATCCTCAAAGAGAATGACCTGTCTAACCCACAGAAGTCCAAGGCTGAGTCAAGTTGGCTCTTATATGGAGGGAGAACACCAGGTCTTAGCTCTGCTGGGGATGTCAGGGACAGGGTTAGTCGTTCTGGAGCTCATGTCTAGTGGGAGCACCCTGTGATGGGAGAAGCAGCCCACAGGCTGTGGGAGCACCCAGAAGGCTCCAGATTTGGGAAAGAATGTCAAAGTAGCAGTCTGAAGGAAGAGTGGAATTTTCCAGAAGGAGGACCTAGAGAAGCATGTAAGTATCCTAGTCACAGGGAATGGTGTGAATGAAGTGGCTCCTGAGGAAGGAGCAGGGACATGACCCTGATGGCAGAAGGGTAGAGCAGTGACGTGACAGAGTTTCCAACCAAGAAGGACAGGCATAGGTCTGATGACCTCCTTCGTGCTGTGGGAGGAGATAGACAGCAGTGTCCCTTTTCTCCAGGGGTGTAAACTGAGATTTGGTGAGGTCAACAGTCTGCAAGTGGCTGAGCTGTGCCTTGAGCCCACGTCCTGCTGTCTATCTGTCACCCTGCAGCTCCTGCTCCAACCAGAACTCAGGCTAAGCTGGGCTTGTAGCTTGCTGGCCTCCTAAGCCCCTGCAAATCCCTCCTGGGAGTAGAAAGTGTCAGAGGAATAATTAAATGATTGAGTGAGCAGGGGCAGCCACTGGAACCAGGCTTCTGGCCACACCAGGTGTCCTTCCAAATAGCCACATGTCCCCAACTAGGGACTCCAAGGGTCTGAGCTGGCAGGAGGGATTCATCTCCCTGCCAGGGATGGGAGTCAGGCTGAATCTCAGCCTTCTGTTCAGGACCCCTGGAAAGTAACCCAGCATGGGTAGTTCTCCCCTATGAGAGACCCTTTGCTGCCACCCCTGTGTTTCACAGGGCGCTGTCTTAGGAGGGGCAGACCCAGTACAGATGGCTAGACACAGGGTGGGGTGAACAGGCAGGGGTTGGCTTCTTAATTCCCCTTCAGACAGAGCTGAACTGAAGAAAGCGACAAGCATGGGGTCTCTTGCTTGCCCACCACTCTGCCAGATCCTCAACCCTGACTCGCTGGTGCAGCCTAGCTCCCCTCCCTCCACCGCCTTAATGACTTTTAATAAATTGAAAAATTGTTTCAGTACCAGATGCGATCCCGGGACATTGTTCGTGACTGTATTGAGCTTAAGTCAAATGCTTTGCGTCCCCAAATCCGACTGATTAATAATTACAAGGAGCAAGTCTGTCTTTACTGTAATGTGTTTAGGAAAACTGATGGATTTAATTTTTTTATCGGCCAAAGTAAGAAAATGTAATCTTTCTGAAAGTATCTAATACAACAATGCACCATAATTAGTTTCTCTGGAAACAGGCATAATGGAATAGAATAATAAATCACTTCTTTCGTTCTTTCCTTCTGATGGAAAGAGATTTCCCCTCTGCAGCATGGAGAATAGGATGGGAAATGGGACCGAGGGGACAAGTGGTCCCAGATGTGCAGCCCCGGCTCCTCTTCGATGAGTTAGTGGGCACTGGGTCTGCCTTACCCTCCAAGGGGCTTACAGTACAGTTTCTCCAGTCCCATACCAGAACCTGGCATATCCCAGGAACCAGGACCCAGATTCTAAGCCTGTGGATTCCCACCTCCCAGGAGCTAGACCCACACTCACTGCTCTTAACACCTCCTCTGCCTGGGCAGCCAAGATAATATGCCCTCCAGGGACAGTGGTGACTAATACTGATTCTGGCCAAAGGATCTGGAGATGAGAAAGGTAGTGATAGGCAGAGGAGGGTTACTGGTTTGTGTTGGGGATTGCTCACAGTCACTGACTTTCTTGCTGTGTCCCTTCCTCAGCTTAGGCTGCTTGGAGAGAAGGGGAGAAAGAAACCCCAGAAACAAGAGAGGGGAGAAAGGGTGAATCCTCAGAACTGCCTCCTTTGCCACCCCCAAACAGGTGGGGAATGGCTTGCCCCCCACCTCCTCAGGTGGCTCCCAGAGTGTGGCTCAGTCTCTCCGCTTTCTGGGTTCTGGGTCCCACCCCCACTCCAGGGTAATCTTGCCTAGCAGCCTCCACAATCCTCATGTCCCCCCAAACCTGGCCCACTGCCCATGGTGCAGGCTGTCCTCATCAGAAACTTTCCTGATAAGTGCTCCCCTCTTGGCTGCTGCCCCTCGGCCGTGGCCTACGATCAATAATGACAGGATAATTGTTTGTTTTATTGATCATGGCCAGCCTTCTGTGGCTCAGTGATGGATAATATGGGGAGAGTCACACCGCCCTGGCGCAAGCACCCCAACTCCAAGAGAACCAGACACAAGCTTGCCTGGACATTGATTGCCCCCCTCCCCATCCCCACACTGCAACACCCCTCCCAGCCCTGGACTGTGGCAGAGGAGTAAAGTCAGACTAAACAGGGAATTGGAAGCCCTGAAGCGGAGCCCCAGAATTTCAGACCTGATACCCAGAGCTCCCACGTACCCCATCCTCATCTCCAGCCTCAGATGTCCTGTAGCCCAGCAGCTGGTAGGCCAGGCATCAGAGGACCTTCATTCAAGTCAGAGGTTTATAGGGTCAGGAAACTGTGACTGAGCTGCCCCAGATGAAGCCCCTTAAATGCCTGCACAGAGTACAAGACTCAGCCCAGAACCAGCCAGCCAGCCGTCATCCAGTGTCACTGGAGCACCACTCTGTACCTATCTTTTCCTCATCCTCTTTCTGTCCTGGTTCCCTAGCGTGGCTCCCCCACTGAGGCCTCCACTGCTCCAGCCCCTCCTTTCCTAGGCCAGTCTCCCAGCCAGTCACCACCCTAACCTTTCTCATTCCAACTCTCACCACATCTGTGGCCAGAGCTGCTGTGTGAAGCCCAGCGTGGACCCTCCCTTTCCACAGGGCTCCCCTACGACAGGGCAGCCTAGCCTCATCATCTGGGGCATCCTTTTCCGGAGCCCCCAGACCCTCACCCCTCTGATCTTCCTGAGGAAGTGCTCTTTGGCATCTGGGATAAGGGGGCTGGAGCAGGAAACCTAGACTGTGGTCCCAGAATAACTGAAGAAGCCTTATCTTGATGCCTGTAAGCCTACCTGGCCAGGGAGCTGGACAGCCTACATGTGGGGGCCTGGGAGGCAAAGCACACAGGTAAAGAAGGACGAGGAATCTAGCGGCTAGTGTGGTCAGTGCCGAATTCTGTCCTCTCTTCTTCCAGGCTAATGGCAGAATGGCATGCCGCACCCCACACCTCCCCCATGGTCAGATGGAGTTGTGTGAGTGGGAGCTCAAGCAACACGTGTCACATGCAGCCTGGAGCATTTAATTGCTGGTTCAAGACCTTTCAGTCCCCTCTGTCCCTCTGCTGTGATGACAATCAGTTTTCCAGGCTGTGACTGTTCTGTCAGCCTGGGTTTTAGTGAGAGAATGACAGTACTTCAGCTGACCCAGGAAGGTCATATAGCAGAGAAAAGGAATAAGCCTTTGTTATTTTAAGCTACTAAGATTTTAGGGCAGCTGTTACTACAACCTAACCGAGTCCACCCGGACTAGCACATGTTAGGCAGGTGGCACTGGGACAGTAGAGGGCAGGGATGGCAGCAATGGTAGGAAGAACTTCAAGAAACCAGGTTTTCACCCTGGTTTAGCTGCCATGGCTCTCCCACCCCTGGGCCTCAGTCTCTCCACCAGGGAGCTGCCTGTGTGTCTTTTAGGACCATCAGGGGACAGTGTGAACAGATCTTGGGTCAACAAGAGTGAACATAGGTAGATGGGGATGGTGAGTCCCTAGGGGGTGCTGATGATCACCCTAGGGTGACAGCGAGGGTGGCAGCCACAGTAACAGTGGTGGTGACTGTGAGGGTGACAGCAAGGGTGATACTCGTGGTCACAGTGACAGCAATGGTGACAGTTATAGTGTCTGTGAGGTTGACAGCAGTGGTCACGGTAACCATCATAGTGAGAGCAGCACAGAGCTTCTGGTGGCAGTTCTCATGGCAGTGTTTGGGGTGCAAATAGGGATGCTGACAGCAATCAGGTCCATGCTTGTCAGCCTAGTCCAGACCCTGACTTTCACCAGAGATTACAGCAGACCTGCATGGACGGCCTTGAACGTTGATTAATTACCTCTGCTGGGCCTGGCTAATTGTTCACTGATCTCTGCTGGGCCCATGCCCTGCCTCCTGACCCAGGCAAGACATCCGGAACCATCTTGCAAGGTGTCAGGGCAGAGGTTTTCCAGATATACCAGTCCTAAAGGCCTCTTCATTTGCCTGGGGCTGGCCCTTCCCTTCCCCCCAGGTGTGATACAGGCTCCTCTTGGCTGGGAGTCTCCAAGGAACCACCTGGGGAACTGGGTGCCTGCTGAGTGCTGGGCTGGGCAGCTGTACAAGCATCAGATGGTGTTTTCCTGACTCTTGATGAGCACAATATGGGGCTGCCATGTGCTAGTGAGGAAACCCTGGTGGTGAGGTGGTTAAGTGCTATGGCTGCTACCCAAGAGGTCTGCAGTTTGAATCCACCAAGTGCTCCTTACAAACCCTATGGGGCAGTTCTGCTCTGTTCTCTAGGGTCACTATGAGTCAGAATTGACTGGACAGCAATTTTTTTTTTTTATGTGCCAGTGATATGCATGATTGCAGGGTTTAGGAGATGCTCCTAGATACTTGGAAAATGGAGTCTGTTTGTGGATATTTGTCATGGATTGAACTGTGTCCCCCCCACCACCCCAGTGTGTGCAGACATTTGGCTGGGCCATGATGTCCAACATTTTGTGATTTTCCTGTGCTACAAATCCTAACCTCTGCCTATGGCTAATTGATAGGATGATAATGTTAAAAGAGGATTATGGACGTGGGGCTGCAACACCCTTGCTAAGGGAGTTTCCCTGGAGTATGGCTTGCACCACCTTTTATCCTTTCATCATACAAGAGACAAAAGGAAAACAAAGCAAACACAGTTGGGAACCTCATACCATCAATAAAACAGTGCCAGGAGTAAAGCGTGTCCTTCAGACCTGAGGTTCCTGGACCTAGATGCTCCCTGACCATAGACTGATACAACACAAGGAACTCTGTCCAGGTGATAAAGGGGAAAAGCAGACACCCTAAATTCAGACTTGTAGCCTACTGGACTGTGCAAGGATAAACAGTTTTGTTTGTTAAAGCCATCCACTTGTGGTATTTCTGTTAGAGCGGTACCAGATGCCTAGAATAATACTCTTTGTGGATATCAAGGAAATGATTTTGGCTCAGTCAGCAAAGATCCCTGCCCACTCCATGTAGGGACTCGTACTGACCGCTGGAAGCACCATGGACTCAGTGAGAGGTACCCTGCCCTGGCTTGTCCTCTGGGAATCCCAGTGGGAGAGACAAAACAGCTCTGGACCCAAACACACCCACTGCGACGACTTGACATGGATATCTGGGCAAGGGTCTGGGCAGACCACCTCTGACTGGAAGACCCCAACCTCCAAATCCAACGCACTCCTCTACCCATAGGCAAAGCGAAGTCAGCAACAGATGGGGCAACTCCCAAGTGACACAGAGACTCAGGAAGTGAGGTGGGCCAGAGTCATATTCCTGCGTGTAGACCAGGGCTTCTTACACCACGTCCCCATTTCTTTATTCTGAGCCCTATTTTGCTGGAAGGCACAGATGAAGATTAAAAAAAAAAAACCTCCGTTTTGTTTTTGCTGAGTTGGTGTTTCTGTCATCCCAATCCAAGGGGCTTGGCTTGTCTGCTCTGAGGGGAGAAAATGCCTCCATTTAAAAGCAGAACTAAAAGAAAACCATCCACAGGCCCCATTTCACTGCAGCAGACACGATGAGCAAACCATGGTCGTTAACATGATAAAAGTCACTTTGTCTGGGTGTAAAATTCATTTTTCCCCATTTAGCACATGGTGCATTTGCATGGCGCTGCAGTTCCCAGGCTGCGGTCTCCTCCCAAGGATGCCCCGAAGTTGTTTCCCTTCTCCAGGCAGGGTCCCCAAGAAACCTGGGCCAAGTGAGGCTGGGGTCATGGCGCTGGGAAGGGCTCAGCACAGCGATGTTTGCTTGGCCGTGAGGCTGCTCCTCACAGCAGCTTCTGGGCCTTGAGCCCCCTAACTCTCCCACCAGACCTGGAGGGAAATCCACAGGGTGACCCTAGTGAGCTCTCACCAGTCTAGTCTTGGTCCTGGTCTGCCACAGAGTGCCCATGGAGATCCCCCTGACCAGCAGCTTGTCCCTGTGTCTCATCTGCCTCTTTCAGTCCCAGAGGGTCCTGCCTCCAGAGACAGGACTTGACCTGGCTTCATCGGGGTGCTCAGAGATGGTCATCAGAGCAACTGTGGTGAAGTTCATTCAACCCCATCACCCCAGTACCGAGAATTGAAATCCCTTGTCACCTGCGCTGGGGCCTACAGGGGTCAAAGGTCAGGGTTGAGGCAGACAACCTGTGTTCTGCCTCAGTCCTATCTCAGAATATGACCTTGGAGTTTCCTCTCACTGGGACTCAGTTTCCCCAACCACAAGGGTTCTATGGGCCAGATTCTAAACTCCCTTCTAGCTCTGCCCTTTCCTGAAGGTTGCTCAAGTGTCTTCAGCTGGTCAGTCCAAGCCTGTAGGATCACCTGAGGACACAGCACCAGGGGGCAGCACTGCTGTGGGCCAAGGGGCAAAAGGAGAGAGAGGGCAGGAAGGCAGAGCCCTTGGGCCATGTGTCTAGCAGGACGAAGAGGAACATGTATGGGTGAAAGTGCCATTGAAGTCCCTACCAACAGCTCCTTCTCACAGAGGCAAGACTGGCTCCAAGGAGGAGACGGCATCAAGCTGTTGTCCCAAGTGGCCCCATGGACTTGGCCATTGTTGCTGGGGCTATGGATAACACACAACCCCTTGACTGGAGAGGCTTAGAAGGCAGGGCCGTTGGGTGGAAGTCCTGTCAGAGTGAGGTACCTAACTGGGTCATGGGGGCAACTAGGGGGTTGAAGATCCTTTAGAGAGGACGCTGAAGTCACCACTTGGGCTTTCCTGGGAAAGAGAAAACTCTAACTTGCCCTTAGGACACGGTCTGAGCCTTCCCTCCCCCCAGTCTGGGACAAGAGGGCTCATTATCCCCTCCCCATGTCCTATATTCTGGGGCCTGAAAAGGGGTCCCTGGCCACCACACCAGGTGCAGTTCTCAAGGGCTCTGGGGAGGGGAGAGGGGCTCCAGCCATGGCGACGGAGTGTGGGAGGCGCAGTGTGCATGGCGGGTGGGGCCAGCAACAGCTGTTCACTTACTGAAGCTATTTTATAATATTGCCGAAGCTTTTAAAATAATCCCATTTCTGCAGAATATTCCCAGCTAATTGGAGCTGTCTCTTTCTTATTAAACAGGAAGGTTATAAAAATGTATGTTGAGGGTTTAAAAGCAATACCTCTCTGCTGTTCTGATTGTTATGACAAGGATAACGTACCGGAAGCCCCTGCTTGGCGGGCTGGGTAGAGCAGTCTGTGATGGCGGGCAGGGCAGAGGCAGGGCAGGGGCAGGGCACCGGCCAGGACCAGAGCCAGGCTGCTTCTCCCTATGGCGCCTGGCAGAGCACAAGCTTGAGGAATGGCAGCCTTCCCCAGAACAATTGCTCTCTAAACACTTCGGCTGCTGTGACAGGGCTGTCCATCACCCAGGCCTCTGACTGGGGGAATTCGCATAATTTATGGAGAGGCAGAGGAGAAAGGGGAAGCGATTCCAATTAGTTGAGCTGGGAGGCAGATAAGTTCCCCAAAGCCTTAGCAAGTCAGAAGGATGAAAAGGTGCTCCCCTGCCACCCACCCCCATCTCCACAATGGGTAGCTCAGGGGAGAGGGTCTGCTCACATCCATTCTAGCAGCCAGAGGGCAAGCTGGGTCTGGGTGCTAAGAGCACCCCATTTCCCTCATGGGAGTATGAGGCCAACAACTACAAAAGGCCTTTCCCAAGGTCACCCAAAACAAACAAACAGAATAAAACCCATTTCCTTTGAGTCAGTTCCAACTCATAGTGACCCTACAGGACAACACAGCTGTCCCATAGGGTTTCTAAGGTTGTAAGTCTTTACAGAAGCAGACTGCCGCATTTCTCCCTTGGAGAATCTGTGTGGGTTCAAACTGATGACTTTTCCGTTAGCCACTGAGCACTTTAGCCATTGCACTACCAGGGCTTCTGAGGTCACTCAAACCAAAAAACAAACCCACTGCTATTGAATCAATTCCAACTCATAGCAACCCTTACAGGACCAAGTAGAACTGCCCCATAGTGTTTCCAAGGAGCACCTGGTGTATTTGAACCACTGATCTTTTGGTTAGCAGATATAGCACTTAACCACTACGCCACCAGCTTTTCCAAGGTCATACAAAGAGGATGGAAGTAACAATCCAGAGCTTGTTATGAGCTGAGGCCTTCTGCCCAGCACCCACCCCTGCAGACACAGAGCTCTGGTGTGGAGTGTATACCCTGGCTCTGTTCTGGGAGCCCCTGGGCCCCTCATCACCCTTCTTCAGAGAAGCTTCGTTTCAATCTGTCATGTATTGGGGATCCACGTGGAATTCAGTTTAAAAAGAATCCCCAGTTGTTTAAAAAGCAATTAGAAACCCACTGTCCTGGAAGAGGCAGAAGGTACAAGGGGCCTCAAGAGCCCTTCTTGAATTTCACGTATCCCCTCCTTACTTCGCTGCCTTCCGCAATTTAACAGGCAATCTCTTTTGTCCCTGGGACCCTCCCTGGAACTTCTCTGGCAAAAGATTCCAGACCAACCTGGGCCCCCACCTCCCATCCCTGTCTGCTTGCCACACTGTTCCTCTGAGGCTGTGCTCCATGGCCCCTGTCCCAGGATGCCCTGTTCCCCCACTGTGTGCCTTGGTAGCTGCAGGAAGGCCTCCACACGAGCCCCACCCTCACTGACCTGTTCCTTTGCAGTGTGCTGCACTCCTGGCCCTGCTTCTACCTCAGGGCTCCATCATGGGTGTGCCAATCCTGGCTCATCACTTCAGCTGGCCATTGTGTGTGTGGTTCGGGGCAGGCATCCCATGAATCTTTACCAGGAGTGGGTGGATCCCCCAGTGGACTCCCAGCTGCTCCGAGAGGAAGAAGAGGGGGCTTATTGAACCCACTTTACCTCCAGAGAGACTGAGGCTAAAGCACAGTGAATGTTATCAGGTAAGAAGCTCAAGGTCGCCTGGGCCCAGTGGATGTCTGCTACCTCCCCAGCCATGAATCAGGCCAAGGCGCTGGGACGACTGTCCTTTCCACCCTGTGCTCATGGGACATTTCTCCCATGATTTGCAACCACAGCTTGGATGCAGCCCCTGCCACCCGCCTCCTGGCCACCCGGCCTGCCCGCTCCAGTGTGATGGGATCTTTCATCACAGAGAAGCCTCAGCCCTCACTCCTCGCCAGCAGAGCCGACCTTAAACGCTTCGCCAGCTTTCCCTGGAGCAGGTCCTGCCTTCATGCCTTCTACCAGTTCTCCCACTTCCTCTTCCCTAGAATGTCCTTCTCTCCTCTACCTCTAGAAAGCCTCCCTGTATTCTCGAGGCAGAAAGCAATCCCTGTCCTCAAGCATCCCAAAGGCAGATATTCAACTCTGTTGGGCCCAGGCAGGGGGAACCAAAAGCAAGGACGGTGGCAGAGGAAGGCGGAAGACCCTCACTCACGTTATCCATGGGCTCTGAGATCTGCTTATTGGCCATATGGAGACAAATCCCCACCTTCCTCCACCAGACTCCTTCCCAAAACTATCCCAGAGTGGGGTAGGCAAGTCACAGAGGCTCTGCCCAAGCTTGGGAGAGGAGGCCTGATTGTTGGATTGGTGGCAAAACCTAAAGGCAGCCACCCTCGGAACGGGCCAGGATGTGCTAATTTGCATGCTGTGTGCATAGTTTTGCCTATTGAGATAAGATAGGCTTATTAAAAACAAAAGATTACAATATGCTTCTTTTGCCTGAACCCAGGAAGACCGGATCGGGAGTCAGATCCCATCTCTGCTGCCTCCCAGCAAGCCCCAAACAAGTCGCTTAGAACTCCTGGAACCCCAGTTTCTGCGTGTGTGCGGTGAAGCTGATCCTACCTACTCGGAAGGTTTCTATGAGAAGCAGGTATCCTTCTGGCCAAGTGCCCTGTATGTAGTAGGGCCAAAGGGGCAGATGAAGGGAAAGAGACCAGTAATGGGAGTTGACTCTCATTCACTTTCAGAAGAAAACACCAAACACTCTTGTTTGGAAATCACAAGACACAGTGACCTGGGCTATGCCCTCTTCTTCTGAACAATGGATATAAAATTCAGTTCCCAGGGAAGGTGCAAGTGGGAACACTCCAAGTGGGAGGCATGTGTGTGTGAGCCCCCATGGTGCTTTTACTGAGAAGTTGCAGTAAGACTCTGCATGAGTTCAAGTATGGCCCTGAGGTTTTACCAAGTCCAGGTCTGGAGGGCTGGGAAGTCAACAGAGCTAGTGGTGGTAGGGGGTGATGGTTCTGGGTCCTGCCAGGCCTTGTCCAGCTTTCTATCAGAGCCAGTGTTCTAAGGCCAGCCTGAACAGGTGGCAGCATCACTGGGGTGTCCAGAAGAACAGCTGTGACATGTGCGGAAGGAGCCTAAGTGGCTAAGGCTTATGGGGAACCCTGAGTCCGGTCAGCAAGATGGACAGGCAAAGAACAGCACTAGAGTCTGGGAGAAGGTTATGTGGAGTCCTAAGGGCAGGGTTGGCCTCACTCCTGGGGATGTGACCTACAGGGCAGAAGCCGCCCAGCTAGACCCACAGTCTGACCCCAGGCCCTAGCCTGAGGGAGGCAATGGATTATTACAGCCATTCACTCAGTCAGCAACATTTGATAAAATCCTGCCCTCTCAGGGGCCTGAGCGTGCCTGGATACTCACTGTCCAGGGCTCAAGCATCACCCACTCCTGCCCCTTGTGTGACTCACTGCCAATCTTGCGAGTCCGTGACCTGCTCCCAGCACCCGAGAACAGCTGGCTTGGATTTTCAGACAAGACCTGAGTGGCTTATTGAAAACTGCTGAGTCTGCATCCTGATCTTCCCCGTGGTCTCTCTGTCTCTCAGCATGTCTCTTCCTCCCCCTCTGCCTCCTCAGAGCTCCTCCTCGCTCATTTAGAAATTAAGACCTCAGCAAGTTGGTGCTCTGGAGCTGCCAGGCTGGGCTCAGGGAGGCTGTGGGCTGGGGCAGACCTTCCAGCTGGTGGGAATTGGAGCAACCCAGAGACAGCCTCTTTGTGCTCATCGGCCTGACTGGGCACCTGTCTGCTGCCCGGACCCCGAGAAGCTCTCTGGCAAACCCACTCTGTAAGGAGAGGGCTTGGCTCTGCTTTGAGGGCTCCTGGGCCTCTGAAGTCTCTCAAGGCCACTCAGTGGCCCTCTGCTGTCTGCATTTGCCCCAGCCTTTGCCTTGTCCTGCCAATCATAGAAGCAGCAAGTGGGAAACAGTGGCACCCAAGTTGGAGACAGGAACAAGCTCTGACTGGACAGTGCCATGGATGGCCTAAAGCAAGGACCCGAGGCCGTGGGTTCTAATCTCAGAAGTGCCACTGCTCACTGAGTAACTTTGTGAGCAGCTCTGAGCACCTCTGAGGCTCAGTTTGCCTACCTATGGAATGGGGTGAGGAGTCCACATAGGTCCTGCTGTCATTTGAAATAAATTCTGGGGCTTGATTATCTTAATGGGTGTCCAGACGGCCAGGCTGTTGCCTAGACTCTGATTCCAGTTGGGAAGGCACCCAGAGTCCCAACAAGCCACAGTCAGCCCTAGCACTTGTGCCCTGGGCAACCCCTCCCCATGTCTACTCCTTCTGGGCAGTGATGCACTTCCTTAGCTACCTGACCTGAAGACGATGGTCTCAGGCCAGTCCTTGCCATGCGTTTCCCTCACTGACTCCACCCCTGCCCGTGCCCCCAACACATGGCACAGGCCGCACCTTCTGTCCAGTCTGATACTCCCTGCCACTACCTAAGTGGATACTACTTCATGCTTGCCGAGGACAGACAGGAATGTGTTTCCACCTAGGCCCCACCTGCTTCGTCTGTTCCTTTGTGTGGCCTGAGGAGCCCAGGCTCCCATATATCTGGGGTGCCTCCAGCCTCCACTGAGCCCCCCCAGGCAGCAGGGTAGCCTCCAACCCAGCAAAACTTTCCTCAGACCAGCACAGTTGCAATGATTTCATGGGTGATTTGGCTAGGTTCTCACATGGAATCGTGAGGGCTGGTGGAGAGTGTTTGAGGCTAATGGTCCAGCTGCTGAGACCACAGGGAAGTAGGAGTCCTGGCTGAGAGGAACTCCTCTAAAACCTACCACCCTCCCAGGCTACTCCAGCAAACTGGAGAGGAGCCCTCTGCCTCCCTGCCCCAGAGGACTATTTTTTACGGCCTGTACCACAGGGCTGGGACTGGGCAGAGGCCTCTCGAGAGGACAGGGAGGGCTGAGATGGAGCCATGATCTGGGAAGTGGAGCAATTCACACCTAGCACTAATAGGGAAACTGGGTTGGTTCCTGGCTGAAAACCTCCCTTCTCCTCCCTGCCTGGTGTCCAAGGACCTGGAGGAGGGTACGAGCACCAGCACTATGTTCAGGAGCCAGGAGCCTCATGGAGTGGGGTGGAAAAGTCCCCCTGGGGCACCCAAACCTCTCACAACATGATGCTCCTGCTGGCTTTGCCACTTCCTTGCCCCAGTGTCAAGCTTCCCTCAGCCATCGAAGAACAACCCAGGCCCATCAGTCCTCCAGGCTCAACCAGTGAAGTGCTAACTGCCCCTTACAGGAACAGCAGCCATCAGTTAAATTAAGCGATGGTGACATCTTCCCTTCAACCATTGAGCGGAGGTTAATCCATTAAAGGGTTGATGAGCAACGGCCTAGAGATGCCTGTAGCAGGAGATTCAAGGACTTTCCTCAGTGTTTTTCCCTAGCCCACTGTGTACGGTGGTACTTCCTTGGATCTAGACTTGATCTGTCCTACCATTTCACGTCCATCAATGACTTCTAGCAATCACTTCAGCATCTGCTGCTGCGGCTGAGGGGAAGGTGGATGATGGGCAGCATGGCCTTGTTCTCAGAGAGCCCCCACTCAGGAAATAGACCTCCCACTCCAGACAGAGATGACTCCTACAGGAGACACAATCCTGGTATGAGGGTTTCATTCACCAGGTCAACAAAACTGTCTGAGCCTCAGCCTCTTCATCTGCAAATTGGGTGACCAGCAACAACTGGGATTCCCAGGACTGCCAGAGAATCAAGCTGGGCAGAAGCTCACTGGGAAGTAGTGAGCACGTGAGGGATATTGGGTCAGTTCTACAATTGGAACCTAGCAATGAGGAGACAGGACTGCCTTTTCAGTCTTGGAGTGGGGAAAGCGAGACCGCTCCTCAACCTTCTCTGACTGGCCCAGAGGGGCAGCTATCAGAAGAGGCAATTTGCCGTGGCCATTCCACTGAGGCGCTGATGGGGTGTTAGGCGCTGATGGAAGGCTGCCTTCATCGGATCCTAACTTAGCCCACCGCTGACACTCTTCACTTCCACCTGGAGGCAGAAAAACGCTTTTCATGCGAGTTAGAGCCTCTGTCAGCGCTGGCCGGAGGCTCTGAGGAGACTTTTATTTATTAGGAAGCTGTTTCAACACTTAATGCTCTTCTGAGGGGAGAATTTCTTTTTTATTCGTCCTCGTTTTCTTTCACCAGAGTGGGATGAAGGCCTCAGGGGAGAGCGCTGGGCCCAGTGTCTGAGCCTGTGTGTCCTGTACATTACAGCACGGGGACCTCCGATTGGCACCAAAGGGCCTCCCATTACTGCCTAGAGTCAGATGGTCTAGTCAGTGTCCTTGCAAGAGGATTCTGAGGACTTTGAGGGAACCCAGATCTCACTTTAGAGCTTGAGAGCCTTTGCTTACCGTGACCCTGCAACAAGCCTTACCCTTTCCTGGGTCTCAGTTTGCTCATCTGTAAAACAAGCAGTTTGAAGCAGACCTCAGTGAGGAAAACTCCAGAAGTCCAAAACAGCTACACCCGGAGATGTAGACCATCATGTGGACACCCAGCCAACCCTAAAAAATGCCTACCCTGGTTTCCTCGGGCCCGGAGCCCAGCCAGCCCCAGGGCCTGCAGAGGGTCAGGGACCCAGGAAGTCATACTCAATGAGGACCATTGTGGGAGCACACTCTCCACCTGCACAGTCCTGCCTGTCTCCACCCTACCTGCATTGGGAGGGTCCAAGTTTAGCCAAGGCAAAGGTGGTCCTGTGTTTCTCTGCACCTGCAACACCAACTCAATTTTACATTCCTTTCCTAAGGAGGAGGCCGCCCGGGGTCCTGGGGGCAGGGGCAAGCAGGCTGTCCTGATATCCTGGCTCATCTTCACTTCTCAGCCCAGCCTCGCTCCCACACAGCCTGTCAGGCCACACTGGCCATCTCCTGGTGTCTGTAAGGAGCACATTTTCTCCACACTTGCACACCCATGAGGGAGACTACACTTCCCCAGGGAAGAAGTCCAGGGATGAAGATGCCAGGGCCCGGGCAGACAGCCTCCCCACTGCTCCGTCCGCAAATCTGGCCCAGTTCTACTTCAGGCTTTTGCTGAGACCCTCTCTGGCCATTCAGTCATCCATCCAAGCCCTCCATACCCTCCTGTGCTCGCTTTAAGGCCTCTGCCTTGGGCTCAGGAAGACACCTACACCTTAGACTCTTATCAAGCTCAGATTCAAATCTCCCTCATCCCTGCCACAGTCTTACAGCCCTGAACAAGTCCTGGCCATCAGGAGGGCACAGAAAGTATGTGACACAAGAAATCCTTGGGGCAGCATGTCCAGGACCCTGTGATGTGCCCAGGAAAGGCAGTCTGGTCTGGGCATGAGGAGTGTTGGCTTTGGCATCAAACCTCCCAGGTGCTGTAGCCTTAAGCAAGTCACTTTGCCCCTCTGAGCTGCTGTTTTTTCATCCATATAGTGGGTGACATAGTACCCATTTGGCATGAGAGATCTGAAGACTCAAAGCAGAGGCTGCTGTGTGTGTGTGTGGCTGGGCAGGGGTGGAAGGGACAGAGGCTGGATTCAGATGGGGTGGCTTGGTTAACTGGGGGGCCAGAGGGTGTCCCAGGAAGCTTCCTGGCATAAAACAGAACTTAAAAAAAAAAACCCACTGCCATCAAGTCAATTCCATCTCATAGTGACCCTATAGGTCAGAGCAGAACTGCCCCACTGAGTTTTCAAGGAGTTCCTGGTAGACTTGAACTCCTGGCCCTTTGGTCAGCAGACATAGTGCTTAACCACTATGCCATCATAAATCCCTGGGTTCAAGTGGTACTGAAAAGAAAAGAAGAACTGTAGGGGTAAAACTCCAAGACAGATCTTTTATTTTCCCCCCCCACAGAATGGGAAGCTGTCCAGCCCACCGGCTTGTGACAGGCAGATT
The DNA here is from genome assembly GCA_028571685.1 of Heterohyrax brucei. Taxonomy (NCBI): domain Eukaryota; kingdom Metazoa; phylum Chordata; class Mammalia; order Hyracoidea; family Procaviidae; genus Heterohyrax; species Heterohyrax brucei. The sequence continues at coordinate 16,009,439 of CM053158.1, forward strand.
AGAGTGGGTTTCTTGCCTCCCCTGGTGTCCCTAAAGTTCCAGATGGGCCTCTTCCTCCCTGTTCATAGCAGAGCCCAGGGCCTGCTTGACACACAGTCGGTGCTCCATAAAGTCCTCAGAGTCTCTTCTGGCCTGCTAAGTGGACCTCTGAGCCTGCGTGCAGAGTTGGCCCCTACCAGGCCAGAGATCCTCTCTGCTGGGTGCAGCCATACTCGCCTTTGCCACCCCATCTTCAAGTACAAGTAGGAAGGTAGTCCCAGTCCTTTCTTCCTGAACCTGCCAACATACCTACCCCAGAAGTCCCCACATCCTCTGGGAAGGCTTAATTTCTTCCTCCCCAAACTTTACCCTTCAGCTGGAGCCTGCTCGCTGCAAGAGCCAAGGATATGGTAAGCCCCAGAATTTGGAATATGTAAACTCTTACTACCTACTTACTTTTAATTACCTCCCCTCCTTATTTGTCTTCCTTTAACAGCCTGTCAAACAAACTCTCCCAGCTTTCCCCAGGCGCTAGTGCCTCAATTAGGCGCACATCTGCGGAGGCTGGAGCGGAAATGTCCAACCACCAATGACTACCCGCCACACCCAGCCTGGCTCCAGGTGCCTGCTGGCCTGAACAGTCTTCAGGGACAGCACTGCCACCCCAGAGTTGAAGGAGAGGGAGAGGCTGCCACTCACATTACCCACTTCGCCATCCTGGGAGAGCACCCACCTAGCTCCACGGGACAGTCGAGAAGGGTAATGCCCTGATGTGCTGGGGACTGTGAGCATGGACATTTGTCCAGGAAATGTGTTGGGGAAGATACCATGGGTCTGCTCTGTCACGGGTATGGTGAAGACAGAGAGGTTGGAGGTAATTATCCTCAGGAGAGGCTTCTTGATTCTGCTGTGCAGATCCTCATTCTGTGGGGTCTTCTCTGCCTGGGGCCAGGTGTAGGGGGTAGTAGACACCAGCACAATCAGGCCCCTGGCTTAGTGAGGACCCCACTGGTTTTCACAGAGCTGGTCTGGCTTGGCATCCCAGAGACAAGCAGGTCCCAGGAGGCCTGTCAGATGTACACAGGGCCCAAGTCCCCAGAACCTGTACTGCCTTCCTTTGATGATGCTTTTGGGACCTCATAGTTTTACCTGTTGAGTGGTCACTGAGGGCTCACTCAGGTCGGGGGAAGGGGAAAACTCAAGAAGTGGCATCTTTCTCAAGACCTGCCTCAAGGGAATGTGTCAGCAGGAGGGCAGCCTGAGCAGAAGTGGAGAGCTAGTGAAGGTACCATGAGCCTTGTTTCCAGCCCTCTGTCTCCTCATCCCCTAGACCAGGGATCACTGCTTTTCCTGTCTCTACTATAAACCCTCCCCTGGCTGACTTGTGAGGTGTGATGGGAAACCTACCTTGATATGGTGAGGCATGGGCTCCTGGGTGCCCTGAACTCACTGCCCCTCACTCTCCACGTTAGGCAGAGTCTGTGGGTAATTATTGCTGAGGGGTCCTGGTGAGGTAGGGGCCCACCATATCTGTGCCAGAGATAGAGCAGGGTCCCAGAGACAACTTCAGGATCCAGGGGTGCTCTCCCTGGATCTATGAGTCTTTCAGTTTACCAAAGAGTTCACCCCATTTTCACTTCCTCTTGGAAATGGGACCAGGACTAGGCATCCATGTGAGTATGCAAAAGAAGGAAACAGGTTCTGAGAGGCCTGCATGCCACAGAGCCAGAACTGAAGCCAGCATCACCCTTCTTCCTGCAGCAGGGAAAAGCCAGGGGCCTAGGACAGAACGACCAGGGTGTGCAGAGGTGAGCTCCCTGGCACTGGATAGTCTGAATAAAGTCTGTGAAGCCCAGGGTGTGGGGCTTGAGGATGGACTGCACAAAGCACCTGCTCTGCCCAAGAAGCCAAGTGAGCGGCTGCAGAGGGCTGCACTGGGTCATCCGCAGCCTCCTACAGCTGTGCACTGGACCAGGGTTCCCGCGAAAGGCTCCAAGAGGCCCAGGCCCTTTCCGCCAAGGGCTGGAACGCATGTCCCACCACCAACCCCTCCCAGGACCCCTTGAAGGCAGCGGGAGCCAGTGAGCGTGTGACTTCAGCATTGCCCTCTCATCTCTGCCGAAGCCTGACATTCCTACATCAAAGCTGTGACTCCAAAGTCTTAAGCCTGTTGAAGGTCGAACTCCCAGAAGGGTCACACGCGCGCTTGCCTTGGGGCAGCCCTTCTCAAAGGCAGGGCGGAAAGGGGCTCAGGGTCTTGGGGCATGGGTGTGGGGACGCACCGGGGGCCCTCGGGCGGTAGCTGGGGCGCACGACACGCGCGCGCGGGCTCCGCTCGTCCGCGCGGGCCGGCAGGGCAGGCTCGGGGCTGCGCGGGGCCGAGGGGCGCGCGAGCACGGGAAGGCGCGTGGCCGCGGCGGGGGCGCGCGGGGGCGGGCCGGTCGGGGCGGGCGGGAGGGGGGAGGGCGGCGCCGGCAGGTTGGCGGCGGCAGCTATTTGACTGCCGGTCCCGGACGAGGCGCTCAGAGCGCTTCGAGCCAGCGCGGCGGGGAGAAGGCAGCGCGCAACCCGCAGAGGCGCCGCGGCCCGTGCAGCCCCGCAGGCCCCGCGCCGGGAAGGCGGCGGCGGAGGAGAGGCCGGATCGCCGCCCGCGCCCCCCCCTCCCCGCCGCCGTCGCCGCCCCCCCTCCCCGCGGCGCCGCATCTTGAATGGAAACATGGCGGTGCCGGCTCGGACCTGCGGCGCCTCCCGGCCCGGCCCGACGCGGACCCCTCGCCCCTGGTCGGGCCCCGGCGCCCGACGCCCGGCGCCCAGGCCCCTGCGCCCGCTGCTGCTCCTGCTTCTGCCGCCGCTGCTTCTGCTCCTGCTGCTCGCCGCCCCCGGCGCCTCTGCCTACAGCTTCCCTCAGCAGCACACGTAAGTGGCTCCCGCCGCGGCGGGACCCCGGCCGAGCCCAGCGCATCCCCGTCGCACCCCGGGCCCGCCCCGGGCCTCCGCCCCCACCGCGTACCCTGTCTGGAAGGACGGGCAGCCGCGGTCCCAGCGCTTCTGACTGCGTCGCGAAACTTCCCTGCGTTGCCCCTGCCTCTCCCCCTCGCCCCGCAGTGGGGCATGACACGAACTGGAAGCCCCTGGCTGTGAGGAGGGGTCCGAGCTTGCCAGCTGATTCTCCTGAGGCTGTTCCTGTGGGAGAGGTACCGGGGTTGGATGAGAGGTGGCCGGCGACCCCTGCCCTAAGCGTCTGCCCCAGGCTCCCTCCCTGCTGAAAACCTGGCGCTTAGGGCCTGAGGTGGGGACACCTCCACACCTGCCTTCATGGGCCTTTTCCTTTCAGCGATGTCTGGATATAGAGGATGCCGACACCTTATGGAGGTGGCCAGTGCCATAGAGGGGATTGGTGTGTCACATTCTTGACCCTCACTTCCACCTAAGGGGAGGGTGTCCTGGAAAGCTCGAGTGGGAGCTGGGAAAGGGGACAGCAGAAGGTGAGTGGCAGACGGACCCTTGGCTATCCCTGCTGCTGCCACCAAAGGGAAGATACCACCTACCAGCTCTTTCGGCTTCTGCTGGCTTGTGGTCCCTTCCAAAGCTTCTCACCCTCCTTCAGAGTAGGCAAACTCAGGTGTCCTCTTCTGGGTAAGCTCGGCCAGATGTGTCTGAAGTGGGTATTCATGTGTGTATGGCCTTTAGAACAGTGGCCCCAGCCTTGTGTGATGCCAGACACCCCTCATCCCAGTGGCTTTAGGGTACAGTGACCACCTTGCTGTCATCTGTCCTGGGTCTGAAGAGCCACCTGTCCCTGAATTCCATTGCCAGTGGCTGACCCTGAGGTTTGGGGCACAAATAACCAGGCTAATAGCGGACGAGGGGAAGGGTCTGGTGCCAGGGAAGGGAAGAGGCTGGCTCTTTATTAGACCAGTTCTGCCCCAGAGTAGGAGCCCCTGCTTCTGCCACAAAACCTGTCACCTCCAGCTTGTAGATTCTCCCAGGAAAAAACAAACTCGGGAAAGGCTCTACTCCGGTCTCTTTCTCTGTCTTGTCATCTTTCTCTCCTCATGAAGCCTGGTTGTGCTCAGGCGGTGATCAGTTGGCAAATTACAGTTGCCACACGGATGTGTCCTCTGTCAACGGTCTTGATTTGTCATGGTGTACATGGGGGGAGGCACACACTGGGAAAGGAGAATCATGCGAAAGTTCAGGGCTGGTGGATGCATTTTCTTCTTTTGCTGTGATGAAAATGAACCAAGACTACAGTGTTGTAAAAAAGCATTATTGGGTGGTGTTCTTTCTTTCTCAAAGCCAAGCGCAGGCCAAGCCACATTCTTTTTTTCTCAGTCATTTCATAGCTCCTTGAGTGAAGGTTTCAGTAGATATCTCCTTCTACCTCTCCCCACCTCACTCACTCTCCCGGCAACCTGCAGCAGGCCTGATGGCTGCTGGGACTGCCTGGGTCCCCGCAAGAAGCCACTGTGAGACCCTGACTAGAGTGGACATCTGTCTGTCTGCCCCCAGCCAGAAGATGGCAAGGCGGGTGTGACAGCGGCACTTTTCCAGTTGGATGCTCTCCTGTTGTCAATATCATTGGAGCTAATTCAGGGGATTGGGACATGTCTTGGAAATCATAATTAGGGAGTGAGAGTGGGGGAGCAGGGGCTGCAGAGCTCTGAGGGTCTAGGGGGAGGTGACGAATGGTGTGACGATGCAGCAGGTTTGCCATGACAGCCAGCGCCCTTCAGTTGCCCTGGTCCCCGCAGATGTAGAGGCCCGTTGATTCTTGGAGAGAGGAAGGGGAGGGAATAAGTGACCTCCCCCATCCCCACATGCCCACAGCTGTTTGGCATTGGGCTTTTGTTGAACGGATATAAAAGACTGAGACTGCCGTCAGGACCAGACAGCTCCGTGGGGCTGCTCAGGGGCAGGTGGCCTCCCTGAACCCTTTCCTGGATCATGGTTGGACCAGTTCCTGACCAAGCCATACTGGATGAGACTTTAATACAGGTGGCTTTCCAAGGTGGGGAGTGGGACCCTTAGCCTCCTGGCACTGGAGTTAGAGCTCTCAGTAGGGAGGGCCCTTGTTGGGAAAGTGATTTCCTCCCGAGATGTCTGGCAGTGCGACAGGGCTCAGCTTCACAAGTGGCTGGATTTTATGCAAGCGCAGCTTAGGGTCGTCTGGCTGTGTTATCACTCCGGCGGACTGGCTGGCTGCCCTCCAGGTGAAACGGACCAAGGCTGCTGCTGGATTGAGGAGGGCATAGGAGTTTCTGCTGGAGGGGGACAAGGCTTTGGTGTTAGGGCAAGGTAGCCAACAATAAAAAGGCCACATGTACTCAAATGTGTGTTCTCCGGGGAACAGGGGAGATGGAGCCGGAGCATACACGCTCGCTGTCACCTTCTTCCTCCAGTTTCCAATTATGCCACTGCCAGCCAATGCCAGCACTCAGCCCTAAGCACCGCTGGCTGAGGGGCAGCTCTCCTTGCGTTACCTTCCCTGTGTCCCTTCCTCCCCCATCAGGCAGTCGCCTACCCCTCCCCGCGCCCTTCTCAGGGTCTCTCTTTTTCTCTGCCGACTTCCATCCCCTTGTGCCCTCCCTGCCCCGCTGGCCTCTTTTGTTCTCCCCTCTGGGTCTCTGCACCTCTGCTCTCGGCATCCCTGGCTTCCTCTGGCCCCTGCTCTGAGCTGCCCAGCTGGCTAAACCCTTTGGCCCAGCTCTGCCTCAGTGATGATGCTGACTGGCCCCCCTTCCTCTGGGGTTGAGTTCGTGGGGAACGGTGAGTGGGCCTAAGAAGTCTGGACCCCCAGAAGTTTAATAACAGTAGGAGGGTATGCTGCTCTCCTGAGTGGAATATGGGGAGCTGTGCCCGAGTTGGGGCGTGCGTCAGTTTGACTCCAGTTAATAGAGGGTGACGTTTATCTGTCTGGCCCTCCCAGCCCATGTCCACTTCTCTGTGGCTCTCCATGTTGCAGGGGAGGTAACACTGCACAACTGGACTCCCCCTCTCCCCAACTATCTGTGGCATCTTTTGCAGGGGGGAGGGGCCCTCTCTCCCCCTGTGCTGGGATGCAGAGTAGCAGGTGCTCACATCCCTCGGGGTGCCCTGGGCTTGTACGGGGTCCCGCCTTCTGTCCCGCCCCCTCCCCTGGGCCTTGACTTCATTGGCTATCTCCTGCTGGCCCCCTGAGTTGCACTAACCCCCAAGAAGAATGGGAGTCTGTTTGAAGACAAGCTCCATCATAGTTTGTGTGGTGAATGTTGCTCTAGATCCTTGTCACACCTATGTCCCCAAGGAAGTACTGACTCTGTGTGGCACCACAAGTGGAAGGAGCACTTCTGTAGCCATTGCTCCTCTGCTCTCCTGTCTTCAGGCAGGGGGCACAGCTTGGAGTCACACTAGATGTCAAGTGTAGCCCCTGTGGGCTCAAACTTTAGCCTCCAGAGCTGGCTTTCTCCATTGGGATTACCTTGCCTCGGTTTCTCCAACTGAAATAAGGTGCTTAAGAGGCTGGTGGTGAGAATTAATGGGATGAGTGTGGCCTCTAGTGGGCAGCATGTTCGCTATTTTTGCTGTTAACATCAGGCCCTGATTCTGCAGCCTGACAGCCCCCGCCTGCCACTTTTCTCTCAGCACTCCTGTCTCTCAATGTTCCTGAGCTTTGCTCATGCTGTCCCCTCACCAATATGTGCTTTCCTTGGGGGCGGGGTTTAGATCCCCTTGTTTGTGATCTCATACCTACACCCTTCATAGGCCTCCCCCATCTCAACTCTGCTCAGGCTGTGCCCACCCACATGGGACACCAGCTCCTTGAGGACAGACACTGGGCTGCCTCCCTCCCTCCCTCCCCACAGTCTAGCTTGATTTTGGCTGGGGACACTTTCAGGCAAATAATAACCTCTCTTCACTGAGCACAGGCCCCTCATCCACACTAGCATCTTGACCACAGAACCCTGTGGGGTTGGAATGGTTGTGCGCATCCTGCAGATGAGGCAGCTGAAACTCAGAAAGATGAAACTACTTGTCTGAATCCCCCCAGTTACTGGAGGCAGGGCTGGAGGAGGACCCTCATCCGTCAGAAGCTTAGCTGCCTTACCAGGAGCCTGGGGATTATCTGGGCAGTGGACCGAGGAAGTGGGGGCTTGAAACCTGAGTCTCTGGGAGAAAAGGAAGAGTCCTAGGATGTTGGAGATGTGGCTAGGCCTCCCATCTGTAAATGTTCCCACTCTGTTCCTCGGTCTTCTTCTGGCCTCAGGCAACCCTAGGGCTTTCCTTGGCCTGAGGCTGCCCTTGCCAGCCTGGTGCTCATAGCCCAGTGCCCACCTCTGCCCACACACATATGCACACAGCTAGTGATGGAGCCCAGGACCAGAGTTTTTCATCCCCTGAGGCTTTGAAATGTGGCCCAGGCTGTCTAGTGGGGAGGGATGGAAAAGGGTAGGAGGGGCTTCCTCTCCAGAGTCCAGTATGATTTCAGAGAGAAAGGTCACCAGGCATTGATGGAAACCTGAGGCTGGGTCCTCTGGCCCCGAGGTAACTTTGCCAGATGCAAGGGAACTTCAGAGGACTCAACCTTGTAGACACTTGAGTTTTCTGCCCTTCTGGACAGCAGGGATCTAGGGTGCTGGAGAGCCAGGATCTTAAGGGCTTGTTGCTAGGGAACTCTGCAAGGGGCAGCTGGAGAGTCTAAGGAGGTAGGAATAGGACATGCCTGGCAGGTCATTGTCATCTGCCGGGGTGAGATGCTTCTTCCCCTCCCCATGCCTAGCTGCCACAAACACACATGTGCGCTCACACACACACACATCCACTCTCACACCTGGGTTGCCTTTGCTGCCACTGCCCCTCCCAAGGCCATTCTGGCTTCCAGATTCAAACTTTGCCTTGTGACCTGATGATGGCCTGTGTCTTTGAGCAGTTGGGCTCAGGGCCTCAGGCCTGAGGATGGTGTACTGGAACCTGGGGCATTCTGAAGGTAGGGTAGGGTCTTTCCCATTGTGACTACATCCTCCGGCCAGCTGGGGAGATTCTCTTCATGGTGAGTCCCTCCCACACCTGTTGGTACCTACAGTCTAAACAAGAAGCTACAGAATCAATGTTGGTATTCCCAGAGGGAGGTGTATGTGTGGTTACTACTTTTTTTTTTCCCCTTCTGCTCTTATCCTATGTAACCTGAAGAGCCTTCTGGGCTGCCTGTGGCTAAGGGGGTGGGGGTGAGGGGTGGCGGCGGGTACAGGTGACCCCACAGACTGTGATGCTTCTGGGGAATTGTGAGGCCCCCACAGTCTTCTCTTGGGGTCTCTTCAAGTCAAATGTCATGTCATTTATGTCCACAGAGTTTGAGCCTGGGAGGACCTAGGGACCAGGGCTCAGCCTGGACTACCTAGTTCACCTCCTATATCACTTGGTCCCCCACGAGACTTTTCCTTCTGCAACTGGGGCCTTCAGACTAGGAGACCCTGTGTAGTGGGAGCAAGGTGAGGGTGTGCTGGAACCACTTGGAGGGACCTGAGAGTGTCCTGGGGGTGAGGGGTGGGCTTTGTCAAGGGCAAGCCCAGCCCGATCTTCTCAGCTAGACACCTTGCTGGTGACCTTGGATGGTGCCCCTCCTCTCCCTAGGCCTCAGTTTCCTCTCTTCTAGGACCTTTCCAACTCTGACATTCCAAGTCCCTGTGAAGACCTATGTGGGGTCTTCCTGCTTCTCTCCACACTCTGCTCTGGCTGTGGGGCCAGGCCTGACCCCCAGCTCAGCTGAGCCTCATCTCTAGTATGGGGGTGCCTGCAGCTCCTATACAGGCATCCAGCCAAACCCTGGGTGTCTCAGAGCTGATTCCCAGACTGACCCACTTTGAGCTCTGCCCATTCTAACTGTTTAGCAGAGAGGGAGGAGCATGGAAGTCTTTACTGCTGAGCATGCACAACCTGTACCAACCTCAAAATCGAGTCTCCTTAACCAAAGTAGGAGGAGCCACTCCCTCTTGTGTCCCTGCCCCACTGAGACCTTGTGCCCCTTGCTCAGGCTCTGCCTCTGCCTTGATGCCTTCTTTCCATGCTGGCCAAGTTATTCTGAATGAGGCTTTACCACACCTCTCACCAACTGAGTAACCTTGGGAATTGCCTCAGCCTCTCTGGGTCTCAGGATCTTATTTGTAAGTCAAGGTTCCCGTGATTCACCAGCTCATAGTATTGGGGTGTGAAAGGTCCTGAGGCCAGGTCTGGTCCCAGAGAGTGCAAGATAAGGGCATTTCCAGCTAAGCCTACATTTTGAATGCCAGGCACATGTCCCCTTATTCAGCCAGGCCCTAGCAGCACCTGGGACCTGATGATGGTTTCTGGATCTTTCATCCTGTGTTTGGCTCTTGCCTTGACCTGTGTGTGTATGCTGCCATGTGGGAATATTTACGTGTATGTGCTCAAACCTGCCTATGTACACATGTGTGTTTATATCTATGTGTTGAGGTATATTCGTGTGTATCTGTGCTATCCTGTGTTTCCATTGTGTGAGGCCACAGGTGCTTGTATGTGTGCATGTGTCAATGTATGCTCATTGTTTGTTGTCATGTGATATTTGTGCATACAGGAATGTGTACGTGTGTCCTCTCATGTGCACACAAGCATAGATAGGTGTGTGAATGTGTGAAGTGAATGCATTGTATGTGTGTATGTGTGTGCATATGCCTGTGTGCGTGCATGCACAGTTTATCTCTCTGCTCCCAGGATGTGCTTCCCAGGCCCACCTTCTGCACCTGCCTTTGAGGTGAATGCCAGGACCCAGCTGGGTAAATGCTGGCAGTGGGAAATAAAGCTGCTTGGTTGTTTGGACCAACGTTTTGCAAACTTTCATGTCAGAAACAGCCTGAGTTAAGGCTGAGCTGGGAAGTTTGATCATCTACCAACTGGCTCAGTGACAGTCTGTGAAGGAAACACACAGAGGCTGCATCCTTGTAATTCAAATTTTTGCAAATTGAATGGTATTTTCAATTCGCTGAAGGAGCTTGGGACTCAGAGTAGCTTGCCTAGTCCTTTGTGAAGTGAAGCATTTTTGCAGTCAGCGCTAAATGTGGGAAAATACAGAGAGTTGGCCATGGAGGTCAGGGCCCTGCTGGGATGGGAAACTCTTGCTGTGTGACCTTGGGCTGGCATCTTTCCCTCTCGGAGCTGGTGCTTCGCATTTGCACACACCAAAGGGGCTGGAAACTGGAGGGCCTTGGAGTATCTGCTGTGGGTTTGGGGTCCTTACCCCCAGCAAAACATCCATGCAGTCTGCTGCAGGGTATGATTTGGGGGGTGTAGGAGCTTTGGATTGAATGATCCCTGCATGTCCCTCTGTTTTGGGACATCTCCAGTAAAGGCTTTTCTTTTTGAAGGTGAATTTCTATCACCTGAGTTTTACTTATTTTGCGGGGGAGCCTTCTTACATGACATTGTCCAGGCACCCTCTTCTGGGTGCTGGCCCTGGGAACTCTGTAGGTCTTCATCTGCCAGGTTCTTATGTCCAAAACTATAAATTTTGTTTCCTTAGCATCCTTAGGGCCTGTGTGGTGGTGGGTGTTAGGATGGCTTAAGATTCTTGGCATTTTAGGAACAGGCTTCTGCAAAGGGCTGAGGTGGCTCTGAGGGGCTCAGAAGCTGAGAGAGCAAGTCAGGGTTCCTGCCCGGGTGGGGAGCTTGGGCAGGGCTATCTTCTTGGGCAGTACATGCTTTCTGTGCTTCCTTGACTTAGGAAGGACACATCACAGCCACAGAAACCCCTAGATGCCCCATTGTCCCCATTGTCCCCATTGTACAGACAGAGAAACTGAGGCCCAAGGAGGGGGACGTGAGTCCCACAATTTTGTTCCCTGCATGCACCCTGCAGACAGGGTCCCATCAGCCCACTGTGAAGGGTCAGTCCCCACTTAGCCTTCTTGCGCAATCACGTGTAGCTGTTTCTCTTAAATGTAAGTGTCCATGGCGTGGGGGTTGGGGAGCCATTGGAGGCCTCCTGTGTGTCGTGAGGCCCCAGTCCCTGGTGTTTCTCTGGGGCAGACCTTGTCACCCCTGGGTTGTTTTGGAGTCTCTGAAGCTTTTCAGTGTTCCCTTGGGAAGGGCAACCTTGTCACCAGCAGGGTGGGTGTGGGAGGGTGCGATGTATTCTTGAGAGGCGTAGAAGCCCCTGCCATGTGGTCGAGTTTCCAGCCTGACATGGCATTTTCGTCTTGATAATTTCCCTCTGCAGCTCGTGTTCTCCTCCCGCCGGCACCTCCTGAAACGCTGCGTTTGAAGCCTTAAAGGTCAAGCATGGTGCTGCCACCGTTCTAACACACAACAAAATAGCTCTCCTGGCCCCACCCCTAGCATCTTTTAGTAGGAAAGGGAGTGAGCTGGTGGAACAGGCCTCCATGCCTAGGCTCTTAGATGAGCGGTTCTCTCTTTTCCCTTGTGAGCTGAGGCCAAGAGATGGCATGATGGGACCCTGGGAGTCTTCTCTTCCCTCTCTGGATGCGCTAGGCATGCTGCAGTATCCCCTCATTGAGGGTTGGCAGAGTGAGCTGTGACCCTGAGTTCAGAAACTGATGATGGCAGAGCCCTACTTCTTGGCCTGGTGTTCAAGGCCCTTCCTGGGTTGACTCTGGCCTGTGGCTACCAGTTCTGAATATCTCGGCTTCAGATGGGATCGCTTGCAGATCCTAATACAAGCTCAGACTTCCCCACCTGGCCTTTGTTCACCAGGTCTCTCTACCAGGCTGAGTGCTGGGTAGGAGGACCCCTCCTGATTGAATGTCCTGCTCTGGCTCCTCACCCTTTCTAGGTCTCTCCTACAGCCCTGTGCCTGCTTCCTCAGCTCTCTAATCAAGTCAGAGGGGACCCTGAGAAGTAAGCACTGAGCTGACTGCCTGCCCCCCCAAAAGTGAGTCTGAGGAATGCATTTGGTTGCAGTGAAAAGAGACTGCTTCTGTGCACACCGTGGCAGCCCAGCATGATTTTTTCTCATGGTTAGGCCGTTTATCCCCTGACAAGGAAACCAGAGATGTGTAAATGTGAGCTGCCAGAAAGGACTGAGTCCTTGTGCATGGTCTGCCTATCTGTCTTCGCTTTCAGTGTGGCAGGCTGACCTTGGGTGACTCTCCTCATGGCAATAAGATAGCTGCTACAGCTCCGGGCATCACGTGCAGACCCAGCCAGGAGCCAGACAAGAGATGTTTCCATCCTCCTTAAGAGGAAAGAAACCTCACCCAGAAGACCCCAGATGACTTCTCCTTTCATGTCATTGGGCAGCACTGGGTCACGTGTCTACATCCAAGCCAATCAACAGCAATTGAGAAAGTCCATTGTGATTGGCTAAGGCTAATCAGCATTTACCCTTGAGCTAAGGATGGGGTCACCTTGGGGCTGTAGTGGGAGAGATTCCTGCAGACTTGGGTTTTGTTAGCAAGAAGGCAGCGGAATGGTGGAGGACTGGCAGGCAGTATTTGCTACAAACCCAGACCAGAGGGCTGAACATAGAGGTGGGGGTGAGGAAGAAAGTGGAGGGGAGATTGGGATTATCAACGCTCAGGAAAACACTTGTAAAACAATTGATTGTCTTCATTCCCAAAGCCAACTCTTCAGAGATAGACTAGACTATTAGGCATAAAATGATATTCATGAAGAGTGGACATCTTAGCTTAAGGAGATACGTGAGACAATGTGAGCAGCTCCTGTCCAGAGGCAAGATGAGAAGGCAGCAAGGGACAGGAGCTGGTTGAATGGACATGGGAAATCCAGGGTGGAGAGGGGGAATGTGCTGTCACGTGACAGGAAGAACAACTAGGGAAACATAACAAGGTGTGTATAAATTTTTGAATGAAAAACTAATTCAAAACGTAGACTTTCACTTAAAGCACAATAAAAATTTTTTTTAAAAAGGAAGAAAGATGGTGATTTTAACTACAACATCCATCACCGAGAGCTGGGCCCTGAATAATGTATTTCATATGCACTAGCCAGTGCCTTCCGTGAAGGAGGCCTGGGTCTGATTCCCAGCCAGGGCACGTTATGCTCAGCTACCACCTCTCAGTGGAGGCTTGCCTGTTGCTGTGGGGCTGGACAGACTTCAGCAGACCTTCGGGACGAAGAAAAGGAAGAAAAGCCTGGCATTCTGTTTCTAACAACTCAGCCCATGAAAACGCTGTGGATCAGAGCAGTCCACTCTTGTTGTCCATGAGTCAGGCTAGGCTGAAAGGCAGCTAACAACAAATTCAGCGCTGTCCATCCATTTTTATCCCTATCACACAAGAAAAGAAATTGAGACACAGAAAGGCTGAGTGGCGCTGAAATCACACAGATGGTGAAGGAGGGTGGCTGGATTTATGCTCCAGTGCTGGGGTCGAAGCTGTCAGCCACTGCCCCACACTGCCTTTCCTCTGCAGCCTGCCTCCTCCAGGCAGCCCCCTGACCACAGGACCCTTGGGGTATCCCTATATTTCCATATTCTTCCATCATATGTGCAAGGACTGCTCTCTCATCAGACCAGGGTCCTCAGAAGGTGGTATTATAGGGGCTGCTGGCCTTCTGACGGGGTCTTGACACCCTTGGAGGCACCCTTGACACCCTAGAGACCAGACATGAGAGGTTCTGAGTTCTCAACCCCCTCCCAGCAGAGCAGCCCCATGCCCACCTGTGGTATGGATCTGGGTCAGTGGGAACTGTGGGATCCTTTAACTTGTGTGATACAGATGAGGAAACTGAGGCCCTGAAGTTTACTAACCCTGGATTTCTTGAGCTGTGCCAGTTGAATTTGGTCAGTCAGGGGCCTGAAGAGGCTACTGAGGGCATTCAGGTCACCCCATGTCTCAGCCAGGGCTGAGTGCGGACTATCCTGGGCAGCTGGGAGCTGCTGGCAGGCTGCAGGGATGCTGACTGCGGGCAGGTCCTGCTGTTGCAGAGCTTCTGTGACTTCATGGGCCACAGCCAAGGAAGTGCCCCTTTGACATGGCTGGAGGGGATCCCGACACTGGCCAAACACTGCCCATGAGGCTTCATTCTCAGCTTGGGGGGTGCTGTACATAAAGGGGTGCACCTGTACCTACTAACTGTGGTGAACATTGGGGTATCATTGGGTATGGCTTCCCAGAAGGCAAGAGTCACTGTCTTGTATCCACATGGCCTGGCCCCTGGCCCTTCCTGTTGTTCTCTGGTCCCTGTTCTTTGTGTCAGTCCTGGGTCTGGGCTGGGCCAGGGCCCTAGACTTAGGAAGAGCTCTGGGCTCTGTCCTGCTCCTAGGTAGGTATGGCCCCTCTGCCTTATCTTGCCCACCTGTTGTTTGAGGGGGAGGGGCTTTCTGGGGCTGTCCAGAGGCCAGGGAGCGAGCTGACTTCTGCTGGGCACAGCTTCAGAAGGCTTCTGAGCCCAGACCTCTGACCTTTTGAGGACTTCTCAAATCACACACGGGTTAGGGGGAGTAGACTCACTCCCACCCCCTACCTTCCCATTGCCTCACCACGTGCCCGCACCCACCAGTCTCCCACTCCTTTCTCACCCTACCCTCAATCTACACTGTCCCCTGCCTCCCATGCCTAGAGTCCCTCAGACTGGGAGCCTTGTAGGGAGGAATGGAGGCAGCATGTTTGATTTAAGCCAGACTTTGGCAAATGCAGACCCCCAAACCTCAGGGGCTTGTGAAGCACGATCTGTGGGCCTCTGTCTCGCCTCTGCCATTTCTCCTACCTCACTCCAGCCTCAGCCGCAGTCTAGCTCACTGTGGAGTCACCTCCTTCCTCCTCTGAGCATCGGTGTCCCTGTCATCTCTGATCCTTCTTCAGCCGTGATGCTCCCTCTGCCTGCCCTACCCGCATAGCCATCATCCTGCCCTGTGAGCCTGTGCTATGGAGACCACAGCTGAGGGGACTGCCCCTGAGGGGCCTCGACAGGGCTAGGAGATAAGTACAGGAAGGTATCTTTCCCCTCAGGACCAAGCGCCCAAAGGGACAGCAGCCACCCACTTCCATAGGGGCTCATCAAGCACCATTATGTCCTGAGCATGGAATAAGATGGGAGACGTGGGGTGGGCTGCAGAGGGTCCTGTTAGCCCCTAGCAGAACCTGTCTGTGGTCTGGTTGACCTCTATGTGTCCCTCAAGGCTCGGCTTGGGAGTTACTGTCCCTGGGACCTCCCTATGTGAGTCAGGGGCCTCGTAGACTGCCTAAAATCCCTAGCCTGGCTGCCTGGCTATTCACAGGGCTGTCTCCCATTCGAAGCTGTAAGCTCAGCTGGAGCTCCAGGCCTTCACCTGCTATGTGCTGAGCAGGGAGACGACCCTGGGCCCACCTTCCTCTGAAGATAGCTGCCGATGGGTCAAGAGCAAGGGGCATGGCTGCAGTGAGAGAAGGGCTTGCCTTTCGTTTTGATCCATCTCAGTTCCCCAGGCTCTTGGTGGGCGCCGTCCCTCTCCTGCGGCTACCTGGCATCCCACAGCCCCGTGTTCCCTGGCATGGAGCAACAGGGTAAGGGGTGGTGAGGAACACTCCCAGAGCCCATTAAGCTGGGTGATTTACAAGGTTCCTGAGCCAGCACCGGGGAAATATATTTCACAGGTGATTTCCAGACTGGTGGCGTATGGAGGAGGCCATTACTCTAAAATGGAGAAGGGTGGGGACTTCAGAGAGCCTCCTAGAGGGACCAAAAGCTGTGGCTTTGTCTGCCAAACAGTGCAGGCCTAATGCCTGATAGAGAGCCTGGTCTAGGCCCTGGGGTACTGGGGAGAGGGTGCCACTCCTGCAGGAGGGAGCTGGGGTGGTAAATAGAGCCCCATAGGAGCCCTCATTTAAGTCATTTTGTGCCTCAGTTTCCCCACCTGTAAAATGAGATCATGTTTCCTTTGTTTTGCCGTTATGAGGCTGACGCATCTAGTTATTCAGTCAAAAAAAAAAATTTTTTTTTTTTTAGTACCTACTGTGTGTCAGGCCCTGTTCTTGGGAGATGATCTTTTAGTGACGGTGTCTGTGTTAGAAATGCTTGTGGATGCTTTGCACTGAAGGTGCCTCTGGTGGGCAGAAGTAGGAGTGTCCTATGCCTGAAGCTCTGTCTAGCTGGGGAAAGAGGTGGCAGTGGGAGAATAATAATCTCCGTAACAGCTAATGTCTATGCAGCTGAGTGTCGGTGTTCCAGGCTGCTCCATCCTGGGGGTGAAGACCACATGTCACAGAGGGCAGAGTGTCAGGAAACCCACACCCAGAGGCTTTGCACAGGGGCAGGTTCCTGATGGGTGCCAGTTAATGTCTGTGAAATGAATATGAATAAACCAGTCCCCAAGAGACAATGAGTGCCTCCCTGCCAGTCTCTGTCTCCCTCTAGGCATGACTTCCCGTAAGGCATGATTCCCAGTCTGACGTGGTCTTCGTGACCTGGCCCCAGGTGGGGGTGCCCGTGATCATGCAGCCCAGGACCTCCTATCCTCAGATCATAAGCCCCTGGAGGGAAGGGCCATATTTAGAGCACGTCTCCCAGTAGGGCAGGCCCTCAATAACCTTGTGACAAATCTTACAAAGGTGCTGGACAGCCAATCTGAGCCTTGCTTTTCTCATCTGAGAAATGGAGAAGGCAGCCTGCCCTGTTGCCTCTTTGCAGACTGGCCTTGGGGATGGTGAGCTGGGCTGGCAAATACAGGCCAGATGCCATAGCAGGGGTGACCTGTAGGGGCCCCTGAAGGGTACAGAGACCTGGAATGGGGCAGTCCTTGGGTGTCAGGTAGGGCTGTGGGGTGGCTGGTGGGTTTGGACACATAGGTAGTACCCAGAGAAATCCTGGTACAGCCTGAGGCTTTCAGCCAGTTCATCCACTTTGAGTCAGTGCCTCTGCCAACTGTGGGCACATGCATTCCTTCCACAGACACTTGCCCCAGCCTGCTGTTCATTCATTCACTCTACACTCATGAGCATCTGCCATGTGTCAGGCGCTGGCAGAGAACAAGCAGACAACAGTCTCCATCCCCAGGAGGGGACACAAACAGAGGACACACTGTTGGAAGGTGATGAGTACCATGGAGAAGGGACGGGCTGAATTGGAGGGAGGTTGCAGTTTTAACTGAGAGGTAAAGGAGCAGAGTCGGCCTCAGTAAGGAGACGTTTGATAGAAACCTGGAAGGAGTGGGGGGTGAGAGCCATGTGGGTATCTGGGAGAAGAGTGTCCCAAGCAGAGAGAAAAGCTAGTGCAAAGCCCTTGAGGTAGGATATGGTTTCAGTAGAGGGAGAAGAGGGTGGGAGAAGAAGTCAAAGACAGCAGGGACCAGGTCAAGTGGGGCTTTAGTGTGAGTCTTTGGCCATTTACTGTGAAGGAGATGGGAGCCACGGGTGGGATGTGAGCAGAGGAGGACCATGGCCTGGTTCTGAGCTAGTGGGATCCCTCTGCTGCCTCGTGAACAGACTTCAGTCTCCATGGAAGGGTGCAAGTGGGAGACCAGTGCATGAGGTATGGGCTGGACCCGGTGGTGGCTTTGGGGGTGGTGAGGCATGCCAGTGGTTTGGGTGTAAGGAAAAGAAGTTGGGTCCTGGGTGGCCCCAGGGTGTCTGGTCTGAGCACCTGGAAGGGTGGAGCTTTTGCCAGGGGAGGCTGAAAAGCAGGACTGGGAGACAATGAGATTTTGGACAAGTTGAGCTTAAGATATGTAAGTGGAGATGTGTCAGAGCTGGGTATGTGTACCTGCACAGGTCCTGGCTGAGATGTGCCTACCCAGGCTGGGCACCAAGAACTGAGCAGACAGCCCTCTGTTTACTGCCCACTGATTGCACCCAGTCTTCTCATCTCCCCACCACTGGGAGCTCCCACCCTCCACCCAGTATGTCGTGGTGTTCACCGGGTACTTGAGGGCTGGAATCCTGCAGGTCTCACTGTGGGAGCAGCCTGCCTCGGTGCCCATGATTGGTTGTGGGTGTTCATGGGGCATTGCCATGTGCAGAGCTTGCTGCTAGGCCTTGCATGTTCTATGCCCTGTGTCTGGGCTCCCTCCAGCACCGCAGTGCCACCTTCACCTGGCCAGACCCCTGCATTCTGGCCATGCATTCTCCCCTCCCCAGGGCTCACTAGAGTCCTCTTCCCTGGTATCCATCAGGTCCTGATCCACATCCCATGTCTGCCTGCCATGTGTGAATCCCAAGATCCACAGGGCAGGCCTGAATCTGCCTTGCCAGCTACTGTATCTCTCCCCAAGTGCCCAGCCTGAAACCTAGCACACAGTAGGTGCTCAGTAGCCATTTGAATGGATAAGTGAGTGAGTGAGGAGTTAATGAACTAGTTGGCAGTGTTTAGTCAGGGATGACTGTTGGGTTGGATAGACTTGTCTCCCCTCGAGCCAGTCTCCAGGACAGTACAGGCCCACCAGGTAGGGTGCCCCCTCTTGACGTGACTGCTGCCTTGGACTCCTCAGGAGGAGAGGAGGCTGCTGGGGTGGCACCTGAAGCCCCGATCACCCTGCTGCTGTGGCTACTGTGTGGCATACAGAGGGGATTTGCATTGCTAAAGGATTCACCACAGAGCATCTGCGCGTATCCGCCCCACAGTGTGCGTGTCAAGGCGGGCTGGGCCGCACATATTCAATTTACATGCAGCTTGGTTCCCTCTGAGGAGCAGGCATGAGTGAGAAGCAAATCCTGGAAGAAGTGGGTGTTCTTCCCTACCTGGTCCAGGCTCCGTGGCAGGGGGATTTGAGGGAGCTGCAGCCTTCCTGCAGCAGGAAGCTCCTGTGGGTTGTAAGGAAGGGCTTCTCAGTTGCACCAGGCTTTGGTTCACTGGGGAAGGCAGTGAGGCCCCTGATGCAGAAGGGGGCAAGCCCCCTTCTGAAGGGCAGTGAGGTCCTAGATGGGGAGTAGGCCTTATGTGCACTCGGTTTCCTAAACCTTGGCTGTTGTGATCCACCTTGGGATTAGGAAGGCCTAGTGGCATAGGGGTGCCCTGGTTTAGAGCTATGGTGAGCCATGGCTGCTAACAAAAAGATCAGCAGTTCAAATCCACCAGATACTCCTTGAAAACCCTATGTGGCAGTTCTGCTCTGTCCTATACGTTCATTGTAAGTCGGAATCAACTGGGCTCCAGAGCCAGACTGCCCTGGGTTAGAGTCCTGCTTCAGCACAGACTGGCTGTGTGGTCTTGGGCAAGTTCTTCCACCTGTTCAAACCTTAGACTCCTTCTCTGTGAAGTGGGCACAATCAGTTTGCAAGCCAAGGATGCTGTGTGCCTTCAGTGGGAATCACAAGCAAAGCACCTGGGACACAGTAGGCCTCTGCCACCCACTGAAGTTGGAGCAGCCCTTCTAGCCCTGCAGCACTCCTAGCCCTGCAGCCCTCCAGCCTATCTCCTACTACAGAGGAAGGTAGTCAGGGCAGACACCAACCTGGGAGTGAGGTGGGAGCAATGTCTGGGTGAATCTACCTCCAAGTATTTCTAGAAGGCTTTTCTTTTCCAGCCCCCAATTCCAGATCCCCAAGGGGATCAGACTGCATCCTTAACTTAAGGTAAAGCTCAGTAAAGTGGGGTGACAATTGTGGAGTGCAGAGTGGAAGGTGAGGGAAGCCTAGGAATCCTTCCTGGTGGAGGTGACATGGCCATACAAAGAAGAAAAGAGACCAGAGGATAAAGCTGGCCCTGATGGGTTGAGTTCTAAAGTGTTCAGCCTCTGCTGTCTGCCTGGGAGCCCTCAGGGCCTGGGAGCTTCCATGGGGGTCTCTACACTGAGGAGGAATGTGTTCTCTGTCTTTGTCAAGGCGGGCAGCTACATCGAGGACGCACACAGAGGACGACTATTTGTGGCTCAGTGAGGATTTGACTCATGCTGGGGGTGGGGAGGACATGCAGGAGGGAAACGAGGATGTGTGAATCACAGAATCTGCCTAGAGTGGCTGGTGACGCATGGACAGGGCCTGCCTCACCACTGCTAGTCTTCAGCTGCTAGTTACAGGACAGGTACAAGGTGACCAGAACCCCTGGGTTCCTCCCTGGCTCACCTGGTGACCTCTATAGTGTGTCCCACCCCAGTCAGAGTGTTTGGCTGGCAAGACTGGACATGAGACGGTGTCAACACAGCTACTTCCCAGGAGCCAGCCTTACTGAGCCTCATTCACCAGATGGGCCTGGCAGTGGTTACATTCATGTTGTGCCTGGCTACCTGGGACCTAAAACAGCCATGGTCTGTGTTAGCAGCTGGGGCAGGTGGCTCTGAGCCTGGGAAGCAAGACAGTGGACCCTGGAAGGTTCTAGCTACCCCTGGCCTGGGCCCTGCACCGTGACCCAGGGAGGCCTCAGCTGGGTTAGGAGCCCCTCTTGCTCTGGGCTGAATCTCAGCTCTAGATGGGAAAGTCACAAACAGTGACATTTGGGTGGTGGCACCCTGGAAACCCATGCTCGGCACCAGGGGCGTTGCTGATTTTAGCTTGGACCTCAGGAAGCATTCTCCCACCACTGCTGTGCATTCAGCAGGTGCAGCTACTTGTCTCCGGGCCCCAGGAGTTCCTCAGGATAGTGCAGTGAAGACAGACCAGCAGTACACTGGGTGTGGGGTGACAGGAGCCACAGAGGACGTGTGGACCCCCCGCTCTAGGCCCTCATTGTTTGCACCGATGGTTAACCTTACTCTGAGCTGCATTTTATGGTGCTACCTTCCAAACCATTGATGCTTCTAGCTTACTCACTTAACTAGTTGCATATTGGGGCTCTGGGTAGGATTTTGTTGGAAAAATTCAAGGTGGATGATTCTATTGCCAGAGCAGTTTGAAACCCATCCATGCAGCTGAACTCCATTGGTCTACAGATGGAAAACTGAGGCATAGGGAGGTAAGTGAATGAGCCTGCGCTAAGCTCTTGGCTCCAGCCCCAAGAACTAGAATCCAAGTGTGCCAGAGAAGGCACTGGGAGAGCCATGAATTATGCAGGGAAGCCACAGGCCTGGGCAGGCCCATCATAAAAGAGTCTTAATAATTCATACGGAGAGGAGCCAAGGAAAGGGAAAGGCCTCCCGGGCCAGCCGTGGGGCAGCCGCTGTACTTCCAGTCCCTCCACGGGCTTCTACTGCTCACTCGACTGCCCTCTCCAAGGGCGTCCACATGCAGACTGGGGCAAGATGGCCAGGAGGGCTCAGCAAGGGGTCAGTTCTTCCAGGTGGGGAAGCAGAAGTCTCCTCTCTCAGGGCACCCAGTCCTGGGCCTAGGTGGAAAGTAGAAGAGAAGGCAGCCTAGTGGAATAGGAGCTGGAACAACCAGAGGAGGGCATTGGGAGGATGCTTGTGGCAGGGAGTACAGTTTAAAGTGGGGGTGGGGGTCAGAGTGAGCCTCACTGAGCAGGTGAAGAAGGTGAGGGAGGGGCCCCACAGCCATCTGAGGAAAGACTTCTAGGCAGAGTAAACTGTGCAAAGGAAGCTTGCAGGTGTGTTCAAACCACAGTGAGGGGACCATAGGACCAAGGTTAGGGAGACCACTGGGGGTGTAGCCTCTAGTGTCATGGAGCTACAGCAGGGACTTGACAGAGGAGGGACATTAAGCTAACAGGACACTGGTTTTGTGTGGGGGCCAGCAAACTTGGAAAGTGTGGGCAAGGTTCTGGGCCAGAAGCCCGAGGCTGATGGGCTAGTGACTGCACTGCTCCAGCAGAGGCGGCCAAGGCCAAGCAGGACCAGGGAAGTGGTGGGCAAGGGTGGACTCAGGCATGCTGTGAGGTGAGACCAAGGCTTGATGGTGGTTTGGATGTATGTGTCAGAAAAAACGGGTTCCCCGTCACCCCAAGGCTCTGCGCCTTGAACAGCTGAACCAGGGGAGTCAGGTGTGTATGTTGTATAGAGGGCAGGGAGTGGGTCCAGAGGGAGGTGAGGGTCTTGGTTTGGGATACATTTGGCTTGAGAGGCCTGATCCACATCCCAGTGGCCGTGACACTGAGCCAATTGTATGTCCTGAAGAGAGGTGTGTGTGTAATGCTGATTGGTGTTCATTAGCTGTGCAGCCTTAGGTACTTGACTGCTTTGTGCCTCAGTTTCTTCTTTGCAGATTAGATAATCCATCTGCTTTGAAGATGAGTTATGACAGTGAGAGCCCCTGCCAGACACCCCTGTGATGCCCCAAGCACAGGTGCAGGCACCAGGCAGGGAAGGCCCCAAGCAGACCCAGAGGGCCTGTAAAGGCCTCAGGCCCCCCCTCCTTGGGCAGACTGACCCCTGGAGAGGCAAAGACACAAAACTGGGTGTGGGCCACAGAGAAGGGCCTGGCACACAGAAGGGGCTGAATGGAAAATGGCCCCTGGGCCCAGGCCAAGGACATCACCTGGGCCAATCCTTCCAACCCTGGGTGTATGGCCTTGGTGGCACCCAGCCCCCACCTCTTCTGCAGTGTTTTCTTTCCTGCTGCTTACTCATTTCTTCTCCCCTGGCCCTCCAGTGCCTCCCCCAGGTTTCCCCACCCGGTCCTGTAGGGGCTGGCCAAGCCAAGTACCGTCAGTCCAATTGATTCATGGTGACCCTAGGGGCCAGGGTAGAACTGAGTATTCAAGGAGCGCCTGTAGGGGCTACTGGGGCAGAATTCGCTCCCTTGGAAGCTGGAGCAGTCCCACTTAGAACCCTCTCCCTCCCCCACCCCCTCCCCCTCTCCCTCTCCCTTTCCCTCCCCCTCTGCCTCCCCCTCTGCCTCCCCCTCCCCCCTTCCTTCCCCCTCCCCCCCTTCCCCATTGGGGTGGGTTACCGCTTTGTTCTGCTGCCCCTGGTTCCACTCACTTTCTAGAGCAGCTAACTGAGGCGTGGGGGAAGGATATACCCAAGGTCACACAGGTAAAACAGTTCAGGTTTCAAGTCTGCCTTCACCCTTGTCTTCCTAGCTGATGCTAGGAAACTACTTTCCTCTTTCTCGGGCTTTCTCAGGCTGTAGACTCCTGGCTGAGGCCTCATCTCCTCCATTCAGCCCTCCCTAATTGCTAGTGCCCTAGTGCTCCCTTGATCCTTGGTTGTCTGCACTGATGGGGTGGTGTTTGGCACTGTGTTGAGATTTTTTGCTATGTGACCCTGGACACTCTCCATTCCTCTCTGGTCCAAGTGGGCTTGGCTGGGCTCTCCAGCCCTAAGAGTGACACAGCACCCTGGCTTCAGACCTCATGCTTTCACTCGGCTCCTACCCACCTCTCAGGCTGTTGTAAGTAAATATTGTACCAGACCCAGTGCCCTACTTAAAGTCAAATGACTGTTCACATTGAGTCTCTACAGGGAGGCACAGGCTTGCTGCCTCCCATCTGAGTGCCAGTAAGAAGGAAAAGCTCTTTCAAAGCAAAGAAAAGGAAGGGATGGCCCCATAATTAATAACCTCATTAAGGAGTGGTATTTGGACAGGGTCCCAAGACACACATCGTTGCGGCAGATGGGTTTGGACTAATTTGAGCTTCAGCAGAACCAGCCCTCTTCCCCATCTCCGTGGGGTCTCTGAGGATCTCTGATGATAAATGGGCTGGCTTGACACTGGTATGCACAGGATGGGTGGCTGGGGATGGTTCTCTTGTTGGGTGGTGTTGCTCATATTAGGGGTCCTTTCAGCTGGATCACAAACAGGCAGAAGATGGGCTGGTTCCCTTTAAGTTCTGTGACTCAATTTACCTACTTATGCAATAGTGGGCAGCTATCTGGGGAGCCTTGTTCCAGTGTAAAGCAGCTGAGTAAGCATGTCCCCTGTTTCTCCCTGGCCTCAGTTTCTCTGTCCTGATCTGTGCAGTGTGAAGACCAGCATTGACTGGTCTCTGCACTCTGAGCCCAACTGCCTGGAGTGGCTTGGCCCATTTCTCTTCTTCAGAGTAGGTAACTTGGCCAGTGTTATAGACTGAATTATATACTCCCCGAAAATGTGTGTTGTAAATCCTAACCTCAATGGCTATAGTTGTAATCCTATTTGAGAATGGGTTGTCTTTGTTATGTTAATGAAGCAGGATTAGTGTAGGTGTGCCTGGAGTCAATCTCTTTTGAGATATAAAAGAGATTAAACAAGCAAGCAGAGCAGAGATGGGGTAAAATAGATGCCCAAACGCTTGGAGATCTCAAAGGAACCAGGAAGCAGAAACTGAAGAGACAAGGACCTTCCTGACAGAGAAAGCCTGCGTCTAGACCCAGTGCTGTAAATTCAGACTTCTAACTTCCCAAACTGTTAAAAATAAATTTCTGTTTGTTAAAGCCACCCCTTGTGGTATTTCCGTTATAGCAGCACTGGATAACTAAGACAGCTGGACTGTTGCCTTCTGTGAACTCCTGCTTGCTTCAGGAGGTGGTGGTCAAAGTGGGACTGGGCCAGGGGCTGCCCTGGGCCTTGGAGCCCTGCCAGACACTGAGGCCCAAGCGCCTCCCCTCCTGAGCGGACAAGCAGGAAGAATGCTGGTTACAGGAGACAGTGCTCCTTCCAGTAAGATGTCCCCTAGGTCAGGGGTCTCTGAGGCAGCATAGGGAGGGGCTGCAGTCCATCCGGAGCCCCCAGTTTTAGGAGGAAGCACAACCACCCCATGCTTAGTGAGCTGCAGGTGCAAGGAGGGAGATTTGGCAGTGTGGAGAGCAGCGCTGCCTTCTATTAGGTCTGTGTGGGCAGACACCCCATTAGTATCACTTTCATGGGGCAACATTTTCTGCCTGTCTTCTTTCTGGATCCTAGGAGGTGGCAGGATAGTGAACTTTGTCCATCTTCCAGGTGGAAAAACTGAGGCCTAACAGTACATCTGGTCTGAAAAGAGCCAGAGCTGAATCTAAATACTCAGTCTAGTGCAGATGAACATCTGCTGAAGTGGTCGGGGAGGACCCTCCCAGAGGAGGTGGCCCTGGAGATGCTACCATCTGGAGTGCAACCCAAAGCTTCCTGACATTTGCAACAGGTCTGAGGCCTTGGGGAGGGGCCAAGTGCCCTGTCAGCTTTCAGTGGCTACTGGGGGAGGCACACACTCTCCAGGCTGGCAGGAGCAAGTGGCATCTTTGCTCGCTCACCAGCTTGTTGCCCCTGGGGCCAGGTCAGCCTAACAAAGCTGCCCACTCTTCCCAGTTTTCTTGGGCTCTCTTCATGTCTGTCTTTGTCTCTTTGTATTTGTCTGTCACTTCTGTCTCCTGGTCCTGCCCTACCTTTCTTTTCACTTTAAAAGACTTCGAAGGCACTAAGGTGGGAGGTGGCAGGCCAGCTGAAATATAATCAGAGTAATTAAATGGCACTTTATTTTAAACTATTACCTCCCCCAGAGCTGGGAGAATAATTGGCCAGCTTGTCACAAGAGAAGCAAGAGACCTATAGGTTTTCAACTGCCGCAGCAGAGAACATGTTCTAGCTGCACCCTGCCCCCCATCACTGCCAACTTTGATTCACATTGCCCCTGGCAATAAGTGGCTTCTGCTGTGTCTGCTCCCTGTAACTCTCATCTTCCCCCACCCTGCTAGTTCTGCTCTGGGGTCTGCCTCCTACCTCACCTACTGTTCCACCTTTAGCGTAGGACAGCTATCTTGCTAAGCTGAAGGGAGGGCCATAGACTATGTATGGGCCTTCAGTGAAGTGGAGCAATCCAGGCAGGCTGCCTGGTGGAAGTGCCCTGCAGCAGAGCTTTGATGGCAGCACATGTCTCCATGTGAGCAGTGAGGAGGCTTTGCTGTGGCTGAGCTTGGGAATCCTAACAGCTTGGTTTCCCTAGAGATAGAGAACCTGAATCTGGCTGGAGACTTATGGGAAAAGCCCTCTTCATCTCTGCTCCCTCTACCACCCACAGCCATTGCACCGCCCCCTAACCAGGCCTCCACCTTCTGCCTCTGCCTGGCCTACCCCTGTGGGTGCTAAGACAAAGCTCCTCCCACTCCTGTTCTCTTCTCTGCCTGGTCCAGCTGCCCACACCCACCCGTGCCCTCTGAGGGTGAACCTGTCTCTGGTTTTTTGATTTGTTTAATTATAGATGAGTTTTCTGCATAATTTATTCCAAAAGCTTGGATTATACTGTACAATTAAATCACATTCTGATCAACAACTTCATGTATAAAATTAACAACCGGCAGCAGTTCAGTCTATGCTGCTGCATCTGCCCTCTGCCTTTTTTCCTTCTTTTCCTCCCCAGGGAGTCTCACCATTTCTTCTTCCTCTCTCATGGACCGCTGTCTTTCTCTCCCTCTTACCCCATTGCCCTGCTCCCCTACTGAGTTTCTGCAGCTGATCCTCTGACTCTTCTCCCTACTCACACTTCAAGGCTCAGAGCGGGAGATCCCACCTGAGTTCCCTGTATTTGGACCTGGAGGCCTCTAGCTGGGTCTCAGCTGTCTGCTAAAGGATCCTCAGCCCAGCTCCTCACACCATGCTTCCTTGTCTGCGAGTAACAGCCCCTCTTCCCTCACCCACTTCTCTTAGTTATGAACTGAGTCCTGGAGACCAAGGCCTGGTGTCCCACAGCATGTGATGTCTTGGGTGTGTCTTCTTCCTGCTGGGCTGCCTTCAGCCTCTTGGGCGTAGACACTCAAATCTTTGTCCTGCGCCCACTCCTGGCCTCCACCAACCTGGAAGGCTGTAACCTAGGGAGCAGGGGGTTCACAGGAGCCATTCCACCACCATCACCAGTTGCCATTGATGATTCTGACCGTGTGACTCTAGGTGTGTCAGGGTAGAACTGGGTCCTCTAGGGTTATTAATGGCTAGTAGCTTTGAGATATAGATCTCTGTAGGGGAACCCTCTTCTAAAGCAGTGCTCCTCCCCTGCATTTCCCCCCAGCACAGGCATTGTCAGAGATCTCCTTAGACCTGGAAGTGAATGCCCTTTATTGGATGACTTCAAGCCCAGGGGCTTGCCCAATAATAATACTGCCATTGAGGTTTCCATGTTGGTTTGTGACTTACACTCAGATTATCCCCGAGTCCATTAAAACTGTTCATTCAAATGGTCACTATCACTGTTACATACAGACAGGAAAACTGAAGTTGGCAGCTGACAGGGCAGCCTCTCAAGCCTTCCAGAGTCTGCATTGTTCCAGCTAAGCCTGAAGGGTAGAGTCATGGAGCTGATGGCATGATCCTGGACCCATGCTTAAACTTGCTGGGGCCTCAGTTTTCTTATCCGTAAAATGGGGGCACAGTGCCTGCACCTCCCTGGGCTTGGGCACATTGGAGGACATGGTGTCCAGTCCACCAGCCTCTCCTTCCTAAGTAAGGGTCTCCTGCCAGCTGCAGCAGCTCTGGCTGCTCATGGCTCCTCCCAGGCCCTCTGCCTCCACTGTCTTGCTGATTTGTCTCTTAGAGATAAGCCTGTCATCTCTTAAAGAGCATGGAGAATCCCACGGAGGTCAGTAGCCAGGTAGCTGTCAGATGAGTTTCGTGAGTTGGGAATATGACCTGTAGGCAGCAGTTCAGCCATGGAGGCATTGGCAGAGCTGGATGGGCAATTGGGCCCAAGCTGAAGTGACTCCTGGTAGGATTTTGCCAGTCTGCCTTTGACCAAGCAGGGCCATGGATCCTGGTGTGCCACCTCACCCATCCAGAGTCCCATACTATTCTGCTTGAGTGAGTGGGACTGTGCCTGGACAGGATAGGTCTTGGCCTGGTGAGTAGTTTCTGCAACCTCAGGCTAGGATCGCTGCAGGCACACAGTTAACTCACAGCCTCCTCTGTGCCATGTGTCGGCTCCTCAGAGCTGACCCTGGGACATGAGCCAAACCCTGGAATCCACAAAGTCCCATCTCTGTGACAGTGAAATAAATTATCCATCATGTTCTTTTTAACTCTTGGGCACATGTATTGCCTTCCTAATTGCGTTTGTTTCAGGTGAATAATCAGTGTGAGTTGTTTTCCCTGGTATTGTGTTGACAGGCAGTGGAGCTGGGGTCTAGGGTGTGCCCATCAGACCCAGGGTGCCAGATTAAGGGCTGAAGTCCCGTGTATCAGGTGGGTGGATGTGGTGTGTCACTGTGAGCCATGGGTGGGCCAATCCCTGAAGCCCATTCTAGAGCTACTGAGTCTGGGGTAGAGGTGGAGAGATGCTCTGTGTGTGCGTGTGTGTGTGTGTGTGTGTGTGTGAGAGAGAGAGAGAGAGAATTTCTTGGTAAGAACTGTACCTTATCCTGAGATTTGGCTCTGCTAGAAGATTTTTAAGTGTTGAAATATCTTTTTTAGGTGAAACAATGGTGACTGTAATAATAATGTGCTATCTGAGCAAAATAAAAACCTGGCACCCCTGTCCTTCCAATTATTATTATTATTTTCATCTTATCTGTGAAATCATACAATTTGAGACCTATAAATACACTAGAAAAGCTCCAGCATCCTGGTGTGGAATCACTGGTGTGTCGGTGAATGTCCATGGGGGAAAGCCCAGATTTGTAGCATTTGCCAATTTTCGTGGTGTAAATACTTCTGTTGCGACCTCAAGCTCCCAAGATGATTCTACTGAGCATGGAGGCAGAAAGAGGAGACATAGTCAGCCCTTACAAGCCAGTGCAAGCTGACTCCAGCACACCCCTAGATTGAGTCCACTGTCTACCACTTCCTGGATAGGTGACCTCAGGTAGGCCTCGATTTCATCCCCTGCAAGTTGGGGATGATAATGTCTGCTTTGTTATGAAGGTTGAAACAAAAGATAGTCGGTGACTGGTTGGCACAACACTTTTTACATAGTGGGTGCCTGGTAAATACTAACCTTAGGAAGGGTTAGTTGTGGTTAATTATGAGTGGCCCCTGGGCCAGTGAGTAGAGGTGTAGTTCTAGGTCAGGGCCAGACAGAGCTAATAGCTTCCCTTGGGATGAACTCCTTGACACAGGGCTGTCTG
This sequence comes from Heterohyrax brucei, assembly GCA_028571685.1. Classification (NCBI taxonomy): domain Eukaryota; kingdom Metazoa; phylum Chordata; class Mammalia; order Hyracoidea; family Procaviidae; genus Heterohyrax; species Heterohyrax brucei. Next base: position 16,038,135 of record CM053158.1, read on the forward strand.
TCCACTGTCTGCCTGGATGGACGTAGGACTACTGCACTGACCCTTCCCAACAGTAGCCCTCAGTGCTCCATTTCGGGAGCACAGAAGAGCTGCCTGCCACTGTCTACTCCCAGCCAGGGCCAAGTGACCAGTGCCTGGAGGACAGGGGCTGAGCCAGGCAGGCTGTCCTTTTTCTGCTATGCTCTGCCCTCCACAGGCTGGTGGCTGAGGCCTCATTGCCCTTCTTAGCGCAGCTGGCAGCCGGGCCTCTGCCCTGACTCAGGGTAGATTTTTCCCCTGCTCTTGGGAGTGGAGGTGGGAATCAGGCTCAGCCGGTAACAAGCTGAAGCTAATGCCACTTTCTTTTGATGTTGATTTTTTTTTCTATCATGGTCCTGACATTCAGCTTGGCAAATTGCAATTAGTGATCTGCCCTCCTCCTGCTCTGAGTTCCCATGCCAACTGACCTGGGCACACAATGGCACAGGCCCAGCCTAAGCCACAGACCTGAGGAAGGATGTGGGGCAGGGGGCCAGGGTAGAGACTTGGGCTCCTTTGACCAAAGGAGTGAGTCAGAAGGGAGTTAAGGCCCTGAACAGCAGGGAAGGGGCAGACCCAGGGGTGTGTTGCGACCAGCCACAGTCCCCTGACCCTGTGGCTCCCAAGAGTGTCTTTCCAGCTCAGATGGTCTCTCCGGGAGCACTATGGGCCATACTTGACCTGTGGCTTGTCTAAATCTTGCTTGTATTTCTCCTGTGGGCCCTCCCTAGAGGGATAGAGGGATCGTCTTTAGCAGCACTAGGGCAGCCCAGGGCTCAGGGAGCCATGGCCATGATGGAGAATGCCTTTGACCAGGTACAGAGCGTCTCTGTGCCCAGCCTTGAGCAGCGATCATTGGGATATTATTTACCTGATCTGGCACTGCCCAAAGCAGTGGGGCATCGACAGGAAGTTTGAATGGATCCAGGTTCTTCCTCAGATACTGTCCTGGTTCGTGAGTGTGGGGCTGAGAATATAAGGCCATATGACCCAGTCACTTGTATCTTTAGGTCCCCATGCTACGTCCTTGACTTGTCTATTCCTACATGTCCTTGTGATACCCTAAGAGACGGTCCGAAATTATCCCCACATTCCAAAAGAGGAAGCCGAGTCACAGATGGGTTAAAACAAGCCCAAGGTAGAACAGAAGTAAGGGAGACTTGCTTGGGACAGTGGCTCAGGTGAAGGACTGGTGAGGCTTGCCAGACCTCAGAAAGGAATAGGGCGGTCTGAACTGAACCATGGGTGGTGGATTCACAAGGGCCATCCAGTGATGATCTTCAAATAAGTGCATTTATGGGGTGCAGAAAGGCAGTGCTGTCTCAGCTAGTAGCTCTACATATCTATCACTCAGATGAAACCTACCCCAGGTGACACTGCAGCTTAGTGGTGGCAGCAGAGATTACTGCTCTTTCTCGGTCCCCCAGCACCACCATGCCTTGGGGACAGGACACCCAAAAAGATCCCACCAGACCCACCCAGCCCACTTATCCCCTTTCTCCTCCCAGTGTCCAGAAGTTCCCATGTTCAGAGCCTGGACATCAAGGGCTGGCTCTTCACCGTGAAAAATAGTCTCCCTGCAGGCATCTTCTAGCTACTGAACTCCCTCAATGCATTTAAAATACAATCCTTTCTCCTCCCTGGCGGTTCAACAACGTAGGAGGAGAACCCAGGCCACCGGGTCTGGACTTCAAAAGGAAACCGCAGGTGTGCCTCTGCTTTTCCCCTAGTGAAAATTGGGCTCTGACAAGGCAGCGGCCCTTGGTCATTCCTGGGTGGCTGGGGCTGGGCTATTCCTGCGCTTAGTGGATTCTTCTGATACCTTTCTCCTCTCTGTATGCAGGATGCAGCACTGGGCCCGGCGCCTGGAGCAGGAGATCGATGGTGTAATGAGGATTTTTGGGGGCGTACAGCAGCTCCGAGAGGTAAACTTGGCACGACTTGCATTCCCTTCGGGGACTCTCTTTGAAGTGACAAGGATTGGGGAGTTCAGAAATAAGGAGCAAAGAAGATTTGGCATTGTGGATGTCCCAGTATGGGACTGTGGGGACAGGTGGGGGCAATCACCAGGAAAATGGTGGGTCCCTTGGGCCTTGGTCTGCTCCTCAGGAGGTCAGTGTGTTTCAGCAGTAATGGGTCAGCTCTGATGATGACTCTGATCTCTGTAAGATGGTCATAGGGGCTTTTGGGATTCTCCAGCTGGATGCAGGTGGGTTACGTTTGTGCTTTAGACAGAGCTAGGTTGGGGACCCAGGCTCACAAGGATTCAGCAGATGCAGATGAGAAGATAAAAGCTGAAGGGACTGTCCACGGAGTGAATGGGGTGGCCGGGCCAAACAACCTCGGATAGCAGGTGCCACCTGCTTTTAGCTGAGAGATGGGTTGGAAGCCTGTGCTTGGAGAGATAAGGGATCAAAGGGTGGGAGGGGTGATTGATTAGGTGCAAGTGATCACAGTCATCCTGGGAGATTATGTTAATGTTTGAAATAGTGATGTAAGGAGCAGGCCATCCGTCAGCCCCAGAAGGCTGCAAAATGTGTTGCTGTCAAGCGACGGGCTCGTGTGCTGTCGCTGTTGATGCTGCTCAGAAAAGCAGAGTTTAGAGTGGTGGGGGTGAGAGTCTGTGGTACCTGGGCAACTTTGAGGATTTCGTTGCTAGGGGTGTCGATCAGGAGATACTAATCTGAAGGGAGCAGGGGATTGATGGCCATCTCTTGCTGATGGCCGGTCTGGGCCATACAGAATAAACCAAGTCATTGACGGTGGTTAAGCAGAATTCCAGGCCTGGGCTCACTGATGAGCTGCCCCGCTGGGAAGTCTGGCTGGACGATGCAGTGCTGGGAATGGCTCCTGGGAAAGAGGCCAGGCTCAGGCTGAGAGGTGCATATGCTGCTTTTTCTAGAAGTCAAATTCGAGTTTCCCTTACTGAGAGTTTTTATTCCCATGATGTGTTCCCTGCCTCCTGATGGGACTTGAGTGATTCTGGACACTTCCACTGATGAGCACATTCTCCCACCCCTGCCCACCCAGTGGTAACCAAGTTCACACAGCTGGCTCACGGCAGAGCTGGGGCCTCAACTTAGGGTCTGACTCCTGTTCTGGGGTGCTGCTCCCCTGGCTGTACTTCCCTCTTGGAAAGGTGGGCAGGGTAGGCCCAGGCCATGGTAGATGTGGCTGTGGCCAGCCCAGCAGGCAGAGAAGAAGTGCTGACCTGGCATTCCCAGCTCCTCCTGTCAGCCCCTCTGCCTGCCAATGGCTGCCAGCTCTCCAATGGCTCTGTGTCCTGCTCCAGTTTTTTCTCACATGCTTCCTCAGCCTTCTACTTCCTACTGACAGCTCGGGGCTGCTTCTTGGCATGGGACACTCTGGCAAGGTGGGCGGGGGTGTGTAAAGGGCAGATGGGAGCGTCTAGAGAAAGAGGGTAACCCCATGGGAGCAGGAGGCAGCCAGCCGGTCATCTCCCCACCCCCTGCAACCTTCCCCAGAGCTGGACCGAGCCAGCACTACCCTCCTGCCAGTGCCTGTGAGAGGGCCTGTGTGCTTAACCCATGCCCAGCTCTGGTGCCTCAGAAGGGTGCTTGGGGCAGAACACTGACCCAGCTGCAGATGTTCCAGTGGACCCTGGCACCAGCTCTGCTATGATGATTGTTTTGGTCCCCGCTGGGACTGTGCCTCCATAGGCCTCCCTGAGCTGGTTCTGAACTGTCACCTCAAATGCTTGCATCTGAGGTGGTCCTGGCATCTGGGGCCCATTGGCCTTCTTCCCCTTTGGCGCTGCCCTCTCTGTCTGAACATGTCCTAAGGGCCACCCCACCCCCAGAAACCCAGAGCCACGAGAGTTGGCAGCTGCAGGAGTGCAGAAACTGCAGACTGTGGCTTTTGGGAGCCTTTTCCCTGCCTTGGCACTTTCTTCCTCCCAACCTCACCACAGCCCCATGGGGCCTGACTAGGTGCAGACTGTGGTCCATTTTACGGGTTAGAAATTGTGACACACCTGGAGGGGGCTTGTCTGCAAAGATCCCATTTCATTTCCTCATCTATCCCCAGGGTCTGCACATCATAAGAGCTCACGTGTCATCCCCTTTTCCACACTTAGCCAGATATCTCTTAAGCTGTACCTTCCTGGATGCCTGAGCCTCCCCCAGCCTGCCCTCGCCTGCCTCAGACAGGCCAGAAAGGTAGGGACCCTGCACAGCCTGGCCCATTTGGAGCCCCTGGGCACTGAGTGATATCTTCTGAGCCCCTTCTCCACCTTCCCCCTTCAGCACCATATTGTCCCCCTGGAGGGGGAGGTGTAGAGCAGATAGCATATGCTTGGTCTCTGAGCTCATTTACATAATGAGACTGATCAGGATGAATAATTCATCAGGTGCCTGGGGGTACTTGGGGGAGGATGTGGAGACAGCAGGTCTCCCTACTCTGAAGCCTAGGTCACTTAGATGGGTACAGCCAGGGACAGCTGGGTGCCTAGGGTATAAGGGGGACAGCTCTGAAGTCTTCTGTGGAAAGGCAAAACAGAAGAATTTGTCATCTGACATAAAAAAGAACTAGTGGCTCATTAGTTGCATCAGTCCTGGGATGGGTTCCTGTCCTTTGAGGGTCTCTGCCGAAGGAAGTGAGAAGATCTGTGGAAGGAAGTGAGAAGATCCACTGCCTGGGGTGAAGGTCAGGGGTAAGGGCAGAGCTAGGCCAGGACTGGAGACCCAGGAGGGCTGCATTTGGGCCCTCCAGGCCACCTTCTAAGGAGACACGTTTGAGAGGTCGGATTGAGGAGGGTGTGCCAAGGCAGAGAAGCAGGTCTGGGGCTGGAGGAACCATCTGTGGTCTCCCTTCCCCCAGGCAGAGAGCAGGACCTCAGCTCTGGAAATCCCAGACCTCAAATCTCCCATCTCTCTCCCCTAAAACCAAACCTGTTGCTGTTGAGTCAATTCAGACTCTTAGTGGCCCTGTAGGACAGAGTAGAACTGTTCCCTAGGTTTTCCAAGGAGCGTCTGGTGGATTCGAAATGCTGACCTTCTGGGTAGTAACTGAGCTCTTAGCCACTGCACCACCAGGTCTCCATCCCCCTCCCCACTGCTGTGCTTTTCAGGACCGTCATGGTGAATCAGGCCAGTGGCAGTAGCATTTCTGAATCAGTGCTGGCTCCACAGTCCCATCTTGTCTCGTCCGCCCTGTGCCCCGTCTGCTTACTGCTCCCCGAGAATGTGCTGTTAATATTTGCAGAGTGCCACATACAAAGCTGGCTCCGGGAGTGGACCAAAATCTGGTCATGTTAGGGCCCCTTTCTCATGGGGCTTCGGGAGGCAGGCACATGGCTCCTCTGCAGGTACCTTTGAGACAAGCACCTTTTATCCCTAGCCCCGCCCCACATGTACGCTCACACACTGGCTCTAGGCGTGCTGCCTAAGGCTGTGGTCTACATCCATTTGGGGAGGGATCTCCTTGGGCAGCTGGGCATTCCAAGCAGGTCAGCAGTGTCCAAGATTGCCAGGGAACGTTAGAGGGGCTGGAACAGAAAAGGAAGGAGGAAGCTGGGATTGGGAAGGTGCCACGGGACAAAAGCAGCCTTGAGAAGACCAGGCAAGGTGGGTACAAGCTGGTGTGACCCCTTGACCTTGTAGCTGGTCCTCCTGTCAGAGCACATGGTTAGCTATGGGCACCCGAAAAAGCAGACTTGCAGCTGCTTGGCCAAGTGGACCCCCACCCACACGTGAACTTTTCCATCCAAAGCACTCAGAGTCAGGTGGGGGGTGTAAGGTCCCCCTACCCCTCAATGTGCTTGTCCTGCAGCCCCCACCCAGTCAGCCAGCCAACCTCCTCCTGTGTGACCCAGCAGCGCCCTCCTCTTGGAGCATAAATGACTGGGATGTGGGGCACGCCAGGTTGGGGATGGTGAGGGGCATGAGTGTGAAATACGCTGCTGGGTAGGGATTGCTGCTGCTTGACTCCCTAAAAACCTACATATATTATTCTTTAATGGAAAGTTAATTGTCTTATTATTCCCTCCATATGGTCCTCTTGCTCGGCACCCAGCGGGGATGCGCAGGGCTGAGGAGGGGCGCTTCTGGGAGGGTGTCTGAAACGCAGTGAGTCCGCCACTTGAGCAAACGGGGTACACAGAGGCGGGTGCATGGGAGCCTGGCTGAAGCCTGTCTGGGTTCTTTCTTTGACCCCCCAGCCCAGCTTCTCCCCACGTTTTCCCTTCCCAGGCCTTGCTATGGGGGTGGCCTCCTCTGATATCACCCTACTGTGAGTTTTGGGAACCTCTTTCTGAGCACTGCATGGAGACTCCCAGGGTTAGAGAGGGTGGGTATTGCTCTTCTACTCCCCACCTCCCCACATACCCAGTGTTGCCTGCAGGAGAAAATTCCATTTTTGAGGAGCTTTTCAAAAGCTGTTTCATCTGTGGCAGGAGCTCCTGCCTGAGGGCCAGCTGGCTGGCTGGAGTCTCTCTCTCACACATACACACACACACACACACACACACACACACACAACCACCACACACACATACCCACACACCCACACACACACACACCCCCCCACACACACCCACACACACCCTGCCAGAGGGGGGCCCAGGGGCCCAGGGGGTGTTGTCCTGAGATGGCTGCACCAGGGATGCTGGCTACACCTTCCAGAGGTACCAGCCACCTGGGGCACTTCCACCCCAGCAATTCTTTGCAGGTTGCTGAGGCTGGGGCACCTGCTTCCTCCACACCTCCCCTTTCCTGCTCCCTGGGAGCATGAGGGTGTCGGGCCAGAGCAACCCCCAGGCTGGAGAGGACCTGACATGAGCCAGTAGTTGCACCTTTGTGCACTTCAGAGCACCTGGTCTTGGGGACTTGTCAGGTGACAGTAGGGCAGGGAACCCTAGTCCTAGCAGGGAACTGCCACCTAGCTTCCTGTGGAGCTAGGTTATTGTGTTGAAGGGACAGGCCAAGGGGAGAAGCATTTCTGGGTGGCATCAACAAACCCAGTGGTTGCAAGCATGGTGAGTAGAGAGGTTGTCAGCTTCCAGCTTGGCCAAGAGGTGACTGTAGGGCCATGTCACTGCATCCTCCATCTGTCCCAGGTCAGTTCCCAGGGGATGGAGAACTTCTTGGAGAAGAGAGAGGAAGCATTTGGCATACATAGTGTCTTCTGCAGTTGGTGAGCTTACTTACGGTCCCACAATTGTAAAGTGGCAGAGCTGAGATTTGAACCCATAGCCTGTGTTGTGGGCAGTAGCTGAATTGTAGGTGGTGGTGACAGAGTAAGTGGCAGGGGTGGCAAGCTTTTTCCATGCTGTGAAGCCTGAAGGATGTTGTCCTGCTTCTCTGAGCCTCGGTTACCCCATCTGTGAGATGGGACCTGAACATTGTTGTCTTCATGGGGAGACATGAGCATTCCAGGGGAGCAGGAGTGAGGAAGGGTTGCAGACAGAGTCCCACAGAGGTGGAGCACCTTTGTAGTCCCCACCACCTGCTGCCTACCCTTCCAGGTGTTGGCCACAGTTCTGGAGAGTTCAGATGCTGAAGGCATCCCCTCCAGTAGCTTAATCCTGGAGTTTGGGACTTAGCTCCTCCCTTCAACCATGACATTTGTGGGGGGGGATGTGACCAGGCTGTGACTAAGATGGGGGCAGGGCTTGGAGAAGCAGTCCTGTGAGCCAGGTCAAGATGCATGCCCTTTTGGGTCAGCAATCCAGGCAGCCAGCTGCAGAGGCAGCTCCTGGGTAAGGTAGGGGGAGGTGAAGGGGAGGGTCCATATGTCCCAAAGGCCCTTGAGCTCATTTCTCAAATCAGTCAACAAGTCAGAAGCTTGTCTTCCGTATTCTGTGGACACAGAGAAGGGAGTAGGGGCTTGGCTACTTCCTACCCCAGTGGGGTAGGAGGCTGTATGAAACCATCAAGTTTTGGCCAGCCCCTGGTATTGGTGTTGGGAGTGGGGAGGAGGTTAGTGGGTCAGAAAATGAAGTGGCCAAGGCCAGGACTGAGGATCAGAAGTTCTTCTTGGGGGCACAGCTCCAGGAACTACTGGAAGTTTCTCTGCCTGAGACAGGGTGTCCCTCAGTTTAAAAAAGAGACATTTTCTGAAGTAAATGTTCCTTGATCCTTCCACCTTGGGAATCCAGGAAATTTGTCTGTCAAGCTTTTCTAAAGCAGGACCCCCTAAATGAGGAGGGTGTCCTGATGAATACACTGGCCATCTTCTGGGGTCCTCACAGAGGCTGACCTTGCCACAGAACAGCTGAAGGTCTGCTCCAACAGAGACCCAGCTCTTGTGGCTTGTTGAGGAGCTGCCAGACTGTTCCCCTCCCCCATCTGTCTCTGGAGATGTCCAGAGCCAGGGGACCAGTCTGATGATCAAGAGTGGGAGAAGAATGGGGACAAGTGTAGTGTGGGTTTCCGTGCTGGGCCACTGGGGATGGCTGACCTGAGCTGAATGCCTCCCGGGCCCCCACCCCTGTCTACTGCTGGATCAGTGGCAGCCACAGGGACACTTGCCTGAGATTCATGGAGCCCCAAGCACTTGGCGGAGACAGAGAAGTAATTGGTTTTGACAAACCACAGCCGGCCTGGGGGCAGCCTGAGCAATATTTACCATGACCACGCAGGAAACGGAGGGTCGGCGCGGCCTCCCTCCACCCTCTCTAAACGTGGCTCCCCGCTCCTTGGGAACAGGATTCAGTGTTTGGGGACAGTTACAGAGCTACAAACCTCCCGTGTTTCTGTACTGCTCTCCCAGTCCTGGGACCTAGTAGTTCTGAGGAGGGCTGGCCTACTCCCTGGAGAGGGTGGAGACTGAGGCAAGGAGTGAGGCAAACCCCAGTCCCTCTCTTTGTCCATCCCAAGTGTCTGACCCACAGGGCGTAAGTAACCAGCCTCCTGCCAAGAGTTATGGGGAAGAGAAAGTGGGCCCCCACCCAAAAGATGTATGGCCTGTGTGGAGAAACAGACTGGGAACACACTTGCAGTTGTATGCATATACATGCGCAGTGCACGTGTCTGCGCACAGGCAGTGCACACACCGTGTACCTATGTGTCCACAAGGTGAGCGTGGAACAGGTGCTCTGCTAGTAACTGTACAATGCATGGGTTAGGGAAGGACAGGCACCTAGCAAGTGAGACAAGAGAGATCAAGGCTCTGCCTTTGTCCCTCAGAACCATGGGATCCATGTGCAAGGGGAATCCGAGACCCAGTGCTTCACCGCAGAGCCTTTAGCGTCAGCTGCCTGGAAGAAGTGGGCTTGCATGTGGTCTGCCAGGACTTGGCCCCACATAGAGGCCTTTGGTTGCTCTTTGTGAGGGAATAGAGGGCTCTGAGGCTAGCCTGTTCCTAGAGGGACATGAAGCCCTGGCCAAGGTGTGTGCCCCTGGGCAGAGGTAGTAGGGAGCCTCCCATAGTCCACCTGCCACTCTCCTCTCCTCCTTCTGCTCCTAGTCAATCTTTTCTCCCTGAACTCCCCCCTCCTTACCCCAGGCCTTTCCCCAGCTTTAAATCCAGCCCTCAGCTGCCCTCCTCCAGGAAGACCTCCAGATCAGCCCTGGGCCAGTGGGATGTTCCCTACCCATTTCTGCCTCTGCATCCCTGGGATATATATAGAAGGTAGGTTTGTGGCACTGCTGGCAGGCTGGTCCAATCTGCTAATCATTTGGCCACAGAAACCATGGCCAAAAGGGTGGGGCCATGCCCGGGTCTCCAAGAGTTCAGCTGACCAGACAGTCAGGTCTAGAAGGCGACCACAGACAGTCAAGTCTGGAAGGCAACCTCCTGGTTCACCGGGAGGTGCAGTCCCTGACTTGCTGAGGCTGGTGTGAGGTGGAGTGTAGGCTGATCATAGCGTACATGTGGAAGAGGTGGTGGGAGACGTGTGATACTGCACATGGGAGTGTGAGTATGCATGTGTTTGCATGTAGAAGAGAGTGTGAGCCTGTGTGTGCATGTATGTGTGCATGCTGCGTGTGTGTATGTATGCTGGTGACTGTGTCAGTGGAAGGGAGCATGCAAGCCTGCATGCATGCTGTGTGAGGGGACATGATCGACCATGCAAATACATGCGTGTGGTTGTGAATGAGAGTGTGATCCTACACGCATGCATGCTGAATGTCAGAGTATCTGACCAGGCGTGCATGTGCATACATGTGTGTGTAGGTGAGAGTGTGTGGCTCTGCATGCTGCATGTGGAGGCATGAGCAGGCATGCGTATGGGGCAGGCTGGGGCTGCGAGGAGGCAGGTGCTGAGAGCTCCGTCACCCAGAGCAGGCGAGAACTACTTAACTGATTAATTAGCGAAGCCGAGAAGTCCCGGTCGTGGGTGAGGAGCTCACATTCACAAACACACTTGTGTCCCCGTACAGGGCAACCATCCGTCCAAGTCACTCTGTCTGACGCCACTCAGCGATTCGCCAGTAGGGAGGATATGGTGGACCACTGGTTGATTGTGGATCTGTGTCCTGCATTACACCCTGGCTTGGGGCTGGGAAGCAGCCATGTGCAGGCCAGTACTTCATTATCCCCAACCTAGTGTTAACTGAGGCTTGGTAGGGTGGCCACCCTGGACCTTGGTCCCATTTCAGTCAAGGGAACTGAGGACGGTGCAGGGACTGTTGTTTAGGGACACTGTGCAGCAGCGTCTTTCCAGGTCTTAGGGCTCCTGCTGAGTTACTGGCAGCCAGGATTCCCAGGGCTCAGGGAACAGACTGGGGACCTGTGGGATTTGGGCAGAGCTTTCTACGACACAGAACAGTCCCCTCCACTTACAACCCCCGGTGCCTTGTCACCAGCACAGAAAAAGACAGTTTCATCCTCATGCCCTGCAGTCAGGCTCTGTCTCCTCAGAAGCGTGCTCAACACCTCCTGTCTCCTGTCCCCAGAAAATGAGGCCCCCTCAGCACCCTCCAGCTCCCCGACACCTCAGCCCTGCACACTTCGCCATCAGCAGGAATCACATTGTAATTGTGATCATAGCTCTTGTGGGTCCTCCATTCTTGCAGCTCCTGGGGCATGGATGGGGTCTATTGAGCTTCTCCCTGAATCCCAGAGTCAGGACCCCGTGCAGGCCTGTACCCCCATCACTGCCCCTCTGAGCTCTGCCACTGTGCTGCATTATCGTGTGGGGACACCATGAAGCTAGGTCAAGTAACAGCCACTTGCCTCTTGATCAGGTGTTGACTAAGGAGCCTTCATTATACTCCATTCACGGGCACAGAATAAATCGGTGTGCACTGAATTTATTCTCTTTAAAGAGGGGCTTTCACACTGGGGAAAACTTTTTAAAAAGAACATTTATATAAAAAGCAATTACCGTGCCAGTAATTTTTATGTATTCTCCCCCCTTCCATTGCTGCCTTTGTGTTTGAATGTGACCACCTCTGGGGCAGCTGCAAACTGGCTTCTCGGCCTCCTAGCTACAGCCTCCTGCCTGCTCCATCAGCCTCCTCCTCCGGGAAGGATCAGGGATGTGGGCCCAGGCTCAGCAGGGGCACAGACTTGCGGAGCATGGCTGGGTGGATTTATGTTCCTCACGTGCATCTCCGTCCCATGGTTGTTCCATTTCCAGGCTGCCGTGGCCTTTCCAGGCCCCTCTTGGCAGCAGCTGAGCACTTAAAGGCACCTGCTTCCTGGCAGCCTCTTGGCCTGGGGTTCATTGAGGTAGGAGGTGGTAGTGCAGGAACAGGTATTTTCCTTCCCAAGGAGCCGCTAACGGGCACCCTGCTTCCCCAGCCATTATTGTTCTCACACTCGATGCATTATGTAAATTGTCTCTGTTGCTAAGTGGTGGAGGAGCCACTTAGGGGAACGGAGGGAGTGAGGTCTGCAGCTTTCTGCGGGAAGGCAGGAGTCTGGGCCCTAAAAATCCACCTCTCTGTGTCAAGGAGAAGCTAGCAGCCTGTCTCTGCAGACTAGGGCCACCAAGGGCTTGGACACTGTTTCTCCCTCAGACCACAGCTTTGTGAGGGCAATGACTGTACCCCTGCAGCAGACTAGGGATACCCAGGTGGGCAGGTGGCCTCCCTTATTTGTTGGGGCTTTCAGATTGGGGCTTTGCCTCCCACCTCAGATTGGCTGCCTGGGTAGGACAGATGCTGTCCCCACAGCTGTCCCCACACAAGGAGGCCTGCTTCTCACCTCTGCAGGGGTTTCACTAACAGCTAGTCAGTTAGGCCTTCCCAGGAATGTGGCATTCACTAGGAGCCCGTTGGAGGAACTGTACAAGGTCCTCTCCAGCCCTGGACTCTGTAGCATCCTGTTAAACTGGGCACCCTCCCCTTGAACACTAAGTGGGCTCAAGATGTAAAAGAGTGAGCTTGGGGGTAACCCCACATCTTGGGATGCCAACAACCTCTTGGGCCCCTGCTGGACCCAGGACGCTGTTGGGTCTCGGTGTGGCATGGGAGAGAGCATGGAGGTTTCTGGACCTGGGCGAGGCCTGAATGATGGGGGAGCTGTCCTGGAATGCCCACCTGGCTCGATATCTGTCCTTTTAAGACACGTGACTTGATGGGAGATCTAGCCCACCCAGAGGTCTGGGCTCAACATCTCACTCTCAGAGGAGCTGAGGGCTCTGGGCTTTTTCCAGACTGCTCTGGACTCCTCCAACCTGGGTTTGTGTCTTGCGCGGGGCTCACCAGTGCCCCCTACACTCGGGCTCTCTCTGGGACTCGGGAGCTCCCTGACATGAACCCCGTTCTGCTCCAGGAGCAGATGTCTGTCCAGTGCAAGGAGGTACCACTACATGGAAGAGACACAGTTCATATGTTTCCTGGAAACGACACCAGGAGTTTTACTTTCCTGGGAGGGTAGAAAAATTGGCAGAGACACTTGCAACCCACCTAGCTGTACTGCTAGGACAACCCCGCTCAACCCACTCAAGCATAGGCACCTGTGGGTAGGAGTGGAATGGGCCATCCAACCCCAGCAGAGGTTTAGCTAGAAGCTGATGTAGGAGCTGTGTGTCCATGGCCCACACAGACATTGTAAGATACTTGGAGCTTCTTCCTTCCCACCCGACATTGTGGCCTGCTGTCCCCAGCAGGGCCTTTGTCATCTCTCAGGCTACTGTGGGCTGCTGTCCCTCAACTTGCTTTCAGGTGACTCCCAACTCTTGGGAAACATGGAGCTGGGGGCTAGGGATCACTCAGACCAAGTAATTCAGCTTTTTAGTCCAAGAAGACTGGTATCCATACTCTGCTGATCAAGGAGTTGAAATCACAAACTGTCTTCCTCTGCAGTGAGAGTAAACAGGTATAGTGATGTCCACAGAGTGTAATGTCAGCTGCTGCCCTTTGGTGGTCCCTTGTCCCAAAGCCAGAGTCTGGAGTCAAAGCATTCAGTCCTCTGTCTCTGACTCCTCTGCTTCTGTTATTCTCTGTCTACGTTATTCTCCCCCACCCTCTCTCTTTTTCTTACATTTCTAGATGGATGTTTAAATTTAGAATTTCTAATGAACATTACACATGCACGTGGTTAAAGAGTCGTTTCACCAGGCTTGCTGTTAGGCGCTCAGCAGCCCCCTCCACTCCGTTTCTGACTCCCTAGAGGATGCCACTCTCTAATCTCTGAGCTGTGTATCTGTAAGTGACACACTTATGTCACTCTTTCATGATTGCTCAGTTTTAGGCATTATCCATGGACAGCCCACTGTGGGAGAGGAAAATTTAGCTGTGTCACCTCCTTCCCCAACATAACAATCCTACCCCTCGTCCTCCCAGGATCACCACATTTATGACATGGTTAGGTCAGGACACAGTGTCCTATAGCATATGGGATTACTCTTCTTTTAGGCTTAATTTTCAGTGTGTGTGTTTTATGCAGTTGACAACTGTCTTGCTTTTTGTTTGTTCATTTGCTTAATTTTCTGTGAGTTTTTACTGCTTTTACCTCAAACTTCCTCCCCTCATACGTCAGAAACCCTGGGGGTGTAGTGGCTAAATTCTACGGTTGCTCACCAAAAGTTCAGCAGTTCAAATCCACCAAGCACTCCTTGGAAACTCGATAGGGCAGTTCTGCTTGGTCCCGCAGGGTCACTATGAGTCAGAATCGACTCAGTGGCAGTGGGGTTTCTCATATATTCAGAGGCATCAGGGATTCTATCACATTCACTGTTCAAGGACTCTTGCCCAGCTTGCTCTGTGCAGACAGGCTGCCCTTCCAGACTGTTGTCCTGTGTGTCCTTGGGATTTTCTTCACCTCCTTTCTGGATTGGAGTCACCTCTTTCTTGGATCCCATGGTATCCTTTTCCTCAGTTTCTGGATTTTTCCCCCCTCATTTTGGTAGGGAGCATTCTCAGCTGGCTTCGTGAGAAAAGATATGTAGAAGCCAGAAATTTGAGACTTGCATGTCTCAGAAAGCCGCCTCTCTCTCCTACACTCAACAGAGAGCTTAGGTGGGCTTGAAGGTCGGCCCCCCGGAAACCGTTTCCTCAGAATTCTAAGGCAGCACTTCATTTCCTTCCAGCTTCGAGAATTACCACGGAGAAGTCCAAAGTCATTCAGCTTCCTGCTTCATTGTCCATGACCTCATTATCCCCAGAAATTTGTCCATTTGTTTCCTATCCCCAGTGCTCAGAAATTCCATAGTGATATGCCTTAGTGAGACTTACTTTTATTCCATAGGCTTACCACTCACTTTCGAACTACATGCTCGTGTCCTTCAGTTCTGGAAGGTTTTCTTAAATTATTCCTTTGACTATTTCTTCCCTTCTCTTTTCTCTTGTTCTCTCTGTGTCTCTCTGGAACCCTTAACTCAGACCCTTTTCCTTTTTCTCTTTTGTCTCTCATTTTTTATTTCTGTATCTTTTTATTGGGAGATTTCTCAATTTTGTCTTCTAAGATTTCTATGAAGTTTTATTTTTGTTGCCATGATTTTAATTTTCAGAATCTTTTTTTTAATAAATTTTGTTAATTGTCACAAGCACAACATCTTGTTATGGTTGCTGTATTGTGTGCTAGCCCTCTGAAGATGTCATTGTAGTTTTTGTTAGAAAAGTAACTTCAAACTTAAAGAGATTTCAAAAAATGGTACAGTAAACTCCCTAACCTTTCCCCCAGTTTCCTCTAACCCTAGCATCTTGAATAACCATAATACAGAGATCTAACCCAAGAAGTTAACATTGGTACAGTACTCTAAGCCAAACTGAAGGCCTTGTTTGGATTTTCTCAGCTTTTGCTCTGTTGTCCTTTTTCTGTTCTCGGATCCAGTCCTGGATCCTACACTATGTTTGGTTGTCGTGTTTCCTTTGTTGCCTCCTATCTGTGACAGTTTCAAGGTCTCTCTTTGTCTTTTTTGACCTTGACACTTTTGTAAAATGCTGCCTGGTTGTTTTGTTGACTCTTCCTTGATTTGTTTGTATCTCGTGTTTTCTTACGATGAGATTGAGGTTATACATTTTTTAGGAAGAACACTGTGGAAATGATAGGTCCTTAGTGCATCACATTGGGAGGGGCAGTCCACAATGGCAGTAGGTGTTGTTATTGGTGATGTTAACCTTGATCACTTGGTTAAGGTGGTGTCACTGGGTTCCTCCACTTTGAAGTCACTATTTTCTCTTCATGATTGATAAATTTCTTGGGGGAGATACTTCGAGGCTATGCAAATATGCTGTTTCCTCTCAAATTTCTGCTCATTAATTATAGCTTCTATCAATGGATCTTGCCTGCAGCATTTATTACTGCCGTGTTCTTATGGTGCTTGTCTCTGACTCTCATTCCTTCTACTTTTATTAATTGGAATTCTTCTGTAAGAAAGAGCTGTCCCTTCTCCCCCACTTGTTTATTTGATTATTCATATCAATATGAACTCATAAATATGTTTTTTTATTCTCTGGGTTATAGTAATCCAGTATTAACATTATTCATTTTATTGGCCAAATTGTCTCACTTTCGACTCTCTCAGATAGCCCTACCCTTTCCTTACTTTTTATAGGAAAAGTGGTGCACTCAAAGCAAGATGTTCCAAGCTCATTGTATATTTTTCCTGTCCCAGCCCTGGAATCAACCACTTCTCCGAGGAGTTATGATTCCATTTATCGGAGCATGCTATATAGAAACCGAGATCTGGATGCTGGGTGTTCTTATTGCCACAGGGGTGTCAATACTTCTGGGTCTTCGCACAGTCAGAGCTAGGAAATACACACATGTATGCATATTAGCCCATGCATATACTCATGTCTGTAATTGTTTCTGTATCTGTCCATCTGTATGTGTATTCAAAGCCGTGAGTCCGTATTCACCCCTCCAACTTCACTTCAGCCCAGCATTGTCTAAACCCATTGCTGTCAATTCCAACTCATGGTGATCCTGTAGGACGGCAGAACTGCCCCACAGAGTCTCCAGTATTTATGGAAGCCGACTACCAAATCTGTCTCCTGCGGAACAGCCAGTGGGTTCAGACTGCCAGGATTTCAGTGAGCAGCCAAGCACTTAACCACTGCATCACCAGAGCTCCTTGCCCATTATCTCTAGTGTTTACGATTCAGAGCAGTTTTTTATGTTGTCTTCTCTCTGTGTCTCCTTCAAGAGTTCTTTGGGTTTGTTTTGATCTCTGACCCCTCCATACCTGTCTTCCCCCCCTGTTCGGGGTTCTCCGTGATCTGCTAATATTTAAGCAAGGAAGATGATGTGATATTAACTAAAGAAGATTAATCTCTTAGTCCACCATCACGGAAGAGTGGGGCACTAAGGAGCATGACAGAGGCTCATGGACCATAGGGTTCACTGTGGGTGATCTGGGCTGCAGATTACCAGAGAGAGTTTCCCAGTCTTACATTTTGGGGCTCAGGGTTCAGCTCTTGGGGTTCTCTGGCATAAACCCACTGTTGAAAGAGGTGAGCCTTCCAGGGGTTGCTAAGCCAGTCGCCCACCATCCATCTGCTTCTAGCTTTTAAAATGTTCCTGGTGCCTGCTCCGTGTTTTCCTTGTCCCCAAGTTTTGAATAGCCCTTTAGTGATGTTTTAAGGTGTTTTGAAGACTGCATGTTCAATCCAGCAGACACCACTGCTTTCCTTTCTCTTGTAGCACTGGCCTAGTCAGTGAATGGATGAACAGGAGAGTCTCTGGCTGAGGAGAATGGGAGCCCTGACCTCCCTCTCACCACCCCAACCCTCCACGTGAGGCCAGGACCCTGTGCTGACTGCCTAGGGCTCTAAGGAACATAGTCTGAGAACTGTTGGTCCCAGAGCTTGGCTTGGGAGTAGCAGCAATGGCCCACTGAGGACACGGACGGGAGTTTGGATTGGGGACAGAGAGGCAGGGGGCCGGCCAGCCTCACAGCCTCTGTAATCAGGTGTCTCTAATCCATTTCCCCATCTGTAAAGTGGGAAGCCCTAACTAGCCTAGTTTTGCAAACAGGAGTAGGAATGAATTTTGCTGATAAAGTGATCTCATAGCGTACCAGCTATTCCCTGGATGGCCTTCTGGCCCAATACCCTCTTTGTACCCTCAGTCCAGCAGGTGAGATTACTTAGGACTTCAGCCTGGCAAGTGGCCGAGAGCTAGTTCCCTTGAGGCAGCTTCCAAGGACTCAGCCCTGTCCAAGTGAGTCACTAACCATCCTCTGTTCCATTCAGTAAGTCTTTGAGCCTCCCCCAGGGCCAGGCTCTTGCTCTTTCTTTTACTTACAGTGAGTGACTTCCTCAGTCCCCACCTCAACCTTTTTGAATTGAACTCCTTCTTCTGAAGGTAGCAGGATGGGACCCTGGCAGGGCCTGGAGCGGGATCAGCCCAGAAGTTCCTCGAATGCCAGGTAACCTGGGTTTCAGAGTCTTCACTGTAAAAAGACCTCAGGGTCATGTTGAGGTGATGAAGATTGTGAAGTTATCGCAAGTGACAGAGGCGAGCCTGTGCATGTAGGATAGAGGCCTACAGGGATCTGCGGCAAGAGCTGAACTAGAGGCCAAAGGCTGGACAGGAGAGAAGACGGGCTTGGAGCAGGAGGCATAGAGTGGGCTTGGGACAGAGGCTGACCCAAGTACCAGGGCCCAAGAGAAGGACTGGAAACCAAAACAGAAAGCTCTCTGGGTTCAGGGAAGACTGAGCCACAGGCCATTTTAGGCAAGTTCAGAGCTGAGGTTGTAGAGAGATTTTTTTTTTTTTTTTTTTTTTTTTTTGTAGCTGTTGGTTACCTGGAAAGATACTGAGCAGGAAAGGAGATCCTAGTCCCCATGTCTCTGAATGACATTTTGGGAGATGGGTGAGCTGGACCACCTGCCACCATTCAATTTCTTTTATGCCTTGGCTTCATCCTACAAAGGATAGGGAATGGGAGACACTTGTGAATGCTGACAAGAGAGTGACATTCTTGGGGAGGCTCCGGGGAGTACTGCAATGGGAATGGGACTGCAGCTGGAGACCATGTCCTGGTCTTTCTGTGTCTCCTCTGACAGAGTGGCCTTGGGCGCCTCACCTCCCCTTCCTGTTCTGTGTTTTCTCTTAAAAACCAGATGATGGGACAGGACGTTGTCTGTGCTCCTGGTTTGGGGGCAGATAGGTACGAAGAAAGGGCAGATGGACAGAGGCTGTAAGGTGGAACTGAGTGAGGAGGGGCAGAGAGTGGGAAGAGGCAGGGCTGGGCAGACAGAGGGCTCCTGGCAGGTCCTAAACAGGAATGCCAATGGGAACAATCCCTCAGGACATCTTGAGCAATCTCTGGGGAAATCAAGGCCTTAGAGTGGACAGGGACAGGCCCTCAGCCACACAGACAAGGGGTAGCAGTAGTGAGGTGGACACAGGTGTCTAGACCCCATTCCAGTCCAAACCAAAACACCAAACCCACTGCCATCAAGTCAGGTCTGACTCATACAGCACCTAGCAGATTTGAACTGCCGACCTTTTTGTTAGCAGACGTAACACTTAACCCACTATGCCACCAGGGTTTCCCATCCCAGTCCAGTGGGTAAAAATGGTGAAGTCACAGTGTTGTCCTACTGCGGCAGACAAAACACAGCTGTGTGTCAGACCTACTCAGACATAGCGGGAGCTGCCCCATCCACTGAGAATGTGAGCCTCTCCTCTCCCCCACCCTACCAGCCTGTGTCCCTTCTTGCTCAGGTGACTTTTGTTTGTTGAGTCTCAAACACAAAGACAGACTAAAAGCCACCAGCCTCCTCTCTCCAGAAGTTTGGGTTGGAGGCAGAGAGGCAGTGACTAGACCTGGGTCTGAGTTCTCCAACCTTGCTAGTCTTAGGCAAATACTCTACTTCTCTGTGCCTCCATTTCCTCAGTTGTAAAGCAGGGCTGATACTTCCTGCCCTGCCTCCCTCCTGGAGTGTCACAAGGCTTAAAGGACACATAGCACACATGTAACTCAGGCTGGGGCTGCAGGCACAGGAGTCTTAGATGATGATGGTAGACAGACCCTCCTTGCAGGGGGTTGAAGGACCTGCCCTGGGGTAAGTCAAAGTTGACGATGCTTGGCAGCCAGGACAGGCCCAGAAGGGTGGGGCAGACAATGGTGAGGTGCAGGGGGAGCATGCAGGCACGCGTGTCTGTTTGGCTGATTGCTCCTTTTGCTTTCAAGGAGATTAAACTATTTTTAGTCTGCGCCACTGCTGGTGAGACTCTGGAGGAAGCCTTTCCATTGCTGAGATTTTCTGGAGGATGCTAAGTGTGGTCTTCAACTCAATTCTGGGAGCGTTCCAGAGTGGGTATGAGGGGACATCAGCATCTGGGGGCTGTGGAGACAGGCTAGTATGTGGTTGCTCCCCAGAGTCCTCGCCGTGCTGGCCTCCCTGCATCACACGGCCCTGGCCTTTGGGGAGTAGTAATCTGATGCGCCTGATGTTTGTAACGCTGTGTTTAAAAAAAGTAATTTATTTTCTAATTATTCCTTGTCTTGCATAACTGTGCATCGCCAAAGTGTCGCTACTTAAAATATTTATCTCTCCACGCCGCAGGAGCAGCTCTGAAGCGTGGAGGGGGAAGAAATAAAAGTCCGTGTGCTGGTCGCAAGCATATTACTTTGACTCGTCCTGGCAGCTTTGACGTCTCCCTGTAAATACATTTATTTTTCATTAGGATGTTTCTGAGCTTGTGGTCCCGGGAGAGCCAGAGTGATTACACTGTTCATCTCTGAGAGATGCAATAGAGAGGTGCTCTCGGAAGGAGAGCCGCCAAACACATCCCGTGCCGGGTCCAAGCGAGCAGGTGTGCAGCGTTGTATACTGTGTGTACACTGGCTGGGCCTTATGCCCAGGGGCTCTGGATGTCTGGTTTAATGGGGAAATGGAGGCCCAGAGAGGGTCTGTTTGGAGTGGACCCAGTCTCACAGGCAGAGTGGGCAGGGGCAGGGGGCTTGTTATATCCCTGGGACTGAAGCATTTCTCTATGGCTAGGAGTTGGGACACCCTGGGGTGGCCTCCAGGGGGAGGCATATCCCACAACCTCAAGTGGAGGGCACATGGGTGCTACAGGCTGGAGCTCCCAACACGCATCAGGGGACATGATTCTTGTGTCTTCTCTGTTCCTCCCTAGCCTGTGTATTAGAGCCTCTCCACAGAGAGGAGAGGCTCCTTGGGGCCAGGACACACCCTTCCTCCACTGCCCAGTGACTGAACAGGGACCCGACCTGGCTCCTCCCTCACTAAGAAGCTCTTTTCCAATCAAAAAAAAAAAAATTTTTTTTTTTTTAGCTCACTGAGTCTAAGAGATTTTTGTGCTGAATTTTAAAATGCCTTATTTTTTCCAGTCTCTAAACTGCTAATCTCCCAGGCTGAGGGATTCTGGGACAAAGGCAAGGCCTCGAAGTGGAAATCTGTAAAATTAGCTTCGGCGGTATTAGTGTTTGCAGTTGGAGATTGAAAAATTGCTTTCGCGGGACCTGATTGGAGGCTGCACTCTCCTCTGGGAAGGGGCAGGGACTCAGCACAGAGGGAAGGCGGCAGGCCGGGGATGCGGGGGGCAAGTGCTGGGAGGGTGTTGTGGGGGTCAGAACAGTTCCTCCTGGGGGCCGTGAACCGAGGAGTGGGAAGGGCGCAGTGCGTCCCCTCCCCCATCAGCTCGCAGCTTCTCCAGGACTCTGGGTACACAGCAGGTGTCAAGTAAAGGCTTGTGGGGCTCAGCTGGGTCCCTTCCCCCTTCTCTTCCTGGGGCCTCCTGGACTTGCTCCCCCATCCTCACCACCCCCGCCACTGCTCTGCCACTGAGAGGGAGGGAGAAAGGAAGAGAAAGGGGGAAGGAAGAAGGGACACGGAAGGAGAGAGGCTTCCGAGTCTGGCTGAGGGGCCGGTTCTGGAGCCTTGGGTGAGCTCCTGTGGCCCATCAGGCCTCTTGTGTGCTTGATTGCCTCTGATTGGCTGCAGCTGAATTCAGCAAAAGCTATTATTTGCCTTTGATGAGCCAATCAGATGGCCTCATTGGCCATTCAGAGCAGGCACTGGAACCTGGGGGGAGATGGGGTTCATCGAGATGGGGGCAGGGGGAGATGGAGGCGGGATCTCAGCCGTGTCCACCATGACCTTTGCATAGCGCCCACATCCCTGCCCTTACTCGTCACCCCAAACCAGGGCTCCGTGTCACCCCTGGTTAGACTATCTTCCCTGCCACTGTCCTCACTCTGCCTGCAGCTCTTTTGCCTGTACCTCCACCTTCCGGAACCCTTCAAGGCCTCCTCTAGGGCGTCCATTTCCGTCTTTCCAGCCCAGGGCAAACTCTCTTCTCTAAACTCCCAGACCCAGTTGCCTCCCTCCCCCACCATCCTGCCCATCATGCTCTGCTAGGAATTGCAGAGATCAGGAGAATAGTGGTCAAGGAGATTCAGAAACTGGGTTCCAGTCCTGATCACATTTTCCCAGCTTCTAGACCTTGGATAAGCTACTTCCCCTCTGGGGCTTATGACCTAACAGTTGTACCTCCTCAGGGGATGTGGATCCCAGAGAGATAGGGGATGTGAACCTGAGGCCCGGGTGACTGCAGGCCCAACAGCCCCAGGCCCAGCAGCCCCATGTCAGGGCTTTCTTGCACCTCTGTAGGCTGGCCCAGGCTTTGGTAAGGGTGGGAGCAGATAGGACTCGGTGGCTCACCAGGCTATGCCCCATCTGGGGGGACATGTGGATACACAGGGACCGAGGTGGATGTGAAGCACTGAAGTGCGGTAGACTATGTGATGTGTGTGCACACTGCAGATGGAACTGCTAGGAGGACTCAGGAGGCGGGACAGGTTGAGACTTGTATAGGCAAGTCTCCCTGGAGAAGGTAAGGCAGGATCCTAGATGGGGAAGATAAGGCCACAGGAATAAACTGGTGAAGGGACCAGCATGGACAAAAGCCTGGCAGTGGGAAGGAGAGTCTGGTACTGGGGACTCAGTGATGTGGAGACGGATCCTTCTGCTTCCAGGGAGGGTCCTGAACCTTCTGGAAAACAGACTCTGAGAATTGCACATGGAAGGCTTATTTAGGGAGAGAGGTGTCTTCAAGAACACTTACAAGGGAGTATACAAGGCAGGGGGGGACAGGGAGGAGAGGTGGCCTGCAGTGCAGCTGAATGGAGGCCCTCAGTCATCCCGCTGTGGGGCTGTTTTAGAGATGTCCCAGAGTGAAGCCAGGAGTTCTGTCCTTTGTACCCCTGCACTGCCTTGTCACTAGATACAGAATATATAAGGAGGGACATGACCCTGGAAGGGGCAGATCCCATATGTAGGGAGGAGTCCCAAAGACAGACTCAGCTATGGACGTCAGCATCCTGCAGTTGGGGGAATGAGTACCTAAATCCTGAAGGTGGAGACTTTCAGCAGGCTTCATGACAGCTCATCCCTTATATTACTTGGGCCCACCACTGGCTACATATAGTAAGTTTTTCCTTTGTGATAAAGCCACTGTAGAGTTCTGGTTGGTCCCTGTCTTAGTTGTCTATTGCTGCTTTAACGAAAAGACTACCAGTGGATGGCTGTAACAAACCGAAATTTATTCTCTCATAGTCTAAGAGTCTAGAACTCCAAATTCAGGGTGCCAGCACCAGGGAAAGGCTTTCTCTCTGTTGGTTCTTGGGGAAATTCCTTGTCATTAGTCTTCCCCTGGTCTAGGGGCCTCTCAGTGTAGGGACTCTGGGTCCAAAGGACACACATTGCTCCTTGTACTTTTTTTCTTGGTGGTATGAGGTCCCCATCTCTCTGTTTGCTTCTCTATCCTTTTATCTCTTGTAAGATAAAAGGAACTGCAGTCCCCACCCCAAGGAAATATCCTTTATAAGAATGTGACCTACGTAAGGGTGCTGCATTCACTTTAACATAACCACAGGCAGAGATTAGGATTTATAACACACAGGAAAATTACATCAAATCACAAAATGAAGGACAGCCACAAAATAATGGAAATCATGGCCTGGCCAAATTGACATATATTTTGGGGGGACACAGTTCAGCCTGTGACAGTCCCTTTGACTAAGAAACTTACAAGAGGAGGGGGATGGGCTACAGTGCCCAAGACCGTGGCTAGACTCGAGGCCACAACTGGTACTACTTAACTCCTCCTTCCTCTATCACATTCTAGATTCCCCTCATCCTGACCCATACTCATCCCTGAGTGGTCTGAGTCCTTCCTCACATTGCCCTTCTCAGGCCGTGCCTTATATACTTGTTCTTCCTTCATTAAAACTAGGCAGGCAAGAGGTATCCACTGAGTCACCTGAACTCAACAAGTTCTTTCTTGCCCCAGCTCCTCCTGGTAATGAAAGTCACTGCCTTTCTTTGACTGCTGTGCTCTTGGCATGAGGTGCTTGAACTGTCTGGACGATAGCCATAAAGTCCAATGGACTGTCAGCGTGTCCCTCATGGAAGCATTCCTTCTCTTGACACCTGCAGACCCGTGGAACCTCCTGCTGAGGGGATGGGAAGCCAAGTTCCTCCAGTAGGGGAGTGAGAATGATGGTGACTCTGACCATTCCTGTTTCTGTTTCTTGGTCCCCAGACATGGGTATTCTGCCTATTAGAGGACTCAGCACTTAGTAATGGTCATTGATCAAGGACACATACTGCATCCTAGAGGATAGTATTACATTTTTACAGGGTCCATCTTTAGCCCAATGCCTTTGCTGTACCTTCAAAAGGTCTTTCTACCCAAGAGAAATGAACACATATATCCACATACTAGCTTGCACATAAATGTCTATACCAGCATATTCATAAGAGTACAATAAGAAACACAACACAGATGTCTCTCAGCTAATTAATAGATAAATAAAATATGACATATACATATAATGAAACAGTATTCACCACTAAGAAGGAACAAAGTGCTAATTAATACATGCTGCAACATGGATGAACCATGAAACTGTTATGCTAAGTGAAAGAAGCCAGTTGCAAAAGAACAAGTATTATATGATTCCATTTATATGAAATGTCTGTAACAGACAAATCTATATAGACAGACAGTAGATTTAGTGGTTACTAGGGATTTAGGGGAGGGAGAAATGGGGAGTAACTACTAATTGGTATAGAATTAGTTTTGAGAGTGATGAAAATATTCTGAAATTAGATAGTGGTGATGGTTATATAACTCTGAATGTACTAAAAACCACTGAATTGTAAACTTTAAAAGGATGAATTTTGTGGTATATGAATGATCTCTCAGTAAAGCTCTTATTTTTTAAAAAGGTCACTCCAACATTTTGTCAGACTAATAGCTCCAGGATAGTTAGGTAAGTGATAGGGCCAATGGATCTTACATTCACATGCCTGCTGCAGCACCTCTTTTTGTTGTAAAGTGGATGCCTTAGTCCAGGAAACCCACAGGATCCCGTGTCAGTGGATCCAATGCATGATAATAAGCTCTTGGATGACCAGTGCCCTGCATGTGGGACAGGATAACTGACCTATGATAACAGCATGTATGCCACTAATAGTTGAGATGAATACTGTCCCTTCCAGAATGGGAGAGGTCCAGTGTAATCAACTTGCCACTAAGTAGGGTGATTTGTCTCAAGACACAGCACTTTGCTGGGGACGCAGGCTTGATCTCTGTTGCTGGCAGGTTGGACATTCAGCAACAGCAGTAGCTAGATCAACATTGGTCTTGAGTATAGTCTCCATTCCTACCACCATGGCTGTGTACCCATTGTGCCAGCTCTGGGGTGGCGGTGACTGAGGCTGACTAATGGGCAACTAGCTGAGCCATGATATCTATTTGGTTATTTGGTATTTTGTTCCCTCTCCCGTGAGTTGGAATTGACTTGAGGGCAATGAGTTTGGTTTGTTCTTGCCCATAGCTCCATCTGCATACTTCTTCTCAGATTTCCTTTTTCTTGATATTCCAGACATTCTTCCTGACAGCCAGCTAAGCTATTTGTCATTTCACATGAACCTGTGTGTATTCTTACCTCAGGCCTATTTTCTTTCCATACAAAATGGATTGATGACCAAATACACTACCCAAAGCTCTGCCCATTGGGAGAATTTCTCCTCAACACCACCATTCAGGACCATCCCTGAGTGGGGCTGTGTATTTTCAGCTCACATTAGCGGACCAAGCTGACCTATCTGAGAACAAGCACAGTTTTTCTTCCTCCATCAGCTGATTGTGAGAGACACCCACCCTCCCTTCCTGCTGCCATAGTTGAGAGAGAAGCACTGATGCAAAGGTTTACCTTTGCCCTCTGATTATATCACACTGGATCAAAGATGTATCACTTCTTACAATGGATTGTTTTGAGGCCCACTAGACCTTACCACTTAGTGAGTATGACAGTACCATCTCATGTGTTATGATCATTTAACATGCCATGATTGGATATTCCATCTCTGTTGTTGTTAGGTGCTGTTGGGTCAATTCCAACTCATAGTGACTCTTTGCACAACAGAATGAAACAAGGCTGAATCCTGTGCCACACTCACAATTGTTGGCTATGTTTGAACCCATTGTTGTAGCCATTGTGTCAGTCCATCTCATGAGGGTCTTCCCCTTTTTCCCTGACCCTCTACTTTACCAAGCAGAGAGTCCTTACTGGTAACATGTCCAAAGTTCATGAGATGAAGTCTCACCATCCTCATTTCTAAGGAGCATCTTGGCAGCACTTCTTCAAAACAGACTTGTTTGTTCTTCTGAAAGTCCATGATGTAGTAAGTATTCTTCACCAATACCATAATTAAAAGGCATCAGTTCTTCTTTGGTCTTTCTTATTCATTGTCTAGCTTTCTCATCATATGATGCAGTTGAAAATACTATGGCTTGAGTCAGGAATGCCTTAGTCCTCAAAGTGACGTCATTGCTTTTTAACACTTTAAAGAGGTCTTTTGCTGGACTTAGGGACACAAAGTGATACAGGTGGTTTGTGTACTTTATGGTTTAATATATATATGAGACTGTCTAACTGGTCTCTTTTTAGAGGGGGGAGGAGAGCTTGGAGAGGAGGGGACAGGTGTAGGTTGAATGGATACTGGAAGTAAAGAGTGGAGGGGATTAAGTGTACTGTCACAGGGTGAGGAGAGCAGATAGAGTTGCACAGAGGCAAGTGCTCAGGGTTTTGTATGGCAAATTGACTTGGATTGTAAACTCATTCAATCCCAATAAAAATTAAAAAAATAAGAGGTCTTTTGCAACAGATTTGCGAATGCAACACATCATTTGATTTCTTGACTGCTGCTTCCATGGGCACTGATTGTGGATCCAAGTAAAAAAGAAATCCTTGACAACTTCAATCTTTTCTCCATTTATCATGGTGTTGCTTATGGTCCCGTTTTGTTTTGTTTTGTTTTTTATGGTAAGGTATAACCCATATTGAAGGCTATAGTATTTTATCTTTATCAGTAAGTGCTTCAAGTCTTCTTCATGTTCAGCAAGAAAGGTTGTGTCATCTGCATATTGCAGGTTGTTAATGTCTTCCTCCAATCTTGATGCCATGTTCTTCCTATAGTCTAGCTTCTCAGATTATTTGCTCAACATACAGACTGATTTAGTGAAAGGATACAACCTTGATGCACGTCTTTACTAATTTAAACCACACAGAATCCCCTTGTTCTGTTTAGAAGACTGTCTCTAGGTCTGTGTACATAGTTCCATCTCCACCAGTGTCCAGTAACATTCCTAGAGCTACTTTTTGAATGATGTGTATTTTCTGTTGCCAGTGGTGTGGACCCTAGGACCATAATGTGATTCTGCTATTGTAAGCTGCCATTAGCTCTCAAGACATGTACCTCTAGTAGCATCAAGTCTGTTGAGTTATGTGCCAAGACTGAAGGGGCCACTTTCATTTTGACCTGAAGTGTTGCATGGCCTTGGTTTCATTCCCCACAATGTGTCAACATTCCCCCATTTCCACTCGGGGCTCCCTGTTTCCTTTACTCTTGATTTCTGTCCCTTCCTGCCTTCTCGTCTTTGCCTTTAGGCAAATGCTACTCTTTTGTTCGTGGATAATTGATTTTTTTTAAGAAGCATGTTCCTCTCAGGTGTTAGTGTTTATTTTATAGCCTTATCTGTGTTTGGCTAGAAACTAGTCTCTGGGAATGGCTTGAGTTCCAGGTCAGAAGGATATCTTAGGGCCATCATCCCAGGGTTTCCTCCAGTCTGTCTCAGACAGGTAAGTCTGATCTTTTTGTGAATTTGACTTTCTGTTCTACATTTTTCTCCCACTCTGCCTGTGACCCTATTTTGTGATCCTAGTTAGAGCTGTCAGTAATGGTAGCTGGGCACCATCTAGTTCTTCTGGTCTTGGGATTGTATAGGCTTTGATTTATGTGGTCCCTTAATCCTTGGGATTCATTGATCCTTTGAGTCTTTAGTTTTCTTCACTATTCTTAGCTCAGAATGGGAAGAGACCAATCATTGTATCTTAGGTGGCCACTCACAAGCTTCCTAGACCCCAGATGCTACTCACCAGGTTAGGATGTAGAACATTGTTTTTATGAGCTATGTTGTGCCAGTTGACATAGAAGTCCCCCAAGTCTGTGATCCCTTGCCTTCTAGTCTAGGAACTTCATCCTGCAAGTTGTTTGGTTATGTCTAACAGGTTCCCCTAACTGCACTACTTCTGTGCCTTATTGTCTATATTAACATATAAGGAACACCTGCCAAACAAAAACCAAACCCACTGACATTGACTCAGGTCTGACTCATAGCAATCCTAGAGGTCAGAGTAGAACTGCCCCCTAGAGTTTCCAAGGAGCACCTGGCAGATTTGAACTGCCAACCTTTTGGTTAGCAGATGTAGCAATTAACCCACTGTGCCACCAGGGTTTCCAGTTATGTATTTAGAAATATCCACCACCAACCTGTATTTGCCAGTGGATATGATCCCTTACATCCTCCCACGCCTGTATCTAGCCGTGTATCCGTTTTAAATTGTTGTTTATTAATACTAGTAAATTATTGTTTATTAATACTGTTACTGCATGACTGTTTATGCTACAGTAGTTACTGTATAAACAAACACAGTGACATCGAATCGATTTCGACTTACAGTGACCCTATAGGACAGAGTAGAAGTGCTCCATAGAGTTACCAAGGTGGATGCAAACTGCCAACCTTTTGGTTAGCAGATGTAACACTTAAGCACGACACCCTCAGGGTTTCTAGTAGTTACTGTAGTTGCCCTTTGTGCCCGTGGTTCCTCTCAGTCCTCTCTTGCCTTGATCGTGCTGGGCTGACTTCTCCCACACTCTGTATTGTCTTTCCTTTCACCAGTATTAACCCGCGTCTGCTATCTGTTTGGTAACTTCCTATCCTGCTCCTCCCATCTCTGGTAACCACAAAGGTGGTGTTGTTTTTTCTTCTTTTTCTGTGTAAACCTTTTGTTGTGCTCTTTTACAATATTTGTCCTTGTGTGACTGACTTATTTCACTCAGGATAATGCCGTCGATATTCACCAATGTTGTGAGATGTTTTGCGGATTCGTCATTGTCCTTTATCATTGCGTAGTATCCATGCATGCTGTATATTACCATAGTTTGTTAATCCGTTCATCTGTTGATGGACACTTAGGTTGTTTCCACCTTTTTGCTGTTGTGAATAATGCTGCAAAGAACATGAATGTGTACATGTCTACATGTGTCATGGCTCTTATTTCTTTAGATGTTATCCATAGGAGTGGTATTGCTGGATCAGATGGATTTCTTTTTCTAGCTTTTTGAGGAAACACCAGAACAATTTCCATAGTGATTGTACCATTTTCCATTCTCACCAGCAGTGTTTAAGAGTTCCAGTCTTCCCACAACCTCACCAACATTTATTTTCCGGGTTGTTTCATTTTGTTGTTGTTGTTAATTAATTGTCAAGGTGAGGTGGTATCTCATTATAGTTTTGATCTGCATCTCTCTAATTGCTAATGACCATAAACATTTCTTCATATGTTTATTAGCCTAAATGTCTTTGGTGAAGTGTCTGTTCAAATCCTTTTCCCTTTTGTTAATTGGATTTTTGTCTTTCTCTTTTTTTTGCTGTTGTTGAGGTGTTAGTTTTCTATAAATGTGAGAGATTAGACCTTTTTCAAATATATTGTAGCCCCCAATTTTTCCCAGTCCGTAGGACATCTTTTTACTCTTTTGGAGAAGAGCTTTTGTTGAGTGTAAGTGTTTAACTTTTAGGAAGTGCCATTATCTAATTCATCTTCTGCTCTGGGTACATTTTTAGTTATGTTTGATATTCTATTTATGCTATATATTAGAGCTCCTCATACCTTTAGCTTAAGATAATTACCAGCAGGGTAGGGTCCCTTGTTTATTGGTAAGAGGGAGTACTTTTCAACAGACACCACCAGTGAGCAAGAAACAGGCTCAGGTGGAAAGAGTGGAGTCTCCAGTCTGATGGGAAGGACAGTCACTACTCTCAAGAATCTTCAGCCTGATGGAGGAGACATGGCCCTGCCCTCAATAAGTCCTTAGCCTGGGGGCCATGGTGGCAGGGGGACTTGGGATTTGGTGCTGCACAACTAGAATATGGGTTCAGGTTTTGCTTCTCACCTGCTCTGAGACCTCAGTTAATCCCTAGATGTCTCTGAGCCCAGTGTCTTCATTCACAAAATGGAATGTCGCCAAGCCTGTATCTCCTAGAACTGTTAGGGGTGGGAACTGAGAGTGGCTCCAAGGCACTGTGCTGTATACATGGGGGAAAGGGCTAGGTTCCAGGCACCATCCAGGTGGCAGCTTGGGGTGTGGATCTTCTAACTGTTAGAGCCAGCAGGTTTCCCATTCTCTCACTGGACAAGGAAATCAAGGCTGGGGGAAACCTCAGATTTGAGGGAATGCCAGAGAAATGGGGGTCATGACCACTTCCTGGGCTTGGGGTGCTAGTTATGGGGGCAGAGCCTGGGGATATAGGGGGTTTCCTGTCCCAGCTCAGTGGGGGGCAGTGTTGATGGTCCCATAAAGCTTGTCATGGTGATGAGATGACCCAATGCTTAGTTGAAGGATCCAGGTGAAAACTATGTTTCTAATGGAGCAATGAACAGAGGAAGGAAGTCCACCCAGTGGGTTAGTTAGTGGCAGGTGGAAACAAGTGACCAAGAGTCAGGGACCATCAGGTAGCTAGAAGAGGGACCGTAAAAACAACGTTTCGCAGAGGGGAATAAAAGCAGTGATAGGGACGAACAAGCACTGTGGCTGTCCATGGCCAGGGCACCAAAGACCATCAAAAGGTGGACAAGTAGCCCTTGCAAAGGCCACAGGCTGGTACTACTGTTGAGGCCTCTAGAGATAAGGTGGTTCTGAGGATGCCGGGAATGACCCACTCTGCAAGGGCCCTGTGTGGCAGGGAGGTGGCTCAGAGTCAGGTCCCATGCCCTGGGCCTTGGGTCATTGTAGCCACAACATGTGTGATGTCAGCTACACCATGGTGGAGTGGGAATGAATTTAGGGTCGCCTCGTGGGTGTGGCTGTGGGCAGGGAAGAGAAGCACGCTCGTAGCAGGGGGCTCTGAGCCAAGCATGCGCATGCAGGCATGCCTTTAAAAATGATCATCAGCCTTAGTGTTCCAACAGCCTCTTTCAGTTTGTAAAAGCCTTTTCTTTCGAAAAATAAAAGAAGATTGGAGGCAAGTACAATATTTGGCTGTGGCGGCTGCTAATTTGGCACTGAATATCACCTCCGCCTTTCTCTTTCCTGATGCCAGGCGCTCCTTCCCTGGCTCTGGGTGGGCGGGCAGGGTGATGAGGGTGCAGGGCGGGCTCCGGAGCCTCTTAAGATGCGAGATTCATTTCCTTAAACACACATTGTCTCACTCCAATTTCACGTCCGAGCAGTTCCAGCGAGGAATTAGCAGCCCCTGAGAGAGCGCAGGCGGGTGGTGTTTACACAGGGTGGCAGGGGGTGCAGGCAGGAGGCTTGGGGACTGTTTGGACAGGGAGCCCACAAACAGGCTGGGTCTGCCCCACCTGGCCAGAAATCTCTTAAAGAGCATCAGGTAGAAGAATGAGTAATCCCTGCTCTGTGTTAGATGTTCTGAGCACATGAGGGGATGGTTGAAGATTTGGGGGGGCAAATTGAGGATGTTGGGCTCTCAGAGCAGAAAGGGCATCTATGACCATTTGGCCCACGTCCCCACCAGAGAGGATTATCTCAGAGCTGGGTCAACTTCTCTTTGGCCCCATTCCGTGAGCTGGGCTTCACTGCCTCTGGAGGCTGTTCTTTGCATGGAGTCAGGCTCCCTGGACTCCTCCCCTGTGTGGCTCCCCACCTCTACCTGCACTTCTCATCAGCTCTTCACAGCTTAGGAGGCCCTAATCCTGGTGTTGTGTGGAGGAGCATTTCTACTTCCCCAGGACATGGCCCCAGGCCCCCTCCTAATCAATGCCTGAGGACCAGCCTGGACATCCCTGGGTCTGGCGTGAGGAGTATGGTGGTCCGTCCTTAGGGCTCAAGGACCCACACTACTGGCCTCCCCACCACCTGGCTGCCTTTCTCTTCAAGGATTAAGACCATCGTATGGTTGGTAGAAGGAGCCGTGGTAGTACAGTGGTTAGATGCTCTATTGCTAACCAAAAAGGTGCGCAATCTGAACCCACCAGCTGATACACAGGGGAAAGATGTGGCATCTGCTTCTGGGAAGATTACAGCCTCTGACACCCTATCAGGCTGTTCTGTTCTGTCCTATAGGGTCACAGTGAGTCAGAATCAACTGGACAGTAACGGGTTTGGTTTTCATTCATTTAATGCATGGTAGAGATGATCTAAAAGGGATGTCTGAGGAGGACAGTGCCTAGCCCCTGCCTCAGTGCTGCTGACAGCATGACAACAGCCCAAGACACCTGGGCCTCTGTGGCCCGTTGTCTTGGTTGTCCTCTGAGGCTGAACCTGTCCCTTGATGCACTCACTGCCCTTCTCTGTCCCACAGCACCCCGTCGCTCCAACCCTCCTTGTAGGCAGGGTCCAATGCCCTATAGGTGAAAGTCAGGTTGGACCTAAGGAAGACAGGGAAGGAGGTGGCCGCTCCGTAGCTGGGCTCTCCTGGGTGTCTGCTCATTCATCACCTCTTAGCGGGGAGACTTGCTAATTTGTCAGCCCATTAGCCTGGCATGAGCAGCATATGGACCCGATTCCTGCTGCCCTCTTCCTGGCCCTCCTCAGATAGCATCAGCTGGGAGCAGTCTTGCTGTGCAGGCTGAGGCCTGGGCTTGGATCACAGGGCCACCATCTTGCCCTGAGCACCTCTGTGCAGCAGCTGAAGGATTATCGCTCACTCTGTGTCTTGGAGCTTTTGGAGTTGGTGATGGAGCCTGTCTTAGCCCTGAGCTGAGGAGACACCTGCTTTTAGGAAATCGGGCTCTATTTTTAGTATTCAGAGAAAGATACTTTTACCCATTCAGCATTCTCAGGGTGTTTCTAGATCAAGTCTGTGAGAGTGAGAGTAGGCAGGAGGGGCCGCCTTGTCTGAGGACTCAAGTGTTGCTCCCCCTCAGGAGGGAATTCGTGCCCTGAGTTCTCCGTGCTTTGCAGTCTGGCATCACTGAGGGGGGCTTGCATGTCTCAGGAGGCAGCAGGTAGAAGAAGCATCAGCCCACTGTGGCTGCTCTGGGTTCAGAAGTGTGACCAGTGCTGGGCTCCTATCCCTCTGAGGCAGAAGGATGGGGTGGCAGCTTGAGTGTCCCCAGAGCCTCTGCACATATATACAGATATTTCCTGGGACCTACTATGTGCTGTCATGAGCAGAGGGCCACAGAGCCAGAGGGAGCTCATAGCTTCACTCAGGGAAGGATGCACCTCAAATCACTTGTGGTGCACATGTGTACACATGCACCAGAACACACACACACACACACACACACACACACACACACTGGACACACAGTCACCTGGACATGTGCTCAGACATGCATTGCACAGCTCTGGGGGGTACCACCACCATTCCCATGTGCATACAGGAGAACATTCATGTGCGTACACACTCCCTTCCCCACGTGTATGTGCCCTCCAGTGTACATGTACACACACATACACTGGCTCCCATGTCACCTGGATTTATGGAGGGAGATTAACTTTCAGTTTAGCACTGCTAAACCTGCCAGCACCATAAACTCAAAGAGCCTGCTGGGCAGAGCCTCATGCTGTTGGTGGTAGCCCCGCAAAAGTTGGTACCTCATGGAAGGGAGTGTCCCAGCCAGCTTTGGAAGCTGGCCCTGCAGAGCACTATGTTCTCCAGGCCCAGCTGGCAGTGGAGTCTCTGCAGGACTGCCCAGCCTGTGTCCAGGAGGGGCTGAGAGGCAGGGCTACAGTCACTACCTTGGGATCTCGGCCTGAGGCACCCCCAGTGCTCACCAGGGGAAAGGGCAACTAAAACTCAGTGGAGCGTAGGCCCTCAGCAGGGGTGGGGTATGGGGCTGGGTTTCACACATCAGGGTGGGGGCAGCATAGACGCCAGGTGGAGGGAGTGACTGGTGTGGCATATTAGCCCAGGTCTGGAGCCTGGGAAAGGGAGCATTTTACCTGGAGGGGAAGGCACCAAGAAGAGGGGCCCTGAGCTGTATTCCAGTGGGGACAGGGCAGGGACACAGTGATTTTGGAGGGACTCAGAGTTCTCTGGGGCTCCACTGTGACCCTGGCGGAGAGAGTCTGGGGCATGGAGTTCTGAGCAAGTGTACAGGGAGGCTGTCCACCTCAGGAAGACCAGAAGGCCAGGGCATGCTCAAAGATCCTCAAGGAGCAACAGCTGAGTGGAACTGGCCCCTGCTCTGCCAACTGGGGTCCCTCCCTGAGATCCTGCCCCAGCACCTCTGGGTGGCCTGGGTCCACAGACCCTGCTCAGGAGCTCTCTGAGTGGGGTCCCTTGGAGCAGTCTGGGGTGGCGGGGGTGGGGACCATAGCCTTCCAGCTCTTCCATCCGGTAGAGGAGGAAGTAGGACTGCCTTACATAATCGGGGCAATTTGTTCCGTTCTCGTCCTGGCATCATTGCCCTCATCGCCTGCTTGCTCAGGGAGCCCTTGACGGAGCTGAAAGCTCAGGCCTCCCTCCTTCCTGCTGGAGGTCACTGAGCAGAGGACGCAAGAGCCCAGAGCACCAGCGCTGCTGAGATTTGATGGGCATCTAGGCCCCCGGAAAGAGAGAGGCAGAGTCAGACTGTGATCCAGGGCCCTGGGTCTCCTGCACCCAATCTTCCCGAGTACCCCACAGGTTCTTGGAGAGTTCCTATGAGCAGAGGCCCCCAAGAACCAAGTGGAGGGGCAGCACTGCCTCCTCCTTGCTGTTGGGCCCCCTCCCCACAGCTGCTTTCCACACAAGCCTTTGTGCCCAGATGCTCATTGTCACCTGCCACCTTTGCTCAGTCTCTCATCCTGTCCACTCATACCCCCCTCCAGCAAGTCTCCCCCAGCCTTCCTAGCCCACAAGGAGGGGTCGTTAGTTGGATCCTGGGTCTTCCTGGCCCTGCCCAGCTGCCCACTCCACTTTGGGCCTCAGTTTGCCCATCTGTATCCTGAGGTCCTGGACTTGCAGCCTTGAAAGATGAGGGCAGTTTTCTGCAGGTAGAAGCACCTGCTGCCCAGCTCAGATGTGCCCTCATCCCCCGCAGAATCCCACTTGGTGGCCAGGTTGGGCTGCAGGGCCTGGTGAGCACCGTGGGTTTTGGTGTAGCTGCCGAGCAGAGCAGTTCAACCGGTGTCATGAGTAGATCCGCGTGTTTAAGAATCAATGGCCCTGGCAGAGGAATTCAGGGCCTGTCATCCTGAAAGGGCTGCACTTTCCAGGAGGTTTTCCCCAGGTGCCGCGGAGACAGGAACTCTCCAGGGATGTTGAAAATAGGGTGGGGTTTGCAAACACCCAACTCACCTAACCACACCGACTTTCATAGTCCCAGGGGAGAGTGACCCCGTGAATGTGGCCGGGGGTCTGCCAGAGGCACTTCCCAGAGGAAGGGGCCAACCTGGGGCAGGGTTGGAGCTGGCGAGGATCACATGATCCTGGGGGAGGGAGAGCAGTCACTGGCGGTCTGGGTGTAGGGTCTGAAGTGAGGTCTGTGTCCATGCAT
The DNA here is from genome assembly GCA_028571685.1 of Heterohyrax brucei. Lineage (NCBI taxonomy): Eukaryota > Metazoa > Chordata > Mammalia > Hyracoidea > Procaviidae > Heterohyrax > Heterohyrax brucei. The sequence continues at coordinate 16,073,515 of CM053158.1, forward strand.
GTAGTTAGTTCAACTGTATGGTTATTGAGCCCCAGCTCCACTAATTTCTCTTAGTGCCTCAGTCGCTTCGTCTGCCACCTGCGGACAATGACTGAGGGCTTGTGAGGATTTGATAGGACAGCCAGTGTGGCGGTTCACTCAGGGCGTGGTATGTGCTATGCCCTGCCAGTGTTGGCAGCTATCCCCATGGTAATCATCACCCCATCTAGTGGCCTCCAAAGCTGGGTGGTAAGGGGGTGGCCGGCCTGGGATGGGACGCAGGCACAGCATCAGCCTTCTCTGACCACACCTTGCTGGCTGTGAAGTTCATGGCTTTCCAGACCTTTCATTCATGAGCTTTCGCGATGTTTGCCAGTGCGCCAAGCTGTCAGCTCTATTTGCACAGTTGGTTTGCATGGCAAACACTGTTCACAGACGGACACAGTGAAGATAAATGTTGGTCCCGATGGCCACTGGGGTTCTTGCATTCATGAGAATGCAAGATCCACCCAGGCCTCACCCAGGCCTGGGGCTACTGGACGTCCAGTGATAGTGGACAGGTCCATCTGGACTGTGATACTTTTCCTACAAGTCTGGTGTGAATGGTGTGAATGCAACCTGCAGACAGCTTCCTGGGCACTGGTTATGAATGCGGAGAATGTGCGTGTGTGTGAGAGAGAGAGAGAGACCCAGCATACAGGGTCAGACACATGTGCAAATGAGTGGGGATGAGCCTGGGATGTACTTGCCCTGCGAGGGGCCCTTGACGCCACAAAAGGCTGCAGCCACCACCTAGGCTTCCCTCCATCTGTGTCTGTGTGTTCTCCCCCACATCTACCATGTGCAGAGCTCATGTTTTCACAGGAGCCGCCAACCCGGGGGGGCCTTGGCAGCCTCTCTCACTGTCACCGGTGCATCATTATTTGGTACCAACCTCAGCAGCTTGTCTCAGCACCAGGGAGACTCTGATCCACAAGGCCTGGAAAACTGGTCTGCCCTCCCTGCAGGACAGCATGGGGAGGGGACAGCATTTGGGACATCAGGTGCAGCCCTCACAGGAGGGCCAAAAGAAGTGGAGGTGACACGCCACATGTGGCCGTGCATCTTTGAGGGATGCCCTGAGAGGCCAGCTGAGGTCGCTCAGGGTTGTGTGGACTCTGAGGATGAAGGCATCTGTCAAGCCACATGGCAGGTGAGGAGCAGAGCCAGGATTTAAAGCTAGGGTTCTTACTTCCCAGTTGGGCCTTTAGCCACACCTGGGCAGAGTGGCTGTAGGCATGGGTCAACTCCAGGGTCTCCACTTTGGACAGGTTCTGATGTTTCCTAACCTCAGTTTTCACATCTGTAAGATGAACAGCCAGCCAGCTGCTGAGGCCCTCTGGGGTGCCCATGTGGCAAGCCATGGAGGTAGAGTACGCAGGGAGGAATCATGTGAACCCCGCTGAGGAAGCCAGACTGGGGCCTCTCAGCCAGCCAGCCAAGCCAGGGCAAGGTTTATTTCTGACTGCTCTGGGGACCCTGAGGGACCTGTCTCCTGTGCCTGAAGGGTGTAGCTGATCCCTGGACTATCAGTGAAGTGGTGCCAGCAGAAGACACAGGTTTTGTCCTTTTCCCCTAGGTACAGGACAGCATACCCTTCATAACTACCTCTGGTAGGGCCTCAGATCCATCTACAAGGTATTATGGGGATGAATTTCTGCCGGCTCTGGACCATGAGGCACAGGCATCTTACATGAAATCTCAGTAACAGATTGAAGCTGTGACATGATCAGGAGTCATCCCTGATCTCCCAAGGGTCAACTGAAGCCTCTGCACCCCCTTTGCTCCCTTCACCCCATGCCTGCCAATACTCGCCATCCTGAGGGGCCTCTCGAGGAGCACAGCAGTTTCTCTTTCTTCACTCACAGCCCCAGAAGGCAAGTAGAGAGAGGCTTACCATAACCCATTTCACAGACTGGAAGATTGAGGCTCAGAGACAGAATGGATTGATGATGCCAGACAACAAGGCAGTGGCCAGGCCCTGGATCTCTCTACATGGGCTGTCATATGGGGGAGAGGAGGCTGTTTGCCCTGCTCTGAGGGAAAGGCCCATGTCCAAGGTCACCTTGGGGCAAGGTCACTTGGGCAGTGCTCTGGGGTAAAGAGCAGACCAGATTTATCTAGGGGGTGAGCATTGAAGGGTCCTCAGGGCCTGAAATTGATGACTAGGATCAGAGAAGCCCAGCACCCAGTCCTAGGCTGGTTTCTCCATCTCCCAGAGCTTTGGTTTCTTCAGCTGTAAAATGGAGACAATAGCTGTTCCCACCTATAGGATTGTTATGATGGCTCGGTGGACATATCCAGGCCCACGGAAGAGCCTGTCATCACTATCATTATCTATGGTTAAAGGCATAATTGTTCACAAGGAGGTGGCATAGGAGGTGCAAAGAAGCTTGGCTGCTGCCCAAAAGGTCAGCAGTTCAAATCTACCAGCTGTTCCTTGGAAACCCTATAAGGGGCAGCTCTACTCTATCCTTCCAGGGTTGCTCTGAGTCGGAATCATCTCGCTGGCAACAGGTTTTGGCTTAGGGGATGGGAGGCAGGCCGGCTGGGCGGGGAAGCAGCAAGAGCAAGCAGAGCAAGGGGGCCTAGACGCTGGCACAAACAATCTGTTTCCTATAAACATGGGCGCCCACACCAGCCGGCCGCCACCCGGCAACTTCCGCGAGTTGGGAAAGTGTGGGTATGTTTATTCACACTCCCGTGTGCCAGCTGGTGTGCTGGGCACAGCTTCTCTCCCAGCTGCCTTGACAGCCGGCAGCTCCCAGCTCAGAGAAGGGGAGCAAGCAGGGGGCCCCCAGATCTTGCTTGTAGCTCAGTTCGGCTTGGACTTGAATCTCACACCCCTGATGCTCTCCTGGGCCAAATGAAAAGGACAGGTGGTCTCGAGAGTCTCCATGGCCCTGTCCATGTGACAAACTACCCTGCAGCTCCCCTGCCACAGCACCCCCTGCTCTCCGAGGTCACCTCCAGCCCGAGGCCCCATCCACCTGAGTTCACAAAGGCCTGGAGGGGCTCTTTGTCCTGAATGTAGGTAACAGGTGCCCCTCCATTATGGTCTGGGTTGTCTTCCCTTCCCAAACCCCAGATGCCTTCTCAGTGAGTACTTCTTCCTGGGTCTGGTCAGCACCTGGCTGCCACAGCGCCTCTATAACTGACAGGTATGCATCACAGGCAAGTGGGCTACAGGGTCCCAGGTACCCCATGGGCTCTAGGATGTTGGGGGTCCCATCTCAGGTTAACTGTGAATGCCTATCTGCCCAGCAGTAGAAACTGTAGGACATGCACACATGGTCCCCAAGAGGTGAGGGTGGAGTGCTGGCTGTGAAGGTATCACCGAGGTACTACACAGCTGCCGTCAGCCTGGGCTGAACATCTCAGACTCACAGAGCAGTGGGCACTCAGACAAAGGGGCCCAGGGAGGCTGCCCAGCAGACAGTATGGCTTCCTAGACAGGCACTAAACAGCCTGCACTGGAGCTTTAGTTGGTGCTCTGGGTGACAGAGACTGGCCTTCCTACGCCCCTACAAACGGAGCCATTTGGGCTATTTGGGGTTGCCACACCTCTGTAGTAGAGGGCCCTACCTGTCTCTAAAGCATCCTCCTGACCACGAAGGGAGCCAGAACTTGGGGAAGATGGCCTCCCAGGTGGTGACACACCGTGTAGGTATGTAGTCATGGGAATATCATCTAAGGATGCAGCCTGGGGTCCAGCCACCATTCTGGGTGACTGTAGTTTAATTGTGCCCTGCCAGGCCTGGTAGCTGGGTTCACATACTTCCTGTAACGAAGTACCCACATTCTCTCCGGGAGATGCTTCCAGAATATGGGAGCCCTGAGTATAAGAAAGTTCTTCCAGTTCCCCCTAAGCTGGAATATGTTCTCTTCTCAGAGGAACCCTGAAATGAAAGATAATCAGAATTAAAAAAAAAAAATGACATTGCCATTGAATCCATTTCGACTCATACCAACCCTATACGACAGAGTAGAACTGCCCCATAGAGTTTCTGAGGAGCATCCGGTGGATCGCAACTGGCAAACTTTGGGTTGGCAGCCATAGCACATAACCACTACGCCACCAGGGTTTCCGAGTGTCGTGGTGTTGGAAGTCGGTCTGGAAATTCGCTTCTGTTTAAGAGGAGCAGTGAAGGGCCGTGCCCAGGCATGGCATGCCGTGCGTGTCACGTTTCTCAGTGACAGGCCATACCTCGCCCTAGGGCCGTGCTGGACAGCCTCTAAGGCCAGGGACTGGTATGGGTGGAAGGCTCAAGAGCAGGAAGATGGGCATGGCCTGCCTCCAGCTCAGCTGGGAGAATGTGGTTTATTATTTTGTGTTGGGTTTTGTGTTTTTTGAAAAACAAGAGATCGAGCCTTTTTATGACATGGATTTTACAGCGTAACGAGGCGGCGTAATTTCCCATTCTCAGCAGCAAGTGCACTTTTTACACTAATTGCATAATTAGACATAATGTACTAATTGCGGTAATGGATGACAGTCAACTAAACTTTAACTTTAAAAACAGGGAGGTGTTGCTGAGTGGGATGGGGGGAGCTATGTGCCCCCATGAGTTTCATGAAGGGAAACCTGCTGGCAACAGCCCTTCGAAGCTGTCCCTTGGGGCCAGGGGGCCATGGAGGCGCCAGGACCTCCCCGCTGTGGGGGAGACCACACCCCCTCCTCCCTAGTTCTCCCTACCTCAGTATCTTCCTCCCTCTCCCTGTCCCCAGCTTCCCTTTGTCCCCCCTCCACACAAGCCTCTGTGCTTCTGCCACTGAACAGCCCATTAACCATCCTTCCCACCAGCCTTTGCACCTAGCTTTCTCCTTACCTAGAGTCCCTTCTTCCCCACCCACCCCAAGTCTGGCCAGCTCCTGCTCAGCCTTTCAGACTATGTTCAAATGACCTGTCCCTTGTGAAACCATCCCAGTCTTTCCCTTGATCCAAACCCTCCCACCCCCCACCTCCACCCCACCTCCCCACCTCCCCCCCAAGGACCTAGGAGAGCAAGGGGCAAGGTCTAGTCCATCTCTGCAGTTCCTGGCATAGAGGCCCCCAATGAGAGCCTAGGGACAAATGTAAAGGGGCCCCTAGTAGGAATGGAAGGACACAGGGGTGAGGGTGGGAGACTGGTGCCCCTAACGGGTCACCAACCCAAGAGAGCCATATCCTTAGCTTCTCTGGCGAGTCAGGCCATGTGGCATGCTCCCTGCCCCAACACTGCCTGTGTGCCCTCCAGCATCACCCATGCAGCCCCAGTTTGTAGTGGCCTTCTAAGGTATCTGTGATGCCTCTAGACAGAGGATTGATGCCAGGCAACCATACTCAACATGAGGCTGGCTACTCACAGGGCGACAGCCAGTATCACAATGCACAATCCTGGTTGTGACAGGATACCATACATGGCTGCTAAACCACGGGGCCAGCCAACCACAGGGTCGTGGCAGTGTGGCACGGCTGCGTGGGAATCAAACATGGCAGCTGGTGAATGTTGGTCGCTGATGAAGCGTGTGACCACGTGGCACATAACACGTTTGCCTGTGCAGACTGTGCACTCAGGGCTCCAGGGACCCTTGCTTTTGCCCCTGCTGTGCACCTGCACACGTAGATGAGAGAGGGACCAGAGCCCCTGCCCTGGGGGTTCTCAGTCACATGCACAGTCAGTCCCTAGTTTGTCACCAGGGCAGCCAGGTTAGAGTTTTCGTGCACCTACTGAGGCAGACCCTCAGTTCGTTCAGGAACTGGGCTCAAAATTGGTTCATTTGGGGGAGAACCTAGGGTGCAGCCTTCCCTGGATCTGTCCTGGGTGTTTTTGATGGAGGAGGGTCTTAGAAGCCTTAGTTGCATCCTTTGGAGGTCCCGTCCTCACATCTCCCATTGATCTACCTTCAAGGATGATTAGCAACTGTATCCATACACTTTATTTTCTTTATGAAGCCGGAAGGCAGGGGGGCAGCCTGGCAAGGACCCAGGCTCTGCCCTCACGAGCCAGGGTCCGAGAACTGACCACTCTCAGTTACCCCCTGTCTCATTTCTGGCCCAGCTCAGGGTCCCTGAGTCAACACAAGCCCACTTTCCTGCCATTCATGGTCTCCCCTGATCCCTGGCACAAGTGTACCCCTTTCTGGTAACTAACACAGACATCCAGCTCCAGACCCTGTGGCTTCTTCAGGTTGTCCCTTCCCCAGTGTTTGCCCATGTGGGCCAGGCCTAGGGAGGCCCAGGCTGCTGTCCCTAGCACTCTCCAGGGATCTGGTAGCATGATGGCCTGGGCAGTTAAGACCCACACCCCACTGCTCCTTTTGAAACTAGTGAACAGAGAGACACGGTGAAAGAGGGATTGGAGAGCAGCAAATTGCCCGGGGGTTCTGTCTCAGGGCTCGGCTATCCAGCAGCCTACCTGTGCTCTGCCCAGCTCCCAGAGGGAGGGGACCATGATGCTGGAGCACCTGGCTGAGACCCTAGCCAAGCCTAAGCCTTTGAGGAGCCAGCTAGCGGCAGGACCAAGGCAGCATCAAATCTTTCTTGTTCCATTTTCTTTCTGATTTAATTTTCCAGAGATTAGGGCCTGTTCACCTTTACTACAGAGAGGAGCCTCGCACGAGTCTGTTTTCATTCCCAGGTTTGGGAGGTTGTTTAGTCCCATCAGGCTAGCTCTGAGGACCCATCCTTCCATCATCCTGCTCCAAAATGTCTCCCCCACCTGCTGTGGCCCATTCCTTCAGTGCCATCCTGATCCACCCAGCCTGCTTTAATGCCCTCGTGTCTTCTTTCCCAAAGGCCTCACCTTCAATTTTGGTAATAAATGCAGGGGACAAAAATCACACAGTGAATTTACCCTAAAACATGGGTTTTGCATCAGACAGATACTTTAGTTCAAATCCAAGCTCTGACTTAACTGCTCTGGCCCTCAGTGTACCCATCTGCTAAGTGGGGCTGATCAGAACAGACCTCCTCAGAGGTTGTCAGAGATCAGTGAAGTCAAGTGTGTAAAGTCCATGTCCAGAGTGGCAGAGTCAACACACAGGTAACTGGGAGCTTCATGCTCGCTGCCCCCCTACTCCAGTTTTCCTCTCTTCTTCTCACCTTCCTCCTCCTCCTGAGCAAGTTGGATGCTGACTCCTATCTAGGCCGCACTGCTGCTGGTTTCCTGAAACCTTGCAAAATGCCTCTGCAGCCTACTGGCAGCCTGTCTAGGTTATCAGCGGTTCTGAGTCCTTCGTTCCCTTGGTGGCTGTCTCTGTGTTACAGGCACATAGAGGATGGAAGCTGGTCCCCCTGACTCAGTCAGGCTTTTGGGGCCTGTGCAGTGAAGCTGGCTCTGTCCGACCCTACAAACACCCAGTCTTCCTTCGAAGGTTGCCATTCCTCCAAGTGTCCTCCTGACTCACCTCCCATTGACACAGCTGTCCAGGGAAACAGGAGGCTGAGCAGAGAGTCTGAGGCCCCTGAGAAGGCCTCTGTCCCCAGGAAACCTATTGCCAAAGAGCCAGTTCCCACTGACCTGGTAGGACAGCAGGGATCTGCCCCCATAGTGTTTCCAAGGAACAGCTGGTAGATTCAAGCTACCGATCTTTTGGTTAGCAGCTGAACTGTTAACCACTGTGCCAGCCACCAGAGTTCTGCAGGCCCTGGAAATCCCTAGGCCGGAAGGCTGGCCACAAATACTTCTTAACAAAGGACTTGTTAGAGCTTAGAAAGGGTTGAATTTGGGGCTAGCACTGGGGGAGAGAACGTGAAAGAGGAGGAGAAATGGAAGGAGAGGGTATCTATGCTGGCTGGGGGTAGTGGCCATGAGTAGGACACCCAGGTGAACAGTGGCTGTCAGTGCATGGCGTGGGCTAAAGGGATCCCAGAAATCCTGGGGTTCAGAGCTGCCTCCTCAGTTGCCTCAGGCCTTAGCCACCCTTGCTCTTCTTGTTCTCAACCCCTCTGCCACTGCATCTCCTGCCCTCCCCCACAGCCTGTCCCTCTAGTCAGCTGCCCTGCTCCACCACCACCCTACCACCCCTCTGTGGGATGGAGCCCTGGCGTTTTCTCCCCCATCCTGGATGGCTGGGAACTGCGGCAACATGCTGACCTGCCGTCCCATCGTCTCCTGATTCCACTGCCTGTGCAGAGGTGGGGGCCATGCGGCTAAACTGCTCTGGGAGCTGTTGGTTTTTTCCAATTAACTCTCTGGGCCAAGGACGCCAGCGGGCACGGAATCCTGCTGTGGCTGTTGAGGCTCTGCACCCAGTGTGCCCTGGCCTTTCTACTGCTTCTGAGCTGGCCCCAGGGGTCAGGACTGGAGGCTGAGACTTGTGGGGAGCCGGCCCTGGGAAGGCGCCATGCTCTGGAGCTGCCCAGGGCTCTCTGGGCTTCCTGCTGGGCCTCCAGGTAGAAGGCACCTCCCTAGACCACATCAGTAGAGAGATGACCTATCTCTCATGGTGGGGCCATCTGCTGGGCTGTATCACCCAGATCTCCCTGGGATACAGGGCTCAGCTCAGAGCTCAACTCAGGTACAGGGGCAGCTGGAGCAGATGCAGGGCAATGATGAGGAGAGGGTGAGGGAGACATAGGGGTGTCAGCTGTTGTACCTCAGGGCTCATCTGGGATTGTGGGGCAGGCTTGGCTGACAGCTTGACCAGCCCCTGAGACTCTACCTTCATCTTCCAGAAATTCCTTCCTCCCAATTCTCTGCCCTTGCTGTGCAGAGGATTTAGATGGGAAAGAAAACATGGGCAGCAGAGACAGTATAAACAAAAGTATGGTAGTAAGAATCAGCATGGACTAGGGGCCCAGAGGTCTACAGGTGTGTGACAGGACAGTGTCACGCACAGGGTCACTGGGTCAGGAGAAGGGTGGCATGGTAGGTCCTTGGGAAGAAGTGATCTAGGAGGAAAGCATGGTAGGTGCAGCCCCAGGCTCCGAAGGATTGGACAGCTCCAGGCCAGAGTGGAAGAGCTAGGCCTAGGCTCAGATCACCCTGAGTTTGCTCTTGAACTTAGAATTGGACAGATGCATTTGCTACAGAGTCTGCTGCACAGAGGCCCCGTGCTTGGGGAGAGATGGAAGAGAACTGTTTGTGGCTGTACCCTTTCAGTGGTGTCACATCTCGGGGCTCCCCCGTTATCACCTCCAGGGCAGAGGCTGAGACGCTGGAAACAAGGACAAGGTGACTGGGGAAGCGGGGATGGGTAGGGGCTGGAAGTAGACAAACCCCAGGAGATGGAGGCTGATGGCTTGGCACCGCCCTAAGTGTGAGGATCCACAGGGAGAGAGTGGGACCAGGGTGGGGTGGGGGCTGTGATTCCCGCTGTACAACGCTGAGGATCCTAAGCAATAGTAATAACAGCAATAATAGAGGCTGCTCGCCGTGTGACGCCTGTGTCCTCAGTGGGCCCATGAGATGGAGACCTCTGTTCCCTCATAAAATAAATCTGGAGACTGAGGTTGAGAGATGGGGTTGCTGCTTCCAAATCTTTTTATGACTTGTTGGGAACCTGGGATGTGGCCCTGCCACCTGCAACCCACTCCCTCAGCACCCAATCACTGTACCGACTGCGAGGGGCATCCTGGACCCCATCCTGGCCATGCAGAGCCCCAGAAGTCTTGTCAGGAGATCTCAACATCCAGCCTCAGATTCTGGCGCTGACCAAATGGCAGGACCCGAGAATGACCTTGAAAGGGGAGGCTGAGGTTTGAGAACCTCCTCCTCAGCCCAGAGAAGCCAGGCAGCTGCGCCCCCTGCTGGCACAGTGAGGGGTGAGCTCTCTGAAGGCTTCAGCCACTGTGGCTGTGACTGCGGCTAGGACAGTGGTGAAGGCCAAGGAAAGGGTCTAGTTTTAATGTTCCCAAACCTAGAAGGATGGTTTAGGGAGGGAGGAGGACCTGGCTTTACCGCTCACAGTTGTGCAGCCTTGACCTGTCCTCTCCTGTCTCTGAGCCATAGTTTCCCTAACAGTAAGGCGCTGGGATCCAGGCTCCTTGCATTTCCCCAGCAACCTCCAGGCTCTGACCCCTCCGTGTTGCATGTCTCCATCTCTGCCTCCCATCTGGAATCCTTTGTCCTTAGACAGGGCCTGGCGGGGGCACCAGGAACAGCCTGGCCTGGCACCCACGTGGGCCTCCATCCTCCGGGCTGCACTGCTGGGCCTCGAAATTCGCCCCCTAATTGCCACTGCTCTGCAGAAAGGAGCGACTTCACCACAAATTATTTTGTTCTAAGAGAAGGACAAAAAGAGAAGAGAAGCTGAGAAGGATGGGGGGGGCGGGAGAAGGAGAAAATTGCCTGAGCCTGGCTTTGTGCGTTGCTTTAACCCTTAGACTGCTGGATGTCGGGTGGCGGCGAGACAGGGGCTCCAGTGGTGCCCATCCCCCTATCCCTCTGACAGATGATGGAGGCCTTATCTCTCACATTGAGCTGTCGCTCCCTAGCCTTATCTCTGCCACGGTCTTGTCTCTCATCAGCTGCCACTCCCACCTTATCTCCCCCTCATCACCCCCTCTCACTGTCCCTGCAAGCCTCCACTTCCATACAGCCTGCGGTGGCAGTTCAGCTGTAGTCACAGAGCCTGTGACCTCTGGTGAAGGAGCCAGCTCAGGCACAAACCTGCGGACCTAGATGGGCACACAGACCCAGCCAGGTACAAAGCTACATGCAGGAGTGTGCGATGCATCAACACACGTGTATATACCCGTGAATGTGCACATACCTCAAGACCCCAGCCATGCACAAAGGCACTCACTGAAGTCTGCTCTTAAGACTCACGTGCAAGCCTGGGCTGAGTCTAGAGGCCGTAACCCAGCACACAGACACCTGCATACAAAAGGGTGTGTGCTGAGCCATTGAGCCATGGTGCATGGATGCACACGTCAATACAGACTGCCTTGTTCATGCCCACGTGCACGTGTGCACAAGCCTACACCCTGAGGGGGAGAGACAGGCAGATCCGCTCCCTTACCTGCCTCTCCCTTGGTCCCCTCTACATATTCTGTGCCCTGAATGACAGAGGAGCCCCCAGTACCCAGAGCTCCTGCGACAGTTTCTGCATACTCCCTGGGGCAGTGCCAGCAGGAAAGGATGTGGCTGCTTGAGCCGTGTGGAGTGGCAGCTGTGTGTGTGATGCATGTGTGGGTGTGGGTGTGTGCGCATGTGTGTGTGAGCATCTTTGTGTTGATATACGGATGTGGGAGGTGAGCTTATTGGTTCTGTCTCCCCCCCTTACCTGGCCCTGTCTGATACTCATAGCTCCTCTGAGCTAGTGAGCTAGTCAGAGTGATGCTGCCTGTGGCCCTCAGAGGGGGGATTCTGAGGGCCCGAGAAGGCAGTGCCATCCACCATAACCATCGTCCCCCAGCTGGCCCAGACTGTTCCCAGTTTGGATGCTAGCTGTGGAGCCCATCCATGAGGATGCTGGGTCCAGCCCCAGCCATTGTCCATGTCCCCTCGAAGTAGCCAGAGCTAGGGTAGGGGTGGGGTGGAGGCTGTCCTGAGAAGAGCTGTACGGAGGGGCTTGCAGGGAACAACGTGGCAGGGACCACAGGACCACGCCAGCCTGACTGCCAGCCTCTGCTTACTTCCAGATCTACAAGGACAACCGGAACCTGTTTGAGGTGCAGGAGAATGAACCTCAGAAGTTGGTGAAGAAGGTGGCAGGAGACATTGAGAGCCTGTTGGACAGGAAGGTGCAGGCCCTGAAGGTAGGCGTGTGTGTGGGGGTTGATGAGGACCAGGCCGGTGGCCATCCATTATGAGGGTAGTGTCCCTTCCCCCTTGACTACACTTCCCTCTGTGCCTTCTGAATTCAGCCCAAGGCATCATTGGCAGGCTGTGCCCCTGTGGCCTATGAGCTGCTGTGGCGGGAGCAGGATGGATGTGTCTGAAGATGTTACGCTGCAGGAGGGGTGACCCAAGGGTCTCAGTCCTTGTGTCAGCATGAGGGTGGGGCCTATGAAGGTCCCACCCCTCCCCTCGTTGATCCTGGATTTCGCCCATTCTGCTGGCTCCGCTAACCTGTGTCTAAGTGATACCCTAGCTGAACGCCTGACTAGGACAGCCACCTGCTGATGGTGGAGTCTACCCCTGAGGGAGCCAGGAGGTGGAGAGTCCCTGGATGGCCAGCAGGGAATGCTGCAGCTGTGTAAGCCTGGGGTTGTAGCTCTTGCTCTGCCCATGATCTTAAACGTTTCTGCCCTCCCTGTGCCTCAATCTCCCCATCTACACCCAGAGAGACTGCTGGTGCTCAGCCCGCAAGGGTGGGGGAGGGTGCAGATCTAGAACTGTGGAATGTACTGGTCAAGTCGTGAGGTAAATGAGTGAGGGAGTCCAGGAATTATCAGGTCAGATGCCCAGCTGCAGCTACCCCTGCCTATGTCAATGATCAGAAGAAAAACAACGAAATCCATTGCTGTTGAGTAGATTCTGACTCATGGCAACCCTATAGGACAGAGTAGAACTGCCCCATGGATTCAAATCACTGACATTGCGGTTAGCAACCAAAGCATTTTAACAGTTACACCAGCAGGCTTTCCATGTCAAAGATAGGTGAGTACAATAAAAATAAATGGAGCCCTAATACATGCTACAATGTGGATGAATTTGAAAACATTATGCTCAGTGAAAGAAACCGGTGTCACACAAGATCAGATAGTGTATGATCCTATTGTATGAAATGTCCAGGATGACAAATCCCTTGAAACAAAGTAGATTAGTGGTTGCCTGGGGCTGGGGAGGTGGGAGTGGGGAGGGGAGGAGGATGGAGATTGCCTGCTAATGGATACATAGTTTCTTTTTGAATTGATGAAATGTTCTAAAATTAAATAGTGGTAATGGTTATTGTGTTGGTTATCTAGTGCTGCTATAACAGAAATACCACAAGTGGGTGGCTTTAACAAACAAAAAGTAGTTTAGCAAACTGGAAGTCAGAATTCAGAGTATCAGCTTTAGGGGAAGGCTTTCAGTCTCTTTCAGCTGCACGGGAAGGTCCACGAATCCTTTTGCCGTCTGTGGGCCTTGTGTTCCTTCTAGATATTTCCAGTGTGTCTTGGCATCAGTCTTCCCCTAGGTCTAGAGCTTCTCAGCACAGGGACCCCAGGTCCAAAGTCCACACTTCTCTTCTCACTCTGTTTCTTGGTGATCTGAGATCCCCATCTCTCTGCTAGCTTCTCTGTCCTTGTATCTGGTGTAAGGTAAAAGGTGATGCAGGCTGTGCCCCAGGGAAGCTCACTCTGCGTTGAATCAGGGCTGGGACCTGGGTAAGGGTGTTGCATCCTACTCTACTCCTGGTCACCATGACCTAATCCTGCCTCATTAACATAATGAACAGCTCACTCCCAAATGGGACTATAACCACTGACATAAAAAATAAACCCATTGTTATGGAGTCGATTCTGACTCTTAACTACAGGCATAGAAATCCTAGCCTCTGGGATTTATGACACACCGCCAAATGGAGAACAATCACACAGCAATGGGAATCATGGCCTACTAGAGTTGACACATATTTTGGGGAAACACAGTTCAATCCATGACAGTTGCACAACTCTAAATATATTAAAAATCACTCATTTGTATACTTTAAATGGATAGATTTTATGGTATGTGAATGATAGCTGAATTCAGCTCTCTTTGATAAAATAAAGATGAGCAAGTCCACACTGACTGTGTCCAGGCTCAAGCCAGGATCCTGCAGGGTCCAGTCAAGGCAACCGTCCAAGCCTAGACCCCTACCACATCCACTTCACAGATGGGAACACTGAGGCACAGAGGTGCTGTACATCAGGCCAGGATGTGGCAAAGCAGGATTTGAACTGGAGTCTTTCTGACCCTAACTCATGTCCTCAGTTCCCTACTTCATTTCTGAGGTGTGCACAGAGTCCCCTCAGCCACCTCCTGCTGCAGGTACCCCCTGGCTGCAGCCCCTCAAGATGCACCTGTCCACATCCCTAGTAGCAGGGGGGATCCACCGTCCGCCTTTGGGGTCCTAATTTTTCCCAGATGCTCTTTGGTCTTAATTATGTTTAAAATTTACTTTTAATCAAGTTCTGGCCCTTTTCTTCTTTCCCACATTTGTTTGCAGCCAAAGTGTGTGTGGAGGTAGGGGCGTTGGGGGGCTGGGTCCCCCACCTCCTACTCCATTGTTCCTGTCTCCCTGGACCCCATCCAGTAATCCAATTCAAATCCCCTTGCTCTGGCCTGGAATTTTAATTGGGGGCTTGCAGAGAAGGAGCTGAGCAGTAGAAGCTCAGTAGGACGGAAGTTCATTGTCTCAGGGACAGGGACAATCAGATGTTTGCAACGAGTTTCTCTGAGCTGCATAGGCTAGTTTATGGGGCTGAGAGGCAGGCAGGAGCAGCCAGGTTGTGGGGGCCTACACACAGGTAACCAGCAGGGCCCTTGGCTTCTGGATGTGAAGGGAAACCTATCTTGGAACTTCAACTACCCAGGGAGACAGGACCTCTGAGCCAGAGCCCATGCTCTAGGTGGTACATCCCAAAAGGGGTAAGGAGGTACTTGATGGACAAGGATAAGGGGCTAGGGAGGGGGAGCAGGAGGGGGCATGAGAACCCTGGGACTAGTGCAGTCCAGCTAGAACGGATCCTAGAAGGACTTTAATGTGGGCCAGAAACAGGGTCTCCAGAGGCCCTTCCCCCCCCCCAGCCTCCAACAAGCCAGAGCAGTGGAAAAACTTGGCCGGGATCCCGGACCTGGAGCCCTCAGCCCTGGGCTTGGCTCTGTGCTTCCTAACATGCCCATGTTTCCCATGCTCCTCCTCGGGTGTGTCCCCCTGTTTCAGGGGCCAAGCCCCCCCAGCAGCTCTGCCTCTGTCCCTGCTGTGCCCTCTGCCTCCCTTCACAGGAATGTGGACTGTGATGCCCAGACCCCCGACCCCCATCAAGTACATCAGGTCTCCAGGAGTAGGCTGGGCATCATTATTTTTCAATGCTTCCTGGATGATCCTTTGAGGATCCAACATTCAAGACCTTTCCCTTAAAATGGCAGAAATAATTCCTTCCCCCATCAGTGGCCTCTATCAGAGTGCCTGCCAGGTGCCAAGCCTGTGATGAGCCCGAACACCCAGGATCTTCCTGCATCCTTAACATAAGCCCATTGTTCCCATTTTACATTTGAGGAAACCAAGCCTCAGAGAGATTAAGCCACTTACTTCAAGCCTTGCAGCAAAACCAACCTTGGGCCTAGAAAGACCCCAAAACTGCCCCACAATACTGCCCTCCCCTGTGGCCACATGGCGCTTACTGCCCACAGCGGGGTCAGGGCTAAGGGAAGAGGAGATGGAGCAATGGTCTCCTCAAACAGGAGCTTGCTGTGTGATGACCTAGTGACCTTGGTCTAGTCCTTGCTCCCTCTTGTTTCTTCCTTGGGCCCTGGAGCCTCTGAGCAACTTGCTCCTTCCAGTGAGGCTCAGATGGAGGGCAGGGTAAAGTACAGCTCTGACCCTGGCTCCGGGGGCTGCAGTAGGCAGCATTCCCACCATCAGCGGCCTCTCTGAGGAGCAAGCATCATATAAAGAATAAAATTAAAAACTCTTGTGCACGCAGCAGCCCGTTTTTTTGCTGCTAATGGCCACTTAACCCAATTAAACTGACGCATTGTTGGCAGTGTGGCCAGGTCTGTTCAGGAACTGGGCTGTGGGCGGGGTGATTAGAGGAGCAGGAGGAATGAGCTAGGGAGAGAGTCAGCAAGCAGAGGCTGTGGTTCAGAACATCCCCTTTGTCACCTGGGCTCAGAAAGGGAACGTTTCTCCACACTCCCACTTACTCATTGCTTCCTGTCTTAGGTTTTATCTAATGCAAGATTTCTCAGCTTCAGCACTGTTGACACTGTTGACATTTTGAGCTGGGTGATTCTTTGTTGGGGGGCTGTCTTGTGCATCATAGGATGTTTAGCAGCATCCCTGGCCTGTACCCACTAGATGCCAGTAGCATACCACTTCACCACATATAACCACCAGAAATGCCTCTAGATGTGGCCGAGTGTCCCCTGGGGGCATAATCTTCCCTGGTTAAGAACACTGGTCTGAGGGAAAAGAGAAATGCTGCCATGATATGTAGAAGCCCTGGTGGCAAGGAGACTTTGCTGGCCTGTGAGAAATGCAGATATCTTTCCATCAGGAGGAAAATCCCTTTAATCCAAAGGGGCATTAAGGAAGGCTGCCTGGAGGAGGCATAAAGGCTATTGGAGAAAAGTTTGGTATTGAGGCAGCTGGAGGCCGTCTCAGAGCTGGACCCACTGATGCATTCATTAGGGGCTGGACAGGCCCTTTCAGCCAGGAGGACAAGGCCATGGTTGGCACCTGCTCCCAAGACTTGGCCTGGGTAGAAGTGTTTGCAGAGCAGATGACAGGACTGTAGCTCTGGATTCTAGCTGGAACTCAGCCTCTGGTGTCTGACTTCAGACCAGCCATCCTCTAGAAAGTGCGGGAACAGGGGACAGACAGGCAGGAGATGCTGTAGCGTTGGCTGCCTCCATCCACTGGTCTCTGAGCAATTAAAAGGTGTTTGTGTAGGGCTGGCAGTGGCTTCTGCCTCGCCTCCATTATGAACATTAAGAGATCTTGACCCCTCCACTTTCCCTCTTTTGAAAGGAGCAGCAGACACGTGGAGCCAATTAGGCGCACGCGTGGGCGCCAAGGGCCCGAGCAGCCTTTTCTCCCTGATTGCAGCGTTTACGGCTGATTATTCTCCCCTCACCCAAACAGCGCTGTCGCTTCCTGGCAAGATGCCACTGCCACCCAGAGGAGCTGGCTGGGGCCCCTAGGGATGGGGTGAGCAGAAAATTAATGAATGGGAATTTGTAGCTCTGGGTTCTAACCAGAACTCAACCTCTAGCGTCTGATTTCAGACCTGAAATTTGTTGAGCACCTAGTATATGGGAAACTTTGGGACCCTCCACCTGTGGGAGAAGGCAGTCAGAGAACTGTCCAACAAGGAAGTAAAAACAGGGTTTGCAGTGGTGCTGAGCACTGGGGAGAGACAAGATAGTATGCGGTAGTGGAGAAGCACCACTCAGAAATGGAAATCTGAGAGGGCCTCTCAGAGGAGGTGGCCTGAATGTGTGTGGAGAGAACATGAGCTGCCAATCCATTCCCTACATACTTGAGGGGCCTGGGGATCAGTGTGCACCTGAGGCAAAGACACAGACACTGCTCCAAGAAACCAGCGGATGTGAGGGTGGGGACAGCTGCCTCCACACCAAAAGAGACCCCTCAAAGACCGTTAGGCTGTGCTGTCAAGGGAGGGAACTGGCCTCCCTGGGAAGGTCATGGGAGACAGTACTGGTGTGGCTGGAGTGTGGCTAAAGGGTCCTCTAAGAAAACATGTCACTCCTCACCTTCCCCCACCTGCTTGAGCCTGGCCAGGTCTGGCAGGTCTCAGGAGAGGTCAGGTTGGGGATTTGAGGCTGTACCCCTGGTGGACGGGCCTCTCCTGGGTCCTCCTCCCAGGTACAGGTGATTGCAGGGCCCTCAGGAGAGTCAGAAGAGCTGTAGTCATTTGCTAGCATCTTAGCCAAAGGAAGGGTCTAGGTGGGTCAGGATGCAAGGTCACCAAAGCTCATGGAGCCTGTGGATCAACCTTACACATACCCCAGCATGCTGCTGAGTCTCTGGAGCAGCTGAAGATCAGAGAGAAAGGCTGCAGACGGCCATGTGCCAGGTCAGGCTGCTCAGTATCCCACTGGCCCTGTCCAGCATCACCTACCTGCTGTGGGGACACCTTGACTAGAATGCCTCAGGCTCAGGTATCATTCCAAGAGGGGTGTCTGAGCCACTCCTACCCAGTGGCTCTGCCAGATGTGTGTCCTCTGCACTGCATTCAGTCTCTTATTGGTTCACCCAGTCTTTCAGCAGTCCTTCTCCATTGCCCCTGGTCTGCCCCAGCCCTAGGCCAGGCATGGTATCAGTTTCCACTCATTGTGGGGCAGGATTCCCATTTTCCAGATGAGGAACAGAGGCTCAGAGGCTGGATGGCAGCTGCCTGGCTGAGACAGGATCATGACTCTCCTGCTCACCTTGGCTCCTGAGCCTGTGACCCCCCATTCCACAGAGCCCCCAGAGGTTGGGAGGAAGCAGAGTGGCCCTGGCTGGGGCAGAGGGGAAGTCCACACTGAGGGAGGAGGAAGGTGAGGATACGCCAGGCAGAGGGCAGAGCACAAGCAGAGGCCTAGAGGCAAGACTCAACTGGGAGATGTTGGAGAGCATCTGGAAAGGATGACAAACTAGGCTGGGTGGTCCCCGAAAGCAGGCCAGGAACCCACACTTGTATTCCCTTTTTAACAGCCCTGTGCCCTGCCCACCACTGGAAGAGAATCTAGGGCATAGGGCTGGGAAGGGGAGGGTGTCAGCCAAATAGGGAAAAATGAGCCCCAGAGTCCAAAGAAACACAGTGGGCCTTACTCCCCAAAGAAGGGCTACACTGAGGGAGGAGCCCCTCAGTTTCCACCCGCCTCCCTGGGTGAACAAAAGGGAGTGGATGCTAGGAAGCAGCATGAAAGGCCTGCAGGGGCCACAGGGACAAACCAGTCTAATTTAGGATCAGAGAAGAGAGAAATTTAATTGAGTTTTAATAGCATCTGGCCCTCTGTTCTGAAATCATATATGAGAGCTGGGAGAAGGTGGGGGTACGTTGGAAGTAGGGGAACCAGCAGCCAGGCTGGTGCTGCCCTCTGGGGCTTCAGACTGCAGGGAGCCAGACAGCAGGCGTCTGGTCCCAAGATGCAGAGTGACTCATGTGGGAGGGACGAGTCTAAGAAGACAGCCTGGAAGAGGTGATGTTTGAGCGGAGCACTGGTCTGGCAGTAAGTGAGCAGAGTTGGTACAGGCTGGATCTTCAGAGATGAGAGAGCTATGGACCTGTGGAGTACAGCCTGTGCAGCAGCATTTTCACTGGAGTGGAGAGGGGACCAGGAGGTGACAAGGATGAGGGGACAAGACTCACTGAGTTCTGCACTTTCACAAGCAGAACCCCCTCATGACAGGCAACCAGGAGTGGACAGTCACCTTTCTCACTCCAGTTTCTGTGGCTTAAAATACATAGCAAACAATACCTCCACAGTGTTAGTGGGTGTCTGCAGGAGAAGTGAGCCAGGGTCACGGGCTCGCTGGTGGGAAGGGCATGGTGCCACAGGCCCAACCCCAGAATGAGGGCACTGGGGTGTCCCCTCGGAGGTCCCTCATGGAACCCTCAGCTTTCTTTTCCTTGCATGCACCTGGAAGCTGGACCAAGCCCAGCTGCTGTGATGACCGCCTCCAGGGTTTCCTGGAAGAGGCTGCATGATCTTGGCTGATGACATTGTGGGGTGCCAGGGCCTCAGAGGCCTTTGCTTCCTTTAGCCTTTCCTTGCTTCAGCAGGCACCATGCCAGGTGCAGGGAACACGGGGAGCAGACTTGCAGAACCCCTCACTCAAGGAGTTCAGATACTCACGGTCACAGTGATGTGATCTATGCAACATAGCAATAGCCAGGGTGGCAAACCTATGGAGGAACTGGGCCAGACATGGGAGGGACCTTGGCCAGGGCCTTAGCCAGGCAAAGGAGGGTGAGAAAGTAGAGGTCAAGGAAGAGAGTACAGCAAAATGCAAAGGCCAGAGGGCACGGTGTGTGCGTACTCGTGTGTGTATACATTAGTGATGGAGGCATCTTGCCCGCTGGTCTGGCCCTGCAGAACATGTGCACAGAGGCACTCTGAGACAGGTTTCAGTAGAAAGGCCCGGGTGGGCTGTGTCAACTACAGTCATCCCTTGTTGAGATCCAGCAGAGACCTTGCACTCCTAAACGGAACTTCTGGCCACAGGCCCCCTTCTTCCAGACAGGTATAACATGGCACATGGTGCACATGACTCAGGTGGCCATGAGTCAGGGTGTCACCACCACCCCTACACTCTGCACCTCAGCAGCACTGAGCCCTCAGCACATCTCTCACTCTTCCTGGGCCTCAGCTTCCGTACCCTGAAAGTGGGAAAAAGTGTACCCCAGAGATGCTATCAGAGTTTGCACCAGGCTTTTGTGACAGTGACTCGGGGGGATACTCGTGGAGGTATCGCATGGAACAGTCCTCAGCGACAGGACCTGTGCTCCTTCTCTGCTCAGCATGTAGACCAGCCCTGGGCTGCAGGACTTCATGCCAAGGCCCCTTCCTGAGTGCAGGAGGAGTAGGACTGGCTTCAAGTCCCTGTCCCCATCTCCCACCTCCATGGGCCATGCTTTCTAGGCTGTTCAGTGCTTCCTGCCTGCTGGCACAGGCCTTAGGGCCTTCGTTTTGAGAGGCTGGTCACGGTTGTCGGTCCTTTGTGCCAGCCTCCCTGTGTTTGCCCACTCTGTGTCTCTCTGAATGGGAGTCATAGCATGTTTGCTGTGTCAACACCAGCTGGAGCCCAGTTATCAAGAGAGCCGAGGGCATGAGGCCTGATCTGCCAGCTGCCCGGGGTTCAGTTCCTCTCTGGGCAGTCAGTCAGGTTGGTTTGTGGGTAGGCAGCCCCTTAACTCTGCCCCACCCATTCATCCTACAGGACCACTGGACATGGGCCGAGGTGGGTATCTGAAAATAATAAACATGGTCCCAGGTGGCGAGCAGGACTTAGGAAGGGCCAACAGGAAGAGCAGTCTTCCAACAGTGCAGCACAGGGGGGCTTCCTGGTTGAAGTGGCATTCAAGCCTTTGAAGACTGAGTATGGAGCTTCCTCACTCTGTCATGTAGGGTCTCTGAATCTGTTTTCTCCTGAAGTGGGACACCCCCCCCTACTTTACCAATGGGTTTTCCAAAACTGGGCCTTGCAGGATGACTCCTTCAGGAGACAGAAATCTCAAGGTATGGGCTAGATGGCTGAATCAAGAGCAGAAAGAACAGGTGAGGTCACAGTTGTAGCACTGACACCCCTGCTGCATGGCCTTCGTTGGTGATTTCTAGTCTGTCAGCCTCAGTTCCCCCATCTGTAAAATGGCACAATAAGAGTCTACCTGGAAAGGCTGCCAAGATTATCTGAGCTGAGATGGTGCTAGAGCATCCTGCCATGCACCTATAGTGCCCACAGGCCACAGAGCTGTCAAGGGGGGCATCGTGAGGTGGGAAGCTGATGTCACTGCACACACAGTCAGCAAAGAGAGTTGGAAGGGGCCTGTCTCGGGCCCAGCAGGAAGTAACAGGCATGTAAACAGAGAAAACGGACCCATCTGTGCTCAGCTGATGAACAGAAGTGACAGCCCATTTAATACAGATTCAGCTCCACTATCCTGTGGCTTGGGACATGTGTGTTGGGGCCCACTATGGGCACCCATGCCCCTGCCCTGAGATAATCAGCGTACAGTGGTAGGAAGGAGGAACTCATGTGAACACTCCTTCCCGTGTGTGTGTGTGTGTGTGTGTGTGTGTTGAGGGTGTCTGTGGGTGTGAGCGTGTGTGCACACATGCTCACTTTCCCGAAGCTACACCTCCCACGTGATCTGGGCCCATCTGTATGAACGACCTGAGTGAGGGGGTCACCACTGCCTACCCGTGGCCCAGGCAGAAGTACCGGGCTCCACCATCCAAGTGGTGATGCTGACCTTTTCTAGCCACTCGTAGGCATACCTGGGCCTCCTTTTTATCAAATATTCTTCTGCTCATCTCATCTCCCTGTGTGACTGCCGTGTAATTAGCTCATTTCACAAAATACTGCATCTGTCACATTTTCTTCTCTGTTTTTTTCTTTTCTCATCAAAGGGCAGGCGGGGATGGGGCAGAGGAAGATTTCTGGGCATGGGACCACCTCGCAGGTCAGCTCTAGCTCTGCCACCGGCACCCAGGGCCCCCCGTATGCACTGACACACGCCACCTCAACACACAGCCCCAGGCCAGAGCCTGGTGAGCATGAGGAAAGGGGGCAGGCCAGAGGGTGTCCAGAGCCTGTCCAGCGCCAGGAGGAAGGATTGTGGGTCTGGCTGAGCCTGGCCCCCAGAAACACCCTTACATACCCGCTCACCCCAAGCTGAGCTCAGGCAAGTTTGATACTAAGTGGCATTCCTTACCCACAGCCTGTTATGTGAGGGGCACTTATGTGGCAGACAGGCCAGGGCAAGTCAGGAACAAGGGGGCTCCACTCTGGGTCAGGGCCTCTGTTCACCCGTGCGTGGACGGTGTGCAGCAAACACTTGGTTAACTGTCCCCGTGATTCTTACTACCAGCTCTCTGCCCACCTCTACCTGTCGGACACATTTCCCACAGCTGCGGTCGGCTCCAAACTCCCACATTCTCCCTCCCACCCACCCACTCAACCCCTCAAAGCTAGGTCCTGGCTCAGCTGGGAGGTGGGGTCTGCTGGGGCAGTGAACCAGAGACAGGGCACACATGGAGTCCCTAAAGGGTCATGTGTGTCCTAACCCCAACCAGAGCACCCCAGACCTCACCCTCATCCCTGGGAACATAAGCATTGGTTGGCCTTCCTGGTCTGCAGAGATGGGCTCAGGCAGAGGAAAAAGCCCCAGTGTGTAAGCTGTTCTAGCTTCGGAATTCGGTGTTGCCCTGGCCCAGCCATCACTGCTGAGCCCCCACCCCCACCTCCACTCCCCCGCTCCCCAGATGGAAAACCAGAGGTTGCTGAGGCATCGCCTGGACAGTGCTCAGTGACACCTGTCTCCCTGCAGGAGCCTGCTACACAGGTTGGGCTCCGAGTCCTCAGCCAGTGTGACCTACTTTCCTGCTGCCCACTCTGTCCCCTCCCCCACTTTCCCACCTTCTCTTGCTCTGACTCCCTCAGGACGTGAATTCTCTTAAACTTTTAATTAAAAACATTCTCCTTCTCCCCCTAAGATTTGCTTCCCTGTAATTTTCTTTTTAGAAGAAGTTGGAGGAGTAGCAGGCAAGAAAGGGATGATAGGCTTCCTGGGTCTTCATGAGGAACTTGGAGGAACCAGAGCCTGGCCCAGGGGAGGCTGCTGGCTGCCTTCTGCTCACTGCCACCTTCCCTGGCTTCCCAGCTCTGCCAGGGTGGGGGGCATCTCTGAAGGCTCGTGCCATGCCAGACCCCTCACCACCCTACCTTATTATTCAGGACTTTTTAAGTGCCAGAGAGACAGGCCAGGATTTCACCACCTAGAAGGAGCCCCCTGTTTTCTGTAAAGGCGCCATAAGCTCTGCCAGCCTCAGGCCCACTCTCGAGCCTGCGGGTCACAAGTTGGGAAAGTGGCCTGCAGGGTTACTCTTCAGCCAAGACGCAGCAGTTTAGGGCCTCTGTGTCACAGATACTTCACCTGTAGAATTCCCAACTCAGAGCTAAGGGCACAAAGCCAAATCCTGGCCCACATAATCAGAGTCCTAAGGATGCTGAGGACACGGGTCTTGTACAGAAAACCAGAACATCATCTCTAATCATGGGGCTGGAGAGGCACTGGCTCGGCCCCCGCTTCCCCAGTTAACTACACCATCAGCCTGTCCCTGAGTCTAGAGGGTGATACCACCATATCCTCAGGTCCCCATTTTCAAGGTTGGAGCCACTAATTGGAAGTTCTTTGTTGCACCAGACCACAATCCCTGTTGTTGAAGTCTAAGCCCATTTCCTCGGCTACACCCTGAGAGAATTCCCTGGCCCTTGTGGAGAAGGGGTGGCAATAGAGACATTGGCCCCATGGGATCGGAACAGGGGCCCTCTCCCCACCTTTCTCTGATACTCCCAGCATGTACCCTACTCTTCAGACTCCAAGGCAGCCCTACTTGATCCTGGGAGTAGTCAGAGAGGTACTCAATAGAGGTGGGTAGTGTTGTAGTGGGATATGAGGGTGGATGAAGTTAAAATTAGCTGAGGTGGGGCAGGCGTGCCAGGCAGGGCACAACATAAGCAGAGGCCCAAGATGCTCTGGGCAGGGCACTGGTTGAGGATGGGAGCAGTGCAAGGCCAAGAAGGTAGAAAGGGAGGTTGAGAGGCCTTGAACCCCAGGTACAAGGACTCAGACTAGGCATCAGAAGCCCCAGCAGGCATTATTCATTCATTTTGCAAATACATGGACTACTGTGCTTGCATCCTGGCCTGGTCCAGCCCCCAGGCAATGCCCGCTTCTCCTGCAGATGCTTTGGGGCTCTAGGGGTGACAGTGGGAGTAATCACAGGTTCTGAGCCTGGGTATCCCCGACAGGGCAAGGGCACCACCGCTTCTGGCTCTTCCTGCCTCAGCACTGCCATCTCCTCCTGGCTGGCATCTCCCAGGGCTCATTAATGTCCAGACCAGATGGGAAGCAAAGGGTAGTTAAGTAACATGAGGATGTACAAACACAGCAGAGAGGCAAAGAGAGGGTCTTAGTGGAGATCTGGGCACTCCTTCCCCACATCTGCAGGGGCAAACCCAGAGCCTGTGCAGAGGTAAAGGCAATGAGGAGGAGACAGGCTACGCTCCTAGCTCAGAATCTGAGCCCTCTCTCCCAGCCTGGGCCACAGCTTCCGGAGATTCTGAGTGTCTCTGCTCCCTTCCCAGCCCTGCCCCTGCTGGGAACATGAGTAGGTAGAAGTCTCCCCAGAGGGGCAGGGTGCAGCTCTGCAGAAGCCTGTGCCCACTGAAAACCTACCTCTGTGCCCAGGAAGGCCTGCTGAGTGGTGCCTGTGAGCAAGTAGAGGCTGGAAACAGCTGCCAGTGCTCTATCTTCCTGGGTTCCCCAGCCCCCAGCCACCCTGAGCCACTGCTGATGTCACCAAAAGAGAACTCCAGGTGCCCCTTGGAGTTTACGGGGAGGGAAGGGGGGCCTGCCTGTATCAAGAACAAATGGAATGTTTGTTTGCACATGCTTCCTCACATACTCCCACATGTGCTAATGGGAGTTGTCTGAGTGCCTGGGGCATGCCCCACACACATGTCAGGTGTGGTTGTGGTGGATATACATGCCCATGTGCATGCCTGAGGGGTAAGCCGGGGTTTTACAGCGTGGCCTGCAGTCATGCATGTGAGTGAGAGATGTGTGGTATGGGTTGAAAGTCTGAAGAACCGAGAGTGGGAGGGAAAGGAAGAGCCTACCGCCTCAAGACTCCTGCTACACCGGCGTGGTCCATCACCCTTACAGGCACTTGTGTGGGCATACTTTGGACACCCATAAATAGGTGTATGTACAAAACCCATAGGCACATGTCCCCTCCTCCCTGTATGCAACCACGCAAGGATACCCAGGCCTGTGTCCTTGTGTGAGGGCACAGATACATGCGCATGAGTGCATCTTGGGCCCAACACGCCTGTGTGTGCAGACAATTACTCCTACTTGTAAACTCTCTGTCACTTCTGTGTGGGCAGCCCATCACAGAGCAGGGGCAGTTGAACTGGGCGTTAGGAGGTGGGAAACAATTCCCCAAACAAAGGAGGGAGGAGGATGGCATTCCAGGCAGAGTATGATCTGTGCAAAAACACAAAGGTGTGCCCTGATAATCAGAGACATTTATCAAGTCCCTGTGTCATACATCTGAGCATCTGTGCAGCTAAGGCCATTACATTAATTCATTCATTCACCCACCAAATAGTTATTAAGTGCTAGATGCTCTGTCCCCATCTCAAGGAGTGTACACCTGGGAAGTTACAGGACAGGGCAGTGAAGTCCTGGACGGGAGGTACACAGGCACCAAAGGAGCCTTGAGAAGGGGCCAAGCCAGACGGGGGCTCATTTGTTGTTATTTATTGATATTTGTTTGGTACCCAGTTTTCAGAGGACTTCAAAGTCGGGAGGACCCTTGGTGGCCTATACCATTTATTACATAGATTGTATTATTATTATATAGACTAAGCTCAGAGCCCAAGTCTCTAGGGCTCCTGTTTCAGGAGTATTGGATTTGTATTGAATTAAGCAAGTCCCTAGTCCTGAGCTCACACAGGACTGACTCCCTCCCTCTGCAGAGCACTTCTTACAATACAGAAGTGGAATTTCAGAGCCAGGAGCCAACCCTGTCTGGGGTCCCTGAGAGCAGAACATGTCCTTCTAGGCCAGCAATAGTGTTTGAGGACCTTGGACATGCCTCTGGGCCTCAGTTTCCCACCACATGGAGACATGATTCCTAGCCAGACTGTCGGTCCCACTGGGCTGTGGGGAATGGGCAGTGCTGGCTGCTGTAACAGTTATCTCCCAGGCACTGCTATTGGGGGCATATTGGGCTACTCACCCTTGCATCGGCAGGACCATGGCTGGCTTCCCCTCCTCCTCTATGGCTCTGAAGCCATCCGTCACTTACAAAATTCTCTTCATTTCTAAATAAAATGATTTGTTAATTTGAGTGAGTGATCGCCGGGATCCAAGTCTTTCTGCAGGTCTGGAAACAGCTTGTGGGCTCCCTGAGCCCCGTGCTGCTGGCCTGACACAGACTTGGAGGGCTTGTTTTCGATTTAAATGTGAACTGAATGAGGAGAAAAATGTTTCTCTTGGCAATTCCATAGGAGCTCGCTCTTCTGACAGATGTTGGAGTCTATTATCCCATCGGGCCGGCGTTTTGTCGAGCAGAATTGCTAATTATTTCAGAGGCCCAGCCACAGCCGAGGAGGGGAGGGAGGTAGCGGTGTGGCTTTGGGCAGCATCTGTCGAAAGGCAGGCACTGGGACTGTAGGCCCAGACTGCCACCCCATTCCTCCCCATCTGCGATCTGTGGACATTTTGGGGTGGGGGCTCCTTGGTTTTTGCTACATGAAGTACCATAAAGAGAGGGTGGTCCTGTTCTGGTCAGGGCTGCTTTGACCTTGGGGGAAGGACTCTGGGAGGTTACTCTTGGGGTCTTGAATTGCTTGTGCTTTTAATGGGTTCAGGAGGTGGAGGAAGGACAAAAGCTGCAGAGTAGCCTGTGTTTTTCTCTGTGGGAAACCTACCATAGATTGTAATGGCCTGAGCTGGGAGAAGCTATGTTTATGCAGGCTTGGGGCTGGGTATCTCATAAAACGGGGGCTCTGCATGGGCCTCTGTGGGTTTAGCAGGACTATGTGTGTGCCTCACGGGTCTCTGCACGTGCCTGCATGTTTCTGTGAATGAGATGTCTATGGCTTGGTGGCAAGACCTTCAAGGATGGCTTTGTTCAGTTCTTCCTGTCTCTAGTCCTAGACTGGAAGGTGAAGGAAGCCTTGGAAGACAGTGGTCAGAAGAAACTGGACCCCTGGAAGGGTGGCCTGAAGGTGCCCAGGGTATCACTTAGCCACTGAGAGGGTGCTACGAGTTTCAGGGGGCTCCTTAGTGCATGGACTGGGAGGGTGGGTTTTGTGGTGGATTTGTGATGCTGGTGTCCAGACTTCTGGCCTCCTGGTCCATCTGCCCACGGACTTTAACCTCACTTGTGACAGATTAGAACCGGGTAACAGGGTCAGCCTCCCCCAACCTGGGGGTGCCCAAGATTCCTCCAAGGCTATGTGCCAGAGCACCCTGATTCCACACAGCCCCACTCTGACTCCAGAACTGTGTTAATCGTCTATGACCCTGAGAAGACAGTTCTGCTGCAGCACCCCCACTTCAGAGACTCCCCACCCCTCTGTCTCTTTGCTTACCTCCACCTCTCCCTCCTGAGCCTCCAGGCAGGAAAGGGGCCAGATGCCAGGCCTACCCCCAGGCTTCTGCGCTTTTCTCTTCCAGCTAGCTTTGAAGTCCTCCCCTCCTCCTACCTACCCCTCCCCCAACATCCCCCACCATCCTCATCCCACCCCCACCAAAGCTAACCCAAACACCACTGCTGTCAGGTCAATTCCAACTGCCCCCTCAAGTTTACAGGGAGTGCCTGGTGGATTCCAACTGCCGACCTTTTGATTAGCAGCCAGAGCACTTAATCACCATGCCACCACCAACTCCAGGCCTCCAAAATGCCACTTCCTGGGTTTAACACAAAGGCGGCCACAGCAGCTGGGCAGGATTTTGTAACCCTAGTTAACACCAGATTCCCTGGGGTCCTGGCTTGAGAATCCTGAAGCCGACTGAGACCAGCAGAGCTCAGGCCGTGGAGTCTGCATCAGTGCCGGGAGGGCAGTGGGGCCAGATGGAAGCTCAGTCCATGGCAACTAGACCTGCAAAGGTGACATGCAACCCTGCAGGCTTGTTTCCTCACCACTGGCGTCCTGGATCCAGACAGCCACCTTAACCAGGACATAGTAGAGGGGTGGAAAGAGGGGGGTTGGTTTTCAGCCACCCCCAGACTGAGAGTGTGCCAGGCACCTCTGATTGACTGTGTGTCCCTGGGAACAGGGCCTCCTCTCTCCCGTGTAGAAAACTCTACTGTGACATCCTTCCATTAAACAGGGCATGTTCAGAAGAGAAAATTGCTACTATTTTCCCCTTTTACTTTACTGTCATCAAAAATTGATCCCATATTGCATCCTGATTCCAAAGAATGTGCTAAAAAAATAATAAAAATTCTCACTCCTCAAGAGCAATGGCTGCCTTAAGCCATTAACCCCTACCCACCCCTTAAAACAGAAAGAAAAGTGTGGCCCTGGAGGGAAGGCTCAACTGGTGACTGTCTGCATGACCCAGGGGTGGGAAGGGGGCACTAGCTGGTGGCCCAGGCAGGCTTCGATCTGGTGAAGTGTGGTAGAAAATCGCATAATTGAGAGAGGTTGATTTGGATCTGAATGAAGCGATTCATTATCTCAATAAGAAGCGTCTTGTTTTCCAGGAAGAAGGCTGCTGCTGCCAGATGCCAGCCCGCCCACTGGCGTGTGGTGGCTCGGAGCAGGGCCCCGCATCAGTCTGACCTCACAGAGCAGCTCACCCCGCCCGGCTGTGCAGGGTCCCTGCAGGATGGGCTGGGGAAACACTCCACGAGGTGCCGGGCCTCCTGACTCCTGTCCTGTGTTCCTTCCCGCAGATCTAGCTGTGTCCTGGCAGAGAAGGGACAGTTTAATTTGCCTTTTTCCCCAATTCTTTTGGCAAAGTGTCGAGCAGCTCTTTACACAAGCACACACAGTAAAAAAGCAGAATACAAGTAACCAGGACTGGATGACAGGTTCAAAGCAAGCATTGTGAGGATCAGGCTATTTCAGCTTCCGAGTTGACTCTCAGCCTCCTGGACACCAAAAGAGAAAGAAGCCAAGGTGCTTTGTGCTCTAAGTCAATTAGATCAACTCCCCAGCGAAACCAAGCCCAGCTGACACACGGTGGTGTTGGGGGGACTTTCACAATGATGCCTTTGGCCCCAACTGCCTCGACTAGGCTCTAGTCCTGAATCTGCCACCCTGGGACTCAGTGTGACCTCAGGTAGGTCTCTCCGTAGGCCTTAGAGCCCCATCTCTGCTGTGCCAGGCACCTGCCAACAGCACTGCCCTTGCCAGTCACACAAGTACAGCTGATGAGGCTGTGCACTGCAGGCACGGACTAGGCAGCTGGGCACACTCAGTTTCGGGTCCCTGAGTCTGCCAGCTTCGTGGCCTTGGAATACTCACTGTGTTGTTCTGAGCCTGCTTCTTTTGGAAAAATGGGCCAGTAGCACTAGCAGCCCACAACCACCACCTCATGATTGTGACAGCCAAGTGGGCACAGAAGCCCATGCGTAATACCCAGGTGGCATGGTAAGTGATAGCAGTGGTCATGAGGGCAGCTGGGGGGCAGTTGGTTGGGACCTATACGTGAGGTTTCCTTGGTTCTGCTGTATGTCTAGCCTGGCGTTAGCTGTACCATGTCTGGAGGCAGGAGCATAGAGATGAGTGGAGCCCCCACCCCTCTGCTGTGGACTCAGAAGGTGAGGATGGGTCTGATTCATCCTGTGTGGCTGGCACCCAGCACAAGCCATCCATGATCCCTAAAGGTGCTGGATAAATGTTTTTTGTTTTTTTTTTAAAAAAGACACTGGGGTCACCTTTTCATTGATTCCACACTGTGAGGTAAGTGGGGGAACAGTAACACAAAACAAAGTGACCACAGGCAGGGCTGAGGGTAGGTGGAAGGTAAAGCAGTAGACAAATTGAGGGCACATTTGAAAAGGGGACAACTGGGTGTGAGCCAGCAGCTTGCAGTCACCAAAGGCCATTTCACCAGGCTTGATCAGGTGGATGGGGTCTCATGAGGCAAGTGCAAGACAAGGAGTGGGTGGACTGTACCCACCATGTATACACATGCTGACACATGCATGTACGTGCACAAATACTCAGAGCACACATACTGCCCACATCCTCTTCTCACCCTAAGCCTCCGCCTCTGGGGTTCACAAAGTCAGATGGAGGAGCCTCCCTGCATACCCCGCTAAAGCTGCAGACCCCTGCCGTGCCCCTGCTTGACAGACCACCCTTAGTGGAGCCCCAAGAGGCCCCCCACAAGGGTCCTGCATATCTCCCTTCCCTCTAGGGGTATCCTGCAAGCAGTCTCTTGAGAGCTGGAGTACTGAGAAGAGAAGGCCTCACGGCCAAGGTCAGCAGGCCTGGGAATCATGCGGTCCAGAGGCCTTGTGTGGGCTGATCAGTCAACTCAAGATGCTGGGTCTGCTTCTCTGGGAGTGGGACTGGCCCTAACCTTGTCTGCCTTTAGCTCCTCCGAGCCTGTTTTTTCAGGCACGTCTCTCATCTAGTGGAGCCAAGTGCAGCTACCCCCGAAGGGTTGCCAGACTCAGTCAGTGATGGTAAACGCAGACCCATGGCAGCAGCTCCCAGGACCAGTGCTGATGCCGTGAGTGTCCCTGCCTGAGCCTAGCAGCAGTGCTGGACCCTAATCACGTGCAGACAAGGGCTTCAGGAGCCCACAAGGACTGGGCGCCAGCCCTGTCCTGTAGCTTATCAACTGGTGTCAGAGGTGGTGCCACTGAGCCCTCACCAGGCCCAGCACCATTCATCACCCTTACAGCAGCCCCTACAAAGCAGGCTCCATTTCTACCCATTTTGCAGATGAGAACTGAGGCCCAGAAGGCTACAGCACTTTGTGAAGAACAGGTAGTGAGTAAGGGACAGACCTGGGGCTCGAGCCCAGCACTTGAGCTCCTCTCTCCTTCATCACATTTCTGCCTTTAATTCTCATCATCTGCCATCAGGCTGAGACTGTGACATCAATTCTCAGTGGAGGAGACTGAGTCTTAGAGGGGGTCACTCCGTTCGATTGTCATCCCAGTTCTTTGAGGGCAGGGTAAAAGATTGTCTCAGGAACTGTGTAACTGAAGTCCCCTCCCCCACTTGTTGAAGTACCCACCAGACACCCTGTGACCACTCTGAGGAGGAAGTGGGCTTTTCAGCTTGCCGTGGCTCGGACAGCACAGGACGGGTGGACGGTGTGGGGGTGGGGAGGAATCTGGGGCAGGAGAAGACCCAGGCAGGCCTGTGCTTGGCCTCAGATTTACTGCATGACCTCAGGCCCTTTGTCTGCCTGCTTGGCCTGAGAGTTCTCACCCTTTTCCCAGGGCACAGGCTTAGGTCAGAGGTGCAGAGGATCCCCAAAGAAGGTGGGGAGCTGTATGTCCTGCCCAAGCAGGAATTCTTGTCAACCCTGTATATTTCAGGAGCACTTTTTATCCGAAACCCTACCCATCACTCATTTATGGGTCTGCCCTCCCCTGCAAAACCCTGGCCCTTCCTTGCAGTTTCCTCTGGCTCCTCCTTGAGGACCTGCCTCTTTTTCAGGCAGCACGAAGCTGCACACTGTCTCTCCCATGCACTCCTCTGCTCTGACTCTACTCCCCAGCCTTCCTCTTAAGCCCTTGGGCCACTGGCCTCCATGTGGCGGGCACATGAGCGTCACCATGCTTTGGCACTGAGGTAGTCAGGCTCCCTGGGTAGATGGTGCCATTTTCCTGTTTTTACGGAGAAGAAAACAGAGGCCAAGAGAAGTGAAGTCATCATGCCAGGGTGGATCCAAGTCCCTGTAGGTTCACCTCTAGAGGGTCTGCCTCACACAGAGTCCAACCCAAGGGCTGAAGAGAGCGGGGTTGAGGTGACCTTGACCAGCTGGGATTCAGAGTGCTGTTTCCTGGGGGATGGCATGATGATGTGACTCCAGACCCTTGACCCAGGGGAGAGGGGCTGCAGTCTGAATGATGGCAGAGGAGGCAGCGATGCTGCATAGAGGCAGCCACGTGCCGCACGGTTGCTGCCCCGCCCTCCCCAGCTGGCGCCCGGCACTCTGACGGTTGCTAGGCATCTGTACAGCCCAGGTGGGCCCTACCTGTCGTGCTGCAGCCGCGCAGCGTGGGGTGGGCACGCGGCCCGGGCAGGAGCAAGGCCGCCCCTGCCTGCCCATCCTCCTCTCACTTGGCAACGGCGAGCAGAAGCCATTAGTGCCTGGCAACCCGTGTCCCACAGCTCTGACAAATGCCTTAAATGTTGTCGCCATGGCTCCAGCTGTCCCGCCGGCCGCCTTTACTTCTCGTAATAACCAAGTGTTGAGGCTGATTGCAGCAGCGGGATGCAGCCAGTATTCAGAGTGGCTCTGACCTGGGCGTTTCCACCTGGCAGCCTCCGTGCCCACTCCGCCCTCCTCCTCCAGGCCTTTGTCTGCCTGCCACCTCCACCCACGCCCCCAGCATCACCCCTGGGTCAGCCAGTGTCTAGCTTTGTGTCTTGGGTGGTGCCGACTGCGGCCACTACCAGAGCTGGTGGGCAGGGACTGGTGGGGGCTCAGGCACCCACACCCAGCAGAGTGACAGCCTGGTGGGAAGATCTGGCTCTGATTTCCACTCTCGGGTGGACTCTGGGGGGAACCCCTACCTTATCTTGGGCAGCCCCAAGGAGCTGGAGGCAGGGAGTGGTCAGCGCACTGCTTGTGAGCAAAGCTGGGTTCCAGTCTGAGCTCTGCCGTTCGATTGCTGTGTCGTCCTGGACCAGTGACTCACCCTCTCTGAGCCTTGATGTCATTGTCAGTGAAGTAGGAATAACAGTTGGGCCAGGTGGGCCGTAGAAGGAACATGTGTGCAAATCAAGATGTGAATAACAAATGCAGCAATGGTGAACACAACAACGGGGCTTAAACCCTTGGGTCAAGGGAGGCTACCCTGGCCTCAGCTGCCCTCTTCTCCTCCACACAAAAGCCCACTTATTCCCGCCTCCACACCTTTGCCCTTGCTGAAACTCCCACTTGGAATCACCCCTCTTCTCCCCTCCGTCAGCCCTGTTCCTTCAAGTGTTGTCTGCTGCTGCCTCTTCCAGGAAGCCCATCTAGCTTGATCTAACACTTCTCTCGCAAAGGGTTTGTGTGACCTTTGAGCAGGCCCTGAGTGTGTAACGTTCCCCACTTATCATCTACCTTCATCATCACAGTCTTCTAAGAATAGGGACTTTTAGAAGCTCCGTTTTACAGATGAGATCATCCAGGTTCAGTGAGCACATCAGTTGCCCATGTTACACACACAGCTCCTGGCTGGCAGAGTAAGTGTTGAGACTTTGGCTTGGAATATGAGCATCCTGAGCTGGCTCTGGCCACCAGGTTGGCAAGGTCTCCTCAATTCCTACTGGGCAGCCCCGAGATCAGGGTCCAGACTGCCCCCATCCCTCCTCAGTGGCTCACTCTCTGCTTGCTAAGGACAGGCTCCTGCGCTCTAGGGTGAAAGGGTGGTCCAGGAGCCTCAGGTAGGAGCTACCCTCATGCAGGCTGTACCAAGAGTAGGAGACACAGTCACCACAACCAGGTTGGAGACAGAAGCAGATGAACAGAGAGGCTGAAGCCAGGTGGCCTCCAAGCTGGGCTGCAGGGGCAAGAGGGGCTTCTGTCATCGGCAGCAATGGAGGACACGAAGTTGCAGGCCCAGGTGGGTCAAAGATGGACAGACAACTGGCACTACTGGAGGGCAGTATAGACAGGCCATGCTGCCACCCCAGTCAGTACTTTCTCCCTGATAGAGGGGATGAGTCCTCCCAGTGCTGGGTGCTCTCAGCATGGGGGGGATCTTCCTGTGAGGGGGTCACTTGTAGGCCAGTCTTGATTTTACCCCGTGGGGCATTATGGCCACTGATCTCTCTCTGCCCGACCTCAGGCCCTTGCTAGATTCAGGGGAGTAAACTAAACCGGCTTCCTCCAAGACCTATTCCAGAATGGCTGAGGGACCCTCCCCCTCCCAATCCCTAGCTTAAGGGCTTCCTTCCTGAAGCACTCAGGCACAAGTACCAGTGTCCAGATGGGATCTGAGCGGTTGATGTATGAGGTCTCTGCGCTGAATTGTTTGCAGGTTTGCTAATACTCTGATGATAACTGGGGGAGACCAGCCGACAAAGCGAAAGAGTGAGGGGTTCATCCGACTTTTCTCTGGGGTGCACCGGCATGCACAGGAAGAGCAGTGGCACTGGCGGAGGAGGGAACAGGGGATGCTGATTGTTCTGATGGTGGTGGTGAGCCGTGAGACGCGAGTGGTGACATGGGTGGTGGTGTTTACGTCAATGGTAATAGCTGTGGTGGTGATGACAGAGCTGATGGTGACAGTGTTGGTGATCGTAATAAATAGTGGAGATGATGGTGATGGTGGTGAATGGTGATTAAAGTAGCATTGGTGGTGGCGACGGGGGATCGATAGTGATTCATCAAGTAGTGGATCACTCGGGATACCGGTGATGGTGGCGGTGGGGGTACCATTGCTGTAATGATGGAGGTGATGGTGGAGGTGATGGGACTAACTGGCGGTAGTGCCAGGGGTAACTGCGATCTGGTGGGGTAATGTTGCCGTGGGGTAACATTGGCGGAGATCATGGGAACGTTGGTGGTGGTGATAGGGGAACAATGGTGATGAGAAAAATAACATGGGCGGTGGTGAGAGGGCTGATGTTGGTGTTAACAGTGGTGGTGGCACTGGGGATGATGGGACTGGAAGGGCTCCCTGTGCACTGTACTTCTCAAGACAGTCCACCAGGCTGCCAGCCCCTCCTGACTCTTAGGCTGAACCCTAGCTGCAGGCAGGACTCAGTGGGGCTTGCTTGGCTTTCTTTTTCTTTTAACCTCCAGTGAGCATAGCCTTATGGGTAATGAGATGCAAATTGACAGAAAAGACAATGAGCCAGCCTGCGGCCGGTGGGGCAGCTTTTAGAGTCAGGCTGATTGCCTCCGTACCAATTTGCATGGCATTAGACATGCATGTCTCCTCCAACAGGCTTGTGTGTTTCATCAGAGGTCACTTGGGTGGTTACCATGTTTGCATCCAACATGGGACAGTGGCCTGTGATCCTAAGCCAAGGACGAGGGCAGAGCCACATTGACTCTGACCTGACCAGGACTCCAGATTGGGGCTTCAAGGGTTCTGGGTTTATGAGGGTGGGCAGTGATGGAAGACTTAGCGGTCAGCCAGGACCAGGCCAGGGCTCAAGATCCACATGCTGCTGACCGCAGGGTCTCTACATTAAGACGATGACCATCCAGCCAGGCCCTGACTGTGGTAGCTCAGCAAGAGTGGCTGGGGTCAAATTTCCGTGACTGAGGCCACTTATCCTACCTCTCTCTGATGGTCTACCCTCTCCATCACTATTGCCGTCCCTCCAGCCACCTAGGAATCATTCATTCCCACCTATGGGCAGTTGGAGAGGGGAGGACTGAGGACTGGTTTAGGAAGAATGGGACTGAGGTCACTGTGCAAACCAAGCCCTGTAGGCAACCCTGCCCATTCTCCCACCTTTGTCTTGGTGCTGAAAGTCATGAGCCCAGACTACCCTGGGGTCCCTGATGCTGAGGTAGACCAGGAGTCCTTCCCCTGCTGCCTTTGCTCTCTGACCCCGACCTAACACAGTGCGACTCAGGGCTCCATGTCTCCCCCCAGGAGA
Organism: Heterohyrax brucei; assembly: GCA_028571685.1. Classification (NCBI taxonomy): domain Eukaryota; kingdom Metazoa; phylum Chordata; class Mammalia; order Hyracoidea; family Procaviidae; genus Heterohyrax; species Heterohyrax brucei. The sequence goes on from CM053158.1 coordinate 16,109,149, forward strand.
GGTGACAGTGAGGCCCGGAGCTCTTCCCTTCTGCCTTCCACCCCATCCCAGCCAGTGCCCCTCAGGCACATCCCAGCGCCCCTCTGGCCCCGCCTCCCTCCTCACTGTCCCACTCCGTCTTCTGAGGTTGGGCCTAATCAGAGCTAATCAGAAAATTATGAGCTGCCTGATTACTGATTAGATTCCTAATGTTAATAGAGTCGAGAAGGGCCCACTCGGGCTGTGTTTTAGGAAAAAGTGTAAAAATAACATCGTGGGAAGGGAGCGTGGTGACTGGGTGGGGGGCTGGGGTGAAGCTGCCCTCCCAGGTGGGGGGCTGGGGCAAAGCCGTTCTAGCTGGGGGTGAGGTAAGGGTCTCAGTCGCAGCTTTCCTTGAAGGTGGAGGCTAGACTCAGGAAGCCCTGCCTGAGCTGAAGGGTCAGGTGTGAAGACACATTTCAAAGCAAAGCAGCTTTCTGGCACCCTACATTCTGCCAGTGAGGTTGCCATCCCAGGCTGCCCTTACTCTAGAGGCCTGTCATGAGTGCTGTGATCAGGACTAAATTGCAGTGGGGAGAAGTGAGGTGGACTATAAAGCATTTCCTGACGGTACGCTGGGCCCTGTCTCCACTGCTCATTGACGTCCACTTGCCTGGCACAGCCGGGCCTGCAGTAGGTGCTTCGTGAACATTCCTGCTGGGAAGGAAGGAGGGTCACATCAACCCTTTCCCACCGGATCCCCATCCTGCCGTGCCCTGTTCCCGGACAGGGACATTGGAGCATATCAGATGAGCAGCCATCTGAGACAGGGCAAGGGGTGCTGCACTCCCCAGGAACCCAAATCCTGGTGACCTGGCCAGATAAGGGCCTCGTGTCCCTCCCACATCTTCTCATTCTGACTGGGCCCCAGCAGCCTTTGCTTTTGCAGCAGGTGGGTGGGGCTGTAGGTGACGTTTTCAGGAGGCCCAGAGGGAAGTTGTCAGGGATTTCATTTTACTTGGATCCACAATCAACACCCACGGAAGCAGCAGTCAAGAAATCAAAAGATGCATTGCATTGGACAAGTTTACTGCAAAAAACCTCTTTTAAAAAAGCAAAGATGTCACCTTGAAGACTAAGGTGTGCCTGACCCAAGCAATACTATTCTCAGTCACATCTTACACATGGGAAAGCTTGGCAGTGAGTAGGGAAGACTGAAGAATTGATGACTTTGAGTTGTGGTATGGCAAAGAATATCGAACTGTTAGAAGGGTGAACAACCCTGCCTTGAAAGAAGTATAGTGAGTATACTCCTTAGACAAGGGCATGGAAGCTCCCTGAACAAACCCAAACTCCTTGAGGAACTGAGGGCTATGGGACCATAGTCTCAGGGAACATCCAGCTCAGTTGGCATAACATAGTTTAAAAAGAAAATGTTCCACATTCTACTGTAGGGCGTAGTATCTCCCGTCTTAAAAGCCTTCTTAAGTGAGCAAGTTGAGAAGGAGAAGGGGAGAGTGTTGACATGTCATGGAGTTGGCAACCAGCATCACAAAACAATATGTGTGTTGTTTAATGAGAAACTAGCTTGCTGTGTAAACCTATATCTAAAACACAATTTAAAAAATAAAATACCAAAAAAAAAAAAAAACCAGTGGTACTACTACCTCTTATTTTGGACGTATTATCAGGAGAGATCAGTCCCTGGAGAAGAACATCATACTCGGGTCAGCGAAAAAAAGGAGGACCCTCAGTGAGACAGCTGACACAGTGGCTGCAGCAGTGGGCTCACGCGTGACATTGTGGGGGCAGGCGCACTGGGCTGGGCAGTGCTTCATTCTGTCGTACATAGGGTCTCTGCGAGTCAGAACCAACTGGGCAGTGCCTAACCACAATAGGGGTAGAGTCCTGGGTCACCGTCAGCAGTTCAGGTGCTTACACAGCCCTTGACCCCTCTGCCTGGCGTGCCCAGCGAGACTCGTGCCAGCGAGACTCAGCTCACCCTACGCACAGCTTCACTGCTGCGTCATCTTGGCTCACTGTTTTCTATCATCAGCGCCATCCTGGCCTGGTCCTCTGTGTCTGCCTCAGGGAAACCCCAAACCTCTGATCTGGCAGGTCCCCAGGGACACTTCCTGATCTACGTCCACCTCCACTCCTCCTTCCACTCTTGACCACAAGGGGAGCCTGAGGCCATGTAATACCTCCACGCTGAGCTGAACTGGGCCACACAGATATTTGAGCCCACCACCCCTCAAGAGGCCACCTCTGAGAGGGGGTCAGACACATAAGCGTAACAGAGATGCCACAGGAGATTCCGGGAACCCAGCCTGGCAGGGTGCCCAGGCTTCCTGGAGGAAGTAGATCAGCCTGACTCCTAAGTAGGAGCAGGCAGAGGACGGGCAGGCCAAGTATAGGCACAGCAGCCACAAAGGTGGGGAAAGACAACATTCAGGTTGAACATGATGGGACAGTGATGAGCTTGGCAGGACCAGGCCACACAGGGCCTTGTACAGAATGGTGGCAGCGAAGGGAGGAATGGTCAGGGCTTCCAGGAAACACTGGTCAGAGGACGTGGCTGTATGGGCCTGAGGCAAGGCCGGAAGGTGCAGGGGCCTGGGGAAATGAGCCAAACAGCTCTGAGCCAGGAGCTGAAGCCTGACTGCTTTGGGTTGGGGTGTGCCGGAGAGGCCTGGCTGGGAAGGAGGTCATGAAAGTGGGGCACTTGTGAAGGGAGCAACTTCCAACAGATGACCTTGGGGACATGATGGCTCATCATGGGTGGGACTGGATAAGTAAGATGCCCCAATGGGGCCTGAGGCCTTGCCTGGGTCATGGCCAAGCTGAAGGCCAGGTCAGAGTACTAGGAACAGCAGACAAGAGTTCCCAGCAAAGAAAAGGCTGAGCTTTAGGATGCAGCAGCTCCCCTCCCAGGGGGAGGTTAAGCCAAGGTCAGCAGGCCCCAGGAAAAAGCTGGCAAGGAGGCAGTCAGAAGGTCCCTCAGGTGAGGTCAAGACTCTAGCAACTTAGGGCCTGGCACTGTGACTCCACTACCCAAAAGAAGTCCACATTCACATCCAGCTGTCTGTCTATGTCCCCACAATCCTGGGAGGGGATCAGGCAGGGTCTGGTCTCACAGGTGAGAAACTGAGGTCCAGAATGGAGAAGCGATGGTTCCCAAGTTAGGTGCTGGGTCAGCTGCCGAGCCTCAGGAGCTGAGGTCTGCCAGCCCCTGGAGTGAGTGGTAGTTGTCACACACAAGCACACCCATGCCCACAAGACGGCTCTCTCCTGAATGTGGCCTGATGAGGGGAAGGAGGGCAGCACCGCACTCCGTGTTCCCCTCAGATAAACATGTCACCCTGTTCCCCTGGCCAGAGAGTGGCTGGCAGCCCTGAGCCTGATTCTTGCACCTCATGCTATCTGCATGTTTTTTTAAGGAATGAAAGAAACAGATGCATTAGACTGTGTCGTAATTCAGTGGGGCCAGGGGGTGGGGCTAGGAACTGGCAAAACTATGAGAAATTCTACCTGCCTCTCCAGGGACTGATTAGATTCCCCACTAAAATGCCTGGATTTGTGCTGGGGAATATGCCAGCTACATCAGAGAGTTCTCACCCGCTGGAGTCCCCAGGGATTGGGCTGGGCAAGGAAGTACCTTGGAACAGCCCCGGCAGCCTGGGAGTGAGCACAGCTACCTCCTCGGGGCTGGGCTCCGGAGCCCCAACACTAACACGCAGCCCAAGCTGCTTGTTGGGTTTATTCATCTGTTTCTTGCTGGGACACCTCTCGCTAGTGCTCTGCATCTGGGGGACCTAGGAGCAACAACAATAACGCAGTAGACCAGAGACCTGTGGCCCCAAGAGCCAGGCCTGCCTTCTACCCCATAGTTGTGCTGGCCACCCTCTAGTGACGGGGCGCTCATCTGTCCTGAAGCAGCCAGAGGCCAGAGAGTTGAAATCTCAGGGGGAGAGGATGGACTTTGGAGGTAAGATCAACTGGGTCTGGGGTTTAAGTGGTACCCACACTTAGGGAGCAGACTTGTCCCAGAGGTCCCAAAAGCTGGTCTGTAAATTTAGGCTGGTCCCTTGCCAATGGTTTGCCTTGCTAGAGGCCCCTTTCCTTGTCCCATGCACACTGGACACATTTGGCTCATGTCCCTCAACAGACCCACCTTCCTCCTCCTACGACAGCATGATTCCAGTTTCAAGACAGGGCAGTGACCTGTGGGGTATACTTTAACAACTGTGGTGTCGCACCATCTTCTTTCCTTTCCTGGAAAGAAGTATCTTTCAGAGTTCATGTCCTTTCTACTACCGAGATTAAAATGTCCATCTTCGGCTAAAACTATTAGTAATAGGGATGAAGGAGGTTTGTTAAATGTCTTCCCTTGCAAGCAGAACATTGACAGTGGTCCCTGAGTTCCCAGGATGTTCTGTCTGGTCTGAAATTTCAGTTTCTGGGACCCCACGTCTTCACCCCCTTCTCATCTATGTCACAGAACACCCCCTCTTCATACTTCCTGGGAAATTAAAACATAGGCTGACCCTTCCAGGTGGACACAGGAATCGATAAGCCCCGATTGCCAGCAAGCCCAGGCCTAGGGGCAGAAAGGCCAAAGCAACCACCCCCAGGGAAGCCACAACTCGAATGAGTTTCTCCCTGTTAAGTATATTATAACCTTTTTTTTTTTCAAGAAAACATTCCATTTTACTAAATTTTTTTTTTAAATCAACTTGTGGACAACACATGCAATCAGAAGGGAAAAGGTCAGGCAGCCTGTCGCTGCCAAGGACAGGGTGAGCCTCACGTGACAGCTGCCTCCCCTCCTCCCGCACTGCTCCCAAGCAGCGCCCTGCTTGGCTAGAGTGTTATTTTCCCTGCAGTTTTTGGTTCCTGGAATTTTAGTCAAGGTCTTGGTTTCCCCCATTGTTCTGGAGGTTTTATCTTGATACTGGAAGCATGATTAATACAGAAAGGGAAGGTTGGGGTAAGGAGGGCGGGAAAGCAAAGCTGAGGGCCCATCCCGTTCCCAGGAGGTGGGGGTGTCAGCTCCTGGCAGAGGAGAGCAAAGCCACTGATGTCTCTCCATCACCTGTACTGCATAAATAAGGCTATAGATCCTGATCCAGCACCACTCTGTCCATGCTGGTGTCCTCCTTTTTATCCCTCAAAGCCCAGTAAGACGAGGGACCAGGACAGGGCCTGCCTTCAGGAGGTCATGGTGAGTGATGTTGTGCCCATAAAGCTCTGAGCACTTCATGTCCCCCAAATGGCACCAGTCCAACAGATTGTCAAGGCAGCCACTACTTAGGTAGCAGGGACTTCTGTCCACGTGGGTGCCTCTGCCAGGACCACACATTGTACAAGGACAGAGCCAAGTTGAGATTGTCCTTGTCCCTGACTGTGGAGGTACCTGCGTGGGACAGGTGGTGGACAAACAGACAAAGACCCACTCAAACGGAAATCACAAGAAGAGAAACGATCAGGAGGACCCAGCACCCTGCCTGCACTTCTGCCCCTATTGTCAGCCTGGGGCTTCCGCTCCCTCCTTCTGAGCTGAATCTTATTTCATTATTATGCAGATATTTTAATTATGCAGATATGTTTTTAGACAGTTTTAAATATGTATATTATTTACTCATTAGACCATAACAGCTCTGGAAATTGGAAATCTGCGTTTAGTATCTATCAGTGCACAACACAAAGCTGATACAGGGCCCACGGGTGGGGAGCGGAGGAGGCTGATAGCAGGGACAGCATTGCCCTGGGCGGGAGCTGCTAGGCACCCCGGCACCCCCTTCAGGGCCCAGTGACTCCAAGGTTGGGGGTTAAGCCCACAGCAGCATCTGGAGGGCAGGTATCTGTCTGAGCACCCTGAGTCCAATCAGTCAGGCCCAGCTGGCCAGACCAGGCTCTTTCCCTGCAATGTGCACTGTCCAGCATCACTGTGCTTTGACATCAGGTATACCTTGGGCTTGATGTCTCTTCCACCACTACCTCACCAGGGACAGTGGCACAAATGCTCCATCTCAGTCCCCTCACCTGTAAGAGGGGTGCAAAAGAGCCCACTTTTCAGGCATCTACTGTTAAGGAGGGGCATAGTCCTTCACCCAATGTAGGATTAACTGCACCAGTCAGTCAGTGACACCCTGGCCCAGGGTAGCAGCTCGGGGCTGTGTCTAGTGTCATTGTTGCCTTCCTTGCAACCCTCCAGCACGTCTCCAGGCCATCTGCTTGATGCTAGGACTCTGCTCTGGTCTTGGCTGTCCCGCATCTTCCGCCTCAGAGTCCCCTATCACATTTTCTGCACAGTTCAGCTCCCAGTAGTAGCCCAGATGTCAGCATCCTGACCTATGGGTTCAGGGCTTTTTATGCTAAACCTGTCACATCCTCTTGGAAGTGGGAGTAGCTATAACTAAGCCCCCAAATCTATTGCAGTCTTTCCCTCTGGGCTGTGCAGAACAAGTCCTGTTTAATGGGCAGTTGCTCCCTGAGGTTCCTGTGGGTCAAACTAGCATTTGTGGGGTGGGGGGCTCCTAGGTGAGAGGAAATGGAGAGTGGAGGAACCCAGCCTGCAGGGAGAAGCAGATAGAGAAGAGAGGGAAGCCTGTGGGCTCAAGCCCCCCAGCACCCACGTTCCTCCCAGCATGCAGTGGGACATCACCTGCCAGGCACTGGCCCCCCCAGTCCTGAGTCTCTTTCATCTAAAGTCACTGTCTTAGTTTTGCAGCAACTGGAAAACATTTAATTTAGTGAAATTTAAAGTTATCTGTAGAAAGAGCTGCTCCCCATGGGAGCTTTTTCCCTAGCCTAGTGCCTCCTGTCCTTTGTTGCCTTTTCCTGTAAGAATGGTTCCTAAAGCTGAAGAAAACTGATTGTTAAGTGAAACTGTCTGATAATTGCCTCTGAAATGCCTGCTGTTATTGCAGTCCCATTGCTGGAGTGTTTGGGCAGTGCACTGAACTGGGTGACACTGTCAGAGCAGGTGACACCAAAATGACTCTTAAAAGTTTAGTGCAGTGTTTCAACAGAAGTTTATTATTTTTTATAAAAGTATTACCATAGTTAATTATAACAACAAACACAGTTTTCCTAAGCCCAGCTTACGTGTATCAGTACGCCTGCAAGGTTAAAGCTCTGTGCTGATTTACTCTTTGAACCTTCTATTGTGCTCTGGTCAGAGCTGTCATTGTCACGGAATTACAGTGACACTTGGAATCATGTCATTTCTTTTGCACACTCCACAAGCACACGCTGTTGTTTCTGTGGCCACCAGTGTTTTTATGGTCTTTGATTTTGTCAAAATGTTTGTGTTTTAGCTACAATATTGCAGTAATTAGTATTTGTGGAACTTTATCAGTAACTTTTTTGAGACTGAAGTAGTAATTAAAGGAAAAGAAAGGATGGTACATGGAAATTATGGTTTGCCAGTAACATCAGTACAAAAGTCATTATGAAGGATTCTGTGTGGTCTGGTACCTCAGGAAGTCCATGGGGAGTGACACCATGAGTTACCTCACTGGGTGACACCAACCCTAGTGACACCGCTGTGTTACCATGATGGGCTTGAGATGAACAGCATCTCAGCAGTCCCACTGCAGATCCCTACAGCACCATGATTGGGACAGGGACAGGGACAGTGTGAGCCAGGCAAGGAACTCGGTGGCTTCAAAGCAGCCTTAGCAGCCTGGCAACCCCCACCCCCTAGTAATGAGGCTCAGGGAGGTTTAACCACATGCCTGGGGTTACACAGCTGACCTGGCAGAGCCAGACTCCTGCCCAGGCCTTGACCCAGGCCCAGAGCTGCCTTGGTCTTAATTTAGCAGATATTCATTATGCACCTACTGTGTGCTGGTGCCAGGCACTGCCACTGCTGAGCAGAGGGCTTGGAAGGGGGCAGATGCAGACAGGCAGAGGGCTCAGCTGGTGCCATAGCAGGGGACAGGTAGAGCTTGGCAAAGCGAGTTTGGTAGGGATCAAAGAATGATCAAGAAGAAAACATAAGGTTTAAGCTAACAGCTCAAGGATAAAGGAGTGAGCCAGGCCAGAGGTGTCAGGGAGAGCCACTTGGGAGGGAGCAATGTGTGCAGGGGCCAGAGGGCAAGAAGAACCAGGGACACAGCAAAGCACAGAAGTTAGCAGAGATGAGCAAGGAGCCAGTCCCTCAATGGACAAGCACCCTGGAAATAGGACTGAGCCATGGCCCAAGCCCTGTCCCTGCCCTGCTGGGAATCCTGAGTAGGACACCCCCTCATCTCCAAACCCATTTGTTCAGTTTTCTTCCTTTTCCTGCCTGGCCCAGGCCATCAGGAGGTCCCTGGGGAATTGGGAGGATGGCTGGAAGAATGAACCTCGGGGAAGGTGGGCATAGGACTGTAATTATGGTCTCCAGGCTTCCCCCGAGTAGGCCTGTCCACTGTGGGCACCATGGGGACAGAGCCTGAGGTTCTGAGTGCCAGCATGGGCTAGGCAGATGGGGCTAAGCTTGGAGATCACTCCCTTCAAGACCTGTCCTGCCTGGCAGGCAGAAAGGGAAGTCTACAAGCTGAACAAGAACAAAAGGGGACTTCCAGAGGAGGTGACACAGGCTGACAGAGTTGCATGAGGTGATGGGGAAGGTATCCCATGCAGAAAGAACAAGATAACAGAGAAAAGCCCGGAAGTGGGCAATAGCCAGTGTGATGGGAGCCAGCAAGAGAAATTCCAGAGGACTGACCCCGCTACGGGCAGCTACTGGGGGTTGAAAGTGGTGGGCTACCAAGATACTACCCACCCTCTGAGTGGTGGTAGTTTCTATCTCCAATGCACAGAAAGGAAATTGAGGCCAGACAGGTGAAGCTACTTAACTGAGGAAGCAAGAGATGGAGCTGGGATTTGAGTTAGACCAGGGTTCCAGGGTCTAGATTCTGATCCCCACCTGGAGCCCATAGTGGGTCCTACTGGCAGGTGCTCCTTGTCCTCTCACCTCTCTCACTGTTGGGCCTGACAGGACCGAGTGTGACCAGCCTGCCCCCTGCACCACATGCAGCCACCTAGGCCCTTCGTCCCACACCACCAAGCCGCCATGCTTAGCAGTTCCCACACGTTCAGCGCCTGGGGGTGGATTGATTGATCTGTAACACTGAAAAAAATAATAATAGCTTGATCGTTACTGAGGATTAAAAGTAATCCTTTCGCTGTGGCTATTGCAACTCCGTTATTCACGAGTCAGCGGGCTGACCCAGACCTTCAAGCCCACGAGACTCCCTGAGCTTAAGGTGGCTGGCCTCTCCTCTCCCAGGTGGCGCTCATCTTGGCTGTGCAGCCAGGGACGAGAGGACCCTGTAGCACCCATCTTTGGGGATCCTGTAGTTCTCAGTGTCAGGGCCAAGCCCTGAGAAGGTGGAGGAGCTGGCACTGCCTGGCCAGGGATGAAGTTGAGGGCAGAGGGAGGCAGCTCTTCAGAACACGGCCCAGCTTGGAAAACTTCCGTAGCAGTTTGGTGCCTGCATGGCCATCAGCCCCTTGGCTTTTCTGTGAGAAGGAACCCCATCTGGTTATTCCCGCATCCTACCCAGCCTCAGCCCCATGAAGGACAGTGACCCAGCTAGAGCCCATGTGGCCTCTAGGTCTGCTCTGAGGAAGGTCTGGGTTCTAGGAAGGGAGGCGGGCCACTGGATAAGTGGGGTACAGTGATGTCTACCTGGCTATAAGAACAGAGTTGCTGTCTGGGCCCTGCCCTCAGGTGTTTCTCCTTTCTGGAAAAGCTGCCCCTCAGGCTGAGTCCCTGGACTTCACACATCGTCTAAGCCAAGCCCTGAGTGCCGAGGCTGGTTGGCTCAGTGAACATTAGTGCCAAGTGTTAACCATGCGTGTAGTGTCTGCCAAGAAAGGGTGCTGCAGGCTTGTGAATCAGGGGCCTCATCCTCCCTGGGGGTCAGAGTCAAGCTGTGGTGGGTTAGGCCAAGAGGAAACCCAAGGATGGGCACCGAAGGGCTGGCATTGGGCATAGGTGAGCCCCAGGGGGCCTTAATAGGCTCTTTTATCTCCAGAGCAATAAGGAGCTACTGAAGGGTTTAGGGGGGCAGGGGGTGTAACATGGTCCCACATCTTGAGATGAGGCCTCAGAAACTGTGGAGAACAGATGAAGAAGGACAAGCCAGAGCACAGGGGTCTGCGGACAACACTACAATGCTTGGACAGTGGCAGACTGGGTGGGGGTGGGCAGATAAGCAGAAGGTGATCTGAGCAGTAGGTGGGATGATGCATTCTGAGGTGAGCGGGCTTCTTACAAACAAGAGGAGGTGGTATGAGCCCAAGTGGGCTGAGGACTGTCCAGGAAGCATCTAGAAGCTCAGGAGGGGTGAAGATTGAAGGCCACATATGGGAGGCAACTGGGAATAGAAGGACCTGGGGTCCCCGAGGCCCCAGGAGTGTGAGGACCAGAGAGGGGCAGAGGAGGCTGAGTCCTGCCCTGCCTTCAAGGACAGGTAAAGGATGGAGCCTCCAAAGCAGATGGTGGGGCAGCTGCAGGGAGGTAGAGGCCAAGAGGGGCTCAGCATCGCAAAGTGAAGGGATTTGACTCCAGGAGGGGCTTTTCTGACCTTCTGTGCCTCCAGGACCCTTTCCTCCACCCAGACCTCTTGGCCTGAGTGGAGATGGTGGGGAGCCAGGCCCAGGGAAAGCAGGGAAGGCTCTGAACAGCCCCTCTGATTTCTAGGGGTGGTATCTTGCCCCATGGTGGCTTGCTCCACCTGGGGTTCCACCATGCTCACCCCACCTCACTGCCCCATGCTGGGCAGGTGGAAGAGCTGGTCTCCTATAACCTAACTCCCATTTCCCCTTGATGGATAGCTGCCAGGCTTTATTAGAACCTTCTCTCTGGGGACTCGTCTGCCACGTTGGGTCTGGACCGGTGGATAGGGAGATGGTGTTCTGAATAACAAGGTGCTGAGGGCTCCTGAGTAAGGAGGGGAGACCTAGAAGCCAAACCCCAGTTCCACACACAGGACAAGGGCTCCCAGCACCAAGATGACATCTTAGAGAGGGGACGGGGTACCGAAACTGCCCCACGAGAGCTGCTCTGCCACTTACCTGTCGTGGTGGACCTGGGCAAGAAGAATTAAGTGCTCACAGGCTGGACAAGGAGAATTAAGTGGTGAGGACCAGGCTCAGGGCCACAGCCCAACCCAGACTCAGTGCCATCTCTATGCCTGGGTATCCTTATTTGTTGAGAGGCCGTAACAGGCTTATGTCCAACGTGTGACAGTAACAGCTACATGTGTCACTGGCCTAAGGGAGCACTTGACATGCAGTAGGGTCAGAACTACAAGCTCGTGGTCATGGTCATCATGATTAACGGGATTTCACTGCTGGAAGCCCAGGTGGACCAGACTCAGCCTGAGCCTTAGGAGTCCCGAGACTTCCTGGAGAGACAAGATTCATGGGATAGGTCAAACAAGAACTTTTGGGTGGCCCAGGTTCAGGTGCAAAGCATGGCCAGGTTCCAGTGCCTCCTGAAGAAACTCTTTCTTGGTGTTCTGAGTTCCCTCAGCTGTGAGTTTCCTGCAGCTCAGCTCCCCACACCCTGGGCTTTTCTGCCGGGTGATATGTGTTGTCCTCTCTGGACTGTGAACCAGGTGCATCCAGTGACAAGGTCAGGGATGAAAAGACATGTGATGAGGCTGAGGGCAAGGTTGGCTCATAGGCTTAGGGCCCTGAAGGATGGGTCAGGCTTGTGTGCACAGACGCCTTGGGGGGCCCCTGCCAGGAAGAGCTGAGAAAGCCTGGGAGAGACATGGTGGGAGTGGGCACCTCCTGCTGGGCCCTGGGCCCTGAGCCAACTGGGGGCCAAGGAACATCAGTGAAGCGTTCAAACTTGTGTATCACCCCTTAGCAGGGGAGGATTTTCCTCTTAGTGCCAGCATGACACTGATTTGTGGGGGAAGGAGAGTGGCAATGGGATTTGGGACTCCCCAGCCACACCCTGGGGGTCTCCCTGCCGTTGTCTGAGTGGGAGGCCTGTGGAGCTGAAATACTGGGAATCTCACAGAGATGCCACTCTGTGCAGGCTTCACCTTTCCTGTGTAAGCCTATCTGTAGGAAAGGGAGGTGCCCACACACCAAGCTGGGCATGTCTGGAGCCAAGGAGACTCTGGTGGGGTGGAGGGGCCCCTGAGCCAGCCTGGCCCGAGGTGTGCTGGGGAGGCAGGATAGAGGGATGCTGCGTGATGCCCTGTGGTGGGCTGCCTTCCCTCAGCCTCTGATCGCCTGTGCTCTGTTCCTCAGAGACTGGCTGATGCTGCAGAGAACTTCCAGAAAGCACACCGCTGGCAAGACAACATCAAGGTAAGAGCCAAGGCACCTGTACGAGCCCCTAGGGCTGGCCCATTCCTAGCAAGGAAGGATGTGAGTGGGGTGGATACCCAGGCACTCTGGAGAGGTGCTGCGGGATCTCCAGAGCTGGAGATGTTGCAGAAGATGTTGAAGGCGCTCCCTCGGCGCCAGGGTATAGGGTGTAGACGTGAGCTCCTATTCCCCAACAGGAGGATGGAGTTGCTTGTGAGTGAATAAACTGCTCTGAAGCCAGGTTCCCCAAGGCTGGTGTGGCCTCAGTGGTTCAAGAGGTGGCCAGCTTCCTTGGAGAGCACGTCAGCCCAAGAGGCCTCTCTCTTGGCTGCGGGACTTTTCAAAGCCTTTAATGCAGTCACAGGAAAGGACACTGAAAGAGGAGGACTGTATCCCTGCATGGTCTTCCATGAGCAGCCTGTCCTCCCACGAGGACCTCAGGCTGGAATCGGGGAACCAAGCCATCCTCTTCTGTGGTTTCCCAGGGTCAGAGATGGGAGGGCAGGAATGATCAGACCCATGTTACCAACAAGGAAGCTGAGGCCGAAGATAGGTAGGCTCCCCAAGGCTACACAGCAAGTCAGGAGTATGGTGGGGTGAAATGCCCACTCCCTAAGCCAGGGTCTGTCCACTGGAGAAACAGATCTGATTACGAATCCCTGTTCTACTGATGAGAAAACTGAAGCACAAAATGGTTAGACCTGCTGTTACTTGTTGGTAGCAGAGATGCACACAGCCAGGCTGTCAGGTGCCAGGGGGTTCACGGCTATGATCCAGGCCCCCCAGTCCAGCTCCTCATCCCAGGTCCCCGTCCCCTGAGCCACCTTGCCCACACCAGGGTATTCTTCTCTCACTGCCTGGTGGCTGCTGGGGGCTGTATTCAATGAGCTCGTGTGGGTCTTGGAGGCAGTTGATTTGCTCAGGTGGACAAATAAATGAGCTAATGCTTTCTGGAGCTGATCCCTACTCCCCAGGTGCCTTAGACAGACCCTCTCCCCATGCAACACCACCACCCATCGCTGGGCCCTGCGCCCCCTCAGCCCCTTGATCCCAAGTGTGGGAGACAGCAACCAGGGTATCTCATACCTACCGCTTAACTCATGCTCCTCATTCCCAAATAACCCCTGCCCTGGCGCTCCCACCCGAGCCCGGATCCAGCCACTGTTCCTCCATTGCAGACCTCACTCCTCCTGGGCTCCAGCCACACTGAACACCTCGCTTTAGGCCCTTCCCTGCCTCAGGCTTTTGTTCATTCTGCCTGAAATGTCCCCAGTACTTATGGAGCCCAGCTGATCTGTCCCTTCCCTGGAAAACACTGCCCAGTTCATCAGCCCCATCTGGGCATCCAGGCCCCTCCATGTGTGCTGTGTCCCCATGTTCATCTCTGAGACACCTTTTTCTCCCCTCACATACCTCCTAGGACAGGTGCACAGAGCAACACAGGAAGGAAGAGTAAAGGCATCAGGGCCTCCCAGTCCCAGCCACAAATGGAGACAAAGAGGCTGCCAAGGCCCGTTTTCTCTTCCTGGCTGCAGAAGACCCAGGATTTCCTAAGGTTTCTTGACAGACCCCTGACCCCTGATTTTTAGCCACTCCCTGAGACAGGGGCAGCTTGTCCCAGACCAGGGTAGGCATCCAAGGAACCAGCCAGGGAGGAAGGCTCAGGTCTCAGAGGCATTGGGGTGATGCTAAGATAGATTCGACTTGAAGATTTGCTCCCTGGGCACTGGGTCGTAGTTCCTCTCTGGGCTCAGGCACCCGTCTGGAGAGGAGTTGGCGCCTCTTGGTGCTGCCTGTCAGCTCTGACATGGTGTGTGAGAGGGTCAGTCATGTATCAGCCACTCGGGTGCCATGTTGGTAACAGTGTGGGTGGGTGTTTCTGTGTGTCTGTGTGTGCACCCTGGATGCACGTGTCCTGAGATGTGTCAGGACTTCTGGTCAGCCCTGAGGCTGACCACAGGCAGCATGTATCTGCTTCCTTGCTGCAGGGCCACTTGGGCCCAGGGTCACTTGCTTAATGCTCACTGCCTTCCCTCCACAGTGCCTGCCTACTCGTCTGTCCATCCCACTAGTGTTTCCAGTAGGGCAGGGCTGTAGTCACCCCCTCCTCTTTGGCTGCAAGGTCACTATGCTTCCCAGAAAGCACTGCAGCTGCCAGGCTGCCAGGCTGAAAGGCATTAGCTCTAATGGTGGGCCCATTAGCCAGCACACGGACCCATTCTGCCTAGGCTGCCAGGGAGAGCTAGAGTGGCTGCCGGCAGGGGTTGTCCAGGCTGTCCAGGGATGCAGGGGCTTGAAGCTGAGGAAGGGATAATGTTTGTTCTTGCAAGCACACCACCTACCTCATTTCAAGTGACCTTCAGGAGGTGACTGATAAGGAGGCGTGTTCCTCCAGAGCCTACAGGAGAGGCACTCAGACTCTACCACAACCCCAGCCTTGAACTCAAGGCCTTTAGCCAAGCCAGGGCTTCTCCCCAGAATGCCTTTACCCCCTCCTTCAAAACAGTAAAGCCCCTCTCTCCAGATTTTGGCCTAGGGCACCTTTTTCTGGCCCCGATCCTAGGATCAACCCTAACTGCCCATAATACTGGACTTTGGTACTTTTGCAAACAGTTCCCAGTTCAGACTGCCTCCAATCTGAGTTCTGCCACTCCCAGTTCCTCCAAGCCAGAAGTTTCCAGGCCTGGCTCAGTACATCTGTATGCCCAGTCAAGTGCCCTGTGAGCAGAGTGACCAGGAGCAGCCAGGCCTCAGTCTTCTTACCCATAAGATGGAGAAGACAGTTCCCATTTCTGCTGGGCGCTGAGGAGATGATGCATGGCACGCGGGGCCAGACTAATAGTCCACTTCACCCTCGGTAGGTATGGCCTTCCTTAGGTCAATGGCACATAGCCGGTATGCATGCAAACTGCTGAGGAACAATGTTGAACCCACATCCACCAAACCCCTTTCAACACCAGCCAAGGACTTGAGGAACCCTGGGGTCTCCAGGGTCAAAGCTGAAATAAGAGAGCAAAGTCTGAAAGTACACCTCCCCTGCCCTCCTCCTCAGTCTCGGGCAGCAACCCCACACCCGGCTCCTGTAGGCACAGCCCTGGCGGGTGCGGACCGTGGGCCTCCAGGGAAGTCGTGGCCCCCATCAGCAAACACCACCTCCCGTGGCCCAGCCGACGGGCAGTAGGTGCTCCAGGGCCGTAACACTTAGGGCAGATGAAGATGGCTGGCCCACTGGACATTGTTCCTGTCGCCAGCACCATACTGTGCCAGCCTTGTCTGCCACCTAACCCGCTGCCAGGGAGGAGCTGGGTGCCAGGGCATCAGGGTTGGGCAAGGAGAATAAGCCGTTGTCCCCAGAGCCTCGATATTAGTACTAGGGTCTTCAGGAGACAAATCCCTGTCTCGGGAACCTAAAAGGGGAGACAGCTCTGCCCTGAGGAGTCTGATGTGGGAGTCAAAGCCCTGCTCTGGAAGTCTGATGGAGGAGACAAAAGTCTTGCCCTGGGGAATCTGTTGGGGGAGACAGCTTTGCCCTGGGCAGTCTCGTGATGGAGAAAAGCCCGGCCCTAGAAGTCTAATGGAGGAGGCAGTCCTGCCCTGGGGAGTCTTATAGGGAAGGCATCTTTACCATGAGAAATCTGATGAGGGAGGCAGCCCTATCCTTGGAGTCTAATGGGAGAGGAAGGTCCAACTGGGGAATCTAAAGAGAGGGCTGCAAAGACTAGGCCAGATCAGAGGAGCCGGCTGGACAGGACAGGTGGCTGCCCGGCCTGAAGGCCTGCCCCAGCCATCGGGCTCGCTGCCTGCTTTTCTGCCAACCCGACGACAGATGGATCTCTCAGAAAACAGTCCTCTTGGCTGAGCTGAGCTGGCAATGGACCAGGGCAGGAAGGCCAAGGCTCCTCACTAGTGTGACTGGGACTGGCTTGAGCCGTACACAGAAGGCTGGTGGGCAAGCAGTAGCCAGATGTGCCCGGCCTATGGCAGTGCTTTCCAGTGTACCAAAAGTGGACAGAAGCTGCTTTTCCTGTGCACAACACATGCTCACTCCTTTACCCTGTGCTCCACCTGCCCGCACCCCTCGTGCCCTCTACTGGGCTCAGCTCAGCCAAGGAGCATGTATATGTCATCCGTGCTTGGTCACGTGGGCCCTGTGTGCTTCCAGGATCCCAGCACTCCCTACATGCCATCTATGCATGCATGCTCACACTTACAGGGCATGTGTTTGAATTCCAAAGGGGTGAATCCCTCCACCTTCTGCCCAATTTGAGCAAAGTGGCCCCTAAAATACCAGGTAACAGGAGAATGTTAAGAGTAGGGACTCCAGATGTTGAGGACACCCCATTTTGCCCCATCCAGAAGGCCCCTTCCACACTCGGGTCCCTCCTGTGGGGCTATGGAGGTGCAAACATGGGGGGGCCCACCGCTGAGGAGAGTTGGCGTCAGCCCCGGAGACACCCAGTTCCTTGTCCTCTTAGCACCCTTGGGACAGGTTGTCATCCTGATTCTATAGGTGGGATTATCAGACAGAAAAGTCAAGCCTAACGAGGCTGCATGACCTAACCAGGCACCCCTATTTGACTGGTAAGATGGAGGTGACCCCAGCAGTCCTTTGGGTGCCACCGGGACAGCCTGTAGGTCAGAGCCTTTGAGGCTTCAGCTTTAAGTCTTCACTCACTGCTCTGGAGCTCACACATGTCTAGGTCAGGACTTGAATCCAGGCCCCTTTGCCAAGCCCTCTACACTTAGTCATCCATCTAGGAGGCAGGGCACTAAGGGTGGCCCCTCGGGCATTGTGCAGGCCAGAGAAGACCCAGAGGCTTTCTCAAGGACCTTCCCGTCTCAGTGCTGCTGGCCCCTTCCTCCCACACCCCTACTCCGTACCGCGCCAACCCTCCTGTGCTCACAGTGTATTGTCACATGTGTGACCTTGCCCAGACACTGTCCCACACTCCTCTCTCCAGAAAAGAGGCATAACATGGTAGTCCTGAAGGTGGCAGGAGGTGGGGCCAGGAGGGAGTCCTGCCCACATGTATCTGAGCTCCCACACCACGGAACAGAGAAGCCATACAGGAATCTCAGATTCCCGAGCTTCACACCCCCCCCCATAGTTTGCAAGGGGCTGGAACTCCTCCACTTTGACAGCTACCTCACGACACACACACCACATCTCTGACGCCATCAATGTTTGATCTGCTGAAACCATAAAACAGCAGGACAGAGGAATGAAGCTGTTGGAGCAGCTGGAAAGGTGGCCTGAGTGAATGCCAGGGCATCCCAGGGACAGCCCAGGTGCAGGCAGGTCCAGTTGCAACCTACAAGAGGAGCCCAGGGCTCCCTGGGCCCGGGAGTAACTGGCTCCCATCCTGTGTCCTTACCCGTCCTTGTGGAAGGTTCGCCTGAAAAGTTGGGAAGTGAAGCCCTGTGTTCTAATCTGCAGTCCTCCCACAGTGCCCGCCTGTTTTCATTACGGAGGGAAAGAGCATCAGAGCCATGTTTATAACCCCCTTTTAGATAACAAATCACATTTTCTTTTCGGCAGCGAGTGTGTTGAATTGATATTTTTCCCCTCGGTTTAATGGGTTTGTGTGTTCAGGAATGATCTTCATCAACCGAAACTCCTTATTGTGTTTGATGTAATGTCAGCTTTCATTACGCGCTAAGGTCGGAGCTAGGCATAGGGAAACAGCGAGCCCCCTGGAGCTTGGGCTCCTGCCCTAGCCCCTGCCACGACCCAGCTGGGCTTCAGTCTTCCTGGACTGGTAGGTGGGTGGGTGTGGGAGGGGTCAGAGATGAGTCAGAAAGGCAGCTTAGAGCCATGATGTGAAGCTTTTCATATCCCTGCCTCAGTTTCCTCATTTGTATAATGGGGTTCTCAGGGCTATCGTGAGGACCTGGTAATTCAATATGTATGAAAGCAATCAGTCTGAGGTGCATGAAGAGGTTATAGTCTT
The DNA here is from genome assembly GCA_028571685.1 of Heterohyrax brucei. Classification (NCBI taxonomy): domain Eukaryota; kingdom Metazoa; phylum Chordata; class Mammalia; order Hyracoidea; family Procaviidae; genus Heterohyrax; species Heterohyrax brucei. Next base: position 16,127,388 of record CM053158.1, read on the forward strand.
CCCGAAATACAATGCCAGGCACATAGTCAGTGTTCCAGTGTGCTTGGGCTATGCCTGCCTGTCCAGCCACTGTCCTGCATCCCCCTAGACCCCTGATGGGAAGTAGCCCAACAGTGAGCCCCAGTGGTGACCACCTCAGGCCATGGCCTCAGACCCGGCAGTCCCCAAGGCTAAGACCTTCCCCTGAAAGGTGAAAAGCCTGAGATAGAGAAGAAGCCATCCAGCCCTGCTGAAGTCACACTGAACAGGCAGGGCCCAGGAGTTTCCAGGATGGCCAAGGTGACTTTAACCCCCTGCAGAGCAGGTACTGGTTTGGTGCTGGCTGCCTTATAATCAGGTCCTTGGGAGCAGACATGGTCACCCCCTCATTTGCACACTACAAAGAAACAGGCCCGAGGCGAGTGATGTACTTCCCACACTTGCTACAGGGCTTTGCTGCACAAAACAGGACTGGAAGGGATGATGTAGACAGAGGCGCTGTTGGAGGTGCTGGCCTTGAGGGGTGGGGAGGTGGCACCTCCAGAGCGGGTGACACTCATTGGCACCAGACTCACCTTCTGGCGGCCTCTGTCAGCCACACTTGGTCCTGATTAAAGATTATTAAACGTGAAATTAGCCCGTTTGTGTTACGGGTCCCCAGGGCGGCCAGTGATTATGATGCGCAGATGGCCGGGAACCCAGGCGGCAGGCGTGCAGGCCCAGGCCTGGCCAGGGTGGCTAGGCATGGCAGGCAAGAGCCGGGAATCCGGCGTGCAGGCCGGGCTTTGTTTCTTCCCACTCCTGTTGTGTAAACCCCCTTGCATTTCACAACAAATCACAGATAATTAATAAGTACATGCCCGTAATGAGCAGGCTTTTTAATAGAAGAAATTGGAAGATGCAGCATCGAGTCATTATTTCACTCGGGCCCAGAATCGGCTCTATTTTCCCGTCTTTCTCTCTGCTCCCCCTCCGTCCCCCGCCCTGGTGCTGCTTTTCAGCCTGAGTCCCCTACCGCGAGCAGGCTCTGACCCTGCTTCCTGGCAGGGCTTCAGGGCTGGGACCTGAGGGGAGTCCTGAGAGCCCACGGAGCTGGGCAGGGGAACCTCACCCTCCGGGAGCCTGGGAAGGGCCTGGCAGGGTGGGGGTGGGCATCCCCTGCGCTGACTCACTCAGCCCCTCAGGATGTCAGCGCTGGGGGAGTGCAGGGGGCAATCTTTGCCTTAGGAACTCCAGGAGAAATCCAAGGGGGCCATTCAGGCCTTGGGGCTGGGGTCCTGGCTGACCGCGCCTCTGAAAGCCTTGAGCAGCGAGTGTTGAGGCTTCTCTCCCCCCTCCAGGAGGAAGATATCACGTACTATGACGCAAAGGCTGACGCTGAGCTGGTGAGTGCCACGCCTCCCCTCTGCCTGCTGTATCTCTGCCAGTTCAGGGTAGGGGCAGCTGTGAGCCTCGCACCCCGTCTCTGGAGTCTAGGAGGTTTCAGCTGTAAAAGGGGTATTAGGGCTCTGCTTGGCATCCTGAGCCTGGCTCTGCAGAGCTGTGGTGACCCAGGCATCCCACTTACCTCCCACAACTTTCCTCACCCCTCCGCAGCTGTGTCTCGGTGGCATCTGATGGGCAGGACGTCGCTGCACAATGTAGGGCAGATCTGGCCGCCTCTCTGGGCCAGGTGGTGAGGCCATCAGACCTCCTCACACATAGGGCACTTGAGAATTCCAGCATCAGGAAGGGCTCTCTGAGTGCTATGAGAGCTGGGGAAGAGGGCCATTTGGGGAGGGCTCCGTGGAGGTGGGCAGATAGGGCCATGGTGCAGGACGTGATGACATCCAGGTGTATTTCCAGGCCAGTGCAAGTTCCCTTCCCTCTATGGAAGGAAGAACACCCTGCCCCAGCTGGCTTGGTCCGAGCCAGCTGCAGAGAGAGCGCAACCCATGTGCCCATTTTTCACATGCAGGAGAGGACTGTGTCTCAGCTGTAGTCACCCTCTTCAGAAGTGGTGGCTCGGAACCCTCCTCACCAGAAGACTCATACAGAAGATATATGACCATTTGGGGGAGGGATTGTAGAGGGGACAGGAATGTCAAGGTACAGGGCACTAGAGATGCACAGTGTTTGGTGAACCTGTGAAGAGCTGAGCCCCTTTGCCTGCCTTGAGCCCACTTGCCCCTTATATAAATGGAGGCATCACAGCACCATGGTCTCTGGGGTGCCCCCACTCTGTGCTAGGTGGTGCAGCAGACCCACAGTCCTGCCTTCCTCTCCCAGGCTTATTGGCCTGAGGCATTTTCTGAAGCAAGCAGTAGGTGTCCAGTGATAGAGGAGCTGGAGATGCTACAGAAACTCTTACATGGTCCATGGGCTGGGCTGGGCTGGGTGAGCTTTGGGGAGGGCAGGTGGGCAGGGGGCCTGAGAAGGAAGGGTGGGCGGGCTCAAGCAGGTGTGCTTCCCCTTGGCTGAGCCTCTGGCTCCCAGAGAAGTAGCTAAAATTAAAGCTGGAATCTGAAATTCAAATGAAGAGCGAACCTTTAATTAGACCCTGAATCTAATTCCTTACCCCCTTTGGCAGCGGGCTGTAATTTTAGCAATCAGTGTATTAAATATAAAGCAAGAGACTGTGGTTGCCCACTCTACAAAGCCCCTGGGTGATGGGGTGGCATTGAGAGGCTAGTTGGCCAGCCTGGGCCCGCCCTGGTGTCCAGCCCCCTACCAAGACCCTTTTAACTCCCAGAGACCCCCAACTATATCTACATCCCCAGTGCTAGGCTCCAAATTGCTGGCTTTGTGCCCCTGGCCCTTTGGACATCTGCTGGGGACCTATGACTGCCCCCAGAGACAGCTTCAGCCCAGCCTGGCCGGGCCAGCCCCTGCTATGAACAGCAACATGCACACACTTGCCAGCTTCCCTGCTTGTTGTGTTGTTTTGTTTTTTTAATCTTTGCCAGAGGTACAGTTAGAGATCTTTCTAGACCATTTACTTTTAAATTACCAGCCAGAAGGTGGGGGTGGGGGAAAGAGAAAGGAAGGAAAAAGTTCTCCAGCTGATAGCTTATCAGAACGGAATCCAAATGTCACATTAGTTGGAAAAGTTGGGAGATTAAATTTTCCAGCGCCCTTCATCTGCCTCTGACATTTCAGGGGCTTTCTTCTCCCTCACCTCCCCCTCCTCAAAGCAGAACGTGAGTGGCACGCGCCTCGAAGGCAGCTGGCTCCCTGCTCAGCGGCCGCCTGCAGTGGCTTTACCCTGGCATCCAGAGGCATCGGTGTACTCAAGGGTGTGCGGGGGTGGGCCAGGGATAGCACACTAAGTGAGAGGCAGCAGATAGTTTGGATTTGCTTCACAAAACCCACCCTTGAAGGGGTGGAAAGAATGTTGTCTGTGGGTCCCTCAGGGATGAGCCAACCCCACACCAGTCCAGGTGGCTGTGCTGCCCAGGCAGGCATCCCAGGGTGGAGGTCAAGCACCCCTGTGGTATGGAGAGCACCTTTGAGTGTCTAGGGAGAAAGGCAGTCCTGTGGGCATTTCACCTTTCCCCAGACAAGGCGCCGTGTGGGCAAACACCTAGGGGTGGGAACTGTGGAGTGGGCACAGGACACAGTGGCAGTGGGATCAGCTGCAGTGTGCCATCTCAAGGGAGAGGAAACAAGGTAGCGCTGGGGGTGGTCAGAGATTCTGAGGGGCACTGAGGGAGCACAGGTGGTTTAGCCACTTGGTGCCCTTCCTACAAGGGTACAAAGGCCCCCAGCTCTGCTCCCCGTCCTGCCTCAGCCTCTCTGTCCCCCTGGGCCTCCTTAGCCTGGCTTTTCCCATCTTCCTCTTCTCTCTGTGCCACCCATCTTCCCTCTTCCCTGCACACCTGCACCCGGGCCTGCCCTCCCGGGCTGCGGCATTCATGCTGCAGCCATAGGCCCACTCTTGCCAGCCTGTGGTGGTGGGCGGGGGTGCACAGCGCATGCCCAGCCTGCCCAGCTGAGAGATGCCATAATTGGCACCTGTCAGATGACTGCAGCTCATTTTAGAAAGTCAACAGAGGCCCATAGGGTCCTGCTGCTATCAGGCACTACAGACCCTCCCTCACGAGGCCATCGAGTCTAAATGCTGACCCCCACCCAGGCCAGCTTCTTGAGAACTGCCGCCACTCTGCTCATTCCTGTACCCCTCCCACTGCATGGGTGGTGCCCTGCCTGCATGGGACTAGGACCCTCTTCCTGGTGCCAAAGGATGGGTGGGGCCCAGGTAGGGAGACACAGAGCTCCTGGGAGGGGCTGCTGAGGGTTCCTTGTGGTTCACAAGACATCCTCCTGAGCAGTGGTCCGCAGCCACGCCCTCTCATTGGATTCGCCCCCTTTGCTGATGGTTGGTTCTCAGCAGTGTGGCAGAGGGGGATGAGGAGGGGTCGGGTTAGGTTTGGGTTTTAGCAAACTCGGAGATGGCAGGCGGGAGCAGGCGGGTGTCACAGGCCACTTGGGTGAGTGCCATACCCCCTGTCTGTCAGTCCTTTTGTCTCTCCATCCATCTCTCTTGTCTCTTGGTACTGCAGAAAGAGACACCAGTAGTTTCTTTCTCTTGGATGCCCTGGAACCCAGATGTTGGCCCTCCCTGCCCCTGCCCATAGGCCTGCCTGACTCCACCCTCACCAAGTCCCAGCCCTGACACTACTATGGGGGCGTTGGGGGGGTGCTTTCTACAGGACGACCCTGAGAGTGAGGATATGGAGAGAGGATCAAAGGCCAGCACCCTGAGGCTGGACTTCGTCGAGGACCCAAACTTCAAGAACAAGGTCAACTATTCATACACAGCTGTGCAGATCCCCACGGACATCTACAAAGGCTGTGAGTGTGTGGAACAGTCAGGCCCCTACCCACCCCAGGAGCAAGGCCCACTACCCTGGCATTCCCAGGGCCCTAGGGATAGAGGGCCAGTGCCATCTCACCCAGCCCCTTATCCCTGTGGTCACAGATGCTCACCTGTGCACCCACAGGCAGGCATCAAGCCACGCACAGGCGCAGCCTCACACTAACCCCCGGCAAGTACAAAGCACAGAGTTTTTCAGCAAGCTACAAAGTACTCAGCTTCTTATTCCTCTGCCAGCATGGTCTCCTGACACACACAAACGCATGCACACATACATTGTTCCCCCACCCACTGAACTGGGTTCTACTCAGGTCCTGCTGCAGCTCCTCCCCAGCTCCTCCTACTCCCTGCCCTGCATGAAAGCCTGAGGAGCTACCCTGCCAGATGGATCCAGGGGCAGGGGGCACATGGAACCATACCTCACAAACCAGCCCTGTACCACCTACCCCTTCACCTTGGCTGAGAGCTTGGAGCCGAGTGGGTGGAGAGATGGTTTCCACCCCAGAATAGCCAGAGTCTGAGGCAATGAGGAAGGAGATTGGGAGGAGGATGGTTGAGAGTCCAAACACCAGGGACAGAACAGCTTTGCTCAGTAGGAAACCAGGTTACTGCAGCTGGAAGGATTTGAGGTGGATGTAAGGAAGAGCTTCCTGATGATCTTAGGAGGTATAGGCAGCAGAGGCCAGGAATCACACATTGGGTAAGGAGCTCCGCTGGCAGGATTCTGGTGACTTCTTAAGCATTTAGCGAGTAGCTTTATAATACAAGGTCCAAGGTGCCCACTGGACTGGGGGTCCTGAGGCTAAGATCCCAGAGCCGAAGTGTGGGCTCCAGAATGCCAGGACCCCTCCAGTGTCCTCAGGGAGGCCCCCTCCACCCTTAGGGTCAGCCAGGCCTTCTTGGCAGCTTCAGGCAGGGGTTGGGGAGGACATTCCCCACTTCTCCCCTGTAGGCCACCCTCAGGCCACCTGCCCGAGCCAGTCGAGGAGCGCTATCACAGGCAGGCACACTAATTAAAACAGGAGCCACACCGCCCTCCCCAGTCACCCCTCGCTACCCACACAAATTACATTTTATATGTTTTTTATTTACTGTGTCACTTTTAATTAAATCTGTAATCGCCTGCCTGAGGGGGGCATGATCCCTGTTTCCCAACTCAGTTTGATCTGAGTGTGCGTGCACATGAGTACTGGTGTGTGCACGCAGGGGTGAGTAGCAGCCCCTTTCCAGACAGGAGCAGGGTGTTTGCACAAGTATGGCTTGCAATGAAGGTATATGCATTTGTGTACATGTGGCCACAGGTACCTACAGGGACAGCCAAGCAGAGGCAAGGGTCTTTTTTTGGCTCTTGTCCTGATCCAGGAACATGCCTTTGCCAGCAGCCAGCAGTGAGAGGGGCTTCCAGGACAGGCTGCTGTCAGCCCCCCGTTATGCAGACAGGGAAACTGAGACCCAGTGAGGTGTGGCTTTGCTGAACGAGGACAGGCCCCTACCTCCAGATAATACCATGTGCAGTGTTTCAGAGCCTGATTTTATTTGTTCCTTAAAAAGAAAAATAGAAATTGTTCAGCTCACTAAGTTTCTAAATTAGGAGTGAGACCATAACACACTGTTCAATAGGCATAGCCAATGCTAAGAATATGTTTTGTTTTCATATTATGGCCAGTTAAGGTCAACAGCAGGACTGAGACAGGAAGCAAAATCAGAGGGAAGGAACTGGGCAACAGAGAGGGCATAGCAGAGGCCCCCTACCCCCTGGAGGAGAGAACAGAGGAGAGTACCCAGGAATAGGTTGGCACCCCTGGGCTGTGGGCCGTCTTCAGCACCTGTATATGTACGTCACAGCTCTTTATCTGTTCTGAAGGTGTCAGTGTTCAGAAGCTCTGCTCTGAATAGAAGAACAAAACTTTCCGAGGTGTTGTCTGGTTCTCACTCAGAGTGGGCGCTTGACAGGGGTCAGGATGGAGTGGTGGTGGTAATAGGGCTTCATCTGGGAAGACAGAGGTGGAGGCAGCTGGAGGAAGAAATAACAACCACCCACAGGAGAGGATGAGGTATAGATGCCTGGCAGAAGCAGGTGTCCCGCTCCTGCTTTTTCTGAGCACACACATGATACACACATGCCACAGGTACAGTGCCCATGTGAGGGTATGTGTCACACATCTGTGGTACCAGCGGGCAGATTTAGGACTGCCCTGAGTTGGGGAGGGGGCACCACTCAAGTCATCCCGAGTCTCTGCCTGGGTTAAAGGGCTTCCAGAACGGATGTCCGTCTGTCAGAGAGGAGCCTTTCTCTGTGAGTGTGTGTGCAGGGGTGGGCCTGGCTAGGGGAGTGCACATGTGCGGCCCTGGGAGGGATGACAGAGGCGAGGGGGTTCACAGGACTCACTGAAGTGCAGGACGTTATCTGCGCATGAGCACGTGGGCTCCAGGGCCCTGGCAACATTCAGGGCTTTTAGGTAGTGGGTCTGGATGTGGGGGTGGGGATGGGGGTCACACATTTGGTTGGAAACACGGAGGTTGGCAGCAGGTCTACCTGATGGGGAATATAAGCTCTGCGTGTGTGTGCATGTGCACACGCCTGCGTGGGTTGGTGCCCGTGTTGGAGCAGGATCGTGGCACCGCCTCTGCCCCTCCGAGAGCCTCTGCCCCCCACCCCTGCCTGCTCCGAGCCCCAGTTGATTAATCATGGAGCTGAGTGGCTTCCAGCTTATCAGGTACCTTAATAGCTGAATAATTCCATCCCCATCATCGGACCCTTAATTGCTTTCTTGTGGCTGCAGCCCAGAGTGCATGCTGAGTGGGTGAGCTCCCAGAGGAGCAGCCCAGGCTCCAGGCAGGACTCTGGGCTGGGTCACAGCTCACAGCTCCCTCTACCGGGATGTCCCTGGGGCCATCCTGCCCCAGTCCTCCTGCCGGATCACATAGGGCCCAGCTGACGGGTAGGGCTTGGGAGGGGTGAGGCCCTGGAAGTCTTTCCGAAGGAAGCCCTGAGGAATGAGGGAGACTGGGTGGGCAGAGAGCAGGGGAGGCTTCCTAGACAGGGGACACCTGTGGGGTTGTCTCTGTGGCAAGAAGAGTGGGAGACAGCGCTGGCACTTGCCACCAGCCCCCTGTTTCCCCCACAGCCACTGTCATCCTCAATGAGCTCAACTGGACAGAGGCCCTGGAGAATGTTTTCATAGAGAACCGCAGACAGGACCCCACACTGCTATGGCAGGTCTTCGGCAGTGCCACGGGAGTCACCCGCTACTATCCCGGTGGGTGTCAGTCTCTCCCTGTCTCCCAGCTCACCTGTCCTGGGGTGCACAGAGTGGGGTGGTCCTGCAGACTGCACAAGGGCCTGGTCATTCCTACAAGATCTGCCCTTGGGGCTGGGCCCTTCCCTGCCAGCCCAATCTCACCCCGTCTCCTCCCACAGCCGCTCCATGGCGAGCCCCCAAGAAGATTGACCTGTACGACGTCCGAAGGAGACCCTGGTGAGCAGCAGGAAGGGACTGGGCAGAGATGCCCCCGCGGCCCCCCACCTCCCTTGCCTGCTCCCCTCCCTGCTACTCTCTGGGCCCTGGAGCAGGGCGCAGCCAGCTCTATCCAATTTTCATTTCACACATCGTTGCCACTGGAAAATGGATCCCATCACCCAAGCGGGCCTCCCAGCTGCCTCTGCCCCCAGTCCACTAGCTGGCACCCCTACCTCCTCAGAACTAAGGGACAGGGACAGTGGGGGTTCCCAGGGATAGATGTATCCTCTGCAGCATTGGCTGGCCCCACCTATCTGAGCCCTAGACATCTCTCCAACAGCACCACTGCAGGGCATAGCCTAGAAGGCCTTTGCCCTGATGCTGCTCACTTCTCCATCAGTATTCATAAGCTCCTCTGTGCCACCTGCTCCATCCCATACTCAGCTAGGGCTCTGTCTGCCCTTTGGGGCCCCAGCCCCAGACAGAGCCCTCAGCAAGCCACAGAGGCCAGGAAACCAACCTCCTGGCCCCTCCCTGGATCACCTACTCACCCTTCCTTGGGGTTGTTCACATGCTAGGAATCAGGTCACCTGTGTCATGGGCAGGGACTATGTTTCATTAAGCATGAGCTCCTCAGTGCCTAGAACAGTGCCTGGCCCTTGCAGTCAGTGCTCAACAGAAACATGTTGAATCAATACGTGGGTGAAGGAAGGAAGGATCCACACGGCCCCAGGGGCTGGCCCCTGACTGAGCTTCTCTGGCAGGTACATCCAGGGGGCCTCATCGCCCAAGGATATGGTTATCATCGTGGATGTGTAAGTGGGCATACCAGGGTGGGCTTTGCTTTCCAAGGAACCTCACAGGGGGATGGCAGGAGGACAGCTGAGGTCTACCCCTCACCACCATGGCCCCGGCCTGACCTCCACAGGAGCGGCAGCGTAAGCGGCCTGACCTTGAAGCTGATGAAGACATCTGTCTGTGAGATGCTGGACACATTGTCCGACGATGACTATGTAAATGTGGCCTCGGTGAGTGCCAAGGCAGCAGGTGGACAGGGTATCGGCCACCACTACCTGCACCTTCCCCAAGACCACCACCAGCCCCATCCATGCCAGCAGTTGCCTGGCCTGGCAGCCTGAAGCCACTTGCCGCCATCACTGTCTCCACAGTTCAACGAGAAGGCACAGCCTGTGTCATGCTTCACACACCTGGTGCAGGCCAATGTGCGTAACAAGAAGGTGTTCAAGGAAGCCGTGCAGGGCATGGTGGCCAAGGGCACCACGGGCTACAAGGCTGGCTTTGAGTATGCTTTCGACCAGCTGCAGAATGTGAGCCCCATGGATGGGCAAGTCGGGGAGAGGGGACGGGCACAGAGATACTGGGGAAATCAAGACAGATGGCCTTGTTAGTGCCGAGCAGGCAGGCAGCTCGGGCAGACAGCACCGTCTGCTGTGGGGAAGGCGGGCCAGAGAGCCAATCCTGCCAGGGGAGGGTGGCTGCCCCTGGAACAGAGAGACGCCAAGAGATGCCTGACCCAGTGCCCACCCCTGCCCAGTCCAACATCACTCGTGCCAACTGCAACAAGATGATCATGATGTTCACGGATGGCGGCGAGGACCGAGTGCAGGATGTCTTTGAGAAGTACAACTGGCCCAACCGGACGGTGAGGCTAGCCCAGGCGGGGCTTCCCTGCCTGGGCCTGGTTCAGGAGAGGGTTGTCCTCTGGTGGCCTCAGCAGTGACCCCATGCCCCCTGCAGGTACGTGTGTTCACTTTCTCAGTGGGCCAGCACAACTACGATGTTACCCCCCTGCAGTGGATGGCCTGCGCCAACAAAGGTATCTTGCCCAGGTGCCATGGCCACGGTGCCTGCCTGCCATTCCTGCTGTCCACCGGGTTTGTCATCCACCTGCCCATCTGTATGTCTGTCTGTCCAGTTGTTTTCCTGTTTGTTCATCCTCTTCTGTTCATCTTTCATACATGTAGCTGTCCATCTCACAGTTAGTTTCATGGACTAACTTGTCCATCTGACTGAGCATCTTGCTGCCCATCTGTCTGTCTGTCTGTCCTTTGTCTGTCCGTCTCCCAGCTTGTCTGCTCCTGTATCTGTTTGCTACTCAGATCATCTCTCCCTGCCCCTGGGTGGACTCTGAACGTCACTGCCATCATAGCATGGAGAACTTGCTCCCTCAGGCTCCTCCCTTCTCCCTCTGTCTGCCTCAGTTCTGCTTCCTGTACCCCTATACCCACTCCACCTTTCCTAGCAGCAGTCCCAATGACCAGACAAGGGCAGGGAGAACCAAAGGGACATGAGTTTAAGGGAAGTGATACCAACAAGAGAAGGAACCTGAGGGAGAGATCAGGGCTGCATACACACCCCAGGGTGCAGCACCCACTGCTCCATGAATCCCACAGAGCCACTCAGGTCTGACTGTGCACCCCCGTTCACTCACAGGCTACTACTTTGAGATTCCTTCCATCGGTGCCATCCGCATCAACACCCAGGTGAGACTGTGGAGGAGGCCCTTACCTCCAGCTCCGGCTGCCCCTGCTGGGACGCCACATTCCTCAGGCTGGTGTGGGGCGAGAGCGCCTCCTGGTGGCTTTTTAGGGTACAATCCCCAGAAACGCAGCAAAAGAACAGGGAGGGTGCAGTGGGAGAGGCACGGGTGTGACCTGCCCCCACCCGCCTCCAGGAATACCTGGACGTGTTGGGCAGGCCCATGGTGCTGGCAGGCAAAGAGGCCAAGCAGGTGCAGTGGACCAACGTGTATGAGGATGCGCTGGTAAGGCCTCTGGGCAACGTAGGAGTGGGGCTGACTACCTTACTCACAGGGTCAAGTTCCTCAAGGGCTCCCTTACGGAGATAGATAAAGAAGAGGGGAGAGAGAGAGGTGCCTGTGCCTGAGCCCCTGTTGTAAACACTCAGAACCAGAATTGAGCACAGGAAGGAGACTCATCATCATCTTCTTCTTTCAGGGGCTGGGGTTGGTGGTGACAGGGACTCTCCCTGTTTTCAACCTGACACAGGATGGCCCTGGGGAGAAGAAGGTGAGGGGAATGGGAGGGGGCTGCAAAACTCGGTGTCGGCAGCAGCTTGTGAGAGCAAGGTGAAGCTGCGGATGTGGGGGGCGGGCAAAAAAAAGGTCACCAAGGAAGCGGGCCCGTCACAGACCCCCAATGCCTCTGCTCCCAGAACCAGCTAATCCTGGGTGTGATGGGCATCGATGTGGCTCTAAGTGACATCAAGAGGCTGACTCCCAACTACACGGTGAGTGCCCACCTGCTCTTCCGCCTTGCTCTTCCTTCTACCCAGACACAGGCCAGGCTCCATTGAAGAGACAGTGGGGGTTGCAGCACCTGCCTCCACAGAGACCCCTGAGTTTGGGAAATCAGAGGCCACTTCCAGGAGAGGTGACCTTGGTCCTAGCACCAGGGTTGGCAGATTTTCTGTACAGGGCCAGATCGTAACTGTTTTTAGGTTTTATAGGCCATACAGTCTACACAACAGTGTTATTGTAGTGTGTGACTGTGTTCCAACACAATTTTGCTTGTAGATTCTGAATTTTTAATTCCACATCATTTTCACGTGTCGTAAAATACAATTCTAGTTTTGGTTTTTCAACCATTTAAAAATGCAAACACCATTCTCAGCTCATAGCCATATAACAGGCAGCAGGCCAGGCTTGACCCACAGGACTGCCAGCCTGGACTAGAGCACAGACAGGAGTGTCCTGGGCAAAAAGAAGGGGAAGGCATAGGCTGGAGGCAAAGGGATCTCTCTGGGTAAAGACCTGAAGATGAAAAACAGAATCATAAACCAGGGAAAGGGCCAGCTCACACCATGGTCAGCCCAGGGCTTGTGGGAAAGTGAAGGCAGGATCTTAATTGTAGGAAGGGGAAGCAGGGATGGAGATCAGCTGTGCCCCAAGCCTGAGTCACATCAGCAGGCAGGGGCCGTGTCTTTGGCCAACATGAACAAGGAGTGGCAAACATGTGCAAGGAGAAACAGTGCCTCAGAGAGGTGAGGGGCAGTCAGGGTCCCACCTACTCCTGCTAATCCCTCCCAGGTTTTCAAGCTTTTTTTTTTTTTTTAATTTTTATTTAACATAACTGAGTGAAAATGTACATTCACATATAAATTTACATGCCCCCCTATATGCAGCTTCCACTGCTCTCCCTGTCCGGTGACAGCACACTATTCCTCTCTGCTCCATACATGTCTCATCCTCCCAACAGTCTCCTTTCCCCTCCTGTCCGTCCACTCTCCTTCCTCCAGCCAGAGGTCAGCAAGATGATATCCTATAGATGTATAGAACCATGAAGTGCTTCCAATATATGGTCACTCTGCCTTGCCAAGTCCAATCCATTCCTGTCCAAAGAGTGGACCTTTGTTATAATTTATGGGAAAGGGCTGCATCAGGGCAGGGGGCCATGCTCTCAGAGGAACCCCAAAACCGCTGGACCATCAATTGAGGCCTTTTAGTGGAGATCTCATGATGCACCTCTTTATTCTTGTGTTGCCAGTGAGACTGAACTCTGTGAGCTCCATCGTGGCTATCACTGGTGGTGGCCAGGCACCATCCAGTTCTTCTGGTCTCAAGTCGATGTAGGCACCCACTCTTGTGGGTCTCTCCGTCTTCTCGGTTGTCTTTACCACATGTCATTTTGGTACTCGGTGACCATCCGTTCCTGTTGAGTTGGGACCATTTGCTGTGTCCTCAGATGGCAGCTTGGCAGCTTTTAAGACCCCAGACGCCACTCACCAATGTGGGGTGCAGAGAGCTCTCTTAGCAAAACGCTAGTTGTGCCAATTGGCCTGGAATTCGCCTAAGAGCATGGTCCCCCACCCCCCGCCCCAGCTACTCTATCCTTGCAGTATTGAGTTAAGATGGAAGGAGCACTCAAGTTATGCTGAAGTCCACTTAATGTTGTTCTTGTTCCTAATGTGTGCTGTCACCGCTTTCTCCCAACTAGATTTCTATTAACTATTTAAACTAAACCCTCCCCCCCCACCCTCCCTCCCTCCCCTCCCTTGCAGCTGTCAAAGAGTCTTTTCTTCTGTACACAAGTCTGTTTTTGAGATCTTATCGTAGAGGTCTCATACAGTATTTGTCCTTTTGTCGCTGACTACTTTCACTCAACATAATGTCTTCCAGTTGAAACCAGGTTAGGAGATGTTTCCTGGAATCATCGTTATTCTTTATCATTGCGTAGTGCTCCATTGAGTATATGTACCACAGTTTACCTATCCATTCTTCTATTGTTGGGCATCTGGGTTGATTCCATCTTTTTGCTATCGTGGACTGTGCTGCGATAAACATTCTGGCGCATGTGTCCATTGGTGTGAAAGGCCTTGAATCTGTAGGATATATTCCAAATAGTGGAATTACTGGGTCAAATGGTATATCAATATCCATTTTTTTAAGGAAGTGCCAGATTGCCTTCCAAAGAGGCTGGACCATTTTGCAACCCCACCGACAGTGTAGGAGGGTTCCACTTTCTCCACAGCCTCTCCAGCATTTGTTGTTTTGTGTTTCCTGGATCATGGCCAATCTTGTTGGGGTGAGATGGTATCTCATTGTTGTCGTGAACATGTCCGCATGTGTTTTTTGGCTGCCTGGATCTCCTCTTTAGTGAAGTGTCTGTCCATCTCCTTTGCCCATCGCTTAATTGGATGGTTTATCTCTTCTTCTTGATATTTTGTAGTATCTTATAGATTATGGAGATCAGGCGTCGGTCTGACATAGAGTTGCCAAATATTTTTTCCCATTCTGTGGGTGTTCTTTTAATTCTATTAATAAAGTCTTTGGATGAGCAAAAGTGTTTGATTCTTAATAGTTCCCATTTATCTATTTTCTCTTCTGTTGATTGAGGTTTGTTTGACAGATTTTGGAGTCTGTCCTCATTGTGTATTAAAACTTCCATTGTTGTTCCTACCTTTTCTTGGATGAGCTTTATCGTTTTAGGTTTGATATTTAGGTCTTTTATCCAGTTGGAGTTGGTTTTTGTATAAGGTGTAAGATATGGATCTTGATTCAGTTTATTGCAGATGGATAACCAATTTGCCAGCACCATTTGTTGAAGATACTGTTTTTACCCCAGTTTAATGTCTTAGGGCCTTTGTCGAAGGTTTTCAAGCTTTGAGTGTCCATGCTCCTTTCCCCCCACTTACTGAGATGAGAGCAAGGAGAGGCACAGATCTGAGGCAGGAAGGAGCAAGTTGGCCTACAGCTCTTAGAAGGTACAGTGCTAGAGACAGGATGACCCACAGGCCCAGCAGCCAGAAGAACAGGTGGGACAGGAGCAGCAGTTTTGTGGGATTGTGGAGCCAGGAGATTGGGCTGACTGACAGCTCCGGGAGAACCAGGGGTAGGAGCAAGAACCACAGTATACCCAACTGAATGGGGCCCCCACAGAGCTGGTGGGATCTTAGCAAAGGCCAATGAGTAATGGGCGCCCAGCCTGCTAGGCCTGGCTTGAGTGGTAGGCTTGGGCTACGTGGCATGTGGGCCCCTTGGCCCCAGCAGGCAAACAACACCCCCCAGTGGGGCAGAAAGCAAGAAGGGGAAGAGCTCTAGAATACAGGGAATCCCTGCCCACCCTCTAAGCCCCGAGCCTCCAATCTGTGCCCCTAGCTTGGAGCCAACGGCTACGTGTTTGCCATTGACCTGAACGGCTACGTGTTGCTGCACCCCAACCTCAAGCCCCAGGTAAGCCAGATGGGCAGTCTGGAGGTGGGTGAGCTTTAGAACTAGGGACTCCTGACTTCACACCAGGCCTCTCACAGACCACCAACTTCCGGGAGCCTGTGACCCTGGATTTCCTGGATGCAGAGCTGGAGGATGAGAATAAAGAAGAGGTAAAGAGAAAGGGTAGTAGGGATGAGGGGCAGGGAGCAGAGGAGGGTAGGGGTCCTGCCTCTCATGCTCCTACCCCTCCAGATCCGTAGAAGCATGATTGATGGCAACAGAGGTCACAAGCAGATCAAAACACTGGTCAAGTCCCTGGATGAGGTGAGAAGTACGGGAGGGAAGCTGAGAGTCGGGCCGGGTGGCCTCCTCCCCCTGCCCACCTTACCCTACCAACCTGAGCACCTGATGCAACCTCTTCTCCCAGAGGTACATAGACGAGGTGATCCGGAACTACACCTGGGTACCCATAAGGAGCACCAACTACAGGTGAGTGAGACCAGAGCTGGGCTGGGCAGGAGGGGGTGGCCTCAGAGCCCAGTGTCTGAGCCTGGCTGCTCCCTCCTCCTCCCACTCCAGTCTGCTGGGATAACAAGGGTCTTGGCTGGCTGTGACCACCATCCCAAGGATGAGCAGGGCTGCTCACTGCACACCCTAGGATGCTTGGCCCCTCAGGGGCAAGTGCCAGGCCCTGGAATTCAGGACAGACAGGACAGTGCATCTGATGTCTCCCCACACCCAGCGCCCTTTCTCATCACCCCCACCTGGACAGTGCCCACAGTGTCTGCATCCAGAATATCATTCTCAGTGCATTCACATGCTGCTCTCAACTGGCATCACAATCTCAGAACAGGTCGCCTTATGGGCCAGCCAGTCAGGGCAGCTGTCCTCTGTGCAGCCTGAAGCTGGTATCCTTTTGAGATGCCAGGGGTATCCATATACCCATTCTCAGCCCATGACTGCCCCCACTACCTTAGGCCAGCCCTACATCTTGCCGTCTCTCACATGGCCTGAGCATCTGGACTATAGACTGCCCCCAGCCTAGCTCATTGATTGGTATTTGTTCTGCCTGTTTTAAGTTTGCTGCTGCCAAGATGGGGCTGAGCTGTCAAGTTGTTTGCTGGAGAGGGCTGCTGAGGGGGGGATTTGTTTGAGGCTGAGAGTTCTGTGGCTTCCAGAAGAGTTGTGGGAAGTGGAAGTTCCCAGCCCCTGGGTGCTTTCTTGGCCCCTAGGCCATGAAGCTTCAGCTGACCAGGGAAAGGTGGTTGGGAGAGGGGACGACATCACAGCTTGGGTATGGGGAGAGAGGGAGACGGTGACAGTGTGGTCCACCTGTCCCCAGCAGTGACCTGTGCTCCTCCCTCCTCCTCAGCCTAGGGTTGGTGCTCCCACCCTACAGCACCTTCTACCTCCAAGCCAACCTCAGTGACCAGATCCTACAGGTCAAGTGTAAGTGACCCGGCCCTTGCCTGCGCCCTGCACCCCTGCCTCTGCCCCACACCCTCGCCAGCCCCAGGCAGCATAGCCAGCCACAGCTTGCCAGAGGCAAGTGTGGCAAGGCGGCCCCTCCCACCCCGCGTGCCCACTCCCAGGCACCCACAGGCTGGGGGCATCTGCTGTCGGAAAGTCTGTGGAAATCTGCATGCTTGCCTTTTCTCAGATTTGGTTCCAGACCATTCTCTCATGGTTTCCGTTGAGATTTCTGTTTTTGGTTTCCCCTGCTCCATGTCTTCCTTAGCCTGCCTCCCTGCACACCCCTGGGGGTTGCATTCTTGGAAGACACCCCCTTTCCTCACCTCTCCCTCCCCCTTTACCCTGCTCAGTTCCCACCCCGTGTGATGCCTCCCAGGGTCCCTCCATCCCTCCAGGCTCTTCACCATCCATGCTCCCTGCACTCTCTGCTTATTTCCTTCCTCTCACTTCCTACCTTAACTTCTGCCTCTTCTCTCCCTGAACCCAGCTCCCTTCCACACTGCCCCTCCCCTCCTGCTCACTGCTCTTTCTATCTTCCACTCTTTGCCCCACTCCTCCACCCATGCATCCTGACTCTCCCTGTCCCTCATTCTAACCCCTTCCCTCCTCTCTCCCACCCTCGTCCTCTCTCTCACTCCCGCTCATCCACTCCTCCTCCCCTCCTGTCCCTCCTCTGTTCCCTCTCATCTTCATTCTTGTCTCTCCCTCCATCCTGCCCTCCCTTGCCCACCCCTCTGCCTGTGGCTCTCCCCTGCATGCCCTGCTCACCTTGGCCCTCCCCCAAAGGCCCCTGCTGCCCACTGCCCAAGGTCACTGGGAGGGAGGCTGGGGCTCCGGCCCCACCGGGCGCCACCCACCTGCCTGGCCGACTGGGGCTCATCTCCTTTGAGTTTTCTTGCTCTCTCTTTCTCTCTCATGTCGTTTTTGCAAGAAGTTTCCTTTCAGTATGATGATGAGACACAATATTTTCATTCAAACAGCCATTGAATAAAATATTGTTTGTGCCCCCCTCCCCTTCCCCCTTTTCGTTTGTTTTTGTGTTTGTGTTTTTTGTTTTCCTCGCTTTCTCTCTTGGTGGACTGTCCCAGTGCCAATCAGCAAACTGAAGGGCAAGTATATTCAGAACCAGTGCACCCTCCTCTCCCCACCCCACCTGCCCTCACACCCCTGCTTGCCCCCCTCCCTGCCCAGGACCAGCCAAACCCCCCATCTCTCCAGGGCCCCTCTCCCAGCACCCCTTAGGATCCTCTAGCTCTTGCCTTTCCTCTAATCCCTAAACCCCCATCAGAGCTGGTGGCCTACTCCCTTGGCCTTGCCTGCAAGGTGTTCTGGTGTGGTCTGAGAGCTCAGGCCCCTCCTTGTCTTCCTCACTCCCACTGGGCAGACCCCTGCCTCCTCACACCTTCTCAGTCCCTCCAAGACAACTCAACAGTGGACACAGGGCTAAAAGCCTCCCACAGCACCCCACCCAGCAGGCCAGGGGGACTGATATGCCGGGAGTAGGTCAGCCTTCGGAGGAGCTTTTGTCGAGGTGAGAAAGGGGCCAGCCCCACAAGCTTCCTCTGGGGTGGCTCTCCCTCTTCTGACCTCTGACAGTGGCTCCAGGAGCTAACAGCCCTCAACAAGAGGAGACAGAAGGCATTGGAAGCCTCACACTTGGACCCTGAATAGGATAGGGCAGGCACCCAGGCCACTAGGAGAGCAAGTCTGAGCAAGGCCAACTGGACCATCCTGGGCACTGGCCAAGGTGCTGAAGTCCCTGCTACTGCCATTCTGCTGCTGCTCCCAGAACCTTTGCTAAAGCCCAGTGGCCCAGCCCTGCCATGTGGGGTTCACAGCTCCTGGGCAAGTCAGAGGGTCAGCAGGAGTAGCAGGCATAGCAGTAGTGTCCCCCTGGGTAAATAAAGGCAACTCAGTGGCAGTGGGCCTGGCCAAGGGAGGAATGGGATCTGTCTGGACCCCAAGGACCAGCAAAAGATCTAGAAGAGAATTAGGCTGAGTGTGAGAGAAAAGGGTTTGGCACTTAGAAATGCCCAAGCCAAAGAGGCTTCTGGGAAATATGGGAAGTGAACCACCTGGTTCTTGGCAGAGAACAAGAGGAGATTTGTTGTGGGAGGTGCTAGGGAGTCAGAGAGCACAGCACACAAGGGCTGCTGCCACTGGCCCACAGAGAGCCATCCCTCCCAGAGAACAACTGGCAGGTGGGGCATGGAGAACCACGAGGGGATGCTCCATCCCCTGTGGCCTGGCAGCAAGGGCTCCCCAAGAATTCCAGAGGTTCTGTCCAGCCTTACTCAACAAAGGAGATATAGTGACCCCTCACTGGCCTGGTTGAGGATGGGAGACAGGTCCTATTCCCACTGGCTTGAGTTGTCTTTTTCTCTCTCATGTGACCAAGTAAACCCAGAAAAGCAGAACCCTAGTAACAATACCAACCATAGCATAGTCTCCTGCTCCTCCTCCCAATTTTTTTCTTTCTCCTCCTCCTCTTTCCCCCTCACCCTGCCCCATCAGCTTGTGTCCAAACCCTGCCTTATAGTCCTGTCAGAAAGCAACAGTCCAACCAGTGACTGCCCAGCCCCTTCAGGCAAGTCCTCCTCCCCAGAATCTTGCAGTGCATTGTGGGAGTATCTGGGAACAAGGAAGTCTCCTCTTCTGCAAAACTGAAGTCCTGGAGGTGAGCCAGGTTGGCATCTAGATGAAGACAGAATGGGAAGGTAGACTGTCCTGACTGGGGGCAGCCAAGAGCAGAAAGGTGCCTCCCAGATGCAGCCAACCAAGGTGGCCGATCCAGCTAGTAGGGAGAGGCCATAGAGGGGGCCCAGTGCCCAAATCCCCACATTCACTCACAAACTCACACAGGGACATTCATACAAACACAGCTGCCACGTGCACACACTGACACACTTGGGAAGATCATAAGCCCAGGGCACAAGCCCAGTTGGTAGAACTTTGAGCAGCACGCTTATGCCCTCCCTGGGCTCCCCAGCATTCCTCCCTGGCTGTTCTGACCCCAGGCACGTCCAGAAGAAAGAGAACTCCCCCAACTCCTTCCTCACCCACCCCCCTGCCCCCAGCTGAGGAGGGCAGGTGTGCTGGTCCAAGTAGCACCCTGTCCCCTCCCACCTCCCAACTTCCCCTGCTACATTGTGAGGACAGGCCTGGATACCTTGAGGATCTTCCCTCAGTTCCCCCCAGGGGAGACAGTTGGGCCCCCACAATGCACTGCAGTCCACCACCAGCTGCCCACACCCGTCTCTGGTTGGACTGTCTGTGCCCATGAGAAACACCCTCGGTTTGGCCATGTTGATGCCTGACAGAACAAAAGCGAGACCTACCAAAATGCAAACAGCTGCGACAAAGAAAGAGAGATAAAAATCCGCAGCCAAAAGCCAATTCCCTTCCTCAAAGTCTCTTTGGAGGCAAAGGAAGCTCAGCATGCGGTTTTTTCCATTATGGATATGATAAGAGCGAAACTGGCACCTCCCCCAGACCATGCATATATATAGCAGTGTGTGTATATATATATGTGTGTGTGTGTGTGTCCGTGTATATGTGCTATACAGCCGTATGGAAGCATATACAGCCACGCCAAGGGACTCACTGCCGACAGAGGACCAGGCCTGGGCAACATATTGGCTATAACTGCCCTCCTCCTGCGATGCGTAGTCTCCGCAGGCCCTCCACCCCTCCCCGCCCGCCCCTTCTCTCTGGCTCGAAACTGAACGTGGAAATGGCGGGTTCCCTCTTCGCTGGTGTCTCCCCTTCCCTCAAGCAACCCTCTGCCCTATCTCTCCAGCCCCGTCAGCTCTGAGCCCCCGGCCTCCTGCCTCCCCAGCCCCCGCCAGATAACCCCCCGTTTCTGTTGCAGATTTTGAATTCCTGCTCCCCAGCAGCTTTGAGTCTGAAGGACATGTTTTCATTGCTCCCAGGTAGCTTGTGTGTGGCCTTGCTGAGGTGTCCTCACCTGCCCCGACCACCCTGGCCCCGCCTCCTGCACCGCTGCCTGGAGCTCTGTGTGTCTGTGTCCTGTGCAGTGTTGCCCCTGCCCCCATACATAGCCCTGTATGTGCAGCCGAGTGCATACCTGGGCCATGTAGCCACACCAGGCAGCAGCAGTCAGCAGCTCCACAGCTTCAACTCCCGCCAGCCTGGGGTGGGAGAGCTCTGGACCCTGTGCTGACCTTCTGTGGCCTCCCAGGCAACCAGGAAGGAGCCCTTCCTGCCCTGGGTGGCTGCTGCTCTGGTTTGTGGTGCCCTCCCCACCCCCACCCCGCACCCTGTCGGTGTCCTGTGTCAGTCAGTGTTTGTGTGGGTCTGGGGGCTGAGCCAGCCAGAGCCCCTGTTGGCAGTGCCAAGTTTAGGCGCGGTGGCTCGCTGAAGACGGGGGCGGGGCGGGGATGGGGCTTTGAGATGGGTGTGGCCCAGAGTAGACCTGGCCTGGGACCCTTCTGGAGCACACACCCAGCATGCACACACATCTTCGGGCACACGTGCCACCTGTTGGCCCACAGCTGAGGAGGCTGGTGGCCCCCGGTGGTGAAGTCCTGCCTTGTGACCTGGGTTTTGGATGAGGGCAGGTGGGTGCAGTTGGCAGAGACCAGTGGCACTCTCAGGCACCACACGGGGGCTCTAGGCACTTCTCAACTCTGTGTGTGTGTGCACACGCGTGCCTGCATCCACAGATTTCTCCGGGACTCTTGTGAGCCTGTATTTGTGAAGCATTGTGTATATATGTGAGGGTCCATGTGTAAATGGGGTGGGTTTTGTGCATCAGTGACTGGGAATGTGTGAAAAGGCCTGAGTGGCCCAGGTGACCCTGAGGAAGCTCTCTCACACTGGGGACTGTGTTTGTTTTTGTCATCTCTGTGTCCTTGGCTCAGGAGAGCTCACTATTTTGGGGGTGAGTGACTGAAATAACCATAAACATCATTGTGTGTGTTATGTGGGGGGGTGGGGACTACAGGTGACTTGGTGTCAAGCACATCTGTGTGGATGCCCTGCTGGGTGTGTAAGGTGTGGCCTCCATGCATAGAAGTGAAAGCTGTGCAATGCACAAAGGCCTTTGTGATCAAGGAACATGTAGGGGCTGAGACTCAGTCTCAAATTCCCACAAAGTTGCTAGAGGAAGGTCCCCAGTGGCTGAGGAATTGGAAAGCAGGGATGACTCCATCCATCAACACAGAAAGACTACTTGCCAAGACGTCCTGGAGGAGCAGAACCCCAAGAAGGCCCCTTCACTCCCCACAGCCCCCACATTCTCTGGAGCCACAGCCAATGATGAGTTGGGCAAGGGCCTTGGGGAACTGAGGGAGTTGGCGCTCCCACCTCTGTGGGGAGAACATTCCAGACAAAAAGAATACCCAGTCCAAGAACCCACATGGTCCCACTGACTTCCCAACACACTCTGTGGTTTTAAAAAAATCCCCATTGCTGTCAATTCCAACTCCTAGTGACCTTGTAAGACAAAGCAGAACTGTTCCATAAAGTTTCCAAAACTGAGTATCTTTACACAAACCAACTGATTATCTTTCTCCTGAAGATGGTTTCAAACCACTAACCTTCTGATTAGCAGCTGAGAAATTAACCAGCGTACCACCTGGCCTTCTACCCTCTAGGGTACAGGCAGTGATATCCCATTTTCTAAGTGAGGTTCAGAGAGTTTGAGTTGCCCAAGGTGCACAGCCAAGAAACAGGAGGAGATCTGAGACTCAGGCTGACAAAGCCCATACTGTGGCCTCACTTGTGCCCACGCGGATGAGCCAGCCATGAGGCATTTCCTGGGGCCTCGGGTGCAGCACCATCCTGGAGAGATGGGAAGTTCTGTGAGTCCGTGCACAGAAGGGAGAACTGGCCAGGTGGAGGACGCTGACCCTCACTGTCCTGTCAGTTCTGTCCCAACTCAGACAAGGGCAGCCTGCCAGGCACATGGCAGCTGCAGCCCGTGCGAAAAGCCCCTCCCCGAGGCCTGGATTTCTCAGCAAATGGCCAGGTGGGCCTGTTGGGAAGCCCCAGCCCCACTGGTCTGTCCAGCCCCCAAGCCCACTCTTCTTGCCCCTCCCCACCCCCAGAGAGTATTGCAAGGACCTGAATGCCTCTGACAACAACACCGAGTTCCTGAAAAACTTCATTGAGCTCATGGAGAAGGTGACTCCAGACTCCAAACAGTGTGAGTGCCTGGCAGGGGAGCTGGCTCCCGGAGGTACTCCGGCAGCTCAGAGGAAGCCAGGGACCCAGCAGGCCTGGGCCAGGTCCTGGGGAAGGCTCCTACTGGAGCCTAGGGTGAGGGTGGGTGAAGGCAGAAGGCTGGGGAGTGTGGACAGAGGGCCAAAAGAAGATGCTTCTCTACCCCTGTCCCTAAATTTCAGGCAACAACTTCCTTCTGCACAACCTGATCTTGGATACAGGCATCACGCAGCAGCTGGTGGAGCGTGTATGGCGGGACCAGGACCTCAACACGTAGGCATCACCCAGACTGTGGGGACAAGAGGGTGGGGTGTGCCTGGAGGCCTTGGCCCTGCTTGGGGGAAGATAGGCCTATGACCCTACCTCCCTGCTGTCCCCCAGGTACAGCCTGCTGGCCGTGTTTGCTGCCACTGATGGTGGCATCACCCGTGTCTTTCCCAACAAGTAAGTGATCTGCTCAACAACCTGCCCCTGTCCTGCTGCCTAGAGGCCACTCTGCCTCTTATGAGATCACTACTTCTCAGCAGGCTAGGCCCAAACCACCCCTTCCCTGCCAACCCCTGCTTTTCTCGATGCTCCAGGGCCGCTGAGGACTGGACAGAGAACCCTGAGCCCTTCAATGCCAGCTTCTACCGCCGCAGCCTAGATAATCACGGCTATGTCTTCAAGCCCCCACACCAGGACAGTGAGTATCCACACAGGGTGACCAGCAACAGACAGGAAACCTTACTTTCCCTGTTTGCTTGGCCAGCGTCATGTTCGAGAGGGGCCTCAGACAGCACAGCTCAGCTCTGGAGCAGACACGGAGAGAGGGCTGGGCAGTTCTGACCTTCACTGAACACCCACAATGCCAAACCCTTCACTGAGTGCTTGGCCTGGAGCCAGCCCTGAGTTGGGTTACTTGGGCCCAAGAAGCCAGAGCGGAGTGGTGAGTGGCCACCCCAGTTCCTGATGGCCCCACCCCATCCCACCCCCAGCCCTCTTAAGGCCACTGGAGCTGGAAAACGACACTGTTGGTGTCCTGGTCAGCACGGCTGTGGAGCTCAGTCTGGGAGGGCGCACACTGAGGCCAGCAGGTGAATGCCTAGAGTGGAGACAGGATGGGGCAGTGGGCAGGGTGCTACCCAGACAGGCAGGCAGGCAATGATGGCCCTTTACTCTCTGCAGTGGTGGGTGTCAAGCTGGACCTGGAGGCCTGGGCTGAGAAGTTCAAAGTGCTAGCCAGCAATCGCACCCACCAGGACCAACCTCAGAAGGTACCTGAGCAGGAGGCAGGAGGCCCAACAGTGCCCTTCCTGAATCCCTAGGAACTCCTATAAGCCTCCCACTCAGAGTTGCACCAGCACCTAAGGAAGACAGGGGCTGCTGCAGGTGGCCTGGGGACCTAGATGTATGAAGGATGATGGGAGGAGGAAGGAGGGGGAACTGGGGTCACCTTACAGCCCTCACTCTTTGCCCAGCAGTGCGGCCCCAGCAGCCACTGTGAGATGGACTGCGAAGTTAATAATGAGGTACATGTACCCTGAACCTTCCCTGGACTAAGCTTACCCACTCTCCATATTCTTAGTCCCATCTCTGACTGCTGGCCCATTCCTTGGCCTGTGAGTCTCAACACCCCCACCTTGACTTCATGGCCTTACCAAGGCTATGGGAAGTGGTGGCACCCAACTCTGAATCACTGGACTGCCAAGGCCAGGGAAGGAAGGTGCGGGGACCAGCCCCTCTCCATCCTCTTCCCCCTTCCTCACCTCTCAGGACCTGCTCTGTGTTCTCATTGATGATGGGGGATTCCTGGTGCTGTCCAACCAGAACCATCAGTGGGATCAGGTGAAAGTTACAAAAAGGGTGGAAGGAGAGGGGCAAGGCTCGAACCTTCTGGGGGTGTGGTCCTGCCAACCTTGTGTCCACAACCCCCT
This sequence comes from Heterohyrax brucei, assembly GCA_028571685.1. Lineage (NCBI taxonomy): Eukaryota > Metazoa > Chordata > Mammalia > Hyracoidea > Procaviidae > Heterohyrax > Heterohyrax brucei. Next base: position 16,151,949 of record CM053158.1, read on the forward strand.
TCCGGCATCCCCAGGTGGGCAGGTTCTTCAGTGAGGTGGACGCCAACCTGATGCTAGCACTCTACAATAACTCCTTCTACACCCGCAAGGAGTCCTTTGACTATCAGGCAGCCTGTGCACCCCAGCCCCCAGGAAACCTGGGGGCTGCTCCACGGGGAGTCTTTGTGGTGAGCCCCCGGCAGGAGATGGGGGTGTGGGAGACTTGTCAGCAGATAACCCCCACCTCTGACTCATCTGAGAGAGCTCGGGGTGACCCGGGACGAAGGACACTGGTGGCAGCCCACAACCCTCTCTCCACTGCAGCCCACCATTGCAGACTTCCTCAACCTGGCCTGGTGGACCTCGGCTGCCACCTGGTGAGTCCTGCAGGCGGTAGAGAGAGTGCACCTCGGCCAGGAGGGCTCAGGAGAAATGGGGATACTAGCTTCTACTGACAGTTCCCACTCGGTGCTCCGTGCCCTGCAGGTCCTTGTTTCAGCAGCTTCTCTATGGCCTCATCTACCACAGCTGGTTCCAGGCAGGTAGGATTTTGGAGACTCCTCCCATACCCTCCCTTCCTAAGCAGAAAAAGACCCCAAAAGGAGAGCGGGGCTTACAGCTGAGGGGGCTGACGCCCGAGACCACGCAAGTGTCTGTGGGCGGGCCTGAGGTGCGCTTGTCCCCGCAGATCCAGCGGAGGCGGATGGGAACCCCGAGGCCCGTGAGAGCAGCTGTGTCGTGAAACAGACCCAGTACTACTTCGGTTCGGTGAACGCCTCCTACAATGCAATCATCGACTGCGGAAACTGCTCCAGGTACGGTGGGGGCGGGGCCTGCGTTGGTGCTGGAAGCCCCGCGAGGGGGCGGGACCTGCGGGCTCACGCGGCCGGGGGCGGGGCGAGGAGGCAAACGGAGGGGCGTGGCGAATCTTCGCGTTGTGTCTCCTGGCTTTGGTTTCCAGGCTTTTCCACGCGCAGAGACTGATCAACACCAACCTTCTCTTCGTGGTGGCCGAGAAGCCGCTGTGCAGCCAGTGTGAAGCTGGCCGGCTGCTGCAGAAGGAGACACACTGTATCCTGCCCCCACCCCCCTGAGCCCGCGCCCTTCCCACCCCGCCTGCCCCTTCTGTGCCACCACGGCCTCCTTGACTACCCCACCCATGCCCAGCGGATGGCCCCGAGCAGTGTGAGCTGGTGCAGAGACCGCGATACAGGAGAGGCCCGCACATCTGCTTCGACTACAACGCGACGGTGAGGCTAGAGGGCGGCAGCGAGCTAGACATTTTGCTTCCCTTCCCCAGGGCTGGTGCGCCCCTGCATCCTCTGCTGGTCTGGCCGGTTAGCTGCCTGTTTCTCCCCTCAGGAAGATACCTCAGACTGTGGCCGCGGAGCCTCCTTCCCGCCGTCGCTGAGCGTCCTGGTCTCGCTGCAGCTGCTGCTCCTCCTGGGCTTGCCACCCCGGCCGCAGCCCCAAATTCACGCTCACGCCCACGCCTCACGTCGCCTCTGAGTGCAGCCACCCTTGGGCATCCCAGCCTCTACCCCGCTCTCCAGCTCCATACTCCCGCCTTAGAGCCTCGCCACCTCCCCTCACTGAAAGACCTGAGCCTGCCAGGCCCTGAGAGTCTGCGGCTTGGGGTGGGGTCCCAAAGGAGGACGCCACAGGTCTTTGGCCCCCAAGCCACGTCTCACTGATGGACTGTCACAGTGTCCCCAGACCCCTCATTCCCACTGGACTCACCCCGGAGGACTGGGAGAGGGAAGTCACATTCACTGGTGCAAACCAGGTTTCCACTGCCCACCAGGCCCCGGGTCTCCCTGTGTTGGGGACCTAACCCCTGCCCCAGCTGGACCCCAGTAATTGGCCCGGCTGCCCCAGCCCAGCCCAGACTTGGTTTCCCTGGAAAGAGTGGAAGAAAGTGAGATGGGCACTTTGAGGCCTGTGCATCCTGGCTGCCTGGGGAAAGTGTGAGAGGAAGAGGCTCTGATTAAGTCTTAACAGAGAGAGGTCCTGGGGAGGCCCCTCCAGGGGCCCTGCCCCGTCAGGCCTGCAACCACCCCCACACCCCTTCAAGCCCTTCAGGTGTCAGGATAGACTCGGTGACGCTGTTTCAGACACAACCCCGTGCATACCCGGTGCCCTGAGGGCAGAAACAACTCACAGTAGATATACCCGGAGTGCACACATACAGACACACACAGACATACACACACATACATACATGTTGGGTGGGGTGGGGCTCACAAAGCCTTACACAGGGCAAGGCGTTGGTGGGAGGGTTGGCACCTCACACTCCATCTCCTACTTACCACCTGCCTCTAATCTGAGCTACAGCCCAGCTGATCCTCCCATCTCTAAAGCTGAATGTCAAACAGTGCCAAATGCCAGGGCAAAGGCAGAGACCCCTGTCTTAAGCTCTGGCTGTCAGTGTTCCCCAAGTGCCCCTGACCCTGCCAGGTGCTCATTGTAATCATTTCTCACTAGTGTCAGGCCCCCACTGGGTCCATATGCCACTGCCTGCACCCCTCGGCAGAGGAACCCCCACCAGACATGGCCCTTTGCCTTAGCGGGGGATGACTTGGTCTCTCCTGGCTAGGCCATCCCACCCTCAATCAAGCCCTTACACACTCAGGCCTGCACCCTACTCCCTTACACACTCCCTGCACCCCACTCTGCTCACATACACTCCCTGCCCTCAGGAGGTCAAACTGCTCCCCCTACTGAACACACACTTGTACACACAGACACAGTGCACACACACAGGTTGGGCCCGGGCACATCTCTTCACACTTCATTTTGGTTGTTTCCCCCAAAGGCATCCCAGCTTGGGGGTCAGTGGGGGGACTGAGGGCAAGGGGATGTGGCCATGAGGCTCAGATGGACTGAGAGGAGGGGGGAGGGTGATGCATTAATTAATGGCTCCGTTAATTAATGTCATGTTGCTTGTTGCTTTCTCAGTGTGTGTGTGTGTGGTCCATGCCCGCTGCTGGTGCCCAGTCTGGCTGCCAGCCGTGTCCTGCGGGGGCGTGTGTGTAACTGTAGTGTAGTCAGGTGCTCAATGGAGAATATAAAAATAAAAAAGAAACATACAGAAATATATATTTTAAGTTTAAAAAACAGAAAAACAGACAAAACAATCCCTATCAGCTGTCAAACCCCCAGCTGGGTCTGATCCTTCTCATAGCCCACCTGACCTGGCTGTCCCTTCACCTTGGGCTTGGGGGGACCTATGGGGGATGGGGAAGCATTTCTTTTGTCTGCCCTTTTTTTTTGTTTCTATTTTGTACAGATAAGTCAGAAAAACAAAAGTGACAAAAAAGAAACTTTGTAAAATACTGTGTGTGTGATTTCTTGTAAAATATTTTCAAATGGTTTATTACAGATCAGTTATTAAATAATGTTCATATTTTCACTTCAAACAGTTCCCATCCACTGTGTCTGCCCACTGGTGGGGATTGGGTAGCAATGATGACAGGTGGCCTTGACTTTGGAGTCCCACCTACTGCTCAGGGGGCATAGCTGCCACTGTAATCCAGACCCCTGATGAGCATAGATAATAATGCTTTATGCAAAAAAAAAAGGCTCCCAAAGACTTAATGCCCTGATCCTGGAAAGAGAAAGACAGAAATGAAATGTGGATCCAGTAAGGAAGGATTAGAGGAGGCTGGAGCCTAGCCTGCTCATAAGCACAGCCAACACCTCCTCTGGCCCAGGGAGGCCTGGCCCTGGTGCTCTCTCATGGCCACTGTTGTTAACACTAGAGCCCGACTCCCAGTCAGTATTTGCAGAATCCTCTCAGGCTTCACTAACCCAAACCAAATGCCACTATACTCTTGTTCATGTGAAATTCAACCCTCTTAATAGCCAGCCCTAGTCGATGCGTCCTTAGTGGGAGAGAATCATAACCACCTGGGCTGAGATTGGAAACCCTGGTGGCATAGTGGTTAAGTGCTACATCCACTAACCAAAAGGTCAGCAGTTTGAATCCATCAGGTGCTCCTTAGAAACTCTATGGCGAAGTTCTACTCTGTTCTATAGGGTCTCTATGAGTCAGAATCAACTAGACGGCAGTGGGTTTGGTTTTGGTGGAGCTGTTTCCCTCCAACCCTCAACTGTCATTCCCCTCTTAAAATGCGCTTGAGAGGAGTGGGGGAACTCCACTTGCTCAGTTACCCTGAGGCTTTTGGCCTTCCTGCCAAGTCTTCATCACAACCTTGTTAAAAAGCCTGTTGTTTCAGCTCCAACTGGTGATGATCCCATGAGTCTCAGAATAGAACAGAGCTCTCTAAAGGTTCCAGTGGCTGACTTTTTAAAAGTAGAATGCCAGTCCTTTCTTCTGAAGCACAGTCATAGGAGTGAGTGTATTAGTCATCTCACAGTCCAGTAAGCTACAAGTCCAAATTCAGGGCATCAGCTCCAGAAGAAGGATTTCTCTCGGTGTCAGCTCTGGAGAAAGGTCCTTGCCATCAATTTTTCCCTGGTCAAGGAGTTTCTCGGGAACAGGGACCCGGGGTCTGAAGAATGCACTCTGTTTCCCTGGCTGCTTTCTTGGTGGTATGAGGCCCCCACCTTTCTGCTTGCTTCCCTTTCCTTTTATCTCTTGTAAAGGTCATACTGGCCACACCCCAGGGAAACTCCCTTGACTTGAGCAAGGGTGTTTGTTAGCACCCCACCTTAATCCTCTTTAACCACAGGCAGAAACAGAAAATCACAAAATGGAGGATAGTCACACTAATGCTGGAAATCATGCGCTAACCAAGATGACACTATTTTGAGGGGATATAATCCATAACAATGGGTAATGGTATATCCTCATTCTGCAGGTAAAAGGACTGAGTCTTACGAGGAGAAAGCCTTTCTTAGCTGTCTTAGTCATCTAGTGCTGCTATGACAAAAATACCACAAGTGGATGGCTTTAAAAAGATAAATTTTCTTTTGTCCCAGTCCAGTAGACTACAAGTCCAAAGTCAGGGCATCACCTCCAGGGGAAGTCTTTCTCTGCTGGCTCTGGAGAAACATTCTTATCATCAATCTTCCCCTGGACTGGGAGCTTCTGAAGTATGCCCTGCACTGCTGCTTGATAGTCCTGCCTCACGACCACCACCACTGCCCATCCTCTCTCATTAACATCATAAAGGAGGCAGAGTTTACAGCATATGGGAGCTTCATACAATACTGGGAATCATGGCCTAGCCAAATTGCTGCACACAGTTTTGGGGGGACACGATTCAATTCATGACATCGGCAAATTTCTCAGAGTAAATGACTGGTGAGAGGAGGGCCTGAGATACTGAAGAAATGGAAGGCATTTCAGGCCTCTGCAAAGGCATCATCTTTACTCACTCCTCCACAGGCAACCCCAAGACAGCTTCCATGACCCCTTACCAGCAGTCCTGGAGTAGGAATCCCAGATAAGTACAGAAAAACATTCCATGGAATTAGAGTTTGGGGTAAATAAGGAGTACCTTGTTACTGTGTGATATGGTAAGTATAGAGGTCCTCACTTAACTTCTAGAGGGAGGAGAATAACCAACATCAGCATCAGCCCAAAGCTGAACCCTGTGACAGCAAGTCAGACATACTGCCACCCTCCAGCATTTTGCCAGTTCTGACACCAGTTGTGCCTCCCATGGCACCCTCTACTTCTTTGCTGGGCTTGGTAATTTGTTAACAGTGGCCACACAGAACTTGTAGACCATGGCCATGAATATGGGGCTTATTAGGGAAATAACAGGTCACAGTTCAGGATCAGGACCAACGTAAAAGTTACTGGAACAACTCAGGCTACAGTTCTTTCATCAGGACAACTTCCTTCGTGGGCATGCAAACCTGAAGGCAGGCTCTCTGCCACTGCACCCTGCTTCTGCCCTGCTTGGGCCAGTATTACAGTTCTTTAGTTTGGCAATAAGTACCCAGAGGCACAACACTCTGCCAGGAAGCCTCTTGCCCGAAGGCATTCAGCTCCTGACCTGTGGGTTGGCAAAACCACTGCAGCCTCATCCTCTGCTGCTGCTGTCTCATGCCACTGTTGCAACCTCCAGTGTTACAGCACTCCAGTGTTACAGCTGTTTGTGGATCAAGAAGTTTCTCATTACAGGGACTCTAAATCCAAAGGATGCCTTTTGCTCCCAGCTATTATTTCTGACGGTAGTGAGATGCTCCCTCAGTGTCTACAATTGGCTCTTTTTAAGCCTAGCAGGATGACAAAACCGACCAATCCCCTTGGTGGTCCCAAAGCACTTTATTTGTATAGTCTCAGCCAGTTATTTAATGAGAATTACAAGATTATGACTAGAAAGGCCATATAAAAGTGATTCATTGCATTGCAATAAGTAGGTATATTTCAAATAGGGAACTTTGGTAATGTAGTGGTTAACTGCTCAACTGCTAAACAGAAATGTTGGCAGTTCAAACTCACCCAGTGACTCTGAGGGAGATCTGGTGATCTGCTTCTGTAAGGAATACAGCCTAGAAAAACCTATAGGACAGTTTACTCTGTCACATGGGACCACTATGAGTCAAAAATTGGCTTAATGGTACCCAACAACATGTTTCAAATATTGCGTGGACCATACTTAAACTTTGGTGACATGTATACACTAAAAAGTTATTGTTCATGTGTAATTCAAATTTCACTTGGCATCCTGTATTTTGATTTACTAAATCTGGCAACTCTGTCCTGGGGTGGCATCCCGTGGGAAGCCATTCTCCAGACGAAGATAAAAAGTGTCAATGCCCTTTATAACCTGGAAGGCTCTGCACACATCAGCAGTACTTCAAACAGTGGCTGAGAGGAAAATTCTGAGCTTTATATAAACGTTATGTCATATAATCATGTTATTTATATGTGCATTTAAAAAAAATACAGTATACAAAAAAATCAGTTTGCACGCAACACAATCTGCTGGAAGCCAGTGGATATGCCTGGCCCAGGCTTGTGGGGAGACCTCTCTTTCTCTCACCAGCTATCAGAAGTCTCTGGTGGGGAAGGACTGAGTACAGATCGTCCTCACTCTTTCACAGAAACAGGAGACCCAAGATCCTGCCCCAGCTCCACCTAAAGTGAAGCCTGAGCAGTAACACTCTACTGGCATTTTATACAGCTGTACCCTCAAGGCAGAAAGGTGCTGCCATTATCTCCATTTTATACACCATGAAACCGAGTTTCAAATAGCTTCAGAAACTTAGCCAAGATCACCGAGTTGCCTAGGAGCAAAGCAAGGATTTGGACGGCCGAAGTTCTTCTGGAATTCGCGCACACTCCTCTCAAGCATACCAGGACCATACGTAAGTCTGACCATACACCTGCCCACAGGGACACTCCATTCAGACGCTCACGCACTAATGGAGCCACTGTGGCTCTTCCTAGAAACTGGCAAGTGTGCGGCAGGAAGTTGTGTTGCTGTCAGTATCCTTCGCTTTCCGGAGATCATCGATGCTCATTCACCCTCCCCCACTTCCAGAGAACGGAGAAAACGGCCCTAAGGACTACAACTTCCAGCACATCCTCTTTTCCTCCAGCCGGCGGGAGCATCCGGGCGCGTAGCCTCCTGGGATTTGTAGTTCTACTCACAACAACTATTTCTCCTGTCCCGGAATTCCGAGGGACTCCATATTCCAGCATGCCGCGGAGCCGGAAGATCATCTCTCAAAGGGCACCTCGCCTTCTCTCGGGTACGCAAGCGTAGCACCCCTGTTTGTCGGACCCTGAAAAGGGAGGAGGCACCGTAGAAATCAAGACCGAGGCCGAGCCGAAGCTGGCTGGACTTAACTGAGTTCAGGACCAAGGCGTCAGTGCCCCGCGCGGACGGATAGGACCTCGCTGGATGGAGGAGGCCGAGTCCTGAGATAACAACGGCCGGGCCGGCCTGGCGCGGGGCCCACGGTGGGGCGCAGGCAAGCTTGCCTAAGTCGCCCAGGGCCTTTCCTCAGGTCCCGGGCAAAGGGCCTAGGCGCCGGCCCCTCAACCAGGTTCAACCCGACCGGAAGTGGAGCCTTCACCACGGCCATAGTCCAGTAACCAGGCCGGTCCCGGGCCTCCCGTTGGGGCCGGACTGGAACGAGGCCCCGGGGAGGCCCCTAGGTCACCAGACCTTCTCCCAAGGCCGTCGCTCGCCGCAAAGATGCAGCGCGCCCTACCAGGCGCCCGCCAGCACTTGGTGGCCATCCTGGCCAGCGCCAGCGTGGTGGTGAAGGCCCTGTGTGCGGCTGTGCTGTTCCTCTACCTGCTGTCCTTCGCCGTGGACACGGGTTGCCTGGCGGTTACCCCAGGCTACCTCTTTCCCCCCAACTTCTGGATCTGGACCTTGGCCACTCATGGGCTGATGGAGCAGCACGTGTGGGACGTGGCCATAAGCCTGGCTACAGTGGTGGTGGCCGGGCGATTGCTAGAGCCCCTCTGGGGGGCCTTGGAGCTGCTTATTTTCTTCTCAGTGGTGAACGTGTCTGTGGGACTACTGGGGGCCTTCGCCTACCTCCTCACCTACATGGCTTCCTTCAACTTGGTCTACCTGTTCACTGTCCGCATCCATGGCGCCTTGGGCTTCCTAGGCGGTGTCTTGGTGGCACTCAAGCAAACCATGGGAGACTGCGTGGTGCTGCGAGTGCCCCAGGTGCGTGTCAGCGTGGTGCCCATGCTGCTGCTGGCACTGCTGCTGTTCCTGCGGCTGGCCACACTGCTTCAGAGTCCAGCACTGGCCTCCTATGGCTTTGGGCTGCTCTCCAGTTGGGTCTATCTTCGTTTCTATCAGCGCCACAGCCGGGGCCGAGGGGACATGGCCGACCACTTTGCTTTTGCCACCTTCTTCCCTGAGATCCTGCAGCCGGTGGTCGGATTGCTGGCGAACTTAGTGCACAGCCTCCTGGTGAAGGTAAAGATATGCCAGAAGACAGTGAAACGCTACGACGTGGGTGCCCCATCCTCTATTACCATCAGTCTCCCAGGCACAGACCCTCAGGACGCCGAGCGGAGAAGGTACTGTGGAGTCTTCTGGAAACCTTTCAAGCTAGCAGACTAATTACCGGTCCATCTGTAGAGGTGCTGGCTCTGTGTAGGCTGCTGGCCCCGGGGCAGAGTCAGAAAGGAATAAAATCTAGTCTTTGGCCTTAAGGACCTCAGCATTTAGGTATCTTGGTTCCAGCAAGTGCCTTCTAACCCTAGGGAGTGAAAGTAGCTTTTCTCACCACTTAGGTCAGACAAACCTCCCAAGATGCTCAGTTTCCTTTGGTGCTGGGTGAGGAGCAAATGGGGGAACCCCACAAACATAACCCTGGTTTGGAATGCTGGACCCGGGTCCTGCAGGAGCCAGAGACAACCTGTGGGTCCCTTCTGCCATGTGAGACAGGAATAGGGAAGGAGTCTTGGGTTCCGTCGGGTTCTGGGGCACCCTGATTTCCAAATGTTGAGCTGTGTCCCCTTCCTGGGCCTTAATTCAGCTTCTGTGCTTCTCTGCCACTTACTTATTGAGAGGGAAGCTTCAGGTACTGTCGGATTCTCCTCCTACTCTGGCAGTTAACATGTCACCAAATCCAGGGGACAGGCGACATGGCACACCAGGGAGCACAGGGTAACCCTTATGTTACCTGTAAGCCAAGCCACAGGCACCGGGCACCATCCACCATCAGGAGTCCCAGGTGAATTATTCACCGGCTGCGTCTTGGCCAGGGCCAGACAGGTCCTTTTCAGAATGGCTCTCTGTCCCAGCTGTGTGGACTCACCAGAGCTGAGAGCTTCCACCAGGCTCATGGCTGCATTTCCACTATCATTCTTGAGATTTTGTAGCAGTTACTCAGGTAGTAAAGTTATTATTATTTTTTTTTCATTATGACTGAGTGAAAATATACATTCCCATATAAACTTGCATGCCCACCTATATGCAGCTTCCACTGCTCTCCCCGCCGGGTGACAGCACACTATTCCTCTCTGCTCCATACAATGTCTCATCCTCCCAATAGTCTCTTTTCCCCTCCTCTCCACCCACTCTCCTTCCTCCGGCCAGAGGTCAGCAGGATGATATCCTATAGCTGCATACAACCATAAAGTGCACCCAGAAAGTAAGCTCTGTTCCTCCTTTCAGCATTTGTCAAAGGCTTCTGCTTTGGCTCCCTGTAAAGGGGGTCCTTGGCAGGAAGCTCCATGAATTCAGCTGAACAGGTATCCCTGTTCTTACTCTCAGGGACTGTGGAGTTTTGTGTGGGAGACATCCCTTGAAGGAGTTTCCAAGCAAGTGAAGCAGTGACATAAGGCCATAAATGATGGCTGTGGTCTAAGATAGCGGGTGTCAAAAAGTATAGCACACTGCAGGACATAATTCTGAATTCTGTAGCTTGTTTCTACAGCTGATAAGTTCTAAAGACAGGGACAGTCTTAATCTCATCACATGGATGGAGTTGGGCTGGGACAGCTGCAGCTTGGTCAGAGCCATGTAGACAGGGCTAGACCTCAGTGGAAACCCTGGTTGCCTAGTGGTTAAATGCTGCTGTGCTAACCCAAAAGTTGCCAGTTCAAATCCACCAGGCACTCCTTGGAAACTATGGGCAGTTCTGCTCTGTCCAGTAGGATCACTGTGAGTCGGCATCAACTTGACAGCAGTGGGTCTGGTCTGGTTTTGGTTTAGACCTCCAGTGAGAGCTGGTTAGACATTCCGGAAACCTCTGCCCAGGTCCAGAAAATGGACAGGAGGGGGCGGGGTGCCAGAGGAAAGCTCTTAGCACAGGCTTGTGGGTGTTAGCTTACATGGGCTGGGGTCTTTTGCTCAAACCAGCTTGGCATCTGATTACATGCTACCTTCAGACCCAAAAGGCTACTAGCAGAGGGAGGTAAGGTTTTTGGTCTGTCTCTCTGACCCTTGTGAGGAGGAAGTGACTGGAAAGTCCTGCCTCACTGCCTTGGCCACTTTAGACAGCTAGTGAGAGCTTCTCTGGGTTAGGAACCTGGGTAGCAACAGGAAAGGGCTGTCCTGTTGGTGCCAACTTGCTCTTTGCCAGATCTTCTCGCAGCCCTGAACTGCCCTAGTGACAGTGGCAATGTACAGAGCTGTCTGTGCCCATGTCCTTCTGCCTCTCCTGTCATGTTCCTGGTACGGTGAAGATTTCTTTCTCTGCTAGAGCCTGGTGGTACAGAGAATTTGGGGCATTGGGTGCAGAGTGGCCACTGCTGGAAGTATTGCCTGGCAGTGGTTCTGAGCTCAGGTGTGCATTTTCTTCTGGTGAATTTTCTCACCTGTCCCCAGAGTGCAGCCTGCAAAAGTCTGCACTATGGAATGAGTGGGCTCTGGCCTGTACCCCACCTATGTGAGCTGTTTCTCCTTCCTCTCTTCCTGCAAGGGCTCAACTAGGCCCCAGGTCTCAGGCCCTAGTGGTTTGGGGAATTCTAGGAAGGAAGATATTATAGTTAGGAGGGGTGGGCTGGCCCAAGTTGGCTGCGAGCCAAGGCAGAGGCCTGAGTTCCAGCCTTCCCCACAGATGGTTGTCAGGAGGCTCAGGACACCCCTGACCCTCTCCTTGGATGTGATGACAGTGGTCAGGTGGAAACTCACCTCTCCAGGAACTTAACATTACCACCCATCTACCCTGAGGCACTAGCCACACTTCAGTACTATATTCGGAACCTTCCTGTTGGCTGGCCTGTCTGGCACCCGTCTGGCAGGCAGCCTCCTGGTCATCTGAAAGACAGCCTGTTGGCCTCAGCCTGGAGGTAGCGTGCCCCATCTCCGGAGGGAAGGCTCAAAAGCCATTGAGTCCTAATTCTGATGGCAGAGTGGGCCCTAATCCAGCCTCTGGGGAGCCCTGGGCTATGCATGAATGAGTATAACACATGGGATCCAAGGGAGAAGCCTGGGCAGAGTAAGTCTCATGGGGGAAGGGGCAAAGTATGAGCCAAGCCCCAAATAAGAGTGACCTGTCTTCTCTCTTCTGGCCCCAGGCAACTAGCCTTGAAGGCCCTCAATGAGAGGCTGAAGAGAGTGGAAGATCAGTCTGTCTGGCCCAGTATGGAGGATGACGAAGACGAAGCTGGAGCCAAGGCAGACAACCCTCTGTCCTCAGACAAGGCTCCCACACCCCCAGGGAAGGGGGCTGCCCCAGAGTCCAGCCTAATCACCTTTGAAGCAGTGACCCCAAATCTGTAACTCCAGACCACCTTGAGGGCAGCACCTCCTTTCCTAAGCCCCCTTCACCACCCTCTCGGCTACTCCAGGGCACCTCCTGCTCTGAGGGGAGGGAAGAACGTCTACTGGAAGTTTCCACAGCCCTTTGCTGTTTCTCGCCAACACTACCCAGGCCTCTTGCTACCTGGTTTCGACTCCCGACAACCACTATACCAGGCATGGGGTCTCAGGCATCAGGCAATCCAGGCCCTGTCCGAGGTGAGACTTGCCTCTGCAAAAAGCCACAGGCAAGTGACTGCAAGGACATTGGTGCCGCAGCTCCTGAGCTGGCCCTCATGCCTGAAACTGGTTGCTAAGAGCCCTGAGCCAAGGCAAGGATTTGCCAAAAATGTACTGGGGGCCCAGCCAGTGCAGAGTTGCACAGCCCCACCTACCCCAAGGAAGACTGTGTTCAGGTCAGAATTTCTGTTTCCCTCTGTGTGGCTGTGGCTGCTTCTGGGCCAAGACAGTCACGGCTCCCAGGTATTTTCTACAGGACCACTTGAGCGGGCAGCCAAGCCCAGCCTCACAGTATCAATAAAGCAGTTCTTTGAAATATGGCTCGTGGGCTCTGTCAGACTACCTTGGGCAGCACCCTCAGTATGCCCGACTGAAAGTTAGAGACTACTCTGAGTTCCAGGGTTCAACCCCTACAGCAATTCCAGCTGGTTAAGGGGCCCCACTTGCCAAGTACATGCCCACTGCTAAACAACCTTGCCAGAGCTGTTATCTCAGACCTGTACCCCTGTTTTCTTTTGGTGACCTCCCATCCCCTGTCAGGGCGGCCCTCTACTCCCATCCAAGGGATCTGAAGATTGAGGACCTCTATCATAAGTTGTTCCTACCCCTAGCTCATTTCCATGACAGAGTGCCCAGTGCTGGCTGACCCCTGCAGGTAGAGAAACGATCCACAGCCCCCATCCTGTCCAAATGTTGCCATCACAGTGTGGAATCTCCAGCACAGTGGTCAGCTGGGAGACTGACAGGACACACATTCACAGCTGTGGGCCTAGCCCTCTTGTGTGCCAGGAAGGCTGGCCTCACTTCAGTGCATAGCCAGGAACAGAGTCCCCCAACTTCCTGTTTTCTCTTGCTGATGGCATTAGTGAGAACCATCCCCAACTTGTGCTGTTCCTCCCATCCAGTCTTTTCAGTTATTTTTATTTTACTTGTAATTTCTGGAAGTCCGAGTACTAATCTGATGGGGAGGCTGTTTTCCAAGCCCAGCTTGATTCAGATGCATGATCCATATGCTCCTCTGGGGTAGTGGAGACAGAAGATGCACTCCAACGTGAAGAGCAAAGGTCCCACACACAGATCTCCCAACCCTGGCTGCCCCAGTACTTGACGTCCGCCCCCCTTGATTCAATCAGCTGAGAGCTCAGGAGGTCCTAGCCCCAGCTTGTACATCGAAGAACAAGTCCAGACTTCATTTTGACTAGGAGGTCATGGCTGGATCCTCTTACGATACAGATAAGCATTGCTCACCTGGTTCATGATGACAAGGCTGGTGAGGATAGGACATACCACAGCCAGGTACCAGGCCCAACCAGGCACTGTGGCAGTAAACCACAGTGAGCACATGCCCAGCAAGAGGCTGGCACTACCCAGAAGGTAGCCCACCAGCCCTGAAGTGGCATGGTACAGTTTGAGTTTGGCCAGGGGCCATAGCGGCAGCAGCTTGGGGTAGAGCAGCACCACCCCACCTGAGCACTGCAGCCCCGCCCACAGCACAGCCAGCAGCCCTGCCCGGCCATGCCATGTGGCCAGGTGGGCTTTGCTCTGCTGCTCCTTGTGAAGGGTAACGAGGCCCAAGCCCAGCAGTGCACACAGCAGGGCCAGCAGCTGCAGCACCCAGTGGCAGCGTGCTCGACCTTTCCTCGAGAGGGAGCGCAGCAATGAACTTTCCGGAGAGAACACCAGCAGTGCCTCAGTCATCAGGAAGGAGAACTAGAGAGACAGGGATGGGAAACAAGTGAGGGTGCAGCCTCAGCAGAGAGGAGATGAGCTTCAGATAACCCTCTAAATGGTCAGCCAATCTGGGCTGATTCCCTTTTTTCATCCTCCCCCTTTAGTGTCCATTTGATGAGAAAGGAGTAGAGAAGCCCATCTGGGATAGAACACCTGCCCTAAATAATTAGCAAGAGGTGACTCTCCACACTAGGTGCTATTCTGAAATGTCACCTCTGCTATGTTACTTAGCCAATACAGTTTGTGATGTGGTGGTTATAAATGATTCACAAGCTATGTTTCTCTGACATGGGGCTGGACACAATTCTTGGCAAGAGGTGGCCACTTGGGTGCACTGTTTCAGAGAAAATTAGATGCATCATCATAAATTATGGTTGAAAGGACACAAATACCTTCAGATGCGTAAAAAGAGACACACGTGTCCAAATACATTTTCTAAGCTTCTTGTCTACAAGCACGTTAAGCCTCATTGTGCTTAGACAACTTGCACACATTTGCTCTAGGGCTTGAGTACCCTGATTCAAATCTGAGATACACAACATGGGCAAGAGTTGGAGTGTACGGAAAAAAAAACAAACATTAAGTAAGTGTTGATAATGTTTCAGAGCTCACAAAGTCCATCACCCATGCCCAAGCTCCCACTTTACCCCATAGCTTAACAGACTCACTACTTACAGCAAGAGACATAAGCACTGGATGCCAGGAAAACAAGCCTGGAAAGAGAAGGGGAGGCCTTGAGAGGCTGAGGCAAGGACTCAGGCATGCCAATCCCTATGGACAGAAATACGAGCAGCCCAACACCCAAGGAGATACTGACAGAATGTAAGCCCCTCCTTACCACAACAAGTTGACCCCATACCTATTCTCTCTTCTGACCCCTCACATGCTTTGCTGCCCCGGTTTCTGGCAGTCCTCCCAGCACCTCCCAGGAGGCAGTCAAGTGAAGTACCAAGACAAGGAAAGAGATACCATGGAGCCTGTGGGGCCTGGCCAAGCTGAGAGAGCCTTCCACACTCACCTGCTCCACCCCAATCATCCCTCTAGCACAAGATGTCCCTTCAGTAGACCCTCAGCCAGCCAGGTGTTTTCACAGGAGTCAGGACCAAGGCTGCCTACCACCCCTGGTCCCCAGGAAAAGTGGGTCTTTCCTTCCCAGAAGTTGACTTTGAAGCCTACTTACTGGAACCAGGCCTGGCAAGCACAGCCACAAAGATGGTGAAGCCCAGGGCCACAAGGTGGGCAGCAGCACCAGAAGCAGTGCGCAAAGCTTGATAGATGTGTGACTCTGTTTCCACACTCAAGGCCATGGCCATGCAGGCCTGTGGCGGTAGCCTGAAAGCACAGTACAGGGGGCAAAGGTCTCAAGTATATTCTCAGTGGGGTAAGGTTGGCAGGGCAGGAATGCCACCCACTCCCAGCAAGATAATGTAGGAAGAGGCAGTGCAACAATACACCAGTTAAAGCACCAGGAATAGTCACAATATGTCAGGTAAGGACTGGGGCCTATCAGTTTCTACCCACACCGGCGCTGAACTTGATCACTAGCCCACCTTCCAAAGACGATGAGCAAGGCCGTGTAAGACTACAAAGTCCAGAGTGCATCACTCCAAGGCCGGGCTGGGAGCCCCAGCTGACAAGTCGTGAAGCACTATGGGAATTGTAGTCCCCGGCTGCAGTCCACGGTTCTATGATTAATACCCTAGCGAACAGTCTTCGCACGTGCAGCTGGCATGCTGCCCTTCCATCCTAGGGATTCCTCTGCCTCACCTGTGGCACCAATCCGACGCGGTGACTTCCCCTCAAGAAAGTGAAATCCTCGGGGCCTTGCCGCACTCGCCGCAGCTGCGTCTCGGTACTGCTTCACTTCCGGGTGCGTGGTCCACCCACCAAGACTTCCTGGGACAAGCCCCCAGCCACGCCTCTGAGTCGCGCTGCGCAGGCGTTGTTGAACTGACGGCTTAGCTGTTGAGTTCTCTGGAGCTTGCGACCGGGCTTTCCAGGCCGCTAAGCTATCTATAACAGTAGGTGTTCCTAAGGGTGAGGGTGTCTCCGGACGCGAGGAGCTAGCAGCTACGGACTGGGGTCCTGCTGGCGCAATGGGCAGCAACTGTCGCATCGAGTGCATATTCTTCAGCGAGTTCCACCCTACGCTGGGACCCAAGATCACCTATCAGGTGCCACTCGGGCTCGCGGGGCTAGGCCGATTGCCTGGAGGCGGGAGATACCTGAGATGTATGTGGGTATCCTTCATTTGCGGAGGACTGTGAACCGAGAGGGTACTCAGACAAGGGTCCTGGCTCCAGTGTGTCAGAGGCAACATTTACATTACACAGGCAGTGATTGTCGGAAATCTGCCTGTGGGGGCCAAGGAGAGGTGCCAGGCTCCAAGGCAGGGGGAGGGAGGAGTCGATTAATACAACTGGGTTGCCAAGCCAAGACCTAAATGATACATAGGGAGTCAGGTAAAGGCGGGAAGAGTGTTTCACTGCTCTCGAGCAGATTCCGACTCATAGCGACCGTATAAGACAGAGTAGAACTGCCCCATAGGGTTTCCAAGGAGTGCCTGGTGGATTCAAACTGCCATCCTTTGAGTTAGCAGCCTAGCACATAACCGCTACATCACCAGGTTTCTCAGTAAAGAGAACAGCACAAGCAAAAGTTGGGAAAGAGGGCGGGGCCTCGAGGGTGACGGTCTTAAGGTCCAATAAAGAGCCTCTTGCTGTTTCCTCTCCCTCCTCCAGGTCCCTGAGGACTTCATCTCCCGGGAGCTGTTTGACACAGTCCAGGTGTACATCATCACCAAGCCAGAGCTGCAGAACAAGCTCATCACTGTGTGAGGCCCCAGCTAAGGGACCCCAAGTTAGAGGGAATGGGGTTGTGGGAGAGCCTGACTCTGTTTCCACCTGTTCTCCCATCCAGCACAGCCATGGAGAAGAAGCTGATTGGCTGCCCCGTTTGCATTGAGCACAAGAAGTACAGCCGCAATGCCCTGCTCTTCAATCTGGGCTTCGTGTGTGATGCCCAGGCAAAGACCTGTGCCCTCGAGCCCATCGTGAAAAAACTGGCTGGCTACCTGACCACACTGGAGGTTTGCTTGGGTAGATGGGCAGGCAGAGCTAGGACAGGTGCTCCTATGTCTCCAAAGCCCCCCAGACCTGCAACTGCCAGTCAGCTGTGGACCTAGTCAGGACAGGTAACCACTCAGGGGTCCCAGGGTGTGCCCACCGTGCTGTTCATGCTCCATCCAGCTAGAGAGCAGCTTCGTGTCCACAGAGGAGAGCAAGCAGAAGCTGGTGCCCATCATGACCATCTTGTTGGAGGAGCTAAATGCCTCCGGCCGGTGCACTCTGCCCATAGGTATGTCCCAGCCTCTGCAAGGAGAGCATAGTACGGGTAGAGGAGGAATGGCAAAGTGACAGGGGGAGGTAAGCCCAGTCATGGGGAACAAGAATAAGACTTGTGACTAGGAAACAACTATGGGCTAGGCTGATGATGTCCAGGATCCAGGGTGTAATGGAGTAGGGGATAGGGGCCCCCAGCACCCTCCAGCTGTGCCCCCCAGGCAGATCCCCTCCCCACTCAGGACCTCAACCTCTTATTCTGTAAAAGGGAAGGTTGGCCCTACCTAGGGCCATCTGCCTGCTTCAAAGAATGCTGGGAGGCCTGAATGGGAGGGCCCCTTTGGAGAATTGACACTGAGAATGTGGGTGGGGCTCCTTGCAGATGAGTCCAACACTATCCACTTGAAGGTGATTGAGCAGCGACCAGACCCTCCCGTGGCTCAGGAATATGATGTTCCCGTCTTTACCAAGGACAAGGAGGAGTTCTTCAATTCACAGTGGGACCTTACCACACAACAGGTGTTCCAGCCCTTCCTGGGTATTGCCACTTGGGATTGGCTACACCCTCACTGACCCTGCCCTGTCCTGCCCAGATCCTGCCCTACATTGATGGTTTCCGCCACGTCCAGAAGATCTCTGCTGAGGCAGACGTGGAGCTCAACCTCGTGCGCATTGCCATCCAGAACCTGCTGTGAGTAGGGCTGCAGTCATGCCCAAGCCAGGATTGCCAGCCAGGGACCCTGGGTGTGGGGACTAGGAAAGTATGACTCTCAGAAACTGAGCACATTTGTCTCCCCCAGGTACTATGGCGTTGTGACCCTGGTGTCCATCCTCCAGGTAGATGAGTCTGGTTAGGTGGAATATGGTTGGGCCAGACTGGAGCTGTGTCAGATCCCCCAAGCCCCTCATTTAGGCCACTCTGTACCTCCTGCTGCCCTCCAGTATTCCAACGTGTACTGCCCGACACCCAAGGTCCAGGACCTAGTAGATGACAAGTCCCTGCAGGAGGCATGTCTGTCCTATGTGACCAAGCAAGGTAGTAGCCAGAAGATGGTGAGCTATGGGGGAGGCTATCTTGGGGAGGGCAGGACCAACCGGTGAACTGAACCGTGGTACCAACAGGACACAAGAGGGCCAGTCTCCGGGATGTGTTCCAGCTGTACTGCAGCCTGAGCCCTGGCACTACTGTGCGAGACCTCATTGGCCGCCATCCCCAGCAACTGCAGCACGTCGATGAGCGGTCAGAGGAGGATCCCTGGAGCATTAGGGGGTTGTCTGAGGGCAGAAAGCCCTCAGGAGCCCTGGTTTGAGGGGAGGCAGGGGATTCCTAGTGAGCAGAAACATGTGGCACTTGCCAGTGGAGGCCAGCCCAGCCACTGAGGCAAAATTGATTGGCCTGGCTGGCTGGACGCCTGGAAAGGACATCGCCTCTCTCTCCCCACGCCCTACCCCAGGAAGCTTATCCAGTTTGGGCTTATGAAGAATCTCATCCGGCGGCTGCAGAAGTACCCTGTGCGGGTGTCTCGGGAGGAGCGCAGCCACCCTGCCCGTCTTTACACGGGCTGTCATAGCTATGATGAGATCTGCTGCAAGACAGGTAGAGGCAGGCAGGTCACCTGGGGTGGGGGCAGGTCAGAGTGGCTGAGCCAGGGTCTCTGACGTCATCTCCACCACCCTACCCAGGCATGAGCTACCACGAGCTAGATGAGCGGCTAGAAAATGATCCCAACATTATCATCTGCTGGAAGTGAGGCCTGTGGGGGCTGGTCACGGCACACTGCTCTGGATGCTCTCTTCTGCTCAGCGCTGCCTGGTGCCACATCCAGACTGGCTCAAAGTTAACTCTCAGTAAATAAATCCATTCATTTCAACTTACCTTTATTGATTACCACTTCTGTGCCATCCACTTGAGATCCAGCAGTGAATGAGACAGCCACATTCCTGGGCCTGCCTCCTCCAGAGCGCCTCCTGGTGGGCAGGGCCAACAACAGACAAGTAAAACCTGAAAAAACAAACTCATTGCCATGGAATTGAATTCCGCCTCATGGCGACTGCATGGGACAGAGTAGAACTACCCCACAGAGTTTGTAAGGCTGCAGATCTTTAAAAACTGCTGCTTCTTACTCCCATGGAGCCACAGATGGGTTTGAACCGGCGACCTTTTGGTTAGCTGAACACGTAGCCACTGTGCCACCAGAGCACCTTCCTGCTAATTATAAACTGAAATAAACAGAAATAATCGTGGGTGTGATGGAGAGTGAGTTAGGAAAAGAGGAGGGGCTGCTCTGTATTATGTAGTCAAGGAAGGCCTCACTGAGGAAGTGACTTAGGCTGGACCTTGAAGGAGGTGGTGTTCCGGGCAGAAGTAAGCGCAGAACGCCTGCTGCAGAAAGCACTGGTGGACGTTGAGGGAACTTAAGGAGGCTCAAGGGGCTGGAACATAGGCAATGATGAAAAAGGCCAGAAAGCTCCACCTTAGGAAAAGAGGAAAGTGCCAGGTCCCGCAGAGCTGCTGGTAAGCCACTGTAAGTATTCTGAGGGCCTGAGGCAGCCACAGAGAGACTGCACACAAGGGAGTAGTGTCTGATGCTCAGCTTTGAAAGACTCCCGGCTGTTGAAAAGAGTCAAGAGTGGAAGTGGGTTCAGCAGAAAGGTCGCTGCAATTACCCCATGAAAAGTGACAGCAGCTGAGACTTAGGATGAGAAGCTGTAGGCCCTGGACAATATTTTGGAAGTAGAGCCAAGAGGCGGAGGTGACAGATCGGGCAGCCACAGGAGAAGTAGGTGAGAACTGGAAGTACCCCCCATCCCTGTGCAGGCTGACTGGACGTCCGAAGAGAGAGAAAAGGTGTAGGAAACAGCAGCCACAGGAGTCTGTAGCTCAGGGGAGGCCCATGGACTGCAACAGGTTGTGGGGTAGAGCTCCTAAAGTCCAAATAAGACAGCCACCAGCAATCTGGAAGGCAGGGCTAGTGGATTCAGAGCCCTCTGAAGTCGGCAGGGGGCGAGACTCTGGCCATACCGCGCAGGCGCAGAGCTAACCCGTCTCCCTGGCAACCAGGACCCACGCAACCCCAACGGCTCCACAACCGTCCTGTCCCAGACTTCAGGGCCAGCAGCCTGTCATTTCTAAGCGTAGTCCTGTGTCAGATCCCCTCAATGCCACCTGCGGACCCCAGCTAGAACTCCGCTTCCCTAGTTTTTTTTTTCCAACCCCGGCATGGGTGACCTGGAGCTGCTGCTGCCGGGGCAGGCTGATGTGCTGGTGCGGGGTCTGCACAGCTTCCCTCTGCGTGAGATGGGTTCTGAAGGGTGAGACAACCAGGTCAAGGGTCAGGTGGAGTCAAGGGGCTAGGGCCCCTTGTGGGGAAGCTGTGGACCTGACACCAGGAGGAGGGGTTGCCCAGGGTGGGGGGGCCCCAGGTGAGGAAAGCTCTCTGTGATAAAGATATACAGCCTTAGAGCCCACTGTGGCCTCTGGGGATCGGGTTAGGTTAGGTTTTGATAGGACCCAGACCCACCCCTACTTCAACTGCACACAAGTGCATACAAGTGCCACACCCCCTCTGGGGCAGGTGGAACCGGCAGCATGAGAACCTGGAGAAACTGAATATGCAGGCCATCCTGGATGCCACCACCAGCCAGGACGAGCCCATCCAGGAGCTCCTGGTCACCCATGGGAAGGTATGCCAGGTCTCAGTAGTGGTCCTGCCTTCTCCACTGCTGTCTCCTCTCTACCCGTCAGGTGCATGCTGAGTGTCTGCTCTCCCCTATGGTAGACGTTCATTCTGCATTGCTATCACACAGGACCCTGATGAAGGGGACAACTGTGGATACTGAAACAGCCTAGGCTGCAGAGGGAGGGCTGAGTGCTATGGTAGCCCTTAGTAGACTGATAGGCTGGAAGGGGTGCCTATCAAAGTGGTGGTGGGACTTTGATATGGAGGGAAATTGCATTCACAATAGTGGGGTGGGGGAGTTAGACACCTGC
Organism: Heterohyrax brucei; assembly: GCA_028571685.1. Classification (NCBI taxonomy): domain Eukaryota; kingdom Metazoa; phylum Chordata; class Mammalia; order Hyracoidea; family Procaviidae; genus Heterohyrax; species Heterohyrax brucei. Next base: position 16,173,377 of record CM053158.1, read on the forward strand.
GATCAAGGTGGCTGGAGTATCAGCCAGGGAGTGGCCCTAGTAAGTGGCCTGACATATCACTTAAAAAGAGGCTCCCTGCAAGGGAAAGTTGAAACCCACTTTGGAGAGAAGGGGAAGGGCACTGTGAAGAGCCCTGACTAATGATGAAGGCAAGGGACTCAACTGCTGGAAGACAAGGAGAAGAAGGAGGCTGGAATGGGGAGCAAGGTGACACAGCCTGTGGGCAGGGTAGGAGTCAGTCACCTGCAGTGACAGGGATTGTTGCAAGAGATGTGAGCAGCAGCTACAGCTGCAGGTCTGAGACTCAAAAGTCAGAAAAGGTATACATGGGGCCTGGGAGAGTCTAGGGGCCCACGGTAACCTGAAAGGAGCTGGACTAGGCCAAGCCAGGGATGGGGAGTTTGCCAGGCCAAGGAAGACCCACCCCATCCCTACCCTTCCCTACTCCTCTGAAAGGTCCCAACGCTGGTGGAGGAGCTGATTGCAGTAGAGCTCTGGAAGCAGAAGGTGTTCCCTGTGCTGTGCAAGCTGGAGGACTTTAAGCCCCAGAACACCTTCCCCATATATATGGTGGTGAGCTGGGCCCCTAGTTTGCACCCCCACCCACCCCTTCAGAAGACCCTGGACTGGGCAGGGCAGCTGGTGGTCTCTAACACTCACTCAGCAGCCCTGGCCTTGTCTTCATCTTTGGATGGCAGGTGCACCATGAAGCTTCCATCATCAACCTTCTAGAGACAGTGTTCTTCCACAAGGTGAGAGGAGAAGTGGGTCTGGTGCCCCATGCCACAGTGTGATGGGAAGAGGTCGTCCCTCAGTGGGGAGTGTGTCGGGAGGATATCAGAGGCAATAGGCTTCCCCTCCCTGTACCCCCAGGAGGTGTGTGAGTCGGCAGAGGATACCATCTTGGACCTGGTGGACTACTGTCACCGGAAACTGACTCTGCTGGTGGCCCGGAGTGGCCTTGGTGGTCCCCTAGTGGAGGAGGGGTCCCAGGACAGCACCCCCATGCAGGTGGGCTGAGATCCTTGGGGTCAGTATGGGCTGGGCCTGAGCTCCCTGAAGCCTGGGAAGCATGGAGTGGCCCATCCTGAGCACCATGTGCCCCTGCCCCAGGAGCTGCAGAAGCAGGCAGAGCTGATGGAATTTGAGATAGCACTGAAAGCTCTCTCAGTGCTCCGATACATCACAGACTGTGTGGACAGGTAGGTGGACTTGCTGGGCCTGGCGCCTGCAGTGGAGGCTGGGCCTGTAGCCTCTGCTCACCCCTCCTCCGCCCTCTGCCTCTATCTAGCCTTTCCCTGAGCACTTTGAGTCGCATGCTCAGCACCCACAATCTACCCTGCCTCCTGGTGGAACTGCTGGAGCACAGTCCCTGGAGCCGGCGGGAAGGAGGTAAGGGTCAGCCTGCACCCCAGCCTACTGCTTCTAGGATATTCTCCACGACTGGCAGTAGTTGTTGGTAGTTTGCACACAGGAAGACAAACCCTGTACCCCAGCATATAAAGGATACCAGGATGCCTCACCCAAGGTGGCCCTGGGTCTGGCTCTGCAGCAAGCAAGACCTATGTGTCTATTGCTGAGATTGTAGCCTGCTCTCAGGCCAGCAGCACCCAACCTGGGCAAGTCCTGTGTCCAAGGCCCTTCCCACCAGTTCTGGGCAGTGATCTCCCAGCCCACACAGCTGGCTCACTCAGAGCATGCTACACCTGTACCCAGTGTGCTGGTCCCTCTCTTCAGGCAAGCTGCAGAGATTTGAGGGTGGCCGTTGGCAGACTGTAGCCCCCTCAGAGCAGCAAAAGCTAAGCAAACTGGATGGGCAGGTGTGGATCGCCCTGTATAACCTGTTGCTAAGCCCTGAGGCCCGGGCCCGCTACTGCCTCACAAGCTTTGCCAAGGGTCAGCTGCTGAAGGTGAGGAGTGGCCCCAGGCTCCACCACACCAGGTCCCACAGCCCAGCAGTGGTTCCCACAGGCACCCTCAGCGCCCCCTCAGCCCAGCCCAGTCCAGCCCCACCCCACCCCATGTCCAGCACCTGCCTCACACTGGTTTCCCCTGGCCACCCTTGCAGCTTCGGGCCTTCCTCACAGACACATTGCTTGATCAGTTGCCCAACCTGGCAGACCTGCAGAATTTCCTGGCCCACCTGGCCTTGACCGAAACTCAGACTCCCAAGAAGGACCTGGTGTTAGAACAGGTAGGCACCAAGAAGTTACTCAGGACCACTGCCCATTACCAGCTCTTCCCTGCCCCTCTTCAATTCTCTTTTTCTACCCCAACCCGCCTAGATCCCAGAAATCTGGGAGCGGCTGAAGCAAGAAAACAGAGGCAAGTGGCAAGCTATTGCCAAACATCAGCTTCGGTATGTGTTCAGCCCCTCAGAGCAGGACCTGCGGCTGCAGGCACGGAGGTGAAGCCTGCTGCCCTGGTAGAGGAGTGGAAGGGATCCCAGAGGTATGGAGGGTGGGGGCTCCCCATTCCCCACCTCCCAGGCTCAGCTGGGCCCTCCCAATTTCTTCCCCAGGTGGGCTGAGACCTATAGGCTGGATGTGCTGGAGGCTGTGGCGCCAGAGCAGCCGCGCTGTGCCTACTGTGGTGCTGAAGCCTCCAAGCGCTGCTCCCGATGTCAGAGCGAGTGGTATTGCTGCAGGTGAGGGTACCCTAAGATCCTAGGCCCCTGAGTCCCACCCACGACAAGCACTGCGCTCCTCACTGTCCCACCTGTCCACAGAGAGTGCCAAGTCAAGCACTGGGAGAAACACAGCAAGGCCTGTGTCCCGGCAGCCCAGAGTAACAGAACCAAGTGAGGGCCACAGCTGCCGACGGCGGACTACTCCCACCAGAGAGTCTCACTGGGAGTGTGCCCCTGAACCTTGAGACCTCTGCCCAGCCCCGGCCAGCGGGTGGGGAAAGCCGTGTGGCAGAGTAGAGGCGAAGACCCATCGCTCCTCGGTGAAGCGTTTCCCGCTTCCTGCCCCACCCTGGAGGGCAGGCCGGCAGCACTGCCTCTGCAAGCTAGTGCTGGAGACCTGGGCTGGGTGCGAGGGCGGGGACCGGATGTGGGGACCCTCTTCCTCTAGCACAGTAAAGCTGCCCTCCAGAAACATGCCTGTCTCCGTGTGCCCCATGGTTGCTGTCATCTCCGTGAGCGGAGGGGGTTAGTGCCTGAGGGGCTGGAGGGAGGGAAGGCAAGGCAAAGCGAGGAATTCTGTGAGAGGTCCCCGACGTTCATCCTCGGCTCTTCCGGGAAACAGACAGCCTCAGTGTCGAAGTTTCCATTGCGCCGCTCGGCTTCATTCTCTCCCACCGCCCAGTTTGGACCCTAGAGGCGGTGCCGCAGTGGGGTCCCGCCCCGCGGCTCCGCCCGACCCCCTGCTCTCGCGCCCAGCAGCCTGCTTGCCGCCCAGAGCCGGTCGAAGTCCCGGCAGAGCCAAGCCATGTCAGCGGAGCCTGAGCTTATCGAGCTGCGAGAGCTGGCACCCGCACAGCGCGTCTGCCCGGGCCGCGCTCGCCTAGAGCGTGCCAACGCGCTGCGCATCACGCCGGGCACCACGCGCAACCCCGCAAGGCAGATGTCCCGCGGCCGCGGCCACCGCTTCCAGCCCGCCGGGCCCACCACGCACACGTGGTGCGACCTCTGCGGCGACTTCATCTGGGGCGTCGTGCGCAAGGGCCTTCAGTGTGCTCGTGAGTAGCAGCCCCGCGCGCGGGCAAGAACTTAACGCACGGCTGAGCTGCAGTGCCATCGCAGCAGGCCAAGTCACACAGGAGGGGGGAGTGGGATGGCTTCCACGGACCAGATCGGACCAGATCCTTTACCTTTAGCCCGTTCCAGAATTGAGTGCGGGCAGATGACGGTTTATCCCCTTGCCGTGCTCCCTGGGTCAGGGGCATAGTTGGGCAGGGACAGTTGCCTGTGAATAACAAGGTACCCATTTCAAGGGTTCTTTTTCTTCCTTCTTTTCTTTCCTTTTTTTTAAAAAAATCTTTTTAAAGTGCCTTGGTCCTTCTTGAAAAAGCCTGTGAGCCCACCGATGCCCGAGCTCGCAGGCCTGTGCCTTCCCAAAGAGTCACTCACTTGTCCCCTTTCAGAATCTCTGGTGAAGGGAATTCACCGACCTATGAGAGGCCTGGAAAAGGTTTAGGACAATGGGTGGACCCACTGCAAGCCAAGATTTTGCTGAGTCTTAATCAGGACCCAGTGAGCTGGGTACTGAAGTATGGAACTCAGCCACATTCCAGCCTTGCCCCACCCTCCTAGGAATCACTGGCCCGCAGAGGTTGCTCAATTGTCTGCAAGGCTGCTGTGATCACCTGAGGTGATTTTTAAGACAGGTTAGACATCAGTCTTTTTTTTTAGAATTCCCCAGGTCATTCTCATGTGCAGCCTGCACTAAGAATCAGTGCTGGCTCGTTTAGAAACCTAGGGATGGTGTCTGTGAGCACGGAGACCCTCTCATCTAGTTCTGAAATCTGTCCCATATTCAACTGGGAGAAGCACCGAGTTTTGATTGACTACAAAGCATGAATTAGTGCTGAAGACAATGCTGCAGTATTCCCAATGGGAAATAAAGTGGCCATGGAGATAAGAAATGGGACAATTAAGGGACAGAGACGAGAGGAATCAAGAATGACTTGGGACTTTGCCTCAATTTTTGATGCAGTGAGGAACCCTGGTAGGATAAAGATGAGGTGGAAGAAAAATAAGTTAAATTTTGGTGTTTTTAGTTTGAAATGTGTTAAACATTCAAGCAAAGATACTGACACGCAGGATTTGACCTGAGGGCAGAGACGAGCGCTGGAGCTTTGGATCTGGGATCTGGGAAGCAAAGCGAGTATGAGTACTTGAGCATTGACAGAGAACAGTGATCATAACTGAACCCCAGGCACGACCATTAGAAGACGGAGGTTACGGTGAAACTAGCTAAGAAGCTGCGCAGAGCTGTAGGAAGGTTAGAGGAAAACCGTTAAGAGTGTGGGCACCTGAGAGCGAAGAGAACAGAGTCAAACGATGCTCAGTAGGTAGAGTAGAGGAGGAGGCGCTTGGGTTAGGCAGCACGTACGTGCTGACGACGCTGACCAAGGCAGTTTTGCGGAGGGAGAAGCCTGCCTGGAAGGTGAAGGCAATTGTTTAGGTTTGGGCGTGAGGGGAGAAGAGACAGATGACAATTTGAGGGACATGTGGGTTAACGGTTTTTGTTTTACCTTTAAATGAGACGGGGGAAACGGACAACCTGGAAAGGGGAGGACCCTGCGCTAGGCTCTGCCGATCTGACTGTTCAGCAGTCCTGGTTCTCTAATCGCCAGAAGCTTTCCAACCAGTTATCAGACGACCAGGGATTGATAACGGTCTATGCAAATAAGCGGATCAAGAGGCCTGAGAGAACACGGGTTATACTGGGCCGGACGGGCACAGGCCCTCACCCCGGGCCTTCCTTTCGGTCCCCTGGGCCGCTTCCGCGAGCTGCAGCAGGGCAACCTCCGCCTCACGGCCCGGCCTTCCCGCAGACTGCAAGTTCACTTGCCACTACCGTTGCCGCGCACTCGTCTCTCTGGACTGCTGCGGACCCCGAGAGCTAGACTGGGAGCCGGCGCTGGAGCGGGACACGAACGTGGTGAGCGCGGCGTGGGGCCGGGGGCGTACGGGCGGGGCAGAGACGGATGGATGGGCCATGTCGCAGGTGTCTAACGGCCGCCCCGGCGCTGCTAGCTGTGAGCGTTCCAACAGCATACTTTATCGCAGCAGAGCGCAATTAATCCTTATTTGCGGGATTGGCTGGGACCTCGCGGGCCGGAAACGGAATGCTGTGGGCTTGCCAGCGCCCAGGCTTTGCGCACGCGCATTGTCCGCGACGCGCAGCCCTTGCATCCGGTCCAGCGGCCACGCCGTTGCACATGCGCGTAATGTCCGACACGTCTGCTACGGGAGTGGGCCCACTCGAAGGAGAGGCGCTGAACTGTGCTGCTTGGGCGATGAGGTCATTCCTGGAAGTGAAGCGTGTGTGGCTCCGCCCCTCTATGGTCCTCCCCCAATGAGACAGGAGCTGGACCCCAGCTGTCTACGTTTCAGTCGTAACGGTTGCCGCGCGGACCCTGGTGGGGTTGGTGCAGGCGCGCAAGCGCCCAGTGCAGCGGTTGGCGGCTGCTGACGCACGCAACCTGGGGATCGGGCGGGTGAGCGCGGTGATGGGCGAGGTGGACGCGGGGACTCCTTCTTTCGAGATGACTTGGAGCAGCACGACAAGCAGCGGATACTGCAGCCAGGAGGACTCGGACTCGGAGCTCGAGCAGTACTTCACGGCACGCACCTCGCTGGGGCGCAGGCCGCGACGGGATCAGGTGGGTGGCGGGGCAGGGAGTGGGGGGCAGCCGCTGGGACTCTTCCTCTCCCCGGTAAGTTACCTTTTCGAGAGTTGGTGGGTAGCTCCGCCTCTTAACAGTTAGAATCCCTTCCTCTCCCGTCTGGGCTTGGAGAGACCGGCTCCACAGTGTCTGGCTCGCAGCTCATTGTGAAGTCCCGATTTCAGCGACTCTGTATCGGTCACCAAAGCCCCCTTTCCGTCTCAGTCACAAGACTGGTTGAACCAGGGGAAGCAGCTACGTGGCTTGGGGTAGACCAAGAAATGGGCATTATTCACCTATGACTAAGACCGACTGCAGTCTGGACTAGCACCTCGATTTTCCTCTTCGGGCTCTCCCACCCGTCCCTAGGGGAACAGGCGGCGGAAGTGGAGGAGGGGTGTCCGGAATCCAGAAGTGTGGAGGAAAAGGGAGAGGCAAGAAAGATCCGGTCCCTTCATTAGCACTCCTGGACAAAGCCAGATGAGCCTCATGTCGTGCTGTTCCTGGCCTGTCACTACTTGCTGGATGTGGAGGTTCTCATCCCCCTCTAGGGTGGACTTGGAGAAAGTGAATTTTGGAGTAAATAGAAGGAAGCCTTGTTTTGGATGAAAGACTTCAAAAAGTACTTTACCCTCGTTATTCACTAGAGGCGAGCAGGGAAGGCTGCATTGTATGATGCCTTGGTTGGGAAAGGTCGAATTATTTCCACAACTGTAAGATGTGAAGCTCTCCCTGGGTTGTTGGTGGAGGCAGCTGAGCCTCTCAGTTTTGTTGTTGTTGGGTGCCGGCAAGTCAATTCTGATTCATAACGACCCGGTGTGAATGGAGTAGAACTAACCAATAGGCTCTTCTTGGTTACAGTCTTTATGGAAACAGTTCACCAGGTCTTCCGCAGAGCTGCGAGGTGTGTTCATACTGCCAACTTTTTGGCTAGCAGCTGACCACTTAACCATTGTGCCACCAGGGCAATTTTAAAATCTCTTAAAACCAGCTAAAAAAAAATCCCACTGCCACCACGTCGATTCCAACTCACAGTGAGCCTATAGGACAGATGTAGAACTGTGCCGTAGAGTTTGCAAGGAGGGCCTGGTGGGTTCGAACGACGGACCTTTTGGTTAGCAGCTGTAGCACTTAACGACTGTGCTACTAGTTTCCTGTCTAGACGCGGGCCTTAGGAAAGAGAAATGGAGGCTGTGAGACTCATCTGGGGTAAAATCCCTCAAAGGGGCCAGGAAGACAGTGTTGATAATGATGTTTGGGGTGAAATTTTATAAAATGAGTGATAGCAATCTGAAAGCTTAGCCCAAAGGTTTTTGGGGGGGGAGGTGTTTTCAAGGCTTGACTGTGGGGACTGACCCTGTGCCACTCAGGCCTGAGCCATTTTCCATTGTGAAAAAGTGGGAAAACCACAATGCACTAATTGAAAAGGAAGCCAGGGAGTCCCAAAGTAGTATTTAAAGTACAACCAGCTGGCACTTAGGGGTGGTAGAGGAGAGGATGGGTCACTATGGTGCAAGGAATCTTCCTTCAGTGAGCAGTTTTGGAAAAGAGAAACTCTTCTGGAATGCTGTGCCATCAGTCTGACGTCTTTTGTTTTACAAGTGAAGATAATCAGGGAGGTCTTCCTTTAGACACCTGGAAAGGGAACAAGGAGCAAGGTTTCTCATTCCCGGCTGGCTCTCAGAACTGCCTCAGGGAAGGGAATTAAGTTTGCAGTATTTCCGGGCCTTCTCTGTTCTGTAAAGAGAATACTTGCAGCTTTTTGCCCAGGCACTAGGAGCTCAGTGTTCCACCTACTCCTGACCCTAGTATTCCTCCCATCAGGGCTTTCCCTCCTGTCCCAAGCCTTCTCCCTGGGCCTGAACACTTTCACCCTTTATGCCCATCATCCAGTCCTCATTTTATTCCCCAGGCCACCATTGTCCAGGGTTCCCACAATTTGTTCTGACTGACCTGACAGGGTTGCTCATTGTCCACCACAAGATTTCTGCTCAACTCTTTGCTCCTAGGTGCTCTCCTCCATCTAGGAGACCATGGGAATTTTGGGGAAGCAAAGGGGTTTCCATTCCCACCTTTCCCCTTAATAGCTTTTTTTCTCTGTGAGGCCTTAGTCTTCAGACCCATTAATTTGGTTTCTGCTTAACTGTGGCAGGTTCTTGGTGATGAGTGTAATACTAAAAGACCATGAACTCCACCTGCCCCCCCTCATTTCAGTCAGTGGATTCATCAGCTTAGGGGACTTAAGGGCATCAGTCAGGGAGAAATCTGGCAGTCTTCGACTCAGAACGGGGCATAGGTCATTCTACAGGATGTAATAGGAAGCCCCTTGGAACAAGGAACAGTGATCTCAGCTGTGCCTGTGACAGCTCCATTCCAGTTGACGTCAACAGGAAGTAAGAGGCCAAGGGAGTTTGATAGAAGACAATTCAGAGTCCAGGCCACGGCCCACACTCCACCCTTCTGGCAAAACTCCAGTCCTGTAAACCTCAAACCAAAAATGTCTCTTGAAGACTTCTTAAATTCAAACAGTAGCCTAACTAGTGAAGATGCATGTGGATTATGGTGTTGGTGAAGAACAGTGAATATACCATAGACTGCCAGAAGACTGAACAAGACTGTCTTGGAAGAAATACAGCCAGAATGCTCTTTTGAAATGAAAATAGTGAGATTCTGTGTCATGTGCTTTGGACATGTTATCAAGAAGGGCTAGTCCCTGCAGAAGGACATCATGCTTGGTAGAGTAGAGGGTCAACAAAAAAAGATGGATCGACACGGGCTGCAGTATTGGGCTCCAACATAGCAATAGTTGTGAGGATACATAAACTGCAGTGTTTTCTTCTGTTATACATAGGGTTGCTGTAAGTCAGAACCACCTCAGCGGTACCTAGCAACAACAGAGGTGGAATGTCCAGTCGTGGCGTATTAAATGACCATGATACATGAAATATCTGTGTTTGGTTCCTGTCACGCTCAGTAAGTCAGTCTGGTGAGCCCAAGAATGATCTACTGTTAAGTGATCTATCCTTGACCCAGTATGATCTGATCAGCGGGCACAAGTAAGCCTTCTACCATTTTACTAGTACCTCTCTCTCAACTATGGCTGCAGCAAAGGAGGCGAGTCCCTCATGATCAGCTGATGGAGAAAGATAAAAGGCAGAGCTTGTTTTAAGATAGCAGATACAGAGTCTGACCTGAAGCTACCTTTTGTGCAAATTGGGTCAGTGTTAAATACCACATCACAGTGGTTTCTTACTATGTCCAAGACACACAGGCTCCTGAAGGGTGTTTATGTCACAGAGGTTCCCTTCCTCTCCTGCCTGCTGGTGGGTTGGCACCAGGTATGCACTAGTCCCCATACCTCCCACCCTATGGTGGGTCATGGCTCTTGTGTATGGGCAGAGAAAGTAGGGTGCCTTCTCCAGGATACCCCCTTACCCTACTCAGTTAGGTTTTACTTTAAACAAGGATTCTTCCTCAGTCCCCATCTTTTCTGGGCCCCTGGCCTCGTGCTTCAGTTGCTTCTTGTTCTGGCTGGAGGCTTTGGCTAGGCTCTGTAGGCATTACTTCTCAGAGCTACACCCAATGCTGAGGAGGTCCCAGACTGGCAGGAGAACACCCAAACCAAATCCGTGCCATTGAGTTGGATCTGACTCAGTGACTCCATAGGACAGAGTAGAATTGCCCTGTGGGGTTTCCAAGGAGCACCTGGTGGATTCAGACTGTCAGTGTTTTGGTTAGTAGCCATAGCTCTTAACAACTATGTCAGCAGGGTTTCCAAAGCATGGAAGAATCAAATGATTCTGCCTTTGCTGTATTCACCTACACAGATAGAACTAGGAGCAGTGAAGGGCTCAGGGTGGGCCACTGCTGGGTACCTATGTACATCACTGACAGGAAATCAAAGGCAGCTCTGAGAGCAGGACCAGAGGCCTAGGATTCTTCTCATCAGGCCTTGAGTTTTGTTGAGTTTCCAAAGGCTGCCCCAGACGCTTCAGGGAGGCCCTAGGTAGGCCAAAGCAAGCAGGCATCCCAGTCTACCTCCTTGGAGGTGAGAAGTGGTGGCGGTTCCCCAAGAATCCTCTCTGCCTGTGTCATGCATTGCAGCAGGATGTGTTCCTCAAGGGTTTGTGTCTATGCTGGCTCTCTTCTCTCTTTCAGGATGAGCCTGTGGAGTGGGAGACACCTGACCTTTCTCAGGCTGAAATTGAGCAGAAGATCAAGGAGTACAACAGCCAGATCAATAGCAACCTCTTTATGAGCTTGGTAAGTTGAGGGCCTGGGGCTAGAAAAGGGATTTAGGAACCTGGCTGTGTGCCTGATACCCAGAGTCACAGCTGAGATGTTCCTTGGGTGAGCCCAAGGAGTAATTTATTAACAGCCAAGTGGACTGACAGTGCCAGAGACTGTTCCATCGGGTTCTGCAGTCATGCTCTCGGTCTCTCGTTTTCTTCAGAACAAGGACGGTTCCTACACAGGCTTTATCAAGGTTCAGCTGAAGCTGGTGCGCCCTGTCTCCGTGCCCTCCAGCAAGAAGCCACCCTCCCTGCAGGATGCCCGGCGCAGCCCAGTGCGGGGCACTGCTGTGAAGCGCCGCACCTCCTTCTACCTGCCTAAGGATGCTGTCAAGCACCTGCATGTGCTGTCGCGCACACAAGCCCGCGAGGTCATTGAGGCCCTGCTGCGCAAGTTCTTGGTGGTGGATGATCCCCGCAAGTTTGCCCTCTTTGAGCGGGCTGAGCGCCATGGCCAAGGTGGGCTTCACAACCCGCCCTTCCTTGTTTGTGTACATGCACGCCACTGTTCATGCAGGGTTTAAGGGGGCTGGGCCTGACTCTCCACTCACTCCCCTCCCTTCCTACCTGGCCCTCAGTGTACCTGCGGAAGCTGTCTGATGATGAGCAGCCCCTGCGACTGCGGCTCTTGGCAGGACCCAGTGAGAAGGCCCTGAGCTTTGTCCTAAAGGAGAATGACTCTGAGGACGTGAACGTGAGTACACAGTTCTCCTTCGTTTCTTGACTGTCACTAAACAGGGCTGGTGGGTTGCAGGGTTGCAGATATAATAAAGCTTGGAGGAGTTAACAGAGGTAGAAAACAAGCCTTGCAAAACCTTTCTGATCCCACGGCATTGTGCCTGTGGAATGAATTAGAACAAGAGTCTGGGCCTGATCAACTCCTGGGGTGACTGGGAACATCTAGCTTAGTTGCCTGTCAGTGAGGTTAACTAGTTGCTGTCAAGCCAGTTCTAACTCAGTGACCCTGTAGGACAGAGTAGAACTGCTCCATGAGGCTTCTACAGTTGTGAATTTTTGCAGAAGCAGACTATCCTGTCTTGCTCCTGTGGAGCAGCTGCTGACCTTTCAGTTGGCAGCTGAGTGCTTAACCGCTATGCAACCAGGGTTCCTCAGTGAGTTCACAGGCCTACTTTGTGGGGTATCCATCTTCTATACTGACTGTTGTAGGGATCCCAGCACAGGGCACTCAGGCAAGATTCTGACATCAGAAAACACCAGCCTAATTTGGGCGACCATGAGATCTTGGTCTCAGGGCAGGGCCTGCTGGTATAGACTTGGTATAGCCTGTGTTCCCCCCTCTTCTTATAGTGGGATGCCTTCAGCTTGCCTGAACTACACAATTTCCTGCGCATCCTGCAGCGAGAAGAAGAAGAACATCTTCGCCAGATCCTGCAGAAGTATTCCTTTTGCCGCCAGAAGATCCAAGAGGCTCTGCATGCCTGTCCTCTGGGGTGACCTTGTCTGCTCCAAGGGGTGGAAGGAGGAGAGTAGGCAGCATCAAGGGCATGCCGTGTGAATGTGACGTGGCCTGTGGAGCCTGAGGAGTGAATGTGCATGGGAGTTTGCCCCAATAGGGGTACAAGCCCAGAGAACAGATAAAGGAGCTGACCCTCTGTGTCCATCTGTGGGTGCACCAGAGCATGGCTCTGCACCCCTTTGTCCTTCATGTATTGGGTCATGGTGGGCCAGGGCTTCCTGGAAAGCTACTTCAGGCTTGCAGCAGGAGTAGGGTAGACAAAAGTCCCCTTAATTCATGGCTGTGATGTGAGAATCATGGAAACACAATAAGCAGAACAAGAGCATGTTTGTAAGGGTGGGAGCCCTCATCTGTGAGGAAAGATGGTGCGGTTTGGGTCTTGGATGGATTTTTAGGATATCCTATAGAGCCAAGGGTGAGTGCTCAGGGTAAGGTGGGCATCAAGGGAGGATAAATTCCCCTGGAGTGCCCTGTGACACCTCATACACACTGGAGTCAGTGAACACTGTCTCACAGTGCAGGAACAGAGCCGCAGTGCCTCCTCTGAGGAGGGTGTCCCTGGGTCACGGTCCACGCGGGTGTGGGCACTCCCCAGGTTTGTGCCTTGTTTGCCAACTGAAGTCAGGGTCTCTCCAGTATTTTTGATGATGTGTGTGAATGTGTGTAACGAACATTTTGTGGTCTCGACTGAATGGCTCATGTGGGAAAATGAGTGGGAGTGTCAGTCGTCATGGCCTGGGGCCTGAAAGAATTGACTGAATAAAGATTTGAGAATACTCCTGCTTTTGGACTGTGTATTGTGGGCTCACAGCCACGTTTCCCCTTCCTGCCAGTGACTGCCAAGAGTGATGGGCAGACACAGGCACTTCTTTTGCCCTGATCACCATGGGACCTTATAAAGGACATGGGGCACTCATCAAAGATATACTGAGTCATTACTCAGCACCCTGGGGCTCAGGTTGTGACTAGGGCTGAGTATCATCTCCAGCCAGCTTAGGGAAACACGTACCAAGCTCTGGGGAGGTACCATGGCATAGCTCCTTCACCAAATGTTTATTGAGCTGCTTCTGAGTTGTGGACCAGACACTCGGTGGTACCAGCTGACAATAGTGCTCATTTTCATGGAGCTTGTAAGCTGGTGAGTTGAACAGTGAGTTTAAAAAAAACTTGACGATCCGAGTCAGCAACATTTGGCCCTTGATTTCATGTAGACCCAGTTTCTTCACACGCCCTAGTGGCTATCGAAAAGAAGGCTGTAGAAGAAGAAGGTCAGGTGGACCTAGCAAAACCATTCCTTGGTGCACCTGGCCTGGGTCCGGGGTAACCTGGTGGTCAGGCAGGTCCGCCAGGCCTGAACTCTGGGAACCTGAGTGTAGGGGTGACCGCACACCCCACGCTGAAGGGGATACAAAACATGAAACCCCACCTGCTGGGCGGCAGCTGCCACCACTGGGGAGAATGTACCCTGCCGGACCTGGTGTCTCGCAGTGCATGCTGGGGGCGCAGCCTCCGAGGGCCGCCTTTGGTCTCGACTTGCGGACCGACGACAGCGGCAGCCAATCGGAGGGAGCACCGCGCGCGATGCGCGGAAGCGGAAGTGAGGTTTCCGTGGAGACAGCCGACCGTGCGGAAGGCGGCGGCGGCAGCGGCGGCTCAGGTGGCACCTGTGAGCAGAGGCCGAGGCAGGGCATGGCGGCGTCCTCAGCTCTGTGAGGGCAGAGCGGCCGTGGGGCCCGCCATGCGCCGGTGGCCCTGACATGGGCGCCAGCGGCTCCAAAGCTCGGGGCCTGTGGCCCTTCGCCTCAGCGGCGGGGGGCGGTGGCCCGGAGGCGCCCGGTGCAGCGGGTGCTGATCAAGCTTTGGTGAGATCGCGAGGCCGAGCGGTGCCGCCCTTCGTCTTCACACGTCGCGGGTAGGTGCACGGGCCCCGCCTGGGATGGACAGGAGGACGCCTGCACCATTGGGAGCTCCTGTCACCTCACCCCCCAACACCCGGGTCAAAACGACTTCGTACTTTAAACCAGTATTGGAGCAGGAGATGGGGAAAGTAGAGCTGTCGGCTCCCAGTGGCTTGGCCGTTCAGAAGATCATCCTAGGGGAAGAAGGGGCCTGAGACTTGTACTTGGGGTTGAGGCACAGAGGCTTTTCTCCACTAATAAAGCCAAAACGAGGCCTCCATGCTATCTGGGGACCTTTCTTTCGTTTTGTCCGCCCAGTCTGCAGTCCCAAGGCCCCCAGCCCCACCTCCTCACCCCCAGTCTTCCGAGGGAGGAATGACCTTCTGTTCTGGCTGCTCCCTTTACTCACAGTGATAGAGCTGGGCCTTTGAGCATAGTGTATAGGAAAGCAGGGCTGGAACTGGGGAAGAAAGACTCGTACCCAAGTATGTTCTCCACACTCCCCAACCAGAGGCCCAGACATGAGCACCAGATTGGCCTGGCCCTGGTGGGTCTCTGGGGTGGACAGTAGGGTGATGCTGAAGATTTGAGAAGGTAATCAGGAAAATCAAATGGTGGCAGTTCTGCTGCACAAACCACCTCTTGCCTCTAGGCTCCCTTCTAGCTTGGGTGTCTGCTGTCTCAGGCTTTGGCACTGGACCAACAGTGTACTGTGGAGTGAGATCAACATGCCCAGGTCATCACCCTGCCCATTCTGGAGGTCCATTGCCATACTGGGTGAAGGCAAGCTCAAGTGGGCTGCCCTTGCTGAACAAACCAGGGGTGAGAATTGGCATTGGCTGCCTGGACAGTGCTCTGCTGTAGCCTCGCTTTTGGGGTCTCATAGAGCAGTGTTGACACTCCACTTCCCACTGCTTTCTAGTTGATCTCAGTCCCAGCAAGGGATTCTCTAGGCATATTAGCCTCTCTTCCCCCCATCAAGGTTGTTCCTACCCACTTGGGTGTGGGCACACCTCCCTGTGGTCTGTGGTGTTTGCCATGACCACATATAGGGCTCCAGGCCCGTCTCTTCACCTCTCCCTCTGCACAGCTCCATGTTCTATGATGAAGATGGGGATCTGGCTCATGAATTCTATGAGGAGACAATCGTCACCAAGAATGGGCAGAAGCGGGCCAAGCTGAGGCGGGTGCATAAGAACCTCATTCCTCAGGTGAGGTGCTGGGCAGTGCTCACAAAGCATATATTGAGTATGTGGCAGTAGACCCAGACAAGGTCTGCTATCACAGGGTTGGGACCTTTGTGGGAGAAGCTAGGAGGGACAGGAAGGCTTCCTGGAGTGGGGGCCCTAAGCTAGCCCTCACTAGCCTCTATTTCCATGGCAGGGCATCGTGAAGCTGGATACCCCCCGCATCCATGTGGACTTCCCTGTGATCCTCTATGAAGTGTGAGCCCGGGGGGTGGCAGGCACAAGCACTTCCTGCCGCAGTAAGAAATCTCCAGGATCAAGCTGTGGCTTCCCTTGAGAAACTCAGGCTGGGGCCACTTGCTGAATAAACTCCATGGGCCTGGAACCTTCACCTGTGAGTGGGACAATCCTTCAGAGTTGGTTGGGTATTGGTTTGTGTATGGACAAGAAGCAGGACAAGACCACCCTGGTCAGGAATGCCTGGTTCTTGTGCACTTGCCCAGACTGCTTACTCCCAAGCTTGCTGGGGCCCAGCCCTGGTTGAAGCTAGCTAGCACTTTACAAGGAAGGTCTGCCTTCTTTCAGCCCCTGGGCTGTGGGGGCAATACAGAAGTGGGAGCTTCCTTTCCTTCACTTCCCTTGTCCCCTTGTTGGAGCATTTCAGCCGTTTGCTACCTCGATCCCTCCTGTGTTGGACAGAGGCTGGGGGCAGCACCAGCCTGATGCTTTCTGCCTACCTTCCCATCTGTTCCTCCTCCCAGAACACTTTGCTAACAGTTGGTAATAGAGGCGACCCGTGTGGGAAGCTTCTCCTTCCACCCGAGGCTGGGCTGATCTCTCCCCACTGCAGCTGGTTGTTGCATTGATCCCCCAGTTAAGAAGATACAGGCCAGGTCAGGAAGGGGTGTGGATGCCTGTGCCTATGGGGAACTGCCCCAACCCACCTACTCTTGTCTAGACTTCCCTTGCCTGTACACCTGCCCTCCCCACAAGGGGACCATTCAGCACCCTGTGATAATGGACAGCACCCCAGGGCTGGTGCCAGTAGCTCTGAGGCGCCCACCAATCCTTACTCCTTCAGGATCAGTCAAGGGAAAGTATCCCCAGCCCTTCAGAATCAGTCAAGGGAAAGTACTGGAGCCCTTGCGTTTTATGCCCTAAGTTGGGACAGAAAAGAGGAAACAATAATAAAAGGAATACTTAAAATGTGAGTTTGTAAATAGTCTAGTCCATGATTTCTATATAGAGATGGCTTTTTTTTTTTAACTTCTTTACTGTGCAAGCTGTATGCTTCTAGAGTGTGGGAAAATGGCTAGGGGAGGGTGGTCCCCAGCCTAAGAAGGCTGCTGTATTATTTGTTCAATTTCAATAAAAGTATTTGTAGATCCTACACACAAGAATGACATCCTTTGGAGCTGAGCCCAGCCTGCAGCCAGCAGGTGGCAGTGTGTACACACGGACCTTGCTGCAGGGTAGGGGTGGGTAGGGGCAGGGTTCAGGATGGAGGCTCATTGTGTTCAGTGTGGTGGGTACCCGCAGAATTGAGAGGCTTTGGAATGTCACACTAGGGATTAGCCCCACCTGGGGTAAAGGGGTAGATTTAGATACCTTTACCATCAACACAGCTCTCCACTCAGGTCCCACAAGGGATGATTCTGGTCTCACTGGGGAAAATTAAAAAAAGGACCCAGCTTCTCCAAGTCCCTTTCACAGACCCCTTCCAAGGGATGCTTCTCTTATTCTTTGGGGGCAGTTGTGGGGGGCCATCAGCTGCACACCCTGAAAGTACTCTGATTCCCTACAGTACCACATCACTGGGTTCCTTGCAATCACACCCTAGATTTGAGCATGGCCCCAATCCAATGGGAGATTGGAGAGCAGAAGTGTTCCCAGTGTGGTGTGAGGTACCACCCCAGGTAGTTCTGGAACAGCTGCCTTGCACCCCACAGTGCCAGCAACTCAGTGAGATTGTCTGAGCCTCGTGGACCACGCCCCCTCCAAGGCTTAGCTTTAAGTACACAGCAATGTGATGGGTGTCACCATGCCCTTAGCCTATTTCCAGACTGTGCAGCTCAAACCCACTTGACTCTACCTAGACCTACCTGTGGACAGCAACCAAAGAAAGTGGGCTCAGGATTTCCATTTAGCAGGCAAGGCTAAGCACCTCCAGTACCTAGTACTGCCTCTGCTCCCTACTGCCTATTCTGTTCGCCTGTCCTCTGTGGACATTCTGCCCACACTTCTCAGGGCTTGCTGTGAGTCATGTTCTCTGCTAGGCCTAGCTCTTGGCCAGTAGCCCAACTCCCAGTCAGTGAGGGGAGAGTTAGGAGACAGGCTGGGTGAGGGAAGTTGGCCTGCCTCCAAGTCTGGGGCAGGATCACCCTGTGCATCCTGGACTTCACATCCTTTGGGGTTCCTTCCCATTCCTCTCACAAGATGCCAGGTATAAGGCCCCATCATCCCCCACATACCTCTGCACCCCCAAAAAGAAACCAGGGGTCCTATGGCAGTGCCTCTCCCATTCCCAGTGGTATTCCATTTCTCACTACCACTGTCCCAGCATTGGGGAACTCCCTGTGCTGTGCCTGCCCCAGCTGACCCTGAAGCTAGAAAACAATAGGAGTCAGGGCAGTGCTTCCCTACTCCCTCCCAAGGGCTGTGTTCACTTCCTTCCTGCGGGCTGCCTGAGGAAGTGTTCCTGCCCTGGGACAGTCTGGTCTGGCCTTCATTCCCCCACAAAGTCCCCCAACCCTGGGCTTTCCAAGGCCTTCATCCAAAGGTGCAGAAGCACTTTACTCTCCTATACCCAGGTCACGATACCAAGCTAGATGCCCACCTCAAGTTCTGCCCTACACCCCCATCTCACACAGCATGGTAGGAGAGAAGCCTCAGGCATCTGGAGGTGGGCTAGTGGTGTACTGGAGGCAAGAGGGATTTCAGGGTGATTTGAGGGCATGCTGCTATGTCTGCACCTCTGGAGGACTTGGCTGGGACCCTGTGGCAGACCTCCCTGGGGCCAGCAGCACTGTGGGCCCCTGTTTCCGCAGGAACACACTCCTTTCTTTTCTCCCCCATCTTGTAAGGAGACTTCTGCTTTGTAGCAGTCTCAGTGAAAATCTCCTGAGAATGTTCTTCAGGAAAGTAAGTCCTCCGCAGAGCTCTCCTACCCCAGGCACACACAACTGCAACTCTCCACTCTGGCCCTACACGGGATGATCTTGCTGTCATTGGGGAAAATTAAAAAAAGGACCAAGCTTCTCCAAGTCCCCTTTCCCAGACCCCTTCCGAGGGATGCTTCTCTTATTCTTTGGGGGCAGTTGTGGGGGGCCATCAGCTGCGCACCTTGCAAGTACCCTGATTCCCTAAAGTACCACATCACTGGGTTCCTTCCGATCACACCCTAGGTTTAAGCATGGGCCCAATCCAGCGGAAGGCTGGAGAGAAGAGGTGTTCCCAGTGTGGTGTGCACGGAGCCGGACAACTAAATCTGCCCCCTTCCTCTCACCTGGTGAAGTTGATGGGGCCAGTGCCCAGTCAGGGGAAGGTGGGGAGGGCAGCCAGTCAGCCCCAGATGCCAGAAGGAAACAGGGTCCAGGCGGCCCCCTCCCCCCCCCGCGCTTGTTCCTGGCCCTTTCCTCTCGGAGGGGCAGCAGGAAGTGAGGAGAAAGGGATGGGGTGGGAGGCGGGACGGGTGGGAGGGGATGGAGTTTATCAAGTCCCGGCGGGGTGCCCTTAGGGCAGCAGTTGGTGCTGACTGGCCCATCCGAAGGGCCTCACCCGGGAAGAGGGGAGGCTGCCGAACCTGCTGGGCCGACAGGCTCCGACACAGGTGAGCCTGGCGCAGACTGGTAGTCCGCACCTGGGTAGATGCGCCCTGAGCAATGCCGTCTTCTCCCCGGCCTTTCTGAAGAGCTGAGCGGGGAGCGGATCCAGAAAGTGGCGAGAAGGGCTCGCGCGGAACTCACCCCTGCCCAGCTCCAAGTCTGCTCCTCACCAGGAAAGGCGTGCGGGGCTGAGGGCCCAGAATACCACATGGAGATCCCCGCGATGTCCCTCCCGCCGGGTGGCAGCTTCCTGGGAGTTGAGAGGGAGCCCTGGAGGCTTCCACAGGCTCCCCGCAGAGACGGGGCAAGATGAAATAGGAACCCAAGGATTGGCCGGACCCGATGCAGGTAGACGGCAGTTGGGCGCGCTCCTTCCTAGCGTCCAATGGGCCTCCCAGCTCCCAGCCCTGCCAGTCACACTGCGACCTGCAGACCAGGTTACCAGGACAACCAGCACCCCCCGCCCCCCCGGCCCTAACCTTACCCGGGTGAGGCGGGTGTTTGGCCCCCTCCCCCAGGAGGGCAGACGACTGGGCTTCCCTTCAGAAGATGGGAGGGGGCGGGGCAAAGGTGTGCCCGAAGGCGCAAGATAGTCAGGGTCCCTATTTCCACTCAAAGGGACCCTTGGGCTGGGAGCGACACTCAGAGGTGCAGAACCAGATCCGCTGGTACCCCCAGCACCTCCTTACGGCTGAGCCAGGAAAAACAATCTCTTTCCCCCACCTCCCTCCCACTGTCGCTCATACTTGTCCCTTTAAGGGGCTTGCGACACCTTGGAGTGGGAAGGGCCGTACCACTGGCCGCAAATTGCAGGGGGAAAATCTTTGGCCAACGTGGCTTCGCAGCTGCGATTTCTACAGCAAGCCTTGTCGAGAGGGGCCTCGCGGTCGCATAAGGGTATTCAGGCTTCCAGACAGAGGGTCTGGGAGCCCTGGAAGCCAAAACCTGGAATTGGAAGCTTGAGAGGCTGAAGTACCCTTCCCCCTGGGTCATGAGTCTTGCCCGGAGCCCGCCTCCGCGCCGGATTCTTAAAGGAGCCGGGGGCCAGGGGGCAGAGCCAGCAGAGGCACCGAGCCGCGGCAGTACTTTGGAGCGTACCCGGAGTTTGCCGGGTTGGACTCGGGGCGGCAGTGGCGGCGACGGCCATGGAGTGGGTCCCAGCGACGCCCCGAGCGAGGTGAGGGCGGGTATTGCAGGAGTAGCGGCTTTGTCCCTGCAGACTGGGCTCTGAAACTCTCTCTGGGGGTGCGCCCAGAGAAACGACCCACGGACCCCACCCCCACCAGGCTGGGCTCAGGCCCCACGTGCGGGGCGGGGGCGGGGTCCTGCACAAAGGCCCAGTGGAGTGCGTTCTTCCCGGGACTTCCCTAGCAGGCAGGCGCACACACTCCCGGCAGCGGCCGCGGTGGCGAAGGGCCAGTTGGTCAGCCGGAACCACCACGGGAGACTCTCTGCCCTTTGGTCCCCGCGGGGGCTCCACCATCCCGAGACAGTCTGCAAAGGAGACAGTCTTGACAGCTTTACTTTTGTGCCTGGCGGTTCCGACAGAGATAACAGCTCCGGGGTGGCTAGTGCCTTCCAGCCTCTGAGTGTTTGCATGAGCTGTGCCCTCCGTTACCTGAATGTTACCGTATTTCTCTAGACCAAAGGGTCTTCGCGGGATGTGGGGTGGGTCTTGGGTTCAGGGCCCACAGAAGCATATTCTGGGTGTATGTGTATCTTTCATCAGTGGGCCTATAACCCAATTCCTCCATTCTCAGAGGGGTCACAGAACTGAGAGATCCCTACCCAGTCGTAGGCCACCTGTTCCAGGAGGGAGCTGGATCTTCCTTAGCAGAGTTTCCAGAATGTCTTGGTTATAGCCATGTGTGGTCTGAGTAGGCACTGACATAGCACCCATGTAGAGTGGCCTTTGGGAGTGCAGACCTCTTCCCTGACTGCTACAACCATGATTATGTGCAGAACTGGGGCAGCTACACAGGTCCCTGCCCCGATGTTGAGGTTGCCCACAATGATCAGCTGGCCTGGCTGTGGACTGAGAACACATTCCTCTTTCCCCCTGTCTGCCTGGATGAAATACTTGCCTCTTCTGCCCATGGCCGAAGATTTCGTGTACAAGGATTCTCTGGTATGATTTGTTCTTTGTTCTCCCCCAACTTTCCTCCAGTTCCTGAACTGGTGCCAGACAGGTGACACCATCTTCCTGCAGCCTCCAGCATGCAGGCAGGCCTGAGCCCTGCCGTCGCACTGGCCCTGATGCTGGCGCTGGCATGGGCCACAGAACTCAAGCCTACAGCACCTCCCATCTTCACCAGCCGGCCCTTTGTGGTGGCATGGGATGTGCCCACACAGGACTGCGGCCCACGCCACAAGGTGCCACTGGACCTGAAGGCCTTTGATGTGCAGGCCTCACCTAATGAGGGTTGGGTCAACCAGAACATTACCATCTTCTACTATGATCGCCTGGGCCTCTATCCGCGCTTTGACAAAGCCGGGCGGTCTGTGAATGGTGGCCTGCCGCAAAATGGCAGCCTCTCGGCACACCTGAAGCTGCTGAAGAGCCACGTGGAGCACTACATCCGCACACAGGAGCCTGCAGGGCTGGCAATCATTGACTGGGAACACTGGCGACCTGTGTGGGTGCGCAACTGGCAGGACAAGGATGTGTACCGCCAGTTGTCACGCCAGGTAGTGGCCAGCCGCCACCCCGACTGGCCACCAGACTGTGTGAGCAAGCAGGCACAATATGAGTTTGAGATTGGTGCACGGCGATTCATGCTGGAGACACTGCGGTGGGTCAAGTCAACGCGTCCGCGGCACCTCTGGGGCTTCTACCTCTTCCCTGACTGCTACAACCATGATTATGTGCAGAACTGGGACAGCTATACGGGTCGCTGCCCTGATGTTGAGGTTGCCCGCAATGACCAGCTGGCCTGGCTGTGGGCTGAGAGCACAGCCCTCTTTCCCTCTGTCTACCTGGATGAAGTACTTGCCTCCTCTGCCCATGGCCGCAAGTTTGTCAGCTTTCGTGTACAAGAGGCTCTTCGCGTGGCTCAGACCCACCATGCCAACCATGCACTCCCTGTCTATGTCTTCACGCGGCCCACCTATAGCCGTGGACTCACGGGGCTCAGTGAGGTATGTGCCTCGAAGGACCCTGCCTTCTGCCTTTTTCCTTCTCCCTTGAGGAACCACTAGCAGGTTTGGGTCACCAGGCCTGTAGTTAGTGGCTCCTTATCCCTTGCCTCGTCCTCTCTGCAGCCACATGAAAGGATAGTTTCATTATCGCCCCTTTGCCGATGAGAACACTAAGACCTGGAGATGCTAGAAATTTGCCTAAAGCTTTGAGCAAAACAAGGACTTGGGCTTAGGTATTCAGAGTTTGGAGTTCATCAGATGTATACCTTAGGCGAAATGTGCCCTAGGCTTGGGAAACTGAGGCCAAAATGGGGAGGGAAACAAGCTTAGATGCTTAAGGAGACTATGAAGCAGATGAGGCCCTGCTGGGAGGGTGAGAAATGCTGACCTCCAGCAAGGAGCGGGCTGGGCTGGGCTGGAGGGTCAGCAGGTTAGAGTAGGTGGGGCTTGACTGCCCTCTGTTCTTACCTCCTTGGGTCTCTGTCTCCCTCAGTGACTATCCCCTTCCCACACAGATGGACCTCATCTCCACCATCGGCGAAAGTGCGGCCCTGGGTGCAGCTGGCGTCATCCTCTGGGGTGATGCAGGTTACACGACAAGCACGGTAAGAGCTGGGTATTCAAGAACAGGCAGAGTCTGGACCTTTGGCTCCCAGCCTCAGGGTAGCCAGACCCAGTGTGTCCCACTTGTCTCTTTCCCACCTGAGGCATGCCTTGTCCCAGCAGAGAAAGAAGGTACCTCCTCCCTGCTCCCAGGAAAGGGGAAACTCTGTTCGGAACAGCTGTTCCACCCTTCCCTGCCTGCCTAGCTGGGCTTCAGTTTCTGCCCCATCCTCTCTCGGCAAGAGCAGGAACTGAGCGTTCAAGTATAAACATGCATGTACATATGTGTACGTGCACACACACACTGATAAGAGAAGCTGTGATAACTGCAGTGAGGACACAGTTTCCTGTGGGTTGGGTAGCTGACCTGACCCTGATTCCTGGCCTCTACCCCTAGAACACCTGCCAGTACCTCAAGAATTACCTGACGCAGCTGCTGGTCCCCTACGTGGTCAACGTGTCCTGGGCTGCCCAGTATTGCAGCTGGGCCCAGTGTAATGGCCATGGACGTTGTGTGCGCCGTGACCCCAGTGCCAGTGCCTTCCTGCACCTCAGCACCAGCAGCTTCCGCCTAGTGCCGGGCCATGAACCTGGTGAGCCTCAGCTGCGAC
This sequence comes from Heterohyrax brucei, assembly GCA_028571685.1. Taxonomy (NCBI): domain Eukaryota; kingdom Metazoa; phylum Chordata; class Mammalia; order Hyracoidea; family Procaviidae; genus Heterohyrax; species Heterohyrax brucei. The sequence goes on from CM053158.1 coordinate 16,196,746, forward strand.
CCGAGGGAGAGCTCAGCAGGGCCGACCGTGACCACTTGCAGACACATTTTCGCTGCCAGTGCTACTTGGGTTGGGGTGGTGAGCAGTGCCAGTGGGACTTTGGGGGGAGGACAGCTGGGGGTGCCAGGCAGGCCTGGGCTGGGCCCCTTCTCCCCAGACTGCTGGCTCTGACAGCCCTGGCCTTCACATGCACTCTGTAGAGGTCTCCCACCTGGCTGCCAGGCAAGCTGCCTCTGCCACAAGGCCACTGCAGGAATGTAGGAGCCGGTAGGGGTGGGAAAAGGAGTCTAGATTGGGGCAGAGTCCCCAGGATGCCCAGTAAGACGTCTATACCAGCTCTTACCCCCCCCACTTCCCCGTTCTAAGGGGGAGGGGCAGTCTCCTGGAAGGCCCCATCTCTCCCTACCAGGAGGAAAGGGGGCACAGCTGGATAGGGGAAGGGCTGACCCTACTCCCCTGCCCTTGAATATCTTATTGTTATTATTTTGGGGTCTCTTTTGTAAATTAAATACAAAACAAAGGATTCTGTGCTTGGACTTCCTGTACCTGGGCCATGACATGGAAGAGAGATTCGAGGGCCTCCAGAGAAGTTTGAGTTCAGCTTTGTCTGTGCCTGGGAGATCCCGTTCTGGGGATGTATCATCTTTAAAATGCATTCTCTGGGACGTAGGTCTGTGGACCTACCGCTGCCTGCTCTGTGGCTGTCCTGCTGAGGCCGGTGAGGCGGGAGGGACCCATATTCTACCCCAGCACGAAAGGACCTTGCTTTCTGCATACTGATTGGCAAGGGTTTGGGCCACACCTTGTAGGAGAGACAGAACTCATGGTGCTTCCACCACTGGCTGCTGCGCCCTCAGCTGCACCCTCAGCTGGGTTGGTCCCGGGTGCCTCGCCTTGCCCACCCAGGGAGAAGAGGGAAGCGGATGTTTGATCTTCTCTGGCTGGCAGGTAGCCAGACCACCCCTCCCTGCTGTTCCCACAGGCAAGATCCTCTCCTCCTCTCTCTCCCTAGGGTGGCAGACTCCAGCCACACAGACCGTACCACTTCCTGCCTGGGTTAGGGAAGAGGGAGCAGTAGGGGTTAGGATCTGAATCCTGAAGTTCAGTCCCTGTCCCACTTCAGAGATACATTCTGGGACTGGGGGGCCATCCTGAGTCCGGGAGCAGAGGTATCCTTAAAGTTCAGCTCCAGCCTGACAGTGGGAGGGCACGGCTAGTACCAGGTTGTCCTGCAGGGGATAAGTAGCAGCCAGAGCAGTCAGACCAGCTCTGACCTGTATCACAACCCCACCTTTGACAAAAGTTACTCTGGGAAGGTCTCTGCCCCTCCCCTTAGCCATCAGACCCACACACAGGTCACTTGAGTCAGAAATGACTCACCCATAGCTCTCTGCCCTCAGGAAACTCACTGGGAAATAGACTCAAGAAACAACTAACAATTAAAAAATGAGCAAAGAGTGTGAACAGGTGCTTCACCAAAGAAGACATTTAGGTGGCTAACAGAGACATGAGGAAATGCTCAAACAGTGAATAAGTATTAAATAGAGAAATGCAAATCAAAACTGCAAAAATGAAATAATGTAGGAGAGGCTGTGGAGAGACGGGAACATTTTATATACTGCCAGTGTAGATGTAAAATAGTACAACCACTTTGGAAATCAATTTGGATGTTCCATGAAAAGCTAGAAATACAAGTACTGTGTGATATCCTAGAGAAATAGAAGCCTTCATGTGAAGAGATACACGCACACCCACGTTCTTTGCACTACTGTTTATAAGAGCAAAAAGACTGAAACAACCTAGATGCCTATCAACACATGAATGCATAAACAAAGTTAGGGTACATTTGCATAATGGAATATTACACGATGATAAAGAATAGCACTGAGTGCGGGAAACAACATGGATGAAGCTGGTAGGCATTACAACTGAGTGAAATTAGTCCACAAAAGGAAAAATATTGTATGAAACCACTATTATAAAACTCCAACAAAAGTTTAAACACAAGAAAACATTCTTTGATAGTTACAAGGGTGGGGAGGAAGGGAGATGGGTAAGGAGATATAAAACAAAAATTACTTCAGGTGAAGGGGAGGGGAACACAGTACAAGAGAAGTCAGCACACTGGATTAAACCAAAGGCTACGAAGTTTCCTGAATATAACCCATCACTTTGAGGGACACAGTAGCACAGGTGGGGTCTGGGAACCAAGGTTTCAGGGGACATCGGGGTCAATTGGCATAACAAAATTTATTAAGAAAATGTTCTGCATCCACTTTGGTAAGTGACATCTGGAGTTTTAAAAGCTAGGAAGCATTATCTAACATGCAGCTATTGGTTCCAGCCCACCTGGAGTAAAGGAAAATGGTGAACACCAAAGACATTAGAAAAATATAAACCCAGGAAGAACTAGATAACCCCCAGCCACCACCACTGATGGCCCCGACAGGGAACACACCCAACAGAGTCCCTGATGGAGAAACGTGGGGTGCAGAACGCAAATTCATGTAAAAAGACCAGACTTAATGGTCTAAGACTGGAGGGTCTCCACAAAGTGTTGCTCTCGGATTGTCTGTTAGCCCAGAAGCCAGCTCTTCAGACGAGATTAGACTGGACTAGAAGACATGAAATGATGCTGGTGAAGAGTGTGCTTCTTGGCTCAAGCAGACACATAAAACTACAGGGGCAGCTCCTATCTGGAGGTGAAATGAGAGGGCAGAAAGGCACACAGGAGCTGGTTGAATGGACACAGGAAATACAGTGTGGAGAAATACACAGAATATACAGGAGTGTACTATCACGTAGAGAGCAACTAGGGTATATAAGTTTTTGTATGAGAAACTGACTTGTAAACTTTCACTTAAAGGATAATGAAAAATGAAACGGAATAATGATGTTATCACAAACTTAAGCAGAGTTTTTGCCGCTGCCACAAATAGCCAATCTTTGAGATGGGTATTAAGAAGGAAGACATGTTATTGCATACCAGTACACAAGGCAACAGAAAGGATAGATTCCTCCAAAATATGCCTTCCTGAAATGAGGACCAGCTGGAGGCTTTATAGGAGAGGATAAGGTTTTATGAGTCCTAGATATTTGGAAAATGTTAATCATCTTTAAGTGATCACAGTAGTCATGTCCCAGATGTATTGATACCTTAATGGGTGTTTTGGGCCCAAACATAGTCTCACTATCATATAAGTTCCTGGTCGCAAAGCAGATTCCTTTTTCTTTTATGCTTTTTAGATTTATTATCACTTGCTTTTTCCATAGTCCTAAAGAGAGCATGGAAACCACGGTGGGATAGTGGTTAAGCGCTACAGCTGTTAACCAAAGAGGTCAGCGGATCAGATCTGCCAGGCACTCCTTGGAAACCCTATGGGGCAGTTCTACTCTGCTCTATAGGGTTGCTATTAGAATTGACTTGATGGCACTGGGATTGGCTTGGGCAAACAAAGCATGGTGATGTAGTAGTTAAGTGCTGTGGTTGCCAGCCAGAAGGTTAGCAGTCCAAGTCCACCAGATGTTTCTCGGTATAGGTTCACTATGAGTTGGAACCAACTCGATGGGAGTGGGTTTTTGGAGGGAGGGAAGTTTAAGACAGCATACATTAGTCCGTAACCTTGAGAGAAACCGAGGGAAACAATAGACTCGTGCTCAGAGCCAGAATTAAGAAATGCAATGAAGTAGATTATGCTCAAGATGTGGCTACTTATTTTACTCTGCCTGTTCCAGTGAGACAAATGCTGGTGGCATAGTGGTTAAGCTCTACCACTGCTAAACCAAAGATTGGCAGCTCAAATCTGCCAGGTGCTCCTTGGAAACTCTGTGGGGCAGTTCTGCTGTGTCCTATTGGGTTGCTATAAGATCACTATGAGTAGGCATCAACTCAATGGCTCTGGGTTTGGTTTTCAGTTTTGTTCCAGTGAGGGTGGCCCTGAATGGCACTGACTAGGCCAGTCACACGAGGCTTAAGGGGGGCATCTCAAGAAGGTGCTTCCTAATTCATGTTTTTGGAAAGTGAAGGGGAGAGGCACGCTAGATGCAAAGACTGAATCAGGTGCTCCAAGAAGCACACAGGTGAGGGATGGTGTCAGGGACTGAATTGTGTCCCCCAAAAACTGTGTGTAGCAATTTGCCTAGGCCTTGATTCCCAGTATTGTCTGATGTTCCTACCTGTTGTAAATCCTGCCTCTCTGATGTTAATGGAGAATGGGCTGCCAGTTGTCAGTGAGGCAAGACTCAATCTTTAAGACTGTACTGTGCCTTGAGACAATCTCTTTGGAAAGAAGGGAAAGAAAGGGAAGCAAGCAGAGAGTTGGGGACCTTATACCGTCAGGAAAGAAGCAGTGCCAGAAGTACAGCACGTCCCTTGGACCAGGTCTCCCTGCACCTAAGAAGCTCCCAGTGTAGGTGAAGACTGACAGGAGCCTTCCTCCAGAGCCAACAGAGAAAGACTTAGAGATGATGCTCTGAATTTGGACTTTTAGCCTGCTTTTCTGTGAGAAATTAAATTTTTCTTTGTTAAAGCCATCCACTTGTGGTATTTCTGTTATGACAGCACTAAATGACTAAGACAGATGGTGGAGCCCAGACCCAGGGCCCTGGAGGGGTGGCCCCTTAGGTGGAGGAGGTCAGTCAGGTGGTCAATTTATTCCTCATCCCTCTGGCTGTTGATGGGCAGAGAATGGAGAGAAGGAGGCTCGGGGTAGGACTGGGAGGGCAATGAGGTAAATTCACATGGTGGAGGAGGAGGCAGAGGGGTGCTCAGGTGCTCCCAGCCATGACGGGGAGATACTAGGCTGGAGAGGGCAGATGAGGTTGTTAGCTAGTGAAGCCCAGCAGAGGAACATCAAGAAAGGAAGAGCTGTCACCTATCTCACCACAGCTGTGACTTCACCTACCCAGCTGTGACCCACCACACCTGTCACCTGCCCAACCTACTCCAGTAATGCCCACACGAGTGATCCAGACACACCTGTGACTTTCTACCCAGCTGTGACTTCCCAACACACACCTGTGACTTCATACACACTAGGTGTGACTCTGCAGTTGTGATCACACTCACACAACTGCTGTTACTTTTCCCAAACATGTGTGACTGCCCCCAACTGTGACCGCTCCTACGCATCTGTGACCTGCATCTACCCAGCTGTGGTGGACACGTCACTTCCCCAGGAGGATCTGAAAGACAGACTTGGGAAAAAGTTTTAACTCACAGCTGTCCTGTGAGTAAGGTGAGGTAGGGTGGTGACAAGGTGGCTCAGGGCCTCAGGTATGCACAGCCAGGGACAGCAGACAGGGTGGGACCCTCAAGTTGGACAGAGCCCAGCCATGTCACCAATCTGACCAGAATGGCCTGCTCTTGCAGGGCCCAGGAGTGGAGGAGGGCTCTGGGAAGGCGCCCCCAACCTCCTTCTGCTGTGTCAGCCTGCTGGTTGTCTGAACTGTGTCAACTACAGCATTGGGTTTCTGGAGGCATCAAGAGGTAGCATGGCACCTCGGAGAGGGGGGTTAAGGGCTGTCTTGATACTCTCCTGTCCCCTCAGTCCTTGGGAGTTGTGCCAGGTTCTCTGGGCCCTACATGGTCATTACTCCAGGATCCTGCTTCCTGAATGGGGTTAGCAGCCATTGTTCAAGCCACGACCACTGTGCCCACAGCCACCATACCCTGGGGCCTCCTCTCCTCAGCTCTTGTAGTGTCTCCATCTCAGCCAGCCTGGCTCTGGAGGACCAAGCCCAGATAGTACATAACTGTGAGTGTCATTTCTGTGGCAGCCACCAGGTCCGGGGCTCACTGATTCAGACTCTGCTGCAGACCCAGGCAGTACTTTCACCCAGAAGGAGACATGGTTTTCCCTCTGCTCCACCCTAGCAGGCAAGCCTGGGCTTGGTCACCTGGCAGGTCTCAATAGTCAGCTTCTGAATCTGAACAAGTGAAACCATGAATGAATGAGTGAGTGTATGGTCACTGATTAACCCACAGTCACAGTCATGATCACACAAACACTGGGTCTCAAGGTCACAAACAACAGGGCAACACACACACCCAGTCCCAGGCCCTGGGTCCCACACTCATACATGCAACACTGGAGTTTGTGCAGAGGCCCAGATGGTCACTAACTAGGGCTTCACAAAGACACTGTGACACTGATCCAGCACGTATACAATGAGTGACAACAGAGCCGTAACTTCACAAACAGTCTTACAGAAACAGGTCTAAGAGCAGGGCTGACCCATTAGGCAGCAAGCACAAAGCCTGAGGCCTATTATACTTTTAGGGGCCCACATAAATAATCTTTTTTTTTTTCCAACCCAAAGAGAAACATAATGACTATATAGTAATTAACCCAGCCTGGATTGCATGTTTTTATGACAACATAGTTATAAAATATATTCTTTAAATACATTTTTTAAGGAGGAAGGGACCCAGAAAGGCTAAAGGGGGGCCCATGAATGCTGTGATGTGGTAGTGCCTGAAAGTACACAACCCCTGGGTACCCAAACTCAAGTACCCACAGGCCTGCCCTGCTGGGTCAGCCATCCTGGCTGCTGCCATCCCTCTAACCTACCTCCTGCCCTCCCAGTAAAGACAAAGTCCTATCCTAGTGTTGACAGGGTAAGACTCACGACTTCTAGCCCCAGCACAGTAGAAGGCACTTTGCTGGGGTACAGAAGTGCCTGCTGCCTGGCTGGGCCTACCAATCCAGGGCCCGCCCCTTGTCCCACCCCCAGACTGGGTGGGGTGACCCCCTACAAAAGCTCAGAGTTTCCAGCAGCAGCTTCCTCCCGGTGCAGCTGGGGCCAAAGTTGAGGAACAACGGAATCTGGCTGGACTCTGCCTACACCCCCACCCTGGGGTCAGGAAGCTTGCAAATGAGGCCCTTCAGCCCTGAGGTCAGCAGGGACAAGCAGGCAGACTGGGGGGTAGGCTGACCAGTACTTGGGTCACTGACAATCCTCTGCCTTGATGATTAGCCAGGATTCCTGAGGGAAGGAACAGAAAAGGCCCCCAGGAGCAAGTCAGCCTAGGGACGAAGGGCCTGGCTCTTGGCTGCTTTGCCCAGAACAGAAATCACAGCCTTTGCAGCCTTTGAGGAAATGGGGGAGAGTGGGCAGTTTGAGGCCAGGGTAAGGCCTGTGAGGTAGAGGTGAGAGGCCCTGTCGATGAGGCAGCTCAGAGGCAGCCTCCAATGGCAGGCCCTGCAGGTCAGTGTTTCCCTGAAACCAGAGCAGGGGCGGGTTCATAAGCAAGGGGCTTGGCCTGCTTGCCCCCAAGCAGGGGGCAGAGTTCGAGGCCTGTTCTCAGCTCTGCCTCCCTTCACCAGGTTCCAGAAGATCCACCCCGTGCCATGGCAACCCATCTGCTGCTCTTCTGTGCTCTCTTTCTGACCTTGCTGGGCACTGCCCAAGGCTCCAGGGGCCCCAGGGTACCCAAAAAGCCCTTCACCACTGTCTGGAATGCAAACACCCAGTGGTGCCTGGAGAGACACGGTGTGGACGTGGACGTTAGTGTCTTTGATGTGGTTGTCAACCCAGGGCAGACCTTCCGCGGCCCTGACATGACCATTTTCTACAGCTCTCAGCTAGGCACATACCCCTACTACACACCCACTGGGGAGCCCATGTTTGGTGGCTTGCCCCAGAATGCTAGCCTGTACGCCCACTTGGCCCAAACACACCAGGACATCCTGGCTGCCATGCCTGCGCCTGACTTCTCAGGGCTGGCAGTTATTGACTGGGAGGCATGGCGCCCGCGTTGGGCCTTCAACTGGGATGCCAAGGACATTTACCGGAAGCGCTCACGGGCACTGATTCAGGCACAGCACCCTGACTGGCCATTTCCCTGGGTGGAGATAGCAGCCCAGGACCAGTTTCAGAGGGCTGCACAGGCCTGGATGACGGGCACCCTCCAGCTGGGGCGAGCATTGCGGCCTCGTGGCCTTTGGGGCTTCTATGGCTTCCCCGACTGCTACAACCATGACTTTCTGAGCCCCAACTACACAGGCCAGTGTCCACCAGGCATCTGCGCTGAGAACGACCAGCTGGGGTGGCTGTGGGGCCTGAGCCAAGCTCTCTACCCCAGCATCTACCTGCCTGCAGCACTGGAGGGCACAGGAAAGACAGAAATGTATGTGCGGCACCGTGTTGGCGAGGCTTTCCGTGTGGCCATGGGTGCTAGAGCCACTGACCTGCCTGTACTGCCCTATGCCCAAATCTTCTATGACATGACAAACCGCTTCCTGCCCCTGGTAAGTCATTTTCTTGTGACCTTACCTACCTTGTCCTGTCAGGCACTGAGCCTACTGACTCAGACCATACAGCCCTAGAGTGCTTGATCCATTCCTTCACACCTTCATTGAGCCCCTGACTTGTCCCAACCTCTGTGCTTGGCACTAGTGATTCTGCATGCATTAAAAAGCTGTAGTCCCTGCCAGTGTGGCAGTCACAGACTAGAAGGGAGCAGGCTTGCCTTTACCCACCAGAGCAGCCACAGCTATTTGTCCCATCCAATGGTGTTATGTCAGTGTGCCTTGGGGAGAAAAGGAGAGAGGCCCACAGAGCTGTGCTGTCCTCTTTCCCAGGATGAGCTGGAACATAGCCTGGGAGAGAGCGCAGCCCAGGGTGCAGCAGGCGTGGTGTTGTGGGTGAGCTGGGAGAACACACGAACCAAGGTGAGCTCAGGACAGAGCAGGGGATAAAGGGTGGGTGGGGCCTGCAGGCTGGCGGGGGAGACCCAGCTTTTCCTCCTTTACAGTCCCAGAGGGCCAGCAGTCAAGTGACTCAGTGCCTTGTGTAGTCATATACATGATTGTGATGTTCCTAACAATCACTCTTCTGTCCCAGGAATCATGCCAGGCCATCAAGGAGTATGTGGATGCCACGCTGGGGCCCTTGATCCTGAACATGACTAGTGGGGCTCTCCTTTGTAGTCATGCCCTGTGCTCGGGCCATGGCCGCTGTGTCCGCCGCCCCAGCCATCCTGAGGCTCTCCTCTTCCTCAACCCTGCCAGTTTCTCCATCCAGGTCACAGCCGGTGGCAGGCCCCTGACCCTGCAAGGTGTCCTGTCACTTGAGGATAAGGCTAAGATGGCCATCGAGTTCAAGTGTCGCTGTTACCGTGGCTGGCAGGGAGTGTGGTGCGAGCAGCAGGGCATGTGGTGACTGATCACCTATGATAACACATACACTGAGCATTTAATAATGTGCTTGGCCTGGCCATGGCTTTCCAAGTACAGGCACAGTCACTCAAGTCACGGTCATAGGAGTACACTCAGTCATCACTGTAAGCATCTGCCCAATACATGGCATGCTTGCCTGCCCACCAGAGTCGCATAAGGAGTCAGAGCCACCAGCAGACACCATCCACTCATGACCACAGGATAACAGACACTTAGCCAAACTTGAAACCATAGCCCTCAAACAGGCTGACGTTCACTGAGCCCCTTTTCTAAGTCAAGCCCTGTGCTGAGCATTTCAAGTGAAGGCGCTCATATAATCATCACTACACTATTAGGAAACTGGGATACACACAGAAGGGTAAGCATTTTGCCCAAAGCCTAAAGTCACACAGTAACGAGGAGAAGGGGAAATTTGAACCCAGGCTGTCTAGCTATAGAGGTGGAGCCCTTGATCTCCTGCTGTATGCTGACGTTAACTAACGCTGCGTAAGTCCTGAACCCATTCAGAGGCCAGCAAATAAAGTCACACGAATCTCACTTGGTGAGCAATCTATCGAGGGCCTGCAACATGTAGGGCTTAGGATCCACAGGGCGCAGGAAAGACTAGTAGGACTCGGGGTTAGACGTCTGTACGAGGACGGATGCTTCCCGAGGCAATTTCAGAAGGAAACCTCACCTGATTCTTTTCGAGCTGGGAATAGGCTAGGGCCGAACAACAGGGGACAGGGGGCGGGATCTGTTTAAGCTCGGGGCGAGGCAAAGCGGAGGCGGAGCCAGCTGGAAGACGTGCCCGCCCCCGTCACAGGATGTGACGCGCCGGGCTGGAGCAGGGCCTGGGAGGAGCAGACGGGAGGCGGGATCTAAAAGGCGACTCGCGGAACCGGAGACCCGACCTCTGGGAGGGCGGGGCAAACGCGAGCCAGGGCGCGGGCTGAGTCTGCGCCGCATCACAAGTGCGGTGCGCCGAGCCGGGGGCGGGGCCTCAGGGAGGTCGCGCGAAGCTGGGAGTCGGATAGGGCATTTGGAGTAGACCCGGAGGACGTAGTCTTGAACTGGGACTGCGACGGCTGCACTGTGTCCCCCAGACGGCTGGGGACCAGAGAGGACAGGCACAGGAGTCTGAGCCAGAGCGAGATTCCGAGCAGAGTGAGGACGCGGAGCACCTCGGAGCCCGGCGTCAACATGTCAGTACCACTCCCTCCCCACGCGCGTCGTACCTGTTCTCGCGGCCCGCAGCCCTTTCTTCCCGAGCCACTTGTGCGGTCTCCAAGTGGCCATGCTGCCCCGCACACCCTCTCTGCGTCTGTTGTTACCTCCCAGAGTATGCAGGGCCACACCCACCCACAAAGCCAAACTCTAGACGGCCCCATCCCTAGGAAACTTCACAGTCGGTGACACATTAGCATTAGGAGGGAGAGGGAAACCGAGGCACCAGAGAGAAGGTGCAGTTCCCCGCTGAGGGACCCAGGAGCTAAGCCCCGCCCAGCCCACAGGAGGAGGAGTCTGCACTGATGGGGTTAAGCCCACGGGGGAAGTCGGGGATTCCTGCCTAGAAGCGGATCCAGGGGGCTTCCTCTTCCCTGACTAAGGGGTGCACGCTGCTGCGCTGGAGGCTGGTTCAGGTGAGGGGCATACAGTCTTGAGTGGAATGTGGTTTGAGGAGAGTAGGCTGCATGTTGTTGACCAGCGCTGAACTGGCCTCAGCTTTAGGTGCCTCTCCTGGGGAAGTGGAGGAGGGTAGCCAAGGCACCTCTTCTGAAGCAGGTGGATATTAGAGGGGCCCCAGTTGCCCCCATTCCCAGAAGTCCGGTAACAGAGACGCCTGCCAGCAGGGCTTGGGGCAGAGTGGGCAGACAGTGGGGTCTGGGCACAGGAGGTCTGGGCTCTTAGCTAAATGACCGTTGGACATCTGTGGGTACAGGAAGGAAGCTGTGGCTCTTATCTAGGGTGCTAAGAAACTCAGGCCAGTGAGGAACCAGGCTTGCAGGAGCCTTACTGCTGAGTGACTGTGGACCCAACCCTGTGCTGGTTCTGGGGCCAGGGCATTGTCTAGGGGGACAGTTTGGTTGATGCTCAATGAATGTATCACGAACTGGGCAGAGATGAGGAAGGGGCCGTGGACTCTGCCCCAGGCAGGGAGACAGTCCTAAGTGGGCAAAGCTGAGCCTGTGGATGGGTGAGTGGTGCCCCAGGACTGCCCAGGCAGTGGGATAGCTCATGTGGTTGAAACTCTAGGAGCTGGACAAGAGCCGAAATCTAAGAGACAGGGGAAGAGTCTGAGGCAGCCATGTTCTCCCTTGAAGGGAGCCTTAGGGGGGGTAAAACAGGGGGGTCATGGAGTTGAGTTTGCATGTTCCATCCAATAGTTAGCCAGCTTTACTGATGGGACTGCTGAAGACAGGATGCCCAGCAAGGAGGCTGGGTCAGTTGTCCTGGCACAGTGAAGTCCTGGAAGGACAAAGTTGTAGCCAGAGTAGGCTGGGGCCAGGACTCCTGGGTTTGGTCCTGGCCTTTAGCAGCTCATCTCTGCCCTCAGCCTTTGTCCAGCATGGGACAGCACATCCTGAACTCATCCTCCCTGATCTTCACCTGAGCCAGCCACCTAGATATAGGGAGTGGGTTTCCTCTAGATCATCTCTATAGTCAGGTGAGTGTGAGCACAAAGAACAGCCCATCACTCCCCAGTTCTAGGATGCATGACCCACCCCCCTTGCACTCTTAACACCTCCCTATCCCAACCCCCACACCAGCCTTCCTGGTCCAGCCCAGCCCAGCATGGGCTGTTGTTCACAGGAGACCCTTTGTGGTCTGAAGAGATGCTACGTTCTGAAGAGATACTACTTCCTTAACTCCCAGCCTGGTACTGAGCCACCTGCAACCTGTCACAGCTAAGCTTGGATCCTTCATTCAGGCAAGAGTTGACCCCAACCACAAATCCTGCCTATTGGATGGAACTGATCCTGAGTCCTAGCCTAGCTGACCCTGATCTCTCACACGAACCACAGCTGACTCTGAGCCCCAGGCCAGCTGAGCTGACCCCAAGTCCTGCATGCCATCCAGAGATGACCCTCAGTGCTGGTACAGCTGAGATGATTCCAGACCCTGCACACCAGCCAGAGGAGACCCTGGTCCCCAAGCTGGCTGAGCTGACCCTAGAGCCTGTGCACTGCAGGCCTGAGCTCCTGGACGCCTGTGCTGACCTCATCAATGAGCAGTGGCCCCGCAGCCATGCCTCCCGCCTACATTCCTTGGGCCAGTCCTCAGACGCCTTCCCTCTCTGCCTGATGCTGCTGAGCCCTGGCCCCACGCCAGAGGGAGCCCCCATTGTGGTGGGCCATGCCCGCCTGTCACGGGTGCTGGATCAGCCCCAGAGCCTCCTGGTGGAGACAGTGGTTGTGGCCCGGGCCCTGAGGGGCCGTGGCTTTGGCCGTCGCCTCATGGAGGGCCTGGAGGTCTTTGCCAAGGCCCGTGGCTTCTGTCGGCTGCACCTCAGTACCCACGATCAGCTGCACTTTTACATCCACCTGGGCTATCAGCTCAGTGAGCCTGTGCAGGGCCTGGTCTTCACCAGCCAAGGGCTGCCAGCCACCCTGCTAAGTACCTTTTCCAGGGGCTTCAACCCTAAGCCACCCTGCAAAGCCCCCAGCCTGACTGCTCAAGCTGCCCCAAGAGCCCCCAGGGGACCCTCATTGCCACCACCCCCTCCCCTGCCTGAGTTCCTAACCACCCCACCCAAAGCAAGCTCCTCCCCACAAAGCCTGCTGGAGACCCAATACCGAGACCTGAGGGGCCGTCCTATCTTCTGGATGGAAAAGGACATCTGAGGGCCACCCAGGATGAAGCACCATCTTTCTGAGTCAATGGATTGCCTAGAACAGTATCAGCCCCTAGCCTCTGGAGGTGGCTGTAGCTTGCACATGTTTTCTGAGTGCCAGTGGGGTCAGGAAGTGCCTTCTGGGCTCTGACTCAGAGCTGTCAGTGTGGCTGAATAAAGGCTTCTGTTGGAAGTAAATGTCATTGTTCATTTGTTGATCTCCGGCCTTGCCTGAGGACCAGCAAGAGCCCCTAAGTCCACCTTGGCCCTGCGACCCTGGTGGAGGGACACTTGCCCTTTGTCTCCTACCCTGCCAGGCGCAGGAGACGAAGAACTAGGATGGCCACACCTTCCCAGTTCACCCGTCACCACTCATGATATACCTGCTGCGCTGCTGGCACAGACAACAGGAACAAGACATAGGGTCTCCACCCAAAAGGACAGACAGGGAGACAGGCATACAGAGGCAGGATCTGTGCTGGGATGAAGAGGGCACAGCAGGGGTTGTGGGAGCCCAGGTGTCCTCACTCGACCGGTGAATCCAGAGGACGTCACAGGAGAGGTGACATCAGCAGAGATCTGAGTACTGGGGAGGACTTAGCCAGGCAAGGAGGTGGTGGCTGAGTGTCCTCAGGGCAGGCAACAAGATAGACAGAGGAGAGATAGGCACTTCCAGGGGCTGGGGTGAAGGGAACCTCAGGGCACAGGGATAGTGTGGCAGAGAAGAGCACAGGAGGGGAGCTGCCTATGTGAGCTTGGGGTGTGGTTGCACTGAGAGGCTTGTGGGACCTCTTGGGGACCATGCTTTCTGCAGCCTCCAAATCCTTTTGGAAATGGGCTGGGGGGCTGCCGCTGCTGCATGGAAGGCATGGCTATGGCTGTGGTCTCTAAGCTCATACCCCCTCTTCCCTGCAGGTTTCCATCTCTGGGGCATGATCACGCAGCTAGGCCTGGCCCTGGTGCTAGGGGTGGCCCTGTGCCTGGGGTGTGGCCAGCCCCCTCCACGGGCCCCTGAACACCCCTTCTCGGTGCTGTGGAATGTACCCTCAGCACACTGTAAGGACCACTTTGGTGTGCGCCTACCACTGGAGGCCCTGGGCATCACAGTCAACCATGGCCAGCGCTTCCAAGGCCAGAACATCACCATCTTCTACAAGAACCGGCTTGGTCTCTATCCCTATTTTGGGCCCAGCGGCACAGCTCACCATGGGGGCATCCCCCAGGTTGTACCCCTTGACCGCCACCTGGCATGGGCTGCCTGTCAGATTCGCCACAGCCTGGGACCTGGCTTTGCTGGCCTGGCCGTGCTGGACTGGGAGGAGTGGTGTCCACTCTGGGCTGGGAACTGGGGTCGCCGGCGGGTCTATCAGGAAGCCTCATGGGCTTGGGCACAGCAGATGTTCCCCTATCTGGACCCCTGGAAGCAGCTCCATCAGGCCCGTGCTGGCTTTGAGCAGGCAGCCCGTGCACTGATGGAGGAGACACTGCAGCTGGGCCGGGCGCTGCAGCCCCATGGGCTATGGGGCTTCTATCACTTCCCAGCCTGTGGCAATGGCTGGCACAGGATGTCCTCCAACTACACAGGCCGTTGCCACGCAGCCACCCTTGCCCGAAACACCCAGCTGCACTGGCTCTGGGCTGCCTCCAGCGCTCTCTTTCCCAGCATCTACCTCCCACCCAAGCTGCCATCTGCCCTTCACCAAGCCTTTGTCCGATACCGCCTGGAAGAGGCCTTTCGTGTGGCTCATACTGGGCACCAGCATCCCCTGCCTGTTTTGGCCTATGTCCGCCTCACACACCAGAGGTCTGGGAGCTTCCTATCCCAGGTAAGTGGAAACAGGCCTAGGGGTCTGAGTGGGCCGTGTCCTAGAAAGGGCTGCGGAGACATTGCCTGGGATTATCTGAAAGGGAAGTCCTTCCCTGGGGCTTCTAACAAGGGAAGCCTAGCTCTGCCCTGGTCGATGTGGTGGGGAAGGCAAGGCCTGGCCTTTGCAGCGCTAGTCTAAAGGGAAATGTTCTCTGAGTGGACAGCCTGAAAGGCCACTTGCAGGCTCAGTGCGAAGGAGCCCTACCCTCGAGGTGAAGTCAGACAGATCATGGTAGTGAACCTGGAGGACTTCTTGAAAGTGGAGGGGAGCCTCGATGATCTGCCCAGCTCTGGCTGAGCAGTTCTCTGCTTCCAGGATGACCTAGTGCACACCATGGGTGTAAGTGCGGCACTGGGGGCAGCTGGCGTGGTGCTCTGGGGGGACTTGAGCTTCTCCAGCTCTGAGGTGAGTATTGCTCCCTCTAGCCTGCCACAGGAGTCCCAGGGTGAGGGAGAGGCTCACATTGGGGCATGGAACAGGAGCACTGGCACATCCCTTCCACTCTACTCAGGAGGAATGCTGGCGTCTCCACAACTACCTGGTGGGCACTTTGGGCCCCTATGTGATCAATGTGACCAGGGCAGCCACGGCCTGCAGCCATCAGCAGTGCCACAGCCATGGGCGCTGTGCCCGGCGAGACCCAGGACAGCTGGAAGCCTTTCTGCACCTGCGGCCAGATGGTATCCCTGGAACCTGGGAATCCTTCAGCTGCCACTGTTACCCAGGCTGGACTGGGCCTACCTGCCAGAAGCCTAGGTCTGGGCCTAAGGAGACGGCGTAAACCAGGGGTCATCTGTTCCTGACCAACCACTCCTCTTGTCCTTGCTACCAACTGCCCAGCCCATGATGGGAAACTCTGGCTCACCCCTGCTGTATTCAGCTCACAGTCAACCCTCCCATGCACACACCTTCCTCTCCTCCCCATCCCTCGGGTGTGGAAAGGCTGGAGAAAACAATTTAAAAAATCTGACCACTCTTGAGAGGAAGCAGAACCAGAGTCACCCACGGTTCCAGCTGGTTAGGGCTGCCATTCCAATGCTCTGTTCCTACACCTGACGGAGTTCATGGGGAGGACACAGGAAATCCAGCCAGGGCACATGAAGCCCCAGAAAATTTGGGCTTAGCTCTGGGCACATTAAGCTGTTGTCTATGCTGTGCTTTCATCATAAACTTACTTTTTCTTTCGCTGTCTGATGTTTACACGCCCTCACTTTTCTACCCAGCCCCGCACTCCTATGGTCACCTGATAGAGGCGGCCCTGCTGTCCCTGACGCCGGTGCCCTGAGAGGCCAGTCCCGCTGTGGGGAACTGCCCCGAAGTGGCAGCTTCAGAGTTAACGACCGCGCACGTGTATGGGTTGGGGGAGTGCAGGGCATTGTGGGTGCATAGTGCTGCCAGGGAGTTGTTGCTTACGAGACCCAGGAGTAGACCACAATTCCCACAGTGCCCTGGGCCCGATTGGCTGGCAGGGATCCGTTCGCGTGGCCTCTTGGGAATAGTAGTTTCAGCCGCGTGGACGAAGGCCTGAGCTGAATGACCAAACACTCGCCTTCCCGGCGGCCCATTTGGCAGGGCGGGGCGCCTCACGAAGATGGTGGAGCGCGTGGCTTGTGTCTCCAGTAGCTTGCCCAAAGCTCAGCTCGGCGCACCGGCCGGTGTCTCACTGGTCCGGAGTCCCCACCCGCCAGGTCCCTGACCCCGCGCCCCCGTATTCAGTTTTCAGCATGCCCCGCGCTCGCAAGGGGAACGCGCCTCGCAAGGGTACCCAGCGCCGTGGAGGGGGTGAGTAAGGGGCAAAAGTTGATGGGCGGAAGGAAGGTCCTGGTCGTGAGTCCCTGTTGGTGACTCTGAGTGTCCTACGATGAGAATCCCTGCTTCGACCAGCCCGGTGCTGCACTCCGGAACACGCCTGTGGCCAGCACATGCCCTGGAAAGCAGCGGCCACGTGTGCGCCCAACTTAGGCATGCTGCTGCCGGCTGTCCGGAGCTCGCACTACGCTGTCGGCAGGTACCTCCCTCAGTTTTTCCATTGCCATCCCACCCGAGGTGCCTGCTGGGTTGGACAAACCTGCCAGAATGGGAGGGTAGCTGGCCCCTTCACCAAGCCTAATAGTTTTCTGGACTGGACCAGGAAGTTGGCTGGAATCCCGGCCTGACCCCGGAGAATCGAGGGAGAAGGAGGGCCTTCAAGAAATTGCAGGAGTCTGGGCTTCGGTGGGCCTGGCACATGAGGCGACATAGGGAGCCCATGCCCTGGAACCCTGGTCAGTCCTGGACTTGCTTATCAGTGTCAACTAGGAGTGTGATCTGGTGCAGTAAACACATGTTTACTCTGCAGGAGTGGACACCCATGGGGCACAGCTCAGACCTGGCCACTTCCCTAATGGGCTTTGGGTCAGGGAACGTCAAAGTGAATAGTGACAAAACCAAAGGAGCAGTGTTGAGACATGTTCACCAAGTGATGTCAGCCCCAGACTAAGGAACCAGAGACACTTTCCAGGGGTGGAGCTTCTGGTGACTCTTGAGAAGGTGGGGAGGACAGCATTATTCCAAGAGAACAAATTATGCAAAGGCCAGACTGCTTTGGCAGGTGGAGTGGTAAGACAGGAGCTGAGCAGAGACCAAAGAGCTGGACTTTGTCTTACAGGCATGATGAGTATTTCCTGAGAAATACAGCCAGCTTGGTGACCAGAACTGGCTCAGCTGCCTGTCAGCCTCACCGGCAGAGTCCTTGCACTGAAGTGTCCCAGCCCTCCTGACCTGGACACTCTCTGTGTTCACCCATTTCAGAGACTCACAATTGAGGATCACTTTACCTTTTGCTGCTACTCCTAGGACTGGGAGGATTTTGCGAGTCTATCACAGGGCTGAAGGCCCAGGATGGACCAAGAGGAGCTTAGAGGACAGTATGCTTGAAGTCTGGGGTACCTGCCCATCTCCTGAGGAGCTGGTCTGCTGCACCCAGGGCCTGTAGATGAAAAATGATTCAGTCATTGTTTTCACTCATCCCACCCAGAAGAGATGCTGTTCTGCAGATGGAGAAACTGAGTCTGGTTAGCTCACCTGGTTATATACCTATAAAGATGTGGAGCCAGGATTTGAAATTTGGATCTGTCTGATTCTAAGCCTCTGACCCTCGCCCTGCCCAGTTTTTGGTTATAATCTGGGTTGGTGGCTGAGCTTGCCAGGATCTGCCTGTACTTGGTGACAGGCTGGTCCATACACCTAGGTGAGGACTGTGCAGTTTCTGCCTCTACCTACCTCTCAGTCCTTAAAGAAGGCCTTGGCCTCAGAAGGACGCTGCCCACCAAGCTTGACAGGGTGTCGATAGGCTGGGCCAGATTCCTGATGCCATCCACTAGATAGACCTTCCTTTTCTCCTACTTCCTGCTTTGGTGCCTCCTGTGTCAGGCCCTGTGCCACCCATCTCAGCCTCTGATTTCTTTGAGGGGAAGCCACATTTTGTCTTGCAGGATCATGATGCTGGGGTGAGGTGCCTCCAGCCATTTCTCACCAACGGAGGCAGGCCAAGCACCCAATTCTACCTTCCCCAGGTGCCCGGAGCAGTGCCCAAGCTGACTCAGGTTCCAGTGAGGACGAGGCAGCCAGTGAGGCCCGAAGCACCACCAGTGAATGCCCCAGCCTTCTCAGTGTCACAGCGGAGGACTGCTTTGGTGGGAGCTGGTGGGAGCTGGTGGGAGCAGGGAAGTGCTCACTGGGCTTTGGTGGATGAGGGCAGGAAGCAGGACTGACCAGCCCACTCTGCAGGGGGAGATGCTGTGGATGAGCAGGCTCAGCAGGAAGACCTTGAGGATAAACTGAAGGAGTATGTGGACTGCCTCACAGACAAGAGGTACCCCCAGTTGCCAGCCAACCTGACATCCCTATTCTTACTCAGCTGATGCCAATTGTGACCAAGGGCCGGCTAGTCCACATGACTCTCCTCTGCCCCCACCAGTGCCAAGACCCGGCAAGGTGCCCTGGAGAGCCTGCGCCTGGCCCTGGCATCTCGCCTGCTTCCTGACTTCGTGCTGGAGCGCCGCCTCACATTGGCTGATGCCCTGGAAAAGTGCCTCAAGAAAGGTTGGGAGCAGGAGTGTGGGGGGACCGGAACTGGAAGGGTGCTGTCCCTCGCTGCCCAGGTTAAGGGAAAGTATCCCCTAGGGAAGGGTGAGGAGCAGGCCCTGGCTGCTGCTGTGCTGGGTCTCCTCTGCGTGCAGCTGGGCCCTGGGCCCAAGGGTGAGGAGCTGTTCCACAGCCTGCAGCCCCTGCTGATCTCTGTGCTCAGTGACGGCACAGCTAGCCCTGCTGCTCGGCTCCACGTGAGTGTTCCCATGCTTGGTGACACCCCTTGCCCCCACTTCCCTTAGAATGGTGGTTTCCACTTCGTTCCGAGCTCCCCTACTCTAAGGGGCTGTGGGGCTCATGACAGGGAACCCAGGCTAACCCCCCCAACTGCCCCGAATTTGCCCTCCCCCCAACAGTGTGCTTCTGCTCTCAGCCTGGGCTGTTACGTGGCTGCTGCTGACGTCGAGGTAAGTGACCTTTGAGGGCAGGAAGTAGGGTACCTGTGCCCATTCTCTGCCCATGAGCCACTCTCTTACCTCCCTGTGTCCGTAGGACCTGGTCTCTTGCCTTACTTGCTTGGAAGGTGTGTTTAGCCGGGCCTGCGGTGTGGGTGGCTCCGCAGCCTCTGTCGCCCCTGCTGGCCTGCATGGCCTGCTGTGTGCCGCCCTGCAGGCCTGGGCATTGCTGCTTACTGTCTGCCCCAGCAGCCACATCAGCCACATCCTTGACAGGTAGGTGCACAGGGAAGGGGAGGGGCAAAGAGGGGAGGCCCATCACCTATGTAGGAAGCTCAGCTGGCCCTTTTCTCAGGCAGCTGCCCCGACTGCCCCAGCTCTTGTCCAGCGAAAGTGTGAACCTGCGGATTGCTGCCGGCGAGACTATCGCATTGCTCTTTGAGCTCGCCCGGGACATTGAGGTGCAAGAAATGAATGGGGAATGGTGCCCACTGTTGCCCCCTGCCCACCAGGCTGGACGCAGGGGATGCTGCAGAGAAGAGGGCAGCCTTAGCCCAGCATGGGGGGGAGGTGGCCCCGCCAAGCTTCCCATGCTAGGTGCTGTGATGGGGGCGCTCGGTAGGGTGTACAGTCTGGGCTTCATCAATGAAGGGATTGGATAGCCCTTGCTGAGAGCCCACAGCTGCCTGGTCCTGCCCACATGCTCCACTCCTCCCCTGCAGGAAGACTTTATCTATGAGGACATGGAAACCCTCTGTGGTGCCTTGCGCACCCTGGCTACTGACAGCAACAAGTACCGGGCCAAGGCTGACCGCCGGCGCCAGCGCTCCACTTTCCGTGCCGTGCTGCACTTTGTTGAGGTGTGTGAGGACGTGTGTGTCCTAGTGGGAGTGCACCCCCAGGCACAGTAGCCAAGCCATGTCTACCTTGCAGGGTGGCGAGTGTGAGGAAGAGACAGTCCGTTTTGGGCTCGAGGTGCTGTATGTGGACAGCTGGGCCCGGCGCCGGGTCTATGCGGCCTTCAAGGATGTGCTGGGGTCTGGCATGCACCACCACCTCCAGGTAGGGGACAGGCAGGGTGGGGGCAGGCAGGCTGCTGCTGATGGGCTTGATCTCCCTGCTGTCTTTGTCCCCAGAACAATGACCTGCTCCGTGACATCTTCGGTCTGGGCCCTGTACTGGTGCTGGATGCTACTGCCCTGAAAGCCTACAAGATTTCGCGCTTTGAGAAGGTTCGCTACCTTGTGGACTTTTAGCTTCCCACCATTTGTGTTTCCTGGGAGACTGGGGGTTTGGGCATCCCCCCTCTCAGCTGACCAAGTCACCGTCCTCTGCCCTTCCAGCACCTATACAACGCTGCCGCCTTCAAAGCACGGACCAAGGCACGCAGCCGCGTGCGGGACAAGCGGGCAGACATCCTGTGAGGCAGGACTGGCCAGAGAGGAGACTGTCCACACTCTTGCCTGTGTTTTTAACAAGAGACAGTGCAACAACTGGTTCCTACCAGTAATTGTCACTTTATTTTTTTAATGACACAACCAAAAACAGGGGAGCTGGCAGCCAGGCTGCTTGGGACCCTGGCCGTTTGCTCACATTCTCAGCCCTGTCACCTGATCCTGCCCTGTCCCAGGCCTGGCCAGATGTGTGCCTGTCCCAGGCTGTAGTAGGGTTGGGGACTGTCCCTTTCTCTTCCTTCTCAGGCCTTAACCCACCTATGGGGGAGGGGGACAGTAGAGTATCTGGACAGCCACCATAGGAAGTGGGCAGGCTACCTGGAATGGATCTTTGTGCTGATTTTTAAAAATTATCAGAGATAATTAAATAGAATGCTCCATCTTTTGTGGTCTTGGCTTCTGGGTGTTACTGCCTGTCCTTTTCCCTCCACCACAGCATGCTTGGGTCCAGTGGGTTCTCCGTATCTCACCTTTGCCCTCCAAGGCAGGCTTTCCCCAAGTGGCCTCCTCTCCTCAGAGCCAGCATTTCTCAGGAACCAAAGCCAGACCCCCAGTGGGAGGCCTGGCAAAGTCTGGACGACAGGAATGGAGGTGGTAGGTGGCTATTTCTGGACTTCTTGAACCTGTTCTCTGGGGGTGGCCAGAGGGTGCTGACAGGCTACAGGGGTTGCCAGGAGCCTGGTGCCCCGCCCCCAACCTTGGGTCACCCAGGCAGGGTCTTGGCACCAGAAGGCTTGGCTAGACCTGGCCTGCAGCAGTCAGGAGAGGCTGGCAGATGGCTCAGGTCCTGTTCTTGTACAGAAACCTTACCAAGGAAGTAGTGTAGACAGAGTCAGCAGCAGGAGAGGGGAGCCTCACTGATGGCCACTGTATTTCCCCCTCAGTGCACCCCAGGCCCCAGGTCCAGGCAGCACCTCAACTGGGTGCTCGGACCTCACTCAAGTTGAGCCTCCGAAGCTGGCTGAGGCTGGCAAGCCGGAGTTTGAGTAGTGTCTCCTCTTGCGTCCGCAGTGTGTGTGCCAGGACACGCAGGGATTCACTCTGCAGCACTACAGAAGGCAGGCAGGGGAGGTGGGAGGTGGGTGGGCTGTCAGCCAAGTACAAGCCCTCATGCCCCACCCAGCCCCAACAGCAGGGGTTCCCATGGACACCATCCTGCACTGCCTCCCCTTGATTGCCACCAGGATCCCACACCATCCATACCACTCAGGTAGACAGCCAGGATGGCAAGCGCCAGACAGGTGAGCACCATCAGGGTGAGCAGCAGCAGGAAGCCCCCACGGCCATGCGCGGGGCCACAGCCAGCCTGGGTGCACAGTGATGGTGGCAAGACTCCCAGCAGTTCTTCCCACGGCCGCCCCTCCTCGGCCAGGTAGGGGTGCAGTGAGTCTGTGGGGCAGGTGGGGAGTCAGGAGGGCAGGGGCTGCACCTGCATGCCTCCTGCCCACTACCCCTGACCTCTCACCTCCACAGTGTAGGTCGCTGATGGACTCCACCTGATGCAGGTGCACCTCCTGCACGTGGTTGGGGGCCAGTGACGCCCCACTCCTCGGGCTCAGTGCAGATGCTAAGGTATCTGCAGGGGAATGTGGAGCAGCCTCTGCTAGCTGGTCACTTCCTCCTTCCTCCCCAGGTGGCCTCAGGAAGCAGGGATTTTTAGAGGATGTGAACAGTGGGGGCCTTGGGCTCCAAATACATCCCAAAACTGACTCAGATAATCCTTGATTTGGAGTCAGGGTGACCTCAGTCCCCCTTACGCCTGTTTGTGTGCACCATAGCAAGAGATGGGCTAGACTTGCCCATGTGTGTTTCTTTCTCAGCTCAGGGACTTTCAGACTCCTGCCTGCTTGTCTTTAGTGACTAGTTTCTCGGCCTGACTTCACCCACGGTACACGCAATTCAGCCCTGCCTCTTCTGCTGTCGCTTTTCCCTGCAAACCCTGAGTTAGCATCAGGCCAGATCAGGGCCTCGAGCCCCTCCCGCACCCGGCACTTAAGCACCCCTCACTGGCCTTTACCTTCCAGCTGTGGTTCTGGGTGCTCTAACGTTTTCGGTGTGATGCTTCTGTACTCGTGTGAACCCTCCTGTTAATCACCCAACTGCACAGCTGGAGACCACCTTTGTTATCAGACTGCTGCACCTGTCCTTGAGGACTGTTCCTGTTGACATCCCTGTGAGGCTGCCTGGACATTTAGGTTGTTTCCAGTTTCTTGTGGAAGTAACCCCCAGCAAGACGTCTATCACTGAGTATGACCATTTTTTCTAGCTTCTCATTATTAAAGACGTTCCCAAAAGTGGGATTGCTAAATCAAAGAGCAGAGATCCTCTTAAAACTGTTAACAGATTGTCACCTAGTATGGCTCTGCAGCAGGATAAGATATCCCCACTGAACTGAATTATTTACGTATATGCATGTGTACAGAGGTGACATTTGCTAATTTCTTGACTGATTTGATTTGGCTTTCTTTGCCTGGGGAGCTTGGCCTTTAAATGCATGACTTCCTGCTCAGGATTTATTCAGTGCTGCCCATTTCATCTCTGAGGTCTGTGTGCTTGTAATTTTAACCCCACTGTGCACCCCCATGGACCTGTTTACATTGTGATTTCTAAATATTTGATTCTGTTTTCTTCTGGCTGTTCTTTGACTTGGTCGTTTTTATTATCTCAGCCCCTTCAGACCTCCAGATGCCCAGCGGGCTGCTAGATAACAAAGTATGTATACGCAGGGCATGCCTCCCGATGCGGACAAGGGTGGCAGGGGGATCTCTGGACCTAGCACTCTCAGGACAGCAACCTGACCTTCATAATTTGTTTGAAATCATCCCTGTGAGCAAATGAAACAGTAAGAGATGCAATCAATCATGTGTGCGTAGCTGACGGGAGGTCATGTTAAATCTTCACTTTGCATTTTGTTCTGCTTTTCTCATGCTTTCTAAATGGAACATGGATTCTGTTTGTTACCAGGAAAAAACAGAATAAATGCTATTGTTAAGATCTCAAAAGGTGGCAAACATCCCCTCCCCACCGGGGGCTGGGACTTTCCTGTGCAGTGTAAAAAGCTGACACTGGGCGGTAGGTCATAGCTGAAACCCCACAGCAAGCCCTGCATCCTGTACCGTACCTGAAGTGAGCTGCACACCTGGGTCCCTGATGCCAAGGCGCCTCTGAGCCTTAATACCTCTTGTATGCAGTGGAGCACTAAGCTGAATGGCCACCAAGGTCTTCACTACCTGAGTCCTCCTGGCCAAGCCAGTGGACCCTAACCCTCAGCTGTTGGGGACACTGAGGCCCAAGTTAGGGGAGGCTAGAGGTTTGTCAACTGTCAGACCCCTGGCCAGGTCCCTGCCTCCGGTTCCAGCTTACTCCCTGAAGGAAGGGTTGAACTGGCCGGGCGAATACCCGGATGCCTACACCCCCGGCCTGGACACAGTCTGTAGCTGAACCACACCTGACTGGGCAGCTGCCCTCCCCCTGCCCTGCTGTCCCCAACAAAGGAGAAAAAAACAAGGAAGTCTGAGGTGAGGAGGGGTTCTAAGCATGGCAGGCATCGCCATGCATAGGGGCAGGTCCCTTTTCTCTGGAGATGGGACAGGACACTGGTGACTGGCCAGAGAACTGAGGTCAGGGGGCAGGTCTCTGTGGTCCATGGGGTCACAGATCTGGAATTGTGCCCTCCCCTCATGGTCCCCCTCTCCTACCTTCTTGGACTTCCTCAAGCATGGCAGGTAGTGGACAGACAGGACCGGTGACAGTGCCCAGTAGCAGAACTGGACGGAGGCAAGAGTGGCTCCTGTGAGAACCAGAGAAAGGCCTGGCCACCTCCCATTCTGGGCCTAAAATAGGTTTGAGCTCAGCCCACTGGGCTATATTTAGAAGGGGCAGCTCTCAGTCCTGGGAAGGGGCAGAGTGACCCACATGGGCCAGCCTGAACCATCAGCCCAAGCACATGCTTCCACTAGTGTGTGAGCTAAGGGTCTCACCCAGGAACCGTACCAAACCATACATGCATGGGATTCTGGGTCTCAGAACAGCCACCTTGGGCTCAGCCTCCACTGACGCCCCAAGTACCTCCACCCCAGCAGGCCCCCTCCACTCCCCACTGGCCTCTCCTAGCAAACCCGTGCTGGGAATGGTGGGAAGCCAGAGCTTATGCCGTGATAACACAGAGATCAGTGCCACAAGGAAGCACAGACATCCTCCCCATGCAGGAGTCTATGCTGAGACAACTGGTAAAAGTTATTACCAAGCTTATCTGTAAAACAGGAATAACTGGTTCTTTCCTGGCAGGATCCATGTGAGGACAGAAAGGGAACCATGTGTCTGAAGTACAATGCAGTTTAGTATACAGGGTCACATTAGGTTATGTGAGGGGGCAGGCACCTATTTACCCTTAAGCCTTAAGAAGTGATCCAGCTGTGGTCCCTGTTATCTCCCCATGCTCTCTCATTGGAACCTGTGTCCCTCCTTTCCAACTAGGACACAACAAAGCCACGGGTTCTACCTCCTAAAATATCCCTAGCCTGTCACCCCGTTATGTCACATTGAACGCTTTGATGTTCCTCAAAATCGGCAAGCTTGTTCCAACCTCAGGGCCTTTGCACTTGCTGTTCCTTTTTCCTGAGATGTTCTTGCCCCCCTGTATTTCCGTGGCTGACTCCTGGTCTTTCAGCTCAAATGCTATTCCCTTAAGGAGGCCTTCTGCTCATACTCTTCTGTGTCACCCAGTTGTTTTTTTTTTTACATAGCATTTGAGCCCTGAAATTATCCAGAAGGTACTGTGCATGTTGGTATCCCCAAAGGCCCTATAAACCCGGCTTGGTCACACAGGAACCACCTTTAATCCTCACCACTGTGGCCTTGGATAGGACATGAGACTGCTGGGAAGGTGTCCACGGCCATGCAGCAAGTCCTAGGACTAGCGGCTGCCCATTGCTGCCAGGCCAGCTTCGGCTGATAATGTGTTTATTGCGTTACTTTAGTACAGTCGGCCTGCCCACCCCTGCCCCCAACAGTCTGGCCCGTTCACAGCTTCCTGCTAGTTGCCCAAGGAGAGCGTCTGTCCCCCAGGGTGGGTACTCCAGACACCTCCCTGGCCTGGTGCTTGCACTGGAGCCCCACTTCTTTGGCCCCTCACGACTGGTGGACCTCTGTGCCCAGCCTGGGCCGCCCCTCCCAGGGCTACATTCAAGGGTTATCTGTTAATAAATAAATCTGTGCGGCTGCCCCTAGGCCAGGGCTTGTCAACTGGCATCTCCATCAGCTAGGGTCCGCAATGTGCACAGCCCCGTTCCTGCGTTTCTGCTTTTCGGGGTCTGTCCTCCCCTCTCCCGCCCATAATCTCCTGTCCGGTCCCAGCATGGGGACGGCCTGGTCACCCGTGCACGGCACTGCGCGGGCCCCGCTCGGCACGGGGCTCCAGGACATGTGTCCGCCGGTTGCGGCCCTTTCTCCGCGGCTCCAGAGGGAGGGGGCGCGGCGCGGGAGGAGGGCGACACATGCGCAGGGAGCTCCTGCTGCTGCCGCCACCGCCGCCAGGCTCCACCAGCTGCAGGAAGTCCCGGTACCAGAGTTTGGGGCTTGGCGGAGCGACTGGCGCAGCCTCCTCAGCACGCGCCAGCCGCTCGGCCTGCGCAGCGTTCAGCACGTGCAGCACCAGGCGACGCAGCGGCTGCGAAAAGCCTTGCTCGACCGCGGTGCACAGGTAGACACCAGAGTCCCCGCGCTGCAGCCTGCGCAGCAGCAGCCCCTGCGCAGTGCGCTGGACGCGTCCCTCCACCGGTACCTGCAGGCGGGGCCAGTGTGAGGCGGAGTGGCGGGGGTTGCGTCAGGGCCTGGAAGAGGGCTCTCCTGCCCTGGCAAAGGACAGAGAGGCTAAGGGGTACGGGGGCTATGTGCGAAAAGGGGCCCTCTAGGGTCCATATTTGAAGGTTGGATCCATCTGGATCAGTGGTCTGCAGTAGGAGACTCCAAAGGGACAGGTTCACCTGAATGTTGGGGGATGGGCCAGAGATCTCAAAGAGTCCGGCAGAGCTTCTCTTGAATGTAAGGGAAGTCAGGAGCCTAAGTTGGGCAGGATGGTACCTCACTTGGACATAAGGTAAGGGACCAAACCAGAAGGGGTGTGTAAGGAGCCTGGTGGGGTAGGGCCTCACCTAGAAGTGAAGATTGGGCCGAGGACCTCCTTAGCCAGGTTGGGAAAGGCAGAGCTAGGCTCACCTGGGTTTGGGTCTGCTGCCCTGTGCGCTGGAAGGTCCAGTTCATGTGGGCCTGCAGAGAGCGGGGCTCACATTCTAGGAAGGCACTGTCACCCTCCACACCGAACACCTTCCGCTCCAGTAGCGTGGGGTGCAATGAGTCTGGAGGTGAGGGAAACGTCAGATTCAGGCAGGGCGGGGCAGGGCGTCTCCTGGGCTGACGGGTGGAGGCAGTGACTCACCTCCAGAACAGAGCATGCTGGGGTCGCCATTCCTTACGTCTTGGCGCCGGAACCGCCTGGGAAGAACATTGCAGCCTCATTGAGCCCTTCCACTCTGGCAGTGAAAGACCCTAAGGCTCCCTTTCAGGGACCCACCCCCACAGCCCTGCCTACCTCTTGCCACTGGGCTGGAAGCGTGTGCACTTGGCCCCATCCCAGGCACAGTAGGGGTCACGCGCCAGGCAGCATTCAGCACAGGCACGGCCATGGGCAGCGCAGCGGTGCAGCGCGATCTGGGTCACTGCACTCCGAGAAGCTACGTATAACTGGTGCTGGGAGACATAAGGGACTCCAAGCTGACTTTCCTCCCACCTGTCAGGGATCACTTCTCCCCCTTGACAGATGCAACACTGAAGTCTTATTCAGGTTGCATGGTCTAGCCAGGGCAGAACTTAGACCCTGGCTGCGAACTACCAAGAACATGGCACTGTGAGCGTGTGCTCCGTCCATCCCGGCCCCTCACTTACTCTTTTGGAAGAGATCTGCATACTGGTGACTGCCGCTGAGTCCTAAGAGGGAGGAATGGTGGGCGTCAGGTCTCAGTGGGATGGGGAGAACCCTGGCAACTAGTCTTGGCCTCACCTCAAATACATGGAGTTCCTCCAGGAGCAGCCCCTCCGAGCTAGGACGATTGCCCTTGGGGACCGAGATTACCTTCAGCACTGTGCCAATGTCTGCAGGGAGAAGAAGGGGTGAGTGCTCCCCTGGTATGCCCTAACAGCCAGGGGTGCAGGTCTTCTTGACTTTGAAATCTCCACCCTCACCAGCATTGAGTCCATTGAGGTGTGGACTGGGACAGTCAGGGCAGCATCCAGAAGGAGATTGTGGGAGCACAGACCAGGTAAGGATGTGAAGAGGAAACTGAACAGGGTCGGCCGCTACTACTGGGCCAAAGAGCCAGCATGGGGCCCTACAGGTGGTCATGCAGGGGCTTACCTGTGCCAATGAAGAGGACATCATAGTGGCCATCAGCAGCTGCTACTCTGTCCGCAACGATTCGGGTCAAAGTGTACCCAGCGCCCACTTGCAGGAAGAGAGGGTGACCTCCAATGGGCAGAACCGAGTTGTACATGAGGGGATGGTTCCGGGCAAACTGGATGACGTCATCAGGGAAGTCCTTGGTGGAGCTGGTGGTGCCAAAGGTCTTGCTGGGACACTGGGGAAGGGACACAGCAGGGGTGTAGGTGTGGGAGCCTGGCAGGCAGCCCTCCACCAAGGCCTCTAGGAATCTTCTGGGCAGGAGACAGGGCCCTGCCCTGGGGATCTGAGAGAGGCTCGATCTGGAGAGTCTGAGGGTAGAACCACTGCCTCTCTTGAAGAATCCCATCTGGTGACAGTGACATTCTCCCACCCATTAAAAAAAAAAAAAAGAGAGAGAGAGAGAAATGAAACCACATTCACCAAGGACATCCCAGCCCCGAGGTTATGAAGTGGGATGTGAAAGGAGTCCTAGGCCCACGCACCATGCCGGGCCGCGGGTAGGGGACACGGCCCTGGTAAGACATCCACTGGTGCGTGGGCCCCTCCTTATGTGCGAAGGGTCCCAGGAAAGCCCGGCGCACGTCGTTCATACTATACACGCACACTGCGGAGCCCTGGAAGACGCCACTGCAGGTGATGGCAAGGGAGGAGTCTGAAGGAGTGCCCTGGGAGCCCAGCCCGCCCATCCAGGGGTGTCCCCTCCCCGCCCCTCCTAATCCCAACCTGGATGTGGAGAAGACAGCATAGAGCAGTGGGCTCCAGCGGTCCCGTGATGGCAGCAAGAACACGTCCTCTGCAGAGAAGGAGTCTGGCTGGCGGAGGAGCGCTTGGGGTGCACCCCAGCCTCCTCCTCCCCATCCCCATCCCAGTTCTCACGGAGGTGATCGAAGTAGGTGTCGCCCTCAACACTGGGCACTGAGCACACTAGCCGTGCCTTCAGGAAGGTCGTCCACTTGTTGACCAGGCTGCGCTGCCCGCCCACGTCGTTCTGCGTGATCAAAGAGAGAGCGTGAGGACAGTGTCCGGGAGGGCAAAAGGGCAGGACAGACTGGGTCGCTGGCTGGCTGCAGACTCCTCACCCGGCAGATCTGACCGACGCGGGATACCCACAGGCGTCCCAGGGCCGGAGCTGCCTCCACCGCCAACTCACGGAAGAAGAAGTAAACCTTGTCATCGTCTGGGTTCTCACTCTCCGGAATCCAAAATACCTTAACGAACTTGGGCTCTGGCCACAGTAACAGGAGGGGCTGAATCAGTGAGGTCATGGTAGGTCAAACACCCACCGCACTCCCCTACTGCAGGGCTCAAGCTCTTCTTCCCCTCCGCCAGCGCCAGCTGGAGTCCCCAGAAGAGCATCAGACAAGACAACCTATAGCTTTCAGGACTGAGTTCAGTAGGGGCTCACTCAGCGCGGACCAAATACAAAGGGTCAGGGCGCGCGAGGCATGGATCGGCCACCAGAGGGCAGCAGAGACCGTGGCTATTTGGGCTCCAGGAAAAGAAGCTTCTGACTTCCTCCCTCACTGTTAATACAGGCCAGTGGACCAGAAAGGAGACAGATGGGGGAATCCAGTTTCTCCTTCACTTGTCAATCCTCCTCTTCTCTACCAGGCTTCAAACCAGACCCTGACTTTCCCCTGACAGTTCTAGACTCTTACCAACGTTCCCTTCATGAGGCTGTTCCTTGGCGTGTTCCTGCCTCAGGACATTTGCACTAGCTGTCTCCTCTGCCTGGAAGGCTCTTTCCTCATTTTTGCTGGCTGGCCCTCTGTTACTTTGGGAATTAGTTCATAACTCCCTCCAACAGAGGGGCCTCCTTACTCCTCCACTCAACCTTTTCTTTCCTCTCTGTTCTCTTCTTTAGTCTGTGGACTCAAAGAGGGTACTGGCCATACCTGTCTTGTCTGCTGCTGTGAACCCAGTGCCTTGCACTGGCTATGGCACTCAGTAGGTGCTCAGTGAGACCCAGCTCCACTTACTGCTCACTTACTACACAGGCCTTGTTGGGAATCCGCCCTGTAGAAGGGTGAAGACCCCTTTTTTCCTGGCCCACCAGCCTCTCACCGTTGAGCCATCGGGAGTCATGTGGCTCTGTGCGGAGACTCGGCTGCCGGCCCAGGCTGCGGAAGATGGTAAAGTCCCGGCCCATGAGGTCTGCGGCCACCCCCGAATACAGCTCCTCCCCTGTGGACAGGGCAAGGGCTGCTCAGCCAGGCTGAGGGCACTTGGAGTGGGAGGGCCTGGACAGTTCTGGGGCTCAAGAGGAGTCATGAGGCTATGGAGGAATCCTCAGAGCTTTAGTGGGGTTTGGGGACTTTATGATGGGGTTTTGGGAGCTCTGCTGGGGTCTCAGCCTTTGGACTCACCCACAAGCACGGAGGCAGCCTGATGTGTGGGGTCATAAGGACTCTTCCCTTTGCCATCCTCTAGGCTCCGAAGGTCTAGCCGAAGCATGGGCTCCTGGGAGGCAGTGGGAGGGTTGCTATTCCTGGGCTCTTCCTTACCTCCTGTCCCTCTTCTCTACCTGGGTCTGGCCTTACCTCTAGTCGGTGGCCCACCTCCACAAATGCGCAGGTTGGGTGGAAGGCCCCTGTGCCACAGGCCAGCAAGTGAGTGTGGTTGTAGACATGTAGTAGCTTCACGAAGTTCATGCACTCAGTCTGGTGGGCCAGCAAGGACAGTGAGGTCTCCTCTTTCCCTTGGGGATCCCAGCTCACTAGTAGCACCCCTGCCCCTTCCTCTCTTCTGCATCAGCCGTGCAAGGACCAGCATTGGTCACAGGGAACTCGGTGCCCTTGGTGACAGCCTACCCCTCACCAGGGTGGTTCATGGGGAATCAGAGGCCTGTACAGCACCCCTCCATGACTCAGAGGCCTCCAAGAAGAATCACGTGAGCCCCCACCCTGACTCACCACCTCGAGACCTTAGCCACTTTGACCCCTGTGCCCTCACTCCAGTCAGAACAGGCAGGCCTCTGTCTTAGCACTGCCTGTTGTCTCTGGGTGAGGGGCTAACCCTCCCGTCCCTGCCTGTCCCCCCCTTATCCTCTCCACCCCAACTCCCCGGCAGCCAGCACTCACACTAATGTCCTTCCCTGCCCAGTTGCACTCCTCTCGCCATTCCACGGGGGCCGGCCAGGCCAGCTGTGGGAGTGGAGGGATCCATGTCAGGGTCTCTCCACTCAGGTCCCACCCCTGGGTCTCTCCAGGCAGCCTGAAACCAGGGACCCCCGGCTCTTTCCCTGGACAGCACAGAGGCTGGGGGCCCCTGGCACCTTCTTGGCCCGCTTGCTGATGTTGTCCAGGCTGAGGGAGGCCACGTGGTTCTCAGCACCCACAAACAGGCGTCCGCGCTCCTCGTCCACTAGCAGGGCTTCATAGCAGCAGGTCCGCCCCAGCCGGAAGGTCCGGAGACCGTGCCGGGCCTGGAGCTCTGCAAGGCGGGGCATCTCTGAGGACTCTGCAGCCCTGCTAGAAGCTGCCGCTCAGGCCTGTTCGAGTGTCTCTCTCATAGGCCTGGGTTGTCCAAGTGACCTGGTTCACACACGTGGATTTACACAATGCATGTGTTTATGTGACTTTACACACTCAGACAGGCCCACCCAGGTGCATGTATGTAGCTGCTGGGGTGGGCTGTAGAGCCCCCGGGAAGAGGAAGCCAGTTGAGCTCGGGCGTGCACGGACAAGTGATGTCTCAGGGCCAGCGCACTGGGAGGCCGGGCTTGTGGATGCCAGGGTTCTGGGGGAGGCCGAGCATGTAAGGACAGCCGGACCTCCAACCTTACAGTCAAACTGCAGGTTCCCTCTCTGCCACCCCAGCATCCCGAGCTCAGCAGAACTGCCTGACGGAGGGCACTGCCTTGGAACCACCCTCTTGTGATCTGGGGAGTGAGAAGGGGCTCTGGCAGTCCCTACACCTTGACTTGTTGCTTCTGTGGCAGGAGTGTGGTCTGACTGGGAGTGGGAGATGGTTGCCATGAGGACAGGAGGGTCTTTCTAGGAAAGCATGAGGAGAATGTGGGCAGAGAGGTCAGGGGCCGAGACCAGGACAGGGTTAACTGGAGGTGACCTGAGTGTACCTTTTCAATGTTTGAGGTTTTGTCCATTTTTTGCCATTTATTTAAGAAACATTTAGGGAATGGCTTTGTGCTGTCACCACCCCCACACCAGATACAGACCCCCGATCTGGTGGAACGAGGCAACACTAAGCACAGCCCCCAGCACACTCCAGCTGAGTCCGTTTCCTACCTCACCTGAGCCCAGCCCTCCCACCTGCCAGGTGCACCTACCTTGGAAGGAGAGCCTCAGGCGTGGAGAGCTGGGGGCAGAACCCCCCAGCGCTGAGGCCCAGAGCAGGGCCAAGCCCGGGATCAGGGCGGCAGCTGCAGCCCGCCCCATCCCAGAGGCGACTCTAGGCACTCAAGGTTCAGCAGGCGTCTGCGGCGGAGCCTTGAGCCGCCCTGGACTCTGCCCCAGGATCTGGAAGAGCAGGAGTCTGCAGAGAGGGAGAGGGTGGGAGGCGAGGGGCGAGTCCCCAGGGATCAGATTACAGCCCCTAAGGGCAGGCAGCTGGGGGGTCACATTCCACTTCCGAGCCCTCCCCTAGGAGCGTACACTGCCTGGCCATAATTACAGACACACCCACACGGGCACACCCTCGAGGTCACCCCCACACATGCAAGCACCCGCCCCACCACGTCACCCTTCCTAGCCACCCCCTCCCATAAACACAGGCATAAACATTAATTCACAAACACTGCACACCCACTTCATGCCAACCTGGGACTAGGAGTGGGGACACGGGACACAGATATGGACCCCTTGAGGGGGGCAGAGTGCCAACAAGGACTCAGATTGGTGAGGTCATTGCAGAGACACCAAATACAATGAGCAGAACAGTGACAGGAAGGGGTCAGGGCTCAGCTGGGAGGCCCACAGAATCACAGAGAGCCACCTTTGGGTCTGAGGCCAGCTTGTGGGTGCCTGTGACTGGGAATAGATTTTCGTGTGTCCCTTTGTGTATCTGTACACACACATTGTGCATGTGCAGCATGTATGTATGTGCCTACATGTGTGCAGATCGACATACGTACTTTACAGTGGATGTATGTGGTGTGTACACAGGTGTGTAAATATGTGTACATGTTCACATGTGTAGCACATGCGTATCTGAGCAGTGTGTACCTGTCTGTGTGCACTGTGGTATGTGTATGCTGTGGCTATATGCATGTGTTTGTGTGTCAGGCATGCAGGTGAGCAAACAAAACCACAGCAGCATCAACCACTCAGTTCGGAGTGGTCACTTCGGAGACACTGATGAAACCCATTGCTCAGGGGGAGACCTGACGCCTAGGATACCAGGAGCCAGGGTCCCCCGCCGCTGGGCAGAAAGAAGCCTCTGACTCGCTGACTCGGGGCTGTTGCCACAGCCTGACTCAGCCCCAGGCCCTCACTTGACCTCTCCCTCTCTATACCCCAGAGGGAGTGGAAGGAGCTCATCACACAGTAGAGATTCGGTGAGGTCAGGCCTCAGACCCAAGATGAATCTGAGGGAAAGCCAAGGGCTGGAGGCAGCCCTTCATCCCTCGCTGGGGTTGCCGTGCCCCTCCCAACCCTCTCGGCGCCTCCAGTCGCCCTAAGCCTCTCCCTCCCCTGTCCCCTCTCCTTCCTTAGCCTCTCCTACGGGTCCACTGTCTCTGAGCCCCTCACCTCCAGAGTCTGAGCCTTGGCTGACCTCTCAGGTGGCTGCAATAACCGCTCTCCTCCCAAGAGCTAGGGGGGCAGGTGTGGCAAAGGAGCCTCGGTGGGGCAAGGTCTCCGCAGCTAGGATCAGCTGCTGGCCTGGTCTCAGCCCCGCTGCTGCCCCCATCCCTGCCCAGCTCTGGGGTCCCTCGCATGCCAAGACCCCCACCTCCCTCCTTCCCACTGCTGACACTTGCCGCTGCCTCTTCCTGGCCCTGTGAAGTCTGTGACGCTGAGAGAAACACTTGACCTTCCCACACTCCACCAGGAACTCCGGCAGCAGCTTCTGCCCACCTCAGCCCCGTCCCTGTCTTGGGGAAGGGGAGAAGCCTAGGGGCCTCAGAGCACCCTCCAACGGCTCCTTTAAGGCATAGCCCCCGCCCACTTGAGCCCAGCTGCCACCGCTCCACACGTCCACACGCCATAAAGTTTACGGGGCAGATCGGGTGACCGGGCGGGCAGCCGGCCGGGACTGGCTACAGACGGCAGAGTGAAGTGAGCGGGCACACCGAAGGGTAGGGTGAAGATGACCCCTCCCATGCCAGGCCTCAAGGTGGAAGGGTGCCCAGGCAACAGTCCCAGAAGAGGGGTGGCCAGTCAAGGCAAAGGAAGAAAAAGGAACAGAGATCCCCCAGCCTAGGTGGCTCTGCACAAGAGGTCTAGGGTAGCCCGAGGACTCCACTCCTCACCTGTCCCTTCGAAGTGTTGTACTAGGGGTAGGGATAACGGGGTGAAACTGCCACCTCAGCTTCTAGGAGCCAGCTGAGACGGAATGGAAGGGCTGCTGGCTCCAGGACCCCTGGTCCGGTCTTCCTCACCACTTAGACCACTTCTCTCTTCTTCTGCAGCCCAGTCAGCAGTGGCAGCTGTGACAGCCGCAGGGGGTGGGGTAGGGAGTGGGGAGAGACAAGGGAGGGCCAGAGGGGAGCAGGCGCAAGAGGCCTGGCCCAGTTCCCTACTGCTTTGCAGGGTGTGGGCCACCCAATGATCCTCATCCTAGGTTGAAGGTAGGAGAAAATGCCCCTACCAAGCACAAAGCCAGGAACCAGAGGGGACTCAGTTAGGAAGGGACTAGGGTCTTGTCCAGAAGCTGGTTCTAGAGGACATCCCTTATTTGGACTGTGAGAGGTACTTCTTTGGACAGGCTGATGTTGACCATGGCAGAGTGGGCCCTCAGGTCCACCTGGCTGAACATGCAAGGATGTCAACCCCTCAATGGGGACAAAAGCCTTCCCCAGCCACTTCCCCAAGGTGGATCAACAGTTTCTCAGCTATCACTGAGGTTGTGTAGGCACCTTAAGAGAGCACAGTTCTGCTGTCTACCCTTTGGGTACCATCCAACCAGGCAGGGAAGGGCAGAGGGAAGACTCAGCTCCAAGCCTCTGGAGCAGAAGAGTCTGTGCCCAGCCCTGGGGCACAGCCATGCCCAACCCCATCTCCTTCTGGAACTTCAGGACCTGGTGTTCCTGAGCTGGCCACATTGCCTGGCCTCTGGGGAGCAGGAAAAGGGACAGCAGGAGCACCAGGGGCCTTTAGGAGAAGCAGCAAAGGAAAACACCCGGCCTGAGTCCTGACCTTCCAGGATTCGGTCTCTCCTTCCTTCAGGGCTAGCTGTCTCTTGGACCTGGTAGGCCTCGCCTGGCCCTGGCCCATACAAATAAACAACATTCTTCGGCTGTTTACAGCTTTCCAGTCAAGCAGCCAAGATCAGCAAGTGCCTTCTGAGGCTTCCACCCGCTGCACTGTCCCCCCTGCTTGCCCCCACTGCCTTCACTGCTGTAGGCCCAGGGTCCCAACCTGTTTCATTACCATCATTCAAGTCCTGAGTCCACACTGAAAAATGGGACCAGGATCCCCTACCATCTCTGCAACACCCAGGGACTCAATCCCCAGCCAGAGGGGACTGCAACCCACCAGAGCCCTGCACACTTACCTTCCCTCCTCTGGTTGTATCCCCTTTGCTGAGCAGGAAAGGAAGTCCCCAGAAGTGGGAACTCAAGTTGTCCCTGTCTCCCCACAACATCGCCCTTCTGTTACCTAGTCCCAGGTCCAGGCCCTGACACTCAGTTATATGCCACACCATGGGTGGGGGCCTTGGTAGAGAGACAAATTCAGCAGAAGGATCATTGACTGTGGGTCACACTGGGGCTCTAGAGGTCAGGATTCTGGAATAAGGTGGCCTGGGCCTGAGTCTCAGTTTCAACAGAATAGGATGAACCAGGGGGAGACAGCTGAGGTCCCTACTCCCGCCTGCACCCCACCTTAGGGCCACCCTGGACTCCTGGGCCACTACTTTTTGTAGGGACATCGGTGGGCAGAAGTTGGCCTGGGTTCTTGCCCTGGGGCTACCTGTCAGCGGCACAGCCTGCCAAGACCTCGGTTTCTCCTTTCGGAAGTAAGTGATTCAGTTGCTGCAGCAAACCCCAGCACCTGTCTCCCCACCCTCTGTGCCCCTGCTCCCTGTCTCCTGCCTAGACTCTGGGAATTTCAGCTGCAGCAGAACCCCCATCCGAGGAAGGCCACACCAGCCCTCTCAGCTCCCTGCTTATGTTGGACCGGGCTTTGGCTTCCCACTCACACCTGCTTTAAGCATTAAGGCTAGTGGCTCCAACAGCACATCACATTTCCCTGTGCTGGCCACGTGGGCACCAGAACATGCTGCCCTGAGGCTTAGCAAAGGGGTGGGGAGCAGGCCCTGCGGAGTTCCCAGTCACCCCCCGGGCATCACCTGAGATCTAACTTCCCTGGCTCTTGACTACCCCCTCTGGGGATAGGGGGTCTCCTAGGGAAGGCTCTGTCGGGGTGCTTCTCTCACTCACCCCTAGCCTGGTCTCCATGTCCCCAGAGGACCTCTAGCTGACTTTTTTGGAAAGAGCAGTCCCGCTCCTTGCCCTCACCCCTTTTCTTGTAAGAGCAGCATCTGAACTGAAGTGGGGGGGCTGCGGGACGGGCTACCGGGAACCCTAGCCCCAGCCTCCAGCCCTCCCCCACCCTGCTCCACCCCTGCCCTCCGCCTTCTGCACATTCCTCCCGGGCTGAGGTCAGCCCCTCTGGGAGGAGGGAGCCCCCCCAGCCACATCACAGCTCTTTCGCTTACTCCTGTTTTCTTCATTGCCCAGTGGGGCGGGGCAACAGGAGAGCAGGCTGGGGACGGGGCCTCCCCTTCCAGAGCTGGCCCGGAGACCCGGTGCCAGGAATGCAGAGAAAGAGAACTCCGGAGGGCCCTCTAAACTCATTAACATATATTAACATAAAGGCTGCATTCCCTTCTTGGCCGTGGAAGAGCCTCCCAGGAGTGCGACAGGGGGCTCTGAATGGCGCTGGTAGTGGTGGAGGTGTCTGGAGCCGGCCACAGGGATCACCCACCTTGGTAGCCCTGGGAAAGGCAGGGCTGCATCCTGACACTGCTGCTCATCAGCAGTCCCTGGGAGTGGGGGAAACGACTGTCTTTCTCAGACCTTCTCTTCCCTTTCTCCAAAATTGTTCCAACGGACAGGTCTGGCATGAGGTGGGGGTGCTTCTGGTGGGCACCTTGTTGCCTCCTTAGCTCTGCGCAGCCTGGGGTCATCCAGGCCTATGAAAGCCTTGTGGGAGACCCTTCATTCTGGCCTCTTCCATCTCCATTGGAAGCCTGACCCCTTCACCCTGCCCCCAGGCCTGTCCTTCCAGCCTCTCCTCTTTCCCAAGCCTTCCCTCCGGTCCCCACCCCTCCATCCACTGACTCAGAGCGGGCACTGAAGGCCAGCAGTTACAGCACCCCTCCCCAGCTCAGGTGGGCCACCTGCCCCATTTCTGGGATTCATCAGCCCTGTCTTCACCAGGACTTTGGTCCACAGCTGGAAGGCCCTGCCCTCTGCCACCTGCTGGACTCTTCCTCTCTAGTCACTATTCAATTTGGGCATCACACTTCTGTGAAGCCCCAGATCTCTGAAGCACCAGGTTCAAGTCCCTCTGCAGGGCTCTGGATTCCCTTCCGTGTGGGCGGAGGGCAGCAGGAGCTATCATCACCTGGGGGTTCCCAGCACCAAGCAGAAGACAGGCACCGGGGAGTCAGAGATGCCACACCTGCAGGAAGGCCTTCACCTTCCTGGGCCTGTGAAGCCTGGGTGGGGACTGGTAGGGAAGGGATACCTCAGGTCCCTCCTTGACCCTGCCCCAGTCCCCCAGATGTTGACTCTGTCCACCCCAGTGAGGTCAGAGAACAGAAGTGATGGAAGGGGATGTCAAACTGATCTTTCTCTCAACTAAGATCATCTATAGCTGTGTCTCTTGCAAGGGGAGAAACCAAGGCAGGGAAACAGTTGCTCTAGACCCAGAGGTAAGAGATCCATGGCTCTGACCCTTGGACATTAGTGTCCACCGTCATGTGACTGAGGCACTGAACAGTCAGCAGGCCTGAACACATTTGCTGTCACAGTGCTGCACATACATTCCAGCTGGCTGAGGGCCTTCTCTGGGTGACAGTGGGGGCTGTCTTCCCTTCTGGGGACCTGAGGTGGGCCTGGGGGAATGCAGATCCTTATGGGGGGATGAGGGCCCCTAGGATCTCTCTTAGGGCAGGAGACACAAGGACTGCCTAGACCTCAGTGAGTAGCTACAGTTCTGTCCCCACCCTCTCCATGACACCCCAGGTTGCCAGGACCCGGCTGGCCATGCCATAGCTAGGTGACTGGATCCAGAGCATATTTTCTTCAGCCTTGATGGCAGACTTGGCCCTTTGCGTCTGAGGAAAAGGAATAGGTTTTCTCGACATCAGAAGTAGCCATGGAACAGCCCTGGATCATGGTTAAGGGCCCTGAGGCCTGCAGCCCCAGCAGCTTCAGAGGCCCTAGCTCTAACCTTGGGAAGGGTCCCCACCTCATTCTGCACCTAGCATCTGGGCCACCACTCACCTGCCAAAAGGAGATCAGGGCCTGATAAGATATGAGAGAGACTCCCTGCAGGACTCCTCCCCAGAGGATCTCTCTTCACTCTTCCCTCCTTAGGCCTCCGACTCTCAGGGCTGCTCTTTCTTCCCAGCTGTGCCTACACTCCCCAAATGGGTTAAAAATACCAAGGCTGCCACCACACCAGTAGTCTGAACAACTGTTCCATGTGGGGTTGACCTTCTGAGAAGCCAACGAAACTCCAGGCAGTCCTCACAGGCTGGAGAGAGCTCACCCCACACGTGGAGCTTTAGGTTTGTTCTGGGAGCAGGAGCATGGGTCCCTAGTAGGCTCTGCCTGTCCTGCTGAGTCCTGGCCCTCCTAGCAGCAGTTGCCCATGTCCAGGAACTTCTGTGACTGGGAGAGCACTGCGGGACACATGGTCTGGGCCTTGAATCCCTGGCTCCTCTGACTCAGCTGTTCCCAAGAGATGAGAGAGAGGGTCCAGACCAGGACATCTCCAGGCATCGGGGGATCCTCATGAGCTAACCTCATGGAGCCCCTCCAGTTGGGGTGCAGGACACCTGGCTGCCCTCCACTGCCTGCTGCCCCTGTGGTTGGGAATTTCCCAACCACCAACAGACAAGGCTGAATTGAGAGGCCACCCCCGCCAGTGCTGGGACAATGGAGCCTTATGCCCTTAGAATCTGAGCGTGGGGGTAGGAGGGCTAAAGGTAGGTGGGGGTCTAGTCATCTGCATCTGCACCTAGAGAAGCCGTGTTTTCCAGGAGCCCACACAGACTAACTGCCCAGTCCGGCAAAAGGGGGATTCTGGCTAGAGCCTTATACAGCCCACCCAGGGAGGGAGGCACTGGGTGTGCCAGGCAGACAATGCCAAACCCTCAATGGTCCCTCTGTGCAGAGATCCCTCCCAGGAGGGAAGGAAAAGACCATCTCCGGCTCTGGCTTCCTGCTGGGCGGGCATCAAGGCGCTGAAGCTCCCTGCAGCAACTCCAAGGCTCCGTGGGGCTGGGGCCAGAGCCCCTGACGGATGGCAAGGATCTTGTTCTCTTGCCAGTCGACCCTCGAAGGCACGGGTAGTAGGAAGGGCCCGAGGAATTGGAGCAGGTACCAGGCTGGAGGGCGTTGATCTCCTTCCGAAGGTGCTCACTGCAACCTCTCATCTCTTGCCAACAATACTCGGCCTGAGGCCACCGCGACAGGCAGGTGTGTGGGGGCGGGGTCCAGAGCCCTTGACCCCACCCTTCCTCCTTGCCTCGGTGGCGCTGATCCTGGCTCATGCCCAGCCCAGACCTCTTTGTCCCACCGAGGGCGCGGAGCCGCTGTAGCCCCACAAAGCTGCTTTTGTGCCCCGCGGCCTCCGAGAGACCCCGATGACGTCAGCCTCCATGACAGGACGGCGGGGCCAAGAGCGGGCCGCTGCGCCCACTGGCGGCCAGAGGCAGAGGAGTTAGCCTGGGAGCACCGCCCAGTTGGGGCTGCTATTTCACTGAGCCCTCTTCAGACAGCCACTGTCCCCAGCGCTGCGATAGGAGAAATCCACGCCACATGCCTGTTCCTAAAGGTTCACCTCGCAAGCACCTTGGGCCCTGCCACTCCCTTGTCCCACAGGGAGCCTGCAATTCCCCTAACCTTATGGAACCCTCCACATTCTTCCAGCCCTCCCGGACACACGACAGGCTACCCTCAGAATCTTAGCTGAAGCTGGCTGGCAGCCCTCCCCCTCACCCCACCCCACCCCTGTTTGGAGGGTGGCATCCTAGCAGAGACGAGACATGCTTCAAGGCTCCTCTTGTCTCCCCAAGGGGCTTCAGTTCTGGGCAACATCTCAGACTGCACAAAGCAAGGATTTGCCAGGAGCTACACCTCAAGCAGCTCACAGTGCCTCTGGTTCTTTGGATACGTGCTCCTTCTACACTGGACAATCCTGCTCCCAGTGAGGATGGCCCCTGTGGGCAAACAGCTTCTTTTAAGACATGTGCCCAGCTGCCCTACTCAGACCTGAAGACTGTCCCAGGCCCAGAGCTGCAGAGGTACCAGAGAGTGGGAGACACAGGTCTCAGCATGTCAACTGCCTAGTCTAAGTGCGCAAAGAGAAGCAGCTCAAAGCACTGGGCCCAAGTACAACCTGGAGAGATGAGCACCCAGCAGGGTCTCTGCCACTCAGAGAGAATATCAGTCAGTTCTTGGTATTTT
This sequence comes from Heterohyrax brucei, assembly GCA_028571685.1. Taxonomy (NCBI): domain Eukaryota; kingdom Metazoa; phylum Chordata; class Mammalia; order Hyracoidea; family Procaviidae; genus Heterohyrax; species Heterohyrax brucei. Next base: position 16,237,866 of record CM053158.1, read on the forward strand.
TCTTTCTACATTTTATTATTTCAAACCAGGTGAACAATTCCATAAAACATGTGAAAAAAGCAAGGAAGTGTTCAACGCTGAAGGACCTAGGCCTGGGGTGAGGGCATGAGGGGCATGGCCCCTCAGCAGGCAGTGGCGGTTCCTAGGTTAGCGCTAAGGGGCTACATTTAGGTTAATGGAGCCAGGGCCTTAGGGCCACTGGACGGGGCCCTCAAAGATGTTGGCAGTTGTCTGGAACAGCCCTTGGAAACCAATTCTGTGGAGGGCAAGGCAGGGGTGTTGCCCCACAGGGAGACAGCGAGCAGTGGAAGGGGTGTAAACACGCAGACACACTCAAGGCACGGAATCACTGGAGGATGGGGAGTGGGCGGGTGCTGGTCAGGACCGGACAGTTTTAAATAGTTTTCCTCTAAAAACTTTGCTAGTTTTTTTTTCCTTTCATTTTTTTTTTTAAAAAGCTACCAGAATGAGCAGGTGGACTGCAGTCTCCAGGAATGGTGGCGTGTCACGATTCTTGTGCTTTTTCCTTTGGGGCCTCCAAGCAGTTGGGGGATAGGGTGGGGTGGGCAGGAGGCTCCCTGTAAACATTTGGACTTGGGCTGGATAAGGGGCTGGTGTTGGACGAAGCCAGGGGTCCCAGGCTGGAGAAGTGGGTGCCCCCTCCAGCCACAGGCCTTGGGAGACTCAAGTGTGTGCTCCCACCACCCGCTATCACACAGTAAGACAACGGTTAAAAACCAGAACAAATGCCCAGGAACGGGGGGTACCATGGCCACGCCCGGCACCTCCGACAAGGGCAGGCTTCAATCAGGGAGGCCTGTGGCAACCTCTCCCACAAGTGTGGAGCTGAGGGAGGGGGCAGGAAGAGCCAAGAACAGAGAGAGAAAAGGGAGAAGCGGCCAGGGACACAGGTGGGGAGCGTGGTCCTCTTGCCCCCATCTTCCTCAGGTGTCAAGGGGAGCAGAGTCGGTGGTGGCCCTGGAGGTGGGGGGACAATCAGGGGATGGGTGGGGGATAGGCAGTGTGGGGGACCTCTCCTCCCACCTCGCTAGCCTGCCTAGACAATGACCCTCTCCTTTTCTACAGCCACCCGTTACCAGGGATACAGGCACCACCCAGGAGCCAGTTTCTGTTGCTGGGTTACACAGGGGAGGCGAGTCAAGCACTGGCAGAACCACTCCCATCTCCACGAGGGCCACAGGGGCCAGCCTCAACCCAGGACCCTCAGAGAGGTCTGAGGGAAAGACAGTTCAGGAAAAGCACAGAGCTCACTGCACTGAGGGGCTTGGCCGGGCGCCGAGCATTCAGCCTTTGCAGGCTAGGCCCACGGCCTGGAGGGTAAGGAGTGGGGTTTTCCTGAGGAAGGTTGGGGCAGCCCTCTAGTCTTGTCTCAGGGCACAGCCAGGTTACTCTGTCGGGGTCACACGTTAGAACCCCGCCCGGGCCTACCTGCATACCTCCTTAATGCCCTCCTTATTTACCACCCTGCCCTCCTTCCTTTAAGTGAAAGGTCTGCAGTTCAAATCTGCCAGGCGTCCCTTGGAAACTATGTACGGAGCAGTTCTATTCTGTCCACTGGAGTTGCTATGAGTCTGAATCGACTCAGCAGCACTGGGCTGGTTGGTCGGTTGGTTGGTTCTGGCTCCCTCCTTGCTCTCTGATCTCCTCCTGGGTGTGTCCCCTCTCCAGTCTTACACCCCATGTCGTCTGGGCTCACTGGCCCCACTCGGTCCTTCCCCATCCGGACCCCCTCTGGCTCACCATCATGTCAGGCCCCGCTGCCCCTCAGAAGAGGCCGCAGTCCTTCAGGTTGTTCTTGATGATGACATCGGTGACAGCATCAAACACAAACTGCACGTTCTTGGTGTCGGTGGCACACGTGAAGTGGGTGTAGATCTCCTTGGTGTCCTTGCGTTTGTTCAGGTCCTCAAACTTGCTCTGGATATAGCTGGCTGCCTCGTCGTACTTGTTGGCCCCTGTGGAACACATGACAGCAAGACTTGTGCCACACATGTGGCAGGCAGGCCCCGGACCCCGTGCACAGCAAGGTTCTGTGCATGTGAACGGAGAAGCGTATGATGTAGGTGTGCGCTCGTGCACAGGACGGCAATGAGAGTACACACACAGGCTCAAGTGCGTGAAGGAGAATGCCCGTATGTGTATGTACAGGGGTACATGCCCGAGGGTGTCCAGAAGGGTCCCCAGGAGTGCAAGCATAATTAATAAGCCCTGAGTATGTGAATGGGGGCAGCCACCCGGAGAGAGGCACCAGCTTCTGCAAGAGCAGCGTGGTCACCCTGCTGTCCAGCAGGGGGCGCCAACAAGCCACCTACTGGCCACTGTCGGACTTGGGGCAGGCAGTGCCCCTCCCCAGAGGCCCTACCCCCACACCTGTGTACTCAGGGAAGCAGATGGTCAGGGGGCTGTGTGTGATCTTCTCCTCGAACAGGTCCTTCTTGTTGAGGAAGAGGATGATAGACGTGTCCGTGAACCACTTGTTGTTGCAGATACTGTCAAACAGCTTCATGCTTTCATGCATGCGGTTCTGGGGGCAGGGCAGGGCAGTCAGTGCTCGCCACCACTCCACCTTGCCCCCCCATCTCATTCCATGAGTCCTGAGGCTGCTCACCATCTCCTCATCCTCAGCCAGCACCAGGTCGTAGGCGCTCAAGGCTACGCAGAAGATGATGGCTGTGACACCCTCAAAGCAGTGGATCCACTTTTTCCTCTCAGAGCGCTGACCACCCACATCAAACATCCTGTGGACATGGACTGCTGTAGCTCACACCAAGGAGCCCTCAGGAATAATCCCTAACCCATCTCACAGACCAGCAGACTGAGGGCAGAGGCCTGCTCAGGATGGGACAGCTTCTTCATGGACTCACCAATGCTTGTCCACCTTAGCCCTAGTTCTGGGCCCAAGGAAATGTATGAGTGTGTGGGGTCCAGGGCCTTATGGGGCCAGGTCACAGAGTCCCTTGAGCCACTCAAAGGAGGGAGCACAGATTATTGCTCTTGGTATACTGGGTGGTGAGGACATGCTTTCTTATAAACACCCACTGGCAACCACATAGCCTTGAGAGAGCCTAGTGGGCCTAGGGGATTCTAGATGAGCTCCCTCTTCCCAAGAGAGCCACCAGTAGGCCCTAGAATGAAGGTCCCTCCCTCTGTCAAGCCAAAGGCTGCCAGGCCTTGTCCCTCTAGCTTCTCTCTACACTCTGCCCACACGCCCACTCACTTGAAGTGTAGGTCTTTGAAGGTGAAGTGCGTCTCCACGATGCCTGTGGTCTTCACACGGGTCCGCAGCACATCCTGCTGTGTGGGGATGTAGTCACTCTGTGCGATGCGCTCCAGGTCGTTCAGGTAGCTGGGTCAGAAGTGGGGAGAAGGCCAGTCAGGAGGACTGGGGTGGGACCTCTTTATCTGGACCCCCAGGCCAGCTGGATGAGGCCCCTTTGCTCCTACTTCTCTATTGCAGAGGCAAGGCCCTGCTTCTTTATTCCCAACCTCCACCACATTCATTGTTCATATGAGGAAACTTGGGCTCAGTTTGTGTCCCGCCTATGGAATGGGCCTGGGAGGTGGTGTGGCTGTGGCCAGGCGGACAGCCAGGCCCTAGTGCCCAGGAGCTGAGCCAGGCTGGCCTCAGACAGAATCCAGGATGGCAGGGCTGCAGGCAAGGGGAGTGAGGAGGATACAAATTAGTCCTTCAGTGAGGATTTGGGTTGCTAATCGGTGCAATTATGGCACCTACTGCAGAGCAGCCAGCAAAGTCCCTCGATGCAGCACTGGACAAGCTGGAGCCTGCCAGCCCCAGTGGGCTCCCTGCCCAGCACCCAATAAAATTTGGGCTCCTTAGGGAAGGCATCATTACCTGCATGGGGGGGTGGTCCCTGGAGCCCCTCATTACCAGCTTCCTTAATCAGCAACATTGTTGCCCCTACTGGGCCTGGGACCAGCTCTGCTGCCCCCGGGAGAACCTGACTTGTGCCTTAGGTGTTGGGTTGGGGTCTCCATCTTGTGACAGAGGTGCCAAGGCCAGCCCTTGGCTCCTACCAGTAGCCAAGCCAAGCTGAGCCAGGCCAGAGGGAAATGACCTCAGAGAGGCAGGCAAAGAACAGAAAAACAGGAAGGGCTATGGGAGACTGTGACGCAGGTGCTATCATCTGCACACTGCACCTCGCCCCCTAGTGGCCTGCCAACCAGCCTCCCCTTGTCACTAGCAGCCAGGCTCTCCCCAGCCTCCCCTCCCCCACCCACTGCGGCCTCAGAGAATTGCTATGAAGAGGGACTGCAGTACCCTTCCTCTCCGTAGGGCTGGCTACAATCTGCTCCTACTCCTGGGTGATCTTGTTGAAGCATAAACCTGCCTGGGAGAGTAGGCCCGTGGTCACAGCCAGATCCCCAAGCCCTGACTAGTGCTGGGCCAACACTAGGTACTTAATAAATGTGGAACGAAGAAACAGGATGGCGGAGGAGTTGGAAATGGCATGGTGGTGGCTGTGTCCTCACCCTTTTGGGGGACAGAGTATCCTCGGCACTGAGATGGCAATGGCCTCAGCAGCTGAGTCTTGCAGGCCCCACCATGTGACTGTAATTTTAAAAGTGGACACTCTCACAAGGGGCCTGAGGCAACAGAAGGAGGGTTGGGGAGGCTCACCTCAGCCTCTGGGAGGTCCAGTCCATGTGACTGGGCAAGACTCAGAAATTAGGGCCCAGCAAGACCCACCTCCCGCCTACTCTTGCCAAAGTTCAGTCCTTCCCTGGGCCGGCTCAGTCTAGGACGGGCAGTACGAGCAAGAAAGGTGATCCACATCTGGATCACAGACTTAAGCAGAGGGAAGAGCAGGCAGGTGGAGAACAGCGATGGCAGTCTACCCGGTGGCAACAGCCACAACCTGTGCATGCCCCTCACTGGTGGCAGACACTGACCTGGCCACAGGCCTGTCATCCTGTTCCCATAGGATCCTCAGGCCTGGTCCACAGCAGGTGTTGCAGGGCAGGAGTTCAGAGCATAACTCTGGGGGATGATCCCAAATGGTCCAGGCCTGTCACACCTCTGGGACTCCCAGGACCTCTCCCAATTCCCCAGCTAAGTCCTGGTCTGGGCCTGGGGCTGCTGAGGTCCAGGGTTCTGACCTGTATGTGCACCTGTCACCTCCTGGACAACCTCTCCCTGCCTGAGTCCTCCTCTCAGGCCCTCTCCCCAGGACTGTATTTTCAGTGGCCCTGGCTGAAAGCCTTTTATGGTTGTTTCTCCCCTGGCTACCTCCTGTTCAGAGCTCAGCCGAGACAGAGCCTTCTCTGGGCCTCCCCCAGCCCCATCATGATTCTGACACCCTAGATGTCACTGCTTGGGGCCTTCTCTGCTCCACTTATTGTTGTGTCCCTGGAGCGTGCACAGCAATTGGCAGCAAATGTCCTTCAGAACGACTATCTCTAGGGACGGATAAGACTCAGTTGGCCTGGAGGGGATGTACAGTACAAGCCATTCCGCCTGTCCCTCTCAGCCTTTCAGTGCCATGCCCCCTCCCAACAAAAATACCTAGGCTGTGACTGACAGTCATTGACTTTGCAAACCAGCAGGGTCTTTCTGGGGGTGCTCAAGCCTTCTGGTCCAGCCCCTCCCCACCCCCTACCCTGCCCAGCCCCTTGGCCACTCACTAGGCAGCTGAGTCGTTGAGCTGGTACTCCCTGGAGCGGCTAAAGCAGGCCTGTACACCACTGTCAGCCCAGAGCCTCCGGATGACACCGGACAGGTCTTCCGGTAGCATGCCCTGCTCCTCTGCCGTGCAAGACAGTGCAAACAGCTGCCTGGCATCATCCTGGGCACAGTAGGGAAGTGGTCAGCCAGCCACAGGAGCATACCCCCACCCCACCTGTCAAGAGGCAGGGAAACCTCCAGAATAGGGCCCAGGCTGGAGGATTCCAGAGTCCTTCAAGACCTGCCGTGAAGCCTTTCAGAAGGTGTGAGGGGATAGAAAGAGTACCCATACCTCTCGTGAGGAGTCAGAAAAGTTAATCTGCAGGTTGTTCATGGCCTTGACAATGGCCATGATAGACTGGATGGTGTTGCTGTAGACAACTGCCCGGTACTGCCGGCATTCCTCCTCTGAGTAGCCATCTTCATGGATGATCCTGGCATCCAAGGGTTAGGGGTTAGGGTCCACAAGGTGCAGGGACCCTGCAAGGCCACCTGAGACTGCTGGGGTGTGCAGGAACCTCATAGAGGGGGACACTGTCCCTGACCCACTGGGATCTGAAAGTGGGTAACTGCCTCTGAGAAAGTCCTGGATCTGGCCAAGATAGGCCGGGCCTATGCTGGAGGCAGCCAGATCTGCCTGCAGGAAAGGGAACAGGGAAAATCAAGGTCTGCTGAGGACTCCCATACACAGCACTTACTTCATCTGCTTGACAATGGTGCTCTTTCCCGACTCCCCAGCACCTGGAACAAAAGGCATACAGGTCATTAAGGAGGAGGCTGAGCCAGGGCTACCCAAGTGTGCAACCAGTGGTCCAGCAACCTATGGCAAGGGAGGCAGACCTCACCTTCCCCGTCAGCTCCACAATGAGATGGAGGAAGCTGGCCAGGTGGACACTGGGGCTACCAGGGATGTGGCTAGCACGATATGCTCAATACAGCCTGGATGACCTGCGCCCTGTGACAAACTCTCCTCAGGCCTTTGCTTTTCACAAAGTCCACCCTTGCTCCCCACTGCCCCAGGCTAAGTTCAGGAACTTTGGCTGGAGAATTGAGATCAGGCCCTCAAGAGCCACTGTGCTGTCCTCATATGCACGGTCATCATACTACAGCTGGTGCCAGCCAACACAGTGCCCTAGGCAGAAGTGGTGGGAAGGAACCCTGCATACACAGCAGGGCAGCCGCCCCCTCCTCTCTGCATTCTAGGCTGAGGCACAGCATCCCACTCCTGCCTCCAGGGGGACACGGCCCAGAGCAGGGCCCTCACAAATGATCTGCAGCCTGAGGCTGGACCCAGGTTTGTTTAGAGCAGACACAAACACATCTGTGCAGACTCAAGTCACTTCAGACCTTGCTCTCACATCCTTCATCCTGGCTTGCCTATCCCCATCCCATATTTCTCCTTGGCCAGTGCTGGCTTTCTTTCCTGTGACTATCATAGCAACCCCATAGGCAGATACTGTTTCTGGTCCCATTTTAGAGATGAGGACACTGAAGCTCAAAAAAAGTAAAGTCTAGGCCCAAGATCACACCACTAGGATTCAGAAGAGCAGGGGCACATGGCATCACAATGTCTGGCCCACCCAGCCCTTCTCAAAATATGACTCTGACGCTGCAGGACAATGGCCTGGGTATTAGAGCACCGCCCCAGGTGCTACCCCAGGCACATCTCAAGGACTACAGCCTAGGAAACTGTACTCCCCAGGGAGTCTGTGCACAGAAATAAGATCAAGAGGGCCACCCCATCTCTCTGGCCAGGGAGGTGCCAGGTTGGGGACAGGGCTTCACCTTTCTCACTCGCTGCTTCCTGTCCTGAACTCTAGGCAGAAAAGACCCCAGTTGGGGTTCACTCTCCCTCCCAGCCTGCATCCCTGACTGCTTCCCTTGCTCCTGCCTCAGCACTGCGAGTCACACCTACACCTGCTAGATACTGCCTCTTGCCACCTTCAGCCTTGCCCATGCTGTCCCTTTGCTGGGCACACTGGTATGTTCACATATATCCCTCTGAGCAGCTCAGCAGAGTAGGTGGCAGGGTCTGGTACGAGGCTACCCTTAGGGACTCTGGCCCCACCCCAGTACCCAGCAGAGCTAGTCTAGATAGACAACCTCAAAGGAGGATAACTCAGTACAGACAATACCACCACAACTGGTACCAGCAAAGCCATGACTTATGCCCACAGTGGGCCAGAAGCTGTTCTGCACCCATCACATCCATTCAATCATTGAAGCCCCACTGAAATCACAACAGGATGGCTGTCTTCTCACCCCCACCTAACAAGTGAGGAAACTGTGGCACAGAGAGGATCAGGTCAAAGTCCCCGCTGGGTTGCCCACTATGCAGCGCCCCCTAGTGCCGTCCTAGGTGTCTTGTGCTACTGCTGGGCCACACAGCCTTGGGCCCTAGCAGCATTTGACACTGGGTTCAATCCCTGCCTCCTTGGCAGCTTCTGGTCCCAGTCTCTGCAGTGCTCTCTAAGCAGCAGCAGTCACCAGAATTGGATGGCAGACCTTACCTAGGCTCTGCCTGCCTAGACCAAACCTCTGAGAGACCTACCTTTTACCAAAAGTAACTGGGGCACAGCTGTGGCCTCCACAAGCTCCACCACCCACCATGGCTCCCCACTGCCCTGGTTGACTTTAGGGGTCTTGGCTGGATGGACCCTTGAGGCCAGCCCCACAGAAGCCACCTGCTGTCCTCACACACACAGCCTGCCATGGCTGCAATCACTGAGCTTCTGGCTGCCCTGGGCCTGTTTTCCAGGATATCTGGGGTGGGTGGCACAGATAGCATGGCACAAAATGCAGCCTCCGGGGCAGTGATTTCCCTGCACTGGTCCACCTCCTGCAGTACTTGGGACACCAGGCCCAATGTGTGCCCCTTGGCGTGGGCTATGCTCAAACTGCGGCCATCCCACCCTCCCAGTGCTGGCCACCACAGAGCAGCAGCCAGAGGCCCTGGTACTAACTTCCCTACCTGTCAAGCTGGGATGGAAAAATGGCCTAGGAAAGCCTGGTAGTGACGCCAAGTCATGGAAGCCATCATCTGGGCAGAAAATATCCATTGGGGTAGGGCAGTGAGAGCAGTACCTGGCTGAGCCCCAGGGCTGAGCGACAACTGGGCTACTGGCTTTCCTACCTCTTGCTCCCAGAGAGGAGGAGCATGGGAGTGCATCCAGGAGAAGAAAGCTGGGAGCTAAGAGTCTCAGGCAGGGCTGGGAGCCCAGAGAGGAGAGTAGGGGCCAAAGATTTGAAGTGCTGGGTAGGTCATGCCATCCCTAGGCAGATTCAGAGAGGGCAGCTGTCCAGGGCACAGTGGACCTGAAGTCTAGGGTGGGGTTATCCCCTCTTGTATGACTTTGCCTGCCTGAGACATCAGTTCCTATGTGGCTAGTGGAAGTAGAGAGGTATCTGGCACTCTGACCATTTCTCTCTAGGTTGGTGGTATGAGCAGGGCAGTACAAACTTGTTTCACATGTGACTTTACTGCTACCTGCAAGTCCTGAGAGACACAAAGGCGAGAAACACCTGGGCAAGTCGGGCTAGGGGCCATGGCACGTGCTCCCTCCCATACAACTGCAGGCTATGCCCTTTGAGTGTCCATCTCCTCTCTTGAAGCCTCTCAAATTCTAGCAGCTAAGAGAATGTTCTCTCAGCAGGTATCACTGCAGAAAGAATCCCATTTGACAAGTGGGCAAACCAAAACCATGGAGCTTCTACCCTTGGCCTTAGGGTAGTCCCTCTGTGGTTCCAGTAGCTGTGACTCAGGCGGGAAGAACTGAGTGGCAGGACAAGGGTGTGGTGCTGGCTGCCATGCAGGATGCAGTCAGGGGCACAGCCCAGGGGCAGCTTTGTCAGAGCCGGACACTAGGAAGCAGAGCCAGGCAGGGCCTGGGCATTGTGCCCAGGTAAGAGGGGTGCGGATGGGTGCCCCTGGAGCTATAGGGCAGTGACCTCACTATTCATTCCACCAGCTAGGCCCCTCTTCCACTGGGGCCCCTACCAGATCAGTTGGCAACGGCTCAGTTTGTTCACACTCAGCTAGTCCTAGACACCCAGCTCCCCTCGCCCAGCTTCAAAAGCTTGCTCCAGCTTGTCACAGTGGCACAGGTTTGAGGCGCCCAGGACACAGAATGCAGCAGAAGTCAGCCCCCTACCCAGAGGAGGTCTCTCCAGGCACTCCAGCCCCAGCCAGGTGAGGGCACAGAAACCCAGAGAAGCTCCTGGCACTACTAGAGCTGCCTCTCTCCCCATCGAGGGAGGACCCTCTGTAGTGTGTGCCCTGTAGCACGGCTGCTGGGCCCACGGCAGGCAAGCAGTGATCACTGTGATCTTCTGGATGGTGGCAGCTGCTGAGTGTGACATCTGCCTCTACCCCATGAGTGCTGAGCCCCAGGGCTGGAGGGAACAGATGGGAGAAGAGAGACAGTACTGCCCACCTTCCAGGCAAGGCTAGCAGAGACTCTGCAGCAGGAGACAAGGGGCCACAGCTCTGTCACTCAGCACTTATCCCAGGCCCCAACATTTAAGTCACTGCTGCCTGTCCCTCCCAGAGGAAGTCTCGGTGTGAGACCCTGCCATGCTGCCGTCCTCCGTGGTCTCACTCTGCCAGGTTCGGGGCTTAGCAAGCCCCAAGTGGTCAGCCAGCCCACCTCTCACTTTCAGATCCTCTTTCCCCAGGGAGATCCAGACCTGCCACAGATCTGCTCCTTCCTGAGATTTCCAAGAGTATCTGTCCCCTCCTGGGATCCACCCTGGCACTTCACCTGAAATGCAGCACCATTATCTCCTCCTAGGAGAGGGGTGAGAAATAAACAGAAAGCTCTTCTCATGGTGCCAGGCACACAGTAAGTATTTAGATAAAAGTGATCACCATTATTCCTCTACACTGTAAAGGAATACGAACTTTTCCAAACCTCTCATTTCCTGCAGCCTGGGTAATGCTGTGCTGGTCACTGCAAGTACAACCTGCAGAGGAAACTGCTGTAGCCATCTCGTTCAAAGCACAGCTTCTGAAGGCTTTCAGACAAAGAGCAGATGACGGACGCTCCCAGGGGCTAACAGGTTGACTCAGAGCGATGGCAGTTCCCTGCCGGGCCTCGGGTCAGGAGTCAGCTGCTCCTCTGCTGACTTTTTGCCCTGAGTTCATCATTTCACTTCCATACAACTCCAGACAGCTAAGACCTCCTTCCTACCCTGGGCCTCACCACACACACTACTCACTGACTCTACACACTCAGAAGTCTCGGCAAGCTGGATAAAAGCCCTCCCTACAGACAGCCCCCACGCCGGTGGGCTCCCCTGGAACACATGGGCTGGGAGAGCAGCCAGCTGACGTGGCAGGCCTGAGGGCAGAGATTCTCATAAGCAGAGTTGCTGGGACCACAGTGGGGGCCACCCACTGTTGTTCATGAGACTTGGGTAGCAGCCCAGCTCAAACCCACAGCACCAGGCCCGCCCACACTGCCACACTACTGGGGTCCACCCTAGTGGGGCATAGGGGAGAGCCCTGGGAAGTCCACTCCAAAGGCAGCCCGGATACCACCTCTCACTTCCAGCCCAGGAAGGTGCCACGTCTCCTGCCAGCAGTTCCTCACTCCCGTTACCCACAAGGTCCATGGCCCCATCACCACCAGGGGGAGCCCAGCCGCCAAAGATGCAGAAAAGGAGGTGGGGGCTGGGCAGTGCTGGGGAGCATTTGTTTCCATAAAGCAGCTCCAGCTAGAGGCGGCTAGCAGTACCCCATCCACCAACCACTCCCAAGCCTGGGAAGCCGCTGAGCCTCCCAGACCCCAAACAAATGAGAACAATGGGAAAAGGGGGAGTGCCCGGCCAGACAAAGGCCCTCCAGACTCTGCCCCTGGCGTCTCTTCCTTCCTCCAGGTGCTGCTCTTTGGCTCCCAAGGCTTCTTCTCTGAGGAGGAGAAGGCAGCACTTGGCTCTCAGGGGGAGCCATCCCCTGAGACATTCCTGCCCATATGTGCAGTACCAGATGCCACAACAAACCCGGCACCTCCTTCTCTCCAGCTGCCACTGCTTAGGCTATCCCCAGTGGCTTCCAGGGGGTCCAATGGCCTTGGCCTCAGGGCTGTCCCCATCTGCCAGGGAAGCACTAGCAACCAGGGTCTGGTCTCCTGACATCGAGTCAGACCCCTCTGCACAAGGGAAACTGAGACCTTGGGTCCTTGCCTAGACACAGAGGGGGCATTCCTGGGCAGGGCTGTCTTCCTTAGTTAGGCCCTGCCCACTGTGGAGGGAAACTGAGGCCCTGGATGATGAAGGCCAGGCTGGGGATTAAAAGGCCCTGAGACTTTCAGGCTGCAGGTCTCACACCCTATGCGAACCATGAGGGAGCCAGAGCTGCAAGTCCTAGGTCAGGGGATCCTGGCCATTTGGCACACCTTTCTTCCCAGAAACTTGCACTTGAGGAATCCCTTTGCCATTCTCAAGGACCTCAAACAGCCCCCCGCCTCTCTTCTGAATCACTGTGGAGGCCCCTGGGTGAGATGTTCAGTGCTTCAGCCTGTTTCTGCTGTGAAACGCAGTCTTCAAGGGAGTGAACCAACCCCAAGGCCTGCCCGGAACGGTCCTCACTTAGATTATTACCCTCACCCCAAACTGCTCCAAGGCCCAGCTCAAGTGCCTACAGGCCACAGGACCGTGCTAAGAATCATGACCTCACAGATTCCTACACTGGGCACGCAGAGGGAAGTCAGCAGCCTGAGGTCACACAGTGAGAAGGGTGGGCAATTGGTTCCCCTGGGACTTGATGTCTTGGGTGACCATGAGGGTGCACAGTGTCTTCTTTGTGCATGACTTCATGGTCCAGAGAGGCCTGGATGCTTCCCCAAGGTTGCTCCGGAATCTTCTAAGTCTCTCTCAGTCCCCTCAGCCTTCTAGGACCTGACCTGACAACACAGAACAGGACCCCAAGGAGCCTCTGTGGGAGAGGGCAAGGCCCTACCAGACCACAGAACTCAGGATTCTGAGGCCACTGAACATGAGGAACCAGCCTCACCACCTACCGTGCCACCACCAGCCCAGACAGCAGTCACAGTCAGCCTCCTTAAAGTACCACCCATGTACCCACCACAGCCTTGCCCACAGCATGAACCCTCTGCTGGGACACTCGCCCTTTCCACTCTTCTGGACAACTCCCAGACTCAGGACCCGGCTTACAGATTCCCACTCTGGATTTCAATGGCCTCTGGGCCTCCCTCAGGCCTGGACTAAGGACCTCCAAGTCTGGCACCAGGGCCAGCTAGGGACTTGAGGAGGAACAAGCATATAGTGTTAGAGAGAAAGTGAAGTGCTGCAATGCCTATATCATGGACTTTACTGTGAGGGGACATGGCTAGTGGGGTGGGAAGTAAAAAGGGGGAGGCCACATGTAGAATGAGGTCACACTAGGACTGCATGGCAGGTTTCTGGCTTTCAAGAAAAATTTGTGTATAGACTCTTAGGTTCCCCTTCCACAGAAGACAGTCCCCTTCAGGTTCCCAAAGAGGAGTTGGAGCCCTCAAGGCAGGGCCCCTATACATACAGCACCAGCAGCATCTGCCTGCAGTCCTGACTGATCCAATTCCTGCCAACCAAGCACAAGCTCCCAAGGGGCCAATGTCATCAGGAGGCAGGCACCTGGGGTCAATACATGGGTCACAGCCTGGTACATCTCTACTTATCATGTAAGTAATGTCGTGAAGCCTTGGTTTCTCCATCAGTGAAACGAATGTAATACCGTCCCCACCTCACAGAGTTAAACGAGACCAGACCACACTGGTCTTCATCCAGTCTGGCACAGTAGTCAAGAGTTAACAAAGTAGTAGCTGTTATCACCAGAGGGGAAACCGAGGCCCAGTGTGGGCACCCCCAGACCCAGTGGTTACTGGCAGAGGGGAATCCTTGGGCTAAGCCAAGGGCCCCTCTGTCCACCCACAGGGGGAAACCCAAAGTGAGCTAATCCCAGAGCTACTGCTCCATTTCCGGGCATTCATCTCAGTCTGTGGCCGGCCTTCCGGGCTGGGAGGGCAATGGCCGCTCAGGAATCTAAGAGCAGTCCTCTGCCTTCCTGCTCACCCTCCCACTGACATCCCTCTCCCAGCCACCACTTCCTGTGGCCAAAGGAGGAGCCTGGATTCCTTTTCTAAGGGCGCCACCTTTTCTGGGATCCTGGGTCTAGTGGCTGGGGTAGACAAGGAACAGAGTCGGCCAGACTGACCTTAGCCCAGGGACTCCCAGTAGGGCAGCCTACAGGGGTACACAGGTGAACCTGAGCAGGTCAAGTTCACCATCTAGACCCTCCAGCTGACAGAAGCCTGAGAAGGGGGCACCCTGGGCTCATCCCCTAACACTGTGCAGCCCTCTGGCTTCTTCCTCTTTTGGGCTCCTCCTCTCCCAGCTGCTTCCTCCTTTTCCTCCGGTGTGGACACCACTTCCCCGAGAGGCCCAGGCTGAGCCCTGCCATGCAAAACTCACTGCCCCCTCCCTGCCCAGTATACAGTAGGTGCTGTCATCAAAACCCCTCTGCCCATCTAGAGGCTGCAGCAGTCTTGATGATGTCGGAGCGCTCTAAGCCACGAGTACAACTTCTTCTGGCAAGCCTAGGAATAATCTTTCTTTCAGGCATTTGCTCAAACTCAACTGGTCCTCCCTTTCAAGTGAATTTCTTCTGAGTACAAACAGAAGACCAACTCTGAAGGTCAGGGATAGCTAGTGTTTGATTATGACAGGGACTTCGTTCTTCCTGAAACACCAAGAAGCCACAGCTCCAAGCAGTAGCAGAAGCAGCAGCGGCAGCATGGTGACAGCCGGCGGGTTTACTCAGAACAAGAGTTCCAGGCTAGAGGGGTGGGGTGGGGTAAGGCGGGGTGGGGCGGGGCGGGGTGGGGTAAGGCGGGGTGGGGCGGGGCGGGGTGGGGTAAAGCGGGGTGGGGCGGG